>OX377611.1:36247410-37612837 GCA_947397855.1 Thelaira solivaga | reverse complement strand
AACAGCTGTGCAATGGAAAATCTGAAAAAAAAGTGTTCTGTTTATTAAGGTGTCACAGTATAAATAAGTAAATAAAATTATCTTAAAGTGTAAAGGAAATTAATATGTGTGTTTCCACAAGTCGTTTAGAAATTCTTTATGGAGTAATAATAAAAATTTTCTAGATGAGTTAATAATTTGTGGGAACAGCACATAAGTTTGATGTGTTTAAAATGCATTTTTTCATTAAATCGAAAGATTTGTAAAACTAAAAATTTTTAAAACTGCACAAATCACTACTTGGTTTTCACCAACTCGTTATGATATCATTAGTAGTCAAGTTCGCATTTTTATTTAAACGTCAAAGTCAAGTTTTTGTGTTATAAAACTGCTTTTGTCGAAAATTGCCTGTTGTTGTGATGATCATAAAAATTTAATAAAAAAAAGTTGATTTTACTCATCAAATAAAGTTTAGAGTTTTTTAATAGGTCGATTGTGGATAGCAACTAAACTTCAGTTGCTTTTTCAATAAGCAACGCAACTGAATTGAAAATTTTTATTATGATTTTTAGTTGCCAAGAAGTTATGAAAAATTATATTTTCAAAAATTAAAAATTAAACAAACAAACGTGTTTTTTTGGTATAAAAAATTTATAAAAAAACTATTGAAAATGTGGTCTTCCACACGATAATTCTAATCCTCTAAAGCTACCGGCTCCATTTATTTTCTAAAGATTTTTTAAAGCTTGCTTTTATTGTGTAAAGATAGAGTCTTGTCAAATCAGTTTGCTCTGGTTCGTCTTTTTGTTTTTTAGTAGGCTTAATCTGTTTCGAGCACTCTTTTTACTTTACTGCTCATTTTCTGGCAATATATATTAAAATTTTCTGGTATTTTCTTCTACAACTTTTCTTTGTGGCTTTCGTTTGGCCAAAATCTCACCAGCAACGTTTGAATTAGCTTGCATGTGCTGTATTAAGCCCTCAAATTATAAAAATGCGACTTACTTGTTACTTTTTATTTGCACTACACAAATAACAGCAATCAAAAAAAATTGGTTGCCACAAATATTTGAAATCGCAACTAAAATTGACAGTTTTTAGTTATCAACTGTTTTTTGTAATACCAATTTGGCAACTAGCAACGCAATATAAGTTTGGTTACAAACGACAATCGACCCATAAGTTATTAAATTATTTTTAAAAAATGAGTAAAAAAAACTAAAATTTTATTTGTGAATTGTTATTTTTTTAATTATTTATTATTTGTCTGGAATTGCTATAAATTTCCCAATGCTTTGGCTCCCCTATTGCGGGTCACGCAGTTCATATGGGCAATGAAATGTCAGACTATCTGACAAAAATTGGCTGAAATACACTTTGCATACATCCAGAACCATTCTTCGGGGTAAACAACAAGTTCACTTGTGCTCTACTACTGCTTCAGGAGGAGAAACTAAGTCTTCAAGACTGCTTGACAAACGAAAGGGGCATGGGGCAGCTAAAGAGACTCATTAACCTCGAGTTAATTAGAGCAAAGATTATTTTAAACCTCAGTAGAAATGATATAAAATTCTACGTTGAACTAGTCACGGGCCACTGTAGATTTAAATATCACATGAGTAAAAAAAGTGTGGTACAGAAGGACAGAAAAGACAGAAACATATTCTGTGAGAGTGCCCAGCGGTGTCAAGACACAGAATAAGTTGCTTAGCTAGTGGGGCATTTTTCCCAGAAGATATAGGCATGATTAATCCTAGAACAATTACGAGATTCGTAAGGAGTCTCGGATCATAGTAAGGAATTGGGCTGCACAATAGATCTGAAAGGTGATGGTTTGATTATAGCAAACAACGTCAGTAGAGGGAACTAAGTAAATTTGTTATGAATTAAAACTTAGTTGTTGTAATGAAAATTTTTAGTTGTAGCACTCAAACTCTAAAATATAGTCCAACATTTAGTTCTCTTAAAAATAATTCAAGTTGTAACACCGATTTTCTATTGTTATGTTAAAAAAATTTGATTATCATAACTGAATTTAGATTGGTAACACATTTAGTTCTCACAACCAAAGTTATATACTCTGAGAATATAAAAAAAAAACAAGTTCAGGTTTTTAATTTATAATCGATGTATGTAATTTGTTGACATATCAAAGCAATTCATACCAACTACAATTCAAATCATTTTTCTGTATTATTTTTTATTTTGACTTATCTTTTGCTTTTAAAGAGGCACCCAGTTCCTTTTTTTGCAGGAAAATATTTAATTTTCTTAAAAACATTTCATTTTTTAATTACTATTTTACATTTTGCCACAAAAGACATAAAGAATTTAATTAACCACGTTTGGTAAATTATGAGTGAAGTTAATGTAAACAGAACAAAAAACCAAAACCAAAACCAAACCCTCATAATGTAAGAAAATGCGCAATGAAAAACTTTATGACTCCCAAGTAGAAGCAAAAACTAAGACATACAGCCAAGATATCTTCATATTTGTAACTAAATATATTCACATAGAAATAATTTACCCAACCGCTATTAAAATTTTAATAAGCAGAACAAGTGTTACTTGTTCTATAAATTTTTCTTTAACTCAGTTTCACACACCGACCATAAGAAAAACTAAAAGGAAATTAAAAAATGTTTGTTTAAAAATGTAGGAAATTCAATGAGCCCTTTAAAAAGAGAGTTTGTTTGTATGAGATAAAACATAAAGAGAACTTTTGCTTTAAAATAAAAATATTGTATGAGTGTGATTTTAAATGTTTTTTTTTTTTTTTTTTTTTTAAATTTATGGCAGATTTCCTTTGATAAAGATTTTTATAGATATTTTTAATTTCAGCTTGAAATGTATGTTTTTATCATTGTGGAAATTAAGAAAAAATTTTATATGTAGTCACTAACGAATAATAAAGGCGCTATGAAATTATGTTTTATTATATTAGCAAGTTTATTATGAAGGAAAAAAGGGCTTAACGAGAAGCAGTTTTGTAAAAAAATTACATTTACAGCATGAGTTAATAAGTCACTTTGATTGCCGCATACCCGATTCCGCTTTCTAACAAACTTGTTGACTTCAATAGTGCAATTTCGTAACTTTTGTTACGAGCATTCATATCAAAAAAAACAAGTACAACGATTTTTTTTTATCGAATTCGGTATTCAAAAACTACCCGACAAAAAAATCCGTTACGATAGAAATCGATATTTGCGTCCAAAATTTATTTTGAGTATTTAGCATTTTATTTATCAAGAAAAAAAGAGTTATATATTTTGTATTACAAAATTTATTTAAAAAAATTGAATATTTATGTACACAATAAAGAGCTGCACAAGCATACTCGAAAGCCACACATCACTACTAACATGTGTAATATTTTATAATAAAAAAAATGCTTGTAAGCCATTTCAAGTATGTTTTCTTTCCAATTCTTCTTTGTGCTTTTCGTTGATTTTGTGATTTTAATCACAGCATTGTTATATAAAAATAGCTTAATGGGATAGAAAAAAAAGCAGCTGACTACCATCGATATAAATAAATTACAGAATCACACTATCGATACTGTAACTCAATAAATTCATCGCTACATATTTCGAATATTTGCATCGTAAAAATTTACTGAACTGCACTACAGTTAGTGTTTATTTCACGGAAAGTCTCTAGACCTATAAGGTACAATTGCCTTTTAGTCAGATAGTCCTCGATTAAACACTGGTTGAAAAAGACATTAAAATTTATTGAGTTGCAATTAAAGAAAATTAAAATTTAATTCGATCATTGTAGGGTATATAGAAAAAAGCTTTTAGTTTTATTTTTCTGATTTTTTTTTAACAAAAATAAAAAGGAGAAAAATGAATCTCTGTGATGTTTGAAAATATTATTTTTTTTTGCGTAAATAAGTACAAAAAAAAAAGAAAATAAATACTCAGACTTTCCATTTTGTGGAAGTAAAAAAAAGTACATTTGCTTTTCATCTATCGTTCTATTGAGATTTGGAATCTGCTTTATGAATGTTGAAATTTCATGATGGTGTTGTTGTATAGATGATTATGATGTGTGCTTAATTATGCATACTCAAACTTCTTTTTTTTTTTGCTGCTACTTCATAAATTTCAAATGTGAAATATGTCTATAATGCCCACATAAACACACACACATTACAACAAAAGTCATTGTGGAGAAATTGTAAGGAAAGTGAGTGAAAGAAAAAAATTCACAAATTAAATCTCATTTAATTAAAACACGTTTGATATTTAAGTTCAATGCACTCATAAAACAATTTGTATTTAAATTTTTTTTTTGCTTTCTAGAAGGATTCTGAGAATGTGTTTGTAAAGCTGCAATATACTATTTAAAAATGCCTTTTGTAATTCAGAAAATTAATTTGTTTTTATTGAAAATTTAAATGTATATTTCAGCAGGGGACTGCTGCAATATTATTTACATTTTTCAATTAAGTTATTATATATTAGAACAAGAGTTCTAAGGTACACTAATAGACTTAAAGATGAAACTGCTAATGGAAACAAATAAAAATTCTTATTTGTCGAGGCTAAAAACCCTAAAAAAAAGAGCTTTCATTTCTTTAGGAGAAGAAAATAGTTTTTGGTAATTTCTGGAAATCAATAAATCAATGACATGAACAAGATACTTTTAAAAATGCACCACCATTCCTAAACTACATTAATAAATTTGTTGAGTTGCTTGTTTCAACAAAACAATTTTAAAGCTATTTAAGCGATTTCTTCTTATTAGCCCAGCTATTTTGAAGAAGCTGTGAAAAGTTGAAGCGAAATATCAATATAAAGATAAATTATTCTAATCTGACCAAGGCGATTCTATACCAGATGATCGTATTAACATTTCGATCATAGTTTTCTTTCAAATTATTAAAATTTTTAAAGCAAACTTTCTATTTTTTTAACTTTTTCGGTGCATGAAATTTGTAAATGTTTAGTTATTGGTGCAGGATTTGTAACAGTACAAAATTATTTTTTTTTTTAATAGACTAATTTCCCAATTAAAATTTTAAATTGAAATAAATTTTGACAAATTTGGAATATTCAGTTCAGTTCAGTTTGTGCATCAATTTCTGAACCGAGTTCAAAAAAGTGTATCGTTATTAGACAAAGCCACTCGTGTACGTTCTCGTACAGTGTGTTCAATCTAAAACTTTGCTACTGTGGCTGTGCAATGTGCAAGAACATGCATCAACACCAACTCGTCATCTTTCTGAAGAATTGAACATTTTTCGCACTTCTTTGAAAATAAAATAATCAGTTTAAATTGTGATGTCAATTGGCCACCTCGGAGCTGTGACTTAAGCTTTTGGAATTATTTTCTGTGAGCAAAGACTCCAGAGACAATTAGAGTGTTGAAACAATGAATTAAAGTTGGCATTGAAAAAATTCGAGCCGAAATGTACTGAAAGATTGGGTTGTTAGTTACATGAATGACATTCTATTCCCTTCTTAAATGACAGAGTTCAACCTTTTCAATAAAACCAGAAATTTTAAAAAATAATTAGTACTTTTTTGTAGTCCAATTTAAAAATTAAAATGGCCCATCTTATATAGGGTCCGCCAAATAACTTTTTTCTTTTTTGAAAATGCTATAAAAACATCGAGTGTAGCTTCGGCTGTGTGGCACGTAGCGCCGTCCTGTTGAAACCAAATGTTGCAAATATCCTCCTCTTCAATTTTTGTGAAGAAAAATTTGTTCAACATGGCCCGATAACGCCATTGACTGTAGCCACTCCTTGCTCATTTTCGAAGAAAAATGGCCCAATTATGCCTCTGGACCAAAATCCGCACCAAACAGTAACTCGTTTTGAGTGCATCGGCTTTTCAATATATGCGTGCGGGTTTTCTGTGCCCCAAATGCGACAATTTTGCTTGTTTACATACCCGCCATGATCAAAATGAGCTTCATCTGAAAAGATGATTTTTTTTGGCAAAATCGGCATTTTCTGTAAGTCGATCGCAGGCCCACTTAGCGAAGCGAAAACATAACCATATTCTTTCAGCGGAAGGATGAAACTAATTATCTGTCAAATCAGACATGAGCTAAGTGTTACCATTCACGAAATAAGCACTAGTTGAAAAAAAAAGTTCGATGGCGGACCCTTTATAATAGCTCCCGAGCGAATTTCCTAATGCGGCCACCTTGTATAGATTCAAATTGGATTCAAACTTAAGCTTGTTAAAACTAGCCGTTTTATTTAAAATCTTTAATTTAAATGAAATTATTTTATATTCTAAGTAATAAATTAAATGCGAAGAGGATGATTTTTCTCAGATAGCATCTCTATTACTTCTATAAAGCTTCATAGAGATAATTTTAAGAATGTAGTGGTAGCGATAACAGGTAACTGAAAATTTGGCCAACATAATAGGAAACTGGTTTATAAGTTACTCTAGAAAAGTGTAAAAGCGAGTAAGATATCGTGGATGATATTATGGAATTTTTCATTGCTCTGATTCTTAGCAAAATAATTTCATATTATTTTCTTCTTATGAATTCTTCTATCACTATTTTCTTTTTTCATCACAAAAGCAGCATATCAAAACACTCAAGAGAGCTTTTCTTCTTTAGGTGATTTGTTCAATCTCACCTTCAGCAAGCTATCGAAAACAGATTTTTTGCCATTTATCTCCTTTTTTTTTATTCTTTGGGCCTTACCAAGTTTATAAATATTAAAAATACATTTTTATTAACTTAAAAGAAGTTCTAACAAATTATTATTCCGTTTTCTTTTTTCTTAAATTCAATTGAAATTATCATTTAAAGTTATATGTTATTGGACTTTATCATAAATAAGTATAATTTTTGCAGATTTTCATTTATATAAAAATAAAATATTTTCTAAAGGGCTCCACAAGCATACTTGAAAGCCACTCATCACTACAAACATGTAATATTTTACAATAAAAAGTGCTTGTAAGCTATATCAAGTATGGCTTTTAATACTTTCACGTTTTAATTCGCTTTATAAAAGAAAACATTTTTACAAAATATATATGTCCCTGAATTGTCCTTCAACATTTGTATGTTCTTAACAGAAAAAATTCATTTTTCAACCAGTTCATTTCTTTTCGTTAAGCTTAAACAAAAAAAAATCAAAAAAAAAAAGAAGAAAGTTTTCCAAATACTCTTAATCTTTTGTGCATTTATGTGGTCTTTGAGGTGTGTCATTTTTGCTGGTCCAGCTAGCTAGTTATTTTTAAAATGCAATTGTCACTAAAGCCCCATGCAGGGAGAAATTGCAAAAAGTAAAGAAAAAAAAATATTTTTCATTTCGCTGAATTGAATGCCAGTTGTTACTTTTGATTTGTCTGCGTATGTTTGTCTCCTTAGATCTTGTGTATGCTGGTAGTAGAATTAACAATGTGAAAGCTTTTGCTCCATTTAAAATTACTTTTCTGTATAAATCCCATGTCATTGTGTTACAAATGTTTACTTTTCGTTGCATCAATTTCATTTTTGTTAAGAGTACATGTGTGTTGCTATTGACAGAAAAGTTTAAAGAATTTTGTTTTCAAATAGTATTTTGCTAAAAGCGTGCACACATTTTTGTTGACCTGGGGAGCTTTTCTAGAAAATACCTACGGCTTGTGTAGGAATGTTACCTAAAATCTTTAAAATAAAATAAAATTAGAAACTAAAAAAAATTTTTTAATACTTTATTGACTTGAGAACTTTTCATATGTTGTCCGTTCTCATTATAAATATGATTCTTCTACCCCCAAAACGTGTGACAATTTTTTAGATAAAAATATAAAATCTATAAACCGTGTAAATATATACAGGGTGGGCCAAAAGAAACCAAGGGGTGTAAAAGTTTAATAACTTTTTTGTTTATTAACTTTTTTTTTATTTTTTCTTTCAGATTATATAATATACAAAATGGAAATTTTTTTACACTAAGTATTTTTAGAGCATTTTCCATAACATCTTTCAAAACTTGTGGCTGTAGCGTTCGAATTTCTGCAACAATGTTTGCCTTGAGTTCAAGGATTGTCTCTGGCTTGTTCACATACACTCGCTCCTTCAAAAAACCCCAAAGAAAATAGTCGGGTGCTGTCAAATCTGGCGATCGCGCTGGCCAAATAATTTCCGAATTTCGAGAAATTATTCGCTCTCCAAAAATTTGACTTAGAAGTGCCATTGTAGCGTATACAATCTTTTCGGTTGCACCCTAATGTAGTGCACAATACTTTTGTTTATATTAATAACACAAACCAATATCAATTGCATGAATACACATAGATACATGCCCATGACCAATGCACACTCGTCTGCCGCTGCATATTCTTTAATGCATGCGACAGTCAAGTGGTCATCAAATTACACTTGTGCATTGTGTTTGATTTATGCTGTGTTATTTGTTTGTTGTTGGTGCACACGCCGATCAATGCGTTAAACCAACACTAAAACTCTTTAAAGAATATTGTAAACAAATTATTTAAAATATATAGATCATATTTCTTGGTTTGTTCCCATAATATTAAACACATGGGAACAAACCCAAATAAGTATGAATTATTAAAACCACTCAATTATGAATTTTGGAAACTTCCTAAATTCATGATTGCCTGGTAAATAATAATACATTAACATTATAGGTATAGTTAAGTATAGAATTTAGAAACTGAGTGCAACTGTAAAAAGTCACTCAGTTTGAGTATTTTAATTAGTATATAAGTTGACTAGATTGTTTAAGAAAATTAATTATTGAATAAACCTCAGCAGAAGTTGGAGCTCTAGTTAGCTCAACTTCAAAATCAATAATTGCAAAATATTTTCCATCATTACATGGCGATCCTGCCAGACTGGAAATGGTTAACCCAGTAAAAGGGAGTGCTTCAAAGAGCACCCAAGAGGAAAGAAAAACAACAACAAAAGTCCTGGCGGACAAGCCGTAGCGCCGCCAGTCGCGAAAGAAGAAAAAAAAAAGAACAACCAAAGAAGAATTAACCAAAGAAGACAACCAAAGAAGAGTCATAGATGCCACAGCACAACAAATAAATTTTTTTTTTTTTATTATTATTATTTTTATTTTTATATAAAAGGAGTGCAACCAGTTTGCACCCTCAGGGCCTGCAAGCGTTAACCGCTCGAGGCAAACTAATTTTTTTTTCTCTCTTCTTCTCTTTCAATTTTCCCCTTGCTAAGTATTTAATTGATATGCCGTCAGTGGGCCCAAAACCCCTGACCATCGAAGAATACCGCAAAAGGACGCAGTCTCAGAAAAAAGAAGAGACTGCGATTCCTAAAGTAGCCAAACCCAAGAGAAGGGGTGGCTACAGTAACAAATTAAAAAGGGAGAAAGCACTCCTATTGAGGGAAATAAATTCGGAGTCACCACCAAGCTGGAATGCAGCTGAGAAGTTGTGGAGTAGAATCCACACTATAGAACAAATACTAAAAAGTATTTGTAGTAATAAATAATTTAAAAATGTTTTTGTAATAGCAAATAATTTAAAATATTTAAAATTTATAATGATACCAACAATTAAATTTTGTAATTACATGGTCCTCTATAAAAATAAAGCTTCAAAATGAATAAAGCTAAAATTTAAAAAAAAAAAGAATTAACAATAGAAGAAAAAATGGAAGTAACAATAGCAGTATGGAATTTCATAGGCATTGAAGGTACTCCTGAGGTAGAAATAATGATTATAATGAAATGGAAATAATTTTAATGATGAGGAAATGCGAACAAATAGAAAAAGAAAAGAAAATACAGCAACTAAAATTAGAAAAAGCTATATTGCAGAAAAGGTTAATTTCTTCAAACAATTACTATGAAGCAAGTAAATTAAAGAAAGCAATAGACAATATAGATGAGGTAATAAACGAATAAATGAAGAAAAAAAAAAAAACACTTTAATTCAAAATGGGGAAAACAGAATCGAAACTAGAACATCCAAATGCTAATGTAATAAATGAAGTTAAAATTGCATACAAAGAATTAGATTTGAGTAAAATAGAAATATGTTTATACATAATTACAGTAATATTGGGAATTAATTTAGTCATGCACTTTTATGGAATACATCATAGGACTCTAAAGAAAAAATATTCAAGTAGGGCAAATGATCTTGATAAAATCTGATGGATTGGAATGATATTCTAAAACGCTGTAGACAAATAAAAGAAGAATATGATAAATCATATAAATGTCTTAATATTGATAGACCAACTAAGCCAGAAACAATACATAAACATTTAAATAAACTTTTAACGCATCTAGAAGAAATTAGAGTACTCTTAAACGTAAACTACAACAGGTTAACTCCGGCACATAAAATAGCGGCCGAAGCTTTTTTCCATGACATACGCAAAAATCTATTGCATATATCATCGAAAAAGGGGGTAGAATTAAAACTACCACTAACACTACAAGAAAGTGTAATAAATACCGATTTTCCAACAGACCTAAACACATCAGAACAAAATACAATGACACAATCACCAGTAGAATTTTTGAACACAGCTTCAAAGCTGATTACAGATTTTGACGGCAAGTCAGAAAACTTACGCTCATTCACTGATTCACTATCATTGGTAGACTCTATCAAAGGCACCCATGAACAACTGGCTGTTTCTTTAATTAAAACTAAATTAAAGGGAACAGCTAGAAACCTTATTAATAATGAAAGCACCATAACAGAAATTATTAACAAACTTAAAGTTACAGTTAAAGGCGAATCAGTAGAAGTATTGACTGCAAAAATAATGCATATTAAACAAAACAATAAAACAGCTAACGCATATTGTGACGAAATAGAAAATTTAACGAAGGCATTAGAAACTGCATATATATCTGACGGATTGTCTAACGAATTAGCAAACAAGTACTCGACACAAACAGCTGTAAAGTCTCTTACTAAAAATTGCACAATTGACAAGGTTAAACTAATAATGGAAGCTGGACAATTTAATAGTATGAACGAAGCCATCAGCAAATTTGTTAATAGTTGCACAGAGGCAACTGGGCATCAAAATGCCGTATTGTTCTATAAACAGAAAGCAAACTTCAATAATTACCGAGGTAATAATCGAAATTTCAGTAATAGATATAATAACAATCAAAACAGAAACGGTAATAGAAATAATAGGAGTTACAACAATTATAGAAACAACAGTAACAGTAACAACAATAATTATAACAACCAAAACAGACAAAGATATAACGGCTATAATCAGAGAAACCAAAATAATCTTAGACCCATTGAGTCGGAAAACTCCGAGGATCCCCTAGAATAAAAACAGTAAATAACAAAATATATAATCTAAATCTCAATTTGTGTTATTTTATTTACCTTGAAATAGCAAATAATACACAATTAGTAAAATTTTTAGTAGATACAGGAGCAGATATTTCATTGATCAAATTTAACTCTTTTAGATCACACAGGATAGATAAAAGAAGAACAACAGATTTAACTGGAATAGGACAAGGTAGAATAAAATCAATCGGAAGCACATTTTTTGATTTAAAATTTGAAAATTTTTTAATACCTCATGAATTCCAAGTAGTAAACAATGACTTTCCAATACCATGTGATGGCATTATTGGTATGGATTTCATTAAAAAGTATAACTGCATTTTAAACTTCGATGAACACAATGATATTTTAATATTGAGACCCAATTACTTAACAAATCCAATAGAAATACCAATTATTAGTAATAGTGATGAAATAATATTACCTTCAAGATCAGAAGTCATACGGCAAATAAAATTAACATCTACACAAAAGGAATTGTTAGTACCTAATCAAGAAATAGAATCAGGTGTTTTTATAGCCAACACATTAGTCACATCAGATAAAGCTTTTATACGAATTCTCAACACTAATAATAATATTGTCAAAATTAATAGAAATAAAATAAAAACGGAAAACATTGCAGATTATACTATTGTTAAAAACAATTTTAAGAAAAAATCTAAGAAAAATTCAGAAATCTTGAAAATTCTGCAGAGAAATTTTCCTGAACAATTTAAAAGCACATTAACACAACTTTGTGCTTCATATGGCGATATTTTTGGTTTAGAAACAGAACCAATAACTACTAATAATTTTTATGAGCAAAAGTTAAGATTAAAAGATACAGAACCAGTGTATATTAAGAATTATAGAATACCACATACACATAAAGAAGAAATAGATAGACAGGTTAAAAAACTAATAACTGATCGGATAATAGAACCTTCACAATCAGAATACAACAGTCCAATCTTATTGGTACCTAAGAAATCACTCCCAAATTCTGAAAATAAAAGATGGAGACTAGTAATAGATTATAGGCAAATAAATAAGAAATTAATAGCAGATAAATTTCCTTTACCTAGAATAGATGACATTTTGGATCAATTGGGACGTGCAAAATACTTTTCATGTTTAGATTTAATGTCTGGATTTCATCAAATAGGTTTAGAGAAAAATTCAAGAGACTTAACATCATTTTCCACAAATGATGGTTCTTATAGATTTAATAGATTACCGTATGGTCTGAAAATAGCACCAAATTCATTCCAAAGAATGATGACTCTCGCTTTCAGTGGTCTAAAACCCAATCAAGCTTTCTTATACATGGATGATTTGGTAGTACTCGGATGTTCGGAAAAACATATGCTAACCAACTTAATGGATGTTTTTGAACTATGTAGAAAATACAATCTTAAGCTCAATCCCGAAAAATGTTCATTTTTTAGAAATGAAGTAACATACTTAGGACATAAATGTACTGATAAGGGAATTCTCCCAGATGATAGTAAATATTCAATAATAGAAAATTATCCAGTACCAAAAGACGCGGACAGCGCAAAAAGATTTGTAGCTTTTTGTAATTACTACAGAAGATTCATTAAAAACTTCTCAGACTACTCAAGACATCTAACTAAGCTAACAAAAAAGAACACTCCATTCAAATGGACTAAAGAATGCGATAATGCATTTAAATATCTAAAAAGAGCACTAATGAGTCCAACACTATTACAATATCCGGATTTTTCAAAAGAATTTTGTATAACAACAGATGCAAGTAAACATGCCTGTGGAGCAGTTTTAACACAGGAATTTTCTGGAAAACAATTACCAATAGCCTATGCATCTAAGTCTTTTACTCAAGGAGAAAGTAATAAATCTACTATTGAACAGGAATTAACAGCAATACACTGGGCTATTAATTATTTTAGACCATACATTTATGGAAATCATTTTTTGGTACGCACTGATCATAGACCACTATCTTACTTGTTCTCAATGAAGAACCCAAGCTCCAAATTAACAAGAATGAGATTAGATTTAGAAGAATATAATTTTACAGTAGAATATTTTAGGGGAAAAGATAACCATGTAGCCGACGCCTTATCACGTATAACTATAAATGATTTAAAAGACATAAACATCGAAAATAATAACAAGATATTAAAAGTAACTACAAGGTCAATGACAAATAAAGACATGATAGAAAAAACCTTTAAAACTCAGCATAAAGAAAAAGAAGATGAACATAAGAAGCCTAAAATATATACACCATTGAATAATACTGACGTCAGAAAATATTATAAATTAAAGATTACGCCCACTAAATGTTATATTAAGCGAGGAAAAGTAGTAATTACGTATATACGAATTAATGATTGTTTTACTAATGGGAATATTGATTTAGAACAATTTTTCCCTAGGCTAGAAAAAGTGGCCGGTAAACTTAATGTAGATGATCTACAAGTAGCACCAAGCGAGAAAATTTTCGAATTTATCTCGGCTACCGAATTTAAAAATATGGGCAATAAATACTTAAATAAATTAAAAATAGCGCTATTGAATGAAGTAAAAATAATAAATTACAGAAATACTAAGGTAATTCAAGAAATTTTGCTGAAATATCACGATGATCCCGTAGAAGGAGGACATTGTGGAATATATAGAACAATACAAAAGATAAAAAGGTATTATTATTGGAAAAACATGTCTAAAGATATAACAAAATATGTCAAATCTTGTCAAAAATGCCAAATGGCTAAAATAACAAAACATACTAAATGTCCAATGACAGTCACACAGACACCTAACAAGCCATTTGATACAGTATATATAGATACAATAGGTCCATTTCCAAGATCAATGGATGGAAATGAATACGCAGTTACGATTATTTGCGACCTAACTAAATATTTGGTTACTATACCAATTAGAGATAAACAAGCTAAAACAATTGCAAAAGCAATCTTCGAAAATTTTATTCTTATCTATGGACCAATGAAGACGTTCATTTCGGACATGGGTACAGAATACAAAAACTCTATATTGACAGAACTGTGCGAACTATTAAAAATTAACAAACTCACTTCGACAGCGTATCACCACCAGACACTAGGAACAATAGAAAGAAGTCACAGAACATTTAATGAATATGTACGTTCGTACATATCAGTCGACAAAACTGACTGGGATGACTGGCTTAAATACTTCACATATTGTTTCAATACCACACCATCGACAGTACATAACTACTGTCCGTATGAACTAGTTTTTGGTAAAATAGCAACAAATTTTAAACAATTTAACGAAGTAGATAAAGTAGCACCATTATATAACATTGAAAATTACGCCAAAGAGGCAAAATTTAGGTTAGAAGTAGCACATAAGAGAGCTCAAATATTATTAGATAGAAATAAGTTACTTCAGAAAGATAATTATGATAAGGAAATATTAGACTATAATTTTACAATAGGAGATTTAGTTTCACTTAAAAATGAATCAGGGCATAAATTAGACTCACAATATAGAGGCCCATATAAAGTTAAGAAAATAGACTTAAGAAATAATGTAACCATTACTGATAAGAAAACAAACAAAACACAAGTAGTTCATAAGAACAGACTTAAACCATATTATACTGATAAATAAATATAATTCATTAATATGCCGGCATTAACAAAATAATATAATTGAATAAAGTACGGCATTAACAAAAATAATACAAATAAATAAAACATTGCATTATATAAGTATACCAAAACATAAAAATATTTTAATTGTAAAAGAATGTCCATAAAACTCACGTTATATGAACATTCTTGCGAAGAGTGGAGGTGTAGCGTATACAATCTTTTCGGTTGCACCCTAATGTAGTGCACAATACTTTTGTTTATATTAATAACACAAACCAATATCAATTGCATGAATACACATAGATACATGCCCATGACCAATGCACACTCGTCTGCCGCTGCATATTCTTTAATGCATGCGACAGTCAAGTGGTCATCAAATTACACTTGTGCATTGTGTTTGATTTATGCTGTGTTATTTGTTTGTTGTTGGTGCACACGCCGATCAATGCGTTAAACCAACACTAAAACTCTTTAAAGAATATTGTAAACAAATTATTTAAAATATATAGATCATATTTCTTGGTTTGTTCCCATAATATTAAACACATGGGAACAAACCCAAATAAGTATGAATTATTAAAACCACTCAATTATGAATTTTGGAAACTTCCTAAATTCATGATTGCCTGGTAAATAATAATACATTAACATTATAGGTATAGTTAAGTATAGAATTTAGAAACTGAGTGCAACTGTAAAAAGTCACTCAGTTTGAGTATTTTAATTAGTATATAAGTTGACTAGATTGTTTAAGAAAATTAATTATTGAATAAACCTCAGCAGAAGTTGGAGCTCTAGTTAGCTCAACTTCAAAATCAATAATTGCAAAATATTTTCCATCATTACACCATTGTGTCTCGGGCAGTATGGGCAGTGGCTTCGTCCTGCTGAAACCACATACCAGGTCTGTTTTCAAGAGCAGGACGTAAAAAATTTTCTATCATAAAACGATACCGCTCTCCATTTACGGTTACAGCACTTCCATCTTCATTCTCGAAGAAGTAGGGCCCAATGACATTTTCAGATGTGATCCCACACCATACTGTACACCTGATGGGGTGCAATTGGCGTTGATGAATGGCTCTTGGATTTTGAGAACCCCAGAACCTACAGTTCTGCTTGTTAACAAAGCCATTCAAATGAAAATGAGCTTCATCACTCATAATCAAATTTTCAATAAAGTTGATCTCTGGTTTAAATAATAAAATTCTATTGTTCAGGTTCTCTGTTCAGTTGTGAACCTCTCCATTATAAATTCTCCAAGTGTTGTCTATATAATCTGAAAGAAAAAATAAAAAAAAATTAATAAACAAAAAAGTTATTAAACTTTTACACCCCTTGGTTTATTTTGGCCCACCCTGTATAATTATAATCAAAAAAATTTGCACTCCAGCCAAAATATTTAAAAAATAAATTTTTTCTTTAAATTTTTATTTTAATTTGAAGTTAACATACACTGATATCGTATGCGCAATATTTATTTTAACATGCAATTATTAATCATACGAATGTTGGATACATTTTTAAAATTAAGACTCGTAAAAAAACAATTCAATGAAAGGAATGCCAATCAGTCTCTACACTGAGAAAAGAATTTCGCTTGTGAGAAGTTGAAAGTAGCCAAAAGATTCAGTTCTTATAATTGAATTTTCTTTGCTGCATCAATAAAATTTTTTTTAGCACAGCCCAATATATTGTATTAGAACTATATTATTGAGTTTCGATTCAATTCCGACAACCGAAGTTGATTTCTGTGTGTGTGTATTAACAGTTGCATAAGGTAGTGTATATCAACCGTATCAAATACAAAATAAATTCGGTTGTGAGAATTGTATTTATTAACACAATCAAATTTGTTAATTAAAGGTTTACAGAGAGCTCTTTTTATTTAAAAAAAACACATATTTTTTCTAGAGAGTTGCAATTTTTTATTGGAATGCAAAGATGAAGTAAAGAATAAAATATTCGTACTGGCCGCTCATTTATGGACCTTAATCGTAAAGCGACTTTTAAGACCTATTTTGCAGTAGGCACTTACAACAGTTTTTAAATATCGATTGATTATTTCTTAAAAATGATTAGGACAAGTCATACTAAAAAAGCGATGGGATATTTTCAATTAAAATTACATAAATGCCAATCTCTAGCTTAGAACGCATGAGCTTTTTTACACTGTTTCTTATCAACTTTACCATATATTTTTGCTCAAATTTCCACTGTGCTTTTTTAAGAAAAAAAAAGAATTTATTTTTTCTTTCTTCTACTATTTTTTATTTTTTTTTGCTGCCATATAAATGATATTGCATACACTTTCTCTGATATTATATTTACTTAATCTTTGCATTTTACATGTTTTCTCTATAATGAACATTCTTATAGTTTCGCAATATCGTAAACCTCTTAATATATTTGGTATTCTACGTTTATGATTAAAAATTCAATTAAAATTTTTAATAATTGATTGTAACGTAAAGCAAATGAAATAAAATTGCAATTATCTTTTGCTTGTTGTTGGCTCTTTTCTTTCTTATTTTTTGGAAAATCAAATGTGTGCAGAAAATACTTAATATCAGCAACAAAATGAAAAAAAAAAAAATATAAAACTGGTAAAGCAAAACAAACTGTGTGGTATTTCGCACACAGAATACTTGAGTAGCAGGTGTTTCATGAAATTGCTATTATACGGTATCAATTCTATTTATTAAAAATGTTGAAAATTGTTTGAGATTTAAAATCATTTAATCATTGTTGATTTTCAATTTTCTAGTAAAATAAAAAAGCCACCTGCTTGCTGCCTTTCAAACCACATACATATTTTAAGCCAAAAAAAATCAAAAACCAAAAGCTTAACAAACAAATTTAAGAGAAAAAGAAAATGCTTTGAAGTGCAAAAAATATTAGCATATTTTCCAATTCATTGATTAAGAAAAAAAATATCAAATTAAATCAATTTATTTTTAATTTCAAAATTATCAAAGTATAAATAAATTATTACTCTCTGTTTGTATCTAATAATTTGAATATTGTTTGTAACTTCCCAAAATTCCCTGTTTTTTTCAATGAATTAAAAAAACTCAAGTAAAAAAATTTTAAAACTGAAATTTGTTGTCCAAATAGACTTGAAACTTGTACCTAGTAAAAAAAAAATATTAATTTTGGTATATCTCACTTTAAAGTATTTTAAAATTTAAACCTTATTTTCCACTGGGCATATATGTATGTCAATAAATCAATTTTAATTTATATTTGTAGATACACACTCGTGTATTTATTTTAAATCCACAAAGTGATGATCCTTTTAATACATTTCAATCAAGTTCATTGAATTTTTGCATCAAATTAAAACCAAAAACCCACATATATAGTATATATGTGCGTTTAAAATGCAAATAATAATAATAATAATAATAATAAAAACTGTTTATACAATTAGATTTTCAACTTAAATATGTGTGTGTGAAAGTCTTTCTGAAATATTTTGTGTTTAAGCATATATTTATTATGAATATTTTTTTTTTTAAATAAAACTGCAAATAAATTTGCTTATTTAATAAAATTTTTGTAATTCATCTGAATTAATTTTATAATTAAATATATTTTTACAAAATATATATTTTTTTAAATTTCTTTAATTTTTTCTTATAAAACTTTTCACTTTTACAAATCTGAAAATCTGCTGGCTTGTCACTAAAACCTCAAACTAACGTTTGTTATCGGAAAATATATATATAAAATATTAACGTATGCTCTATTATTATGTCTAGGCTTCTACCTTGTAAGTGAAAAAATTGCTTAGAATATAGAGAAATGAAAAACATTTATATGTCTTCATGAGTGACGTAAGATTTCGATCTCTGGAACTTAAGCTATACTGAGATCCTGAATAAAGAAATGCCAGAGGATACGTAAGATAAATCAAGTCATGGTAGGGACTCAAATATAACTTGTTTGCCGACAAGTGATAGCTTTGACTTTAAATAATTATCACCTTAATTATGGTAAAATTATAAGTTTGGACTATTTTTGCTTATATAGGGTCCGCCAAATAACTTTTTTGTTTTTTTAAAATGCTATAAAAACATCAAGTGTAGCTTCGGCAGTGTGGCACGTAGCGCCGTCGTGTTGAAACCAAATGTTGCCAATATCCTCCTCTTCAATTTTTGTGAACAAAATTTCGCCATTGACTAACGGCCACTCCTTGCTCATTTTCAAAGAAAAATGGCCCAATTATGCCTCTGGACCAAAATCCGCACCAAACAGTAACTCGTTTTGAGTGCATCGGCTTTTCAATATATGCGTGCGGGTTTTCTGTGCCCCAAATGCGACAATTTTGCTTGTTTACATACCCGCCATGATCAAAATGAGCTTCATCTGAAAAGATGATTTTTTTTTGGCAAAATCGGCATTTTCTGTAAGTCGATCGCAGGCCCACTTAGCGAAGCGAAAACACAACCATATTCTTTCAGCGGAAGGATTATCTGTCAAATCAGACATGAGCTAAGTGTTACCATTCACGAAATAAGCACTAGTTAAAAAAAAAAAATTTAGATTGCAGACCCTTTATAAAAATAGCATTAGCTTGAAATGATTAAAATTCTTCCTAAGATTTAAAAAGTTTCAAAACTCCAATATTATTAATTAGTTTTGTTAATCTTTCAGATTCAATAATTAATTTAAAGTGAAAAAATTTTTCAGTTTTAATTAAAGTGGAGGATACTGCTTTAAATTAAGAGTTTAACAAGAACAGACATTAACCACTTCTGCTGAAGCTGCTGAAGTAAAAATTATTTGATAATTTGAGGGTTTTATATTCAATATTACCAGCAATTACTTCGTTAGTGAGCGAGAAAAAGAGAGAACAACAAAAAGAGAAAAGAAAAATACAAATTTATTTTCTTACTTTTAGCACAATTCATATTTAGCACGGCAAAGAAAGAAAAGTTTCGTTGTAACTCATTATTCATTTCAGCATTCAATTTCCTCTATTTTTGTGTTGGCTGCAACCAGAAATAATACATTTCAAGTTAGTTATGAATACTAGTATGTATGAGTGTTAAAGGTTATATATGTGTCTGTATGGACGTGTTGTGCATCTTGTTAGAGTACGTCTATTGAACACAAGCAAGATGGTTAAAATATTGGCAATACAGGCCGAAGACAACCGCAACAGCAGGATAAATACAAAAAGAAAAAACAATTTCCTATTGTTTGTTGTGGTTTCAATTTTTCGCTCTTGCTTACTTAAAAGTATCCTTTCTTACATTTTCATAGCTCTAGCCTCTTTGATATTTCTAGGCACTGGTTGAAAATTGGTATTGGTATTGTTATTGAAAGCTGATGGTTAGAAAGCCATAAAAAACAAAAGCCTTCAACAAAAATGAATTGAAAGGCTGTGCTTAGTTTAAAAAAAGGGCACAAAAGGTGGTATTTCAGGCAAACTATTAGCATATGTTGCTTCATATATTAACACTACATAAATTTTTTTTCCTTTTTTTTTTTTTTGCTTTTTGTGAGACGAATACATACAACTGACTGTTTTGGTATTTTACAAGAAAATGAGAAAATTTACTTATGCCTCAAGTATACTAACTACTTGCCAGGCAGTTGGTAGTAAGGAAACCATATGTGCCATACTTTGACCATACAATTTACTATACAACATGGTAGACACACAATTGAATTTCTTACAATATGACCTCATTGCGGTTGTCATTGTTACAATTTATTATAAGAAAATAAAAGGAGAATGTGAATATTAAAAAAAAAAATAGAAAAGAAAACTCTGTGACTGAAAAGAATTATATTAATAGCCTTTGGCTCTGTTTTAAGTAAAACAACTGCACTGTAGTTTATATTTAAGTTATATATGAGGCATCATTTAACCCTTTTGTGGTCGTTATACGGTTAACATAAAATAAATAAAATATAAGTTAAACCAAAAAAAAAAAAAAGAATGAATTGGTATTATTGTAGAACAATTTAACAGAATTTCTGACTTTCTTTTAATAAAAATAAAAAAAATGATGCTCATAACCTGCTGGGCAGAAACTAGAACAGAATTTTTTTTGTAATTTATGGCATAAGATGATTTATTGCTAATTAATATTTTTAATATGAAAATTATAATGCAATCGAATTTTTTATATTTTTTTTATTTCTACATATGAGCAGTTGTTTTTTAAAGTGGTATATGTCCATTTTTTCCAACAACTACGCTTACCGCTTACTAATTTTATAAAAAGTTGACTTATACCACTTTCAAATATAATAGGTAAAATATTTTACTTCTCACTGTAAGTAAGAAGGCTGTATACAAATTTGCGATTTTTACTTCATGCATGTGCCATCTTATAAAGAGGAAATATATGCGTCTTTTTTTACTCACTGTAAGTAAGAAGGGTACATATAACTTTGTGATTCCGTTTCTAATTTCTAAGCCTCACATGGGAAACGCTATGAATAGCGGAGTCGATTTAGACAGACAGCTGTATGTCCGTCAAGTCATTGAAATCAACTTTCTGTAGCCGCTAAGCAACGCACAGAAAAGCATAGCACCATATCTGTTAATTGTTTCTGTCAAATTATTCCTATTGAAATTCAGCCACATCGATCCATAAATAGCTGAGCTACCTGTATTTTTTACCATTTTTAGAGTGGGGTTTTTGCGTATTTTGTTTAAACAATGTAACGGTCAAAAAACATTGTATACAGTTTTGTTTAAAATCATAGTCATAAAATCTGTACAGAAAATAGCTTAACAATGGCCGAGGAATATCAAAAATACAACAGAAATTTTAGATTTTCTGTCATATCTGCTTTCTTTTTTTTTTGTATTTTATTTAAACTAAAAAAAATTACTACACGGTTATTTTAAACATCACATAAGTAGTATCTGGACCAAAACTTAGCTGGATCGGTTCATAAATGGCGATGTTTGGGTCAAAAATGTGGCTACCTCTATTTTTTGACCACTTTTGGTGTGTTTTTTTTGTAATTTTTCAAAAAGGTCAAAAAAAGTGTATTAACGGTATGAACAGAAATAGTATTCGTAATGTTCCTGCAAAAAAAGAGAGCAATTAGCCAAGAAAATGACACAGAATATCAAATATTAAACCGATATTTCACATTTTCCTTAATTTTTTCTTGGTTTTTTTTTTAACACAAACACGAAACCTAAAAAATGTATGTGTGTGTGTTTTTTAATGCCTTGTAATAGCATTACGAATGCTGAGGTTGGTCGCTCTTTAATACGATAAAGCAAGTTAAATATCAGAATAGAAATCGCATTGAAATCAAAAAACTAAAGTTAAAATTAAAAAATAATTGAATTCGCTTATAGGAATAAGATCGAAAACTATCTTATTTTTTGATATTCAATGTTCTCTTCTTAGTTTTTTTTATAAAGATCATAATTATACTTGTAATAAAAAATAAAGAGAATTTTGAATTTTAAGCCTTAAGAGAAAAATAAAAATAGAATATATAGTTTTCAATATTAAAAAGTTGGTTGGGATATTTATTTATTTATTCAGTTCAATGCTTACTGAGTTTTTTGTTTAAATATTTGCATTTTTTTTGTAACTATTGACAAATAATTTTTATTTAGTCAACTGCTTTTACAATATAAAGGTTCTAATGTTTGCATAAAACGTTGGGAGTAATCTACTGAGGATTCAGAGTAGCGTCTGATGAAATGGTTCATATAGATATGCTATCCCCTTCAGTACTTATTGTACTGAATAAATAACTCATGAGAATATCATGAGTAAAAGAATAAATTTAAAAACCAACACAATTTCTGGAATTAAGCACAAATAAAGACTAATATTTTGTTAAACTTTTAAATTCCAAATAGAAATTATTACATTTATTTATTTTCTTATAACATTTTTCTCAATTAATCAAAAAATAATAGCGGTAGTGAAATGTGAAGTCATAATTAAAAATTTTTTAAGATATTTCGTAACAAAAACGAATAATTTATTTCAAAATTGTTATAGGATGTGTCAAGCAGCTTCTTCAAAAATATCATATTTTACCAAAAGAAATTAAATATCAAGAAGAAACTTATCAAAATACTGATGATTTTTACAATTAGTGGTTAGTGCAAATTTGAGCATGCAGGCATATTGTTGTCAGAGCAACAACTGATTGGTTTTTAAGAAAAGTCTGTTGTAATTTGTCTAACGAAAAGAAGTGCAGAGATTTCTAAAAATAAATGCTGATTCAAATTGAAATAGCAGATGCCAAAGATGTATGGCAAATCAAAATCATATTTACGAAATCTGAATACAAGTCACTCTTTAGTTTAATCTTATTTATCTGTGCCAGAATAGACATAATTTTTCCGTTGACGGTGAGAACTATATATAAATACTTTTACTTAAGCAATCATGACAATTAAAAAAAAAGGAGAATTTTTGAAAGATTATAATACCAAGAAACTTGGTCTTTGGTTTATCAGATGGAGAGAACCAAATCAATAGTTTAGGGAAGCTTGTTAGCAAAAAAAAAACATCTCTAATAATTACACTCAGAATGAACTTTCTTAACAGAGAAAAGAGCTCTAGTAAGTACACTGAAAAAACCACTTCGGTTCTGAGAACTGAATTAGTCACCAATCAAAAATTTATAGTTAAGCTCCATAAAAGCGAACGACAACTTTTTATTGAAAAAAAAAGCAATTTATGAAAATATATTTTTTTTACTGGCTGTTGGTTCTGATAGTTTAATTATTAAAAAGCTCAAAATTGAGTTTTGGGTTATATTATTGAATTAAAACTTTTCTAATTTCTAAAAATTCGATTCTTACAACTGATGACAAATTCAGCTCTCACAGCCGAAGTTGCTCTATGTACATAAAGATGCATCTATTCTTGTAAGAATAAAAATGTATATCTGATTGTATACTCGTACTGTGTAAGATATTCAGTATTAAATTTGTTGCCAATTAAAACTTCAGTAGTGATAATCAAGCTTTTTAATCGTGATAACAGAAAATCGGTCTCACAACTCTAATATATTGAAGAGAAAAAAATTTTGTACTGGCTACTAAAACTAAAAAATTTTATAATCACAACTGAAATTTTGATTGGAAGCAAATTTAGTTCTCACAACTGAAGTTGTTTTATGTGTAAGTAACTAATTTCTAAAATGAAGTTAATTCCATATAAATCTTTCTATTAAGCTAATACGAGTATATATTCTCTTAAAATTTTGTGTGAATATATTTTATATAAAATAAAAATTTTCTTTTATTCCCTGTGTTATAAGCGAGTGCATATAAATTAATTTCCTGTGCAAATTCAGTATAATAATTTTAAACCCTGCATTAGCTCTAGGGGAAATATTTTAGATGATTTATTAAAATTCTTTAAGATTAAACTTTTAGTATACTGCACCTTAAAGTTATTTCTTTCTAGCATTTTTCATATAAATTATTTTCATAATTTTGTTTATTTTAAGTTTCTTACCACTACTTTTTACGAGTGCAATATATTATAACGTAAAAGCACAAACTTGCTTAAACTTGTTTTATGGTCATAAAATATGAAAAATTATTAGATTTCCACTCCACTTAATGTTGTGATCACATTTTAACTTTATAAAATTCTTAACAATTGTATTATATTATGTATACATATTGTACTGTACTGTACTGTACATATACATGCATGACTATAAAGGAAATGGGAAAATGTTTGAGAATAACTAAAAAATAAAGAAAAACATTATTAATTTTCCTTTATATTAACTCTTAAATATATGACTTGTAGAAGGACATCACTACAATGAACACTGACATGCATATTGTTTTTTTTTTCTATTTTTTCTTTTTTTGTATGTATTTAAATTGCTATAAAAGAAATAAAATAATATTTCCATTTCAGGCATCCTTGCCTGATTGGAAGACTCTTCATAAATATTCAAACATTATGAAGATATTTTAATATGAGCAAAAAAGCACTGCTGCATGCACCTTTCTGTTATTCATATCAATGGTTGTATGCATTTTAAATAAAGAAGATGCTCTGACGTAAACAATAATTGTTGAATTTTTCACAAGTCATTGAAACACTAGAATTTGTTTTGTGTAAGAGTTAAAAAAAAAATGATATTTCATTTTTTATTTGTTTTTTATTAAATCTTATTTTTCATTTCACATGCATTTTTATGAGCTGGGAGAGTTGAAAAATTTTAAAAAAGAAATAAAAAACATACGAAATAAAAAGTCGTGCATGTAGCAAAAAGATGAAGTATATATTTAAAATTTTTCACTTATTTGAACAATTTCATAATTATTTCATATGTTGAACAATTATTCCCACAAATACAAAAAAATAGAAAGAACCTGTTTACTTTTAAATATATTATTGTTATTTACGGCATGATGAACTCCTTAACGAGAGCTATAGAAAACTGTATATATCTGTGTTAATTAAGGAAAATCCTTTAAGTCTACTTAAATAAAAATTGACTGGTTATTATAATTAACTCGAAATATTATTATTATTATTTAATATTAATCTTATTCCCTGAAGAGACTTTCAAAAGATAGTCGAAATATTGGAAAATTTAAATAAAAACAATTTTTGGAAATCTTAAGCTTGATTAATATTAAATAATAATAAATTTATAAGATTGAATAATTTACTAAAATTATTATAACTCGAAATAATTTTATAAGAAAACAATGTAAGGCTGCTAATATAGTAGTACTCTAAAATGACTATAATGCATAATCGATTTTTCCGTATTGCCATTGATATAGAGCAAAACATAAACACTACCGGTTTGTTCAAACTTAAACATATATATTAGAACTGTAAAGTAAAAGGTTACGTAAAAATATTTGAACTGGTTTCCTTCACCAGAAATATATATAAAGGGTGTTTTTTACAGACGTATAGAACTTTAAGTTGGCATTACTGTTCAAGATGGCGACCGATTTAACAGCTGTCAAATGATATATTCTCAGTTTGGTTTGGCAATTCATCATGAATAGACTCACGCCTGAACAACGGTTGCAAATAGTGCAATTTTATTTCGAAAACGAGATTGCCGTTGTTCCCGATTTTTATAAGCAAATTTTGTTTTGGCTACGTCAACAAACAAAACTACCGCATTTGGAGTGAAGCTAATCCTCAAGTGTATGTCGAAACACCGTTACATCCAGAAAAACTGACTGTTTGGTGCGCTTTATGGGCTGGTGGAATCATTGGTCCGTACTTCTTTAAAAACGATGATGTCCAGAACGTTACAGTCAATGGTGATAGGTATAGAGCCATTATTACTAACTTTTTCATTCCTGAATTGAACAACCATGATGTCCAGGAGCTGTGGTTCCAACAAGACGGCGCAATATGTCACACAGCTCGTGCCACAATCGATTTATTGAAAGACACGTTTGGTGACCGCCTAATTTCACGTTTTGGACCTGTGAATTGGCCTCCAAGATCTTGTGATTTAACACCGCTAGACTACTTTCTGTGGGGCTATGTAAAGTCATTGGTCTATGCGGATAAGCCACAAACGCTTGAACATTTGGAAGACAAATTTCGCCGTGTTATTGCCGATATACGGCCACAAATGTTGGAAAAGTCATCGAAAATTAGGCGTCCAGATTGGACTACATCCGAGCCAGCCGTGGCGGTCATATGCCAGAAATCATATTTAAAATGTAATGCCACAAGATTATCTTTCGGATAAATAAAATTCATGTCAATCGAATACTCCATCATTGTTTTATTGCAATTTAAAGTTCTATACGTCTATAAAAACACCCTTTATAATACGAGTATTCTGTGTAAAGTTTGTATTTGTTTCTTAAATAATAATATAATAAATGTTGTGATATTTGTTAAAATATTTAACTAGCGGTTTTTACTCTTCAATGCAAACTACCCTTGCAAGTCTTGCAGATATTGCATGTGTGGCAAAAAGTTTAAAATTTTTCACCTCACAACAACAAAATGAAACTGAGACTTGCACCGGTTTTTAAAATTCGCAAGACTAAAAGTCATTGCAAAAAGCAAACTCAAAAAGCTTGCACCATCAAAACAGCAGAACGAAATAATCAATAAAGTTCAGAGTTATCAAATTGTACGGCGGTAGTAGGCGACATGTAAACTTCCAACGTAGACTTAAATCGAATTTAGGTTTTGGTTAAAAAACACTGCTAAAATAAAGGTAAATTATAGTTTTATATAAAACGCAATGAGTACAAATAAAAATTACAAGAAATTTCATTCAACAATTTAAGTTTATTTTGCATTGTAAATTTTAACGACGGTGCGGCGCGACTTTAAGTTTCAAAAAGGTACTGCGGCTTAGCTAATGTCGTACTCTGTTCTCTATACGCGTTCTATTAAAAAGAAAAGAAAATAAACAAAAAAATTAAGAAATTCAATTTAATGGAGAGCATTTTGAACCAGAAAATTTATGATTTTGTTTTTTTTCTGTTAACTCTAGCATTGCCTTTGGTTCAAGGATTTACTTAATACGCAAATTTACTTTAAATAAAAAAAATATACGTGAGTGTTCTGTATATGTTTATTCTCTATGGAAACAGTCGTAGAAAAGGTCTCTCACGCATTTTAGAAAGAAATAGGTGCAAATTTGATTTAATTGCATTTATGCCAGCAAGAGTGCATGTCGCTACTTTAAAGCTCTTTAGCATTTATTTTGTATAGTAATTGAGTGTGTATGGGCCACATTTTATAGTAAAAAGTGCTTGTAAGATAATCCAGCTATGCTTGTGTAGGACTCTACAATAAGCATAATGCCAACATTTTCAGTGATAAAAGAAATATATTGAATAACTAAAAATTTTAGATATTTGATTAGCATATTTTTTAAAATTTTTAATTTTGGTTTTTTAATAAATATGTTGGGTACATATTTATCTAGGCCATTATCCGTCAACTAACATGAACGTGGTGTGTGAATAGTTGCACAAGTATGTGTATTGAATTTTGCATAAAAAATAATATTAAACACTCTGGTGACGTGGTAATATGATATATAAACACTCCGCTTTATATTGCACAAAATATTTTCAGCGCTGTTTACTGAACTAATTATATAATTTCAGATAAAGACAGTCAAATTAAAAATATCAAGGAAAATATATGGAAATTTCTGCTCTGAGATCTTTATTTGTAAAAGCAATAGCATTTCTATATATATATATAGAATATAATATAATAAATGTTTTAAGGAAGTATGTACTTTTTTTGTAACATAAGTAATCATGTGACTTAAAAAATTTTATTTTCAGTAAGACAACTAAATATGGTTTTGAACCAGGGCAAATCAAAACTGTTTATAAACTCTTTTAAAGTGTTGGATATCGAGTAAAATTTATTGAATTTTTTATTTTGGTATCTTGGAACTCGATATCTAGTAAAATATATCGTAATTTCAGATGATAGCATTCGATAGCGAGTCTTCATTGTAAATATAATTCGATAGCAAGCTAGCTATCTCAACCAAAACAAATTACTTTTTTTATGAGCACAGTCTACAAAAATTCTAAAAAAATTTAAGTTTTATTTAGTTTCAGGCTAAAACAATTATGCTCTTATCCAAAAAAAAGTTGACGTAGACTTTAAAGTAAAATTTATGAAAAATTTTCATAACGTTGACTTTAAAGTCTACATTAATTTTTTAAAATAAGGGTGTTAGTTTTTACAATTTGTAATTAATTTTAGTAAATTATTAGATCTTATAAATTTATTATTAGTAAATATTATTCGAGCTCAATGAAAAATTGTTTTTGTTTTAATTTTGTAATAATTCGACTTTCTCTTGGAGGTCTTCTTCAGAGAAATTAATTTTTATAAAAATAAATGTAAAAAATGCTACCATTTGCGAGAAAACAAAAAGTCAGTACTCAAATTATATAAATATACGAGATTGTATGAAAAACGCGTGACATCAGTAAACTTATTTATTTTTCTTTTATAAATCAAAATGTACCATAGATAGATATTATAAATAAATATTTCACACAAATTATTAATTTTTGGTAAAGCTTGATCTGCTGTTAAAGTATTTATATATTTGGTAAGTCCTCTAATTTTTGCTGCTTTATTTCTCTGTAGAAATAAAAGTCTTTAATGAAGTCTAACCAGTAAGTTTCCAAATGATAAGCTATTTATTGGGGTTTTTTATATCAATCACAATAATAAACCTCTACTCGAATTAAACAAACAAAATGGTGCATGTTTCTGTTACTGTTTTCACAGCTAACAATCAGTTGACAGCAAATGAAATGTAGAAAACTAACTCGTTATGTTTTCTTGTTTTGCTGTTTACAATTTTTTAAGTTTCATTAATTTAGCCTTTGTTATTGTTGTTGTTTTGCTTTAGTTTTTGTGAACATCTTTTTCACTCCTGCGAATAAATATTAGTCATGTTTGCTACGCATTTTTGTGCTTGCTGCTGCTTTATCGTCTCTACCCTCACCATTCGTGATGTTGTTATACGAATATATTTTTTTTTTTTTTGCTTTCATATTCTTGTTTTGTTGTTTGTTATTATAGCTGTATGTTTTGAAAAATAAATAGTTTGCAGGTGTTGTTAATTGAAAAACTTTGCAGCACTAATTAAAAGTTTTTTTCTAAACAGAATTTTCCTGCAGTTTCAGAAAAGGCAGCATAGTCACTGCTGATGAAGCAAAAATGGAACAGAGTATAAATTTAATTTGCTTCTTTTAAGAAGGCTGACTACGATTTTATTGTTTAAAAAATTTAATATACGATGAGGGCTCAGATAGTGTAAAGAATTTTGTAGTATTTTGTATAGTTTATGGTAAAATTAACATCAAAAATGCAGACTAAAATTGTAGGAAAATCGTATGTATGGCAAGAGATAATGTAAAGGTAAGCTTATTAAAGAGCGGATGCAATAGCTGTAGAATGTAAACCTTTCATTCGCAAAAAACAATGAAAAAAGTCTGCTGTAAATTTTGTAACATTTGCAGTTTCAGTAACAATTTCTTGTTGTGCTGGTTTTTTGGATATATTCATAAAATATTTTTATTTATTTTAAATATACACAAAGATTTAAAAAAGGAAACTGAGGTAAAGATTTTTAGAAAGTAGAAGTGCACCTTAACATTTTAGCCTGAGAAATAAGCTCCAGTAAAATTTATTTTTTTTTGTTCATTGTAAAGCATTTATTGTCTTTGAAAAACTTGTACATGTTGTGGAAATATGTAGGTAAAACTCACAAATTTTTTCAATTTAAATTCATATTTCTGTTCCTTTATGTTTTAGTTATGTTTTTTGTTATATAAAATTTATTTCGTGTACTTACTTTAAAATTATGAAAAAACAAATATTTTTCTTTGTTCAACTGCAACATTTTCTAATGCTTGAAGTTATGATTAATATCAGTTTAAAATTGTATTGGTAATTGTGCTGCTGTAATATAAATTTAAAAAAATCATTAGAATTTTCTTTTCCACTTAAATGTAAAACTTGTTTCTTTTTGTTTCTTTATTTTTTTTTAATAAGTTTTCGCTCAAGAGACATTATCAATAATGTAAGTGATATGGTGCCATAATTAAAAGTGTTACTATACTCTCAATGTGTTTACGGTAATAAATCAAGTGTAGAATTAAGTAAAAGCATTTTAATAATATTTTTTAAAAGTTGTTTGCTTAGATATTTTTATAGTTTAAAGGTTCGCAATACCATTTTGTTTGACAAACGATACCAAGGCAATACATTTCTTCTTAATTAAAATAAAATTTAAATTCTTTGGAACTTAACTAAGCAAATTGAATTTGTTTAGGATGACTTCGAATGAGCTACGTAGATAGCGGGATACTTTATATAGAAATTTAAAGTGAAAATTCTAAGTTTATTGTCAGACGCACGGTAGACCAAATAACAGATCAGGTCACACTGCTTAAGGTTTCCATAGACGACATGCTTTTATAATTGTATTTTAATTTTAAATATCACCTAAGATACCTATCAAGCTAATTGTGAACTCCAGATCAAATGTTATACTTAATTAAATTACTGTTAATAAATAAATACAAATAAATAATTAAATTAATTCAAAAGAACTATGTACACACATATGAAATTTTTAAAGCATAATATTTACGAGTATTATAAAATAATAAAATAACAACAAACAGTTCCAGTTTCAAGTGCTCAATTTTCAATCTCATGCTTGTTTTTGTTGATAAGATACTAAAAATAAGAAATAAAAAATATAAGAAATGACCATCGAAACACTATAACAAGTTTAAATGATTACGAACAAAAAATAACATTGAAAACTGAAAAGCTAAAGCCTTCATAAAAACATGTACTAACTTGTTTGTAAGAAATTATGGAAAACACACTTATATATATCTATAGTGGCAGTTGTCATAAGTACATAAATTGCAACGCCATCTAAGTTGCAATATAAACATGCTTGAAATGGAAAATAAAAACAAGGAAAAAACGAAATCAGCAAACGAAAAAAAAAGTTAAAAATACTCCTACACAAAACAATTTTTAGAAATATTATGCCCTATTATCGATACATAAACTTAACGGGAACGTAAACGTTTATTCAAGTTCGTATGTGAGGTTTGCAAAAAACGAATGATCGTATCTTTGAAAAAAAACATGTGCAATATTTTTTACAAAATTTTTGAGTAAATTTGCTTATATATGAGATGTTTTTACACTGTTTCATCGCATAAGTAAAGCAGATAACTGCAAGAATACAAAAACAACTACATTACAAAAAGCTTATATATTTTGTTATTGCTTTTGAGATCCCTCCTGTGAAAAGTTTTTTTCGGTGGTTGATTAAAAAGTGCACTAGAGCAACACTCAAAATTTTCTTCTACTATTGATTTCTCTTTAACACATTAATGTCTTTTTACTTTTGAGGGGAGAAGCTTCAATCACGCAGCATTCAGCTGGTGTCTCAGTATCACCTGGTTATACCGTGTGCTATATACGTCAAATTTTTACATTGTGAAATAGCAACGTGTCACGTGTGCTTTCAAAAACATTGCGTTTGTTAAAAATACATAAGAAAAAAAGAAAAGAAGCACAAAAATAACATTTTAAAAGGCAATTTGCTTATATTTTGAAACCATCTTATTTTATTCTTAAAATAATATAATAACACTGGTCGAAAAAAAAAACTTTTTGTGTGTAACATGAAAACTTTTGTCTTGCTATGTTTAGGACAAGGATATGGATAATATAAATAAAATTAGAATGCTTCCAATACGAATAGTTTTTTTGTAATTAGATGTTATATAAATTTAGAAAATTTGAGATTTTGTTAACAAAAGTAAGTTATTTTATTATGTTACAGTATTAATTTAAATAAAATTTTATGATTTTCTGCTGTATTTTGCTTCAGGTACATCTCGTTGTAATGTCCAACAGTAATCCGCTAGCATACGTGGACTCCACTTGCCCTGGTATCGTTTTTCCATGGTAGAAATGTCTTGGTGGAATCTTTCACCATGTTCATCGCTGACGGCGCCCAAATTTTCAGGAAAAAAGTCGAAATGTGAATGAAGGAAGTGTATTTGCAATGACATATTACAACCCAAAGCCTTATAAGCAGATAGCAGCTCCGCGACAATAGTTTTATAGTCATTTGATCGGTGATTTCCTAGAAAATTGAAAGTTACTTTCATAAAAGATTCCCAAGCAGATTTTTCCAAATCACTGAGTTTTTCTTTAAATATGTCGTCTTTCATCAATTGTCTGATTTGTGGGCCAACAAATATGCCCTCTTTAATCTTTGCCTCACTCAATTTAGGAAACTTTTCCTTCAAATATAAAAAGCCATCACCACTCCTGTCCATAACTTTCTGGTGGTTCTGGTACAGGTAGTTCCTCACTATGAGGGATCGGTCTTATAGCAGATGGCAGGTCAGGATATGTTATTTTATTATTTTTTTTTAATTGTGATACCTTTCGTATCAGTAACACAAAAATAACAATCAGATGAGTGATTCGTTGGTTCTGTCCAAATTACGGGGATTGCAAATGGCATAGATCGAGATCTCCTCGCCCATCCAGTAAGAAGACCCACACATGTAACACAGCAGATGTGTGGAACCCACGCTTTATCTTGCTGTCCGACGGCAAAGCCAAAATACTGTTCATATAGCTTAGTCACTAATGGTGTCAAATTCCTTCGCTGAGTTTTAAAAGTAATGTTACCACAAATATAACAAAACCTGTCAGGATCATTTTTGCACTTTCTTGACATTATTTAACAGTCGCTTAACTCAATAAATAGAAAAAAACACTATACTATTCACATAAATAAAATCTCTGAATGCAAAAGTGGAACAAAAATGGTTAATTTTAAATTTTACGGGTAGTAGCTGTAACACGAAAACTAGAACTGATGGAATCAAAATAAATACGGTGATAAAATGAGGGTATTTAGGTAATTCCAAATTGGTAAGTACCTTTCTTGTTACAAAATTTTGTTGACCAGTGTAATAGGCAAATTCTAAACCTTCTTTAAACTAAAAAAGTTTGATAGACATGAAGAACACATGTGTAAACATGTAATAAAAAAAAAATTGTGTAGGCCTGATACTTTGAAAAATCCTTTTTTTTTCTTATTTTTCAAAATTGAGTATTTATCTCAGATAGAATAACATTATTATTTTTAATAATGTTGTTGTCCAAAGTTTTATTTTTTTCTGTTGCATAGTGTAATTATTTAATTAAACTTTTTTATTTGAATGAAATATATACTTTTAATTGAGGTCTAATCATGGCAATTGATATCTAATAAAAGGTATCGTAATTTGAAATGATAACATTCGAAAGCGAGCCATCGATCGAGTATAATCTTTGCTAATATTTTAAATTCGTGCTATAGTTCTTTTTTAATTATAATTTGAACGAAATTACGACTCGATAGGTGATTTGCTTAATTTGCTGATTATAATCAGGCCTAATTTATGAGTGTCGTTGTCGTGACAAAAACAGTGATATGTGGCAACGCCGGCCATATATTTTACATTAGCTTGTCGTAAATTCGACTGCGACAGCGACACTCTTAATTAGGCCTATTTTAAAATGGACATATGCAACTCGTTTGCTAGCTTGTTTTTGTAACGAAAATGAATTCGTACATTACGTCAAAAAAAGCATTGTAAACTGGATAGATTTTGAAAGAGATTTCATATCAAATCTACTAGATTTCCGTTCAATGTAATTGCACTATTTATAAACAAAAAAATTATTTCAGATTTAGTACACATATGTATTTAGAATATTAACAACAACGACTTATTATTTACATCAAATTATAACCAGAAGGCAAAAATATATATTTCAAATTTCACATTTGGTTTAGTATTTACAGTATATGCACGACTACCTGGCATTTCGCAATTTATTATCTATGTGGAATGTCAATTTTCCTTCTGTAAAATTAGTACAAATCGAGTGATCCTTTTGAAACATAGCATATGTGTTTTTTTTTTATATTTATGTGATAGAAATGTTCTATTTGTATGTATTGAATGGTGTCAAAAATCAGAATAAGAAAATTAAAATAAAAAAATATGTTTTAATTTCGAAATATTTTTAAGAGAATTTAATTTTAAGCTGAGTTGTCGAGTTCTGGTTACTATCTAAAACTAACAAAATTTAAATTATAATATAATAATTGAGTTTTTTTTAACAAATTTAGTTTTCACAAACGAAGTTATCTTCTGTGTTTAGCTTGTAAGTTTATAAATCAAACTTTTTTTTTTTTTTTTTTTTTTTTTTGGTAAATCCATATAATATCTTTATGTTAAAGTTTTGAATTCTATTTCTTTTATGATTTTGGTTGAAAAATTTTGTTTATTTATAATAGTTCAATGACTGCTTTGTTAGCTTTTTATCTTCTTTTCTAAAAATTTAGAAGCTTTTGAAATAAGTACTCGTATTCAAATGTTTGGGAAGGAATTTAACAAGACTTGGCAGTAATTTACTTAAGATTAGGAGTAGCATCTGATGAAACAGCTGTATAGACATGCTTTCCCTCTTAGTACTTTTTGTAGTAAGTAAAAAATTTTTCAAAATTTTCCATGACAATATCATGTTTATCATCATGCTTACATTATTTTGTTACATTTTAAAAATGTTTCCTACGAATAATTTAAATTGTAAGAGTAGCTTTTTGATATTGTTACAAAGAGAAATATTAAGTTACGTTTACGTTTGAATACTTCGTTTTCAAGTTCTTCTTCAAATTTTTACGTCGATGCCTTATGACAAATGTAATATTTTTTTCCATCTTCAAAAATTAGTTTGGTATTGCAAAATTGGTATCTAAGAGTTTATGTTTACATGTTACAATAAGAGTTTTGCCAAAGTTTTAGCATTGCAATTTCTTGTTTGTTTGTTCATATTCTTTACTTTTTTTTTTGTATTCCTCTAGATTCTGCTGTTGTTGCCATTAAGTATAGATATTTTATTTTGTGTAGCATTTGCTATTTTGTGGTTGCATATAAAATGCTTACAAACACTTGGAAGTTTTTTTCTATGTTTTTTCTTCTCACCAATAACTTGACTTGCCCAGGGTTATGATCATTTTTCTGCTTTCTTAATCTAAAACTGTTTATTAATTTTTTTGTCATATTTATATGCTCTTGCTAAGAAAAACTATTTTAGAGAGTTTTTGTTCTTGTCAATAGCGTTGATTCTGCTAACATAGAAATCTCAGTTACAAAAGTATAAATATACGTTAAGTTGTTTTTGCTGTTGAAAAGTTAATGGTTTAAATTGTGTTTTTGTGCTCTTGATGTTTTCAAGTACCTAAAAGAAGTTTGTATTGTTTTTAACATATTTTACCAAACATTTAAAACTAAAATAAAGTTAAAAATTATACTATAGGCAGGACATGTCGTATAAGAGCAGTATAATAAAATAAATTCCAAACAGCAAATTAATTAAATTAATTTCTTAATAAGCAAACAAATTTTGTTTGTTTGAATAAATAAAAATTTTTTGGTGTATAATTTGATACTCCTTTGTATGTCTGTCTTCATTAAGATAAAAATAAATTTTATAAAATAAAATAAAAATCTAAAATTAAACACAAAATATGGAAAATTAATTTTTTATATAATAAAAAAAAAATTAAAAAATTATTTATTTATTTAAAGTAAGATTAAATGCAAAAAAATTAATATAAATAAACCATAACTGAAAAATTATTTGAAGATTGTAAATTAATCTTGCACACTGAGAAAATAAGTTTGATTGTGCGAACAGAATTTTTTACCATTTAAAACACTCAAAAATATCACAATTTGTGATACTGTTTTCCATATAAGTCCCGTAAGGACCACGCATGCAATGAAGACATGCAACTAGAATTACAACTGGCCAGTTACCTAGTAGCGGAGGACTACTATTAACGATTAGTTCCCTTTAACCACTTACTAGGCATTCATGTTCTGGACACTGCTGCTAACCACATTAACATTACAAGTGGGAGACTTCCCACTTGTAGGAAAGGAAAAATAGCCAATAAGAAAAGAGCATTTGGATTGTATATTTTGGTTCGCGAGTATTTGCATCATAATTGACTCCTATTTTTTATATGAAAATGACTAGAGGTTCCCCTTGCACTGAGCTAAATTCGAGTTACAATATTAAAAACGTATGTGGTCATTTTGACACCAATTTAAAATTTTTTTAACAAGCGTTTCAACGCTACGATTTTACTTTTTTGATAACGAACATTGTCAACTTGTTAACGAACGTTGCGGAATTGACAACAATATGTTGTAAAATTTTCAACTTACTAACAAACATTGCTAAATTGACAACGATTGTTTTCTTTTCAACAACCATATGGTATCATTGCGACACCAAATGGTGTCATTTCGACAGCAATATGGTGTCAATTTCATATAATTCGTTGTCAATTTTGCAACGCTATATTTTCAATAATACGTTGTTAAAATGACACCATGCACAAATGTGATAGATACACTATTGACATCGTTTGTAATCATTTTGACAACTAATGGTATAATTTTTTCTCTGGCTGTACAACTAAATAAATTTTAGACCGTATTCTAATTTAGATTTTATCAATTAAAAAATTTTTGACTGGTGACAAATTCAGTTTTCATAATTGAAGTTACTTTCTGTGTGTTGCTTAAAAACTTATCATTTTACATGACGTTGTATTAGATTAGCAGTTTAAAATTAATTGTGCAGATATTTTCTTGTTAAAAAAAAAGTAAAGAAGCTTTGCAAGTTTGTGTTCTTTTAAGTGTCCTCACAGACAGGTCCCAGTAGTTACACACTGTTAGCTTCAGTCTCCGTTTGGTGGTCTAGCATAAAACAATGGCTTGAAGACATTTCCCAGCTTTTCAGTACCTACAGCAAAAGAAAATATGTTTATAACGTTTTAAAATTCATGCTAAGCTTCATGTTTACTCTAACTTTAATCTCTCAAAATTAACGACTTTTAACTTTTTGCAAAGCAATTTAGATTTTAAATGCCCAGATTGATCAAAGAATTTTAAAGACACCTACATATTTGTCAGCTTATTTAATCGAAATTATCTGTAATGCGCGTGCAAGATATAATCATTGATTATAAAAAAAAAATAAATAAATAAATAAAATTGCAAAAAATTTAAATGGTAAATTGACAGTCATTCAAAATTATAAAGTTTATCTCCTGCAGTGTGCGAATATTTGTATTCTTAACAGGTAAAAAAGTTTATCATGAATATTTTATTTTTTGTTTACATGACCTTAGCTCACCTTCTGACTATTTACCGCAAACAAATACACCACATACTGTTTACACTTAAGAACGAAGAAACATCACAAAAAGAAAGAAAATGCTTACACACGCACATGTACAGCCAAAAGCATCTTACACCCACAATGCTGCCGGTTCTTTCTTTTTTTTCTGTTCTTGTTTGTTGTATTATTTGCTTTCCAGCCATGAATTTAGTTACAGTATTATTTTGATAAACTTTTGTGTGTGTGTTGGTATCCTTTTTTTTGTATTTTGTTTAGCTGTACGTACGCTCTTCTTTTTATTTGCCTTTTTAATTGTCAATTTAAGTTTTGTGCTGCAATATTTAAAATCAGCGACAAGCTGTCTTTCTGTCAAAACTTGAAACTTGAATAATTTTAAACTCTATTATCTCTTAAAGGAATTTATATTTTATTTTATTTTCTTTTCCTTATTACTGTATATTTTATTTTTTTTTGCTCTCATTTACTTGCCTCCTTTGGGCCATATTCTAATTGTCTTAAAACATCTCCTGCTTATTTTGTTGGTTTTCTGTTTATTTATTCAAGTCATTATGTAAGTGATTTAAAATTAAAAAGAAAAAAGTTTTCTTATTTCTATTCTTTACCAAACAACTTAGTATCGCCATTTAATGTATTCAGCTAGCAAATCAAATTTTATGTCATTATTGGACATTTAAGTCATTTGTGATTTTAAGTAATTTATGTGTACAAAATGGTCCAACACCAATTTGAGTTGATGCAAAGTCAATTAATTTATTTATTTTGCTGCTAAAATGAACGTAATTGTTTTTTTTCATATTTAAACAGTTCAAAGTTCCTTTTCAGGGTCAAAAATGACAGAGGAGCATAAAAATATTAAGAAATTTCAGTCAATAGGTTAAAGTGAATAGTGGCATTAATAACATTCTCAGCCATATATAATTTTCTGCAACATTTCACTGGAAATTAAAATTTAAGTAAATAACTCTTACGCCAGCCACATATTCTACCGATCATTGATACAAAAAAGTTGTTATTAAAAAAAAAAAAAAAAAAAAAAAAAAAAACAGCAGCTAGCTACTCATTCTTACAATGTTGATTTTATGTAGCAAATAGTTGTTATTCATAACGCATTTTTTAGAATATTCTGGCTTTAAAATGTCAAATTTTAAATTTGAGGATGTAACTCGTAGCATGTCGCTGGGCGAATAATTTAGAATGTTATGAATACGATTGTACTCATAGATGGCTTTAGTAACTGCAACTGTTTTTTTCCGTTAAATAATTGGAAAGGAACTTGTTTAAGCTTTCTTATAATTAAATTTAAGGCAAAATAATAAATAATGGCAATGGGACTACTCATCCCGAAGTAATGCGAAGAGTAGACCCAAAGAAGACGGTTTATGGATTTAGTTGGTAGACGTTTTATGCGGAGTCCATCATAACCTGTCAATTAGTAACGACCAGTCAGATATGCATAACAACACTCTCACCTTCCCACTCCAAAATAAAAAAAAATATAAAGAAAATAGCCCGAAAAAAATTGATTAGGTTTTCATTTTGTGGCTCGATTTATGTGACACACTGCTAAAGGAAAAAAAGTCCAATATTTTTAAACTATTAAACATAAATATTTTTAGTGTTTTACGCAAGATTGCTGAACATTTGATTCACTAGAAATGGAAGGTTTACATGGCATTTACAATTAAAATTTGAAAACAAGTTGGGACAACTTTTAACTTCATTTTGACATACGGCCAAAGTTACACTTGCCAAAAAACAATTATACGTGTAGTAAGTTATCAGAGCCTTATTATTTTAAAAGGAGTGTAATAACTGAGGCCAAATAAAAAGGCATGATATTACGAGCTTATCATTCTTTGAACATAAAATAAAACAAGTTAAAAACATATTCTATATAGAGTATGAAAAGCGTTTCAGAAATTAATATATTGATAAACCTTTGCTAAAGAAAATCTGGAGAAAACTCGTTTTACTCAAGATTGAACAACTAGTATTGAAATTCTCTGCACAGCAACAAAAATTTTAGTCAGTTTTAATTTGGAACCGGAACTTTTTAAAATGTACGAGTTGAAATTTTTTTCTTAAATTTATATCAATTCAAAGAAAAGGTGTTTGTCAAAATTTAAATTTATTGAATATGCGGATGCTTTTAATAACAGCCATAGGAAACGCCCAACATGTTTAGCACATGCTAATATTTAAGAGGCATTTGAGTAAAATAACAGAAAATTGTCGTTCCTATTGTTGGCAAGTGAATTGAATTTCTGTAAAGCCTTACATACGAGGTGTGATCTAAATAAATATAATTGGAGTTTGATATTTTCAATTATCTTTATCGTTTAAGAAAATTTTTTTCAGGGAACTATATCAAGACTATTCTAACCATCATAAATAAGGGAAGTAACTTAAAATCGATTCCGATGAAGTACTTTTCTGAGTTGGAGAATTTATTGAAAAATGGCATTAATTTGTTATTTTATATTTTTAAATATTTTATTATAAATGCATAGTTTCTGTGCATAATTTCTATTTACTTTTATATTTTTTATATTTAACTTTATCTGTAAAGTATTTCACACTTAAAAAATATCACGCACTTAGCAGGATTTTAATGCAGCATATTCTTCTTCTTTTCTTTGTATGTACTTGAATAGTATATACATATGAATGCATTTTGTCGTGCCAGTTTAGAAAAATGTTGTCAAATGAATAGTATTGACTTACTCTCATCAAAATTAGCCAGTATGCAAAAATTATAATACTATTTTGCTCTTTTTATTCATTTTTTTATTTATTTCAACATAAATATAAAATTAAGAGAAACTTTGTAATAATTTAAGCATTGTTAGGCAACATTTCTAACATGTGAAAACATATATTGTGTACAAGTATATAACATTTAATTTTCAGAATTAACTGTATGATCGTTTAAACTATCTGAAAGAAATTTGTAAAAGCCATTTTGAAAAAGTAATTTTCTGATTTTCCAGAATTTAAACTTTTAATAAATATGTCTTAAGAATATATGATAAAAAAAGAAAGTCTTTATTTTCCAAAAGGGCTTTAATGCATATTTTGCAATTCTAATCGCATATTTTATGTGCATATTTTCGTTTTTTAAGTGCATGAAATTTATATATAAAATAATGATTGATTTTTTCATTTTTATTTAAACAAAGAGAAAAATTGTTTTATAGTGCTCAGCAGTTTTATGCTGAAATTGATACATTAATTACAATTTTCGTGTACATTTTCTTTAGTGAGCTGCAAATCATATATTTTAAATTTAAAGTAAAAGCGTATGGTATTATTTCTACATAGAGAGCCTGCTTCTTACATGTATTTCTTCTTTTTAAAGTAACTTTTTTAAATTCCTCAACTTTTGCTGATTCAAAATAAAGCAAAACGAAAGTTTAAAAAATTTGCAACTGGAATATCTAGTAGTTATGAGGTACTGAGATTTGTTTGCTGGCGAGTAAAATATTAATAAAATTTCTGAAAAGCAAAAACAAATTGTTATTTAACAAAAGTTGCTAGTTTATGAGTTAAAGTTAACTTTTGGGCTAGACAGAACTGAATACTATTGCCAGCTTTATTTCTAATCTGCATTTTGTTTTTTCAAATTGGCTTGCAAACTGCTTATAATTTTTGATTATAAAGAATATCAAAAATTCCGCCCTAAGATTTCCTTTAAAATTTTCTCAATATTTTCAGAATGCTATGAATTTTTAACACGTCTCGCACATTCACTAATATAAAAATAAAAGCCAAAAAATACTTACTTGTACTTGATGGTAACTCTCATTCTACAAATTATATATGAAAAACTACAGCAGAATTGAATTGTATTGAAAAGAAGAACAAAAAAAAAACTGTGTTTTTGTACAAACAAATTGTAGAAAATTGACTAAAATTGCATATAGTCAGGCACACCATGTTATCAAACAATTGTAAAATTTTATACACACTTTTATATATATATATATGTAGTATATGGCAAATGCTTGCTACGAGGACATTGACAAAATAACATATTCAGGGCTAAGTTTATGTTAAACATTGATGATTGGCATTCATAGAAGATGCAATTTGAGAAGGAAAATTGAAAACTATATAAAAATATACTTAATAAAAAAATAACTTGAATGAAAAAGACAAATGTTAAATTGCAATGCAATTGTAAACTCAAAGCTGTATTTATTTATTTTCGTTTTTCTTTCTGTCAGGCATACAATTTTTATGTGTCTGTACCGTGGCCTCGAAAGACAGTCATGAAAATTCTTTGGCTGGAATATATATGCTTTCAAATACATGATTGTTTGATATACTAAGAATGTATGTATGTAAATACAACAAAAAAAGTAAGCACTTGATGTATTATGCATGGGTTTTATGCAAATAATTTTTTTTCCTTAAGTAACACTTGCTAGAATTTCTTGCTGCAGCAACTACAATTGGCCAAATGGCTAGTGTGTTGTACTTGTAATTTTTGTGTATTTAATTCTCTTTAGTAACCCGCCACGGATACATATGAAAGCTATACACACTTGAGTGAGATTAAAACAAAAGGTGCAACAAAGCATAAGTAAATACTTTGGAGAATTGCTATAGCCCATTAGAATTTTGGTGCCTTAAACTGTTAGGAGTCATTGCAAATAAAATGTCTGAGGGCTGTTTGAAAACTCCGTTAGATTTTTAATAATTTTCTTTTCGGCAAAATAAGCTTTTTATTTATCAACATAATCTGCTTTTAGATCCAGCGTTTTTCTGATTTTTTTATTCCTTTCTTTCTGTTTGTTTTCTTTCGGTAATGACTACTTCACTCGTCCCAAATTTCTTACTAAATAGTTATTTTTAGGTTTTAAAAACAAAAATAGTTTACAAAGTGGCTAAATCTTTAGAATATGGGGTAGCAGGTCATACATAATGCTTAATAAACATTGAAATTTCCTTTTTTTAATGGCTATCAAAAACTAACTAAATGACGTAGTTCGTTTAAAACTTGACAGAACATTACTAAAAGAAATTCAGCCGCCTTCGTACAATGTCTATAAAACAAGCAAAAAAAATAAAAAAAAATTGCCGTAATATGAAGTCAGACCCCTGCTTTGCTAATATACTAAATTTACAATCTAGAAGGCGCAGTGTCGATTCTTGCCCAGGCAACTGGTGTTTGACTGTACAAAAAATCTTTTGCTGGCTATCACTAACAGATGTAGCCACTATACGAACTTGCCACTACACATCCCAAAGGATCTGGTACGTATATCATTTTAAAAAAATCTGCTGTAAAGATTTGCCAATCCTAATTTATTTTATTTAAAAAATTAAAAAAAAAGTCTGTCTAAATCGTTTGATGGGTTAGTGCTGTGTTCATGTTTATATAAATTTTTATCGACGTGTGTAAGTTACTTAAACTAAAGTGTTAAATTGCATTGATTTTTTTTTTTTTGGTCTTCCATTATACACACTCATTTTCTAAATTCCATTTTGGATTTACATTTAAATTCATTCATACACTTAGACATTTCGGTTTATTGAAAATGTATTCAATATATAACGTGACCGATCAGATACATTCAGTGGCAAAAATTATAAGTAGCAGTCACAAAAAGATAATTTAAAAAAAATAGTGAAATTTTTTAAGTTTTTGGTATCTAGAATTGGCTTTGAACACGATTGCTTGAAATTTTGTAAAATTTTCTGTGCTCATATAAATTCACAAGTTCTATTTGAAAAATTTTATAGGAGACGGCAAGTATCAAGATTAGCCAAGAATATTTTTACTCGGATTACTGTGATAACAGGTTACTGATCAATTATCACGCATGCCGACAGACAGCTTTTCAATATAAACGGCAGCAAATGCCAAGCACTGAAACTAAAGCTATGTACAGGCGGTTGTCAGATCTGACAATATTGTAAAGTCTGGTAATTTTGGAAATGCTCTAACAACAAAACATTGTCAGCAAAAATTAAATTGCCAGTTCAGGCGATTGTAAGAAAACCTTACAATTTCATTGCCAGACAATTTTCAGGCAATAAATTTATCTGCCAACAGATATTGTCAGTTCACACGGTTGTTAGATTATTGTATAGTAAAAATTGTCAGATATGTTGTTAGATATTGCTAGAACTGTCACAAAGAAATTATTATTTTATTAGAGACACAAATTTCTAGGTGCACAGTTCATGGCCTAACTAATGGCAACTTAAGAAAATGAAAAAAGAACTAACTAAAACTTTAAAATATAGAAATGTGCGGTCCCGTTTCAAATGCTTTCGATTTTTTTTTTTAAATTTTCTTAATAGAAAGTGGAGCATAAAATGAAATGCCAAGATAATATACAAATTCAATTGGCAGTTTTAATTTTTTACTGTATCATAAAAGATTAAATTATTCCGGATCAAATATTTAGGTTACGAATAGAAAAATAACATCTCTCGAATAAGTTATGTAATGGTTATTATTATAAAATACATTTTAAAATAAGTTTTTATTTGAAATGGTTTTATAGCAATTTAATTGTAAAATGTAATAAGCAGGGCAAGATAGTTCATGTATTTAAAATCGCAAAATTTATTTATTTAACTATTTATTAATTCTTTAACAAAATATTAATCTTTATTTGTGCTTAATTCCAGAAATTGTGTTGGTTTAAAATTTATTCTTTTATTCATGATATTCTCATGAGTTATTCACTCAGTACAATAAGTACTGAAGGGGATAGCATACCTATATGGACCATTTCATCAGACGCTACCCTGAATCCTCAGTAGGTTACTCCCAACGTTTCTTGCAAACATTAGAACCTTCATATTGTAAAAGCAATTGACTAAATAAGAATTATTAATCAATAGTTACAAAAAGATTCAAATATTCAAACAAAAAACTCAGTAAGCATTGAACTGAATAAATAAATAAAATTTCCCAACCAACATTTTAATATTGAAAACTATATATTCTATTTTTATTCTTCTCTTCTTTTTTACATTTGAACGCCAGGTGGGTATTACTGAATGTAATTAAAGAGTATATGAAAAACAAAAACAAAAAATTATAAAAAAATAATAAGAACAACATAGGGTTTTTCTACAATGAGCACTTGTATTTCTGGAATTAAGCACAAATAAAGATTAATATTTTGTTAAACTTTTAAATTCCAAATGGAAATTATTACATATTTATTAATTCATAAAAACGTAAAAACCTAACAAAAACGTTAATATATTCCTTTTTTTTGTATTTTGTATATATATACATATGTATGTACCTAGTAATATTATATAGTATAACACAATTCCATTTTTTTATTCAAATTATGTATGTATGAAATATTTTTTATTTTTATTAAATTTTTAACAATTGATATAATATTTTTCAATGCAGAAAGATTGATTTTAACCACAGACACTGGTTTGATGGAGCGATCACCTTCCGAGAAATCCCTTTCTACTCATCAGCACCAACTTTGGGATAATACATTTCATTAAGTCTTAAGAAGTGAAAGAAAAGTAGCAGATAAAGATTTATTTACATAAAAAAATATTTTTTTTTTCTGATTATCAAATGTAAAACTCAAAAATGGTCGTTCGATATCAACCGATGTATACTTAAAAGTGAATATTTAAAAGTGGTCTTCTGTAGAATATTATTTTCTTTGCTGGAAGTAAAATTAAAAATACCACCAATTTCTTTAATTTTTCTTAAATCCAGTATTCTTTTTTTAAACTGCATCAATTTCGCCTTTTAGGTTTTTGCTGATTTGACCTTCTACTTTTCTTATTTTAATGATGGTGAAATCAACAAGCTTTAACGAGGTGCTCAATAATTTAAATCTTTGCAATTTGGTTATTGTCTAGGCTAGAGACCCATATTTTGAGTTAATAAAAATCTATTAATTAAGCTTTTATATTAGCCATATAAAAAAACTAGCAAACAGATAAGGGTGAACTTATTATAAACGTGTCGGTACTTATATACCAAAGACCAATATGTTGTTGCTCTTGATTCTTGAAAATATCAAAGTAAGCAGATTATCCCATACTATTTTGACTGTTTCACAGCTTCAGTGCTCAGACCAGCTAATCTACTGACTACACTTTATAATGTATTCGCCTTAAACAGAAAAATATTTCTAAACAAAAAATTAAAAAAGTAGCAAAAATTTTAATATATGTGACCATGGCTAAGAAAAGCTGGCTTATGACTCAAAAAGAAATTGCGAGAAACAGCTGTTAAAGATAAACAATGCATTTCGTCAGCTGCTTAGTAGTTTATCTTTTGCATTATGAACAGTCATGCCCAAAAGGCAACCAAAACAGGCAAAAGAGCATAAATTAGATAAGTTCGTGTGTGTATATAAAGAGCGATCCTGTTTTTAAATTTTTCAATTCCATTTATTACCTTAATTCTGGATTTTCATTAAATTCTATTTTTCTTTCATTTGTGCTCTTCTCTACATTCTCTACATTTTTAGTACACTTCTAAGCAAGTTAGTAATTTCTAGTTTTCACGTGAAAAAGCGTCTCAAAAACTATCGAAACCAAAAAAAAAAGTGGAAAAATATTTTTTGAATCATAAGCCACTCACTACACTGATTTCATATGCAGCATAAATTAGTTTAAAGTGCTGTATGTTGTTCAATTAAAACAGTTGTCAGTAGCATTTCAAAGTATATGAATACACACAATTATAGTTTTATGTCTCAGTGTATGAACACACATATATGCACACACATCCTAAGGCATATATATCATTATTCGTATGTATTCACTCAGCCATTTAAAATATTAATTCAGCAAAATAACTTAATAAATGAACGTGTATGTATTATAATAAATAATATAAATGTTCAGACAAAGTAATGACTATACCTTTGATGAACCACTTACCACTTACTACTGTTATACAGTATTTGTATAACAACATGTGTGTCTTGTTTATTTATTTATTTTTTTTATACATTCTGTTGCAAATGGTTTATATTAAGTTATTAAATGACAAGTTATCACTAAAAATAATTAACAACTTTAACATATGCAAGCATACACATTGTGTGTTTATATAATTGTGTGATTTTCGTGACATTTCAACCTCAAATACTGCGCGTAATCGGAATAAAGTACACTTAATATAGGAAAATTATGCTTAAAATATGAAAAACGCCAAATAAAATTTAATAAAAATAGTTTTGGAAAATATATTTGTATCAATATGGAAGAACAATGCTCATCAGCCAACCAGCGTTGACATTTTAGCCTTTTTTCTTGCATTTAGCTTAGACATTTATGATTTAGCCTTTATAGCTTTATTTGGAAACATGAAAACAAATAATACATAAAAAAACTGAGACTGATAACAAATTAGCTAAAGTAATATTTCCGATAAATCTTTTATATATAAATTGATAAATTGGGGTAACGAAGGTAATTTCATAATTAAGGAAAAGTATTTGGCTTCTAACTTATAAAACAAAAATGCACTTTATTCTTAATTGATTAATTAATTGTTTCATTTAGTATTTAGTTATCTATTAAAAATAAAAAAAAAATATTACTTGAAGGAATTTTAAATAATATTTTTTACCATTGAAGCTGAAAAATAGTTGAATTAAATCCAAGTGGACAACGACATTATTTTCTTTATATAATATGTTGTTTTTTTATAAAAATTATAATTAAGATTCTTAATGTAATAAAGAATTAAGAACATTTTTAATTTTAAACTTTAGCTTTTTTTAGCTTGATTTAGCCTTTTCTAGCGTTTTTTTTTTAAAGGAAATATAACATCTTTTTTACAACTATAAATTATTCATGACACGTTCATGGTTCTAATATATGTTAGTTATACTGAACGTATGAGTAATGCATTAATTTTAATATAATAACTATTACGTATACGAACGAACAAAATATTGACCAATAAGAAAGTACTGCATATAATGCTAAATACTGATATCTGAAGGACATTCTACAGATATGCTGCAATGTTTTTGTATGTATTTTACTCTTAGCTAAATAATTGAATAATAATAAATTTTAGTATCACAAATATTTTTTGTTAAATTATGATTATTGCTGTAAAGGCTATTCAGACATACTCGTTAATTGAGCAATTAAACATTTTACGCAATTATCTCCTTTATTGAGCTCAATTTACCATACAAATTTCCATTCAATAATTACGCAATTAAAAATTGATTGCACTTTAATGAAGTCAAAATCAAAATGCAACTCTTTGTTGTGCCCTTAAATATCAACTCAAAAGTGAGAAAAGTTGATATTTTCAGTATTAAAAAAAGAAAACGTAAATAAATTTAAAAATAAATGTCATAAAAAGGAAAAGGAAATGGCAGCCGAAGTTACCGGTAAATAAATTTTACAAAATTGTTATTGAAAATAATTTTTAAATAACTAATTTCTTTTAATCAATAGCTTGCCTTCAAAACAGTTTTTTAAAATTTGACTTTCTTTTCATTTTTTATTTTATAAATACTCAAACATATTTTCAAAAAAAAAAAAAAAATTTCACAATATTTTCAGTTGTCAAATGCTTAATTGCGTAAACTTAATTGAATAAGTGTGAACACCCAAATCAGTCACACAATTTAAAACTTAATTGACTTCATTAACTTTTACGTCTGAACAGGCTATTAGAATGTGTAAAACTGGGAGAAAAAATTATGTTTTGGTTTCTTTATATCAATATATTTGAATTCCCTTTCTTATACAAACCCGGGTATGTCTACTACTGAAGTAAGGGGTAAAAAATTTAAAAGTGGCCAGATATACGTCCGCAGTTGTCCAATCCCAACAATTCTCAAGAATATAGTGTAAAACACTTTTGTTGAAGATATCTATCAAGTCAGATGTTTATTTTTTAAAATATAGAAATTTTAAAACGTGAAATATATCCGGGTATGCTGCCACAAAGCAGAAAGGCTAAATTTACTAATTTTAATTTTGTTATAATTTTTTCCCTCTACTCTCATACATTTTGCAATGTGAGATATTTCGATAGTTCTAGTCAGATGTGCTTCAAAAAAATTTTGAACAGAAACACTTGCACTTGCATCTTTCCAATAAAATGTACGAAAATCACTAAGCTGATAGTTCATTCTCACAAAGAATAACTTGAATTAATAAATGACATTTTTTCAATTCACATCGATTTTTGTTCAATTCTATTGGGTTTTGTGACAATTCTCTGGATGGGAGAGTTATAGAAACGAGTACCCGGCCTTCCTCTTACTCCTATGCTTATAATCTACTTTCTTACAACTATAGTTGGCAATCATGAATTTTAGATAATTGCTTAAATCCACAATTAAATGTTTTACTATTTGAAGTCATTTATTATAGAGTGTGTTAAACTGCATTGATTACACTTGTGTCTTGTGTGTATCTTTGCAATGACTATCTTGAGCCAACGGAGTAGATCGATAGTGCATGTCATTATTTAATGCTTATAAATAATTAGACACCACATCACATATCATTCAATTAGGGTGGTGTGTAACGGTTGTTTATATTTTAGCCAAACCACATTACATTACAATTTTGACAATAAATTCTATATTATATAGGTTTTTTTATCTATTTTATATTATAACTATTATGTTTAATGTTATTTAAATTATGAAATGTTTGATTTTAAAAAATTCAATAAAAATAGAAAGCACCCAATACTGACCGATTTCGTTAGTTGTTTCAAAATTAAAAATAAAATAAATCATAATTCAACATTTTATTATGGTTCACAACTCAACTCAAATGAGTTATAATTGAAACAACTGCTATTGCTGAGTTATCGTTTTTGCATGTTTTTTCAACTGCACGAAGACAGAGTTCTAATCAAAATTACAACTAAAATATGGTTGAGTTGTGAACCACAATATTGGCAATATCTATGCTTAAATACTAATTTTATTTTCACTGAAGTGTAAGAAATTAGTTTTGAAAAAAAAAAAGAAAACAAAACTTGTTTTCAAGTAATTTGCTAAATTTATACAATGCGGTGTTAACTTTTAAATTTTCCAATTAGTTAATTACATTTTTAAGTACTTGAAACTTGCATAAAATGTTTTACCTCAAATTAAATGTTGACACCAGTAGCGGCATCAGTTTTCATACCTTTTTTTTCAAAATTCTACAAAAACACATCACGAGTTTTTGTTTAGTATTTTAGCAGCATTATAGCAAATATTTGTAACGTGACGTTACATATTTGACTTAACAACCTAAAATATGTAGCGTACAATTTGTATGATACGAGTCATATAGAAGTAACACTTATAATTCTCTTTAAATACAAATTCGAGTAGACGTAAAGCTTTGAGTTTAACAAAAAGTCTGAAAGCACAGTTTTAGTTATCAAACGAACTTTGCTAATGTAGATTTGATGGTGGTACGAGTAGTTATTCGTATTGTCGTAGTTAGCCGATCTGCGACTGAAGTAGTTAACCTCTTCCGGATTTAATTGCTTAAACTTATTTTTACTGCATGATAGTTAGTCGTAGAGGAAGAAGCATTTAACTCGACGGAGTATTTTACTTATATTATTTTATATTATCGTAATTATTTTTATTGAATAATAATTAATTAGTCGAGGGAAGCATTTCATTTTCTTTGTATATAGAATACAAAGAGATCAGACCTTTGTCGACCACAGACAGACTTAGCGTGCCTCAGCTGGAAAAAATATTGCGTTACACAGCGTTACATATTAGTTTAATGCATTTTATTGTTATGTGCCAATATTTTTACAATCAAGAATGAGCTTGAATTTTCTACTTTTGTTAAAACAAAAACAAGCATAAAAAATACTCGTATAATATTCGTACAAATATTGTGGTTTAAGATATATTTAAGGTATTTTTAAAAAATCAGCAACTTTTTGAATGACTAAAAAAACTACAGTTAATTTGAACAAATTAGTTGGCTCAAATAAGCTCCTCATTCTATCGATTGTTTCGCTTTGTTTTTTAACACAAAAAAAAATATTATTATTATAAGCACCTGCAGTGTAACTTAAAAATACAACACAACACAACGGTTTCAACTTTGTCAAAATTATTTCATAAATTATGCGTGTGTTTGCTCTGTGATATCTTGTCAGACAGTAGTTAAGGGTTCGGTTAATTATATACATACGCTTCAGTTGAATTTAAGCAATTATTTTTTTATTCTTCTTTTTCCCCCACTTTACTAGATTGCAAAAAAAAGTTAAGTTAATTTAATAATTGTGATTTATCTATATGTACGAATACGTTCGCACACACATATACAAGCTGCTGTTATTTAATTCATTTAAAAATAAAAATTTTATTCATTTCAACATATAATTAAAAATATTTAATCATTGCAGCATAATATGATTTAATTGGATTTCGTAAAATTAAAAATAAAAAATTTTTTTTTTCATTTTTGACAGTTTAGTTTATAAAACACCTCAATTTGTTTTCAATATTGGTTATTGCAAATAAACCATATTCACATGTTGGCTAAGAAATAATTATCATAATAAATGTTATTGGAGACATTTGTCACGCTTAGCTAACTCTGAGGTGTTTCGTGTGAAGCGGACAGTTAAAAGAAAATTATACCACTAGTGGGTATGAAATACGTAATATTTTTTATGATGTTTATTTTTCAAGTTATAGTAATTTAAAAAATAATGCTAATTGAAATTTGGTTTTTTTGAAGTAGATTTTCTAATAAAAAAATTAATTTTTTTAAATTTTTTTTTGAAAAATAAAACAAATTTTAACTCCAAAACTGAAAGTAAAAATTGTAAATTAGTTTTTCTTTATTCCAAAAAATAGCTTAAAGTATATTTTAAATATACTAGAAAAATCTTAGTGGGATAGTTGCTAGTTAAGAAGGCAAATAAATTAATGTCACACTGAGTGTGACATTACTTACTAGAAACAAAGAAAAACAGCTGATAAATTAAACGCCTCCAGTACGTAATGGAAATATTGTATAATGTAGTCGATCATCAAGTGATTCTTTACAGAATACCCTAGACGACGACACAAAATTATACAGTAGTATCATATGTAACATTACACTCTGTGTATCATGCGTGTATTATAAATACTTAATTTACCTTCCTAACTAATAAATAACTATCCCACTATGAAACTTCTAATATATTTAATATATATTTTTACCTATTTTTTGCAATGAAAAAACTCATTTGAAATTTTTAGTTTCAGATTTTTAGAAAGATCTATGCGAATTGCGAAGAGTGATATTTTTAAGGATTTTTTTTTTTTTTTAATTTACTAAAAAAAACGATTATCATTACGTATTTGCATAATTAACTTCTATATTTATAAACAAATTCTACGACCCCACTTGATTTTGCTTGTTCGTTTTACGTGAAAGAACGAAAAATAAATTTCCCTATAAGAGTATTATTCAAGGAAAAAAAGTAGACTTGAAGTAGTAATTCTCATTTGCATTTCCTGTACTCACTCTCAATTTTATGTATAACTTTTATACATTTTTAATGTATACATACTTCATTATGGTATTTAATTTTATTTTTTGTAAAACATTGAAAATTTAATAAAGAATAACAGAACATAGTGTGAATGCTGATATTTTTTGTCAGTAAAGCTTGTAAATATATTTTTCGTGATAGCCGTAAATGTTATGAAAATTAAGTGTAATGAATATACGAGTAAATGTATTGAAAACATGTATTTGTTCAAGGTTAAACTAAAAGCCATTCAAAAATGTCGGAGCATGTAAAACTTCCCTTTTTTTATTACTTATATTTTGTTTTTTATTCTTAAAGGTTTGAAAAGACTTTTTGTTTTATTTTAAAGTTAAATAAAAGGTTTTTGGTGTTTATTTGCACAAAGGTAACCAGAAACATAAAATCAATGGTTTTGCTGTTTAAATCAGTGATGCGTATATTTTAAAACTGCCATTAAAAAAGTCTTTTCAACCGAAAACTTTTAAAAAGGTATGTATATAACTAATCGTTTCTAAAGGATTGTTTAACTTTAAACTAAACACACTTCTTTTATTTTCTTATCAAAAATTGTACTTACATAATAAATTGTCCAAAAACTTGTCTTACAAAGCCTTATAAGGGTCATTCTCACTAGACCATTTAGCATATATTTATATTAATAGTATGTTTTAAGGACAATTTTGTTTATGGGAAAATTCTTTACACAGCAAAAGGAAATATAGTGAAAATATTTTTATTTAATTAAATTAATATAAATTAAAATTTCTGATAAAAGCAAATTATTCCACTTAAAACCGATTTAAATTTCCATCTAATTTAAATTTAAAATGCCTTATTTGACACCTGACTTTAATTTTTATTGCAAACAATTTTGTTTTAGTTTAAAAACAATATTAAAAATTTGCTTTTGTTAAACTAACTAAAAATTGTTTGAGTGACAGACAAAACACCTTAGAAAAGTAACACCTGCAGCATAACAAATTCATGTTTACAATATATTCCTGCACTTAAATAGGAAAATATTTTTTTCTTATAATTTTTATTTCAAAAATATTCTGGGAAAAGTATAACTAAAATTTCATTGAATTGTGTGTGGAAGATAGTGCCAAAAGCACAAAATAAAAGTTTTCATAAATTCCAGCGCTATATTTAAAGCTCTTTTATATTTATTTGTAATCATTTCACATATCAAATGACAAATGTATATTTTTAGTATTAAAAAATACAATTATAAGTAATAGTACAGACAAGCAAGTTGTTTAAAAAATTTATGTAATACATTTTTTGTCAACTAAAAAGAATGATTAGAGGTTGATTTGAGAAAACACGACTAATTCGACTGTGTTAAATTTGTATAAAATATGTGCTTATAAATTTAAAACCAACATTTCAATATAAAAAATTTCTTTCTTCCTGACACATGAATTTACATCTATTAATGAGTCAAAAATTTTTATTTCTTATCAGTCTTAAATAATTGTGGGGCTTGCCTGAGTGACTATAACTGAAAAAGAAAACCGAATTTTCCACCAAACATTTAAATTTCTACTGTCGCATTAAAGTACTCGTGACCGAATTAGGTAAGGTTAAATTGTGCCCCAATAAGAAAAAACTGAAGGGGGCTTAATTGTGGTCACTTAATGATAACTTAATAAGTATGGCATCAAATAAATAGGAGGCAGACGGCAAAAGAGAAGTAAGATCAGAAGAAAAAGACGAATGCGTCACCTAAACCAATTTTTACTTTTAATGAAGCCAGATAGCATGCCGACCCTTGCTCTTCAGGTAGTACTCACTGAAGTAAAGTTAACGCTAATTATCCTATACCGACCAAAGTCAAAGACGGTGTCTTATAGTTACCTCCTCCTCTCTATTCTAAAGACTTCTTCAATAGTCATTTGATAGCAAGCAAACCTATTCTCTTCGCAGAGCTAACTTTCCTATCATACAAAATACATATATTTTGGCGAAAATTTAATATTTTTGTGTGACTAAGAAACTAAGAAACAATTTAATTTTATTCTATTGTTTGAAAAATTTTTTTAATAATATAAAAATATAATTAAAAAAAGGCTACATTTGTTCTAAAGCCTTAATCGCCTTCTGATTAGGAAAGATATAAACGGCAAAAGCACTCCAATGTAATTGTCGCCTTAGGTTTTATTGAAAATTGTGTTTTTTTAAAATGATTTTAAACTTATTTTACATTTGTTAAGTGATTTCGGCTCTCAAAAATTACTTTCAATTTTATTTTACTCATTATTAATATTGATATAAGGAAAAAAATATTCTTTCCTTCTACAAAACAAAATATTTTGTAAACCTAAATTTACACGTTCTTTCGCATATGAAAATATACGAAGTTTGCACTTGAAAGCTGTAGAGCTAATGAAAGAGAGTTTGACAACTAATACTCCCAAATTTCTATAATACTAACTACATAATGAATGTGTTAATATCAAAAGAAAAATTACAAGTACCATTTATTACTAGATTAGAATTCTGCCCCTGGTTAATCTAAGTAATTAAAAAATTATATAAAAAATGGCCATGGAGAAAATGTGAATTGATTATTTGAATTAAAATTTTCTAACTCTTGCCCCTCTTAATTGTGGGGCTCGCCGCAGGGACTATAGCTGGGAATGGGAATCGAAATAAAAAAATTAGCTGACTCGGTAAACGTTGTCTTGCCTTAAAATTTTTGTATATTCGATCTTCTTAATCTAAGAAATCGTAGTCACAGAGTAAGAGACCGTGCAAAACCGGGAAAAACAGTTAGTAGATGAATAAGCCAAATACCGAATGTAGTGCCACCTGCCAGGCGGATTTGTGATGCTAAACCTGCCAAACAGTAACAGAGAAATTCAATTAGGTCTAGCTGTTTAGGAGGAGTGCAATGTCAAACACAGTCGAATTTTATATATTTATTAAGATTAATCTTTCTGGCTTTAATGTGTATCACTATCAAATGCTCTGGGCTTCTTTAAGCAAGAGTATAAATTATTTTCCTACTTTGTAAAGAACAACAAAATGTTCAGTCACGCCATACTTCTTAAACTACTAAAATTAGAATTCGTATATTAAAAACGTGATCTTAATTAAAATATTATATGTTTAAGCTCCTGACTTGTTTTTTTAACATTTTGGTCAATTTAATCCTTAAGGATAATTTTAATGATGAAATTTTTGCTATCAACGTTTCTGTAAGACATCAAAATATATTCTAAAAACCAAATACTGTTTAATTCTTAACATGAGTTTGTTATGTCACACTGTTTGCCGAATGTTTATATAAGAATGACAAAAACGTTGACACTCTTTTGGGAACAAATTTCACAACTGACATTTAATTTTTTTTCTTTTCATATTTTTTTTTTTCCATTAATGCTAAACACTTTTTTTGCCCAATTTCTTATTTTCACTTTGCAAAAGTCTCTTAGATGGAATGCCTTTCTTGTGTACATTTTAATGTGGTTAAAGAAAAAGGAATATGACAAAAAAAATGTCTTTTTTTAACACTGCCGTAGTTGATGATTACAGAACATTTCATTTTTGCTTGGCAACATTACATACTCGTACATACGAACTATTATAGTTATGGATAGATGCAGACATATAAACATAAGCGCACATACCAGTTATTGAATGGCATTTAACCTCCGGGGCATGCTTAATGAAATTGTGCACTCAATCGAGTGTAACGATGAGAAAAAGTCGAATGAAATTGATGTTGCATTGGTGATGTGCACAATATGCACAGGCACACAAAAGTTAGAAGAAGAAAATATCCAGTCATGTTGTCAGTCATTTACTTAGTCAGTCAATGCACAAAAATTTCATATAAGCATTATGTTGTGACTTTCAGCTGTCCATTTGTGCCATTGTATTCGTCTGGCTTTTTGTCAGGCAGACAACTAGTAAAACTTTTTGTGGTTTTGTGTGTTTTTGTAGTCATGGCAACGTTTTTTCCTTTTTCTGTGTCTTATAAATGTGTATGTGTGTGTATGTATGTGTGTGTGTGAGTGTCAATTAGCTTAAAATTTAACTTTTATTTCATACAATTAATCTATTTAAGTACTTTTTAGATTTCTATTTCTATGCCAACGATTTAATGCTAAAATCTTTTTTTCATTCTCTTGTGTGTGTTGTTGTGTGAATGATTTTGTTTTATATCCTTTCTTCTGACAATATAAAAGTCGCATCAACTGCAATTCTAGGTGTCTAATATCTGTTGTAGTTTTTAATTTATTTATCATTTTTCAACTGTCATTTAAAATCGCTCACCTACATATTTTCGCTAGTGTGACTTACTGTCGATCCTTTTTTTCTTCTTATTTTGTACTCAAAACTAAATATTTCAACTTTACTATCAAAATCAAAAGGAGCTAATGATGTTATAGTTGTTGAATGCATCTTTTCAGGTTGAAATCATTTTCTGGTGTTTGTATGCTGCTTAAAAAGGGCTTTTGCCTTTACACTTTGATTTGGTTTTACGCTTTGCTTATCACTTGTGCATTTTTTACAACAGTTGTGTCGTTAGCATGATATGGCTCGGTGATGATTTATTGTAAATAGTAAAATAATTTAAGATTAATATAAATAAAAAAAAAAACTATAGAATCTTTTTAAAAATTACTTTTCTCAAATAAGCGTTGCAATTGGGTCAAGTATTTAAAACAAAAAAGTAACTCATGTTTTACTGAAACAAAAACAAACAAAAAATATACTTGAAAGATAAAGATTTTGTTAAGTAAATATTGTAAAAGCTGTAAGAAGAAACTTTTGTTTCAAATTAAACCAAAAAAAAAAAAAAAAAAAAAAAACGGAATTAAATAAAACATAAAATAAAGCAAGCCAAAAATTAAAGATAAAGTTAAATAAAACTAAATGTATTGAAATGTATTAAATTGGTGTTGTTGCCAAGTTTTTGTACTTACTTGGAGCTGCTGCAATAATTTCTTTACACAAGCAACGAAAAAGGTATTTTCAGATGAATTCAAGAGTAATTAAAAAAATTAGAAGCTGGATGCATTCCCGTAAATAATATTTTTTTTCTTTTGTATAAAATGATTTTATATGCTCAACGCTCGAAATTATTTTTTTTGCACCTAATTAAGGCTCTTACATGAAAAAATTACTATTAATAAAGAAGATCTTTTTAATTATTTAAATTTTTAAATAGATTGTCATCAAACTTTACACTAAGCCATTGACAGGACTTTGTAAACTAAACTACCACTAGGGCAAATGCATGGTTGAGACGCATGTAAAGTTATTATCTTTGCGAATCACAATATGTCCAGTACATGGCATTAATTTGTTGACTTATATTTTTGCATATTTAGTCCTAAATGCAAGTATTTTGCATACTTTTCATCATATTTCGTAGTATATACAAAACTTTTACTCTTTTCTTAACTTTTTGTTTAGAAATATTTTTCTATTCAAAGCAAACTCATTTATTTAGTCTATCAGATGGTTACAGTTCTTTGAGCCCTAAAGCTCAAATCTGCTTACTTAGACAATTTAAAGGAGCAAAAAAAAAACAAAGTTTTGGTGTTTGGTGTAGAACTACCTGCACCTTATAATAAATTCGTCTTGTTTATTAGCTTTGTTTTTTATCCAATTTAATCATAGGTACCATTTGATCCTCTTACACCTTCTTGCTTGTATTGCCTTGTTCAATTCATTTCTCTTTTTTATGATTTATTATTATTAGCCTATTTTAAATAAATAAAAATGTTCAAATGTGTTGGCCTTTTGCACTTTTAAAAGCGGCCCGTTATTTTGAAACTGGTATAAGTTCACTTAAAAAAATGAGTTAGCTATAATTTTAGTAAGATATAGAAGCCATCTTACTAAACTTACTCATAACAAATTTAAAAAAAAGTTAACTTATACAGCTATCAATGGATGCGTTCATAAGATTTAAATGTTGAGCAAAATTGCTCAACTCAACACTTGCATATTTGCTGCCATTTTTGCATCATAAAAATTTATTAACTATCTAAAGTCAAGATGTTGTGTGTTGTGGCAACAAAATTAAAAAAAAAAACTCCTTCTACATCGGTGAAGAACAAGTCCTGTATGGTTTTGGTAAAAGATATTTGTTTAATTCATTAAAACTATTTTATTATCATTAATTTTTTCTGCTTTTTTCTATCTTTTTTTCAGTTGTTTACATGTATCAGCTGTTCATTTAGTAGCAACTAATTAAACCGTTTTTAAGACATAACAGAACGCACCCATAATAACAGCTCATGTATTTCCTTTGTGACACTTGTATTGTCTTTCAATTCTGAGTACTCTACCGGGTACCTCTGCCACATGATTATTATTTTATTTAATTTGTATTTATAACAATCATACTTTTCCATATTAAAATAAAAATGGTGTTTTTACTATTTCGCTTGCAATTTTTTTTCTCTATATAAAAACTCGTTTTATGCCAAAAATTTATCCAAATTGATTGAGCCGTCTTAACAACACAGTTGATGAATTATTTGTATTTATATAGAATGCATTAACATATTTTGCAAAGCATTCTTTGCTTCTTTTTTAATTATTCTTTAAAAAAATACCGCTCAGCTATTTTTTTAAAGGACCTAAACCCTGTAAGTTTTTAAAATTTTTTTTAATAAAGTTCATGGTTAATTTTTGCAATAAATGACTTCAAAACTGAAGGAACGAAAGGATATTCGCAATATTGGAATTTAAAAAATGAAAACGATTTTTATCGAAAACCTTAAGCTTGAAAAATATTTATTAACAAAAAGTTTTATAAATCTGTTTAGTTTTGGCTAAAAAGTTTTATAAAAAACGTTTCTCTGTAAACGAAAAATGATATTTCATGTGAATAATACTAAAACATGTTATATTACTTACAAAGGAAATTCGCTGTATAAACATATATAAATAAATAAATAAATAAACAAAAACAACCAAAAAAATTAAAAAAAAAATAACGAATAAAATACGGAAACTAATCCTGTTACACATAAATGCTTTTAAAGTATTCCTCTTCAGTGTATTTCCCCTCCATTAAATTGTAAAGTACGAGTATATTTTTTGTAATGCTCGAACACTTTTAAAAAAAATTATAGCAGATAAAGTTTACAAATGTTTAAAACATTTTCTGTAATTTTTTTTTCTCTACTTTTAGTAACAACTCGGCAAAAGTCAGTATGAAAATAAACGTACTCTGGTACTTGAAAAAATGTTCAAATTGTTGTTTGTATGAATGAGTAAATATGTATACAAACTTGCTTACAATATGTATTGTTTTTTGCCAATAGTACAATAATTTGAATATTTGAAAATATTACAAATATAAATTTTTTTTTTAGTTTTGTTGTACTACAACATTCCATTTTGTTTTTTATTTTAGAAAATAATATTTCTAGATATTAAAGTGTAATACACACTTCAGTTTAACAAACGTAAAGCAAATGTAACAGGACACCAATATTACAAATTACACAATTTACCTCTTTCTGCTGAAGTATTTGACATAACGAAGTTATTTATGGTAAGGCATTTGAAATTTTTTAAAGGAAATTTTTTTTATTTTTGTTAGCAAATGTCATTCGTTATCATGAAAGACTGGTTGTAGATAATGTAGATTTTTTAATGTGGTATATTAACAATATTGATAATATTTAAGACATGTGTCTAATACTAAGATTTAAATATAGAATGAGGGGGTGTATGTGATTATCATTTGGCTGTTAATTCTTTGTTGAATATTTTTCTTAAACTAATGAAGTCTAACCTTCTAAACAAACAAAAAATGTATATGTAATTAATTTATTTGTGTTTATTGCATATCAATAATACTCAAGAGGCATTAGAATGTAAACGAGAACAGAAGAATAAAAATAAAGTAAACTTGTTCAATATTAAATTTGTTGGTTTTGATGTTTGCTTATTCTGTGAGTTTTTTGTTGAACATTTAAAACTTTTTGAAAATTATTGAGAAATAATTCTTATTTAGTCAATGATTTTGCAATATAAAGTTTATAAAATTTGCCAGGAAATGTTGAGAGAAATCTACTGAATATGCAGAGTAGAGGCTGATGAAATAGTCCATATATGTTAGATATGTTATCGCCCTTGATACTTGTTGTACTGTATAAACAATAACTAGTGACAAAATCTCATGAGGAAAACTATAAATTAAAAACCCTCCATAACTTAGAATAAGCACAAATTAATATTTTGTTAAAAACAAAAATTTATAATAATCAATCGTTTCTTATTTCTGTTCTTCAATTGGATAACTTATCTGTCTGAAGAAGAACGTAGACTTACTGGTAGTTTTTTTTTTACTTTTCCCTTTCCTCTTATCGTTAATAAAATTTTTACCGCTTTTAAAATAGAAAGTTCTCTGATTTATAGGATGTTTTTTCCAAAAACCAAAATTTTGTTTGAAAAAAAAAAAAAAAAATAGCTGGGAATATTTATAATTCGTATGATCGTAAATTTTTAATACCTGCTGTTGATGGATGTATTGATAATTTTTTTTTTTTAATATTGTAGCCCAGAACTAAAACGATTTCCCAGCAAATATTAAGTGAAGAAATTTCATGGGAAACAATTATTTACGATAAAGTGGAATTTCTTGAAGTAAACATTTTTTCATGCTGCAAATCTCAATTGAATTACTTAAAAGTTACTCATGATTACAAATATGTGAAATGAGAATAAATTAGGAGAGAAAAATTATTCATGATAAGGCTGTATAAGTTCTCACTTCAGGCATATCTTTTTACTTTCATTTAGCTGGTGAGCAATACATATATCAATCTTTTTTTTTATTTATATGAAATGAAAACCAAATTGCTGCAATTAAACCAATTTGATTTTAGTGATCTTATGTTTTTAATTGGTGAAAAATAATCCGATTGCATTTAAATTGATATTTTAATTAAAACATTAAATATTCTAAGCTTATCCAGATTAATGAATTAACTTTTCATATTGACAACGGTGTAATACAAAACTATTTTTCCAATAATAAAAATTATCGTTTAAATGTGTATGTATTTTACATCTATGCTTAGTTCTCTCAACTTTCAGATGGTACTTGGGCACAAGAGTGAGTAAAAAAATTAGAGCAAAATATTTTTTATATTTTTATTTTTTATGAAAACAAATATACCCGCACATGTAATAAAACTAGTATTTCATGTATTTGTACATTTGTTTAATACAAAAACAAATAAATAAATATTAAATATAAATACAGACTGTGATTATAATAATTTTTTTTACTTCATCATAATGTGAATTGAAAAAAAAAGAAAAACAGGAATGCAAGAATAAAAAAATTTAAATAAAAAAATTATGGCTACATTTTTGTTGTTAACTTGTGCTCGTATTATAATAAAAAGAATTTTTATTGTTTGGCATTATAAAGTAGAAACATTTTTATGCCATACCCACCACCCTAGTTATGGCATAGCAGCCGAAAAAAAAAATAACTAAAACAAATATTTTATATAGAAAAAATATTAATACGAAAAGTTTTGCAATAAAGGAAATGAAATGCAAAACGTTGGTGGCTACATGCCAATAGCCATAAATGGGACACTCTCTTTATACATCTGTACTTTTAAATTTATTTTTAGTTATAACGGTTTTTTGCTTTCATGTTGTAACTGTACTTTGTGTACCTTTATTTATTTTTTCTTGTTTCGTTTTGCTGTCTAAATAAACTTTCTAGTCTTTTCAGCCTGAAAGTTGTATTAATATTTTGCAAATATTTTCAATAAAATTTATGCAGGAGCAACACAGAAAGAAACGAAACATTGGAGGGGCTAACCCCTAACTTCTACTTACTTACACATAATATTATGATTACATATATGACTTTTTAAAGTTTAACAAAGGCCACTTTAACTTAGTGTAATGAGTATGTCGGAAGTCCATTTGCATTTCCTGTGATAAACTTAAAGTGAATAGTCATTGAAATTTACTAACTTAATAAAGTAAAACAAACAAAGTGTGAGAAATTTTGTATTTTCAAAATGGTAATTTTTTTTTTTTTTTTATAAAAATATGTAAATTTGGAATAGCAGGTGATATGAGAATTAGAAAAGAAAACAAAGTAAATAGAAATGAATTTCTAAGCAAACAAAAAGCTAGAAACTGCTGTTTATGTGGCTGCTAGAAACACGAATAGGTTTAGTATAATTTAAATTTATGTAATATATTCTTGCAAAAATACTTTTAATGTAAATGGTTCATCCTGAAACCAAATCACTGCATTCGATATCGAGCAAGTTCTATTAGATTGAACAAATTACAATGTGAGACAAAAAATACCGGGAAAGGATATTATTTTTTTGGTAGGTGTTATCGAGTATAACAAGAATCTGTTTTTTGAATTTGTCATACACTCCCAAAATCTTGAGTTTTTGCAATTATAAGCCAGTAACTTAGTTAAATATCAATCGATTTTAAGTTTTTAGCGGATTTTAAACAGAAAACATTGAGGCCGCTTGAACGGTCTCTGTGCGTATTTCTCCACCAATAAAATTTGGAGTCGTTTTTACGTAGTACAAGGTGGAGCAAAAGTCCCGCTAACATTTTGATTGCGACCCATCTTGGTTATGTGACGTTTAGCTCAGTTTAACTTTAGCCCAGTTTAACTTTAGCCAGTGTGTTGCGTAGAGTCCAAATTTTATTATGGATTAATATATACGCCACAAGAACGATCAGAAATAGTAACAATATTTATTGAAAACACTTGTTCCATTATTGCCAATCAGCAGAAATTGCGTAAAAAATTTTCTAATCGTCCAAAGCCTCACAAATAAACAGAACAGTCAGTTTTGGGTGAATATAGAATCCTAAATTAATCCGTGAAACATCATTGCATCCACTAAAATCAAATGTATGGTGTGGTATTCATGTTAGAAATATCATTTAATTTCTTTTGAAAATGCTCAAGGTGTTGGAGTTACTGTACCAAGACATGATTTGAAATTTTCTTGTGTCTGAAAATGAGGATATGCGGTTTCTGCGAGATGGGGCCACAGTATACAAAGCTCGTTAAACAATTCAATTATTGAATAATGTTTTTCCACGAAGACTAAAAAGTGGCGACTTAGCATGGATAACCAGATCTCCGAACTTGGCACCGGACATTTTCTTATCGGGTTTTTTTGAAATCAAAAGCATATGCCTTAAAGACAATATTTATCACGAAATTTTAGAAATTCAGCTTTAGATATTTTAGGATGTCATGAAAAATGCCTTAAAAACAGCCGAAAGTTGGAAAGCTAATCGCGGTCAGCAGTTAGATGATATAATTTTCCAATCATAACGAAAGAAATTTAAAGACCAAATAAAATCAAACATACTTTTCTCTTCTTCAAACAAAGTTTTAAGGGGGACTTTTGCCCCCCTCCCTTATTTTATAAAGACACCATAAGATTTTTGAATTTATTATCAAACTATGTTTATTTATGAGTACGACCCACCTTTTTCTTCTAAAATTCGTTAAAAATTTACAGAGTCACTGCAACAAGCGGTGTTTCCACTAAAACACTCCCTCCTACGTTTATGGAGGGTCCTTCCCGACACGGGAAAGGAAATGCTCTAGATATTCGTTCTAGAGAGACCATTCATAATTTAACCACGTCTGGGTCCACAATATTTATAATCATTATAATGCTGCTTTTTCTTGTCAAGAATTTCCTGGTCTTAGCACCTAATAAACATATTGTATGATTGTGTGAACAAAACTTGGGCATAATTTTTTTTCTAATTGTATTTAGGTAGTCCCCTTGATAATAATAAAAAAATATCCACTAGTGATTTAAATTTTTTTTGTTAAGACTTTTTGCAGTTTACTGGTATTGTTGCTCAACTAAAACAATATGTAGTGTATTTTTTGCATTAAAATGTAAAGTCGTATTTTTATTTTACTTAAATACCAAGATAAACGTTTAAATACTTTTGCGCACATTGAACTTTTTATATTAAATATATTTGTGTACTTTCTTTTTTTTGCATATTTTTACTCTTGCATATCATTTTAAAATGAACTGACAAAAGGACCATTAAGCTTAAGAATCTATAGAGATTTTTTGTTATAAATTCCAAGAGGATTTACAAAATATATAAAACAAAAATACTAAATAAACTTTGTTTAATTTTGTATTTGCTTAACAGAAAAAAAAAAAAATAAGAGGAGACTTATTATTTATTTTTGTAATATATAGCGTGGAATATTTTCCATTTGGTGCGGGAAAATTACAATTTTCAAATCACGTTATAAATGTATTTTTGTTTGTCAAGGCATAGCACAATAAGTCATTTACACACAAATCTAAATGAGAGCGGCAAGCGTTCATACCAAGGGTATGAAGCAAACCGAAAGAACACAGCGGCAGTTCGATTTTTGTTTGATTAATTTGGCGAGCACATAACTTAGGGTAGCTACCACCAGATAGCTGGTGATAAGGTAGGTAGCTAGGTGGTGGCAGGTAGCTTACGGTAGCTTATTTTTTTTTTTAGGCTTGCGTACTAGTGTGTGATCTTCATCTATACCCAATGAACATCCCGGATCACTCTATCCCAACGGCATACCGTGATGCTATTACTCGGCTGGGATGCGTTGGTCTAGTCAACCGAACTGTTATAGTTGTAAATAAAAGAACTAATCGTAGGTACGTCGAAAAGTATTTCCAATTTTTAGATACTTTCATAAATAAGTGGATCTTATTGCTCAGTCTAATTTAATATTATTTTCTTGCCAGGTTTGCCCTAGATGCATCAAATCTCGAACAGGTGAAAGACACATGTTCGGCGTCTCATATTGTGGACAGTACAGGGAGTCGATCAAGACAAACTTATATAATTACTACACTGAGAAAACAGCTTCGGTTGTGAGAACTAAATTTGTTGTTAATAAAAAATTCAATTGTGGTAGGCGAATATTTTAATCCTCAATATAGATAAAAATTTTGGTCTACACTATCCAATGCTAATTGTGGCAACCAAAATCTATGATTACCACAACTGAATTTTTCATTGGCAAAAAATTTAGTTCTTATAACCAAAATTGTTTTTTGTGTGCTTATTATAACCAACATGTCCACTAAGAAACTGAGTAATATATTATAGTACCCTGAGATAAGATCACAACTGGTGTGGGATTGCTTAATAATTCTAAAAACACCAGCATCTTCTAATAGGGTTCACTTGACATGGGTGTCAGTTCATAGTGGATATGTAGGCAATGAAGAAGCAGATGAACTCGCAAGAAAAGGAGTGGCTAATTCATTAATTGACCCATAACCCTTTTGCAGACTTTCTTGAAGCTCTATTAAGCTTAGTTTTAGGAAGTGACTAAAAAGACAACACCGACTGGAAGCAAAATGTAGCGAAAATATTTATGGCATTTTGATGTTGGAAGAGAACTAATGAATTACTTTTCCTGCCCCGATTATCTATTCTACCAAGTCTTTAGAACCTGCATCTGTGCCTTAATCTTAGGCATTACATCATTATAAGCTAAACTACACTGCCTAAGCTACAGGTCTACTACAATCATACTCGCATATCTGTACTAGCGCAATACAATTTGAACCTGATAGAGATTGACCATACTGAAGCAACGCATATGTAGCAACTTTTTGGATACGAAAATCTACAATCAATTTAAATTATCTATCAGGCTTTAGTATTGTGCCTTCCATGTCAATCATATGACTGCTTAAATATTTTATGAAAATAAATTCAACAGTAAAATTTATTTGGCTCGAAATTTGTAAAATTTCCATAAAATATTTACAGTTTTTATAATTTTGTGTAACTTTTAAAATGCTTGATTAAAAAAAATTGCTAAAGACAAACACAATAAGGAATAACATTGTATTTGCTTGCAAATTAAATTTTTGTTGTTTATTTTTTATGCATATTGTGTTAATTGTTATTGTATTTATTGTTTTCTTGTTCTTAATGTAGTTTGTCTATGGCTGGTGTTTATGCTGCAAGTATTTTTGCATCATCAACATTAGCAGTCGCCATCATCATTGTTGTCAGCATTGTAACTTTTTGTTGCGGTTGCCAAAAAGATGAAAATCGTAGAAATTAAATTTTTTTCGAAAATTTTCTCTGTTTGCATTCATTTAAATTTTGTTTTTGATTTAACTTTAAATGTTGTTTGAGGTTAAAGTTTTTCAATTATTTACATTCGGCTGTTATGCTGCTGATTGTTGTAACATTTGATTGCAATATCCTATTGCCATTTATAATAATTCATAATATTCCTTTTTTTGTGTTGTTTCTATGCTTTGCTTTTCTCTTTGTTTTTTGTTTTATTTTATTGTAAAGGCTATTAGAGTGGCATGATAATTGAAATAATTTATGGCAAATTGTTTTTACAACTCATAGCAGTACAAACAAAAAAAAAATTTAAACTGCCCAATTTATTTTCAAATATTTGCTGCTCAGAAGTGAAATAAGTACTTTATATTAAATATCACCCCAAAAAAATTACTGCAAAATGTTGTAATATTTAATACTACGAGGGCTGTTTTATACTTTTGTAATTTTTTGAATTTCTCTGGAGTCAACCACCATCGTAAGTTTTAAGCAAGCGCTTGGCAGCAATTAAAAGCAGAAAACTTGACGAATTTTACCAAAAAGAAAAAAAAGTGAAATTCGTGTGTTGAAGAAGCATTATGAAAAAAAAATTAATAAAGTGGACTATGAACTGTTATATGTATTCTCCAGATTAAGCCGCCTGCGACTATTGTCTTTTTCCAAACCTAAAAAAATTATTGTGTGTCAAGGGATTTGGATCGAATGAAAAAGGCATTATCGAAAAAAACGACGACGAAAAAATATTTTATATTATAAAAAATTTATGGAGTTGCCAAGCAGACCTCGTATAAAAAATTCATTTGTAGAACTTTTTTGCTTAAAGTTATTTCAAATTTATTTCATTAAAAAAAATTAAATTTACTAATAGCTGAACGAATGTTAAGACCTTTATTCGTGGGACTATTTGCAACTAACTACTCAATTTTAGTATAAACAAATTCTCCAAATTTTATATTTAGAAAAAAACAATAACAACTACTACAATCGGGATAACAATAATTGCATATTCTTCGTGGCAAAGTATTATAATATTTAACACCACTTTAAAATTGGGTGGTAATTCATATTATATTATAACATAATTTTTGAGAACCCCCGTTACTTTTGCAGCACCCACTATGTTTTTTGGAACTAATTTTTTTAGAAAATCATTTTTCATAATCATGAGTTCCACATAAGGCGAGCCATACTTTATTGAATTCATTGCGAAACTTTAGATTTTACTTCCAAAACTTCGTTATTAAAAAAAATCGATGTTGTCGTACGGTGTAAATTTTTAAAATCTTAAAATCTTATCATTAACACATCATATACAAAATAGTATCAAGCAAAATTTTGTTTATTCCCTGCTGCTAAAGAAAAAAAATAAATTCCAATAAAAAAACCACAACATTTGTTATTTTAAAATAAAAGTTTTATAGCATTTGCTACCATTGGGTCTGTTTGACCTACAGACCCAAAGTGTACGGTTAACATTTTGAAATGTGTAAAATATTTTATTTATAAAATTGAATTATATTTGATTTGGACTAACCTTTACACTTTTATGTTGCATAAAGAAAACCAAAAAAAAAAAAAAAACTTTGTAGTTAAAACAACTCGAATTACATTTGAACTTTTTGCTTCTAAAGTTACTTTAAAAAAAAGTTTTATTAAAACAAATAATTTTTTTAAGATTTTCTTGTTTAAAAAAAGAAGTAGTGACATAAAAAAATTTAAGAAATATATATTTCTGTGCTAAATACTAAATAAAAATCGCTTGAGTTGATTTAAAAAAAAATTAACTTGTTGACGCAAATAAATAGTAAAGCGATATATTTTACAATTAATGAGATGGCAATGGAATCAATGAAGGCTGTTTTCAGCAATCGACATAATTTTATAAAAAAAAAATTATATGTGCATTGCACTGCGGAGACCCTTATGTGATCATGTGAGAAGACTTGATCTCCCAAGATAGAATTGCTTGGGCGATCGATAGCTTCTCACCTTTCAAATCACCGGGACCTGATGTCATCTTGCCAAAGATGCTTCAGAGTGCTAAGCACTCCATCATTCCCTAGTTGAGCAAACTATATAACCTCTCCCTCTCTCTCTCAACTATATTCCGACTAGTTGGAGAAGAGTAAGGGTTAAATTTATTCCCAAGATTGGTAAAAGTAGTCACAAGACTACTTTCGTCTTTCCTAATCAAGACACTGGAGAGACTCATCGATATACACATTAGGCAGAAACTTAGGAGTTCGTCAAAACTCTCCATGTGCCAACACGCCTACCTGGAGGGCCGCTCTATGGAGACTGCCCTTCATGAGGTTGTGGGGGTCATAGAAAGATCTCTGGAGAACAAGCAATATACTTTGGGAGCATTCTTAGACATAGAGGGTGCTTTCAATAACGTATCTGTGACGGTCATTGAGCATGCTCTTCGGGTTTTTGATGTTGAGCAATACATCAGAACCTGGATAATGCAGATGCTACAGGCAAGGTATGTCGGCAATAGCACGAAGACCAAGTTGGTAAAAAGGGGTACACCTTCTTGTTATTGATCTGATCCTAATTAAGCTGCATAATAGGGGGATTAAAGTTGTTGCATACGAGGACGATGATACTAAATAGTATCGAGAATGTTTATGGACGTGATAAGCGATATCATGACCAGTGACTTGAGTTTACTTAGCAACTGGGCTGCAGGCTGAATCTTAGGAGTTAACCGAGGCAAAACAATTATGGTTCTATTCACCACAAAAACCAAGGTCCAGAGCTACAATCCCCCACGGTTGCAGGACCAGGACTTATCCTTATCGGATAGTGCGAAATATCTGGGAGTAATTCTAGATTCCAAGCTACGGCATAGGGTTAGGAGGACAACGGTTACCTACTATACCTGTCACAGGATGTTTGACTTGAAATGGGGCTTAAGCTATACATTGCAGCGCAGAGACAGAAGAGGTATTAAACAATTTTCTCCTCTTCCTCGTCTTGACAACTTCTACAGTCATTCGATGGTAAACACATTCTCCTTGCATGATTACCAATACTGCAGTAGCTTTTAATTTCCACCACCACATTTTAATTAGGCTCTCCGGATTTCCAGCAAACCCCTGCTGCGATTACTGTTCAGCTTATCCTCCCTGTATTCTGCATCCGCTTATTTCTCTATCTGGACTGTGTCATTAGCAAAAACATATCCTCGATCTGCTATTGGCAGACCGAGACAAGGATGCCACAGGGCGTGTCGGTATTCTGCTCCAGAGTCCTCTACTATTTCTTTGCTGACCTGAGCCTAATAAACAATTGATCACTTTTAAACTTTTATGCTCTTATCCAAAAAAAAAAAAAAATTAACGTAGACTTTACAGTAAAATTTTTTAAAAAATTATATGAAAAATTTCGTTAACGTTGACATTAAAGTCTACGTTAACTTTTTAGGATAAGATGGATAGATAATTTTTTTCTGATAAAATTAAACGTTTTTGGATTAGCTTTTTTTTCGGAAACTATATTTTTTTTTTTTTTTTTTATGAATGATTTACTATTATAATTTAAACTAACTATTTTATTAAACCTGATTAAATTTCGTGCAACCAATTAAATAATTTCGTATAAATTTAAATTCTTTCAAAAGTTTTTAAAGTAAACAAACAGGACCTTTTAAGAAATTTTATACTTTTTTAAGATTTTATTTAGTAGAAATTCCCATATGATACTAAGTAAATGTATTTGACCGCAAACATTTCATATAGCCCACAATGTGCATGGTAGCCATATGAAACTTAAGAGCTTATGCCAACTTGTGAGTTCACATGTACACGTACGTACATTTATTTGAGACAGGTGTAAACAAAATTAGAGCTATAAAATTTCATTAAAGGTTTGTACAAACACTTTAAAAGGTGGTTTTAAAAATACACAATAACAACAAAAACAATAACAATAACAACTGTTAAAAAATACTTTCAAATAAATATTGAATTTCTAAAACATTTTCATTAAAAAAAAAACTGTTTAAAAAGAACACCCACCTGTGTTTACATGTCTCGTTCACAAATTTTGTTATAAACCCACATTATTTTCTAGTACTATAAAATCCAGACAACTTGATATCAACAAGAATTGTGCTTGATTTAATTTATTTAATCATCAACTTATGTTTGCTGAATCCAAAAAATTTTAATTATATTTTTGGTAAACCCTGTTCTTCTACATGTGTATGAACTCTTTTTGTATATTTTCACACATAAATATATACACTCCTACGAAATATATAATAAAGTATTTATGAGTACACAACTGTAGACATAAAGATACACATTGGTGAAAACTAGAAACAAATGAAAAATTTCTAGTTAAAAGGAAGATGAATCATTTTGTGTATGAGTGTTTGTATATATTTACTATCTAAGTGCTGTGCACAATATAGAAAAGTTTTTGTACATTAAATGAAATAATATATGTGCATATGTATGCATCTTGAAGTATTTCAGTATTTAAGTATTAGAATTGTGTTGATTTGTACTGCTCAGAGGAATTTTATTTATGTTTCTACCATAAATTTTATGTTAAACAAGCTTTCTAAGACAACTTAAACAAGTTAGTAGATATTGAAAATACAAAAAAAAAAAATGAAAAAGAGACGTATGTGACTGTGACTGTGACTATGAGTTTATCTATTTAAAGTTTTGGCTTTTTGATTTATCTTGGGTGTCAATAAAAGAGAGTTGGAAACAGGGTTGCTTTAATTTAAAAAAAAAAATTGTACATAAAAAGACATAAATATTAAATGATATATATAATTTTTAAAAGTCTCATAAAAAAAATTAAACTAATTTTAATAAATGTGGAGGTCATGTCTTTATAAACTTTTGTTTGCCTGTTGTTTTTATGATTAGGTGGTAAAAAAATGGTTAAAGAATAAAACGCTGCGGTGCAGTCTTAATTAAAATATTTATTAATGATGAATGGGTAGAAAAATAATCAAAAATACACACAGAAAATAACTTCGATTGTGATACTCGAATTCGAATTATTACAAAATAATATTGACACTAAAATGAAATAATTAAAAAAAACATTTTGTTATACCCTTCACTGTAAGTAAGAAGGGTATATATGTATAACTTTGTGACTCCGTTAGTAATTTCTACACCCTACATGGGACACCCTATAAAATATATATATTCTGGATCCTTATAAGTAGCGCAATCGATTTAGCGCTGTCCGTCTGTCTGTCCGTGTATTAGTTGAAATCAACTTTCAGAAGAACCTAAACAACATACAGAAAACTATAGGAAACCAAACAATCAGCTGTTGCCGTAAAACTACTGCTATTGACATTCAGCTAGATCGGTCCATAGATTGCGGAGCTATGAGTCAAAAACCAAAACTATCTCTATTTTTTACCATTTTTGAGTGGGATTTTTGCAAATTTTGTCTAAACGAAGACACGGAAAAAAAATCGTGGTATGCAGTTTTGTTTGAAGTATAAGTCATGATACCTGTGGTAAAAATGAAAGCAATCGGTCTGCAAATGGCCGAGGACTATCAAAAATTTTAGATTTTCATAAATTATGGCTTTGTTTTTATGGCATTTTTATCTAAACTGAAAAAAGTAGTACGCAGTTTTTTTAAACATCACATTCATAGTATCCTAACCAAAACTCAGCTGGATGGGTCCATAAATGGCGGAGCTATGAGGCAAAAATTGCGAATACCTCTATTTTTGACCATTTTTATTGGATTTTTTACGTAATTTGTCTAAACTAAAAGACGGACAAACAAACTTGGTACAAAGTTTTATTACAAATAATAATTGCAATGTCTGTGCAAAAAAATCAGAAAAATCGGTCCACAAATGGACTAGAAAAATCAAAAAATACAACCGAAATTCTAGATTTGCATTAAGTTTTGCTTTGTTTTTTGCGTTTTTTATCTAAAGTATAAAAAAATTAGTAAACAGTTTTTTCAGATATCATATTCATAGCATATGGACCAAAATTCAGCTAAATCGGTAAATAAATGGCGGAGCTATGAGTCCAAGATCGCGACTACCTCTATTTTTTTACCATTTTTGTTGAGTTTTTTTGTGCAATTTGTCTAAACTACAAGACGGACAATAAAACGTGGTACGCAATTTTATTACAAATAACAGTCGTAATGTCTGTGCAAAAAATCAGATAGATCGGTCCACAAATGGATCAAAAAAATCAAAAACACAACCGGCATTTCACATTTTCATTAATTTTTGTTTTGTTTTTGCTTTGTTTTTTTTTCATATTTTTTAGCTGTCATGTGCGTAAAGCTTTGTACACACAAACACGAAAAATAAAAGAGTGTATGGGTGTATGCGTGGTTTTTATTGCCTTGAGTATAATAGTATTACGAATACAGCCATCTTTATGAAAGAGAGTGCATTAGATCTTTCTCCATAATTAAATATTTAATTAAATACGTTTGGCTTAAAAATTTTTACAAAAACTTGCAAAATTAAATGAAAAAATTTTTTTTGTTTTTCTATTTAATATCTTTTTTAGAATTTCTTTTTTTATTAATTTAAAAATTGAGTGCCTGCAGACATTTTTGTTTTGTTTCTTAGAACTCGTTAATTTTAGTCGTATTATAAAAATTTATTATTTTATAGATATTTCGCTCCAATAATAAATAAATAAATTTTTATATTTAATACGACCTCAAGCTGAACAAAGTATGCATTTCAGTCACATAATTTTTTGAAGTGAGTGAATATAAATACGGTTAATTAAATATGTTTTCACGTAATTCCTTATGTTTTTTTAGTATTTGTAAATATCTTTTCAGTATTTTTGACATACTAAGATACAAATGTGCATAAATACGTTGATTTATCTAATAGATTGCGAACGAACCATAGAATATTACGGGTTGGTTCACATATCATTTGAAACAAGAGGTCATCACCAAATGTGTAATCACCCTAGTACTCAGAAAAATCTTTGCATTATATTTAAAAAATTTATGAAATACCCTCATACCCCAGTACTCTTCTTCTGAGGGATTTTTGGGCAGGAAAATTACTAAAGTTAAAAAGGAATTAAATCTGTAGGCTCTAAGCTTTCTGGAAGTGTTTTAACATTTACTTGAAATTTCGTAATTTTTATTCTATAATGCAAAACGGAAATTGCCTAAACCCTTCAGAGCAACAGCACTGGAGTATATGAAAATTTAAAAAAATAAAAAAAATTTTAAAATATCCAAAGTAATATATGAATATTTGATTGGTTGGTTACAAATATAGATGATCTCAGCTAAACTATTGCTTAAAACATTTAATATTTAATGACTTAAGACGTATTTGATAAATAAGCCATTAATACTGAAAATATTTACAAATACTAAAAAACTTCGGGTTTTACGTTAAAACATATTTAACGCGGCATATTTTCACTCATTTAATTTTTTCTATGGTTTTGCTATTAATAAAGAATGTGGAAAGTGAAAAATATTAATATTTCGCTAACACAGTGAAGGGTATATAAGACTCGGCACTGCCGAATTTAACTTGTTTTTCATTAAAGTTATTAATAAAAAAAATTATAAATACAAGAAAAAATAAACATACTCGTACATATATAATACATTTAAAATGAGCAAAAATACAAAATTCAATATTTAAGAACAAAAATTAACCATATCCATGCATATCCATTTCTTATTTAGAGTAGTCAAGGATACACAGCCAATGGAATAGAATACTTTAATATAAAGTCCGCATATTAAGACAAAAATCTAGTAGGTTTACATCTTACGCATAATGGTTCATTAATTATCTTATACTTTGTTCACTTTAAATGGCCGTTTCTTAAATTATTTATTTTTTATAAAACATTTTTTCAACTTTTATAAATTTTTGTTAATTTTGAGTAATTTTGGCATTTGCAAAAACTAAAAAAAAATTTTTTTAAAGCAAAATACTATTCCATTCGAATTAGATATTACAACCAATATTTCACTGTGATAATAGCATTTCTTTCATTCACATATATTTTAAATAGTTGTCTCCAGTTAGTCAATGATATATCGGTTGAAAAATTTTGAGAATCACCTTTTCTTTATGAATATAACTTTATGGTTACAAACAATAATTATCTGCTAAATGGGTAAAACTAATTGACATTTTGTGATTGTATACGATTTCCAACCAATCTTTTTTCTGTGTGTAGAAGAGCTATTTTAATAAAATTTTGGTAAAAATTAGGTGACAAATTTCGAAAATCTATTTGAAAAGGAATACAATAAAGTGTCATTGTGACGGTTATAAATAAAGTGTGTTTGAGAAAAAAGAACTAATTGTGTTTTTTTAGAACCCTAACAAACTAAACGTTTTTATAATAGTGTAAAAACATAACAATATATTTTCAGTATTTATGGCATATATAACAAATACGTCTTACGTTTTAAATACTTCTAAATATATTTGTAGTAGCGGAGGTCGTCTTCGTTGGTAACCTACTATCCAAATACTAAGAAGTTACTTTGGATTATTAAATTTTTGTTTTGTTTTTTAATTTACACATACCCACGATATATCGCTCCAATAATAAATAAATTTTTCTATATTTAATATGACCTCAAGCTTAATAAGTGAGCTCTTTCCTTTATATAATTTTTTTTATATATTATGCTGTGTTTAAACACAAGCAATCAAGTCGTCTGGAAATTTTATAGTAAAAAGTACTCCGAATATTGAGCTTTTTCATTCAAATTTTTTTTGAGGAGATGATGGCTTGTGTTATAATAACAGCTCATTACAAAGAATGTGGAAAGTGAAAAATATGAATATATCGCAAAAACACTGAAGGGTCGAATTTAACTTTTTTTTTTTAATTTGATTAAAATTGCCTATTTCTTTCCTAAAATTTTGTCATAATTTGTAATTGCATACAAATAAATGTGATTGGCCACAAGTGGAAAATTATACAAAACTACTCATAGATTTTAATACCATTTTTGTTGTTGTAATGGAAGGCCATTTTTGCATGATTTAGTTCTTTTTGGTGTGTTTGTTATAACTCTGGGTTTGTGTGAGATCTCTCTCTCTCTCTCTCTCTCTCTCTCTCTCTCTATGTGGGAATATCAATTGTGTATGTGCTTTCTCTTTTCCTTTCTCTCTCTCTCTCAGAAAGCAGTTTCTTTACATATAGAGACATAACTCATTCCTATAGCTAGATTTTTTTCTGTTTTTTTGTTGTGTTCTGAAATAGAGGGACATTTTTTGAAAATTTTGTTGTTTTTTTTTTTTTTATTAAATGGCTGCATTATTATTGTGTTACTTTTTAGTAAACTAAGCCAAAAACAAATATATGTATGAGTTTCTATAATTTGTCATTACAAAAGAATTTGATTGGTGGGCAAGTGTAAAAATGGACGATGAGTTAAGAAAGTTAAAATGAGTGCAATAAATACTCAATAAAGAAATGACTGAATATTATAAATATTAAAATTACCTGAGGCTAGATGGTAATTTAACTTAATAATAATTGTGAAACTAAATATAAGATTATAGATTTTTAAATGACAGAAGTGAACATGAACTTTTTAAGTTTTAATTTTTTTTAATATTTTTATTTTTTTTTAAATATTTACATCAAGATCGATATGGTGCTGTTCGATGGATTATTGGGAATGCAAACTACTGGAATGTCGATTTCAAAAGTACATGGTTGATTCTGATATTACGGGCTAATTGTGACATACTTGTTGGCATTGAATGATTTCAAGGAAATGACGAATATCTAAAACACTCTCTTAAATTACAGTTTAAATGCATCCCTTTAAAAAAATTGCCATAACAATGTGACTATTTAGCAAACACGGTGAAGGGTACATAAGACTCGGCATGGGCCAATTTAACTTGTTAAATATATGTTTCCATGCTGAAAGTTGTTTATAATAAGTATAATTCTATATATATGTTTTCAACGCTTAGTATTTGTATTATTTTTGTCATGCTTTCATTATTTGTCAGTTCCATTCTGCGAGATCTGTCGTAGACAATATTGTTAATTATTGTCAAGTTATATGTGTTTGTATTGGTATTATGTATTATTTGTTTGAAGTGCTCACGTTTATAGACTTTTTAATTTTTATTTTTTTGAACGCCCTCATAAGCTGTACAAAACAGTTTGAGCAGTGGTATTCTATTTTACGTCGACTTCTAGTACGTTTTTCAGTCTTATTAATTGTGTTATTATATATATTATATTATTTGTTGTTATAACTTCGCTACAAACTCTACAGCTACTTTCAGAAATTATTAGCAATGATCCATTTAAAAACAAAGCGGGCTTATGATTGGCACACCTCCACATTTTCTACAAATGAAATGACGATTTCAGGAATTAATGGAGCTTCTAAGTTTGTCACAATTAAAGTCTCTTTTTCATCAGTTTAAGATATTCCAGTCCGATTGTCTTGAACAGAAACAATTGCGAAGTAACCTTTTTAAGACAATCGAATGAAACAATATGTTGAAGTGGATCCGATATACTCTTCAATAATGGAATAAATAAAAAGCAATATCCTGCTACTATGTCATGTGATTTTTTCGTTTTGCTTGGAACTCCAAGTAATCAAACTCTATTTAAAAAAATGTTGTTAATTTTATTTCATAAAGTTCAAAAATTATATGTTCAGCACCAATTCAATTCGCTACAAAAATGAAAAATTCGTTTATTTTTATAGATTAGTGGTGTAGGATCTGGAACTCACCACCGGCCCTAATAAATGTTTCAAGCATTTCTCACATTTTTATTAGTTTATTAATTCATTTATTATTAAATTATGGAATACGTATTATTTAATTTGCATATGGGTCCTGCTCTCGGCTAGGTGGCTTATACCAAACTCCTCACAACTTCTCTTTTCTTTCGTCTCTTCTTATTATTCTTCAGCTGTCACATTTAACTCATCGTACAGTGGTATTAGTAATATAACAAATGCGTCACCATAACCGCAAAGTGTAAACAATGTTTACAAAAATTATCAGCAAGGAGAAGTCAGAAATTAATTTTGATTCCATATTTTACTTTAAGTTTCTAAGAACTTCATATAATTGATAAAATATCAAAGAAAAGCCAATCAAAAAATCTGTGTAATAAGAAATCAAAATCAAATTTCAGTTTTTATTTGATTTTTTGTTTTAAAAAATATTCTTACAAAATTTATTTTCTCACACCTTGAAAAATGTGTTGCTGAAAATGCAACAACAAAGAAAAACTTTAGCCAGCTAATTCCTATTAAATTTAATTCCATTTGTAACAATAATTTATTTTACTTTGATTGGCTGTAATTTAATTTAATTAAAATTTGCAAGTCTAGTTTATCGTTTTATTGTTTTGACACTTTTATTGCTTTTACTCATTCTTACTTTTATTTTTGTTTTAATTTTAACATAAATTTAATCAAGTTTATTTTATTGTTTTGTTTTGTTTATTATTTATGAGTCTTACGCTAATGAACATCAAAATAAAGCAGTATTTTTTTTAACAACAAATATAAAAAGACTTTGGTAAGAGAGAAGTAAAAACAGTATCCTAGTTGTATAGTCAAAAAAAAAAAAAAATAATAATAATAAATAAGTAATACTAAAACCAGAAAACCAAAAGCAACAAAAAAAAATAAAAGGAAATCCGCAAAATGTAAATGTCGTTGACAATAAAGGGACTCTTTTTTTAGTGTTAAGGAATAAGAAAAATAAACATTCTGTTGTAATGAAAGCTAACAACATCAACAACATCTCAAGAACATTATGAGAAAACAATAAAAAAAGAGAAGAATAACAATAGAAAAGAAAACAACCTGCAGCTGCATTATGAACATTTGCTTACTCCAGGCTGTATTAAAACACAAGACAGAGTCAGTCAGCTATCGAAGTAGCAGTTGTTACTTGCACACCAGTGCCAAATCAAAAATATTATAGAATTAAGATACGAATGATAATAATACGCTTTTGCTTCTATTATCGTTACATGCAGTTGATGAAACAGGGTGTATAATTTAAAATTTAAAATATTTTATATACTGTTGCATTACTAACTTACTTTTGTGCTTTTGGACATTTGAGCATTAAATAATATTTTCAGAAATATTCTAAGGCTTGAGTGGAATTGTTGGTAGATATTCAAGAAATAATTTTTCTAGCAAATGAACAGAATTACTGACGAACATTCAAATGCATCATGCTTTCATCTTATGAAAAATTTTTTGTTGTTACCTTAAGAAACTTTTAAAATTTATGTTACAGCCGTATTTTGTCAATGTGGCTTCGGCCTAGCTCAGGGTAGAACATTTGTTTGCTCAGTTCTACCCTCCACACTCAACACACAATACGCAAATATTCTATAAATACAACACATTATTGATTTTGTAACTTTAGGTATGTTTAATATGGTTCGATTTTCTTCCCGAGGTAGCCGTCCCAACCATGCCACTTTTTTTATTTTTAATTTTGGTAGTGAACCCATACCCGACCACTTCTAACTCTACCTTACTTTTACACCATCATCACAGCTGTAAAATTTATTAAGCACGCATATTCATTATACGCTATAACATTTTATTTTTAATCTTCTTCACAGATAAAATGTTAGTTTTCTAGAATATTTTATAAGGCTAACATTTTCATTTCTTTTGAAGATTTTTATCTATCTCATTTATATTTTTCCGTAACATTTAAGTTTTCACTATTCTATATACCGAACCAAAGTGAAACTTTTTTTTAACTCAAATTAATATTTTTAATCTATGAAAATAAAATTTTTTAAGAATAATTGATTATTTTTCAACCAATGACAACGTTTCATAAGACTAATGACGATATAGCGTTGATTCTATGAAATTCTTTTATTTATTTAATGAATTTATTTCATTTCGAGTTGTGAAATATTTCATTATCATAATGAAAAGTTGTATTTGGTAAAATAAAAATTTCATTTAATTTCATAATGCACGATAATAATTAACAGTCCCACCTTAACGTCAAGTTTCAGTGTTGGACAAATTCAACGATGGAAAGGTAAACTATTTATTGAGCAGCACATTAAGATTGTTGAAGGCTTTTATGAAAATGGGTGTTCAAAACAAAATGCATTTCAAGAATTTTGTGATTTTTTTGTTCAGCATAATCGACCAAATGTATCCACAATGGGGAGAATTATGCCAAAATAATATCAACAAATCGGGCTTGTACGAAATGTGAAAACACCTGTGCATGCTCACCCAGTTCGTTCTGCGAACATTATTACTGCTGTTTGCGGTAGTGTGGCAGAAAAACTGTCAACTGGGACTCATTGTCATGCCAAACAATTGAACATCTCACGAAGATTTCTTGTGGCCAGAAATTGAGGATATGGACTTAACCGATATGTGTTTGTAACAGCGTGACCACGCAGCCAAGGCAATAATGGCTATTTGCGCGAGAATGAACCGTTGATTTGACACCGTTGAACTTCTTTCTTTATGAATTTAAAAAAAAAAAAGTATACGTCAGTAAGCCATGAACAATTCAAGAGCTAAAAGGATGATATAGTTTGGCACATTATCGTCATGGAACCTTAATTATGAATCAGAATTATAGAAAATATTTACTATCGTATAGAATTATGCCACCGATGCCGCGGCGAACATTTGGCTGATATTTCGTTTCATACATAATTGCCATAGTTCCTCAATCATAATAGAAAATATTAAGATAATTCTCCCAAAACTTTGTGTTTTATTTACAATCCACATCGTTCGTTTTGGGTGGACCACCCTATAGTAATGAACAAATATTTTCCAGCTTTAGACAAAGCAGATCAAAGATAAAAATTTTTGTTATTTAAATAAAATTTTTGCGACTTAGAATATGAAAGTTCAAATAATTTTTTGAGTCAAATTTAATACAATCATGACAAAAACTAGACTTAATTTTACTTTTTACAAAAAGTGAGCGCATTATGATAGTCCGTTAGACAGCTATAGTTTTGTTGGATGATGTCTATCGATCTTAAAAAAACACTCTCTACTGTAATTTGATATTATCAAAAAAAATCAAAAATTACTTTCACAGAAGCTACTTTAATCTTCAGGGGATTACTCGCTTTATAAATTTTAAGTTTTGTTAGAGTCAACTAATTTAACAGAAGTCTTAAATAAAAAGGGTTGCATTCAATAATATTGATATCCTCCAATTAATTCATACTGAAAAGAAAACTTTTTTTAACTACTTTCGTTCTTCATTGTTTTGTCTTGAAGAAATAACAAAAACATTGTTTTGCTTTTAATATTTTTTTAAGTTTCTATTCTTGTTATCTGTCAAACCAGCATATTTATCAATACACGGCCTGTTTTGCATACAACTTCTTTTTTAATTACTTTTCTAAAATGTTTTGCTACAATCTTTTCTAAAGAATTCATAACAGATTTCACTTTTTCTACATAAACATAACATTCCGTTATGCGTGTGTAATCATATTCAGTTAGACAACTACAAGTGTGCAAAGAGAACAAGGCAAAATAATTTTTCTTTTTCAAAGCAATAAACAAAACTGCAAAAGCGGTGAAAATCTTCGCTGATAGGATATGCTTTTGAGTTAATAATTTTTTCTTCTTTTTTAGGTTTTTGCTTAAATACGAGTATAATCGGAAGCTGCTGTTAGAGTTTTTATCCTTTGCTGTGTTTCTTTTTTGTATTTTATGTCTAACTTTTATGCTTTAACACTTCTGTACGTTTGAGTGTACTGATTTTGCTGTTGTTATTTTGTAAATGTTGGGTTTTTTTAATTTGTTATTTTCATTTGCATGTGTATTTGAAAGTGTTAATATTGGAGTTTTTATGTATGTATAAAATGCATGTCGAACATAGCACACACTCTTGCTTACAAAGGTATGCCACATATTTATGCCAGCTAAGCAATTCTGTTTTTCATAAAACTTGATAATTAAAATCGTCTTTTTGTTGTTCTCTTTTTTCTTCTTTTTTATGATTTTTACATATTCAAACATTATGCTGCAAAAAAAAAAAAAAAAAAAATTGTATGCAAAATTGTATCTGTGCATAGAAATTCATTGCATTCATGCACTCGTATTTTGCGTTATTGTTGCTGTTTTTTATGTTTACGTTTACATTTTAATAAGCAGTCAACACTTTTTATATTTTTTTTTTATTTTTTTCTGTATAGTTGGATGGTAAGAGTAGATTTTCAATGGGCTTGTGGCTCGTTGCTTGACTAGATGACTGCCTGGCTGCAGTATGCCCAAGAGTCTGATCATACTTTAGCCGACTGGTTGGTTGGTTTATTGTTTTGTTATCATTATGTTTCTTTATTTAATGAAAATGTGGAGTAAAAAATAATAAAAAAGTCAAAAAAAAACTTCCTTACTTTGTCTTTTTGTCCTTTATGTTTGCTTATTATACATGATGCGTTTTTAATTAATTAGTTAGCAGGTACATATATAAGCAAGTATCTACACTTTGTAAATACATAAAGGTAAGTTAATGTGTATGTGTGCGAGTGCATATGAATAAACAATTTGTATGCTTTAGTTCTTATTTGTAGTAGGTACTTTTTCTTTTTATTTAGCATCGTTTTTATTGTTTTATGTAAATTGAGCTGTAGGCATTATTAATTTTTTTTCAGGTGTGGTTAATTCGCTAACATACATTCATGCAAGTTTTATCAAACTTAAGCATGTATGCATTTTAATGTTCATTTAACTGTAAATGTATATGAGATAATAATTATAAAAAAAAAAATATTAGTAATTGAAATTGTTGGTAATAAAGATGTACATCCACAATCTTTACCCTAGATAAATGATTTCTGATACCCAGCTCAATGTACTCTCTGATTAAATTTGACTATTTTAGTGGCCCCTTGTCGAGCGGTCACTGAGTAAAATGCTTTCTTATCTATGTAAAATTCTATGCCACTTTTACCAGCTTAAAAAGGTATATTTATTGCTAGACAATCACTTCGAGAAGCCCACCGACCAAACCATTTTTAATTTCGAGTTTACTATATTTGTGTATCAGTGTATGTATGTTTATAGCTGTGGGTGTGTGTGGAAAAGTCTTATATATAGTTTACATTGATAGTATAAACTGCTGTGAATTATCGTGAAAGATTTTCACCAGATTATTTCGTAGATTATCAAATATTACATTTGCCATCAAATTAAAAGCAAAAATGTGTTTCTTTTAATGATTGAATTTATTCACAGTTTAAGTACTAACAAAAGCATGTCACAATGCCTCGTCTAAAAAATGATTTTTATTCTTTTTGACAAGTTAAAATTATTTGGTACACATCGCATCCTATATAAAATACTTGCTTATAATTTCTTTTTCGATGCCAATTTTTACTGTATCATTTTTGTAATGCAAAAAAAATCTTTACCTCTTTAATCTTCTATAATTCTTTTCATTTATTTTATACAATTAACTACTCCATATACTTTCTATTAACTTTTAAAATATTAAAAAATAAACTCTGCAGTTAAAGGCAATTTTAAGCATATGTCTTTGACTCAATTCAATTTGTAAGAAAATTGAATATAATGCAATTTAAAAACCTTTGAAAAGAATAAAGTGGAAAAGAAAATGAAAGAAATACAAAAAGCAATAAATATATATTTATTCGTTGCATATACGAATAAGTTTGTAAGGATGTTTGCGTATCTTTAATGGATGCATGTTTTTATTGTTGTAATAACAGTTGTTGTTGATGTAATAGCAATAGATTTGACTGGCTCTATTACAACAATTACCTTTCAAAATCACCATAGCAAAAGAAAGGTATACTGCTCGTATATTATCAGATACACAAATACAAATACCTATTACATATACATATATGAATGATAATAAACCAGCGGTAGAAAGTAATAGTAAATACACATTTTAGAAGGCCTTCTACAGTAGCTGTAAGCCCTTTTTCTTTTTTTTAAACATCTAGTTTATTAAGCTTAAGATCCTATTATAAAAATTTATTTCAATATCGATTTTTAGCTTTAATTTTGCATTCGACCTCAAGGTTTATAAACTATCCGTTTAAATAATTTAATTTATTTAAAAATAAATAAAATAAATTAAAGTAATTATAGATTTATCCAACGTTTTCTGTCTTTTTGAACAGAGACGACAGAAATCTATTAAAAGATTTATAAAACAAAAAGAAGAACCTAATTGTTTTTCAACCAATGAGAACGTTTCATTAGAAAAATAACGATATTTCATTGATTCATTAAATAAATGAATATTTCATTGAATTAATTAAATATTTAGTTGCTTTAATGAAATATTATTCTTGGTTAAAAAATATTGAAATTTTTCGTTGGATTAATAAATAAAATTCTCTCAGTGTGCACTCAAGGAAAAAATATGGTTGAATAAGGTCACCGCAAACATAGTTTGTTCTCCGCAAAAATATTATTATTAATTAAAAGCATCTTAACATTATTATGATCAAGATAAATATATTTCTAGTCTATACTATGTTGACCTTCATAGATATGGTTGAATTTATTATATTATTTTTGATAAAATTTTAACTGAAACCATAAATATGTTTAAAGTAAATATGTTATGATTACCATAAACATAATAATTACAAAAGTTTGGTTGAAATTAAATTGTTTTCTTCTACAACCATATAAATGAAGTAAGTATTAAACAAAAAATTGATGCCTGAAGTGCTTGAGTGGCGAGTTAATGCTTTTTAACTAAATAAATATTCCAAAGTTCGAATCCTGGAAGAGTCAAATAAAATTTAAAAAAAATTCAAAACTGCTGTATAATGTAATAGGCCACTATTATGGCTCACAACTCAACTCCATTTTAGTTGTAGTTTTAATATTACAACCTATTTGCGTTATTACTGAGTTGTAGACTCAGTGTTCGTTCAGTTGAAAAAAACAAAGCAGAAAGATTAGCAGTTGTTTTAATTTCAACTCAACTAAGTTGAGTTGTGAAACTGAAATATAAATTTTAGAACCGAAAAAGTCAATAAAATAAAAAATGTATTTAAACAAAAAAGTTTATTTAAAAAAATGTAACATATTAAATTATTTGGAATTAACGGGTGGCCCAACTGACACCTAGTGTAGTCGTTGTTGGGGGTCGGGCGGTAGAAGCTGTTACACAATTTGAACTTTGTATGGATACATCTTAAGATCCAGCTTTAAAATTCTCTGTAATATTGTTCTGGGTATACCCAATTAGCCGGAACGGCGGCGAGTTGAGACAGATGGATCATTTGCAACACTCTGCTAAACAACTTCCACGTTGTCTTCAGTACGAATATTTCGATGAACACCTCTTCCTAGACGGCCGGCAACTGAACCCAGTTCCTCAAAACGGCGAACTAAACTTGTAATCATGGAAGATGTGGGCGCTGATCTTACGTTAAAAAAAACGGCGATAATTTCGCTGCGTCAGAACAATTGATCGTTGAGAAGAATAATAAAAATCGATAATTTTAATGCGTTGTTGTGGACTGTACGTATTCATTTTAAATTTCCAAGAGTTCAGTTATAATCTGCAAAAAGAAAAAATAAATTATGCTAAAAAATTAAAAAGTTATTTGTGTTTCACATCAGCTGGGCTTATTTGGGCCACCCTGTATAAAGTTTATCAAAATGTAATTTTTATTCGTGCTTAATTCCAATTATATTAGTGTACAAAATTCTCATGGAAAATTTTTAAAAAATTGTTTACTTAGTTTAATTGCTGCAGAAAAAACTCGGTTAACATAGCCCTATAGCGCGTAACGTCCACTGTTGTCGTTTGACCATTCCGATGACTACTCCAGCGTGAACAGCGCACCATGCAGTCACTTTGAGCGCGTGTAATGGCTCCTCGTGCATCACTCGTAAATTTTCGGGGCCCCAGAAGCAATAGTTTTGCTTGTTCACGTACCCGCTGAGGCGGAAATGAGCATCGTTGCTTATTATGATTTTGGTTGAAAAATCGTCCACATCGATTATTCCGCGTTCTTGGGGAGTCTATCGCTCCATGTCTTGTTCACTTGTATTCTACATCTTTCTAGTTCACAAATGTCAAAACAGATTTGACATTGGCCGCCATTTGCAAAAATAAGAGCATCTTCCAATAGGGTGATTTCTTTTAGCCCACCTTGTGTAAATCGCTGCAGACTAAGATTTTAAGAAGCCCAGTTGAAGAATGTGGTGGCAGCAATAACGTACCACTGGCAGCCATGTGAGGAAAATGTGTTTGCCATCAAAAACCTATTGCAGAAGTCGTCGGCACGAGAAAGTGTGCTGACAACTTCTTAGAGTTTACCCAGCATTGCAGGATCAGCGGGAACTTTACCTGAAATGCCCCAATGCACCGTCGACTGCAGATATCGGCATGCTATCGAACTTCGTTAAAAGCAGGATTTAGCTTAGGTGATGGACTCGTTTTTCTTTTCTACTCTTACTATTTCTCTACTGCTATTTATCCTTTTGTCTACTATTTCTTAGACATTTTTTTATCACTATCGTTCTACATTCTTACTTTTATGCAGGTATGGCAATGGGGTCACTTTAGAGGCCTCTTCTATTTTTCTTATTGTCACTCCCTGTGTATAGTAAATTAGCCTAATGCACCTTCAAAATCAAATAAAAATTTTAATACTTGAGTGATATTGTAAAACCGCCACAAGATTTTTCGACAGCCGTATCAAATATAGTTTGATTTTGCCTTATCTAAATAAAATATTACAGTGCAAGCCCCATTAAGTATATAGATTCTTAAACCTAAATTAAGGTTCTCACTATTTATATCGTAATAGCTTGTTATAATATTAATTCTCATAGAATATCTGAAAAGGATTTTAATGAGGCTTGATTGTTGAAGGCCTTTTTATTTGTATCAGCTGCAGATGTATGCAAAAACAAGTAACTATGAAAGCAGCATGTTTTTAAGAATACGATCCTTTAAAAAAAATTCTTTTTTCCTGTTCTATGGAACAAATATGTGTTTGTAGTAAATCAAATAGAATTCTTTGTGTTGCATACACTAGAAAATATTTATAAGCTGTTAAATTTTTTTTCTACAATTTTCTGTTGTTATCCAAAGTGTCAGTGTCGTAACCATAAGACTCAATCTCATATTGCTAAGTTGCTTGAGATTCAAAATGAATACAATTTTATGTGAGAAAAATTTATGAAATTTAGTGAAATGGGAATAAAACAAAACCAATTTGGTAACAGGTAAACGATTTGTAAATAAATGTCTAAATTGATTAGCAACAGTTTTATATAGAAATCAGTGTTAAAAAAAGACTCAAATCAAAAATTTAAATTCACAAACTATTTTCAATTTCCTAAAAGAAAACAAACTCTTTTTATTACGGTGTAACGCTCCTGTTATTTAAAAAGTGTAGAAAACATATCCCTTTACATGAGCACTTACTTGTGTGTGTTAAAAGTTTCACATGTCAGTGGCAAATAAATTAAGGCACAAGGTTCAATATAACGATTGTCAAATAGAATTTTTCGTTTTTTTTAAATTTTTTTTATTGTTTGTATAAAAAAAGCGAAAAAAATATTAAACTGAATTGAATTGAATTCGGCAACAGCTGCAGAATGTTGACAACAAAAGAGTAAAACAATCAATAGGAACACAAAATATCACATGCACACATAGACACACAAGTACACGCTTAAGCTCCAACTATTCAATGAAAAACATGCAATATTTTTATTAAGGTAGATAGATGATTGCTGAATATCGAAAATTTATAAACGTTTAATATGCTTGTTCAGTTATAACAAATGCAAAAGGTTGCAACGTTGGCGTCTAGACTGCATTTATCATTTAAAATCGCATACAAAATTAAAATACAAAAGAAGCGAGATAAAAAAATAAATGAAAAACAATTAAATCAAACAAATATTTACTTTATGGCTATTTTTTACTTTTGCTATAGTTTTATTTTAATAAAACAAATTGAATAACAATTGATTAATAACCAATTATTGGCTAAAATTTTTCTTTTTTTCTTTTAATATTTAAAAGAGATGTAAAAACTAGTAACAGGGGAATAAATGAATAGTGAGTGTATCATTGAAGGTTAGTAATTAATAAAATTTATAAATTTTATTCATTTTTAAATATGTGATCATTTAAGCTAAATATTCTTTCACATTTTATTAATGCACTCTGCAGATATTTTTTATAAAAAAAATTTTATATTGCTTAACAGCTTTATAATATCTCATTTTATTTCATTTTATAATGGTCTATGAAATCAGCAACAAATCAAGAACTACAAGGGTTGTGGTAGATGTCAAAGTTATTCCCTTTCTCCATAATTAGGACACATTCAAGAGTGCGTTGGAAACCAATTGAATTTTATTTCAGGAATTAACTAACGGATCTAAGATAGTCTATGGAGCAGACTCTGACGTCTATTATAAAGAACTTAACACACGACTCTCAATACGCTTCCTCAATAGGTATATGATTCTTCAGGATGAGAGTCTGCTTATTAGAGAAACATGTTAATCTATGTGAGATGGAAGGATTAGGGGAACTACATACACATAAGTATCTTCGTAGATGGTCAAGCGGCTCTCTAGCACTGCAAGCGAATGTTACATCTTTTATTGTTTTTGGCGAATGTAGGGCTATTTTATCCAATCTTGGATGACAAGCTTAGTATGCATTACTATTTACACATAATGAGTCAGCGGTAATTTTATTTTAAAGCACTCAAATATTGTTTCTAATGCTACTAAGCAGTATAGTTAGCGTCAATGGCATAAAAGCCGGCTCATTTCTTTAAAAAGTATAATTATATCACTTTCGTAACTAATAGCTCATTTAAAAATACTATCAAAGGAAGATGGCATAGTCTTGCACATCAGATATGGCTTCGGTATGATGGTAAATGTTATGATTAGCTGTTGAGCAAGAATAAGAAATATATTTAGAGATTGTAGCTTGTGATTACTGGCTACTGGAATTGGCATAAGCTTTTCAACGTGAACGCTTGCAGCTGCGAGCACCTTAGAGTAAGCAGATATATTATACTTCTTCAACTTCTCGGCAAGTGGCAGACTCTTTAATTTTATAAATACACATTTTTTTTTGTCAAAATTTAATAGGCAGCCTACGTCAGATATCGGAAATAAGCTCAGTAGAGATTCTCAGATATCTTAATTCCACACTGGGAGATTAAGTTACTTTATTATGCCCGTTGTCTTAACGAGTAGGTGATTCAAAACAGAATCTTGCTTTTCTAATTAAAATAAAACTTTTAATTCTTTACTCTTTTTCCAAAAAAAAAAATTGACTTATTTTTTAAAACATGGAATTTACCGAGACTGTAACAACTAAATGTCTTTACACATCTTTAGTACAGCCTATTCTGGAGTATGGGTCTATTTGTCGGGATCCTTCTACTAACTACCAGAATAAAAGTATTGAATTTGTTCTAAAACAGTTTTTCTTATTCTGTTTGGGAAATTTAACCTAAAATCCCAACATTCGTCTTCAGCCATACACGGCCGATGTTGGGTCTGTGTGCTGAGAATTCCTGCTCAGTCAAATCAACTTTACCGTGTCATTAAGAATAACCCGAAATTTTATAGCGCTTCATCTCAGATGTATTCAAACAAATTATGCGAACGCTGATCCATTAAGAAGACTATGTAAAAATTATAATGAACAGTATGATTCTATTAATTTTTCTTCAAATATTAATATAGTAAAACGTAATATTATTTTATTTCTAAATACTTGTAACTAGAGTAAGTTTTATTTTTTGGTCTGTAAGGACTTTGACTCATAGACTTAAATCAATAAATAAAAATATAAAAAAAAAATGTTATAAGTCAAAAATATTATTTTCTGCCGAGTTGTGTTATTACTATTACTATTGCAAATGAGCCATATGTAGCATTACCCAGAGGATCTTCTTTGCAAACCATGCGTTCACTAGTCAAAATTTACGGTTCGAATGAAAGCAACTATCGTATTCAGTGAGAGCCCACCTATTATTCTGGAAGTCAACAAAAGTTCTACAAAAAGCTTGCTCAACTAGACATTAAGGTCCAACAGTCGCAAGCTACACGTTGTAAGATTTCGTCATGCAAAACCTACTGCTAACCTGGGTAATTATTATTATTTTTTTTATGAACAACAATTTTACTAAACAACTTCCGGCAGGCTCTAATCTATTTTTTTTTTTTTACTTTATAAGCTTCATATTAAATAAAAAAATTCTTATAAAAGCATTTCTTGACTAATATTGGCTTTGGTTGTATTAAGTAAGTAAATATACTCTGTAACAGAATTCTTGCAAACACATCTTGAAATTAAGCAAATTGCCACTTGATAACTTTAAAATCAACATTTTTAGCTGATTCAAATGCATAATCAAACACTTACTATATATATTACTTTGTTTAATCTACAATCTAATCAGTTTTAGATAGAAACTCTTCAAATATTCACTAATTTTATGCAATAAAAAGACTTGCTTTTTAATATAATTTTTTTTTAACTTCTTCTATTTTTGTCACCCCCATATCAACTTAATTTTCATTTAAAACAAACTGTCATCAATTCTTTTACACATTTCTGGGTGATTGTGTAAGTGTACAAGCAAACAAAACACTACTGTCAGCACATTTTAGACTTTTACTAACAGTGGCTGGCTGCTGTTCTACCACAACCAAATGCAGTAACAGTTAAAATCGTTTTGCATGTAAACGTACATAATATGCAGAAGATGTTGAAAAGGTATGAGTGCAAGTGTTTTTTTTTTTAACTGTATGTGTACACATGCAATTTAACTGCTTTGAACTGTAATATGTGTAGGTACACATGTACATTATACAACAACTTTTGGTTTGATATTTACTTGTTTCGCATGCCTTTACAGAAAATCAACCTAAGCACGTTTTTAGCATAAAGTACAAGAATATCAGAACAACATGCCACAACCACAACTAACTGAAAACGGAAATCCCTTAAAACTTTTCTACACAAACAACTAAATGTTGATGTTCGGCTGTATGTAAGTAGGTACTACCATTAAGTTTGGTTAAAAATAGTAGGAAGATGAACAACAACAATAATGACAACAGCAGGAGCTGTAATAAAAAAAAAGACGCTATGAAGAATACTTGAACTTCAAGCTGAGGCTTAGTCTTTTAAAAGAGTCATATGTGTGAGCGTTTCTGTACAAACCTACACACTTGCAGTAAACAGTTAGTTGCATAAACATATATATATATATATATATATATATATATATATATATATATATATATATGTGCGTGTGTCTGTATGTATGTAATCCGAGCTAAATATATGAAAGACTTCCAAGTACAGCTGTAGTTGTGTGAGTGTGAAAAGCTTTCAAGAAATTATAAATTGTTGGAGGATGTGACATGCTACATAAAGTTGAAGGAGGTTGAATAAACTTGAAGAATCTTTGTGGCTATCGAAATAAAAACACTATACATGTATTTATGAAGATATGAAAAGAAAAACATGTTTAAAAAAATAATTCCTTAAAATTAATTTTTTTTTATTAAGCTGCAGCGAATTGTAAACACCCTTTGAAAATAATTTTGTGTTGAAAGGAACTAAAGGTATTTTTCTTTGAAAAAAGACTGCTTACTAAAATAGAAATGACCAAATTTTACTTATGAGCCAAAAGAAAGCACCAAAAATAAAATCGAATCGATACATATACAGTGATTAAATTATACTTTTTATTTAAAAGAAAACTGTAATTTAAAATTTAATTTAAAAAAAATTAAATTTTTTGATTTTATAAACAATCACATATATTTTTAAGAGATATTTATTAAAAGTTTAAATTCAGGTACATAAATAATAGGAAATTTACTTTTATAAATTTCTTTTAGATCGGATAAATGATTCACACGGTAAACTCTGATTTTTTTATTTGTAAAACACTTTACGGCTTATCAGTAGATAAATATTGTTTAATATTAAAATTATAAAAATGCATATAAATTATACAGGAAAAATAAGCAGTTATAACAAAATATGCAATAATAAATTGATGCCAATAAAATCTCGAATTCGGAAAGCTACTTGATCAGAAACGACTTTAAGTTATTGAGTAAAAACATGCATTTGCATGAAAATCCTTGACATAACTTTCTGATTTTTAATTGTTTTCTATTTTGTTTTCTGAAACGTTTTGAAAACGTTTGCATATTAATACTTCATTAAAAAATAAAACAAACTTAAAAATTAAACCAATAAAATTATATGTAAAATGTTATTAAAAAAATAAAAAATTTAATTCAAGAATAAAATAAAATAAAACCTAAAATAGTAATCATAATTAAAATAATCAATTTTGTTCTAAATTATTTTCGTTTGTCAAAATAACTACGTAAAAAATAACTTTTGAAACTATGCTTGTTTAGTTACTTGTAAACTATGAACTAATTTAATAACTCAAAGAAATACACATCTGCACATGTTTTATACTACTGAACAGTACACTTAAATAAGTGCAAAATCAATTGTTTTGTTTCTTTTTTTTGCTTTCCAGCAAACGTTTATCAACAATTGTGTTCATACTGTGATTTTAAATAGTTGATAAATATTATTCGTGAAAACTGATCGCAATAGAGACAAGAAATATTATGGTGTTCCATTTTCGGAAAAGTACTGTGAGTTCTAAAATGTCATAAGCAGTTTGGTTTCTTTGTGTCCTTGTGTCTCTTCAAATGGAAATGACAAGATATCCTTCAAAGAGGGGATATCTGCTTATATTCATTAAAAATACTCATGTAACTTTTTAAATGCTCCTTAAACAAATTAAATAATAAAAATATATCTTATAATTCATTATTTGTTCACAGTATTCTGACGCAGATAGATAAAACATTATTCAATAAAACTCAGGTGCAGTGCTGTCAACTTGCCGGTTTTTTTGTTTTAACTGATTTTCAATATTTTCTACTGTAAAATATTTAGATATTTTAACGATTTTTTCCACTCTTCAGCAATACTAAATTTGTATGTAAATTGCCCAACTAAAATAAGCGTAAGAATTTTTTAATTGTTGTGTCAAAACAAATTTGAATGGACTTGATAACCTGTGAATAAAATACATGAAGGCAGATTAGATTGTTAAAACGGAATTTTCTAAAATTTATTACATAAGTATTTATACTCCAAAGAAGGTTGCTATATATTTTGGATCAACCACGCCCATTTTTAAGCCCACTTTTAAACTATTTTCACTCTCCACTGTTCAAAAGAACGTCTGCTCGTACTTAATTTAAGCCTGAAATTATGCTTCGATATATTTTATTTACCACTTTAGTTTTCACCTCTGATAATAATGCTAGCAAAAACATATATTTAGGTGGATTTTTTAACAAAAAAAATATATATACAAACGGATTTCTATAAAAATTGGTACATACGCCTTTTATGAATACCAATTCACGGAATAAAGAACCGGGGTCAGGCGAGGCATCTAGTAAATAATAAAATAAATAATTGTAATAAAAATAAAGATTTCGATTCGTTCATCCTTTTGTGTTTTTTTTTATAATAAATTTGTTGTTTTTCTTATTTTCGGTGCTTTTTAACACTGCGGAAATATTTCTGCTTGGTTTAAGACACAAAGGGCTCTCCTGCTCTTTCTTAAATAAATAGCACATTAGGAAAACAGGTGATACCACTCCTTAAAAGAACTTTATCTATTTAACTAACAATCAATTTAAATTAATTTTAAATAAAATAAATAAACTAAAAAAAAAAATTTTAAATATTTTCTATTAAATAAATATTTTTATTATTCATGTAGCCAACAAAAGGATATAATTAAACTATCAGATATTTTCAAAACTTGTATGTGAAGAAAAGTGGAAAGAAAATAAACAGGAATAAGACATTTTGTTTCAAGTGCTATTTATATTAGCATGTTGTACACACAAACGCCTGTACACATACCCACACACATATATTTGAAGTTGCAACAATATGCGAACCAGTACATACAAGCATGTGTATAAGCGTGATAAAGTACTAAAGTATACTTCCATACCAGTTATTAGAGTGTTTACGTTTGTTTGCTTTATTTTGCTAAAGGAGTTTTGAAGTTTTTCTTTCAGAACAAAAATATGTCACAACAAAAGTAATTGTTATGCATGCTTTAATGTCTTGCAAGATTTCTACACATGTATTTTATTATTTTCCTTTTCATTTTCATTTTGTATATATTTTTTTTTTTTAATTTTTTACTTTACAAGAAAACTAAACAACTTCTTTATGCCACTTTTTATTATTTCACTTTTGAAATGGCATACGAACAAACTTTTATTCAAATTAATTTATGCATGTAGCACACATACAACGAATATAACTCAGACAAATGAGTTGACATCTCAGGTAAAACACTTTTTGTGCGTGGCATTTTAACTTTATAAAAACAATCTAAAAAAAAAAATAGAAGTCAAAAACTTTTTGTTCTAAAAAATTTTATTTATGTATTCGCTACCATTTATACTCGTACATAAATACAGCGTAATTTAAGGAAACTGTTGTGTATAGGAAGTGTTTTGGTTGAAAACGGTTATCTATTTAAGACACCCTGGGCAAGAACTAACTGAAGCTTAAAGTGGTTAAAACTTAGTGAAAATTAATTATTCAAAGCTACTTGCTAAAAAAAAAATGATAACGCAAATCGCAAGCAAGCCCCTCATTCGAATTGAAATTAATTTATAAGGTCTTACGATTAAAAAAAAAATTATAAAGTGGTTTTACAGAACTACAACGGCTCCGATGGTCAACTATGACTCCTTGTACAGGTGCCCCCAATAAGAGTAAAATTAAAACTAGCTTTGATGTGCTCTCTTTGTGAGAGGTAGGCTCGCCTGTTTCTTGGGTGTATTGGGCAAAAATAAAAAAAAGCTCAGAGAATCCGTAATAGTAATAGGAGTGATAATTATGAGCCGTACGCTACTTTTAAGCATATTCTTTGAACTAATTCCCTTACACTTTGTGGCTTTAAGGGGGCATATACGAATTCATTATGTTTGTATTTCTGTGCAGGACTTGTAGTCTCAAGTAGCATTAATAGAAACTAGACTTCTTCAGGCGAATCAAACTGATCATCCTTGAATGCTCATCTTGGAGAAACGGTATTGTAATGAAGTTAAATTTTACAAGCGTTTATGCCTGACAGCTGAATGTGAATTTTTTGCATGGTACCGGAATACACATTCTCTTATATAGCCAAGAACTTAGCAAACTTCCTCCAATTGAGACTGATTTAAAAATGCTATAAGTAATCAATAAAAAAGTAATTCGACTATTCTAATGTACGTGCAGGATATGAAGGATATGACAGACTAATTGAATTAAAAATTTTGCGAACACTAGTTATGTTGGCCTAGAATTCTTCTGCATGACTTTATATGGCAAGAAGCAGAATGAGCTGGTTGGACAAGGGGAAACTGGTTTCAATAGACTTAAACATGATTTGTCCCACAGCAATTACGAGATTCCTAAGGAGTCTCGGCTGTTAAATAAGAACTGGGCTGTACAGTAGACTTTGAAGATTGATTTATGGTGATAATAATAATAAGGAAAGAAGAAAATGTAAGTCAGCAAGAAAGCCCAAGTGGCTTGTTGTGGTTAACAAGGCTAATTTTGAGCATACTAGATAAAAGGTTATTCTGGACGTCATCAGTTATGACTTTAAACTCTACATTGAATTATTTACAAAAAATTGTACTCGTACACATATTTAATTGCGAAATAAATTAACTCCTGTGATTTCTGTTAAGGAAGGGAAAGTTAGAGCAGATTTTGTGCATTTCTTTAGCAGCTGAAAGAACGAAGATAAGCATCCCAGGCAATTTAAATATCAAGATAGAAATATTTTACTATGAAATTATATTAAGTAGAAAAATGCAATAATATTTCATGTAAAAAAAACACACGAGGGCAATTTTTTTTGTAGTTTTTTTTACATTTTTAAATGCATTTTTTCATAATTAGTTAATGAATTTTTGATAAAATTTGATATTTTTTGTGTGGCCTTGAACATAAAAATGAGATGAATCTATTCTAACTAAAACTTTACAATGATTTTCTAACAGCATTTTGTAGATTTAATAACCAAATTGATTGATTCTAGTAAAAGCGAGAAGCAACTTTAGAACACGATATTTTTAATTCCTCAGTAATCATAATGCAGGTATTAGCCAATTTTGCCCGTGGGATGTTAATATTAGAAAAATTTAATAAAATTATTTTTGTTATGTTAAAAATATATTTTTACATATTTTAAATAAAAGTTTCTCCTTTTCTAAAGCAATGAAGTCACGTTTTTTCTGTTTTCTTACTATCAATAATATTATGCTCTCCAGAATACTAGAAATTCTCTTTAGTTGTCTAAAATGTTTGTCTTTTATTATAAAAACTTCTAAAATAAAATAATCAATAACAATTAAAGAACAAGGTTAAAGGTAATAGCAAATAATAACGGAAATGCTTGCTTGCCAACATATAAAAGTTGCTAAACCTGTTGAAGACTGTAAGCGTTTTTGTAAAACCTTAGCTTATTACTCATCCCCATTGTATGTAAAGGACTATAGTATCTCTTCTGATTTTTCGCCATCTTCCTATAGTTAACTTTGTGTTGTGGCAGCACACTTGTATTTATTTATTTTGTTTTTTTTTTTTGTATACCTACCACGCATTAAAACTATAAAAAGTTTTTCTTTTCGTTACTTTTTATTATTGTTGCCAAAGTAATGTGTGTTTGTGTGTAGGTTTATGCTCATGTGTTTGTATTCCACTTGAGCTTAATAGCGATTATCCTGTGTTCAGCATATCAATTGCTTTACTTGTTTTATTTTTTTCTTTATACAACATGGTTTGAGAACGCAGCAGTACATGTGTGTCAATATGTAAGTATGTAGGCATGTGTGTTTATACTTGCACAAGTATTTATGTATGCATGTTTATTTTTTGTTGCGTAAGTCAGCGGGATTTTATATGAATATCTAATGGATAAAAGGATTTTCCTAAAGTGATACCAGATGAAATTATATTGTTTTCTTGATTTTTTCGTTTTTAGCTTTTGAGTGTCTTTTTTTTCTTTTTGTTTTTGTTGTTACTTAAAATATTTAAGCATATGATGGCAAAAAATAGAAATGTGTCTAAAATCTTATCTAATACCAATAGATAATGAAAATTTTTAATTTAAACAATTTTAAATTTTATGCCTTTTAAGCGAATTATTTATAAAATTTATTTTTAATAAATAACGTAAGACTAAACGTTTAATTTATTTATAGACAAGACTTTTGGAATACTTTTTTAACACGTGGATTTAAAAGTTATGTAAACTGTATACTAATGAGTCCATGTGTAGGTGTTAAAGAATAGTAAAGAAGATTTTTAATAATGATGTACAAAATATATTTTACGTTAACGTTTTGTATGAAGTTTTGTACATATACCACAGTCACAATAGCCAATTGAATATCAAGTCAGTCAAACCTTAATCGGAAATTGGAAAAAGCCTAATTGTTTTTAAAAATTTGGTACTGCAAGCTGCTTTCAATAGCATTAGAATTAGAATGATTTTGGACAAACTTTTATTCCTTGACTTAGCCATTACTTTTTATACAAATGAAATTAATTTTCTATTTGTTTGATTGTTCGTTATACAAACTTTTCAATTCCAAGGAATTTCTTCAAAAAATTTTCCCATTACTGCAGTCGTCGAAGTTGTAATGAAAACCACGAAATGTGCCAACGCTTGTCATATGTCTTATATCGTAAATTACAATACGTAATTAGGGTCACAATCTCCCTCGTATCAGTTACGCTCCTTTTCCGTTCACTTTTTAATAGAACGCATGACAGAATTAACACGGTAAGGCATTTAGTACAACAAGCGCAACTTAAGTATGTGTAAAAAATAAGGAGGAAATTAAATGCAGATCCGGTTATACAATCACACACACTCCATATATTATGAGCAGAAGAACAATGGCAAGCATAGAATGTAAGCAAATTTTGACAGCTTTGCAGACAAAACGATGGAGATCAAAAAATTTACAGCTGTTTTATTGGTTTTACCTTGTTACTTCTGCCATGACAGAACGTGTTAGATTAGTTTTTTAATATTAAAATTCTATTTTTGTTTGATTTTTTCTTCAAAAAAGTATGTAGTATATCAAATCTACATATTCTTTTATTAAAAGCTGACTTTTGTTCATAAGAATTTTATAAACTTAAAATCAATTTAGTACCTACGCACTTTTGTATGCTATTGACTCCCACTTTTTATTCCCATTTTTTTAAATGATTATTTTTATAGGTTACGAAAGTAATTCAAAATATTTTTTTTTAATGATTAAAACTATTTACAACAGCTAACTTTCACCAAGATTGCGATATACACCTTTGTGGGTACTTTTCAATAGAACATTTTAGATAGGCTCTACTAAAAAACTAATTTCGCTAACAAAAGATGACATTAAACTTCTGTTCTCTTTTTCCAAAAGTTATTTTAAATTATTAAATTGATTGCATTGAATATTTTTTAATAAAAACTAAAAATTGGAAAAAACAATTAATTTTCACCCATCATACATGCATACATTATACATACATATGTGAAATAATTCAGAATTTGATACTGGCAAGCTACCTAGAAGTATAGGATTTTTAATTAGATTTTGCATGAAGAAAAATTTAGTGCCCTAACGAAAACTATAATTCTCATATCAATTTTGTTTTTTATTTAATCCAACTGAGAGAAAAGTAAAAATTAAAAACAATCAATATTGTTTTCCAAATATTATTTTTATAAAATATTTATAATTTGTATAAACGCTTTGACTTGAAATAATTTAATTTTTTTTTATTTGTTCAAAGCAACATTGTTGAAAATTTGTTTCAGAAAAAAGTCTACGTGTCAATACAGTGGCCTGTTGAAAAACATATTGAATTAAATTTTATATAGTATTTTTGTAAGTAAGATTTAAAAAAAAAAAAAATAATAAAAAATTATAGTGCTGCTAAAGTAAAGGGTGGCGCAAAAGTAATCAGGTGGCGCAAAAGTAATCAGGTGGCGCAAAAGTAATCCTCCTATCAGAAAATGCTATAAATTTTGCGATTGGCCCCTAATGTCAACATTGCCTATTAACGTGTATTTCGCATGTGTTTACTACACAAATGTCAAAACAGAACTGACATTAGGGGCCAATCGCAAAATTAATAGCATTTTCTGATAGGAGGATTACTTTTGCGCCACCTGTTTACTTTTGCGCCACCCGTTATAAAGAAGAAACATTTTCTTGTATTGATAATCTTTTTGGGTTTCGGAAAAATTTAATTGTTGCTTAGGTCAAAATCAAGTCTTTAGAACTTAAAAATTATGTGCTTAAAAATATCTGAAGACAATTGAAAAGACCGTATAATCACTGCGGTTGTGAGAACTAAATTTATTTAAAAACAAAAAAAACTGTTGTGGTAATAAAATTTTTAGTTGTGCCAACCAAAATTCGATAATATGATCCAAAATTTGGTTCTCTTAGAAATATTTCGAGTTCTAACACAGATTTTCTATTGTTACAAATTGACTGTTGCAGCTGGATTTTTGATTAGTAACAAAACTTAATTCTCACTTCGTCTTTTTCGTGTATTTATTTCGGCTGCTAACATAATTTTTTTTCCAATCAAAAATACAGTTACGATAACAAAATTTTTATATTTGATAATACAATCCACAATTTGGTTATCTTAGAAATATTTCGAGTTCTAACACAGATTTTCTACTGTTACAAATAAAAACTTGACTGTCGCAACAGAATTTTTTTATTAGTAACGAATTTAGTTTTCATAATCAAAGTGGTTTTCTCAATTCTTAAAAATTACGAAATTAAAGATTAAAATAAACTTTAAATTATTAAAAAATATTTTACTGAAAGCTTTTCTATTTTTTTTTTTTTTTTTTTTTTTTTTGAGTCTTTAAAATTGTTTCACAAAAAAACCAACAATTTTATTTTTTATAATTTATTTGTTGTGCTGGCCCATTTACTATATTATTTAAAAAAAAATCAAGATTAAGAATTAAAGTAATTTTTAAGATTGTTACTTTAGCATAAGAAAGCATGAGTATATGCAAATGACTTATGTAAATTTTAATAATTCAGACGTCAAGATAATTTACATTTTAAATGCAATAGGGATTGGAACGAACTTTGTTAAACTTTGTCCTTTATCATTGGAAATATGTTTTTATGCTTAGGCTTTTTTTAAACCTTAAAATTTTTAATTTTTTTTTTAGAATAAAACGAAAATTTTTATACACATATTTTGCATTGACAAAACAAACGCCTACAGCATTTTTAATAACAAACACAACGTCATCATCTTATTTTTTTCGTTTTCATTTTCGTTTCCATTAACGTTTTTGTTTTTGTTTGTCTGACATATTTTTATAAATATTCCATAAAATTGTTTTCCTACAGTTTATTTTAATCTAGAATGAATTTCTTCAACAAGAACACTGTGTATGTGTGTGTGTTTTTGAAAATACACATACGAGTAGCTGCTTTTGATATTTTTGATAATATAACACTTTATATTTTCACTAACTTATAAAAATAAAGAAATCAAAAGAAATTATAATTTAAAACTGCATGCGCACTCTTCTGTTAGTAGATCATTGAAATTTTCAAAAATATTTCAATCTTAAATAATTTTAAGAGGTAAACAAAAATGTTTGCAAAACATTACTAATTTGATTTAACAATTTTTTCAATTCTACATTTTAATTTAAAAAAAGAAAAAGTTCTGTATTCTGAATTTTAATGTTTTATTCAGAAACAAACTACTCTATACTGCATTTCCAGATTTTTTGGGTGCTTTATTTTAGGTGAGAAAAAGTTGGCGAAAAAAAAAGGAAAAGTAAATTAAATTAGCAGAAAAAAATATTTTGATTCAGAATTTTTTAAATTCGCTCGGAATGCGGACCAAAAATCATTTACAATCAATTGGGTAAATTATATCAATAGCCAAGGGGAATCTATACATGGAGGCCGCATTAAGCACAAAGCAAATTGATTTAAAAAAAAAGGATGTCCGTGTGATTTACTTTATTGTAGCTCTAACAAATATATTTTCCTACAGAATTTCATTTCACGGTAGGCCTCCTTTTGAAAAATGTTTATTTTATTCATTAAATAATTTTGACTCACTCTATGCTTAAGTGCAGTAGATGCTAAATTTATGGCTCATAATTTTAACACTTAATTTATGGTTTTATCTAAGTAAATTTCAAGATATTAAGTAAAAATAAAGGTTTAATATGCCATAAATCACAATCTTTTATGTATATTTTCTTTTATTTGGATTTTCATTTATAAAGAGTGATTTTTTTGCTATTATCTTTTTGGCAACACTAGTTTTGACAGCTCACGCACGTTTTGTATCTTGTGTCACTGTCAAACATCTTCAGTTTGGTCTATAATTTAATCATGAATCGTCTTACAAACGAACAACGCTTGCAAATTATTGAATTTTATTACCAAAATGCGTGCTCTGTTAAGAAAGTTCATCGCGCGCTTCTTCCATTTTCGACGAGGCTCATTTCTGGTTGAATGGATACGTGAACAAGCAAAACTGCCGTATTTGGAGTGAAGAGCAGCCAGAAGCATTGCAAGAGCTACCAATGCATCCACAAAAAACAACCGTTTGGTGCGGATTATGGGCTGGCGGCATCATTGGGCCGTATTGCTTCAAAGATGATGCGAATCACAACGTTACTGTGAATGGTGAGCGCTACCGTGCGATGATAACAAACTTTTTTTTGCCCAAAATGGAAGAGCTTGACTTGCATGACATGTGGTTTCAACAAGACGGTGCCACATGCCACACAGCACGCGAAACAATGGACCAATTGAGAGGCGAGTTCGGTGAACAATTTATTTCACGCTTGGGACCAGTCAATTGGCCGCCCAGATCGTGCGATTTAACGCCTCTAGACTATTTTTTGTGGGGCTATGTTAAGGCTAATGTCTATAGGGACAAGCCCGCTTCGATTGACGCACTGGAAGCCAACATTGCCAACATTATTCGTGAGATACCGGCCGAAATGTTGGAAAGAGTATGCCAAAATTGGACTAAGCGGATGGACCATTTGAGGCGCAGCCGCGGCCAACATTTGCATGAAATAATCTTCAAACATTAAATTATATCGACCCGACTATCGATCCAAATAAATATTTCATGCATTTTTCTGAATTTTATGTGTTTTTTTTTTTTTAAATTTCCGATAGTTCTTATAAAATCACCTTTTATTATTAAATTTTTTTTATCAAAATTTTTTACCCCAACACTAATGCGTAGTGTGTGTAATCGCACATTTTCAATTACGTTGTCATACTCAAGCAAACATCATCAAAAAAATTTCTTAAAGGCAAAAGGACTTATATTTGCAATAAGAAAAAATCAATATGTTTTGTTTGTTTGTTTTTTTTTTCTTTTTTGTTTACAGACGCTTCCCCTTCCTGACTACTAGCAGCAGCAGCACCAAACAGTTTTAGCTTTTTATATATACGAGTATATCTTTGCGTGTTTGCCTTTATTTAGTTGCTTGTTGTTAATTTTATTTGTACTTCGGTTCGAATATTTAAATATTGTAAAAACAACAAGCATCAGTTTTTTTTTGCTTTTGTTACTTTTGTGTTTGATGTTGGTTGCTACCAAAAAAAAAAAAAAAAGTCAACATATTCGTACATCTAAATGTGTGTGGATACATATTTGTTCTATTTTTTTTTTTTCCTAAGCGTTCGATTTTATTGTTGATGGCGATGGGAAAAAAGAAAATATACATAGACTGTAACAATACAACAACTACCCTCACCACAATCATCACCACCACCACCAAAAAAGATGACAACAAAAACAACGACTTTTCCTAAATTGCTACTGATTGTTAAATGAGAAGGCAAACTGCTTATTGAGTACCACAGGAAGGGTTTGAGAATTAGTAGAATAAAAAATATAACAAATATTTGCTTTCAGTTTTGTTATACAGAATTACAAACGTAAAAAAATCCCAAATTGGGAGAAAGAAAAAGAAATTGAAGAAACAGTAAGTTTTGAATTTCTAATAACGAATTGGTAGCAGCTAAATCATTTTACTTGGCCTCCATCAAGCTTGTTAATTTTTTCTTAAAATTATAATAGTACCTGGTCTGGCAAATCTTACCTGTTCTTCTTTTCAATTTGATACCTGATCTTAAAGAACTTTGCTGCATTGACGGGGAGCATAACTAAAATTTTCCTTTTGGTCATTTCATTAAGGTGAAATACTGTAGTCTGAAAATAAAACTAAGAAAACAATTTCGATTGTGAGAACAGAATTTTTCACCAGTCAAAATTTCAGTGGTGATAATTAATTTTTTAGTTATGTTAACAAAAATTGGGCAATACAACTTAAAATGTTGCTCACAGAATAAAATTTTTAACTGAATTATTGAATTCTGGTTGCAACAACAAAAAAAATTTTAGTTCTCAAAACCGAAGTTGTTTTCTATATGTAGGTGAAATCTTTCTTTACTATCAATTACATCTTAATTTTGATATTTTATTATATTATCAACTGTTTTACCGAGTCACCCTCAAATCTTTATATTATGAGTTAGAATCCTTGGAGTGAATAGGGCACAAGTAAACAATATTAAACTCTGTACAAAACTGATATCAAGACGTTGCAAACTTAGCTGTGACCTTAGTAAAATTACTAATGTTTTCTATGAAAAGCCATGAAAAATGTTAGAAAACGTTTTGTGCGTTTGCTTAACGGTAAGAAACCTCGGAATGAGATATAGAACCAATAGCTTATTGGCCCAAGAAAAATTACATAGAATGAAACTATTAACAATTGCAAAATTTGTGAGAGGATTAGAGTTCTTTTAGCTAGACTTTGGGCTACACAATAGATTTTTAGCCCTCGTCGATAAGACGAGTTTTTCTAAAGATTTCTTTTTTCAATTTCATTTCCTTTTATATGAGCATAAAATCGTGGAAATAAAAATAATAAACTTTTAACTAAACAAAAGGAAAATTAATCATAGTTTCGAGCGTTTCAGTTTGGTTTGTAATACAAAACAGCGGAAAATTTATGGCCCACGATATCGGTCAAAATTTTCTATTGAAAGCTCTATTGTAATTTGGCCCCAGGGATAAGCGCAGAAGAAATCATATTTAAGTTTTTATTAGAATAAAAAAAAATTTCAATTCTATTAAAGAGCCATCTACTCGTATGTAAATAAAATTAATTTTCTGTTTGTTTGTTTGTTTGGTATACAAATTTTTTTTATCCGACGAACTTGTCTGAAATTTATTACATATAGTCTTTATACTCCAATTAAGGTATCCATATACTTTTAGACCGACCATGCCTATTTTCACGCCCACTTTTAAGAGATTTTCACTCACCACTCTTGAAAAAATGTGTGCCCGTACTTAGTTTAAACCCAAAATTATACTTTGAAATATTTTATTTATTACTTTGGTTGCCGCCTCTGATAATGATAGCTTTTTAACAATTAAAATTTTAACTGGGCCGGACGAGACCGGGCATAAGCACATAAATATAATACTAAAATTTTTGTTAATCGATATTTATTGCAATTTTTTAGATAAAGTGAATGAATGCTTATTTTGTTATAATCTTCGGTTCAGCTCGTTGGGTCCATCTCAAGCGATATCGAACTTAGTCTCACACGCATTTTTAAATAGAATTGCCGTCAACATCCTGTATTTTATATTTTCTTCATAACTTTATTAAAATTTCATTTAAATAAATAGTAAAGTGATTTTTTTTAAATACAATAAAAAAAATTCTAATTTGATAAGATTTTTATAAGTTTGAGACTGAGTTTTAATTTTAAATGAGTTGCATTTTTGTTTTAATTTCAATCATGTCGAACAGCAAATAAAAATGGTCAAAGGTTTTAGTGAAACTTGATTGATTTTACATAAAAATGTTTATTCATGAGCGATCTCTGCTAGTCAACTCATACTGTTGCTTTTTCTTTTGAGAATTATTTATATGCAATTAGATGGTTATAAATATGCTACACTACATATCACCTAATCAACCAGAAACATTTGATGCAGATCTATAATTTTAGTTTAATGTAACATGCATGTATATGCACATGCACGAGCTAAATGTATAAAAATTCTACTAGTTTGAGCATGATGGTAAATTCAATACAATAGAAACTTACAACTGTTTAAAAAAAAGAATTCAAAATTTAATTGTTTAATTGTTTTTTTTTTTTCAGAAAACCTTTGAAAACTGCATGCCTTTTACACATGATGGCTATTAACACGTAGAAAGTTTGTTTAAGAAGCACAGTTTTTTTTTCCTTATTTTCTTTTGTAAATACAAATTCTGATTTATCACAGAATTTTTTTTAACAAAACCAAGAAAATAAAAAATTATTTTGTAAAGTTGTAAACTCAAAAAAAAAAATATTTTTTAAAAGCTTCTCTCTTGTTGTTAATGTTGGTCATGCGTTTGCACATAATTTCTCTGAGAAAGTGTTAATTGCATAAAGCTTTAACATTGTTTATAACAGTTACGATTCATGTTATAATTTATTACAAATACAATTCATTAAAAAAAATAGTTTTGAAAGTATTCTTTAGCATTTAATACAAAACATACAGATATTATTATTCTTAATAAATGCTTTGCTGCTGTTTTGTCTTCTGAGCAATGAATGAAATAAATAAAAAACAGACTTATGCTAGACACAAAGGCAGTAATTAATCAGGAGGTAGAAATGTATGTTATTGTTTCTGTCAATAGAAAAAATTATATTTTATCATTTTAATGTTGTATAGAGTTTGACAGATATTTATTTATATATTTTTTAATATCATATCATAAATTAAAACTTAATAAGATTTAAGACTTTGAATATGGCAATTACAAATTATTGTTTACAGCTGAATTTATAAAAATTACTTTCAATTTTAAAAATTTTATATAGAAATGTTTGTTGAAGCTTTAAATAAGTAATCTTATATTGTCAACATTCATTAATTTATTAAATTAAATATTACAATTTATAAAAATAAATAATAACTCTACAATAAAGAAAAACATAAAAGTATCAGGTCGAGACCAAAAATTTAAATGAGAACAATGGATATCCACATTATTTTTTCAAACAATTTTACAAAAATGATAATTATTGTATGTTTTCTCGCCGATAACTGACAATAGGAACTACATATTTTTTATTCTTTTTTGTTTCGTTCCTTATAAATTTCTAGGTGTAAATAACTGATTTTTCGTTATGTCATACCGTAATTTTATTTACATTTCAAACTCAAATTATTTTCTAACACACGCAAGTCTTCAGTAACTGCTGGTTATTGTCAAATTTACTAAATTAATCGGTTTACGAAAATTAATAATATTAATTTTGTGCTAACGGCGCTAAAAGATTCCCTTGTAAGTACATTGAAATAAATTACATCGTTTTACCACAAGCAAATTTATTGATTAATCTGGTGACTTTTGAAGTTTTAAACAATTAAAAGTTATGAACAGAGTAAATTCTGAGGATGAAAGTCATTTAGGTAGCAGAAATCTTAATGCTTTATATACGAAATTAAACGAAATCTATTAACCCAAAAATACAATATTGAAACGAAACAGATATGCATCGAATAAGAGTCAATTGTACAGTATAGTTCATCCGAGCAATAATAAATGCAAACTTTCGTGCAAAAAACGAGCAAATGTTTTGTCATATAATCATCGAAATGAGTCGAATTATAACAGGATAACTAATTACAAAGCAGACTATTTCGTTACCATTGGAATGCATTCAAATGTGTTCAAATAAACCTTATGGATTGTGTTGCGCAAGTGGAAAAGTTAAATTACCACTAATGAATCCACAATCAGACTTATTATGCTCATTAGTTTCTAGAACGTGAACTCATACGAAACATTTTCTAAGAACTATCCAGCAGTTATATTGCTTGTTTTCCAGTGACATAACTGTTAAAGAAAACAGATCAATTGAAAGAAGCGCGTTAAGCTAAGCAATTTTTCTTGCGCTTGGTATATATGCTGAAATAATAGAATTAACATTGGAGATTGATTACACTATGCAAGACAAATTCTTATCGCGTTTTACTTTTTGTGTTTTACTAGCTTAGTATCTATTCGGATTCTATTGCATTATGAAACTTTTGGCTTAGACTTGATTTTTCCGAAGATTTTGCAATTTTTTCAAGGCTATATCTTGCAAACCAATTGGAATTTTGTATTCCTGTCTTCGATAAAATTGTAGGAGAAAAAAGGTGGCTCATAAGCCCTAAAATGTTGAAAAAGATTATTAAAAAAAGATATTGTCGTCGTTGTTTTTTAATTGGTAGTGATTGGGGTTTTAAATGACTTAATTCATTTATTTCATTAAATGGATTTGGTACAAGCATGAACATATTTTAATTGTAAACAAACGTGATTTGTTTTTATTTGTTAGTATTACATATAACAGTCATAATTTTTTACCAAAATAGGTGTTTTTTTAGAATCATTTCATGTGCTTCGCGACTTATTAGCTTAGAAACTGTTGAAAGTATAACACATTTTATTTTAAATAGAAAGTCTGCTTTCTGGGTTAAAAAAGTTTTATTTAATAAATTCTTTTAACAATAAATATGAAAACATTTTTATTTTATTTTTTTTTAATGACAATTTACAATAAAAAAATAACATGTAAAATTTTCGGTGGTCTCTCATGCCCACATGATTCCTAAGGTGAATAAAATTTTTGTTCTGTAACATTTTGGTCTATACCGTAATACAAATCACAGTTTCAAATGCAATAAATATACTGGGAATAGAAACAGCTTATGTTTATTTTATTTTTAGCTCTATTTACTATAGAATCAGCTCTTATACTCTTTTTAAGTATGATAAGTAACAGAAGAAAAAAAATATAAAATTATACAGGCACCCACTAGCACAACATTTAGCTGAATAAAATCCATGTGACCCTTTTGGTGAAATGGCAACTGAAGCACAAGTAGAGCATATAGAAAACACCCAACTGGGTGTGTTAAATAAAGCAACAAAACTAAAACACAACAACCTTGAAAATGTACACAAAGGTGGTGAATTAAACATAATTTGTTACCAGAAAAACAACTATAATAAGATGTAGCTAGAGAAAAACAAAGAGAGAGAGAGAGAGAGAGAAATACGCGAAATAAGGCTAAAACGAGAGAGAGTGCACACACTTAAAGGAGTACAAAAGTTGGCATAATATATTTTTTAGAACACGCAAATGAGAGCTGTGATAGTTCTTTTTGCCATCTACAGGAGAGTTGCTTCAAAACCCGGAAAATTTTCTTTTTAAGTATATGCTGTCATACCCATGTATAACACTTTTTAGCTCTCTTTAGTGAAGGTTTGTAACGAAATCATGTGCTTTCATTTTATATGTTTTAAGCATATTTTTAGTACATTCAGAAGTTTTCTTTGTCTGCTGTTTGGTGGTTATTATGCTGAGGGGAAAAAAATCAGTTGTATGTGCGGCATGATTTCAAATCTAGTCTATTAGCGTCTTTCATACACAACACCACAATGTTGTGTCGTGTGCTGCAAAAGTGAAGAAGAAAAAAAATTTTTTAATTAAAAATTATTACAATAAAATTAAATTTTATTAAATAAAATTTTCTGGTATGAAATATTGGTGAAAATAAATTTAAAAAAAAAGAAAATAATTTCACAGTGTTAAAGTTTGTTTTACTAATATATAAAAAAAATTGTGTATAAAAAATTACGGCTGAAATTAAGTATATGTGTATGTATGTAGGTGGCCGCTGCTAGTTAAAGTTCAATACAAAATAGTAACATGTACACAGCCATACATATACATCACTTGTCATAGGTCATCTAAAATGAAAACCATTTAACATTTACTTACAGCTGGTATCATCACACATGCCCAAACATATACTGGTGCTCATATGTAGATCTAATTACCCACTGTCGTTGTGACATGAGCAGTTCTACTGTAAAAATTATTTAATTAATAAAAAATGTCATATTGCGGTTGATTAATTAATTTATGTGAAAGTGTTTGTCGAAAATATATTCATAATAATTTTTATAATTGCATCATTCTTCATATGAATTTTGAAATAATATGACAGACATAAAGGATAAATGGAAAGTTCATTTTAAAGTGAAATAAAATCATTTATTACAAAATTAAATAAAAAAAGAATTAAAATTATTAAATATTTCTATGTCAATATAAACAAAATTATTTTTAAAAAGATAATAAATGAATAAAAATTAAAAGCAAAGCAAAATACTTTATTAGCTAAGTCTGTTAAAAAAAAATAAATATAAAAAATTATATACAAAAATATTCTCAATAAATTAAATTTGTAGTTTTTGTGCCAGAAACTAAATAAAATAACCACAAAAAAGTAATATTTTAAGTGCACGAAACTAATCTCAAATAGCTGTGTTGTTAAGCTCTGCAAGTAACTCACATTTTATAAAACAAACACCTGTCATTTATAAAAAAAAATATCTAAAACACAATTTTAAAAACAAAAGCTTTCTAAATGAAAAAAAAAAGTAAACCATAAACAAAATCAAAACAAATTTCAATTAAAAGTTTTAGTAAAAAAAATAATAAAGCACATGAAATAAAAAAATACTGCCCATCAACATTTAATGCTTAACACTCTCATACTAGTTTAAGCAGTTTTTGACAAGGATAAAACAAAACAATGTGTCAGCTTGTTAGCAATAGAATATATTTACTCACACATGTGTAGGTGTTCTATTCAATTAAAAACTTAAAAAAAAATTAAATTTATTACACTAAAAGGTAAATATGCAAATATTTTTACTATAATTCATGTGCATACATTATTGATTTTTCTTAATTAAGCCAATTCACAGATTTAACTGCAATAAAAACTTTTAAATTTTTTGTCATAAAATTCAAGCGCCAGAATAGAAAAACTACTTGTTTTAAATTTAATACTCGTTTGTTTAAATTATACGCCTGCAGTAGTAAAAAAAGAACGTGAACATAAAGAAGAAAAAAATAAACTTTGACAGTTTACAAAAATGTACCAACAACACACGAAAAAAAAATATCCTACTGTTACCTTATACGAGTACATAAATATGTTTTGATTCTAAATTCTTCACTGTAACTTTTTCTTCTGATTTATTTAATTAACTGCGAACGATAGGTTCTTTCGTAATTTTTTTTTAATATCAATATATGTAAATATACAAAAGATGCTATAGTTCGCTTTGCAGGAAAATAGAACCTTAATTTTAGAAAATTTCTTTGAATTAACACTGTATTATTTTTTTTGAACTGTTACTAATTTTAAAAACCAGGCGTAATTAAAATTAATTTAATATTTTAACCCATACTTGGTAGGGTCTACAGCATATATTTATTTATTTTATATGTAATTTTTAAAGTTATTTTTCATACCGCACCAATCGTCGCATCGGACTGCTATGCTCGTAGCGTAAGCCTTGGGAAATTTGACTTTTATTTCTCTTCAAAAGGACTTAGTTTAAACTGGGTGTAACTTTTATTAAGTGTTTATAATGTTAATTTTTTTTTATTTAGTGTTTAATTTTTGTAAAATAAAATGGGTTTGTCTAGTAAAGAAATCAAAGGAATTCTTTCAGCTTGTGTTTACGAATGATATGAAATATAATTTAAAGATTTTCATTTACTGCAAATCTGTTTCCTATATTATTTATTTGATAAATACTCGTATGTTAATTTTTATGTTGTAAATTTAATTTAACTATCTAAAGTATTATCTTTTATTTTTATTTTATTTTTTAATATGTTTGACCTTTTTCTTCGTTTATTTTAACTTGTTAAACAAGTTGAGAAATATTCTTCTACTACTAAAGGGTGTTTTTTATAGACGTATATAACTTTAAATTGCAATAAAACAACGATGGATTATTCGATTGACATGAATTTTATTTATCCGAAAGATAATCTTGTGGCATTACATTTTAAATATGATTTCTGGCATATGACCGCCACGGCTGGCTTGGATGTAGTCCAATGTGGACGTCCAATTTTCGCTGACTTTTTCCAACATTTGTGGCCGTATATCGGCAATAACACGACGAATGTTGTCTTCCAAATGGTCAAGCGTTTGTGGCTTATCCGCATAGACCAATGTCTTTACATAGCAACACAGAAAGTAGTCTAGCGGTGTTAAATCACAAGATCTTGGAGGCCAATTCACAGGTCCAAAACGTGAAATTAAGAGGTTACCATCAGCCTATAAAGCGCACCAAACAGTCCGTTTTTCTGGATGTAACGGTGCTTCGACATACACTTGAGGATTAGCTTCACTCCAAATGCGGCAGTTTTGTTTGTTGACATAGTCATTCAACCAGAAGTGCGTTTTATTGCTAAACAAAATTCGTAAAATACGTATTCCGCACAGAACCATTATTTTCGAAATAAAATTGCACTATTTACAAACGTTTTTCAGGCGTGAGTCTATTCATGATGAATTGCCAAGCTAAACTGAGAATAAATCACTTGACAGCTGTTAAATCGGTCGCCATCTTGAACAGCAATGCCAACTTAAAGTTCTATACGTCTATAAAAAACACCCTTTATTTAAAAAGAAGTGAACAAATCACTGCAACTCCAAATTACAAGTTTACGTGGTGGCCTAAACGGCCTTCAATTAGAGTCGTAAGACTCCGTTTTGATCCACCTACTCGGCAAGACCATGTAGCCGTAAGGTGACCTAGATCCACCCCGTGACATTCAGATATCCGAGAAGGTCTGCTAACTTTGCTCCTGATATCTCAGTTAGTTCGGCCATCAGATGTGCACCGAGAAATCTGTGTCTCGAAGCCATAAGAGCCGGGCACTCACAGAGAAGGTGAAAAACCGGCAGCTAAAGCAGCTATCGTTGAAGGGCAGTCCTAGCCTGCTGGCATGCTTACTGATCGTCCAATGACCGGTTATCACCGCCACTAGCCTGGAGATGTCGCTTCTATTCCTGCTCACTAATGGAATAGAGCGTTTACTATCATAGCGGGGCCATAATTGACGCGTGACCTTACACCTTTGTAGACTCCGCCATCTGGTGTCTGCCCTTTTCCGGTAGTGACCAAAAATACCACTCCTGATACTACCAAGCCCTACAGGGACTGCTTTTGCCATAGAAACCTCCATGTTAGGTCCAGCCTTAGCCAATTCCTCCGCCTGCTCATTAGCAATAAAACCACTGTGTTCAGGAATCCAAATCCAAATTACAAATACTTCTACATCAAATAAAAAATAATGAATTTAACATTAGCTTGTCATTAGAAGGAAGTTTTTACAGAATAAACCATTTGAGAAACACTAAAATGCTAGGTTATATTTAACTTGATGTTAAAATAGTAATTAACCCTTTGACTAAAAAACTAGAAATTAAAAATTCCATACCACATGTAGTTAAAAATTCCTTTTTCTGTATCTCAAATATGAAAATTGCTTTTCTTAAAGTGATAAAGCTGAGCTTCAAAAAGAATCATTTCAATTAGTTTTTTCTTGAATATTAATTTGTTTTATTTCACTACATTATAGGGATAATTTTGAATAACCTTTTTATGGACACCGTACAGCTTTTACCCAAATGTACACCTGGCATACGTTACATTCTACTTCTTTGAAAATTTTTTCAAAACCATTTGGAATCCTTTTCACAAAACAAAAAGAAAACTGTAAGAAAAATTGCTACATCTGCAGTATTTGTACTTAGGGACAAAATCACCGCATTCGATAATGAGCAACAGGTATAGAAATTTAAAAAATTTTTTCTGCAAAAACATGATAATTATGATAGTTTTCATTCGAATGCAGTGATTTGGATCCATTATTCAGTAGTCCCAGCCAGGGATCTAAAATATATGGTGACTTTCCTTGGAGTACAGACTTTAGAAAAATCTGTTAAAAATTTTAATTTAATAATAATTTTTTTTCTATTTGTTTATGTGCATAAATAATCAGACTTAAAAAATTAATCTCAATTTTGGAATAATTAATGCATATTGCATCATTACATACATATTACTTTATATTGTATAAAAAGATTAATAAAATATTTTGGATGTTTTTTTTTCTAGGATGAATATAAAAAACCTTTTCCATAAATATATAAAAATTTAGATTTGTAATATGGTTTATCTTTAAGTCTTTTTTTTCCTTAGAAATGATTATATTGCAGTAAATATGTTACTTGATAATAGCTTTTGTGTCTGTTTATTAAAATCTGTGATGTGCCTCTATATGGATAGATTTTAATCTCTGTGTTTATACGTAACAGGATTTTTAACATATTTGTTTTTATTTTTTTCATTTGCATTTTTTATGTGGCTATGCTGACATATATTTAATTAGATTTATATGTTTTTACAATAAAATTCATTTAATTTCCTGTTTATAAATATATAAATTTTTTAAATCATTTTATGTTGTTATCATGCTTGTCAATTAAATATTTGTAATCGTAATTCACAGAAACAGGATACACTTCATGGCACTAAAATGGAAATCAGTTTTAACTCAGATGCTAGTTAATTGCATTGTAAATAGAAGGTTTTATTTTCGCCACTAATTTGCAAGGGGAAGTGTAAATAAATGCTTTGAAATGTAATAACTCTTATTCATGTAGTATTATTTAAAAATGTTTGTTAGAAATAAAGGAAGATGTTGTTGTTGAGTTACTTGGAATTAATAAAATTAGTGACCTCAAAGCATTTTATAAACATTTTTCTGGAGGCTCTGCAACATTATTGTGCTCCAGAGCCACATTTACAGCGTTATGAGACGTACGTTTTCTTTCAGAACAAGGGCTGTCTGCTATCGTACCGTACTGCCGAAAATTCGCATGTAAACGATAAATTGTGCTTCTGTGAGGCATTGGCCGATTAGGATAGTTTTGACGTAATTTACGCTGAGTGGTAATAATGGAACTATTATTTTCAATAAATAATTTCACTATTTCTGTTCGTTCTTGTGACATATATTTATCCATAATAAAATTTGGACATCTACACAGCACAATAATTAAAGCGAAACTGAGCTAAACGTCACACTACCAAGGTAGTGCGCAATAAAAATGATAGCAGGAATTTTACCCCACCTTGCCCAAAAGTTAGTGGTTACACTTATTTCGACAAATATTTGTGTTATGTGACCGCAGCTTTAGATTTTTTTTAGTTTTCGAATTTTTTGTGTGCTATTTTTAGTTCATAGTTAATTTATATATTTTTAAAGTTTATTTCATCTTTTATTTTCTAATTGAAGCGGTTAGCTTTTCAAGTTTAAGATCACATAATATAATTTTTTTCATTTCTTTATTAATAAGATTGTTTACCAGAGGAGCGAAACTATTCTTGCCATTCCGTTTTCGGAATAATTCACAGAATTAATAAGTGATCATTGCAGAGTATTGAAAAATTTGGTAAATATGACTTCTGCAGGTTATGTAATGAAGACCAACATGTATTTTGTCCCTGAAATAATCTAATTTTAGTAATTTGTTTTTAATGAAATAAATATTGTATCAGTTTGATGGTATTACTATCTCAAAGAAACAGCATGCTGCTGTTGTGTATTGTCCGCTTTTGCTACAACGTCAACATTACACGTGTATCCAAGCTCTTAAAATAATTGTTTTTATGTAAATGCGTGTATATTTTACTTTTGACAGATTTTATACGGTAGCCTGCTGTCGCTTATGTATGTAATGACATAAAACTCCTTTATCATAATTTTTTTTTTTTAATTTTTAGACATTTATCACATAATTTGTTGCCCTTGCTGTGACCAGATGTTATTTACCACTAGAAATAAAAATCTCCAGAGAAAGCTGTATGAGATTTTGTTTGGCGACTAAAATAAATGTGTTCATATCTGAAGGAAGATATACATCGCCTGCTACATATATATTACTTACTTACAGAAGTTGTAACATTAAGCTAAAGTCAACTTAAAATATGCTTTTCTGTAATAATCTTATTAGCTGATATACAGTTGTTTTTGTACAACATTTAGCAGCAATTTATAAAGAATCGGTTCATCAATTATTTGTTCTAAAAATTAAAAAAAAAATATTGAGGAACATGAGGGTGTAACAAAAAGTTTAAATTTACAGCTGTAATAAATGCTGTTTTCATTCATTAAGTAATTGAAAATTAATCTGTTTTCCTTTAAAAAGTAAACATTGTACGTACATACATACGTACATATGACATAAACAAGTTGTAAAGAACATTTACTAACAACTAGTGAATAAAACACTAGTAATTTTTCATTAGATATGGTTTCTACTAAAAATGAGTGTATTGGCAATAGTAATGAAGAAAATTTAAGTCAATGCGAATTTTTCAAAAAAATGTCATCTTTTACGACGAATAGCTTGGTGAATAAAATTTTCGAATTTGGGGATAAGAATATCTTTATGCAATCCACTAGAAACAAATTTATTAACAATGAGCGTAATTGCTGTGACTGTGAACGGCATTCGTTACGGGATAACGAAGTTAATATGCTTTTAACAGGAGTGCGTGGTTCTGAACATGATGTGGCTTCAGCAAGACGATGCCATACACGCTTGAGGCAGTCCAGCATGAAATAAAATAATTCACTCATATTGGGAAACTTTATATACTCGTACACCTACTTCTATATACTTAGTCGACATACTTGTCAACGGTTATTTATGTATTATATGTATGTACATCACTATTTAGTGCATTAAAATATTATTAATTTATATTGCAATATTATTTATTTATTTAATATTACAACTTATTTTATATTAACGTTATTAAATACATATTTTTTTTTTAATTTGAATAGTATAAATTCATTAGTTTCACGCTTTTAATGCTTACCATATTTATAGATTACACTAACCAACAATATTAGCATTAAATTTTATGTACTTCATTGTGAGTATTTTTGTAGCAGATCTAGTTTTTGAGATTTTTCAAACTACCCGCACTTAAAGTGATTCTTTTAGCGTTTTTGTAAAATCTGCTTAGTTTTAAATATTTTGGAATAATCGTAAACTACGGAAGTCATGGATGATAAATAATATATGACAAATTGTGACAAAGGACAAGTGGGAAACGGCTTGCTCTTCAGTATACCCATGATTTGGCGGGAGGCTCGTCACCATCAAGATAATTGTTATTTTGCTCAGACGCCTGCTACACGCTTTGATGAGCCACCACTGCCAGAGTAGTATCGACATCATAACCCTCTTTTAAAATTTACAATATGAAAATTGAAAAAAGAAGACATGAATCTGACTCTGATTTGACACCCAGTCAAAAGATAAATTTTCAATTATTCAAACAAAGTGAGTCATGAACGAATTATAAAACTTAGTATTAAATATGAAGCAATATGTTAATGGCTATAATCGTACCATGACCTTTAAGATCTATCTTGCAGAGATATTTTGCTAATCTTTTGAAAAAAAATTCTGATCTAAGCAATGAAAAGTTGGAAGCAAGCTTTTTCAATCGACCACAAATTAAACAGCTATAAACCAGCTTGAACAGCAAAGCTGTGAATGTTTCGTTTTAATTATTAAAAATTTTCGGGGAATCATGAATTAAGTAACTACGTACAATTAGTTAACGATATGTTGCTTAATTTAAATTATCTAGACTGTAATATAATATATTATTTAAATTCTCAAGGTTTTACCAATATGTTTGCCCAATTGAAAAAGGAATGGAGGGATAGCTTGTTATTGATATATCAGGCACACCATTAAGAAAAATTTTACCATAGTAACTGTATAAAATAGTCATCATTTTTAACCTATTTGTTAATAAAAACGAGAGCTGCTACAAAATTTAGGGTTACTGTCGTAATTAGTACACTTTAGTTAATGAAAAACGAATACAAAAACTGTGGAAAATTTTTCAATGTTGATCAGTGTTATTTTATTAAATAAAAATTTAAAATCATTTTAGTTGTCAGCTAAAAAAAAGGCATTATTTATTTATTTCTCATTTCTTTGCAAGTTAATATGTATGTATTTATTAAAGAGCCGCGCAAAAAGTATGCTAGGGCAGGGCTCTAGTATGCATATCAATTTCTATTTTATTAAGCCCACATCAAGCTTTATTTATTTATTTGTTTTTAGTGTTTGCTGTCAATTAAACTAAATAGGATATACCAAAGGGATTATATGAATGTCACCATAATGAAAAAATATTAATAAAAAATATGCATACATACAAATGAGTTTATAGTTTCAGTTATTACCTCTCTGTATGCATTATGTCCATTTGAAAAATATAATTTTATTTTTTTATGCAGGAGTGGGTGTTTCTATAGAAATTTTTAATAATGCTTATAGTTAGTTTGTAATTATCAGGGCAAGGAAGTTCATGCGCTTAAAATTGCAAAATATACGCAAATTATGTAAAAATGAAATTAAAGAATATACATTCAAAATTTACTTATTTAACAATTTATTAATTCAAACAATCTTAAAACTTGACAAAAAACAGAAATTTATTCTTAAGACGTGATGTTTAAATAGTAAATAGTAGTAATAAAGCTTTATTTATCAGCATTAAAAATGTTCGTTCGACATCAACGGACGTAATAGGTGCACATTTAAAATTCAATCCCCTTGTATATAGAATATTCGTTATCTACAATATTTTATTTACTGGAATTAATTAAAGAAAACTAAAAATATTTTCAACTTTTTAACAGAAGTTTTCAATGATTTACGGCATTGAAGTTTTTCTATTGTCTCGACTAGAAACCCATGGTTTTAGCCAAAAAAAAAAAAATATTAAAAAAATTTTGACTGCAAAATACAACTCCGTAAAACTAACAACAGAAACAAGTCGAATCTATTTAAAGTTTAGGTAATTCTATACGATACTAAACACCAAAATTTTTTTGATTTTGCTTCTTTAAAATGTCAAAGAACGAAAATTATGAATTCGCTTCAAACAGAAAAATGTTTCTAAAAAAAAAATTAGGTAAAGAATATTTTTTTTATAAATATTACGAAATAAAATATTAATATTTATTTGTGCTTAATTGCAGAAATTGTGTTGGGTTATTTTAAATTTATTCTTTTACTCATGATATTGTCATGAGTTATTTATTCAGTACAATAATTACCGAAGGGGATAGATATCTATACGGACCGTTTCACCAAACGCTACTCGGAATCCTCACTAAACTATTCCCAACATTTCTTGCAAACATTAAAACCTTTATATTGTAAAAGCAATTGACTAAATAAAAATTATTAATCAATAGTTACAAAAAAATTCAAACAAAAAACTCAGTAACCATTAAACCGAAAAAATAAACTTCCAAACAAACATTGAATACTATATTGAAAACTATATATTCTATTTTTATTCTTCTCTTTTCTTTTTGTTAAACTTTTAAATTCCAAATGAAATTATTACATATATAATGAAAAAATTACAATTATAAAAATATATGCAAAAATATGCATTTAAGGCAAAATATCCAAAAATATACACTAACAAATTGATGCCATTTTACTGGAAATATTGTGATTCGCTAATATATTAAGGTCTCAAATGTAACGACAAACATGCATTTGCAAGAAATTCCTTGCTTTGGTAACTATCATTGTATTGCAATTAATTTAATCTGATTAACATTTGAAATATAAAGTCGGTGTAATTTTAGAGTGTTTTTACTTTTGCATGCTTGTAATTAATTTTGTACTTGTATGTGTAAATAAAAAACAGCAAAGGTTTCAAGTTATTATTATTATTATTTATTTTTTTTTTTTTGATGACAAAAAGCTTGTCATTTAAAACAAATTTAAAACATCACTCTAAGACTTTATAATTAAATATTTTTATAACAAAGATTTAAAAGAATAATTTATTTTTTTTTTCCTTTTTTATTTAATACTCATTAAATTACCATTTTGTATATTTAAAATGAAATTTTTGAAAATACTTTTATTTAAAATCATTTATCTTATGTTCTATTCTACAAAAAGTGAAATGCGCTGTCATTTTTTAAAGTTGTATAAGTCAACTTTTTTAAAAATATGTGTCAGCTGTAATTCTAGGAAGATACTACTTATATCACACCAAAATTACTGCTAAATAATTATTTTCTAAAAAGTGAACTTGAACCGCTTTTATAAATAACAACTCAAACATTAAAAAAGCTTTTTAATAATTAATACTTCTTTGCATAAGTAAGAAAGTTATGCCAGTTTCATAATTAAATTTGAGTTTTTCACTTTGGAAGAAAGAAGCCATCAAAAATATTTCTAACTTAATTTATTATTTCATGTTGATGAATATATATATTGAGTAACGAAAGAAAATACTTTCCTCTTAAGAAACACATATTAATAATAATTAAGTAAGTCAGCTTTATTTTAAATGCCATTAGAAAATATTTAAAAAATTTTTAAAAATCTAATTAAAAAGTGTAAAACTTTTTAAATACGTACAAATATAAAACAAAAAGAAAAAAGCACTTACAAGTATGTTTAGCTATTATTTTAAATTTTAAAGTTAATTTTGAAAATTTTCTCTTATTCCTTTCAATCATCTCTTAAGTTAGAAATACAAACTATGATTATTCAAATAATTTGTTCTAAAATATTTAATTGCTATTGGGTAGTAATTATTAAATATTCAGAGCAAATATTTCCATTGATTATGTTTAACATAAACATAATGTTTAGCATTAAAAATGGTAAATTAATTATAGGAAGGAAGAATATATGGATTCCAGAATAATAAAAACTGTTTTTGTACAGATTCAAGAAAATTTATATGGTCTTGATAGGATGGATCCCATATTGTTGAGCCATATTCTAAAATAGGATGAACAAGTGATGTAAATAATTATTTATTATATATGAGCCTTTAAATTCCTTATCCCAGCGTTTGATAAAACCAAACATACTTTTTGCTTTATATACAACTAGATTATTATATGTATGAAGTTTAGCTTAGGATCCAGCAAAAGTAGACTTATCAACTTTATTTAGCTCATGAGGACCTAATAGGAATTTATTTCTATTAAGGTTAAGTCATATGCAGTTTTTTTTCACACCAGATATATAATAAATTTAGGTCTTCTTGGTATAACTTGTGATCAGCATATTTATTGAAGGTATAAAAAAGTTTGACATCATCAGCATACATTAATATACTCGTATATGAGTGCTTACTTATGTTTGGCAAGTCATTAATAAATAATAAAAAAAGTAAAGGTGTCTTGAGAGACACCAGATGTGATGTTATTTGCATTAGATTTCAAAAATACCTTTTGTTTCCTATCAGTAAGATATGACAATCCAGTTTAAATGCTCAGTTTTGCAATTTCTCTATAATTAGAGATGGCATATTTATTTTCAGATTTATACAATAGGATAATGTATTTTCGGGAAGTATTCAAGCTTAATTGAAAGCTTAAACAAATATGTTAAGGGAAAAACAAGTGCATCTGCACAATTGACAAGAAGAGGGCTCCGTATATTATCATTTCTACTTTTAGTTGAGAATTTTAGTTTCTTTAAGCATTTATAAACTAAAGATTTATCCAGCAATGGAATCGAAATTGACTGATTTGTTAAATTTAAATAAGATTGCAAGCTAAAATCAGATATTTTTTCGATTGAATAAGTAGATGAAAAATATTCTGCAAATAAATTACTTATGTCACCATGCATACATATTTAATTTAATGAGTTATTCACGGTAACAAAATTTAAGCCTACTTTTTTTATGACTATGATTATGGTGCAAAGTGTACTTCTGTTACATACTTATATAAAACATTGTTTGTCTAGAGGTTGATATGTTTCAAAGTTAGGCATTTTATCAACAATTGATATTTCGTTAAAGCTAATTAATCACCTCTTTTTCTATGTGTGTGTGTCTTTAATTTATTTTGAAAAGCTTTACACATTGTCTGTTTATTGAACACATGTGACAGAATTTTTTTTTTTTTTAATTAATTAATATTTATTTTTCTTATTTCAGTTTTTATAGAAATTCATTTAATCCATAGCTGTTTTTTATTTATTTTTGCTGGTTAAACAAAAGCCTCATTAACCATCTATTAATTTTATATAAATTATGTGGCTTTTGTTGTAGAAAAATATTCATTAAAAACAATTAATAATGAAAGCAAAGACTTTAATATCACAACAACGAAAACAAAAGCCACTAAATGGTTTTTTCTTTTATTTCACTCATTGTTTATTGATTATTTTTATTATTAATTTTGTTGTTATGATAAAACTTTTAATTCTATAAAAACAAAAAACAGCAAAAATTATAATTATACAAATTATATTTGTATATTAACCAAAATACATAGCATGAGATTAATAAAAAATTATTAAAAACTCAGTGATATTCTCTGTCAAACTACTTACCTTATACAGGGTGCAATAAATAAATAGCAACCGGAAATTTTCTTTGAGATCAATTAAGTTAAGGATGATTACTGGTAAATGATTGAATATTAAGTTCAACTCTGTCGCTAGACCACAATAAAAATAGTGGAAAAATCTAAGTGAATAAATCAGAAATAAATTTCTTATTTTCAATAATAAGGAATTGTACAGAATAATATTGATATACTGGCATAGCACGTTTAGCGCTTATTTTTATTTGTTAAAAATTGAGCGTTAACAGAAACAGCGTCAAAAGAATATGGGGTTACACTTCTAACTAAGACACTTCGGACTGTCGTTCACCATTTTCATTCATTTTCATCTCCAACGTCAAGCTTTTTCTAAATTGCTTAGCAATATTGGCTATGACTGCACCGCGACCTTTAAGAGCTATTGTGCAGCAGCAACATGATTTTTTTATTTTATATAATCAAAATTACTATGGTCTATATCAAACGATATCAGTATTTTGAATGAACAATTTAATAAAAAAAATTTCACATTTTGTTTTTCATATTTTTTTTCTTTTCATACGAAATTAGAAAAAGAAAACTTTTTAAAAAATTTTAAAGTTAAAATAAATAATTTTTCAAAAATTCAAAAGAGCGCTAAAAGGAAACAGTGCTGAAATAGAAAACGTTAACCTTATAAAACTTACTATTGCAAAAAAAAATATATATACAAAAAATTGTCTTACTTTTTTTGTTTTTATATTGAATTGCTGCTACTTTAATTATTTTTTTATACTACTCGTAAATTTTAACAAAAATTAAAAAAAGGGAATTTCAGCATTATGGAAAAAAATCCATAAATTGAGCTACGAACTGCTACCCCTCAGAAGAAAGGAAATAGTAGCCCCATGCTACTATTTTCTTTTTCTAAACATGAAGAAATATAAGATTTGGGTCAAATAAAGAGATTAATACCGAAAAAATGACTACTATTTATAAGGACTGAGAGAAAACGTATTATTTGGAAGGAGTAAAAAAAATTTTAAAAAAGTTGAACTAAATATAATTGATAATAACAAACTATTAATCTTTATTTGTGCTTAATTCTTATTTAGTCAATTGCTTTTACAATATAAAGGTTCTAATGTTTGCAAGAAACGTTGGGAGTAACCTACTGAGGATTCAGAGTAGCGTCTGATGAAATGGTCCATATATTTATGCTATCCCCTTCAGTACTTATTGTACTGAATAAATAACTCATGAGAATATCATGAGTAAAAGAATAAATTTTGAAACCAACACAATATCTGGAATTAAGCACAAATAAAGATTAATATTTTGTTAAACTTTTAAATTCCAAATAGAAATTATTACATATAATTGATAATAAATAATAAAGCTTATTTGCCAAAAAAAAATTTTTTTATTCAAAAGTCAAAGTTTTATTAACTTTAATTAATTTGATGGTATTAAGTGTTGGGTTCTAAAAGTTTATATGTTTAACATAAAATGTCACACCTCATACATATCATGATATCAAATATATCGGACGTTTATTTTTTTTTTAAATGTTGCGACTTAACTGTTTTGTTAAAATGAATAGTAAAAATAAGTGAAAGATTCCATTCCACCAAATTCAAAATAATTTTCAAATTATTACATCCGGTATAAAAATATTTATATGTCAATCCTATCACAACTCTTTTCCAGACTCCATCAGAACCTTTCCTTACATAAATTTTTCCTTTCTAGGTGTTGAAGGCTTGTCTAAACTAATTTATATTATCACTTACTTTCATTACTATTACTTAGACAAAGTTTGAACATTAATTAACTAATTAGTCAATTAAAATAGTATATTTATTTATTAATGCAAAATATTAACCCCATCAGCATTCATTTAATTGTAAAAGCTACGCCTTTCTTTATTACAAAATTATTAATGAAATTTTATTAAATCTTTTTTTTTCTAATTAATTTTTTTTTATTGCTACTCAATTACAGTTTTACAACATATTTTTTGTATACAATTAAGTATTATTTAAAACGTTTACCGGAAAGCTTTCACTTGTGTTTATTCATAGAAATTCTTGCTTGAGGCAAGAATAGAATCGAACACATAAACAAATACCTTGTGGTTTAGCTAGACCAAGAGTATTATTTAACGTAAATTTTTTTTTAAAAATAAGTTGTTATTTAAAATTTCTTCGAAATTTTTTAAATACCGTTCAGCACACTTTGTTTATAGAATTCAAGTACCTTTTTTTAAGGTCTAATAAGAATGAATTTGCAAGCCAAAGTCAAATTTAGTCTAGTCAGACAAATACACTAATCCTGGCGTTAAGTGATATTAAATATTTTTAATGATATTTTTTTAATAATTATTTTTCATGCTTAAGTAATTTTAATAAATTTTCTTTAACTCTCTCTTACTCTACATAACACAGATCTAAAGATTTTGTTTAAAAAATACAGAAGAAATTGACTTGTTTTTCATAAAATATTTTCAACGAAGTGATCGCTTGTCTTATCGAAACAGCATATTAATACAATTTTGGTACCAAAGAAATGAAACCTCTTTTATTCATACTCAGCATACATACATATGATTGTATCCAGTACAAGCTTTCTTCCTTGTTTTCTTAGATTTCCTTTTTTGTACGTATCTAAAATGAAACGCCTAGTACAAATAATATAATCACATAGAATATAATTATATTCAGTAAATTCCTACTCGTTTAAAAATAACATAAAAAACATACACTTTGAAAAATATTTGTTGAAAAAATTTATTGTAAATGTAACTATAAATCTAAATTAAATTAATTTCTTGTAGCAACTAACAAAATTGAAGGGATATAAACAAATGAAAACAAATTAAATGAAATTTTTATAATCACCTAGCAAATGGTATCACATGATATCGAATTTATAAAATAGAAACTTTTAATTTTTGTGTATCCCTCACCAGAAAGTGAATAGGCTTGTCGTTTCAATTTCCATTGAAATTGCACTCTATTCAATGCCACGATTCGGCCTCAGACCTGAGCTATGAAAAAAAATAAGTCATTTCAGTTCTAAAAAAATTAAAAAAAAAAACATTAAAAATATTTTTACTTCTTAAAACAACTACAGTTCACTATTGAAGATTTGATATTCAAATCACTTGAGATGTTTTTGTCTAGACTAGATCAAAGCGCTCTTTTATTACGTTAGTAATGAATGAGAAATTCGTTTACAAAGAGAATTTTAATTGTTAAAAAATCCATCCAAATGAAAATAGTCTTTCACTACTTTATACAGAGGCACCAACTACAGTGGTAAAAAAATATTTCCAAAAATTATTTCAGGCTTAAATTAAGTACAGACAGACATCTTTATCAGTGAAAAATATTAAAAAAGTGCGTTGTTGGCTCAAAACTTTCCTTATTGTACATTAACTACATATATGGTATGTGTGAAATTTCAAACAAATTCGAAGAAAAAATAAAATTTATATAGCCAACAAACAAACCGATAAAAAATTTATTTTATTTATAAAAATGTTCACATTTAAAGCAACTGTCAAAGTTGTATGTTATTAAAATCCTTTATTTGGCATTTTACATCAACTATCAAATATTTTGTCTTAATTTTATTTGTGTTTTTCAATTTTTTACGTTTAATAATATCATTTAGTAATTATAACCTAATCTAATTCCATAAAGTTATCAAAGCTTTATTGCCAACAATTTACTTTGTCACGTAAAGAAAAAAGTTTTTACTTTTCTCTGTGTAATTGTGGTGGGTATGATTAAGAGGAAGTGTGTAAGAGGATATATGTTTATATGCTTAAGTAAACATTTGTAAATGGTGTGTGCCTTAGTGAACAAAAATATTAAATTAACACGTTTTATGTTTATGAAAACAAAATATTAAGGAGACTTAAGTCCCTCACTGCTCATTCATTACTGTTGGATTAGATTACAACAAGCACATAATCATACATAAAATTGCGTTAAATTATTTTGAAACATGATTCGTAAGAAAGTATGCGTAATAAAAAAAAAGGATTTTAATATTAAAAGTGAACACCATAAAGAGAAAACATGAGATTATGCTACTTTTTTTCTAAAAACATTTTTTTAAAGTATTTTCGTATTTATGTTATTACTTTACAAAAAAACAGTGCTGGGGCCCACATCACCACATTCAATATATAATGAAAACTATTGTAATTTTTATGTTTTTGTATGAATTTCGATACGGTGATTCGGGCCTTAAAAATAGAAACATTGTTCTGTATTTCTTTTTTTGCACGTTATGTATGTTAACTAATAAGGCTTAATAGTTTAATGTAAATAAAACCAATGTGTTTATTACATTTTTCCCGACGTTTTATTAATTTTTTGTTTACTTTGTCAATGTAAAATGGTAATAACAAATATTTTAATCAACTGTATTGGATCTAATAAAAAAATATTTAAAAAAATGAATTTTTCACTAAAAAATTTATTTTTTTTTGTTTTTGCTTAAGTTTCATATATATTAATATGAAAAATTTTATAGGTATTTTCTACATCGAATTCAGTTTAATTTTATTTGTTTTAAGACCGATTAAATAAACTCTTCGAAAGAAAATCTAATGGCATTTTATTGTATTTAATAAAAGAATAAAACAACATAAAACAAGCAATTAACACATAAAATTTAAGTGATTTTTTGTTAAATTTATAAAATTACTTGCATTTTGATACATTTAAGTAAAAACAAATTAATTTAAAACACTTTTAAATTTTTTTACACATATTCGCTTTCAAGAATTTAGTTCGATGAAGAAAACAAACTTTTTGGTATGTCAGTTTTATATTAAACATTTGAATGTAACTTTGAATGATATAAAAACAAATTTTTGACAAAACACCAATTAGAAAATTTTAGGTTTTTAAAATTATAATATTGGTTTTTCAAAACAAATCAGCTTACAGAAGAAGGCCATACATCTCGTACTTTTATAAAAAAAAAACCCTAAAATTAATTTTTAAGCCCAAATTTCGACTAACCAATTTCGACTAAGTCTTATCAAGTAATCATTTTTGTACTATTTATTTATTACCTGTTGCAGTAGTAAAATTTTAACAATATTTATAAGAATTTATTGTCGATAAACATAAATAATATAAAATTTAACACTTTTTAACAGTCAGTTTGATGACATTATAAAATATTATAAATTCTTTATTACTTACATAATCTAAATAAAATAAGAAATATATAAAGAAATAATCTTTTCAAATCAGTAAATAAATAAGTTCGCTCACACTGTAAAACGGAGGCCGCCACTGTGTATTTAAATTTTTCTTTTCATGTATATAAATTTTTATGGCTAAGTAGACTTTTATACTACATTCTCTCTTTCTAATTAAATAAACAAATTTTATTTTATTTTACCCAAAATAATAACTATAATACAAAAATTTAGATCAAAAATGTTTTAGAGGTTCTGATGTAAAATTTTTCTTTTTGAAAAATGTGTTTTTTCACACTTTAACAGCATAACTATTTATTAACCGATTTTCAAAAATATGCCGTATTTTAAAGATAAAACTAGATCCTTTAAGCAAAAGAAAAAATGATAGAAATCCATTGGGAAACAAAGAAGCTATAATTGAAACTCTAACAAACACATTTTTCACTATATTTACCGTTATAAAATCCTTTTCCGAAGTGACCTAAAAAACCTTAAGATAATTTCTTTCTCTATGTAGTAGCCCAGTGTTATTATTATGCGAGTATATACTCGTATAATAAACTTGCAAAAACAGACTCTAGTTTTATATATTTTGAATAAATTTGTTTTACTTTTATTAGCTAAGTAATCACCCCTAACCCACTTGACGTCGCCAACATCGTTATCAATCTTAATGTAAATACATATATTGATATATTCATTTTCAAAATCGATCAGTGTAATTGAAAACTGTTTCTTAAGTATTTAAGAAAGCTGATTTAAATCTGCAGCCTGGTTTTTCTAAATTAATGAATTAACACAAGATATGTAACTATCAGAGTTTGAAAAGAATCGAAACATTTTATAAACGTTTGTTACAAAACAAAAAAGTCACAAATAAAACGATTGGTGTACGCAAAGCTAATCGTTTTAGTTGTGTACCAATCCAATCGTACATTTAAATACAAAAAAAAAGTCGAAACGAATTTTTTTAATGAATTAATCATTCGTTGTTTGCATACTAGCAAGAGTATACCACAATGCCTCGTGCAAAAGAATTATTTACTGCGCAGTTATTTTGAAAATGATAAACATGTGAGTAATGTTGTGTGCTTACACAAGAAACCAGACAGTCGTGCTTATGCAAATGTGTGGCGACGTTGAACTTAGCTTGGTTTTATTTTGATTTGTTTTCTGGCTGCCTACGTTTAGTACATGTTATGGTTTTTTACTACTCGTGTGTACCAATACAAATGGAAAATATATCAGAGTAAATGCTTCCAGTATTTTTTATTTATATTAGTTTTTTACTCTTAAAAACTACAAAACGAAACGAATACAAACGTTTCGTTTTCTTGCGAACCTGAAAGCGGTTTAATTTAAATGATTAAAAAAAAAGTTTCAAAGATATAGTGGAAGTAGTAAAAAAAATTTTAATTTTCAAACACAAATCTCAAATTTTATTTTATACATACATGCTCTAGCGAATTTGGCTTGGCCAAATTTAACTTCTTATTAATTTAGTTCATTTTGATACTTTCAAAAAAAAATTTTTTTTGTTAAATAAACCTACAAAAATGAAATTTATTTTGCCTTTGGTAATACAGGTTGTTAACAAATATTTGAATACTGATAGGAAAACTTTCTCTTTTAATATTTTATACGTAAGAGTGTATTTATAAAGTCAAATATATTTTATTAACAAAATAAAGTTAATATGTAAGTTATAAAAAACATAAAATGCCGATGTAGTTGCTATTCTTATTACTGTTTGTTATCCTTGTTTTATTTCATGTTCCTTTATAACAAGGAACATATTGTGTGTGGTGTATTTTATGATGAAACGAAAACATATGAGTTAATATGTGTCTGTCTAGTAAATTTCCAGATTCCTGTACGTAGTGTTTTCTGTTTGTATATTGCAACAAAAATGTACTAACGTAATATATTAGATTTATAATTGAATAAAATAAAAAAGCCTGGATTAACGAAGTAATTTTTTAATAATATCTTTTTAGAGAAGAAATTAAAAAATAAAAAATTTAAATTAAAAAATAAAAAAAAAATTATTAGATACAAAAACTAATGAAGTGCAAATATCTGGAAAGTGATATTAATTTTCTGGTAGGTGCTGTTGAGTACAACAAAAATCTGTTTTTGGAATTTGCCAAGATCCCCCAAAATCTTGAGTTGCGAGTAAAAAACTGGTTTTTCGTACCTTTATGCACTTATAAACTAATAACTTAGTTGAACATGAACCGATTTTAAGTTTTTCAGCGGATTAAAAAAGAATAGATTGAGGCCATTCGAATTGTATATATATATTTATTACTTAACCTTCGCATTCCCGATAAATATTTTTTACGTCAATAACGCCCAAGCCCACTCAGGTGGATCAATTAATTTTTTTTTTATATTTTAAGTAAAACAAGTTAAATTCGGCAGTGCCGAGTCTTATATACCCTTCACTGTGTTAGCGAAATATTAATATTTTTCACTTTTCACATTCTTTATTAATAGCAAAACCATAGAAAAAATTAAATGAGTGAAGATAAATATGCGGCGTTAAATATGTTTTACCGTAAAACCCGAAGTTTTTTAGTATTTGTAAATATTTTCAGTATTAATGGCTTATTTATCAAATACGTCTTAAGTCATTAAATATTAAATGTTTTAAGCAATAGTTTAGCTGAGATCATCTATATTTGTAACCAACCAATCAAATATTCATATATTACTTTGGATATTTTAAAATTTTTTTTATTTTTTTAAATTTTCATATACTCCAGTGCTGTTGCTAGAATAAAAATTACGAAATTTCAAGTAAATGTTAAAACACTTCCAGAAAGTTTAGAGCCTACAGATTTAATTCCTTTTTAATTTTAGTAATTTTCCTGCCCAAAAATCCCTCAAAAGAAGAGTACTGGGGTATGAGGGAATTTAAAAATTTTTTTTAAAAATAATGAAAAGATTTTTCTGAGTATTTGCGTAATTACAATTTTGGTGATGACCTCTTGTTTCAAATGATATATGAACCAACCCGTAATATTCTATGGTTGGTTTGCCAATCTATTAGAGAAATAACAAAGCAAAACTTACTGAAAATCTAAAATTTCAATTGTATTTTTTGATTTTTCTGGTCCATTTGTGGACCGATTTTTCTGGGTTTTCGCACAGACATTACAATTATTATTTGTAATAAAACTTTGTACCAAGTTTGTTTGTCCGTCTTGTAGTTTAGACAAATTACGCAAAAAACGCACCAAAAATATTAAAAAATAGAGGTCATCGCAATTTTTGACTAATAGCTCCGCTATTTATGGACCCATCCAGCTGAGTTTTGGTTACGATACTATGAATGTGATGTTTAAAAAAACTGCGTACTACTTTTTTTCACTTTAGATAAAAATGCCATAAAAACAAAGCCATAATTTATGAAAACCTAAAATTTCGGTTGCATTTTTGATATTCCTCGGCCATTTTTGGACCGTTTGCTTTTATTTTTAAAACAGGTAGCATGACTTATACTTCAAACAAAACTGCATACCACGTTTTTTTGTCCGTGTCTTCGCTTAGACAAAATACGCAAAAAACCCACTCAAAAAATGATCAAAAATAGAGGTAGTTTAGGTTTTTGACTCATAGCTCCGTCATTTATGAACCGATCTCGCTGAATTTCTATAGTAACAGTCTTACAGCAACAACTGACTGTTGGATATGCTACACTTTTCTGTACATGGTCTAGATTCTTCTGAAAGTTGATTTCAACGACTACACGGACAGACAAACAGACAGACGGACAGACGGAAATCAGTAAATCGATGCCGCTACTTATAAGGATCCAGAATATATATACTTTATAGGGTGTCCCATGTAAGGTGTAGAAATTACTTACAGTGAAGGGTATAAAAAAAATAGCAAAAAACTAGATATTATTTTTGAAAAGAAGTTATGTGTTTTCTGAAGAGAAAAATCTGCTAAAAACCAGATAGTCGTTCATATACTGTAAATACTATATTAGTTTGCCTTCTGGATATAAATTATGATCAATAATACGTTTTTGTTGTTATTAATTAAAAATTAAATATATTTTGAATACAACAAGAATTGAAATGTATCCAGTCGGGCTTTCGAAAAACAACGCAGAAAAAATTAAAAAGTTGAAACAAATCAAATAAGATAATTTAGTAAAATTAGTTAAAATCCCGATAAAAGAGGAAAATTAGTCACAGAGTCGAAATCATTTTTTGCTTTAGTAAAAATTATGTAAGTTATCACTGATTAAAAATATAATCTGTGCCTACTTCTCTACCAATGTTTTTTTTTTTAATTTTTTTAAGCATTTTTCAACTTTGAAAACGTTTTTACACAGTATTTTATAAAGAAACTGTAAAATGTTTTAATTAATTTTCAAAATATGTTTACTAATGAATAAAATAACAATTTGTTTTTAAGTCCCTTAAAAATTATTAAACTTTTTATTAAAAATTTTTTTTTCCAGATATACAATTTTTGGCCATTTCATTTAAAAATGTTTGCTTGGCATCATGAGTGAAGTTACCAAAAATATTCTGAAATCATTTTTATTTTATATTTGCAATCATTTCTTGGTGAAAATAATCGCCTTGTTCAGCGCTGAACTGGCCCAGGTTGTTTGGAAAGAAATCCAAATGTGACTGCATCCCGTTCTACCATACGCATTTAAAAATGCATTCAAAAACATCCATGCCATCTTTGTGAATGAAATAGTTGTGCACCATCTCGTGAGTCGCATCAAATAGGCAAAAAAAAACATTTCAAACATGTTTCTACGACTTTATTGCTTTTTAAGAAACCATTAAAATCAAATTCTACTGTAATTATTTTTAAAAAAGGTTGAAAGCCCTTTTGTAAAACAAACTATGTTAGCATGTTAGAGGTTTTTTAGAAAAAACAAAAAATAACATGTGTTTGCTTTTGTGTTGAAATTCCAGAAAAACCTTCAATAGAAAGACACTTGTCATATTTTGCAACATCAAAACAAAACACTTTATATAATCTTTTATAAAATATAATGCTTTCTTGCTGGAAAATACTTTTATGTTTATGCAGTATTAGATGTAACAATTATAAAAAAATCAATATCTTTCAAAGATGCTTCTAATCCCATTTTGTTTAATTTTGCATCTTTTGATTATTTTGGAGTAATCATCAGCAAAATGGGAAAAAAGTTAGTTAACACAAGTTTACAAATTCAAGTTAACTTTTGAGCCATTTGGATTATTTGTTTAATTTTATTTTGCCTACCAAACTCTAAATGATACCGAGGTAAAATAATTATTAATCCAATTTGCTGACAAAATACGTGGTATAAAAATTTGTTTAAAATATTAAATCATTGTCGACAACAAAAAGGCTTGCATAATTAATGACTTTGATTTTTAATTATGAAAAAGTTTGAGGCCTAATTTTTCGTTCTTTTTGTTTAACCTCTTTCTTATTAGCGACAGGCATAATTTTTTTTAATCAAAAATTAGATCACGTAAAGAATGTCAGACTTAAAAGAAGAATTTAATGATATTTTTTTTCATAAGAAATTAAAAAAACCAAGAGAAATGAAGTAAGTAAAACCTTTAAATATTTCTACAAATTTGTTAACTGCTACAGAGTGGTTAGCCACAATATAACAAAAAAGAACTGAGAAAATAAGTGTAAAAAAAATTACAGCAATAATATATTACATCAATAACATAGAGTAAGAAAAGAGATACTTAAACAAAAAATATATGTGTGTAGGTGTTGCATATTTAAAATGCATGCGTACTTTCCATTACATACTGGAGCTCAGCACAAGCATAGCTTTAATGCAGTTTATTTCCTATATGCTGGTTGGTGGCTAGATTTAGTTTTTTTCTCGAACTTAGACGGCTTTTTTCAAAACCTTTTTTTATTTTCAAAATAGCCTTAAATAGCTTTTTTTCTCAATTTTTTTGTGCGAAAATTTTTTTTATAATTTAAAAAAAAAAAAAAGCAAAGGGGGTAGTCCAATATGTTTATGTATTCAACGCAATAGAAATCAAGTCGATATCTTGAAAATTAAGCAAGTTATGACCAAAAATGATAGCATGTTTAAGACGACCTTATTTTCTTTAGTTTTTGTCGTTGTATGTTCCTTCTGGATTTTTTATAAAATCATAATTATTATTTTGAATTTTAAGCGATAGTTTTTTTTAACTTATTCCTAGCTTCTTTTTTGTCAGTGATTTAGTTTTTACTAGCCTTTTTCGTAGGCAAATTTAGCTTATTTTTTCTAGCTCCTGGCAAGGCTGATAGCTATAGTTAATTTTTGTATGGAAAAATTTCCAATAAAGAGGAAGTTTCACTGTATTTTTTAATAAAGAAAAAATTATTCGGCAAATATTTCACAAAAGACTTTAATTTTTATTTTTATTTTCTCGTTGCATTCTTTAAACAGATTGTTCACGTTCCCTTTTTTTATCAATATTTGTTGTTTCTGTTTTTATTCTTATATAATTTTTATATTTGTTAGTTTATATTTATAACCCTTTTTTATTGAAAAGTTAGTTTATTTTTTATGGATATATCCCTCCAATAATAAATAAATTTCTATATTTAATGTGACCTCAAGCTCAATAAACTAGTCATTTCCATTATAGATATTATATAATTTTATAACAAAAACAATCAAGTCGTCTGGAAATTTTATAGTAAAAAGTACTTACATATAATAAAATATTAAGTCTTTTTCATTCAAAATTTTTTGACGAGTTGATGGCCTGTGTTATAATAAGAGCTCATTAAGAAGAATGTGGAAAGTGAAAAATATGAATATTTCGCTAACACACTGAAGGATATGCAAGACTCGACACAGCCGAATTTAACTTCTTTTTTTTTAAATTTTATTAAAATTACCTATTTCTTTCTTAAAATTTTATCATAATTTGCAATTACATACAAATAAATGTGGTTGGCCACAAGTGGAAAAATATAGAAAACCACTCAGAAATATTCAATATAAAAATGACTTCTGGATAACAAGGCTTCAGCATTTTTTAATAAAATTTTTTTTAACGAAAGGCCATTCTTGCTTGGTTTTCTTCTTTTTTTGTGTGTTTGTTCCAACTGAGATCTCTCTCTCTCTCTCTCTCTCTCTCTCTCTCTCTCTCTATGTGGGAATATCAATTGGGTATGTGCTTTTCGTATACTAAAAAGCAGTTTATTTACAATTACAACTCATGGCTATTGGTAGATTTTTTCTGTTGTTTTGTTACATTCTGAAATAGAGAGACATTTAAAAAAAAAAATTTTGATACAATGGCTACATTCTTATTGCGTTTAATAAACAGTTACTTTTTAGTAAACTAAGCCAAAAACAAATATAACAAGAAAATATGATTGGTGGACAAGTATAAAAATGGATGACGAGTTAAGAAAGTTAAAATGAGTGCTATAATTAGTCAATAAAGAAATGACTTTGAATTACAGGATGTAATTAAATGTAAATTATATATATTAAAATTACCTGAGGCTAGATGGTAATTTATGATAATAATAGTTGTGTACCTAAAGATAAAATTATAGATTTTTAAACGATAGAGAAGAACACCAACTTTTTAAGGTTAAATTTTCTTTTGTTGATATTTTTTCCTAAAAAATACATCAAGATCGATATGGTGCGGTTCCATGGATTAGTAGGAATAACACTACTCTCTTAAATTGCAGTTTAAGTGCTTCCCTTTAAAAAATTGGTATTTTAAACAAACTTAAAAATATACACAATATTATAAAATATATTGAAGTTTTTTTTAACAACATCGATCACGTCATTCAACTGAAAACTCATTTCGAAAGACAAAACACTACTGACTTCATTTTAAAAATATTGTTGGTAAAAATGCTGTCGCGTATACCAAGTAGATACCTGTTTGAAGAAAAATTTTTTTAGCAATAATTTAATTAGGTATTAATTTTTTAGTTTTGTTAAATATTTAAAAACAATGGGCTAAATTAAATATATGAATATTCAGATAACACAGTGAAGGGTATATAAGACTCGGCATAGCCGAATTTAACTTGTTTTGTTTTGACTTTGTAATTCTCACTGCAAAGAACAAAAGAAAACAATTAATGGCTTCGTTGTATTTATTTTCCCACTTTGGCATACATTTATTTATTTTCAACTCAAAAGCGACAAGGCTTATCTGTTTTATACTTTACGGCCACTTTTAATAAAACAATTTAGAAAATTAAGAAAAGCCCAGCAAGAAAATTTTTTTTGTATTAATTATAAAATGCCATAAAATTTGGTTATCGGCTCTTCTTAGCAACGTTGTAAAACATTATTATAAAGTCTTATAAAAATTATTGTTAAAAATATATGAAAGATATTTTGAATCACGTACGTGCCAATAAAAAACAAACAAGAAGAAACCAAGTTATTTTTTATATTATTGTACTGTGTAATTTTTATATTTGCACTGTGTAATTAAAATGTAATATTTCAATAAAATTGTTCTAATTTTGTGTTTTTGACATTTTTCTAGGGAAATTGTTTCTATGGAAGCAATGGAAATGAAAATAATTCAAATTTGTTTCGTTTGTGTGAGTTTTTTATGTTAATTTAATTTTTTTTTCTATTTATAACATTAACAAAAGAGGATGAAAGAAATTTCACAAGTAGATTTTAAAATATATATTTTTTGTCTACTACTCCTCTTTTTAAAGACATGGGAATCCTTTTTATTTGGTCATTCTTTAAACAATTTTTTTTTTTGTGACATTTAGGCTGAACACGAAATGAGATAAATATTTGTCTGCGGTTGATTCTCTACTACTAATGAAAATAATGAGCATAATAATAAATAGCACAATGATTGTAATAAAATATTTTTGTTTTTAAAATTACGTGATATTTGGAAAAAAAAAATTTCCTTCTGGGTAAAAAAATGTAAGTGCTCGCTTACATAAAAATCTTGGCTTTTATGTGGTCTTGACGTTTTATTTATATTTTTTTTACTGGAAAATATAAAACTTTTGTAATTTTAAAGGGAACGTGATTTATTTTTATATATCTTAAGAAAATAAAGCACTTCTTGGTAAAGATTTTATTTTATTCGTATTAAATTCATTAACATGAAAAACACATACATTTATATTACAATACTTAAAACTTTTTAATGTTTGTTGGAAAAAAATTAAATTACTTTTGTTTAAAATTATTGTTAGTAGATCATTTATATGTCTATTATAATTATAATATATATATTTATATTTTTTTCTATACATTTAATAATGGGAAATGGCATTTCAACTGTCAGTTAGTTGATTTATTGTGTAAATAAATTTAATGATTCTTGACAAAAGGTGTTAAAATTTATATGATGTGGTTAACATTTTGTGAAGGCAGTAAGTAAACGTGTTTGCATATGGCCCAGTGCACGAATAATAAATGGGCATGTATGTGTGTATATCCATATTGTTGGGGTATTTTTTAAGGCTTGACTTTACGACATGTAAAAGTTTTTAAGCCCAAATAAAATAACACAAGTTTTAAAAAACTTATTAAACATAATATTTGTTTTTTCAAGTTTATTGGATAAAAATTTAATGCAGGTTGTGGGTAGATAAATTTTTTGTTTATTCAATTCAAAAGTAGTTATTCGGAAACTCACTTTAACTGAGCAATCTAGTCTGATTAAGCTTACATAGCAAAAAGTCTGGTGGCTTGAAAAATTTTAAAAGGAAATACACAAAACGAAAAATGTTGTTCTTCAGAATAAACAGGAAAATAATCTTTGTGACAAAAAAAAAAAAATAACATTAAAAAAATTTAATATTGAGAACATAATCTTTATGACTAGTTCATGCAGTTAAGTTTTCAAATACTTTGCAAAATAGTTGCTGCAGAGTTTTACAAATTAAGTGCTGAGTATAGTAATTCCAATAAGAAATCATCTGCGGTTTATAACCACAAATCAACGACATTATATATGATACTAAGAAAACAACTTTAGTTGTAAGAACTAAATTTATTAACAATTAAAAGTTATATTGTAATAATCGAATTTTTAATTGTAACAATAGAAAATCAATGTTACAGCTAGAAATATTTTTAAAATTATAAAACTTTGGACTGTGTTATAGAATTCTGGCTACTACTAGTAAAAAAATTTGATTAACACAACAGAATTGGTAAGAAATGTATTTCCCACAACCAAAGTTTTTTTTCTAAGTGTATATATTCTTAAAACAAAACAAGCTAATAATAGTTATTTTACAGTTAAGATTTGGATACTTATTGTAATTTTCTTATAGAAAGATTCAATAATAATAAATAATTTAAAAAAAAAATCTTAGAAATTAATCAGTTACTAAATTTTTTTTTCTCTTGTTTAAAAGCCAAAATAGGTCTAAAGAAACTTTTATAGCACTGATTTACTTAAAACAAAAAGTATGTGTAACTATTGACTGGCTTATTTTGACTATTACTCTTTTTAAACACGTACGAATCAATGATTTTATAACAGAAAACAAAACAAATATTTAGTGGGATGATTCTAGAGAAGTATATATTTAATAAAAAAAAATTGTTTAAGCAATAACTAAAAATAACCATAAAATAAAACCAGCCCACTAATTCAGAAATACATTTTATATATTTTATATTCTTCTCGTTGTTATTTTAATAAATGCATATGATTACTTTTTGAAAAGTTAAATTTGTTTTTTTTTTTTACCAACTTGATTTTTGTTTGTCATTTAAAATTTGTTCTATCATGTTTTAAATTTGGAAATACATTTTCATTTTCTATACACACACATGCATAGCACATACTCCTACAATGCTTAAAAAAATGTTTGCTTATTTGAAATTTAAATGTTTGTACTAGATGATTGCCTGGCTGTTGCCAAGATGAAATTTACAGAATTATAGCATCATCAACATTGAAAAAAAAGAAAAACTTATGACATAAACCGTTTACAACCACATAAATAAACTTTCGTTTGTATCACACCCTCACAATGCCAACAAAACCAACAAAGTCAGCTTTAACTTTAATACATTTTTTGCATACTCGTATATGGTACGTACAATTTTATCTGCAATATTTTCTACTATTTATTTTTATTTTTTTTTTTATATAATACTCTCTTCAAATATATCGTATGTACTTGTACTTTCATAAGGATATGTTTGGTATTGATTGTAGCTTTTGTTGTTGTTTTTCTTCAATAAAAACTTCTTTTAAAGAAGGTTTTCTCGTTTTGCATCACACTATTTTACATATTTTTTAAATTGGCATAGAAAACACGAGGTGTGAATAAAAAGTATAAGTTAACAAAGGTATTTTTAAATTATATATTTTGAGTTAATTTCGGCTCTTTTAAAATATTAAGCTAAATTTTCTAAACAATCAAAGAAAATCATGCCATCATTCTATCTGTCTGCGTTCAGACTCAGCTCTGCTTCCTCAAAATTCATCACTGCATCGAGGACCGACTTCTTTGCTCTCAAGACAACATCATTTGCTGCTTCAATATAAATATGTATATCTCCTCATTGTTTACCATTTCATATATTTTTTTAGTAATTTTATCAATACACTTTTACTCTAATAGTATCAAAGCGAAAATTATTTTTAAACAGAAAGAATTAATAAAAAAAAAATTAATTAAACCGTTTTACAAAATTTTTAATTGAATTAAATAATTATATAAGAGTTTATAAATGGTGGCAATTTTTCAACTGCAAACTGAAAACTATTTTTCAATTGTCTTTCAGAGTTGATTTTAAATTTGTATTTATTTTTTTAAGTTTTTATAGTGTCCTTTCTTACCTAAATTGCTTGAAAACCATTTGCTTTAAATGTTAAAAGGGAAAATCAGAAAGTTCGTGTTGAATATAATATATCTCTGATTCAATCCAATTGTAAACATGTCATAATACAGGGTAATTTTAATTTCCCTCTGTATTATTTATATATATATTTTTTTTATTCCGATTATTACACTTGAATTGAACAAGACTTTTCTATATATATATGAAAAATATAATAATAAATATAATAAATGAATTACGCTTTTGTATATTTGAATTGAAGACTCCGTGTTTTATTTTTGTAATTCAGCCTAAAACTTTCTTTCACCGCAACAGAAATATTTCTTCCAGCACTATGGAATAAAATTTCATATAAGTCAGTAGTTCTAAAGACATTGAAATACTTGAGACAAAAATCTATGTTTTTTAAAAAAAATTAGGAAATTTTGTAATTCAAAAAAATTTTAAATAAGAGGAAGCAAAAATTCATAGCTTTTTGTAGCCATATGATTAATTGAAACAATGGACAACTTTTTATTTTTTTCACAATTATGATTATCACGCAGCAAAAGATACTATTATTTATTTGACGTATTTGCACGCAAATGGAATTTTTTTTCCATAATAATGTACGATCACTTAATTGGAAACAAAATCAAAAGTTATGCATCGATATCAATGAAATATGACTCGTTTTTTGTTATGAATTTATGAAGAATTACTGGAAAAAATTTTTTGTTTTTATTTTATTTTATTTTAAGCATTTTTTTAATTTAAAAAAAATATTTAATTTTACATAAAAATAATTTTGTTTTCTATCACAACTTTTACGATATCTTTCAAACCAGTAATCTAAAAAAAAAAAAAAAAAATAAAAAATAATAATGTAGGTAAGCAACTTTTAATGCAAAATTTTTTAAGAACACCTCATGTCACCTCTTGTACTTAGGAAATTAGAGCGAATTAAAAAATGTTGATTTGAAAGCAGCACTCTAAAATAACATGCAAATAGTTTGGAAAGAGAAATTAATAATTTTTTTTGAATATTTAGTAAATACTAACTTTTTTTATCTGATCTTGCATGGTCAGCACAAATTGGTGGACTTGGCAGGTAGTTTTAGAGTTTATCTATTACATAAAAATTTTTTTTTTTAATTTTAGTAAACTAAATAGTTATAATAAAAGTTAAAATAAAAGAAAGAAATTATTTACCTAAAGTTGATATATTATTTAGCAAAATTACTTTTTATTGACTTGGAAGACATAACTCAAATTTATATAATAAAAAAATCTGTGTTTTTTAAAAACTACAAAAAAATTATACATGCTTAAAAGTTAAAGAAGCAGCAACTTAATATTACAATTGCAATTAAGTTCTTATTACAATCATTTAATAATTATAATTTAATTTATATTCGTTTTTTTTAGTCCACTACAAAATTGTTATATTAATTCATTTCTTATTTAAATCAATTTAATATTTAATTAAAATGACAATTTTTTTAAATTGAAATGTTTTGTTGGCGGGCGTGTAATTTACTATCTGTGTAATCATAATTAATATTTTTCTAAATAGTTATTTCACACATACAAATAAATAAGCTAATAAAAAGTACATAAAATTTATTTATTATTAAAACAAAATATATAAAAATCAATTGGCAATTTATGGCTTTATAATTAAATATTTTTTTACCGTTGTTTTCTTTTGTTACAGTTATCATAAATAATAAAGTAATTTATGTGTACTCGTACGTTTATTTCAGGAGTAAAATTTTGAAATGAAATTAAAAAACTTTATGTTGCCTGGATATTTGTGCTTTGATTTTCTTATATCGTTCTAACGCATACCAAGAAGCAATGAAAAAGAAAATTCTTAATAAACTCAAATTTTAAATTTATATTTCCAGACGTTTTTTTTTACTTCTCACCTTCTTATGTTTTCAAAAAAAGTTTTTCTTTCTTTTTAATTTAAGTAAATAAAAAAGTTATTTAACGCACTTAAAATGTAAGAAAATTATAAACATAAAAAATATTTAAGCATTAATTTTTAAATAAACATTTTGTTATATAAATACATACGTACTCATGTATGTATATGCATATTATACAGACATAAAGCAAAAAAATCTTTACAAACAATAGCATCTGTAGTAAAAATATTTGCTTATTAACACGCTTTTTCATATTTTCCAGATCCGTTTGTATTTTTAAGTATTTTTTACGAAGATGAAGTAAATTTACAGGTATTAAATTTTTATTGCAATTAATAATAATAAAATTTTATTACTGTTAACAGAACAGAAAGTTTTAAAGAAATAAGTGAAAGCATAACAGAAGCCGGCGGCATAAGAAAAAACTAAATAAAAAGAATTGCGAAAAAAAAGAAAGCAGCATAGATGGATATGTATATAAAATTTTAAATTGTTAACAAATTTTGTAAAATAAATTTCTGAAATTTAATAAAACGTAGTTATCTGCCGATATACATACAAGCTATGTAACGAAATAAAAATGCTGTTCTTACGTAGAGTTTTTATTAAAATCAAGAAAAATTTTGTTTTTCATGAAAAAAATTTCAACAGAACTTAATTCCTAATGAGTGTTTGTAAAAATATGATTGCGTTATTACTTTATTGTTAATTGAACTCGCCACTTCGTCAGCGGAGTACCATATTGTCGCTTTTATAATTTATTATTTCGTTGTAGACCATTTAATCTCAGTTTTAGGTTTTTTAATACAAATAAAATCAAAAGATAACATTACAATGTAGAAAAAGTACCATTTCGCCAGTTTATTGATTTTTCTTATTTACTATTCATCGTTTAAGCTTGGTCTGATAGCTCTAAATAAAATAAAAAGTACTGTTTTAACTCTGAATGATTTTTTACTTTGCTCAGGAGCGTTTGACCCCAAATTCATAGTTCTATAGTTGTTAGTATGGAAATTCAAAAAAGTACCAACAAAATCAATTAAAAGTAGCACTTTGTCCTATTTATGATTTTCCACCTTGCTTAAGACCATTTCAGCTAAATTTCATACTTTTATATTCCTTAATAACAAAATATCGAAAATTATCAAAAAAAATTATAAAAAGTACCATTTGTTCTCTTAATGATTTTCCACTTTGATTAGAACCATTTGAGCCCAATCTTGTACTTCTAAGTTCGTTTACATTAAAAAATCAAAAAGTACCATTAAAATGAATTAAAAATACCATTTTGTCCCCTTCATCATTTCTTATTCAAATCAGTATCATTTAATTCTAATGTCACAATTCTAGGTTTGCACTTATTATAACATAAAAAAAATCATTAAAATTAATTATATATAAAGTCCAATCTTATTTCTCCTTTTTGGTACTTTTTTTCTCCCCTGATATTTATTTTTTAAATAGAGTTTTATTAGGTGTTACAAATTAATAATAGAAGGTTTATATGCCGCATCAATTTACATAAAAGTGATCGGATTTTCCTTCCACATTACCCGTAAAGTAATTACGTAATCATATTTTTACATTACATAAATTTTTGGGGCCCAACGTGAGGCCAAAATTATTTTTTTCTATAGTTTTTTAAACTTCTTATTTGCTTAATTGCGAGCTCTCGGAACGTGATTTTGAATTAATTAAAATCTCCAGTGTAGCTGTAATAGTTAAAAAAAAATTTTTTTGTTTAATTTAAAATCTTGATATATGCAAATTAGTTTGTAAAAGGCTAATGCGAGTACTTATCAATGAATATACGAATGGACTTCGACAGTTTGGTTCTAGTGAATACCTTTTCTCTTTTTTTATGCATCTCGTGCTGGACACTTTTTCATTGTTTTTTTTTTTTTTTTTTTTAATAAATTGTATGCAATTAATTTCTGTTGGATCAAATTTTTTACAAAATTATAAAAATTTAACTATACGTTATAAGCAAAAAATTAAATAATTCATTATTTTTTTATGGTGTGAATATATAAAAACTTTTAATATAAATATATTTTTTTTTTGTTTAGTAAGAAAATTTAGCTTAGCACTGATTTGACGTTAAACAAAATAAATGATTGTACAAACACATTTTCATGAGTATTTGAATCATATAATTTGGTAAGCATTTTTATTTTATTTCTCCTCTTTTCACAACTAATGGGTCTTTATATCGCTCTCTTGGCTAAATGCCGAAGGATAAATTGCACAAATATATAGTCTACATCCTTTTCTTATTTATATAATTTGTGTTTGTAGGTATAGACATATACTAAACACATACTCATACATATCCTACATTGAATTGCATATGTGTTTGGAAAACAATTTCAAAGCAAATACCAAAAAGTAGCATATAAGAGAATTTTTCATTTAGTTTTGTTGTTTTTTTTTTTATATATATATATAGAAAACATAAAATTTATGATTGTACTTAACGCTTCATTGGTCTGGCAAATACTCTAAATTAAAGCCAATTAAAGTAAAAAAAGGAAAGTAAAGGGCATTTTATGGATGGAAATAAAATACGTACCTATAAAATGTTTTACTATAGTGATGCTTCTATGCATGTTTTCAATTATAAATTTAATTTGAAAAGAATTTAGTTTTTGAATATAAAAAAAGTTGTTTGAGCTTGAAATAAATATTTTTGATTTGCACTTATTTCAAAGGTAAGTGATATTAAAGAGGCACTTAAAATAAATTTACTTAATTTAAAATAAATTAATAAATTACAAAATTTTACTGAGATGAAAAATAAATTTATTAACAAGGTAATTGATTAATATAAAAATTAATTAAAATATTACAAGAAGTATGAAAGGAAAAATTTTACATTATTAAACATTAGGAACAGTGGGCAAAATCATTTTACAGTTAACAATGAAGTTTTTAAAATTGTCATTTTAGCAAAAAAAAAATGAAATATTATAACTTATTTAATTAAAATTATTTAATTTTGACAAATGCTGAGTGATTTGTATTAAAGACATAAAACCCAGCACGCAACTGGCTAGGCGATGTCAATCCCATTGGCTGCATTAGGTGTAGTGTAGCCAGCTGCATAGATATGTGGAAAGTGACAGCAACCTTGTAAACAGATGGTATTTAGTGTAAACAATCATATTTCAGTGATGCCACTTTAAAGTATTTTACTTTTACAAACAGAAAATCTTTTATTAAAAATTTAAAAATGAAAAGAGAAATTAATCCATTTACTTTACAATATTTTATTATTTATTTATAATATTTTAGTTATTTTCTGTTATTTAATACAAAAATATTTTCCAACTTACATTTATTTTACATATGAACTGTTATTTTTAAATGTGGTTTAAGTTCACTTTTTTAAAAATGATTTAACGGTAATTTTAGTAAAATACATATATAACATTGTATTGAAATTACTGCTGACTTATTTTTTCAAAGTGGACTTGTACCTCTTTCAAATATAACGCTTCATTCGTTATTATACTGGCAGCACTAAATCTATTATTGTGACTTATGAAAACCAGAGATCCAACTGAATATTTTTTTTTAATGATTAAGGCAAAAAGTTAAGAGAGATTAATGTTCTAAGGAGAGATCAAATTCTTTCCAATACTTCTTGATTTCAATCACCGAAAATAACTTTTTACATGTGGGGAAGCAATAACAAAACCATAGCAAAATTAACACGGTAAAGCAAATAAAACGGCTGTACATTTTTTTCTTTACATCATTTTGTCTGCAAAGCTGTCAAAATTTGCTTACATCCTGTGTGCGCCATTGTTCTTGTGATTGTATGACCGAATTTGCATTGAATTTCCCACTTTTTATTTGACACATACAAAAGGTTGTTTTTGTAATTCAGTATTTGTTGTACTAAATGCCTTATAGTATTTTTACACTAGAGCACATTGAACGTCTACAATCTATTCGGCAAGATGACAACATTTTCCGATATAAAATGCATTTAGAAAAAACTTTTTTTCATTGTAGTGTAAAAGCACTATCACCGTGTTAATTCTGCAATAAACAAAATGTATGGGTTTTTTGTAATGTTGTTATTTTTGTATTCTTGCAGTCACCTGGTTTTCTTACACAATGATTTGGCTACATCGGCAACAGTAATGATAGCCATGTAAGTATGTATTTATATGTCAACTTCTCAAAATTATCAATTTCATATAAACGTGTGTAGTCTGTAGCCTGCTGCATAAATAAATAATTATTATTTAGATTATAATTAAATAATAAAAATTAAACTTAAAATATGTACGCGTGTAAACGCAAAACTCCAAAATGATTTCCTTAATAATTTTCTTGTTCTGTTTATTATTGTCAACAAAAGTTGCTTATGAAGGAATGAATTAAAAAAGCTGCTACAAAATCAATAAAAACACGACTTTTCTTGTGGTGTATGAGCGTATGAGTGTAATACAAATTAACCCATATATTCCGGTGTTTCAATATTGGAACATTATTTATAATTTGAAAAAAAAGAATGATTTTTTTTTTTTAATTTTTATTTTCCTTTTGCTATTAGAAATTCACAGTTTTTCGATGCTCCCTTTTGAAAATTTTATTTGCGTATATTTTTTTAAAGTTCTTTGAAAATTAAACAGCTGTGAGGTTACAAAAATGAACACATGTCTCTGAATGACGTGAAATTGTATTGTTAACATTAAAAATACTAAAACTTTACATTTAAATATTTAATTAGACTAGTAAATTGGTCGAAATTGTAAGAGATGTTTATCGATAAACAAGAAAAAGTTGCCATTTTGCATTAACCAAATATTCTTACCTTGAAATACACTAAATTGAACATTTTTTTTTTTAATTTTCAATTACTAAAGATATATTTTTATATCTAACATTCACTGTAAGTAAAAAAGGTAAATAAAAGGTGTCCCAACAAGAACGCAAGATTTAAATTTGGCGCCATTCGAAATGTCATTGTTTGACATTTGAACCAGTTTTTTCTTGCCTAGAATTGAAGAAATGAATGAGGATAGCTTGTGGTTTCAACAAGACGGCACCACATGTCATACAGCCAGAGAAACAATTCAATTGCTGCATCAGTCATTTCCCGGTCGTGTTATTTCGCGTTTTGGAGACCAGAATTGGCCGCCTAAATCGTGCGATTTAACACCATTAGACTTTTTTCTTTGGGGTTTTTTGCAGCCGATGGTTTACGCGAATAAGCCGACGACGACTCAAGCCTTAAAAGAGGAAATTGGACGCTGCATTAATGAAATACCGCAGCATTTATGCAAAACAGTCATTGAAAATTTCATTAAAAGATCGCGTGTGTGCCAGCAAAGCCGCGGCGGCCATCTGCCCGAAATGTTGTTCCATACATAACCTCATTCTGTTTACTTTACGATATAATAAAGTTTCACGATTTTTTTTTGAAATATCTGTGTTTTATTTAAAATTTAAATCTTGCGTTCTTGTTGCGACACCCTTTATAAGTTTGTGATTCCGTTTGTAATTTCTACACTGTATATGGGCCACCCTATAAATTATATATATTCTAGAAACTTATAAATAGCAGAGTCGATTAAGTGATGCCTGTCTATCTGTGTAGTCGTAGAAATCAACTTTTTGAGGTTCCTAGGCAACGCACAGGAAAGTTTAGTATACGACGATTACCAAGAAAATTAGCACAAGCTGCCATAACCACAGAAACGAAGCCTATGTCGCTGTTATTATTAAATTTTTAATTACGTTTGGTGAAACTGGCTGCAATATGTAAATAAAAATTAATTTCCTGCATTGTGGGCCAGTTCAGCGATGAACAAGCTGAACATTTTCCCCAAGAAATGGTTGCAAAAAAATAAAATAAAAATAATTTCTGAACATGGTTGGTCCCTTTAACGGGATACTGATGATTCTGCAAAAAAATTATTTTTAATTCCGCTCAGAAGCTTAAAATCAATTGATATTCAACTAAGTTACTCGACAACACCTACAAGAAAAAAATATCACTAAGGTATTTTTTTTGTGTCGCACAGTGTAATCTATGCTTACTGACAATAAACTTTGAAAAAAAAAATATTACGCAAAAGCCGTTTTGTGTTTTAGAAATATTTAAAAAGAACAAAAATATTTTCTTTTAATTTAAGTGCTACATTAGCCTTATGTACTAGAGAAAAACAAACCAAATTTTCTGTTTTATTCATTCAACCCAATAAAATGCTAATCAATTTAATAATATACGTACATTTTCATAGCTGTTAGATTTATATTTATTTTGTTTATATAAAAAAACTTTAAAGTAATTAAGAGTATGTATTATTTTTAAATTTACAACGAAATTGTTGTAAGGATATGTGTGCCATAAAACTTATGTTCAACTTTATCTTTTACACAAAACACATTCTGTGAAACTACTTAACTATTTCCCTTTTTCCCTATAATAGATACATTGGTTTTTGTTATTTAGTTATGTTAGTGAGTCAAGGCGCATACAACGTAAAAAAGTGGAAGACACGCGTTTACAATATTGTATTAAAACATTGAGACTTTCATAACATTCCATTAAAGAAGAACCTTTTTCTATACAACATTATAGTGTTAAAAAAGGGCAAACAATACATAAATATTATTTATGTGTATAAAGTAAGTTTGGAACTCGTATATACTCAAATACATATTTTATTGGCGACACTAAGTCTACATATATCGTAGTTACGGTAGTTTATTTTAGAGATTGAAAAAAAAAAAAATATGTAAATCTTTTAAGTCAGTACGTGTTTATATCTTTTTTTATAAATAATCTTAGTGGATATAAAATAAAATACAAAATAAGTTTGGTATAACCCGTTTATAAAAATGCTCATCTTAAGCATAAACTTATGTTTATAAATATAAGTAGCAATACAACTTTATTTACTAATGCAGCCCATACACACTCAGTTTTAAAACAAGTTTAATGCTAAAGGACAGCAACCTATGGCGGGTTTGTATAGTGTTCTGTTCTTATTGACTGATCACTTAATTCAAAAAAATCAAAATAATTTTTTTTGTTGAACTTTAGCATTGAACTTAAAAGTGTATAGACCGTATAAAGAAAAATTAAGTATAGAATTGATTAATACTTGTTTAAGCTATAATTTTTTTTACTATAAGATCTTCAATCAAATTTAATTATACATTTCTGACTTGGGTTATGCGGGCCATACACACTCAAGTTTAATGCAATTTTAATGAAAAAGCTCAGATGCCTCTACAGAGCCTCTGTATCTATTTTTGTTAATTGATTAACTAATGAAAAGAAATTAAAGTTATTTTGATATATTTACTTTGAAGTATTTCACTTTGTCGGACATTAAACTTGTATTGAACTTAAGTGTTAATGGGATTGTAAAGGGTGTTTTTTATAGACTTATAGAACTTTAAGTTCGCATTACTGTTCAAGATGGTGACCAATTTAACAGCTGTCAAGTGATTTATTCTCAGTTTGATTTGGCAATTCATCATCAATAGACTCACGCCTGAACAACGCTTTCAAATAGTGCAATTTCGAAAATAATGGTTCATAATTTTGATTTTCATAAGCGAATTTTGTTTAGCAATAAAGCGAACTTCTGGTTGAATGGCTACGTCAACAAACAAAACTGCCGCATTTGGAGTGAAGCTAATCCTCAAGTGTATGTCGAAACACCGTTACATCCAGAAAAACTGACTGTTTGGTGCGCTTTATGGGCTGGTGGAATCATTGGTCCGTACTTCTTTAAAAACGATGATGTCCAGAACGTTACAGTCAATGGTGATCGGTATAGAGCCATGATTACTAACTTTTTCATTCCTGAATTGAACAAATCATGATGTCCAGTTGCTGTGGTTCCAACAAGACGGCGCAACATGTCAGACAGCTCGTGCCACAATCGATTTATTGAAAGACACGTTTGGTGACCGCCTAATTTCACGTTTTGGACCCGTGAATTGGCCTCCAAGATCTTGTGATTTAACACCGCTAGACTACTTTCTGTGGGATAAGCCACAAACGCTTGACCATTTGGAAGACAACATTCGCCGTGTTATTGCAGATATACGGCCACAAATGTTGGAAAAAGTCATCGAAAATTGGACGTCCAGATTGGACTACATCCGAGCCAGCCGTGGCGGTCATATGCCAGAAATCTTATTTAAAATGTAATGCCAAAATATTATCTTTCGGATAAATAAAATTCATGTCAATCGAATACTCCATCATTGTTTTATTGCAATTTAAAGTTCTATACGTCTTTAAAAAACACCCTTTATTTTAGATAAAAAATGTTGGCATAGTGTCGCTTAGATAACAAATAAATGCTGCCATATTTATAAAAAAAATATTATATTTTTGTTATAATAGAGTTCATTTTGGCTACAATCTTTTTCCCGCTCCTAATTCTTATTTTATGTACATATAAAAAATTATAATCAACAATAAAAATTTTATCACAAAAAAATTTATTTTAAATTAATATATGAGAAAATGTTCCATATAAAAACGTGTTTAGCTTCAACTTTAAATTGTACACGTTCGTGCTCTCATACTTATAGTTCATGTTGATTCATTTGTTCATACCAAAAACGAACACTAGAATTTTCTCTACTTTTTTAAAACTGTGTTTGTGCTTGCCCTCCACAGTTTATGGAATATGAAACAATGTTGTTTTTTAAACAAGTTTTTAAATTGGTATTTCATGTGTATAAGTATTTATGGGTCAACGTGCACGAACACTAATTTTATTTTTTTTTTATCTGCATAAAAATTCTGTAACAAACTTTGTTATTTTCTATCAACTTTTTAATTATTTTTCATATTTTTTTTATTATTTCTACAAAAATGTATTTCTTATACAAACACTTATATTCAATATTGTACTCGTTCGTAGTAATATAAGCTAACTAAACTTTTTTTAGCATGATTAAAAAATATACTCGGTAGGATATATAATTTTTTAAATTTGATTACTTAAATAAACAAAACTTTTTATTAAGTCTTGATATGACCTTTTGTATATTGATAAGAACACTTTGTAAAACTAATTCAGAAAAAAACAATTACAATTCTTTCCAAAATATGTATATGAAATTTTAATTAAAATTTATATGTAACTGGATTTCATATATTGTGCTCATAAAATTTTTTTCATTTTCAATATAAGCTAAAATAGAATAAGGTGAAATGATTTCTATTTTATTCAATTAATTAATCAAGCTTTTGCACTAAAATTGTATTGAAATTGAGTGTGTAGAAGCCTCAGTAGCACTAATAGTTGTAAGAGACAACTGGTTGTTGTGGCGGCAAATGCAAGCACAAATGAAGTATAAAATGAAACTTATGAATTTAAATTACTTCGAAGATTAAATTTAAATAAAGTGAATGTGCTGGCTACTTTGTTTAATGGCTGCCAGAACCTAGGCATCAATCTAATTTAAAACTCTCCGTTTCACTGTTTATTTATTTTTGGTTACAATTTGGAATAACTTAAATTGTTTTTTTTTTGCTTGATTAAATAATATTTTCATTGAATCTTTAAAAAATATTTAATTTAAAATGTTTAAATTTATAAATTTTGTGAATAAACATTTTTTTCGTAAGCAAATATTTTTTTTTTCTGTGCAATATAAAGATTATAACATTAATCACACATCCCGATTTTTCACCCAATTAATAATTCTTTTTACTCCTTCAGAAAAGAATGTTTTACAAAATATATATATGTATATTATAGAGTAATATTACTGACTTACTGACTGACTTATTATCGTCACCCCGCCCAGACTTTGAAATCTTAGTTCGTTGAATAGGTGAGGAACAATGTGTAGAATACATAAGAAGGGGTTTTTTTAATTTAAATATTAAGAGTATAAAAATGGATAATATTGGACTCTTATCGTATATATCTGGCACTAATACAGATATTGCAAGAATTCGAAATAAAAACTATTATGCTAAAAAAAATCCGCAGTTCCTCATAAAATTGGTAACACACAAATGTTGGTTTTTATAGCATTTATCTTCAAAGTAACAATCACTTGTCTCTTTTTAAAAATGTTTTCAATGAATTTGGCAATTTTTTTTTAAATTTGAACAAATGAGGTCAAAAATTTTTCAAGAAGGTAAAAAGTAGCAAAAGGGAACAATTCAATTATTATTGTTGTATTTTACATTTTTTTGCCGTATTTTTTGTATGTTATGTTAAACCTGGCGCTATGACAGCAGAATCTAACATTTTTATTGATTTTAATAGTAAATAGGACAAAGTCGACAAAGGCGAATTTAATGTAAATTCATAAATGTAGCATAACTATTTCGGATCACTAACAAATCTTTTGTTGTAAAATTTCAAGAAAAATATTATAATTTAGTTTTAACTCATGAATAATTTACTTTTGCTACTTTTTAAATGAACTAGCATATTAACCCTAGAACGTCATCCTTCATCAAAATGACGACGCCCGATCTTATTTTTGAATTAAAACCTGTTTTTTCTGTTTGTTTTGATCTCATTTTTCGTATAGCGTTAGTCGCTAACAAGCTGTTGGTGGGCAACGACGTGGAGCGAATTGCGCGCGTTGTAAGTGTTTTTTTCGCTTTTAATTTCTTGCCGTAGTCAAAATGACAAAGGATTATGTGTCGTATTGTATAGCTTTTATGTTATATAATCCTTTGTTAAAAAAAAAAATGCCAATTGAAAGAAGATTTTGCAATGTTAATTTTACATTTAAGAATTGAAAAAAATATATAAATTTCTTTATTTATTGATTAAAAAAGAACTAAATATGAATAATAAATCTATTTTAGCTCACGGCGTATTTTATAGTTCCTTGAAATAGGTCGTAGTCAAAATGACGAAGGATGACGTTAGTGTACAAAAAATAAGGATGATATTCTAGGGTTAAAAAAAATTTAATTTTTTTATTTTTTTAGATTTTGTTCAATGTGCATGATTTTTTATTTGATAAAATTTATTTATTTTTGAAGCACAAATACATAATTTTTTTGTTTTATAAAATAAACATTTTTAGCTTATAAGTGATTTTTTTTTGTTTGTTATTTTTTTGTACGGAAGTACATAGTTGTGTTTCTATTGTTCTTTATTTTTATTTACTTTTTGTTAATAGCTGTGTATGTGTTACGTTAATAAAGGGTGATTTGTTTAGAGTTGCTGAGCTGAAAGTAATTTATTGATTAGCCAATTCAGGCATAATTTACGTTATAAGGAAGTAAACTTTTCTAAAGAGTTTTTAAAACTTTATTGTCTTGAATGCTATTTTAATGTAATTTTAAAAATAAATCAGACGATATCTTTACCCTAACAAGCAAGTTCCATCATTTATTTTATATTATGTATGATGTAATCTTACAAGGCGAAACAATTTGAAAAGAAGAACTTGATATGCTACAAACCAAATTGAATATCACAAAAAAGAAAGAATTCAGAGAACACCAAGCAGTAGAACACTACATCTACCCAATAATTAAGCAAAATTTGAGTCTAACTGCTCTTCACTACAACGTTACATTGATTTTATTCCGCAAGTGTAAGTTTGCTCACATTGTACTCATCAAATTCTATTGGAAGTGTATAAATTAGCAAAAAGAAACTAAAATTTTTTTAATTTTAATTTTAATCGCCTTTGCATGCTTATAAAATTATTATTTTATTTACACCTCTTGTTTAGAATAAGAAAATCTATTCAGATTTTGAAAAAATAATATTATTTATAATTAACTTAAATTTCTACTTTATCCTACATACACATAATAATAAAACTTTTATATTAAAATAACAAATACAAAATAAGCAAAACATTTTATTTTTCTTCTACATAAGCAAATTCTTTTTCAATCAAACTAATTCATCTGTGTTTTATTTCCTTTTTTAATTTTCCTTTTATTTGCTAACATTATTGTTATTGCTAAAGTTTTTGTACTGTTCTTTTCATATTTTTGTTTTTGTATGAATTTGTTTTAGCTAAAATAACACAATTGGCCATTTTGTAATAATATCAACTCAAATAAAATTAAAAACAACCTGATATAAACCGTGTCTTGTTAGTAGTGAAAAATATTTGGGACCTTAGAATTTTAAATTTTGGTTAATTGGTTCATTTTGCGAATTTGTTTGATTTAGTTTTCTTTGTTTTGTAAAAGAATTCTAAATAAAAAAGGCAACCTTCCAATTGTATATTTTAATTTTTGTACTTTTAATGGAAAACTAAAGTTCTTTAGAAAAAAAAAAGAAATCTAGAATTATGTATATGAAAAACAGACGCCATTTCGTCTTCATACATAATTGACAACATTTTAAATTTATGTATTTATTTTCATAAAAATTTGTTTCTTATTATTTTATATAAAAGTAACTTTTCCAGATTGAAACTTTGTGAAAGTTAAACTTGTGAAGAATGTAATGGTGTAATCTTTGGCGGTAAACGAATACATGAATGTTTTCCTCTGTCACGCATAAATTTGTTGTTTACTTAACAAAAGTTTTCTGGGCCTTTAAAAAAGCTAGGCGGTTCTTAAAAACTTAGAGGCAATACATCTGTGGTAATAATCAAAAGCTGTTTAAGTCTATTGAAAATTGGATTTGTTGCTTATAATTGCGGCACAGAGGTGGTAGATATTCTATAGCTAACGAGATGACAATGAAAATAAAATCGTTGGCTAGAATCGAAATAATTTTATAAAAAAAATTGTAAGGCTTTTAAAATTGTAGTTCCTTAAAATCTTCCTACCTTTTTCTATATAAATAAAATTTATTTTCTGTTTGTTTGTTTTTTCTTTATACACATTTTTGTTTTTTAACGGACTTGTCTAAAATTTGGAACATATAGTCTATATACTACAAGGAAGGTTGCCACATAATTTTGGAACAAATACGCTAATTTTTAAACCTACTTTTCAGCGACTTTCACTCGCCACTACTCAAAAAGATGTATGCTCGTACTTAATTTACGTCCGAAATTATGCTTTGAAATATTTTATTTACTGCTTTGGTCGGCGTCTCTGAACTATTTTTAAAAGTAGTGAATGACTCTATTTATTTGGTTTGGTTTTTTTTAACAATTACAATTCCATTTAAAAACGGATTTTTCTAAAAATTGGTACAAATTCTCTCTAACATACCGACTTACGTAATGAAGGAATGGGCCGGGCGAGACCGAATAAACACATCTAGTTATATAATAAACCGTTTTTTATGTTGACGCATAATTATTAAAACCGGTTAAGGCAGACGTATCTACTTATTTAATTTTTTAAGTCCTCAAAATGTTTTTTTTTGTTTGTTAATTTATAGTCCATAACAATTTAATTGTAATAAAAACTAGTTAACAACAATAATTATGAATATATACAAAGTCTCAAAATTGAGCTTCTTAATTAGTTTTAAACAGGATTAGATTTTATTTATAATTACAGAATTTTTTTCTATTATCTATACAGAGTTAATGTATTGGAAAATTATGTAAAAACAATACATTTAATAAGACAAAAGTTATTTTTCCAGAATTATATTACTTTTTACCAACCCTTTATTTACTATTCAAGTTTTAAAGTAATAGTAATTTTTTTTTTAATTTTTAAATTAAATTCTTTATTATTGAGTACTTTACAAAGAAATATTAACTCTCATGAACAGACAGAAAAAAATACGAAAAATAGCAAAGGATTTATTTACCTCAGTTATAAAGTAATAAATACTTAGGCCAGTAATTTATGTGAGCCTTGGTTTATATGACACTCTTGTATGAAGTTTTTGTCTACTCCTTTTGTTGACTCTGTATTTATATTTGTGCTACTTTTTGCCAATAATAACTCGTAAAAATAAAATTTATTACCTTGACGAAAGCATACATTGGGAGCTTTGGTGTGGCTATAAATGACACATTCGTCACATTGATATGTGCCAGTATATGTTAGTAGGACAACAATTCGTTACAAAATTTATGAATATAATTTGCTTTATTTAAAGAAAAAAAATTACACTGAAAATAAAGCAGAAACTTAAGCAATAAAAAGATTTTTTTTAGAGTTTTAGTTAAATCTGTCGTTAATTAAAATTAAAATTTTGAATCTCAACAAGACTATGGAATAAGAGGCTATAGAATAGTAAAAATAAAAAAATTAAATCTGGAGTAATTTTTTTACTTTTAATAATTAGAAACTTTTATTAACTTAGGCCAAGATAACGCAGATAGGTCAAACATAAACTGTGCAGAAAGAAATCTGCGTACTGAAACAACAAAACCTACTAGCTTGTGGAGAAGAAAAATTTTGCAAGAACAGCCAATTTGATTATAATCAATCAAAAGACTAAATTATTTACTAGTGATGTTGTCGTGAGGAAAGCAGAGATATGTTACAGTCTACCTTATTTTATATAAGTTTGACTTAAGTTCGACTACCAGAACGACACTCAAAATAAGACTTAAGAAATCAATTATATGGCTCTGTTAATAGAATCGTTTTGAAAAACAAACAAATGGCTATTTGGTGTTCTGCCAATAACTCGATGTGATTCAGAGTTCGAATTTTTGTTTAAAAGTTAAAGTCAAGTTTTTATGCTTGTTTCGTGTTGTTAAAAATTGGTTGTGGTTGTGGCTTTCATAACAATTTAAAAATTAAGTTGCTTGAAATATTTTTTAAAAATTTTCAGAGGATTTTTTGAATTAGATTAATTCAATCAATCGATCTTTAAAAATGTATATTTTTTTATTTGTCAAGCTTAAGATCATTAACAAAAATCGTTTTTATTTTCGAACATTTCGACTATTCTCAGGGAAGAAGAAATGTAAAAAAAGTCGAAATATAAGAAAATAAAAATGATTATTTTTTAAAATAGTGATTTTTGAAAAAAAAAAAATTAACTTAAGTACAAGTAATTTCACTAAAATGAATAAAAAATTCTTTAAATTGATTTTTTCATGTTTTGTAGCCATTTATTACAGTAATAAGCCATTTATTTTCAACAAATTTGTTTATACGGTTTTAAAATGTGTTTATTTAAAAACGAATATTTTTTTTAATTCGGTTTACAGATCAGGGCTGTATGACAGTAAACGTCACTTTGTGCATAATTTACTTCTCTTTAATATTTAAAAAATATTTTCTTATTGTGTATGTTTGTATGCAATATATTCGCATCTAAAGGCAAGTAATGAACAAACAGATACAACAGCGTATAGTAGCATTATGTTAGAAGACAAATAAACTAAATTTTATTTGATATAGTGTTTATGTGTTAACATACATTCCAACGATGATGGCATAAGCCTGACAGACAAATGATATTTTTATGATAATAAATTATGACTGTTTTGTTTTGAATTATACGAGTATGTCAATTTTAACAAGAAGCGTAAAATAGTTGGGTGATATATTAATTGCTTATAAAGTACACACATACAACTCAAAATTAAGTATTTAAAAAAAAATTATTAAGAAAAATTAAATCCAAAACTATTTCGTTTAATCACGTACATACTCTATTTAATATGAATTTTATACAGAGATTGACTGTTATTTATTTCAATGTATCTAAACTAAAATCTATAGATAAGGATTATGTATTTTATTACTTATTTGCTTTTAAATATGTATGAGTATGTGTTTATTACAAAACTGTTACATTTATGTTATTAATTATTTTATATGCTCATAAAACAAAAATTCAAAGCAAAACGCATAAACTAAATTCATGTCAAGGATAAAAGTATTTTAGTTATAGCCCTAGTTTCTCATTTTGTTTAATAATTTTTTTACGACTGAATGACTAAGCTGACAGTAATAAATGTTAAGATTGTTTATGAAAATAAATCTACGAATAAAATCGATACAGTCTTTAATAAATAAACTTTTACATGCATTAAATTAAATTTAGTATATTAACAGTTTAGAATTTATTTTAAGTATTAATTAATTTATTTATTTTATTAGCATTTTGTGCTGGAAACTTAACTTAATGTTTTGTACCGCAGAGAGAAAAGACAACTTCAGTTGTCGGACTGGCTATCAGATCGGAACTCAATATCAAATATTTATATCTTGCTTTTTAATTATTCGGAGCGTCTTAATAGAAAGTGGGTGGAATTATGGATAAGAAATTTGCAGACTGAAGCAAAAAAACAACAGTTATTCTTTGCCACCAATTTTAACCACAAAGATATATATTTTTTTAATCATTTCACTTTTTTAATTTCATCTCCAATTGGTATCGAATGATAAACACATATAAAAAATATGTTTATAATTAAATGACAGACCACGGAAATTATATTTCAAGAATGACCTGTAACTGATGCCTTCGATTGGGACACACTAGAGTTCTTCATGGTATACTATTCAGCAATTAATTGTCTTATTCATCTTCCTACTACTGCTCTTTTGTGAATGCCATTTACTTAAAAATACAAGAGCCTCTATTTTCTTAAACTCCGATATAATTATAATTTAAGAGAATTAATAAATAAATATAAAAATTCGATTGTGAACACTAAATTATATTTCTAAAAATAAATTCAATTCTGATAATTAAATGCTTTAGTTGTAAGAATCAAAATTCGATAATTAAAAATAAAATTTAATTCTGTGAAAAATATTTCCATGTGAAAGACCAGTTTTCTATTGCCAGGAAAAATATATCATAACAGAAATTTGACTGGTAACAAATGTAATTCTCTCCACCAAACTTGTTTGCGCAGTGTGTTCTTTTATACATAAAATTTTATTTCTCGCAATGTTTTTTATGTCAGTAACGTGGTGTTTATTTTTAAATTTAGTTACATGATTCTATTTAATAGACTGCATATTTTTATATAATATTAAAATTTAATTCATAATTTAAAAAGAAAACAAAACCAATCCATTGGAAGTACACAAGTTTTAATAAAATAATCTTTTCTGTAAACAACTCTCACATATCTTTATGAAGGAATGCTTTGATATTATTAAATGACATAAATTTCTAAATATTGTCTTACACGAGACGTATCTTAGCATTTGAGAGAAATCTTTTTATTTTGTGGTATGTAATATTGGATTATTTTACAGCATGTACGCTATAAATGACGTAGTTCAGGAGACGTGTCTTTGAATACAATTAAATAAGAAAAAAAACAATAAAAATAAAAAAGCTACAGATGTATAAAAAATGTTAATAAATTTTCACTTTCATGTCATACATGAATACGCACAAATTGATTCGCACATACACACACACACTAACCAACATTTCATAAAAGTAGAGCAAAGCAACCCATTAACAGAAAAAAATTTTTCTGTTAACTATTTGTTTTTGTTTTATTTTTTTAAGTACACATACTTAAAAAATGTTTTTAAACATTTTAATACTACTTTCATTCATGCAAATATAATAAAATTCAGTTAATATAAAATTTACATAAATACACTCTAGTAATTTTTATTTTTTATTATTTATTTATTTATTTATTTTTTTTGTTGAAAATTACATAAATTTATTGCGACAAATACGACAACTGACATTGATTGATGTGCATAATTTAAAATTTTTAAAAGGATTATGCATTCACATATTCAAATAACATAAAAATAATAAATTGATAAAACCTTCGTTTAATAAATAAAAGCAAAAGCGATCACAAATTTTTAAATAAATAATTTTTTTAAGAATTGTTAGTTTAATGAAAAAAATGCAGCTGATTCGTGTATAGATTCCAGCATGTTTCGATTGTTGTTTTTTCTATGTTAAACTCTAGTATTTTTTTTATTATTTTACTATGCCGATTTTTTTTTCTTATTAGTTAATTCGTATATTTTAAAGAACTAATTCAAAATAACTGGTAAAATTCGACAAGATTATTTAAAAGGCAAGATAACTAGAATGTTATGCAAGGATCATAACAAAGTAAAAGGTTGAATAAGTCAGGTATTATCAAGTTTGTAATAGTTCTACTCCATAAAGAGCATTGTCAACTTCTGTATTTTAAAAAGTAAGAAAAAATCCTGCGTGGTAGCATGGTCCTAGGTGCTACCACCGAATTGTGAATGGATTTTAATGAGAAAAAGAGCATTTTATTTGTTTTATATACAAGTATCAACAAAAAACACAAAATTTAAGATTTTGTTAATTTTAAATTTTTAAAGAAGTTATTAAGATTTTTTTTTTTTTGGCAAAATTGTGTCAATATCTTGGAAACCACAAGACTGCTAAAAAAAATTACTTTGTAATAATTAAAGCTCTATTTTATTTACGATCTTTATGTGTTTTTATAAAATTAATGAGAGAGATAGTTCTCAAGTTACTGCACGTTTTTAAGTTACAGCAATAGAAATTCGTTAAATATATTTTTAACAACTGAATTTTTGACTTGGGGAAAAATTAAGGAGTTTGCTGTGTATGTGAATATGAAAAGAAGCAGCAGTTTAACGTTTAAGAAGACATTTTAAATTTAATCTCCAACAAAGACTTTTGCTGGCTAGCAATGATTCTTTTTTAATCAAATACAGATATTAACAAATTTAAACAGAATACAAATAGATTTGTCTTTATACATATTTTTTGTTGTGAACTATTTGTTTTTTGCTCGTGGTTTTTTGTATTTATTTTTACTTTGCGCTTTTTAGTTCAGTATATGTATCTATTATCAATAATATTTCCATGTAATTCTATATTATTGAAGCTACATAATATTTTTTGTATGTTATGCAATAATTTTGATATTATTTGAAATGTATAAAAATTTATTGTAACCCCAGACACTGGTTTGATATAGCGATAACTTTCGGAGAAATCAAGTGCGTCACCATCTTTGGGTGGAATTTTTTTTATAGAAATCTGTTAAATATATTTTTAATCAAATAAAAATATATTTTACAAATTTAGTAGTTTTATAATTATAAAAAAAAAAATAATAATAATAAATTTTATAAAAAAGCATTAATGACACTTTGGTTTTACAAATAACAAATAACAATTAAGTATGTAAATTTTTTTATTTATTATAAAATAAAAATTACAAACTATGTATTTTTCTGTTTTACTAAATACATAAATAAAACTTAATTTGAAATTGCTAAATCAACGTTGTAATAACATTATAATTACAAACCTGAACGTATAATTAATGTTTGATTGTGGCTCGTGCATATAAATTTAATTAATAAAATACATTTTATTATATTTTATGTACATATTAATTAAACAGGCTAAAAACTGTGACAGGTAATATTAGGACAATAAAAAAACTTTAAAAAAAAGAAATACCTGCTTGACAAAATTGCAAAATCTTTTTCAAAGGATATCTTTCTTTATTTGAAATGAGAATAAGTTATTTAAAAATCATTAAAAACAATTTTTTTATTACTATTTTTGTTTTCAAAATACCAACAAAAAAATTGAGAAATAAAAATTATAATAATCACGGCAATTATTGCAACTAAACGATAATTAAAAGTAGCATGTTATCGAACAGATAAATGCTTTTCGGTTATTATAAATATATTTTAACTATAAAGTGTATAATAAGCTAAAGATATGTTTGCTTTGATCATAACTTTTAACGTGAGCTTCACGCATTTGAAGTTGCCATATTTTCGATATTAGATGTAACTTGAACAATTTTTTTTATCTATATCTAAAAATAAAACAACATAATTACGTAATAAAATAACAAATATTAAAATAAAATTTTAAAATTAAAGAATTTCTTAATTATTTGAAAAATAATTGGAAAAAAAGGCATGTCGTTGCCATTATGTATTTATATTATAGCAACGAAAAGCAATATTATAATAATTATTTATTTTATTGAAAATTCATAATAATGGAAAAATGTTATTGATCACTTTATCAGTTACTTTAACTAAAGATCTGAGACCTTATGAATTTGTCTGTGTTTGTTCTTGCAGTTAAGCTACTCAAAGCTGAAGCAAAATTACGATATAAAAATATATAATTGTAGTCCGACCTTGATCTTGACTTAACCTATTAAAGAAGAGTTTAAAAAATACAAAAAGAAGTAAATAAAAACATTTACACAAAAACAAAAATTGTTTTAAATTTCATAATCTGATTGCAAATCACTCACATACATTTTTAGCAACCTATTGAAAAATTCTTCAAAAAAATATATTGTTTAATTCTAATACAAAAAAAATTATTTTTTCTGATTATGAGTATCGTGGTCGTAGCATTAATAGTAATATATTGCAATACAGGCCTTATACGTATATACTTTATTTTATGTTGCTCCAGCTTTCACTGGAAGAAGGACACTGATTATTTTTATATGTTATCAACAGTCAAGCCAAATTTTAGATGATTGATTCTGGTATTATTTTGACATAATCATAGTCACAAAAAAGTGGGCTTCAATTAAGAGCTGACTTTTTTTTAATAAGAATTTAATGAATTTAAAATCGATTTTAAAAGGACACCGACTTTAGTCTGACTATGATTATGGGCCATTGTATTTTTATAAAGTTAACAAAAATAAATTACAGTAGAAATCAGCTATAATTATCTTCTTATTTATTGTTTTTAGGTTTTGTTAGTAAAAACCAAATCAGCTATTTTTTACTGAACATGAAAATGTGCTTGCTTTATTCATCAAACAGTAAAATTAATTTGTTTTATAAAAAATTTTGTCTAAGTGTGGTTGGTAAAAAAGAGTATATCCCAAATTTAATAGAACAAACAATGAAATTTTAAAAATTTTGTTTGTAGAAGTACATTGTGTGTAAGTATTTCTTTAATATTTTGTGTTCAATATTTTACACTATATGTGCTTTTCCATTGGGAGGTCATAATTAGAGCCATACATATATTAGATACATACATACATACATAAATATTTGTTATGTTATTTTAATAAAAGAAAAATATTTTCCTAAATGCCCTTGCTAAAAAAAACCTAAACATAAACATAAAATAAAATAAAACTATTTATTGATTTATTTGCTGTTTTTATATACCAGTCCTTTTTAGAGTCGCCTGTTTTTGTTGGAAAAATTAAATTCATATTTTATTTTCATAAATATTGCTATAGAAATATGTTTAAGGAATGTGTTAATATTTTGCGCTTCTGAGTATTTACTCGTGGACAGAAAAAAAAATTAAATGTTTAGACATAACTCAAATATTTACGAAGTGCGTTCAAAAAACGATAGAAATCAAATGGTCCATCCGCTTAGTCCAATTTTGGCATACTCTTTCCAACATTTCGGCCGGTATCTCACGAATAATGTTGGCAATGTTGGCTTCCAGTGCGTCAATCGAAGCGGGCTTGTCCCTATAGACATTAGCCTTAACATAGCCCCACAAAAAATAGTCTAGAGGCGTTAAATCGCACGATCTGGGTGGTCAATTGACTGGTCCCAAGCGTGAAATAAACTGTTCACCGAACTCGCCTCTCAATTGGTCCATTGTTTCGCGTGCTGTGTGGCATGTGGCACCGTCTTGTTGAAACCACATGTCATGCAAGTCAAGCTCTTCCATTTTGGGCAAAAAAAAGTTTGTTATCATCGCACGGTAGCGCTCACCATTCACAGTAACGTTGTGATTCGCATCATCTTTGAAGAAATACGGCCCAATGATGCCGCCAGCCCATAATCCGCACCAAACGGTTGTTTTTTGTGGATGCATTGGTAGCTCTTGCAATGCTTCTGGCTGCTCTTCACTCCAAATACGGCAGTTTTGCTTGTTCACGTATCCATTCAACCAGAAATGAGCCTCGTCGCTGAACACAATTCTTCGATAAAAAAGTGGATCTTCATCTAACTTTTCAAGAGCCCATTCACCAAAAATTTGGCGTTGTGGTAGGTCGTTTGGCTTCAATTCTTGCACCAGTTGTATCTTATAAGGCTTCACACCCAAATCCTTCCGCAAAATTTTCCACGTAGTGGAGTAACAGAGGCCCAATTGCTGCGAACGGCGCCGAATCGATAATTCACGGTCATCACCAACACTGGCCGATACGGCTGCGATATTTTCTTCAGTTCGCACTCTACGTAAGCGTGTTGGTGGTTTAATGTCCAACAATGTAAATTTGGTGCGAAATTTTGTTACAATAGCCCGAATAGAAGCCTCAGTAGGTCGATTAAACTGACCATAAAATGGAAGAAGCGCGCGATGAACTTTCTTAACAGAGCACGCATTTTGGTAATAAAATTCAATAATTTGCAAGCGTTGTTCGTTTGTAAGACGATTCATGATTAAATTATAGACCAAACTGAAGATGTTTGACAGTGACACAAGATACAAAACGTGCGTGAGCTGTCAAAACTAGTGTTGCCAAAAAGATAATAGCAAAAAAATCACTCTTTATAAGTAAATTTATGACTGATATCAAAGTAAATCTTTATAATTTGATAGCGTTGATAACACATCGATTTATTTCAAATTTTTTGAGATTGATAGGGTTACAGGCTCGATTCCTGCCCAGACCCTGAGAACCGATGGTCAAAGTTACCAGTGCTCGTTAACAAATGTAATCTTATAATTAATTGTTGATATTAAATACTATAATAATAATAATAATAATAATAAAAATAATATTTTAACAGAGTATTCAATAATTACATTTGCAAAATTCAATCAGGCTTAAAAAACTTATATTTTGAACGTGTTTTAACTCCTTATTACTAGTTGGGCAACCAAAGAAGAAGAAAAAGAGAAATTTTCTTAGCCAAAAATTAGTAAAATGTTTATCTTATACATATGAATTAGTTTTGAGTAATAAACTATAACAAAATATATTTTGTTTGAATCACAAATATTTTTTGCTCTGTGTATTAACTCATTATATACAGGAAAAACTTACATATTTAAGTACGTATATGTGTGCTAATAATGTGTGTATGTAAGACTATCATATATACCAAAATATTTTATGTGTTTTTCTCTTATCTTGTAGTTTTTAGGGTTTCGAATAAATTGTCGGTTGTCTGTTTTTAACATAAAAATGCTATAAAAGCTTGCGTCACAAGAATTTCATTTTTTATTTATTTAAAAAAAGTGTATATAACGAACAATAAATAGAATACAAACACATGAATATACATATTAGTTACAGATTATGTGTGCACTGTTTTCTTTTATTTTTTTGTATCAGATAATACTTTTTATTAAGTTTAAGAAATTTTCTTAAAATTACTTAAAAAAGTTTTTGTGAGCTTAATTTAAATAACAAATTATGTAAAATTATTTTGTTTTGTTTTTGTTTAATATCTTCACGACTAAATCGACAGCCCGAAATAAGTAAAGAATTTATGTACTCAAAGTCTGGCAAGTAATTGAATATGAAGGGCAATAAAAAAGACCGAAAAATATGACCGGATATATTTCAAAGTAACAAAAGTCCCCTTTTTATACCTTTCACTGTAAGTAAGAAGGGTATATATAACTTTGTGATTCCGTTTGTAATTTCTACACCCTACATGAGACACCCTATAAAGTATATATATTATAGATCCTTATAAGTAGCGGAATCGATTTAGCGATGTCCGTCTGTCCGTCTGTCTATCCATGTAGTAGTTGAAATCAACTTTCAGAAGAATTTAGACCACATACAGAAAAGTATAGCATACCAAACGGTCAGTTGTTGCTGTAAGACTACTACTATTGAAATTCAGCTAGATCAGTTCATAAATGACGGAGCTATGAGTCAAAAACCGAAACTACCTCTTTTTTTGATCATTTTTTGAGTGGGTTTTTTTTGCGTATTTTGTCTAAGCTAAGACACGGACAAAAAAACATGGTATGCAGTTTTGTTTGAAGTATAAGTCATATACCTGTGCTAAAAATGAAAGCAATCGGTCTACAAATGGCCAAGGAATATCAAAAATGTAACCGAAATTTTAGATTTTCATAAATTATGGCTTTGTTTTTATGCGATTTTTATCTAAACTGAAAAAAAGTAGTACGCTGTTTTTTTAAACATCACATTCATAGTATCGTAACCAAAACTCAGCTGGATGGGTCTATAAATGGCGGAGCTATTTCAAAAATTGCCATTACCTCTATTTTTGAATATTTTTGGTGCGTTTTTTGCGTAATTTGTCTAAACTACAAGACGGACAAACAAACTTGGTACAAAGTTTTATTCCAAATAATAATTGTAATGTCTGTGCAAAAAATCAGATAGATCGGTCCTCAAATGGACCAAAGAAATCAAAAACACAACCGGCATTTCACATTTTCATTAATTTTTGTTTTGTTTTTGCTTTGCTTTTGCTTTGTTTTTTTTTTTTGTTCAAATTTTTTAACTGTCATGTGCGTAATGCTTTGTACACACAAACACGAAAATTAAAAGAGTGTATGGGTGTATGCGTGGTTTTTATTGCCTTGAGTACAATAGTACGAATACAGACATCTCTATGAAAGAAGTATGAGTTTCAATTACATACCTACTTTTTTTGAAGTGAGTGAATATAAACATGGTTAGTTAAATATGTTATCACGTAATTCCTTATGTTTTTTAGTATTTGCAAATTTCTTTTTAGTATTTTTGAAATACTAAGATACAAATGTGCATAAATACGTTGAACCATAGAATATTACGGGTTGGTTCACATATCATTTGAAACAAGAGGTCATCACCAAAATTGTAATTACCCAAGTACTCAGAAAAATCTTTTCATTATTTTTAAAAAATTTATGAAATTCCCTCTGAGGGATTTTTGGGCAGCAACATTACTAAAATTAAAAAGAAATTAAATCTGTAGGCTCTAAACTTTCTGGAAGTGTTTTAACATTTTCTGAAAAATTCGTAGTTTTTATTTTATGATGCAAAACGGAAACTGCCAAAATCCTTGAGTTCAACAGTACTGGGGTGTATGGAAATTTAAAAAAAATTTTAAAAATAGTCCAAAATAACTATATAAGTTTTTTGGCGGTAGACTACAAATCTAGACAGTCTTCTCTTCAAAATGATATATGTCCCATCTCACAATATTTAATGGTTCGTCGACAAGTTCCTAAAATCACTTAGAGCAACAGCACTGGGGTATATGGAAATTTAAAAATAATCCAAAGTAACTTCCGAACGAATCGTAGAAGATTACGAGATAAGATGTATATCATTTTAAAAGGGAGGTCGTATAGATTTGTAATCTATCTTCTAAGTACTTGAAAAAACTTTACATTATTTTTAAAAATTTTTAATTTCCCTCCTACCCCAGTACTCATTCTCTGAGGAATTTTTATCATTCCTCATTTTGGCAACAGAAACTTACTAAAACCAAACTGAAATGAAATTTATAAATTCTACGCTTTCTGGAAGTGTTTTAACATATACTTGAAATTTCGTAATTTCTTTTATTCTATGATGCAAAACGGAAAATAAAAAAAATTTTAAAATATTCAAAGTAATATATGAATATTTGATTGGTTGGTTACAACTACAGATGATCTCCGCTAAACTATTGCTTAAAACATTTAATATTTAATGACTTAAGACGTATTTGATAAATAAGCCATTAATACTGAAAATATTTACAAATACTAAAAAACTTCGGGTTTTACGTTAAAACATTTATCTTCACTCATTTAATTTTTTCTATGGTTTTGCTATTAATGAAGAATGTGGAAAGTAAAAAATACTAATATTTCCCTAACATAGTGAAGGGTATATAAAACTCGGCACTGCCGAATTTAGCTTGTTTTTAAATTAGTCAGCGTTAATTCTAGTTAGATGACATCCTTATCCTACTTAAATTATCGCTAACTCATTATTTCTTTTAATCGGACTTATATATAGGTAATAAGAGCAAGAGTAGCTTACGTAGAGTGAGATATTCATAAGTTGGTGTTTTATGTATCATCCATAAGCGCCTTTAGCGTTTTAATCTGGTAAGTGTAACAATGAATTCTGCTTGACAAATTAAATATACATACATGATTAAACAATATTTTTTAAACTAGTAACTAACCTAAAAAAAAAACCAAAAGTAATATATTTATCGAATTAAAACCAAAATATATTACTTTTTAAGAAATTATTGATTTCAAATAATTTTCAGTAATAAATTTTAATTTCAATATATGTAATTTCAGTATACGAGTATGTATAATATTTCCGAGGTGCCATTATTTAAACAAATTAGTCAATCAAGTATTAAGTTAAATAGAATAAGTTAAATATAATATAATTAGTGCGATCATAAGAAAAAACTTTTTAGCTTAACTTCTACACAACTGTTGGCAACTGTTGATCACAAAAGTTATGTCTTAGAAACGGTTTGATAAGTATGCTTCTAAATGAACAGCTGACAAACGTTAGCAATTAAAAAAAAAAAAGGAAAAAAGATATTTTAAATCAATTAAACCAATTTATTTTACCAAAACTTTGGACCATAAATAATTTTCGATGAAGTTTTTCTTAACCGATATTGAGTTTAAGTAGCTAAAATATAATACTTTATGATGAAAAATATGGCAGCAAATACCTACGCAACTGTTGAATTTAGCGGAATTACTCAACTCGACGAACACTCTTAAGTTGCTCAACAAAATACGTCTCATGAACGCACTCAGTAATAAATAAGTAGAGATAATTATAATTTTTACTTACTTAGCGAAATACAATAACAAAAAATTATATTTATACTTTTCTCTTAAAATTCTCTCAAATACCTTTTTTATTGTACCAATTCAACCTTCCAAATTCAAATGAATTTCTTTGTCTTGTTTCAATTCACTTTTGTACCCGAAAACTCAAAAATATAAGTCTCGCACACTATGCTGATTTAAAAATTGTTTCACTCACTTACCCATACAAATGATCTATACCTCTCAAATATGAATGTATTCTCTCTTTAATTTGTCTGCAATAGTAAGTTTTTGTTGTTTTATGAATTAATTGCTTTTGCAGACATTTTTGATTTTTTTTTTTTGTTGTTTTCATAATTTTTTTAAGCGGTGTTTTGTAGAAACAAAACACATTAGCTGCCATATTTGGAATATCATTTGATTGGTTAAAGTGTAAAGTGTATTTAGTTAGATGATGTATTATGCAAAAATGATAGAAATACAAAATTACGCCATCCCGCATATAAAATTGAAATTTTCTTGGCATGCAGCACACATAACGTCAAGCAATATTTTCTTATTGACTAATAAATTACAGCTAAAAAGGTGAGAGTGAGATAGAATATATTATTTTTTTTTTTTTTCAAACAGTGGAAAATCTATGTCATCATGCGTATGGCGTAATCTTGTTTTTCTATCATTCTTGGTATCACATATGGAATCTTGTGAATTAAATTAAATAAATTACTAAATGTGAATAATATTTATGTAAAGAATTAAAGTGGTTTTTTTTAATTTATTTTCTTTAATTTTTCATTCATGTGTTACAAATTAATTATAAACTCTCCGTCTTATGAAAAAAGAAATTAACGTAAAATTGATGAAAAAATTATACCAAAAATTTCGATAAAGGTGACTTTAAAGCCTCCATTAAATTTTTTGAAAAAGAGGGCTTATATTTATTATAATAATTTAAAGTTATTATTTCTACTGCAGGTATTAAAAAATCTTTTTTTTTTTTTGTTGGCTTTAAAGCAAAAATTCCCATACAAAACCGTGATAATATATGCGATGTCAGTTTTTCAAAAAAAAATTTGGTACCTACAATATATTTAATTTGTTTTTGTAGCAGGCGGTTGCTCATATAGATAAGATTAAGAAAAACATTTTAAATAAATTTTTTGGAAGCTTTTAATATTTCTAATAAGCTTACCTACATACATACATATGTACCTATCTATATTGGATCTGGTACTCACAGGACCACACACAGCAAGTATACATAGTTGGGCAATTCTTTCTCAATTCTCTTTTATAGTGTCTTCAGACTGAAAGTTAAATATTGAATTTAATATTAAATTCACCAACAGATGATTTTGCGTTCACACTGCAAATTTTTTAAATTCAGTATTTAACATACAGTGTATCAAATAAATTTCTAAAAAAAATACAAATTTTATGCATTACCTTGATTAACTGTACAGCAGCCACAACATGTGTCATCTTTGGTAAATACACTTACGGGACACATATTTTCTTTGTCTTTCGTCGAAAAACTTCGTTTTCTTCGAAATGCTTTTATTGCTGCTGTCATTGAAAGTGTTTTCCTCTGAAAATATTTGAAATGGTTTTTATTTTATTATTTTATTCAACAACATTATCAGCTGTTGCTATATTTAAAGATCTTTTTAACTTGGTAGCACTGAGCTTAACGCACAAAATCCAACTTAAAGTCAATTCCAAAATAGCATTTAATGTGGATTTATTAAATTTACTTTGTATGGTAAATACAGATTTTATGACTTGGATTTAGCGTTAAAACCGCACTTATGTTAAATTCACTCAGTCTAAAAACACTATTAAAATTGCCGCTGTGTCTACACACAGCAATTTTGTTTCGGCAATTTTAGCATTCTTATTCAGTCATTCATTCAGCCTCAAGCTATCTGTGATCTTTTTTTACATCTTTATAAAAGATACGAAAAGAGAATAAAAATTAATTGCCGAGTACGAGCAAGTTTGTACCGTCTTCCATTCCTTTTTCCTTTCTCTCCTACAATTGCCCAACTAAAATTGCTGTGTGGTCCTGATCTTAATTACGAAGGTCTCTCACATTTAAACCCATCCTAAGCCTATATCGCAACATTTTTTAATGTATTAAAGTTTTTTAATTTAACCTCTTCTTTAACCTAATTAAAGCAAAAAGTTTTATTTCGTTTTTAAAATTAAACTCTGTTTCTATTAATATTAATTGTGCATAGGGTAAATGTGTCAGTAGTCGGCAGTTTAACCTTCCTGCTTTTTTGAAATTGGTACCATTTGATACATGATCATGGTATTACTCTGATAACACGCTGTAATGGTACAGTTTTGGGTATAATTTTAAATATTTTATAAAGAATTTTATTAAAATTAAGTAATTTAAAGCTAAAAAAACACAAATTTATCAGTAGTCGGCATATATTTATATGTATCCCAATGCTCATATTGTTGTTTTATAATTTTGTCTTTAAAGTTTTTCAAGACTGCCGACTCCAGAAATATGATTCAACAGGCTTGAAATTATTCAATAAAACCTTTTCTGACCACTGGCCAAACACAATTGACGAACAGTCGGCACATAATGACGACTACCGGAAATGAAACAAATTTTTTGTGTCAAAGTAAAAAAATATATTTTTCACTAATTTTTATTTATCAAGGACAATATTTCAACTCTTTTTTTTCCATAGAAGCCATTATAATATGGAAATTATTTAATATGTATAATAGCTTTACCAACCCATTCAAAATTTTTCCTAAGAAAACAAGTACATTAGCTAGATGCAAAATTTTGAATAAATTACTCATTTCAGTAAGATGAAATCATTGGAACTAGAGAGTTGAGTATTTTATTTAACCAAAATTCATTCTTTATAAATGAAAACTCTCTATTATTCTTATTTATATGATTTCTTAAATCAAATAGTACATAATTAGGAGCATTTATTTTATAATGTGGATTCAGCCGATCTATGAAGTTTTTTTGTAAATTCTTCGCTTTTAGAAGAATAAAGTTGTGTAGACAAACATACTTATGTATATTATGTAGGTAAATATGTAAAACCAAATCTTATAGCGAACACACATCTTAAAATTTTTTGTAAATATAGCACGAAACTTCAACAGTGCATAACACTGATTTAATTATCTCTAAGTAAATTTTTTACTGTCTAAAATCTTTTAAGAAACAATACAAATTAAATTACTGACAAGTATGTAAATAAATTTGTCTTTTTTTCTCTTTTCAGCTTGTGGTGTTAGTGAACTTTTTATGTCAATCTTATACACAAAATAGGTATAAGAAAAAGTCTGAAACAATATTTCAGGTAATTTTATCTTCTCTCTATTTATATTAAATTGATGTTAAAAGGTTCTTTGGTATTTAATATATCTCTTTTTTTTACTACTTGAGGTAGTATTTTGAAAAAAAAAATAATTAAAAGTAAAAGGTGATTTTATAAGAACTATCGGAAATTTAAAAAAAAAAAAAACATAAAATTCAGAAAAATGCATGAAATATTTATTTGGATCGATAGTTGGGTCGATATAATTTAATGTTTGAAGATTATTTCATTCAAATGTTGGCCGCGGCTGCGCCTCAAATGGTCCATCCGCTTAGTAAAATTTTGGCATACTCTTTCCAACATTTCGGCCGGTATCTCACGAATAATGTTAGCAATGTTGGCTTCCAGTGCGTCAATCGAAGCGGGCTTGTCCCTATAGACATTAGCCTTAACATAGCCCCACAAAAAATAGTCTAGAGGCGTTAAATCGCACGATCTGGGCGGCCAATTGACTGGTCCCAAGCGTGATATAAACTGTTCACCGAACTCGCCTCTCAATTGGTCCATTGTTTCGCGTGCTGTGTGGCATGTGGCACCGTCTTGTTGAAACCACATGTCATGCAAGTCAAGCTCTTCCATTTTGGGCAAAAAAAAGTTTGTTATCATCGCACGGTAGCGCTCACCATTCACAGTAACGTTGTGATTCGCATCATCTTTGAAGAAATACGGCCCAATGATGCCGCCAGCCCATAATCCGCACCAAACGGTTGTTTTTTGTGGATGCATTGGTAGCTCTTGCAATGCTTCTGGCTGCTCTTCACTCCAAATACGGCAGTTTTGCTTGTTCACGTATCCATTCAACCAGAAATGAGCCTCGTCGCTGAACACAATTCTTCGATAAAAAAGTGGATCTTCATCTAACTTTTCAAGAGCCCATTCACCAAAAATTTGGCGTTGTGGTAGGTCGTTTGGCTTCAATTCTTGCACCAGTTGTATCTTATAAGGCTTCACACCCAAATCCTTCCGCAAAATTTTCCACGTAGTGGAGTAACAGAGGCCCAATTGCTGCGAACGGCGCCGAATCGATAATTCACGGTCATCACCAACACTGGCCGATACGGCTGCGATATTTTCTTCAGTTCGCACTCTACGTAAGCGTGTTGGTGGTTTAATGTCCAACAATGTAAATTTGGTGCGAAATTTTGTTACAATAGCCCGAATAGAAGCCTCAGTAGGTCGATTAAACTGACCATAAAATGGAAGAAGCGCGAGAACTTTCTTAACAGAGCACGCATTTTGGTAATAAAATTCAATAATTTGCAAGCGTTGTTCGTTTGTAAGACGATTCATGATTAAATTATAGACCAAACTGAAGATGTTTGACAGTGACACAAGATACAAAACGTGCGTGAGCTGTCAAAACTAGTGTTGCCAAAAGATAATAGCAAAAAAATCACTCTTATTAAGCCATTAAGCATTTAAAATACTTTTTTCTGAAACATCATTACGTTAGAAAGGCGAGCTTAAAAGAAATATCATTTTCTAGTGACAATTTTGACAGAGAACAAAACAATTCTTATTTGCGAGTGAGACTTTTAAAAAAATCAGAAAATATTCGCTGGTGGGTAATTTGCTAACTGACCTTACCCTGGGTGTTTTCTGCAGAAAAGTAAAAAAGCTTAGATTATTTGTGTTGTTTATTAAAAAAAATTAAAAAGTAATTAAATGCTGGTAATTTAACTTTTTATACTCATTTGTGTACCTTTATTTTCCTTACTTGCTAACAATTTTAATTAATTTTTTAACGTTTTTATTAATGTTTGCAGTATTCATGTCTTTTCTGATTTTAAACACATTGTAACATAACGGCATGTACTTCGTATGTTATTAACTTGCTTATGTTTTAAATAAAAAGGAAAATATTTTTTGCTTATTAAAATTCAACACAAAATATATTTTTTTTATTAAACCTTTCTTAAAGTTATGAAATAGGGTTTCTGAAGAAATTGAGTTGTTATTTATGACAGTGATATAAGTCAGAGGTAATTTTAGTAAAATGGTTTCTATATCTTACTAAAATTATACCAAACTATTTTTTTTTAAAGTGCACTTATATCACTTTCAAAAATAAAAGCTGAAAAACAATAGTATATTATTTTTTTAAATACCATTTTCCTTTGATTTTGTTTAAAAAATGTTATTCAAGAGTTTCAACATTCCAAATTATATCATTTGAAAAATGAATAACTATGAAAAATCATTTAGCTTTGTTTTGTGCTGCTAATACATAAAATAAATTTTTAGACGCTTTATCTCTTTAACTTTAAGTTCTAAATTCAGAACCATCATCATAGAAATTAAATAGCATTTATTTATTATTTATAAAATATTTCCTTTTATTTTTTGTTTTTTATAAAGAACACATGCTTACATTTCCAGCATTACATATTTCTTTTTTGTTGAAATATAGTCATAACTCAAAAAAAAAAATCCATTTTGAGCCAAAGTTGTTCAAAGTTTCAATTTACTTTACCTGTTTATATTGTTTTCTAAAAATATGAACCATCAATATTTTATTGATCTTTTTTAACTGATACAAAGCATAATGTGAAGAAAAACATGCATTATTATTTCAAGAACTAAATTTTTTTGAGATATAGCTATGTTACAGTAAAGGAGCATTATGCAAACGTTCATTGTTTTACTCTGTTGATAAAATAGGTTGGGGTATTAACTGCACTAAGGAAGAAACAAGATAGAGAAAGTAAAAAAAAAAAATTAATGTTGTAAAACATAATATTTCAGGATCTTCACGTTCATATGTGTGCACATACATGCATATTCATGTAATATTTATATTCTATTACACTGATTCTCGACAACATTATCCATAAACTGTTCATAGAAAAATATGTTTACATTTTATCTTTTATATACACGAGTACATACGAAAATCATGCATAACGTTTATGTTAATATACACATTTTATGACTGCAGTTTATTTTTACCACTGAATAATTTTTTTTATCATATAATTTTTATAGCTTAATCATGGCCATCATCCTAATGTTGTAAATTTTGTAAAATTTTGCATGTTGTGAATTAAGCTTCTTTAAACTAAAATAAGTCTTTTAGTTATTAGCAGTGGCTTTTTTGATATAATTTTTTTTTGCTATTTTGTTCATTTACCTTTCAATGTTAAATTGAGCTACCAACGATTTCTCAAATATTAAGTTTTATAATTTTAAATTAAAATCAGCGAAATGTTAAAAAACATATTAAAGTTTTCAACGATAGATAGAGCTTAACACTCTCAGACAAAGTCAAGAGAAATGTTTGTCTTTGGTCTTTTGTAAGAACTAAACTTTTTGATAAACAAAAATAATAATAATAGAAGAATCAGAATCGCATGTTAAAATACATGCTAAAATATTTAAAAGTCAAGTGTTGTGTTATATCTTTCTATATAAAGTAAATGTTGTAGACACATTTTTGTTCATATACATTTACTCTCCACTTTTGCAAAAAATATCTCTAAACCTGAGACTGCCTTATTATGAACCTAATTTAACCCTGCATAGCCAATGTTTCGACTAACACAGTTTATTTTTATTAATTGTCCTATTGTTTATACATGTGGAAGTAGCTGATTTAATTTAGAAGTTAATGCTGGTGCATACGGGTGCTTTATGTGCTTCAGTTAATCGACATAATATTATAATAGTTTTCGTAAAAGTTACGTAGTCGAAACGACTAACATTAGACTTTGTGTTTTTCTTGATTTTTATACTTTTATATCCATGACCTAAGCATACGTATATATCAAAATCAAGAGAGATAACCTGTTACAAGTTATATTTTCAGCAAAAACGGTAAATAATTATTATACTTCTACCAATGTTAGTAATTACTTTCTTCTTTTATGATAACTTTTATATCTCGTATTGATTTTTTAATTAAAAGAACAGTTAATTTAGTTTTTAATATTTCGCACATTATAACCTGTACTTATTTTTGTATGAATAGATGTGACAACAATGGAATAGTGACTTGATTTTTTTTTTTTACCGAACGACTTTCATAACGAAATGAATTTCATAATATTTGGTTTCTATAAAATCAAATCATATGTATTAAAGTCCAAGAATGATAGAAAGACAAGATAATGCCATGCGCATGGTTTCCTGTTAGATGACGTAGATTGTCCAATGTTTGAAGAAAAAATTAACACATTTCTATTTTACGCTCTCATTTTTAGCTGCAAATTATTAGCCAATAAGACATCAAGAAAGAAGCGTTGCAGTTAAATGCAAAGCTCATCTTGGGAGATGCGGAGGACTCTTCTAGCGCACTTTCTTTCTAGAGAATTGCTGAAATAGGTGTGAAATTTGTAACCCTAATCAATCACTGTCGAACCAAATACAACTTCACTAGTAATTTCAGGGTCCCATTCCCAAATAAGGAATGTATGGTACATGTATTGTAAACAAATGGCTTGAAAACGGTTGAGGGTGTTGGAGCAGGGGTATTTAATTTAAACCACAGAAAAAGCTTATTTGTTAGTTAGGGCCAAGAGAACTCAGTTTTTCAGGCCGAAATACATGCCATAGAGCTCTGCCTAAGAGAGACACAAATAACAGTCACATCTATATTCACTCGGACAGTAGAGCGACATTAGTGGCTTTGTAATAAGATCAAAACTGGTCTGGGATTGCCTGAAACTTCTAAAGAGACTAACATCTAATAACAGGGTTCACTTGGTGCCAGGTCGTAGTGGATATGTAGCAAAGAGAAAGCAGATGAACTCGGAAGAAAAGGGGTGGCTATTGGAATCATTGACCCAGAACCATCTGCGAGCTGTCTTGGAGCTCTATTAAGCTCATTTTTAGGGAGTGGCTGGAAAGAGATTCGCAAAAATATTGGCTGGAAACAGCAGGTATCAGGGTAGCGAAAACATCCATGCCATTCTGATCTTGGAAGAGAACAAAAGAATTACTTGGCTTCACCCGGTCAGGAATTCGCATTGTCACGGGATTCCTGACTGGACATTTACACTTGGCGAATATGAGGATCAGTCAAAACGACCTCTGCAGGTTGTGTAACGAAGATGAAGAGACAGCAGAGCACATATTGTGTCACTGTAATGGTCTAATTTTTATCCGTTTTCGCTACTTAGGACAACATTACCTACAACCGTCGGACATGGCGGATAAATCAGACTCTGGGAGGATTTGTAGAGTAGTGTCTCAATAGGTCTGTTTTGGCCGCAGTGACCAGGTGACTTGTTCCCGCTCCTCATTCTAATTCTAATTCTAATTGTAGCCAATAAGTGCATATAGCGTGACGTTATGTGCTGCATTCACAGAAAATTTAAATTTTTTGTCGGAATGGCGTAATCTTGTATTTCTATCATTCTTGTTGTAGTCTAACTTGAGCTTTAATATTTTTCATACATTCATAAATAAATTTCCAGTTTTACAAAACATTTTTTAGGGTTTTAGCGATTTAAAATAAATAATAATTGACAGCACTAATCTTCATCACCATTGGCAATATATCATATATGCATGTGTTAATATAAATATTGTTAAACGTACCAGTGTAACTTGAGCTTTGCTTGCGTATAAAAGTTGTATGACATTTTACGCAGTGTGTTAGATTTCTCGATGTATGCACAATGTGTATTGCACATACAGTTTTTAATGTTTGTATAAGAGTGTGCATACACATAGGTTAAAAGATTTAAAGCAGAATTTAAATGTATACTTTAAGTGCATAATACAGCCATTATTTTAATAGTAATTTTATGTAATAAAAAGGAAAAAGTATAAAAGAGACTGTTCCATTCATATACATCTGCATAATATTTATTTATATTTTATTTTTAGTAAATATACTCGTCATATACTGCAGTTTACGCTGTGTTGCATATGAAAAATATGACTGAGAACTAATTTGAAAAGAGAAAATAATAATAATTATATTTGTAAAATGCTAATTAAAAAAACGCAGCTTGAGAGTTTTGTTTGGGTATGCAAAAAAAATGCTTAGAATTTTTATGACGGTTATAAATTTTAAGTGGTTTAGCAAAAAAACTAAATCGAGTTTTATATTTTTCACTATAAGTAAGAAATGTATGCATGTATGATTCCATTTGTAATTTCTTCATCATACATACTCTACCCTTAGCGACAATAGCAGAAATATCAAGTTACTAAAAGTTTATTTTATAAAATGCTTTAAAAAAATGAGAATTCGTTATAAAAATATAAAAATTTTATGTGCTAATAAATTTAAATTTGTTAAAAATATTGTTTTGCGAACATGGTAAAACTAGGACTCTTTTGATAATTAATTTTACAGGCTTTTCTTCAGATTGAACACTATCTTTCGACTTTTATTTGCTATTGCTTTAGGTTTCTTAGCGCTTTAACAAGGATTGGGATATGTTTCTGCTTTGTTTTACTGCTAGAAGGAGTCACAATTACTTCATTTTGACAAAATTTTAGTTCTGAATGTTAGTTTTAAAATGTGTACTGAAGAATGTAAGATGCTCTAAGTTATAGGCTTTAGAATTTGTTTGTTAATAACGTAAATGGTCTGGTGGAAGAAGCTCTTGTGTCAACTGAAACTTATATGGAAACAAATGCAAATCCTTGTGCAAAATTGTGGCCAAAGTTGTTCTTTGAAGACCAAGCTCCTGAGCATGGCATCGAATTGAGGTTGATGGATTGTTTTGAACACTTTCTTGAGCAGCAGTAATGTTTTCAGCCGATCTTGCAGTACGTTGTGGTCCATGCTTCGGCCTGTCACTTACAGACCCTTTTTCTTCGAAATCAATTACTACACCGTAAATAATGCGTTTTGTTGGCAAGTTGTTTCTCCCAAAAATTTCAAGTAACTTTCTCATCGTCACAGTAATCGATGATTGATTTTGGTAAAATGTTTAAATGATTAAACACATTGGCTTATCGAATATTTTTCAATAATAAATTTGCCACGTGTCTACTTCACGACTGCCAAATATGAATTGTCAAGACTAATGTTTACAAAAATGACGGCAAAACAAAGTAGTATACTTTCCCGGCGAACACCCTGTACATCTAAAGTTCTTCAGAAGAACATCGTACACACAGAAAACATTTTCGGTTGTGAGAATTGACTGAAATAATCGAAATTTTTAGTTGCAAAATTAGGTCTCTCCACATATTAGATCGAATTTTTATTGACACAACTATCACAACGTAATTTTTGACTGGTGGAAACTTCAATTCTAACAACAGAAATTGTTTTTTCAAATTCTTATTCTCGACAATAGAAAATAATTGTTAAAACTTCACATATATTTAATAGAACTAAACTTTGAATCATATTATCAAATTTTGGTTGCTATAATTAAAATATTTTTTATCATAACTGGATTTTTGATAGATAACAGTTTAAGTTCTCACAACCTAAGTTCTTTTTGTTATTTTGGAACTTTTATAGAATGTTACATCTTCTGTTTTATTTGGCCAAAGTAAGTTTCTACAATAAAAACTTAAGCGTGAAGCTGATGGATTCCTGATTTTTGGCATTAATATGCTAACATGTATTTTTATAGCTCAGTATCGTTATCGCTTAGTAATATCTTAACATATTTTATAGGTAATTTTGGGGCCATATGGATGAAAACTTGATGAATAAACATTAAATTTTTCTACTTATGGCTGTGATTACTAATCTAAAATTTGAGCAATTTAATTTTGGTAATACGGTTGAAAGTTAAGTTGTATTAAATATATTTGGAGCTTTAACACTGATTTTCTATTGTCAAAAATAAAAATTTTAAAAATAACAATTTTGGTTCTTAGAACTGAAGTTGTCACCAGCTGAAAATTAAGTTTTGTCAATAAAAATTTTACAACTAAAAAATTTAAATTTCTTAAGTTTATGTTAAATTATAAAATCTTAAAATGTTTCCAGTTATTTTTGAGTATCTGTCGTTTGACTATGATTGTTGGCCACTCTTTTTAAAATATAATCTGTAAACCCCTTTAAGTAAACAATTTTTTTTCCTTTTGTTTACTTAATAAAATCAAACACATGATGTCCATATACTTATATTTCGAAAAACTTTCAAGTCTTTCCTTGTGTATGCATACATTCATTTTTTTCAAAGGAACACAAAAAAAGCGTATATCTTACTGCTAGCAGCTAAAATGACCTTTAATTCCAACCGTAAAGTACAACATGCTGTGCAGCATTATTTTTTCTTCTGTCACGATCTTTATATTATTCTTTGCTTTTTTCATTTTTATAATAAATAATTGGCATTTCATACATTGTTGATGTAAGTTAAAAACGTGATTTCATTTCGTAAGTGTTTTTATTTTAATTTGACATTCATTTAAGTGAGCACACTAAGTTACGGAAAGTATTTATATCTCCAAAGATATTTTTAAGACATTTAATTCAACATAAAGAAAAAAAAATTAAAAAAAAACTTTGTAATATTAAATGAATTTTTAAAATAAATATTAACAAAATATTAATACAAAAAATAAAGTTAATGGAATAGACACATTCAGCCAGGCTTCACATGATTAAAAATATCGTTCGCTTCTACAGCTGATTTTATGTATATATTCTCGTCGTTCCCATAAGGAGCATAGAGCCTCAACAAAGTCTTTACATGTGTATCTGTTCATAGCGATGTTTCTTACTTCATTCCAGCTAGTTTGCATATTTGGCGCTTCGATTTAAATTTGTGTTCGCCATGTAGCGCTGGTCTTCGCCATGTAACAGCTGATTTGTGGCTCACTAAAATATTCTTACACGACAATTCTTATGAAAAGAAAATCGAACAATATCGTAAGCATTTCTTTATGAAATTGCGGATCCCTACAATATACTTATTGTCTTTGTACGAATGCAAATGTTAAAATCAGTCACTTGTTGCTTGTTGTCGTTAGAATATTTCTTCTTACAAAACCAACACAAAAACCATCGAAACTACTTAAATTAGCAAAAAAAAAATATTTTATAAATGATATTTTAACAATTAATTTAAAATTTTACTTTTATATGTAATATATTTTTTTTTTGGAATTTAAAAGTTTAACAAAATATTAATCTTTATTTGTGCTTAATTCCAGAAATTGTGTTGGTTTGTAAATTTATTCTTTTACTCATGATATTCTCATGAGTTATTTATTCAGTACAATGAGTACTGAAGGGGATATCTATATGGACCATTTTCTCAGAAGAATAAAAATAGAATATATAGTTTTCAATATTAAAATGTTGGTTGGGAAATTTATTTATTTATTCAGTTCAATGCTTACTGAGTTTTTTGTTTGAATATTTGAATCTTTTTGTAACTATTGCTTAATCATTCTTATTTAGTCAATTGGTTTTACAATATGAAGGTTCTAATGTTTGCAAGAAACGTTGGGAGTAACCTACTGAGGATTCGGAGTAGCGTCTGACGAAATGGTCCATATATATATGCAATCCCCTTCAGTACTTATTGTACTGAATAAATAACTCATGAGAATAGCATTAGTAAAAGAATAAATTTACAGACCAACAAAATTTCTGGAATTAAGCACAAATAAAGATTAATGTTTTGTTATTTTTCGATATAAGAACATTAAAATTTTAATAGTTTTCATTTGTTGCTGAATGCGATGATTTGCCCTCAGAAAATAATTAATGACCATTAAAATTTTTTTTTTAATTTATAATATTAAAATTCAATTAAAAGTTAATTAAAATTTTATTTCATAAAATTGTATTATTCCTTCTGCTTTTGTGGTATTAAAAATTTTGTTGAATTTTTCAGATGAATGATTTGTAAATAAAATTGTAAATATTTTTCTACTTGCTGCTGTTTATACAAAAAAATATGATTATGCAAATATTTATTATTTCTTGAATGCGACACGTTAAAAATTGATTTATTTTCTTTTCTTTTTTGCTTGGTAGTTAATAAAAGTAAAAATTAAAAAAAAAACAACCATAAAATGAGTAAAAGTTCACAGACATAAAATGCTCATTATTTAATTAAATATTCATTAATTAAATTAAAATGCAAAGCCAGTAATATTTAATTGAGTTTATTTAAGATTTTTCTTAATTTTTATATTTTTAAAAGAGTAAAAATGCACTAAATTATTTATTTTTATTGGAGATAAGTATGCCCACTTTTTAAAATTATTTTATATTAATATATTTTTTAATTTATTGAAAAGCTTAACAGCAGCTTATGTATAATATTTTACACATTCACGATTACCAACAGTTGTTTTTTTTTCTTCTTGTGCTAACATGCTTTTTATATCACACATGATTATTTATTTGTCATATTACATTGCGTATGTTGCCAGAAAAAATAAATGGATCAGCAAAAAAATTTATTATTAAAATACATTTATAAAAAAAAATTTTCATAAAACATGCTAAAATGTCACAAAAATTTTGAACTGCCACAGAGTGTCTAAAAAAAATTAAATCCAGTCTTTGTGTTTTTGTATGGATATTGATATGGGTGAAGAAGGCAGAAGCAACGCACATTTATTTCTTTTTTTAATGTCATAACACATGTAGCATTTAATGTTAAGTGCAAATACATACACGTATAAATAATAATATCACAATTTAAAAAGAAATAAATTATAAATACATGGCTTATGCCCCACAAACATTTTCTATTGCAAATACCTCTGAAAGGTAGATACATTAAGGCCAATTATTAATGAAAGGTAACACTAATTTTTTTAAGAATTATTTCTCTTTTAATTATTCATTTGTAAGCACTGTAGCGTTTAAATTATTGAAAAACAGATTTTTTTTAAAAAAAAAAGCTACAACATTTTTTTTTAAATACTGTTTGGTGGACTATTTTTTAATTTCTAATTCATTAAAATTAATTTTTAAAAGTCATTAATATCAGCATTCTTACGCTATATAATTCCACTAAGCTGGCCCTCTTGGTAGGTTATGGAATAGTGCCTCATTTTGTACTGAATTATGAGATTTCCTTAAAACCGATTGTATCTCTTAATGGCTTTGCATTTTAGTGCCAATTATAACCATATTTGTTCACAGGGTCTTACCGGCAATAAAATAATGCTTTTAATGTGTGTATGTGAGTTTGGGTGTGTATACGTGTTTAAATAAATTCAACAAAGGTCATTATTTGCAATTTTTGTTTATTTTATGTTGGCTTTTATAAAGGTTATAGAAAAAAAAAAAAAACAAAAGAATTACATAAATTCAGCGGATACATTTTTAAAACAATAGCCTGCAAATTACAAGTAAGCATTTGGTACACAACTGCTTACAAACACTTTTCTACACACAGGCTTACATAACAAATACATAAAAAACAAATAAATAAGTAAATAGGAGACAAAGGCAAACGGATGTTAAATTAAATTCATACATGATAAACACATTCAGTTACATGCAAAAGTATTTATTCGCATAAAACATAAATTGTGGTTTTATTTTATGCTGACAAATTTCTAGTCATTAGTTTAAATTGTGTTAAAAATTTTGTGGCTTTTGAGGTTGCTAGTGCTGTAACTATTGTTTATAACAAAACATAAACATAAATGTACGAATACAACAATAATTTGTACATTTCAGTGTAAATAAAATAAGCAACAACTGCATGTAAATCCTTTAATAACGAAAAAACACACACACTCACATAATGAAAAATGCAGATCAGACAACTTAAGCAGCTTAAATAATAAAAGTCTGCCCAGTTTTAGGCTACAATTAAAATTATTATCATTATATTTTCCATTCCCAAATACAGCCAGACAAATAGATAAATATTTTGCTTACGATAGCATTAGTACTATTTAGTTTAGCTTAATCCTCATAACCAAGCGATACAAAACAAAAAGAAAATAATAATAATAAAAGCCTTTTGTTAAAATAAAGCCTACGCAAAAATACCTATTGTTTTTTTTTAACATGGAAAAGCCATTTACAAAATATTTTTTAAATGTATAACCAACTGCCTAGAAAAGGAAAAAACAGGCTTTTCCTTCTTTATCATTAATATGCAACTTTTATTCAAACATAAGTGATTCTGGAAAAGTTTTAAAGAGAAGAGAAGCCCAAAACTTTGCTACAAATTATTTAAGCTTTTATTTTTTTTAAAATAGATTCAGCACTATGAAACATGAGAATTATAATTTTCGAGTGTAAAGTTCACTATGTAAATCTACAAAAACGTCTTAATTAAGCTAAGTGATATATTTGAGCTGATTCCATAGCACTTGCAACAAAAAATTTTTTTTTGGAAGCCACAGCATTTAGCTTCTTTATTGGCGCCTCATTCTTCTAAGCCAAACATAATTGAAAATGTTTGCTTAGCTGGAAGCTAAAAAAATTTATTGAATATATTTTTTAAGAAACTTTTGCTTTTAAATATTTTAAAAACAAAGTCTTAATATCCTTTATTGTTGCTTAATTTCAAAGATATTGAGCTTAAAACTAATTATTTTCCATTATATTGTGAAGGAAATTTAATCGCTTGCTTAGTACCACATGGACCATTTTACGCGAGCTACGCCGATTTCCAGTAGAATATTTCCATAGATTCTTGAAAAATATTTTTATTATAATTATATTATATTTTGTACTTGTTTATCATAAACTTGAATTATAGAGGGGGTACAACGATGCACGGTTGTAATTGTGAGTCACACTTTAACTTTTTTGCAAAACTTTATTTGACATTTCTTTGTTTCAGTATTTGACAAATTCAACCTTGAGCAAAGAGTTAAGATTGTTGAAGAATTTTTCAAAAATGGGCGTTTCAATCGAAATGCATTTCGTACACTTCGGCTGATTATGTTACCAAAGTGTACACAAAGAGGGTATTGTTCAAAAATTTCAGCAAATCGGGTTAGTAGGAAATGCGAAAACACCTGTGCATGCTCACCCAGGTTGTTCTGTAGAAAACATTGCTACTGCTCGCAATAGTGTTGCAAAAGAGCCGTCAACCTGAACTCGTCATTGTGTCCAACAATCGCAAGATGATAACGGACTTCTTGTGACTAGAAATTGAGTATATAGACTTAAACTATATGTGAGCCACTTGCCACACAGCCAACAAAACAAGGTGTTTTTTTTTGAGCGAAAAATTTAATGGCTGTGTTATCTCATGTCGTGGTAATGTTAATTGCCCGCCAAGATCATGTGATTTGACACTGTTTGACTTTTTTTGGCGATACATAAAAGAACAATTTTAAAAGATGAGATAATTGGGCACATTAACGACATTGAACCTTAATTATTTCTTAGTTATTGAAAATATGGACCATCGGATAGAGGTATGCTAATGAAGCCGGTGCGAGCATGTGCCGATATTTTGTTTCACACATAATTCGTCTATCACAAAAAAAAATATTAATTCTCTGAAAATTTATGGTTTTATTTACAATTCACATCGTGCGTTTGGATTGGTGTTAAAAGAGGTAATTGCCTCACCAATGGCTTCCACTTGGATCTTAAATAAAGAAACGCTAGTGCTGAATTCACTTCAAGTTTATTAACTAATGTTTCTTATATTAAAATTCCTATAAATTTATAATTAATTTTTACAAATTCATATGATAATTTATATACAAATTACTTACTTTTTGGCATGAAAACCATTAGAAAATAATATTTTTATATAAAAAAGAGTCTCTAGAAAAAATACCACGCTAGATAACCTAAGACAATTTTTCTTATCGCAAATAAAATGGAGTTATCTATGCATATGTACAAAAAAATAAAATAATAATGTGGTTTCTTAGCGGTTTTTGTCAGTGGCGACAACAGATTGGAATACATTTTATTTCAGTAATTCCCAAACTATATTCTTATCTATGTAAAAGTGAAGATGGGAATTAAATTAAAAAAATTTTAAATGTTTATTGGGAATTCTGTATCTTTTGTTGAGTCCTTTAGAAAACCTCTTTATAGCAAAGTTTTTCATACAAAAATGCTATAACGAAATAATTCTGAGCTATAAGTATGTAAGTCGTTAATGTCTCGTTATCAAAAGCCTCCACATAACGAAGTGTTGATGTTATAGCTCTTGAATAGTGAATTTTTGTTGCACAGCATTTTCGTGTAAAATACAAATTGAATTAAAAAACCTGAAGGTAAAACGATTTTTTTTGTATATCTTCAAATTTTGTTTTATCAAGGTTTCAAATATGCATGACTAACGAATCAATAGCTACATCGCAGTATTTTTCGATCCCTTTAAGTTTCGTTGTATCGGAGTTTTACTGTATAATATTTTATTTTAAAAATTATTACTATTTTAAGTGCATGCACACTCGTTATCACAGAGTTTATTCACAATTCACACATTCCACACTTTAGCCAGCTAGCTGCTAGAGACATTCAAGTGATTTGCTAGCGAGAAATAATAAAAAATATTGTCGAAAGTCCTTAAATAAATAAGTTTTGCACAGCAAAAATGCATAAATAAATTAAATTTTCTGGGTATTTTATTGTTATACTTATGACTATAAATAAATGCAACAATAAGTGAGTGCTGAGTAAATTTGAACAATTCTTGCATAAATATCTGGTAGAATTTTATACTTTTTAAAGGAAATGTCATATATGTAAATACATATAAATTTATGGCGAATAAAGGTTTTTTGGTTAATTAAAATTAAAATAAATAAAAACCTTTGATATTGTGAAACAGATTCCCTTTTTCTTAATTAAAAAGTTAATGATCATTAAATTAATTTCTTTTACCCTTCTCTACAGTAGTAAAAATTGTTTTTTGTTAAAATTTTATTTATTATATTAATAAATATTTATAATTGTAAATTCATAACTGCCAAAGTTTTTAAAATTAATTAATATTTTCTCTTTCCTTTATTTCTTTTTGTTGTTGCTTTTGGTATTAAAAACAAATAAGCCACAGAAATTTATTCACGCGTTTGATTACCTATTCATACGCGTGTATCTATGTATTTATACAAATGTATTTATACAAATCATAACTGACAATCTTATTAAGGACTGCATATTGCTGTTCATTTAATCAGTACAACTGCTCTGCCAATCATTATCATGCATGCAAATGTCAACAAAATTTCAATTCACATGCATGCATACGTATAGCATAACATTTTCCCATTAGTAACTACCAATTTATATTAATTGCACAAAAATATTACACTTTTAAAAAGAATATTATGACATATTTTATTTTTATTTTTTTTTTTAGAAGAATAGCAAAAAAAAAATCTTTTTAATTAAATTTTTTTTTAAAATAAGCTCTAGATTTTATTTGTAATTAAAGAAGTCAATAATTTTGCAAACACATGTAAATTGATATTATTCATCATAACAAACTAAAAAGTGGAATTTGAATTTTTTGTAACTTAGGCCTTTTTTGATATCACATAACGATATGCTGGAGTACAAAAACACAACAAAATAAATACTTAACATGTTTTTACAACAGAAGTTGAAAAAATATAAAACAAATAGACTGTATTGAATTGCAGAATGAATGATAATGCAGATTTTTTTATGCCACTGAATTGAATGAATTGAATATAATTTGCATGTGTGTGACATACATAACTATGTACTCTTACTGGTACATTTTTTATTAATAAAATATTTAGCGTGTTAAATTTTAGTAAAGATATTTTTTTTAAATATAAAATATATATCCCAGCAAACACAGCAAGCTATAGACTACAAACTGTCAAAATTATAATTGATTAAATAATTTTATATGGAAACGTTTATTTGACGACTGCAGGTAGGCCGTTGCCGTTGTAGCCAAGTTAGGTAATTTCTTATTTTATAAACAACAAAAAACAAATTTAGTTCTGTCAAATATGAAATAAAAGAGCGTTTGAAAATATTTTTATTTTATTTAATAAAAAAAAAATATTTTTCCTTAATTTCCATTATTTGGAGCTTGCGAAATGAAAGTGGCAAAACTGAAATATGTTTATTTCCAATAGACATCGTTGCCATTTTAGCCTTTTTAAGGCTAAATTTAACCTTTTTTCTTGCATTTAGCTTCAAAATTTATGATTTAGCCTCTAGCTGTTTTCTTGGCCTGTTTTATTCTTCAAAATAGCTTTTTTTTGGAAAAATTAAGACAAATTATACATAAACATTTGGAGGCTGAGACCAAATTAGCTAAAGTAATATTTTCGAGGAAACTTTGATATCTAAGTTGATCAAACGACGGTAATATCTAAGTAAATTCCTAATTGATTAATAATTTGTTTCACTTAGTATTTAGTTATCTAGTACTACCGTTTAATAATACTGAGGTTGCTCGCTTTTGAGTAAGACAAATCACGCAAAATATCAGAATAGAAATAGCATTAAAAATCAAAAAATAAATTGTTACTTCAAGGAATTTTAAATATTATTTTTTAGTATTGAAGTTGAAAAATAATTGAAGTCGCTCAAAAGTATTTAAATACTATAGAAGATTACGGGGACACATATCATAATTTAAAGCTAATGTTGTCTAAATTTATAATCTACTGCTCAAGAGAAGGCCATCTAGTTTTGTAATCTATTGCTCAATTTCTCAGAAGTTACTTCGGACTATTTTTAAAACTATTTGTTTGAAATTTCCATACACTAAAATACTGTTATTCTCAAGGATTTTGGAAGTTTCCGTTTTGGGTCATAAAATAAAAACAACGAGCATTTCCGAATATGTTAAAGCACTTTCAAAAAGTTTAGAGCCTACAGATTAAATAAATTTTTATGGGCAAAATCGGGATTGGTACCTCAGCAAAGTGGGGAATGGTAAAAATCCCTCAAAGCAACAGCACTGGGGTATATTTATATTTCAAAAAATTGTTAAAAATAATTCAAATTAACTTCTGAGTATTTATGCAATAGATTACAAAATAAGACAGCCTTTTTCTTAAAATGGTATATGTTTTAACCCTGAATTTTCTATGGTTCGTCCGGAAGTTAATATGGATTATTTTTAAATTTAACTACTGTTACTTTGAGGGACGAACTATAGAACATTACGGGATGGGAAATATATCATTTTAAAGGGGAAGTCATTTAGATTTGTAAGCTTCTGCCCAAATACTCAGAAGTTACTTTGGACTATTTTTAAATTTTCTTTTGAAATTTCCATATACTCCAGTACTGTTGTTCTCAAGGATTTTGGCAGTTTCCGTTTTGCACGAAATTATTCGAAAATGTTAAAACACCTCCAGACAGATTAAAACCTACAGATTAAATTCCTTTTTAATTTTGGTAATTTTAATTTTGGTAGTTTTTGATATTTCATATTTTTTTATAAAAATTACAATTAAGATTCCTAATATAATAAAGAATTAAAAAAATTTTGAATTTTAAGCTGAAGCTATTTAACTTTTTTTTAGCTTATTTTTTTCAGAGTGATTTAGCCTTTTCTAGCGTTTTTTTTTTTTTTTTAAGGAAATATAGCTTTTTTAAAGTCCTGCCAACGCTGCCAATACATACCAGATGCATACAGTTTTAAATTGTGTACACAGATATGCAGCTGACTACAGGACAAGAGGCATTTGTAGTCGGGTTCTATATTTTTACTGTATTAATGTCGAAGTGCTAGATCATTCAGAAAAGGAATTATAAAGGAAACCTCTTATAGCGTTGCTTTAAATTGCTTGTAGCTACACTAAATGTAAGAACTTGCATGAACATACGTATATGCATAATTATTCTTTTATTCTTTGAGATTGACGATATTTTCATTTTAGCCAAGAATCTTAAATTTGAGTTCATTAACTGATTAATTGCGTGTAAAATCTACTTTCTTATAAGAATATTTCTCAAAACAAAATAAACAAAAAAATATCTCGTAAGAATCAATTGATTTAAGAAAATATTGAATCACACTAAATTGTTTCATATAGACTCAAATGCTATGTCGAAAATTAAAGTATAATAGATTTATTTATTCATTCCATTCCGCGATTGTGGAAAGAATTATTTGTGCGGAAACAAAATTTCCGCGATCGAAAAAATTTTTAATTTTAGTACGGTTTTTACACTGTGCGAACTAAGAAAGTATATTTTTTTATGTCTATATCGTGTACATAGAGGGTTACATGTATTTCAAAATGACTGAAAATAATACCAGAAGCAGTCAAATCAAGCATTAGACTAAATAATAAACAGAAGTATAAAAATAAATAACAGCAAGAGTTATAGAAACCATAACAAATGAATTATTAATTTTGAAAATACGTTCTTTACATTAATAAAAATATTTTTTTTATTTTTTATGTTGGTCTATTGCTTATTGGTATCGTTTTTATATTTGGTTTCCATTTTAGTTAATAAATAAAATGAAATTAGGAAATAAACAAAAATTTAAATCTTTTTTATTGTGTTTGGCAGGTTTTCTATAGAAACGAAAGAAAAAAATTTAATTCAAATTATATTAATATATGAACCTTTATAAAACTATAATATGAAAACTATATTAAATTGTAGAAAACACTTAAAAATTACTGGTGCTACAGGAAGTAAATATTTGAAAGAGATTTGCTACTTAAAGCCAAATTTTTAACAATAAGCTTCTCTATATCGTAACTTGAAATATTGTAAGACTATGAATCACTAGATAAATACCGCGATACTATTTATATAAAAGAAACTCTGTTATTTTTGAAAGTGATACAAGTCCATTTACAAAACTGATTTAGCGGTAATTTTAGTATCTAAGCTAAGTTAATTACTAAATTTATTGCTGATTCAGTTTTTGGAGAAAGTGGACATATACCACTATCAAAAATAACAGCTCATTTAATTCTAACGTTGTCTAAAAACTTTAAGAAACCAATTATTTTCATTCCAAATATTTGTAAATCTGCAAAACTTTATATGGATGAAATTATTTGTTTTTAGTTTCTGTATTTTATAGGCTCATAAATATTAAAATTTTCGTTATCGATTTAATATTCTTTGTTTTTTATGACCATTTCTTTAATTTTCATTTCATTTCATTTAAGATTTTAAAGAGGCTCATTAAATTTGTGTAGCTCAAAAAACAATTTATTTAAATTTTGTTTAAAACCTTTAAGAATGATTAATGAATTGTATTTCTTTATATTAATTGTTTTACCATTTGCTGATAAAAAAAACACACACACACACACAACTGAAAAATGATGAGAAATAAATAAAAGAAGGTCGTGTTTAGTTAATGAAAAACACTAAAAGAGAGGAGTTCAATGTTTGTTCAAGGATGTAGACGATAAAACAGTCTTATGGTAGCGTATCCCTTGGAGCAACGTCTGCATACTAATTTATTCAAGATGTTTGTATCCATCTAAATTAAATAATTTGACTACAAAGAAAGGTTCATAACTCTTAAGTAGCAAATACGTACGCTGTTTCTTTTGGTACGAAATTTAATTAAATATTTACTCGTACATATTTTGAAATTAATTTCTAGTTGTTTGGTTTTAAAGGACCAAAGCAATATGGATTTTAGTTTTCTGTTTGTTTGTTTGTATATTTCTAAAAAGATTACAAAATTCTATTGCAAGGAAAAGGATTAATTTTCTACTCTTAAACCTTTTTTCTATACATACTTTGTAAAACTTTAAGAGAAAGTTTAAAGGAGAAACAAAAATAAATTTAATTTAAACTGAAATATAAAGTGAATGAATTTTTTTTTTGCAAGTTTCGCAATATTGATTCATTAAATCTATACTTAAGAGAAGAAAAAAATTGTTAAGAAAACTTTTTAAATTAAAATTTTCACTCTTGTACAAAATTTTTTTACAACGCCTGGCATCCTACATAGAAAGGGAGTTATAATAAGCATTATTATTATTGCAAAGCATAAGCTCAGAGCCAACTAAATAATGCTGATAAAATTCCAATGCGAAATAGCTTAATATGTTGTGTCCCACTAAAAGTGCACTTTTTCATTTCATGCTGCAAATAAAAGATTATTTCACGTGCTGAAACCACATGTCGTACAGACATGTTCCATGTTTTCATTTAAAAAAAAAAAGTAAGGCCTGACTGAAAGTTATTCGTTGTAAGTACATTTGCTGCTCATAGATTGTTTTAGGGTATTCCGAACCCCAAATTCCATTTTTTTTTTTAATTGAAATTTATTTCACTTTGCTCAATCATATTTATAAGGCTTTGTTCTTTTGTGAAGCACTCCTTTTTTATTAATCAGAATAAACATATGCGACACCTGCCAAATTTCAGAGTTGACACTTTCACCAAAAAAAAAAAAAAAAATTAATTGTTAAAAGTGCACTCTTACTGGGACACCCCATATTTTTCACTGTAAGTAAGAAGGGAAGATGTTTGTGATTCCTACACTATACATATACCACCCTATAAACTAATATATTCTGAATATTTATAGATAGCGGAAGTCGACTAACCGATGTACTTTGATTCATTCCTCCGTCTGTCTCTCTGTCTGTTTGGCATACCAATCTGTCAGTAGTTGCTGTCGACAGGTTGATATTGAAATTCAGCCATAAGGAAATTTTTTTCTTCGAGCTAAGCAGCAAAACAAAATGCCATAACATTTTATAGGCGTTTTATTGAAATTGAAAAAAATATATAAAAAAAAAATTAATTTCGAGATTTGTTTCTCCCCTTTTAAAATATCTTTTAAGAAGAAGAGAAAAAAACCAAGCACGTATTTGAATTACTTATCACTTACAAAGTTTTAAACTCCTTTTTCTTCAATTATAAGTAAAACAATCATAAATACATTTACAAAACTGTATATTGTATGAAGAAAATATATTAAAGTGTTTGGCAGCAAAATGAGTTTGATTTTATCCACCGTTTTTAATTTCCTTTACCAACATTTCGCCTTCTCTACTCTTGGCGTTCGGTATAAATAAAATATGTTTTTGAGTTCTTAAAGCATAAACAGAAAAAAATGGTTCCAATTCGTTACACTTGGTTTAAGAAACCAATGAAACATTACCATATTCTGTATGCCTTAACGCCGAAGGCCATTACCCTAATAAGTTACACCATAGAGCGAGAGGTTAGCTTAACAGTAAGTATGATATTATAAATAAACATATAACGGGTCCGTCAAATAACTTTTTTTTTTGAAAATGCTATAAAAACATCGAGTGTAGCTTCGACTGTGTGGCACGTAGCACCGTCCTGTTGAAAGCAAATGTTGCCAATATCCTCCTCTTCAATTTTTGTAAACAAAAATTCGTTCAACATGGCCCGATAACGATCGCCATTGACTAACGGCCACTCCTTGCTCATTTTCGAAGAAAAATGGCCCAATTATGCCTCTGGACCAAAATCCGCAGCAAACAGTGACTCCTTTTGGGTGCGTCGGCTTTTCAATGTATGCGTGCGGGTTTTCTGTGCCCCAAATGCGATAATTTTGCTTGTTTACATACCCGCCAAGATCAAAATGAGCTTCATCTGAAAAGATGATTTTTTTTGGCAAAATCGGTATCTTCTGTAAGTCGATCGCAGGCCCACTTAACGAAGCGAAAACACAACCATATTTTTTCAGCGGAAGGATAAAACTAATTATCTGTCAAATCAGACATGAGCTAAGTGTTACCATTCACGAAATAAGCACTAGTTGAAAAAACGTTAGATGGCGGACCCTTTATAAACATACCCAAGCTAACAGACTATGTACACAACAGCTACAAAATATTTATACTTTTAAAATATTCTTCCTTACGAGTATGCCGGCTGGTGTCAGTTTTTATTTTATTTGCTTGATTATTTCCAGTTGGTGTCTGCTTTTTGTTTTCGTTTTTTTCATTTGCGTTAATCCCTAAAGAAAAATCAGTATGAGATTTTTTTTAGTCTCTCTAGCTCTTAACAACGAAATTAAAAAAAAAAACTTTTTCTTTTTAAATTTTTTTCTCTTCAAGGCATAAAATAAATATTTTATTTATACACAAACAACACATCATGTGAAATCTGCACACACAGTAATTCTTGGAAAATTTATATTTAAATATTCTTTAATGTTTGGTTTTTAATTTGAAAGTTTATTTAATTAGTTCTAAAAAGATTTCAAGTAAAAAATGTATATATGAAAATTAATGCATAAATTTTGAAATTTTATGGTTGACGCTTTCGCTTTGGCAAGAGCCAATAAGAAAAGATTTGGCAAGCATATAAGCCAGCATATAAGAAAAACTCAAACATATGAGCTACTTTAATTTAGAAAATTTCTTTGTTTCCATAAAACTTATATTAAAAACTAATATCAACTATAAGAAAATAACAAATTGCTTTTAAATTAGTTTTTTTTTAGTTTTGTGTTTTTAATTTATGAAAAAAATTTATTGAATAAAAATAAGAATCATATTAATTTTCAAACTACAGACTGCAGAAACTAGCTAAGTCGTGAAGCAATAATATCGCTAAAAACAATATGTAGTTGGTGATTTACATGAAGAAACTTAAGTTTAGAACTAGAAGCGGTAACAAGGCCACACTATGATACTATTCTTATATTATAAATACTCATAGATTCTAGATAAAAATTGTGCGAATCCTCTTTAAATATTCATTAAGAGTTGAAAAACTTCCTTATATGATTTGTCCGCCAAGTTAGACTGTTTTAGGTAGTGAAGATCTAAGTACAGAAAAACGGATCTAAATTTTATTATAGTGACAAAGTACATGTTATTCTGTTCTCCCGACTTTTTTACATGACCTTTAGAGGTCATATGAATAACGTGTAAATTATTGATGGACTTAGGCTCAGTAAGTCATTTGTTTTATTTCAAGAACAAAATAATTGTTTTCGCTACTCTGACAATCTTGATCTCCAACTAACTTTATTGCCATTCTTTTTCTAGCCATTCCCTAAGTGCGAGATTTATAGTGCTGCAAGACAGTCCGCAAAATGGTTCTGGGCCAATGCAACTACTAATTGCGACCTGTTTTTGCGAGTTCGTCTGCTTTCTAGTTACTTAAGTATTCACTATGACCTACCATCCATATTAAATGCTATTCCTTTCAGAAGTATTAGGCAACCTTAGTGACAGTGAGTAATTGTAGTGCCATATATTTAATTGTTATTAGTGTCTCTTTCTTTTATTACTATTTGTTTATTTTTTTATTTTTTTGCTATTCGTATTGCTATCAAAATTAGCCCCCTTCTGTTCTCTTTCTTCTCTCTCTTCTAATTTCGTCTCTTAGAAAGAGCTGCTTAGCATGTATATCGCCTGAAAATCTGAGTTTTCCTGACTCATTTTGAAAAATAAGCTTTTACTGCTACATTGATTAAATACGATTTCTTCACTTACAACCGTTTTTGAGTCATCTATGTATCGTGCAGTGGACTTGAAACTGAGTTTAGGTCTGTGAGAAACTTTTGAATATGAGATGCTTATAAATTAGGACTAGAGAAATAACGGCAGTAATCCGGCCTTTTGCTAATAAACAAAATGCCCTTAAAAGTAAGTTTCATCGCCTTACTTCTAGAGGCAACGGGATCCAAAATTAGTTAGCGGCGAGAACTCTTGTAATGTACTATAGCATAAAATTAAGTGATTTTGCACTTGCGGATGAATCTAAGATATGTTCAGGTAATATTAATTTAATATAACTGTTTCTTTTTGAATTGCCTTGCTATTCCAATGATAAAACACTGCAACTTAAGGTACCGGGAACTGACTGTTATTTGATGCCCTGGTTTAACTTCACAAGTTATAAATTGCTTCAAGTATATATAAATAGTTAATATAGTTTTATGTGTATACTTTGAATTTGGTATCCTAAGTAACTTATTGTTGCTTTTAATTTTATAATTACTGCTTTAAATATTTTAAAATAGCTGTTTTAACTTATTAGAAATAATTTTATTTTTGTATCATATAATTGGGTATATTTGGAATACCATAAACCAATTGATAATTTTGATTGCTATGTGTTTTAATATTCATTTTATTACCGTAATTTACACAAAACCCTATTTCTATAGCTACTCAAACAAAAAATATATAAATAAAAACATCCTTTTAAATTGTGCAAGCAGTATATCAACAACCTGAAAAATTATTTTCATTAATCACTTCCCCGTATGACTGTCATAAACTTAAATAAACGAACCAACAAAACCAACGAACATCATCAATTTTGATATTAAATTTGAAGAAAGGAAAATCTCATGTAATACTGAACAATAAATGAGAGTGTGTGGAAGAAACATCATAAATGCACAGATCCACACGTTTGTATGCACATATGTACATATGCACAACGTCACAGACAACGGCATAAATGCATGTTAAAGGGAATGATAACGTTGACAATAATAATGTTAATGATAATAATAATGATGTTACTACTGCTGGCGTATTGCAGCTGATGAAATGTCAAGCCAACATAAGACAACACATAAAACAATGTCATATGTGTGAATGGAAATGATGCTGAAATATAAAAATTAAAGAAATAAATAAATAAGAAAAGAAAAACACAACAACAATCACTTTTACAAGTAAAGAAAAAATATGGTTGAATATGGTCACCATAAATATAGTTTGTTCACTGTAAAAATATTGTTATTAATTTGAAGCACCTAAAGATTATTATAATCACGAAAAACATGTTTCTAATTATTTTCACTGTCTTAAATATTGTGGAAAAGTATCAATTTATTTTTTATAAAATATTTGCTGAAACCATAAATATGTTTATAACAAATATATTATGATTACCATAAACATAATATGTTTAATTAAATGAGAAAAAAAAAGGTTGGAAGAAAATTGGCTTCGATACGCAACCATATAAATAAAATAAGTATAAAACAAAAACTTAATGGTGATTAATAGTTCTTAACTGAGTCCTAGTTTTAAGGCAAGTACTGTCAAATAAATTTAGAAAGAAAAAATTTATTTAAAAATAATAATCAATGGGAAATGAATAAATTGAGCACATTTTTATTTATATAAGAAATTTGTACAAAAAATTTAAAATAAAAAAATTTATTTTAAAAATTTTATATAAAACATAAAAAAAATTTGAACCTGAACATCTCCAGTTAAGAAGTATTTTTAATATTTTTTTTTTTAAACTATTGTGTTTACCTTAGATTATATACATCAACCATATTTTTTCTTTACGTGGATATATACGTACTCAGAGTAATACTAATGAATGAGGAAAAAAATATGCTGCATGAAAAAAAAAGAAAAACAAACAAATGAAAACACCAGTACCATTTTGACTTGCAATCAAATAATATAAGTATTTCAGAAATTTATATGAAATATTTACAAATGCTTTTTTTTTCTTGCGAATTTTTATTTGTGTGAACAAGCAGAATCTTTAGCGAGTGAAATCTTTTAAACGTTAACAAAAATGTTATAGTTCTTAAATGTTTGTAACTCTTATACTTTTATCTAAATAAATAAAATTCTTTTTCTGTTTGTTTGTTCATTATAAAATTTTTTTCAATGGAGTGCTCTGAAGTTTGGTACATTATAGTCTCTCAGCCCTATTCAAAGAAGAAAACTAGTTTCTATATGATATCTACTTTAGTTAATAAAGGCTGTAAGGTAATAATCCTATATTAACATTTTTATATTCAAAGAAGGTTTATTAACTAATATACCCTTTAGCAAAATTTTCAAATTGGATTCTGGCAATGATTTGCCAAATTATTCGGTATTCGCAAATATATATTTCATTCGTACATTTTTTTATTATTAAGCCACAAAAAGTTTATTTAATTTAAAGAACAGTGTATATTACAACATGTTTACTAGTTTATCTTTAAAAAAATTAAAAAAGTATCAAAATTATGTAGATAATTTATGTAACCTCTTCACAACGAATAAAAAGAGAAATGATTACCCATTACTTTTTTATTTATTTTGATTTTATACACGTCACTGAAAATTAAAATTAATGAATTTGTATTAGTTTTACAAAACAAAAATTGTGATGAAAATGGAAAATATTAAAAGAAAAAGGTGTGAAGGTGTGATTCCATTTTTTTAATTAATTAATACTCTTTTTTTCAGTAAAATAAAAAAGTTATTTTCTTTAAAATTTTTTTTTAATATAGGCTCTAGGTCTAGAGAGAGCTCTAGAAAAATCATAGAAAATAAAAACGTCGAAAAAATTATCAAATAAATAAAAAAATTATATTAACATTTATTTTGTTTTAGCACAATGTAATAAAAAACAAAAACAAACAATCAGTTGTCACAGCTTAATATAGCTTTAAAGTAGGGCCATACTTACTTTAAAATTTGTGGATTTAATAAAGGTTTAAAATAGGAGTATTAAGATTAAAAACGTCTCTGAATATAAATTAAGCGATTTTAACTTAATAACGGCTTGCAAACCTGTATTAAGTCTCTCTGAATAAGGCTGTTTATATTTACTCTATATATACTTTTGGCCTGACCACGCCCACTTTTCAACGATTTTCACTAACCACTGTTTAAAAAGAAATTATACTTTGAAATATTTTATTTACAACTTTCGTTACCACTTCTGATAATAATTATAGCAAAAGCATGAACCACTTTATATATTTAAAAGTAGTAATTCTTTTAAAAACTGTCTCTAGTTTTGTATGGAAAGATAAAATCATTTTTCATAACAACAAATTCTATATGCACAAGGGTATCTTCATTTTTCATTACTACGTGCATATTTCATCTCCCCCTCGTTGTGAACATTATATATATAGGCAAACACTTGTGCTTTTATAGAGCAATAATATTTTTGGGGTAATTTTTCATCATACATGTTGGTACATACATGTTGTAAAGATGCCAAATCATCATTATATATACAAAAAGGAAAAAGTTATGTGTATTGTGCATGATTTAGCAGCAAAACATATACAGACAGATCTTTTCTTTAAAAATTTGCTAAAACCTAAACATAAAATTATGGTTTAAGTACTAGATTTGACTTTGTCTGCCAAGTTAATATTAAATCTTTTTTTTTGTTATACTGCTGAAGCAATAAAAATTCACAGACTCATTGAGAAATTGTGTAAAATTATTTTTTCTGTCTTTTTTATATCAAAGGCGTTGCCTGTCATTGTCACTCAGCCAGCAGGAAAAAATAAACCATAAAACACAATCCCAAATATTCTCACATATCGAAAGATTATCATGCTCTAAACTCTAACTGGATTTTAAATGAATATCGATATGTGTATGGGTGTGTGTCCTGAAAGTGAATAAGAAATAATTTTTGTGTTAATATTAAAGTCATGCCATTGGGATAAATCTACATAAAAAAATTAATTTTCTGTTTGTTTGTTCTGTTCGCTCTATACAAAAATTTGGTTTCAACGAATTTCTCTGAAATTAATGTTAAATTCATTGGTTTTCTTCAGATGTAGAAAAACTGTAGTTAAATATTTTTTTTACTAATAAAAAATTAAATTTTTATATGTAGCGCATATACGTACTCTAAGAATTCCCACTCATAGAGTAAAAGACCAGGACGACCGGGTAAAAACAGCTGCTAGAATATAAATATTTTTTGTTTGTGTGAGTATAAAAATTGTCTCATTAATCATTTTATTGCATACCGCAAATGCCATAAACCAAATGGAACACATTTTCTATTCCATAAATAAGGTGACTTTTGAGTGTTAGGGTTTTCATAGTAGATTTTTTGTTTTTGTATTTTGTATTTTGTTATGATATTTAACTCCACCCAAATTTATTTATAAATTTATTTTATTATTCACCCATTAAAACGGCTGGTTTTGTAAACTTGAGGTGAGATTATAATTATTTATTTTTATATCGATATTTCACTTCAATTTTAACCTCTTTTGTGATACACTTTTATCGTTTGTTGTAAGTTGGTAATATAGTTCTCAATATTGACAAATATTGTTGACAAGAATTTGGTATTATACGAGTATATTAATGTTTGCTATCAATATTGCTTTCTATCAACAATGAATTTAATAACAAGTTGAGGAAAAACCAAGTTGGAAAAGTTTTGAAATTCATATTTTTTATTTTATTTGATTCATAGAATGTTTTTAACTAAGTTAAAATTATGTTTTTTGAATTATCAATTATTGAAGTAAAATTAGATCCGAGGTAATATTTATTTTTAAAAATGAGGTGAATACTATTTTCTAATACATAGAAGGCTTTTGAAATATGTTTAAATGACTTTCTTTAATATTTTTGAAATAAATTGAATGCTTTTAAAAAAACACCCTATAATTTAAATTTATTTTAAGGTAAATGAAGTAAACTGAAAGAAACAAACAATAAATCAGTAATCAATATATGTTTTTAGAATTTATTTTCGTAACAAAATAAAAAAAATTAAACTTTAATGACAGAGACAAAATGATGACAAATTTTAAATTTATAAATTATTCAAATGTGTCAAAATAATTAAGGAGTGAAGACTTTTTACATTTATAAACACTGTTAAACAGCAGTCATTGTTGTATGTATTTCGGTACTAAGTAAAAGCAAAATGTGACAGACTGAAATCAACGAAGATGGCTGAAGATGATAAGTTTTATTTTTATCCTTGTAAGAACTAAGCGCAAAAATACGGTTTAATAAATCTTTTGGTTTACCAAAATAAACTTATTTGGTATATGTACATGCAAAAGGAACTATTTAATATAATTTATCGTTTAAATTTTTTTTTTATTAATTTATAATTTATATGTTCCTAAAGGGTGGCGGAAAAATTAAGATGAATTTCATGAAAATGTTAATTGATGTTTATAAATTACTTACTATTTTGTATTTAAATAAATTAATTAATTTTATTTAATAATTTTAATGATTTGCATAAAAAAATTTACTTGTAAATAATTACCACGTTACGAGATGAATGTTCAGTATAATTCATAACTGCCTTCAAAATTTAATGCAGGACTCGATTGAATAAATTTTTATTAAATTATGATAATGGCTTCGTTTTATTAATTTCTTGCTGATAATAAATCTGCAAGAAAAAAACTAATGCAGTTAGTTTTGGAAGGAGACAACCAAACTACTTCAAATAATTTTATACTTGAGAAATAGGCAACTCTGACAGCTAATATAATTTGTTTTAGTTTTAACCCAATAGAAAATATATAAAGAATTGCCTAAAGCGACATTTGGCTAATCGCTTATAAGCTGATCCTAATATTTGGTAAATGTTTCAGTACTCTGCAATACTCAAACATGAATACCGTAACAATAAGAATTCCTCACCAAGTCCGACATAGTAAGTAACATGTTCTCTTTCGAGAAGCAGCTATAGTTATTTTATTATGCTGACAATCAGTAATTATAAGGAATAATGAGAGCAATACCGTAGATAAATCAATATAAAATTAGATCTTTAATGATTGAGCACAAAATATTACACACTCAAATTAAACATTTTATTTTAAATAAATGTCTCATATTGAGCCAATTTTTAATTGAATAAATTATATATTTATTTAAAAATTTAAAATAATAATTTAAAAATTTTGTAATAAATTATTCGATCTTAAAAATTTATTATTATTTAATATTAATTAAGCTTAAGATCTTAAAAAAATAATAATAATAATTAATATTAAAGAATAATAAATTTTTAAGATCGAATAATTTAATAAAATTATTACAAAACTTATGAGCGCACATAACAACATCAGGAATATAGAAGAAAGACGTTTTAATAATTACCAAATGATGATGGTGAACAACAGAATTCATTTTTTAATTTTTCAAATTTAATAATTTCGACATATGAAATTTTATTTTATTATAAAAATAAATTTCTCTGAAAAAGACCTTCAAAAGAAAGTCGAAATGTCGGAAAATTTAAATAAAAACAATTTTTTAAGATCTTAAGCTTGATTAATATTGAATAATAATAAAAATTTTAGTTTTAATTAATGTACCATTTTTATAATACAAGCGATTAACTCGTCTAATTTGTATGAAAAACACTCAATATTTTGAGTACTTTCTTATGAAATTTCAAGACAAGTTGATGGATTGTGTTATAAAAACAGCATATAAAATTATTACTTCGCGTGTGATTTTCTATACGTTCTTTTGCTTTGTTTTTTATTTTGCTTTAAATTATTTCATTTTTCTTTAATTCAGTATAAACAATTTTAGTTTATTAAAACACGTTTATCTTAAAACTTAAATAAATATAAAATATTCTATACAATTTATACGCCTTCTTTTATTGATTTTGTTTCTTTAACCAAGATTCCCTTTCTTTTAATTACATTTCTGCAAGTCTTTTCCTTTTTTACTTACATGATTGAAACACACAGTAAATTTGTTTGATTATAATATATTGTTTGCACCTGTGCCGTTGTGTAAGTGTAAACTGTGAGTGTACACGTGCATATACTTCTAGATAATTAAAAATTGCTTTTGAATTCTTAGAAATAATACAGCGTGTAAGCTTAACAATAAAGAAAATTACAAAGAGAGTACTTACTTACATATTCAAGTACGTAGGTATATGGTATGGTAGACTTCAATACAATTATCAGCTGGTATAACGTATGCATAACCTGATATTTTTTTTAGTATTTATTAAAAAAACAATATATAAAAAATGAAAATAACCCTTCCGTAGGAAAAAAACTTCATGAATTCCTTACGAAGCGAAAATGATAACAACAACATTACAGAGGATCCAAAAACAGCATGAAAGAGTATACCTGTGTCGGTCACAAGCAAACGAATCAAATTGATCAAATCACTCAATTGAACGAAATGATCCGCTCCTTTTTTTAATTTTTGTCGGTCTTGCGGTCTTCCGGTCTGTCGTTCGTTTGTTCTTATGTGTTAAAAAAAGGTTTGTGGGGTCATTACGTCTTAAAAATAAAAAAAAAATTTGCAATATTATTTATATGCTTTATTTTACTTTATTTATTTATATGTTTTAATAAATAATTTAAATTTTTTTCAGTCGTTCGGCCTTTTCTATCTTTCATTCATGTATTTTATTTCGACCATTTAGCAAATGACCGATTTAACGAAACTGACCGATCGGTCACTAAAAGGGTATTCATTAATCCAGAACAAATCAAGCTAGAAAATGTTTTGAGACTTGAATGATTCGTAAGAAAATTATTATAATACAAGTATATTTTTGTTGTCTTTCCCAAAAAAGACAGAAATAATGGCAACACTTTTTGTGCATTTGTCAAGTAATGGAAATTTGCAAACTGAGTTGCCTAGGCAGTGAAATACTGGCCTTAGAAAACCTAGGTAAAAAAAACTTCTCTCCAATTGTTTTAGTTGTACATTGGCCTGTATTTCTTTCAGCTAAAATAACTTTTAGTGCGTAGTAATTATTAATTAAAGTTCTCTAAAATCTTTATTTTTAGATTTCCAGTATTTTAAGGTTCTTAAAAAAAATTTAAATTTTTAACTAATTTTTGAAATTGTATAAAATTTTTAAAAACTTTCTCATTAAAACTTTAAATTATGCCAACAATAAATTTAAAGATGATAAATAAGTTTTATTTAGTTTTACCTTAAGGTTGTTTTATTTTTAATTGTTTTTCTTTATAATCTTTTTAAAAGTTTTATATTTTAAACTTTTGCTAACTATTTACTAAAAGAACAAGTTGACAATACGTTAGTAATTAAACAAGTGATTTATCAAGCATATTCTACTAGCTGCGCAGTTCAACATCAACGAATTTGTTAAAAATACATTTTTTTAAATATTAAAACTAAGTAAAGAGGGGTTATTTCACATTCAGTTTAATTGCTTTATTTATGAAGCACTTGTTTTAGGAAACGTAAATTTTAAGTATTTTTTGTAAAGAAATGTAATAAATTTTATTTGCATTTATTGCTTAACTTTTTCTTATATTTATAAAATAATAGAAAAACACGCTAATTATTTTTATTAAGTTTTAAAAGAGACTAGCGTTGCCGGAAGCTAGAAAATTAAGAATTCAAATTAGCTAGAAAAAAAGTTTGACAAAGCTAGATAAATCGCTTTAAAAAAAATAAGGGAAGGCGGTTTTTTTTACTTCTTACAAAAAAAAAAAAAAAAACTAAATAAAACAAACAAAAATAAACAATAATAATTAAATTCCGGCATAAGATATCGAGAGAAATTTTAATTTAAGCAAGATTTCCGACTGCCATAATTTAGCCCTGACCATTGATTGCGATAGAGCTCAGCAATTGTATCTGTCATATAAAGAGTGTCCCAACAAGAACGCAAGATTTAAATTTTAAATAAAACACAGATATTTCAAAAAAAAATCGTGAAACTTTATTATATCGTAAAGTAAACAGAATGAGGTTATGTATGGAACAACATTTCGGGCAGATGGCCGCCGCGGCTTTGCTGGCACACACGCGATCTTTTAATGAAATTTTCAATGACCGTTTTGCATAAATGCTGCGGTATTTCATTAATGCAGCGTCCAATTTCCTCTTTTAAGGCTTGAGTCGTCGTCGGCTTATTCGCGTATGCCATCGACTTCAAAAAACCCCAAGAAAACAGTTTAATGATGTTAAATCGCACAATCTAGGCGGCCAATTTTTGTTTCCAAAACGCGAAATAACACGACCGGAAAATGACTGATGCAGCAATTGATTCTTTTCTCTGGCTGTATGACATGTGGCGCCGTCTTGTTGAAACCACAAGCAAGAAAAAACTGGTTATCATTTCACGATACCGAACACCATTGACTGTTTGCGCTTGACCTGCCTAATTTTCATAAAAAAAGGTCCAATGATTCCTCCAGCCCAAATTCTCGTGAATAACTCGAGGATTTTCCTCACCCCAAATGCGACAATTCTGCCTATTGACGAAGTCTTCAAGATACAAATGGGCCTCGTCACTGAAGATGATTTTATGGGCAAAATCAGCATTTTCATGTTGTCTCTCCAGTACCCAATTAACGAACTCCCTTCGCTGTCCATGGTTAGCTGGCTTCAGTTCCTGAGTCAATTGAACTTTGTATGCATGAAGATGCAAATCTTTCGTCAAAATTCGCTGAATAGTGGATTTAGAGACACCAATTTGCTGAGCTCGGTGTCGAATTGAGGTGGATGGAGTTTGAGCGACATCATCACGTACAGCTGCCACATTTTCGGTCAATCGACCTGGTCGAAGGCGCGTTGTTGTCTTTACATCACTAACAGACCCAGTTTCGGCAAATTTATCCATTAATTTCTTTACAGTTGACTATTTTGGAGCATTACTGTGACCCGTAATTGATCGCAATTTGCGAACTGTAGCCGCAAAACGTTCACCATTTTGGTAAAACAATTTCACAATAAGAATGCGTTGTTCATTCGTGTAGCGCTCCATTTTTATTAACCTCGTACCTTCTACTAGTAAACAATAACAATTGTTCAAATGTAAAACAATGACACTTCGAATGGCGCCAAATTTAAATCTTACGTTCTTGCTGGGACACCCTTTATTAATATTAATCCATTAAGATATTAGTTTTATTTTGTAAGGTGGCTTACAGTTAAATTAGATGTAAAACAATTTCCTTGATACTCAGAAACAACTGAAATGCAATTTAGTTAGGCATTTTAAATCAACTCTAAATAAGTGAGAATTAAATCTTAAACAAAACTTAATATTGCGTTATTTCTAAAGAACAATTTTCTATATCATGAGGAATAATTTTTAACAATTTAATTTTACAATTTATTACTTTTTTATGTTATTCAATTTGTGGGTCTATTTTGACCTTTTTAAAATAAAGGTCAGTATACTACACTTTAAAAACAGTATATTTTAAATATTAAGGCATTTTCTCATCCAAATACACTGTTTTCTTAATTTGTTTTCTTATTTTATTTTTTTTTTATTATTTTTTGCTATTTGCCATAGTTTTTTTAATGAAATGGATATCTATTGAACTACTTTAATTACATATTATATAATGCAAGCTTATTCGCTCAATAACTTGATTGCGCATGTGTGTTATGTGTGGACCACTTTAGATCAGCGATTGCTATAAACTGAGCTTAAGAGCCATTACATATACATTTTGTGTTGGGTGACTAGGTATGAGTGCAATGCTAGAAAATATCTGACGGACTAATCCCCAAAGAAAGAGACTCATCGCATATTCATAACACCAAAACTCTAGTTTATCATACACGAGGGTATTTTAATGAGAAAACTGTGTCTTGGGTTCAAACGTAATTCTAAAATATTTGGAATACAGTCCTACAAGTAAAGCTTAAATTGGTATGGCAAGCGTTTTTATCTCTTAAAAAATTTTATGCGCTGGCAGCACTGATCAATTTTAAAATCAAATTTTAACATCGCGTTTTGTAATGACATTGGCTGCAAAAACATTATGTTTTTAATATTTTTGACTAGTAATTACATTTTAGCTAGTTTTTTTAATTTAACGTTTTTAACTTTATTTTTGTTTGTCTTTAGTAGGTTTTATTGAACACTACTGTACTGTAGAATACGCACCGCCAACGCTTTTTTTTAGGGGTCACACTGTAATATAAATAAAGGGCGCTAAAAACTGCTCCGCTTACCGCTAAAATTTAGGTTGGACTGTTAATTGTTGAAATGTAATTGAGCTTTGTGACTGAAGTGGTTGAGTGGCAAGTTAATGCTTCTTAACTGCAAGTGCCTTAGTTCGAATCCAAAAAAAAAAATCTTAAAAAATTAAAACCCTATATAATTTTCATAAAAATTTGTCACAATATCTGGAACAAGAAACTTATTTTTTGTACAAAGGATGCTGTGGACTGCACTCTAATTGATTACAAGTAAAAATATTAAACCATAATTTTTGCAACACTAATCATTTGTTAAATATCTGAAATCGTTCAAAAAAATTTCTTTTAAAAATTCTCTTCTTTTAAATATCAAAAACTTAATATAAAACAATTTAAAAATTTGCTTTGTCTTACCAACCTTCAGTTGTCACTTTAAAATATGAATAAAATAATTTTTGTGACATATAGCAAAATGAAGTTTATGTTTAATCAAAAGCATTTTACTTTAACTCTTGCCTTTAATTTAAGAAAATGCACGTTTAATCGTTAAAAAAAATTTATGACATGTGAGAGACTTTGTCTGTTATTAATTTTCTTTTTTATTACTTCTATAAAAAAAAATTATTAAGTGCGAGGGTGTGGGATTCAGCTTTGCATGACAATTGATTTATGTTGTAAACACTTGCTATAGGGAACGTTGATGCACTGGCAATATTTAAACGGAAAAGGGGGATTTATGCATGAAGAAATTAAAAAAGAAATATCTTGTGAAAAGATGAATAATAAAAAAAAAAAAAACAAATTATTTCTGTTCATAAAAAAATATAAAACACGACTACATGCATACAAGCTAAAAAACATTTATTCTTTATATTTAATTTATGTTTAAAATAATTAAAGAAAATTGAAAAGAATGTTATTGTCGTACATTTGAAAATGACAAGCTTATGTTAATAAAAAAAAATGAATATTAATTTAATATGTTGTCTAATTAAAAATTATTAGAAAAATTCTACTTTAAGCTCTAGATGTTTTAATAACTTTAAAATATAAAAAAAATTGTGACAATTAAACAAAAATAACTTTAAAATATTTAACTGAATTTAGTGTCTTGTAAGAAGCTTCCCCTTTTTCATAAAAATAATATCGCTTTTATTTGATCTCCAGTTTTTTTTAATTGCCTGTATGACAATGCGTCACTTACAATTTTGTTAAGTTAAAAAAAACAAAAACTAATTTTTGTTTTTACAAATTTAAATACGATTTAAATAGGAATAAAGTTAAAGTTTGCACATTTGTACTTTAATTAGTTACCAACAAAATATAAAAAGAAACACTTCATACAGAACTAATTTTATTACATAAACAGGAATAAATGTTTAAAGAGAAACAAGACGTTTTTGTTTTTATACACTTGACTGAAACTAAAAGCAGAGTGACTTTTATAATTGCACGTATACCATACCAAAGCGATTAATTTGAAAGATATGAAGTCTAGTATACCTACAATCTCATGAAACAAGTGTTCATTATATGCTGCAGTTAAAACACATGCGTTTCATAAAAGTATTTAAGCTGTGCTCTCTTAAGGCCGTGATTTACTACACAATTTAGACTTTCGATCGGTCAAAAGTAGCATATGAGCGCAAAAAGTGAAATAGTTGTGTTTGTTCAAATAAATGTTGACTTAAATTTTTTTTTAATTACAAATTCAACCTCTAAAAAAATTAATTACAATATATTTTTGAGATACTGAATTTTTCACTTCTAAGTAAAATATTCGGATTAAGAATACAAAACAATGTAGCTGTTCTGATTTTTTGTTACAGATTTTTTGATAGGTCTGTACGATTTTCTAATTTAAGGAAAAGTTTCATAAAAAAAGAATTTTTGTGCAATCAGATTTTTTTATGGTTGTGAAGAAAAAGCAACAAGCTTTGCATCTTGCTTTTATAATAGGCATATCATATGCGTAGCCATTTTGAAGTAATGTTTTAAAGTTGGAGAAAAATCTGTTAGATTTTCTTGACATAAAATCATGCGTTAGTGTAGGATAATGATCCATGACCTTTAAACACTTTTCGATAAAGATGAATTAATAAAACTAAGTTAAGCAATTATGATTTAAACTAAAATTTTAAATTATAGTCCTTCAAAAAGATGTACTAGACATTATATTAAAATTATCAAAACTTTGGCAAGTTAATAATTTTATTTATTATAATATTTAAATAAATTAATTTAATTTAATTTTGTATATTAAATTGGCTGCAGCTAATGATAGACAGTAATAATTTGTTTCTTAATTTTCAAACAAGAGCTTGCTTTACTATTGCCATAAAAGACGACTAATTTGATATTCTTGCCAGCGCCAGCAACTTAGCGCTTTTAATGTTTGTAAATGATAGTGCTTTTTTTAATAATTCTTACTCGTCAGCGGTACTAAAGTTGTATAATTTTAGTTCATTATGTCTTTGCAAAAGCTAAAGGAAAATGAGCCTACACACGTTTTTTGCTATTTCGTGAAAAGAATTTTTGGTTGGAATTGATGGGCTGCATACAATAATTTGCTTAAAAATTGTGGATTTAAAATTTTTTCACAATTCCTTTAATTCAAGTTAAGAGTAAATAGTAAAATGAATATGAACTTGGGATTCATTGTTGTTTAAATTTTAGGTTCGTTTTCAAATTCAAAAGTTGACACCGCCAATTCTCATGTTGAAATTTAAACAAAGCAAAATTGGTTTATTACTTAACATAGTTTTTTTTTAGATTTTTTATAAATAAAAATTACACCTCAAATTATATTTGCTAGGAAAACAGATTTCAAAATTAATTTTAAAATATTTTTAAGCACATGCTGCATATCCAATTGCTACAAACTAATTCTCTGAGCTCACATTAATAGCAACTACATTCTAGCTAAGCTACACTATAATTTATAGCCATTTGTATGTAAAATATCACTTCAATTTTCTCTCTATCATACTGTATTCTTAAGTCGACATAATCTCTATTGAAATAATTTTATATATTTTTTTTCCCCAATTTTCATTCTCCTGCTTTACATTCATTGTCTGATGTCAACAAAATATGTTGTAAATATTTTAAACTTTATATTTGAGTGGATTGCTGTGGCTGTGTATTCTAAGTATACTCGTTGGTTGTGCGGTTTTGTTTAAAAGTTTATGGCAAATTAAATTTAGTTTTTATTTGAATGCGTTCTAGAGATGTTGCATCATACACTGTTGGTGTTATGCAGTACCAATATATATAGCTTGTGTTTCTTTTTGAGCTAAATACGTACTTTTTTTAAGTGTATTTACTTGTTAATGTGTTTATATTGTGGATTTTTAATGAAATTTAATAAAATAATATAAATTACAAAAGTAGTACAAATTTTAATCAAAACAAAATAGAAATAAGCAAAATTATTAAAATAAAAGCTTAATTAGAATATTATATACTCGCAAATAAGTAAATAAAAATTTATAAAATAAATTGACGTTGTTTTTTCTTTGCCTATATCAAATCACTGTGGTGCATTCAACATGTTTAAATTTTTATGGGTAAGTTAACGAAACAATTAATAAAATTGATAAATCTTTAGGTAAAATATATTTCATATCCTTTTTATCTTAACTCAAGTATTTAAAAACTTATGTTTAACATTGTAGAGAATACTTTGTTTTAATTATAAATGTTATGCAAGTCAGTCATCAACTGTGCAGTTGATCCTTATTTTGCAGCGCATACACACTAAACTTCAGTAAAAGTTTCACAATGTGAAAAATTTAAATAATTTTGATTTCCTTTAATTAATTCATCACTCTCCATAAACAGATATAAACACTACACAAACGTCCCAGAAGCTGATATAGTTTTGTACTAAATTGCATTCGCTAAAATTGTATAGATATTGATTGTGTATGGGCCGCCTTAAGTAATCTAATAAGAATTTAATCATTGTCAAGGATACTTCAGTTAAAATTTTACAAAACAGCTTACGTATTGAAAATATTTTGTTGCAATTTATTTAATTTGTATTAATTATTATTATTGTTAATTTCTTTTTAGTATTATAAACTATTTTTAGATTGTTTGTTTTAGATATGTTAATTAATTAGAATTATATAATAAAATAAGTTAAATCTACTAAGAATCATGTAATCATATTATATAATAAAAAAAATATTTAAAATTATAATAATCGTTTCTAAAGGGCTCAAAGATTTATTTGAAATTTTTGCTTCATAAACATTAAACAGATAAGCGACATTTATTATATATTAATGACTGAATTTTTTGCCAGCTAATTAATTGTATTAAAAATATAAATTTCATTGGTACCATTTTAAAGCGGTTTGAACTGAAACCTAGGATGTTATAAAAGTTTTAGTTTAAGCTGTTCCAATAATTAAAATTAAGATTTTATAGGCTTTTTGTTAAGCTTGAACTAAAAGATACCGAAAACAGGATCCGAATCGTCACATTGCATATCGATTGAAAACGATTTAATAACATGAATTTGATAAATTTAAGTCAATTTTTGGACCAGATCATTTAAAAAGTATTTTAAATCTACAGAACTGACCTTAATGTCTGAGACATACCATATTATATTCAAAGTGAAAGAGGTGATACGACATGTGTGAGTATTACTGGAAAAAGAAAAGTAAAATTCTGCAACAAAAATTTTTTTCAACTCTTACCCACATTATTTTTCATTTTGCTCAATAGTTTTAGAAATACAGTAAAAGTTGTAACGAAAAAATACTTTTTTTTTTGCAAAATTACTAAATGTAAAATTAAAAAAGAAAAATATTTAAAATAGAAAGTGTAAAAAATCCACCGTTTTTTTATAAAAGCATTTAAACCCATAAGTTTTAAGCAAAATGATTTATATTTTATTAAAATCAATAAAAAATTTGCGATTTTATGTAAGATTAGGTCAAACTATCACACAGTGAAGCTAGAAAAATATGTTTTCATATAGTACGTTCGTTAGCGTTATTTTGCCGTTTTTATTTCAAGTGTGATACTGCTTATAAAAAAAATGTTCACAATGAGCTGTAATGCGATTCAGTAACTTTTATGATGAACATTCGTATTGAAAAAACAAGTATAACGATATTTTATTGAATTCGGTATTCAGTAACTTTCTGACAAAAATATTTGATACAATAGAAATATTTATTTGCGATGATTATAAATATATGTGCTGTTGACTTTCTTGCAAACTTTAAATATTTTTGTCGGAAAGTTACTGAATACCGAATCGTTATACTTGTTTTTTTTTTTATACGAATGTTCGTCCAAAAATTTACTGAATCGCACTACTGATATCAAGTAATTGGAAATAATGCGTGGTACTGAAATATATATTCTCTTGCATAGCCAAGTAACTCTAAAACGTATTTGCTTTTTTTAATCGCTTCTGATTTAAAAATGCTCACTGCTCTGTTAAAAACGAATTTTATTATTCTAATGTGGGTAAAGGAACGTGAAGGGTATACGGGACACTATATGATTAAAATTATTGCGGACACTTCTTTTGTTAGTCTAGAATCCTTCTCAGAAATAAATAATAATTTTATCAAAGGAGAAAATAGAACAGTCAACAGGATTTCTGTATAGCTCAAGTGCAGTAGTCAAAGAGATGAGTACACTAGGCAAGATACTATTATAATCATTATCAGCAATGACTTAAAACTCTGTTTACAAATCACTACTGACTCAATTGCGACATAAATTAAAATGCTGTATTTGCCAACTGATTCCTATAGTTTTTGTCAAGAGAGCGAAGCTTAGAACACTTTGAAGATGGGGATTGAGTTTCCTATTTAGAAGAAATATTAAGGCAAAGTATCAAGACCCACAAATATATGACAAATAAATGGTATAAAAGCACAAATATATATTTCAAATCCTCAAAATATTGTGTAGGTAAATTCAAATGAAAAATTAAAAAGATGATTCAAATACATTTTTCATTTATTTTTTACTGCTAATTTTTTAACAATCAAAATTCGTAAAAATAAACTAAATTTCATTTATTTCAACTGACTGAAAAATAACTGTTTTTTAATTTATTTTAACCTACGAAAAATAACCTACCAAAACAGTAAAAAATACTGTTTTTCATTTTTTTTAAAACAGTAAAAAATTTGCCAAAAAAAAAAAATAAATAAAAAAAGGAGAATTTGTTTTTAAATTTTTATTAAATAAATTTTTATGTTTACATGTAAGATACAAAATAAATACACCAATATATGAACTGCAACAATTAATTCTATTTACTAGCTAAGTTTTTCATATTTAATTTACATATGCGTGCATATGAGCTGAGAGTTTTCAGTTTTATTTTTTAATAATTTGTAATTTTGACTTTTTTTCCTTTGACAACTTTTTGATTTACTTTAAGTAAAACAAAATGAAAAAATATTGTTCGTAAGTAATAAGTACATATACTCGTAAAATTAACCAATTTTTTTAAATGTACGTAAAAACATTATTTTATTGTGGTTTGCTTTTGAAACAACATACATAAAAAGTTAAATAATTAATTTCTTCGTAAAACAACTATATTTTCATTTGTTTTTTACTTAACGGAAAACTTTTAAAACAAACTACAAGCAGTAAATGTAAAACTTTTTTGAGTGTATGTGTAAAAAACTACATACGATGCTAGACAATGTAAGTATTTTTACATTTAGTTAACGAGGCGCACAAAATAAAAATATCAAAAAGACTTCTTAAATTTTTGTGTTGTTTTTAAAGCAAGGATCAGATGAGGGTTAAGTAAATCTCATACGATGGTTGCCTCTTATATTTCGGGACTTAGCAACCTTGGTGTTGCAACCTGGCAACTGACAGCTGTATCGTAAAGTTGGACATTTTTGAGGTTATACGTACTCAGAACGTTTTGACATACGAGCGCTATTTGTGTTGTTTACAGTAACTTAAAAAATTCATCTCGGCCCAAACATGGAATTAAATCGTGAACATTTTCGTGCGATTATTTTTTACAACTTCAGACGTGGATTAACTCGGCAACTTGGATGAACTTAATTCAATTTTTGGCGATGAAGCTCCATCAAGGACCAGTGTTTATCGATGGTATGGTGAATTCAATCGTGGTCGTAGCTCACTCCACGACGAATTTCGTGAAGGTCGTCCAAAATCAGTTGTTGTTCCGAAAACCATTGATTCTGTGCGCGAACTGATATTGCAAGATCGTCATGTGACCTATCGTGAGATTGAGACAACCTTAGGCACTAATGGGACCAGCATACATTCAATATTGCATAAACATTCTGTCAAAAAAATTTGTTCCCGTGGGATCAAACGCATGCAAAAGTGTATAGATCTTCCTGGGAAATATTTTGAAAAATAATAAAGTGATTTTCGATGATTAATATTTGTTTTTGTTCTCTAATCCTGAAATATAAAAGGCAAACCTCGTATATGTCGCATATGATACGAGTAGTATATTTCTAATTAAAATAAATAGAAATTTTTTTTGCTTTGGTTCAAAATTTGGTTTACTTGTGCTACTAGTAAGTTTTAATAGTGGGTCTTTCAGTGTTATAAAACTTAATACACAGTAGCACATTTTTCAACTTCAAAATCTTGAACCAATTGAAACCCTTGAAATCTGAAACCTTATGATGGCAGAAGAAAAATTATAGCTGGGTTTTGAATTATTAGCAAAGTTTTTTTTTATAATTCATTTTTGAAGTTTTCGACTGGGAAGAGGACTTTAGTACATTTTTCAAAGAACATGTACTGATTCTTAAGTCTATAACTCGTGAACTATTCGAAATATTGCTTTTCTCTCTTCAGCAAATTTGTACCTCTTAATTAGATCTGAAAATTTTGCCTTGAGATAAAATCAAATAAAATCATGTAAACACCGTCCGTTTGAATGATTGTTTGATGCAAAATAACGGCATTTTTCAAATGTCAAAAAATTTGCATTGTTTTGATTGCACGTTTGAATTAAATAAATTTGGGGAATTTAAATAATTACGGCATACATTGCAGAAAGAAAAATTTAGTATCTAAGAGTGTAGGAAGCTGAACTTGTTTTGCTATGTTTGTGGTATTTATGTGCCCAAACGTTCAATGAAAACGTAAAAAACTAATTTTACTGCTGAATTTAGGAATGGGTACCTCTTGTATTATTCTAACCAGTTGGACTTTTTCGATTGTGGACACCAGATGTAGTAAGCAGACGTTGTCTTTGTTACATATTCAACTGGATAAACAGAAAACCAAACATATTGAATCGGGTCTCTCAATGGGTTCAAGATTTTAGTTCTGCATATATATTTTTTAAATACTAGTAAATATTATGTAAGCTTAAGATCTTAATGAAAATTGTTTTTGTTTTAATTTTCAAATATTTCGACTTTCTTTTGAAGGTCTTTTTCAGGCAAATTTATTGTTATAATAATTAATTGAGATCTTAAGCTTGAATAATATTTACTAATAATAAATTGATAAGATCGAATAATTTACTAAAATTGTTTTTATTATAATTTAAGCTTTTTAAATGACAGTCTAAATAAACAACAAATATTTTTTTTCTTTTTCAGAAATGCACAACTATTGTCAGTAAATCGAGGTAGGTCTTTTATGTACTTGTTTTACTCTTATGTAGGTACTAAAGGGCTGCACAAGCATACTTGAAATGTCTAATAAGAAATTTTTTTATAAAATATTATGTGTGGCTTTCAAGTATAACCTTTAGTAGCTACCAAAAAAACAACACCATATATTTCTTTATAAAATCGGAACTGTGATATGAAGTGAATTCGATTTTTTTAACCCATTATAAGTCACGGTCCGATTTATAGGACAATATATTTTAGTTTTTTTAAGGCTTCTATTTTAAAATAATTTTTTCTTTGATAGGTATAGTCCCATTAAGCGTTTATTACAACTTTATATATTTGTTTATAAATTCTTTTAGAAAAACTTTAAAGATCTTTTACGGTTTTATTCGAATAAAAAATTATTTGGCAAAACTGCCGCCATAATTATTCAACAAAAATTTTACAAACTCTGCAATACAGACGGTATATTTTGACTGCCCTTTTTATGTGACTCAGATATTTGGCGTTATCAAATTTACATTTGATTTGTATACTGGAAAATGAATTCCAAAAACTGATCCTAAAGATTTATCATTAGAATCTAGGGTACTACTTGACATGTTAGATGTCATTACAGAATCCGCAAGCTATAAAGTATATTTTTAAAAACCTATTTATACCAGCAGAGAATTACTGATCCATTTACAACAGTTAGGGTTTCGTGTGACTAGAATTTTGAAGGAGAATATATTGTTTTCATGCCCTCTGAAAAATTTAAAAACTCTTATAAAAGAGAAGAAGGAAATTCATATGATTAAAGATACGACACAAATGCAGAAATACTTATCGCAAAATGAAGTGATAGCAAGGGTTGTAAAATCGCCACTAATAGCATGTCCAGACGTAAAAGTTAATGAAGTCAATTAAGTTTTAAATTGTGTGACTGACTTGGCTGTTCACACTTATTCAATTAAGTTTACGCAATTAAGCATTTGACAACTGAAAATATTGTAACATTTTTTTTTTTAAATATGTTTGAGTATTTATAAAATAAAAAATGAAAAGAAAGTCAAATTTAAAAAAAAACTGTTTTAAAGGCAAGCTATTGATTAAAAGAAATTAGTTATTTAAAAATTATTTTCAATAACAATTTTGTAAAATTTATTTACCGGTAACTTCGGCTGCCATTTCCTTTTTATGACATTTATTTTTAAATTTATTTACGTTTTCTCTTTTTAATATAGAAAATATCAGCTTTTCTCACTTTTGAGTTGATATTTAAGGGCACAACAAAGAGAGACTTCATTAACAAGCAATCAATTTTTAATTGCGCAATTATTGAATGGAGATTTGTATGGTAAATTGAGCTCAATAAAGGCGATAATTGCGTAAAATGCTTAATTGCTCAATTAACGTGTATGTCTGAATAGCCTATAGCAGAATCTCTGAACAAAGCAAGCAGGTGGAATCGAAAGTCTAAAGAGAAAAGACACAACTTCTTTTAAAGAATAATTGTAATACTTACATGGATGGAGGGCATCAATATGACTATTTGGTGGGAAAATATGCAATTAATATTAGTCAAGAAATGATATTGACCTCTATTTATCAGGGGCATTGACATATTCATAGAAACTCATGGCTTATTTACAAATTAGTAAATGAAAGCTTGATAGATTACAGCTGATCTGTCGCCGTCTCTTACTTGAATAAAATTTAAAAACCTTATGTTGCTCATCCAAGAACGTTCTCCAGCAAAGTTGTGGTTATAAGATATTACAATAAAGAAAATTTTGAAAGTGTCAGAGACAAATGACTTAAATTTTTTTCAATTTCATCTGCAATACTATTGATATGCCTAGGTGCCGTTTTTCAATTATTCTATTATTTTAATCCAATTAAAACCATTTCATTAAAAAAAAATTTTTTTTTTATTTTTGAAATGAATTCATATATTATTTCGAAATTTCTAATTCAAATTATGTGATACTTATTATTGTAACGCACTTTTACTCTTCTAATAAATAGTAACTAATTTCGTTCTTTGTATAATTCCATTGAAAAAATATAGTAAATCAAATTAAAACTTTTTATAAGCAAACAAGGAATAAAATTAAAAAACGAAAACATAGTTTTTATGTGTAAAAATGAAATGCATGCTTTAAAAAATTAAACGATCTAAAGCATAAAAATAAAAATTTATATTAGAAGTAAAAGTAAAAGTAAAATTATTTTATTTTCTTTGAGAAAATTGAGAAATTTCAAGCAAACTATCCACATGTATACAATTAGGGATGAATAACAATGAGAAAAAGAAAGAAGAGATAATTGCAATTAGCGGAAAACTTTGTTAGCCGTTATATAATCAAAAAAAAAAACACGTCAAAGAAAAGTAATAAGAAACGAAGTTAAAAAAATTTTTTTTCAAGTATTTTAAAACCATTAAGAAAACATAATGAGAGGGAATATCATAAAGAAAATTCTCGCTTAAATAAAAATATAATCTAAGTTCTAACCTATAATATAATAATTTTGCTTACGTTTTCAGTTTTATTAAAAAAAAAAACCTTGAAGGCATAAAATAGCGTTATTTATCTAAAAGGGCGTTGATAATTCTAATAAGTAAAACTAGTAATTTACAAACACACGACAGCAAGGACAGAACAAAAAAAAACAATTTCTGAACTTAATTTAATATAACTAAGCCAAGAGTAATATCCTGCTGTGCTTACAAACTGAAAAATTTCTTACAAACGTCCTGCCTTCTTTTGTTCTTAGTTTGTCGCACATTAAATGCGATCTAATTATAGCACAATAGTTATGAGAAAGCTTAATTCTTCTTCTTTTTCTTTTTTTGGTGGGATTTGTCAGCTTCCATAGCAAACTAGCTAAGTATGTGTGTTACATACAATAAAGTCTTTAGGGAAAGTGTTTAAGAGTTAATGGATGCCTTTCAACATAGAGTTTAACGAGCTAAGTTTTTCGTTTATATCATCAACTTTTTTTGTTTATTTTACTAAACTTCTTCTTTGTATTTGGGTTTTTATGCTAACTAATAGTAAATAAATGGTTTTTCTTCGAATACGCCTAATTATCAGCTAAAAATTGTAATGCTTACCAGCGATGCTTCAAATTTCTTTTACATAAACAAAATTTAGATAATTTTAAAACAGTTTGCTTAAAGAAACTTAATTTTGTAGGCTTAAAATTTTCTTTTCTACTATTAGCAGTTCTTTATTTATAATAAACAATAAAAAAATAATAAAACTGTATTTAAAGTAGATTTCAAATATTTTAATGTAAGTTTAATTTAATTGAATTTACTACAGTTCAGCTTTTAAGACATGTTTTGTTTTACTCTATAATTGTTTTATTCTTAGGAAAATATCTTTGAACTTAATAACGAAAACGGAGACAGGAAATAATTGCATTTTGTTATTATTATTAATTGCAACGCATCCTGTAAGATCTCATTTTATTTAAGTTTTCTGTGGCCAGTATCACACTATAGCTTCCCATAGCTGGGAAAACGCACAGAATATGACAGAAATTCCAGATCAATTATACTCGTGCGGTAGTTGAGTGTAAAATGTTATGTCAAGAGTTTAGTATCATATGATTAATTGACATGCCTGCTTGTATACGTCAGCTTTGGGTTTACAAAAAGAAAAAACAAAGCCAAGGTTCCAGAGGGAAGGAAAAAAAGAAAAGTTTTTCTTACCAAGACGGATAAAAATTAATTTTTAAAGAACAAAAAACATACAGAATGATATAATAAAAATTAAAAATTGTTTTAAGTTTTATTTTAATAACACAAATTAGAGAAGCCATTTTGTTTGTCTGCAGGAAAAACCAGGCGTCAAGGCAGGAATCGAGCTTGCGACTCCCAGATTGATAGGTTGATACTACCATGGAGGCAACCATATTCAAGTATAAGATACCTGCAAACTAACAGCCTGCTTTTTTTTCATTTGTTGTAATTGTAGCTTTCTTTTTGTTCACTTCTTTTGCTTCTACATGCCTATAATTCTGCTACTTCAGTCCTATAATTCTGAATTCTTACAGTATAAATATGTTATTTTTGGTTTTCTAATACATAAATATGGCTTAGGAATTCAATTAAAGAAGAATTTATTTATTAGAAAAGACACTAATCCAAATAGACTTTTTCACTGAAAAACGCACTATTTGTAAACAAATTGATCAAAGTTACGGTTATGAAATACCAACAGAAACACTAAACTTTGATAATCAAGCAACTGTCAAAAATAATCACGCTCATAAAAAACGTGTAACGCCAATCTAAGTAAAGCTATAGTATTGCTGAGCGGTTGCATACTTTACATACTGAAGTTAGTTTCAAAAAACAATTATTTTTTTTATTTATTTTTGGTTTGCTGTTGTGGAAAAATGATGACCACTTAGCTTTTTTTTGTACTGGGTTTTATAAAAATAAAAATAGCAAAGTTCAAGTAGAAAGAACGCGAGTACCGAGGTCTTAAAGTTTAATTCTAACTATACATTTAGGGAATTCATACAGTAGTCATAAAGTCATATGTTTTAAAAAATCAGCAAGAAAAAATATGACTTCAGATTTTAGCCTATTGAGTACTTATAACAAAATAAAAAAGTCTTATTATTTTAGGACATTTTTGTTTGAATAACAAATTTTTTTTTAAATTTTCATAAAATAATAAAACTTCAAAATTTTATGTCTGAAACAACACTACTGAGAATCCCTCAGTTATATTGTTCATGAGTCAAAAAATTTTCCAATTTAAGTAAATGATACGAGGGATATTTTTGTGATGTATTTCAAGTATTTAATTCTGCAATAAATTGATTTTTTGGCTTTAATGTATAGATAGTAACAAAAAAGAAGAAGTGTTATATAAAGGGTTCAAATGTTATACAAAAATCCTTCTCCTGAACTTCTACAATAAGCCTTTCAACACCTTAATGAAGAAGCTTTAAATCCAGAAATGTATAATACAAAAAAAAAAAAAAAAAAATTACAAACTTTAAAGAAAACGTATGAAAAAATTCTATGAATTTTTTAGTCTTTTTTTTTTAGACAAGAGACTTAGGCCTGTTATAACAAGTTTCGATAGTTAAAGTTAGTTTTTGGTGTATAGTTAAGGACACACGATCTGATATTTAAATTTTCTAAATGGTGATCCAACCATAATGACCAACTTAATATGAAATTTCTTTATTTCAATGTTTTACAAATTCAACCAAGGATAGGTACACAATGAGCAGCGCATTAAAATTGTTGAATCCTTTAACGAAAATGGGAATTTAAATCAAAATGAATTTAACACTTCGTGATTTTTTTAGTAACCATAATCGACCAAATGTATTCACAACCGGGAGAATTGTGGGACCCAGTTCTTCTACGGAAAATATAGTTACTTGTCGCGAATTGTGTGACCAAATAGTTACAGTAATGGTGAATGTCCACAAATTGAGGACATATACCTGGACGATATGTGGCTGCTACATGATGATGCCACTTGTCACGTAGCCAATTAAACAATGGCTCTTTTCGGCGTGTTATCTCATATTATGGCGATGTTAATTGGCCGCCACGATCATATTATTTGACACCGTTGATTATTCAAAAGGAAAAGTGTATGTTAATTCTAGAGCTAAAAGATAAGAAAATTTGGCACATTAACGACATTAAACCTTAATTATGTTACAGAGTCATTGAAAATATGAAAGATCCAATAGAGGTATTTGGCCAATATATTAAAATAATAAAAAAAAAATATTAAGATATTTCTCTGAAAACTTTTTGTTTTATTTACAACTCACTTCGTTCGTTTTGGTTATAAAAACAAAATGCTTGATATTTCACTTACAATTTTAGCTATCGGTAATATGTAAAAATATCCGAAAATGTTTTTAAAACTTAACACGTTCTTGTTTAGAGTTAGAGCTAAAATATTCCACAAAACTAAATTTCAAGGAATTGTTGATATGAGAGAAATATTTGACATTAAATTTAACGGCGTCATTAATTTTCAATAATATTTAATTTTAAATTATTAGTAAATATTATGCAAGCTTAAGATTTTAATGAAAATTGCTTTGTTTTTATTTTCCAATATTTCGACTTTCTTTTGAAGGTCTTCTTCAGATAAATTTATTATTATAAATTTTAATTTTAAACTAAATAAAAATTTCGTTGGATATCGGCTACCTCTAATAGAAATTATCCATATGAAGTTTCAAATACTTTAACAATTTTTTTTCGATTTTTGCAAACATTTATTAAGTCAATATTTTCTTAAAAGTATTTGTTAATATAAAATTATGCTAAGCAAGAAAACTAGCAAAAGCTTATTGTTCATCAGAAGTACAACTTACAGCGTTAGCATTATAATAATAACACATGTAATCTTTATACAAGCTAAATACGAAGCAAATGCATGTAAATATAAACTTATTTTCATGATCTCAAGTGTTTTTTACATAAATATTTATGTCAATATCTATAGATAACAAATCTTTTATAGTCACAACAACTGTGGCAAATGTTTATTAGCACAATCAAACAAATAAGTGAAAGTAAATTATATCTCGTTTAATGTTCAATAACTACTTACATATCCCATAAGGACAATTTGTCTTTTATAAAAAAATAACTTAAATAGACGCATACGAGTATACATAAAGTTACTGTTTTGTTAGAGCAAAAATATTAATTTAACAAATAATAAATTTGTATGCAATATGTCTATTGTCTATAACATTTAACACAAACACATTGCAATTACACTGTTTAACAATTTTATTATCTATTACAAAAGTTTTAAATATAATTACTTTATTGAAACATAAAATTAAATATTATGAGTTAACAAGATTAAATTTACATTCAATTTAAGTTACATGCCTGAATGGCACTGACGAAATTGGATTTAATTACATTTAAATATTTTAACTATATATTTTGACTAGTGTTTTTACAAACAAGATTTTCTTCATACATATAATAATTGTGTTTAATGAATTAAAAGAAAAATATTAAAAATATTTTTGACAAACAAAATGTTGACTTGTAAGAGACATTTTCTTTTAAAATATTTTGTACATGAAATTAAAAGTATTCTGTCAAAAATTAAATAAATATGCTTAAGGTCATTCTATTATTCAAGGTGTGTATGCATGTACTCGTAAGAAAAGAGTGTCTTAGTGAGAATACACTTTTTGCTGCAATAAATCGATTGTTTCAGAGCTACAAGAACTACGTTATTACCACGAAGCGTTTCATCGGAAAAGGAAATTTACTAACTATATGTTAGTAATCGTTAAATAAAAAGATTGTCCATCGAAGTCAATGAAATATGGCTCGTTTTCTTTTAAAATTAATGAGTCTTTATGCTTGGATAGAAAAATGGTATATTTTTATTTTAATGACGTTTTTTTCTTGTCACAATTAATCACAAAATAATATAAATATTGATTTGACGAAAACATACTTTGATTTAACATAAAATTTCTCTCTGATTAAATAATTAAGCTCATTTTTTGTGTAAAATTAAAAAATATATATATCAAGGATTTTAGTCAATCTTAATTTAATATCAAGCCCAAATTATACTCTTTATATTACTACCAGCTGACACACATTTTATTTAATCTGCATAAAATCTCCAGTGTGTTTTACACAATTTTTTTTTTAATTTTTTTTGCAAGTGATACACAATCAATATCAAATCATTTATTTGATTTAGCTTTATATGCTTAAAATAGAGTTAAAATTTGTTTTTTTTCTTTAATTTTTTACTGTCAGAACACTATTGAATGATTGATGGCTAAAAAGAAGAGCAATAAAGTGAAATTGATTTTTTTCCAATTCAATATATTTTTTACGGTCGTATTTAATTTTATTTAAAAGTTTATTCATTTAGCTTTTTTTCCAAACATTCACAATACTATTTTGCAAAATCAGTATATATTTAAAAAAAGGACAAAGTAAATTTGAATCTATTACAGGAAAGAGTTATAAAATTAATTTAAATTTTAATTAAATTTCTTTCATGTATTTTATATACAAAGAAAGGAAATTACTATTCAGGAGAATTCAGATTATATTGATGTAAATAAACATTTTGGCAAACTATTAATTGAACCATCCAACAAGCATTAATATCTAATATTGTCTACTAAAGTTATGTACAAGAATACTTAAAAAACACACATTATTACAAAAATGTGTAATATTTTATACTTGAAACTGCTTTTAAAGCTACACCCAAAAAAAAAAAAAAAAAAACTATGGCTGAATATGGCTGAATATGGTTACCTCAAATATAGTTTGTTCTCTGCGAAAATATTATTATTAATTTCATTGTGATCACGATAAATACGTTTCTAGTAATTTTTTTTTTTTTTGTTTATTGATTTTTTAATCTATAACAATTTAAACTATAATAAACACTATTTAACAGTCCCAAAATCGAGCTCTCTAGTATACTTACATTTATAGAATTATATTTTATTTAGAAATGCAGAATATTTATTTTTACTTAAATGAAGAATACATAATTTGTGCAACTTTAATGTATTGGAAAAATGTTAAAAACAATACATTTATAAATGTCTGGTCAAGGGATAAAATAAAGCAAGTCATTTAGAATATTATCAGTTTAACCACCAAAACTTTTTGGCTCTAGATTTTTGACCACAAGCTACATCTCTTTTAGAGATGCTTGTATCGTGTCTAAAATTCAGATCTTCAACTGATTCATTGTAATTGACCATATTTTTTATAAAATTTTAACTGAAACCATAAATATATTTATAGTAAACTTGTTAAGATTATCATAAACATAATAGTGAGAATAATATGGTTAAAAGTAAATTGTTTTCCGCAACCATTTAAATAAACTAACTATGTGACAAAAACTTAATCGTTCAAACTCATTTGAGCTTTATGGCTGAACTGGTTCAGTGGCGAGTTTGTGCTTCTTAACTAATTATTTCAAAATTCTAATCCTTTTAGAGTCCATTAAATCGAAAAATATCAAATAATGTTATAAATAAATATAAATTAATGCAAAACGAAAACGTCAATATAATAAAAAAAGTTTTATTTATACAAAAAATTTATAAAATTTTATGTTTTTATAAACCAAAAAAAAATCATAAAATATACATAAAAAATAAAAATTTTTAGCCCTGACCGGGAATGGAACCGCAGCATTTGCAGTTGAGAGGTATTTTTAATATGTTTGGCTTAAAAATATATATGGTTAGATGCAATCATAAATATGGTTGTCTCAACCATATTTTTTCTTGGCGTGTACGGTCACATTATACAAATATTTTTTGAAATAAGCGTGACCACTACATTTTGGCAAATATTTATATAATTTAGCATGATTTGTTTTGCAAAAAATTTATTTAAATAATATTCCATTTTAATAAAATAATAAACAATTATTTCTCAATAGGCCTCCAAAATGTATAAGTTCTATGTAGATGACATATAGGTTATACTTAGTTTAGCAAATATTTGTGTAATATTATGGTCATATAATATTCCATTTCAATAATGATGGTAAGCCATTTCAAGTATTGGCTACTTACAGAAAACAATTTCGTTTACGAGAATGGAACTTATTCCCAGTTAAAAATTCAGTTGTGTTAATAAAATTTTTTAGTTGCAATAATACAAATTCTGTAATACAGTAAAAAATTTAGTTTTCTTAATAATATTTTGCTCTGTGTGACGGAAGTTTTTTTTTCAAAACTAAAAAATTCAACTGTAATAAATGAATTTTTGACTGGTAACAAATTTAATTCTTACAACACAAGTACTTTTCTCAGTGTATCTTTCGTAGTCGATACAATATAGAAATGCGATAAGTCGATATATCTTTGTGTTTGTATGAATATGTTTGTAAATTTTAATTATATTAATATTTTTGCTGTTTTTGCCCATCCTCGCCCTGCACGCTACTGTATAACTTGCAATTAATAAACAAAAAGAAATGTATATACCAAATTAAAAAAAAAAACGTTATAAAATAGAAGGATGTGTTCAAATCAAATTGAGTTGCTCCTCGATCAGCTACAACTTACCAAGTTTTTGTTAATCAATTAAAAATATTTATTATTCTATTTATTCATAAAAAGAAAAATTGATTTGAAATGTGTTTTAAGTAAAATGCTCTATATTTGAAATCATTAAACCTTCAGGCTAACAGCTACTTAATTATCACTTAGGAAAAAACTATTTATTAATTGTTTAAAACTTCTACAGAGACTAAAATCTAGTAATAGATTAAAATTAGTATGAATACCACGTTGCGAAGGATGCGTTGGCAATGAGAAGGCAGACGAACTCGCAAGAAAACTTACTCCTACTAGCAGGTCGGAAGACTGTTTTACAGTTCTATTAAGCTCACGATTAGTGACTGCTTGGAAAAATGATATCAACAATATTAATTGCAGAGAAGGGTACTAGGGTAGCGAGAACATTAATACCGTTTCGCTGTTGTAAGGAAACTGGTTGGTAAATATATAACCAAGACGAAGAGATAAAAGCGCATATACTTTGTTAATGTAATGATAAAACTTAGACCCGTTTTTGTTTACTTAAGACCTCACAACCTACAACCATCTAACATGGCAGTCAAATCACTCAAATAAGTTTTTAAATTATTATTGACTTAGGGAGAATTTGTAATATAAGAGTAGTGTCAAAACCAGAGGGTAATTCTGTTAGTCATGTAGAAAAGAAATTTTACTGAATGTTGTGTTTTTCAACATTTCAAACTCTATGACTCGTTTTTGAATAACATACTCGTATATCGAAATTTTTAATGAAAGCTTTCGGTAGCCAGTGAATTTTTATTCTAAAGTCAAAAACAAATAAGGTTTTTTTGAATAAATAATAATAAAATAAAATCAAAAATTTTTTAGTTAAGAGCGGCGATATATCTAATTTTTTTCTAATCTTATAATAGTTTCCATTTTGTCCAACACAAAAGAGAATGAGAAAATAAGCAGAAGCACCAATTTGTAATATATATGTAAAGTTTTTTCTTTAGTTTTATTTTCACTTATTTGATTAATAGCTTTTTTCAACAATGTATTTTATATACATGTTTTTTTTATAAATATAAAAATGTTTTTAGTGTTATAAAACGCGTGCGTTAGGATTCTTTTTCACGCTGGAGATTTAATTCGATTCGTTTCATATCGAGTATCAGAATTAGCACAACTCGCTCTATATGACTTTAATGACTCTGCACATCAGCATATAGTTTTCTTAATCCATCTACAGCCATAGAATCCGCTCCCAATGAATTAAATGCTAAGTCATAAGTCTGCTGAATACAGTTTGTTTTTAATTAAAGTGGTAGTAAAGCCACTTTCAATTATTAGTTTGGTAATTAAAAAAATCATTATAATCAGCTGTAAATATTTTAAAACATTTTTTATATTATAAAATTTTAGCAAAACTCATACATTTTTTGTATTAATAAATAATGGCTGAGTTTGTTTCTTTTCAGTCTCTTACAAATGTATATCCATTATCATCATTAAAATCTAAAGTTCTTACTGAAGAAGGTAAGATTCAGCTTGAAAAAACCCGAATATAAAACAGAAAATTATCTCAGAAATGAAAGTATGCAACAAATTAGAATTTCAAGGAAGAAAGAAAAAGAAAAACTTAAGGAAATTGTTAGTAGCTTGTTATGCGAGGCAGTCATTCAACCATGCCAGACAACTATTGTGATGTTAATACTCGTAGATGTATTTTTCCGGTGGCTGCAAGATTTTTACTGTATTGTTTTGTATACCATTTCAAGTATAATCATTTTCTTCTCTCTATTTTTTTATTTTTTTTTTTTTTTTTTTCTTTTATCGCTACAGATACAAAGATGCATATTTATATTTTACTACTGTTAAGTAGACTTAAAATGTAAAATGAAAACAACACAAGTGGAATAAGTGTGTTGGGGTAGGCAAAATATTCAGTGTTTATAACTTATAAAATAGAAAAGGTTTTAAAAAGTGAGAAAAGAACAAAAAAAGTTTTCTTAACAGCAAAAATTAATTATGGTTCTAATGAATCTGGTATGAGGTTTTTTAAAATAAATGCATCAATTTACAATTCTAAATAACCTTTTTCGGTTCATTTTGTTGGGTGGGCTTAGCTGTTTTGTAACAATGCACTTTTCTATTTTTTGTATAATAGATTGTATTTATATATATTACATTAGGTAGAAAACTGATCAAATCACAATTCTCAAAACATTTAAGATACCAGAAGTCACTGTCATTTCACAAGAAAGATCTCCGACTCTTAATGAAATGATTTACTGGATATTGTATTGTAGGATATACGAGTGTAGGATAGAAAATATTTGCTACTGCTGGCATGACTTTTGTGACTGTCTAGCTTTAGGGTTGGATATACGGTATACATATAATTTTTGTTTGCTTCCCTCTAGCGCAATCAATGGTCAGACTCTTGTTATAATGGGTGATTCAAGTAGAGATACTTTTTTTAATAGCTTTTTTTAACAGATAAAGTGTGAGTCGTGTCATGCTGTCATGTTATATTTGTTTAGTATTGTTTGGCATTTCATAATGGAAAGACTTACGCCTAAACAACGTTTACAAATCGTTCAACTTTATTACGAAAATTCACGTTCTGTGAGGAATGTGTTTCGTGCACTTCGCTCAACTTATGGTCAACATAATCGGCCCTGAGTGTACTATTCGCAACACCAAGCCCATTTTGAGACCCAGCATTCATTATTGGCTAATATTCGACCGAAAAGACCACATCCAGCACGCCGTGAAGAAAATATAGCGGCCGTAGCTGAGAGTGTACACGAACGGATGAACCATCTGTGACGTAGCAACGGCCAACATTTGATAGACATAATCTTCAAAAAATAAATACCAAAGAATGTTCTTTCAAATGGTAATAAACATTCTCCATTAAATTTGAATTTTCTGTGTTTTTTTCTTAAAAAAGTAAGGAACCTCGAAATGGATCACGCTTTATAAATATAGATATTCGATGACAATAAAAAAATTCTTTTTTATTTATATTAACCATTTCAAAAAACTTAAAAAAATTATTTTACTATACGTTTACATATATAGGGTCCGCCAAATAACTTTTTTTTTTTAAAATGCTATAAAAACATCGAGTGTAGCTTCGGCTGTGTGGCACGTAGCGCCGTCCTGTTGAAACCAAATGTTGCCAATATCCTCCTCTTCAATTTTTGTGAACAAAATTTCGTTCAACATGGCCCGATAACGATCGCCATTGACTAACGGCCACTCCTTGCTCATTTTCGAAGAAAAATGGCCCAATTATGCCTCTGGACCAAAATCCACACCAAACAGTGACTCGTTTTGGATGCGTCGGCGGGTTTTCTGTGCCCCAAATACGACAATTTTGCTTGTTTACATACCCGCCAAGATCAAAATGAGCTTCATCTGAAAAGATAATTTTTTGGGGAAAATCGGCATCTTCTGTTCGTCGATCGCTGGCCCACTTAGCGAAGCGAAAACACAACCATATTCTTTCAGCAGAAGGATAAAACTAATTATCTGTCAAATCAGACATGAGCTAAGTATTACCATTCACGAAATAAGCACTAGTTGAAAAAAAAAAGGTCGATGGCAGACCCTATATAATATTTTTGTTTTAAACCCCTTTTTTCAAATATTTATTGTGTTGTACTTAAAAAAAAGTGAAAGAAACTTTTACTTTGTAACTTGAAGCATGTGCATAAACATTTAATGTTATATAAATTTCTTTGTAAAGAATAACAACAAAGAACTAAAACTTTAAATACAAACGGAAACAGAAATTTTAACTTTCTTTAATTGTAGTTTTGTATGAAAAAATATATATATATAAAAAACTTGAGAACATCTCTCTCAAACAAAACATGCAAAATAAAAATTTCAATATGTGATGTAAATATTTAAAGTTTTACAAGAAAAAAGTTTTATCATTGCGGTTAGATAACAAGTACCGTAAAAGTTTTAATTTTTTTTTTGTATAAATTACATTTGAATATACACAATATACGTACATTTGTGTAAAATTTAAAAATTTTTGTCACAAAAAAGAAAAATTAATGTAATTTCTATTTGGAATTTAAAAGTTTAACAAAATATTAATTTCTGGAATTAAGCTCAAATAAAGATTAATATTTTGTTAAAAAAAAATAAAAATAAAATTAAATTAATCTAAAGCTACGGTCACATAAACAAATATTTTTCAGAATAAGCATGTTATCTTCATGTACGTTTATAATTTTGAAGAAATATTCGATTGAATTAGTTAAATTTTGTATTAAAAAACAACGTACTTGCATTATTATATTATTTGAAATAATTTTATGTAATAAAAGTCATGGTAGACTACAATGTGACTGTAGCTTAAGTATGATTTATAGAAAAAATACCCAAAAAATTATGTAAAAACTTTTGTATTTATGTTAAAATTTAAAATAATTTAGAACTTAAATATCACAGCCTGAAATTATATGTATCTCTTTAAATCATATAGATTTTTATCGTATAGACCTCCAAAATATATTAAAAAAAAATTTAAGATTAATCCTACCCAACTTAAAAGAAACTTTTTAAAACAAACATATTTTTATCATATAAAAGTGGCTAGCTAATTTTTATAAAAGTTTTCACACTTAACACCTATTCATGAATGCAAAGGTTTCGTTTCTTTTGCTAACTTTGTTTAAAATACATAAGATATGCGATTATAACTGACTATTATAGTGTAAGTATACCAGGTGACACTGAGACTCCAGCTGAATGTTTTTTTGCATTATTGACGCCTTTCCCATTAAAATGCTACAGAAAGATACTAACGGAAAAAAATTTTACATTTCGCTCTAACTTATTATTCTTAATTTTTATCTTCGGAAATATTTAACTTTTGACAGGAGGGATCTAAAATAATAACAAACTCATCCTCAAAGACTTCATCACTGTTTTAGAATCACAACTATACAAAATTAAACATAAATTATACTATTGTTAGCAAAAATGTCGCCAAGTATCGCATTTTATAGAATCTTTAATGCGCATTATATTAAGTGAAAAGTTTTAAAAAAAACAACTTCTTTTCTATCCCTGCTAATGTCAAATTCATCTCATTCTTCTTCACATATAGAAGTAAATACTTCTAGGCTCACTATAAAGCTTGCTATTTCTTGCTAAAACTTGTATTCAATTATGTATTGTAAATATGGCTTTAATTTAAGGTGAGTAATCTTTCCTTAACCAACTCAGTCTGCATCTTTGTAGAGTTAAGTGACGTTCTAATATTATTTGTCCTTCTTGACAGAGTTGACATTAGTCACTCACTTGCACTGAACAAACTGGTTCATTTGTTTGGTCTTAATTTTTATTGAACAACGTATAGATGAATGAAAACTTAATGAACACGTAAATTAAAGAAACCAACAAAAAATTGCTAGTACTGCCAGTAGATTTCTTTTATAAAAAGAATATACTTGCTTTTTTTAGAAAATATATGAGTCTCACACTGAAAAAATTCAATATTTAAATTTTAAACTAAATTATTTACAAATGATGGTGAAAATTACATTTTATTAAATGATTTTTTGAATATTGTTTAGTTAATATACTAAACAAATTCTTTTCATCCTTTTCTGGCAATTATGTTCTACTCTTGATTGATTTTAACTTGAAAAGGAACAAAAAGATGAAAAAGCAAATGAACTAGATGAACACACTACTACCTCCTAAAAACTTTTGAACCAAGAACAGCGCTGCCTAAAACGAGCTATCAAATACAATTGTACTTGACATGGAATATTCACTACTACATGAAATTTACTCAATCTTAAATTTTGATTGAACAATGTTTTGTTAAGAACTCCCCAGCATGAAAAAATTTGGATTTCTAAGCAGTATCGAAGACTTGAAGCAATATATTGCACTTTGAGATTCAATAACGTAAGTCAATTTGTTTCACATAAGCTAAAAATGTAATCAGTTAATTTTTGGGCTTGCACAGAAGTATATAGAAGTCTAGGTCATAGTTTTGGAGAAGCTTTTTCAAATGCTCTCTTTATGATAAACGAGAGCGATATAAAACGAAGACAGTTTTTAAATGTACGAAATTCTATTTAAAGAACAAACCTGTTTCAAATGAAATTTTATGCTTCCGAGAAGCATTAACGTAAGGGAACACTCAATAAAATTCGTAAGTGTGAGCACACACATTTCGCACACGAAATTAAAAATTAAACAATCACTCAACCTTCAACAGAGATGTGTGATAGAAGTAATTGAGTGACTCAACTGCAGATATCTCGTTTTGATTCCAATTAATGTTATAAGTTAAATATAAAAAAAACAAGTAATATTTTGTTTTTTTTTATAGAACATCAATTTAATGCATCATAGAATATATTATTTAAGTAAGCACTTTTGGCAGTTAAAGCGAATAAAACTCATGCATTATAAATGCGCTACTGGAAGTGATTTGATATCGTGTATCGCTTATATAATTGCTTCTAGCGTTACTTTTGAAAATGCTGCTAAATTCATCTTTTAAAGAGTTTTCTATACAATTATTATTTTTATTCATTACTTCTTATAAGTCTGCAAGTTAAATCACTGCTGCTAAATCTTATTTAGTTACAGTATTTGAAATACATACGAGTACATTGTAATCTTTTAAGTATTTTTAAAGACTGAAAATAAAATGAATAACAAGTGTAATATACTTGCTTAAGTAGTGTAAAAATAATAATTGCTTTGCAGGGACGTATATAAAAGGTGAAAGCCGGCTGTGTTATGTAAGTCGAATAATTTTGAAGAGCGAAAAATTTTTAAAACCAAAAAATGGCTGTTTGGTGTTCTACAAATTAATCTTTTTAATACCATTCAAAGTCAAGCTCGAATTTCTTATTGAATGGTCAAAGTCAGTCTTATGTATTAAAAAATTAACAGACTTTATCGGAAAGTGGCTTTTGTTGTGATGACCATAAAAAATTTTGCTTACTTCAGTTCATAAAAATTTATGAATAAAATTTTTTTTTTTAATTGCGTCAGTTTTAGTGTGATTTTGAGTATACGCAAATATTTCTTTTCTTTGCTTAAAACTATATTTATACCCGCACCTGTTTATATTATTTTTTAAATCCTAGTAACATAATGCTTCTTAAGTCATGTGTAGTGTAATTTAAGTAATTGCATATTTTTCTTTAAAGTTCTTTATGAAGAAATTGATATACTTAATGTGGTACTTGAGTTTAAGGATAAATATATGGAAAATTTTTATAAAAATTTAAATTACATTGCCCATAACCATGAATTCTTCATGTTACATGAATTGTTTTATGATTTGCTTTCCCCTGAGGTCTTGTTGAAAATGGCAATGAACTCGAAAGTGTTTAATATGAACATTAATATGTATGGGATTGAAATTAAAAAAAAAAACTGTACTGTAAAACTTTCAAGTGCAGTTATTTGTTTAAAAAGAATTTTTTGTTGATTCATGAAATGTTTAGGAATATAAAAGCTATTGCTAAAAAGAAAATCTTATACAGTAAATGATTCAATTAGCGATAATTTTATTTTTATTTTTCAATATTAAAAATTTTTATTAATAAAATTTTGTGAGTAAGTTACATATAAATGTTTTCAATTTAATGCAATTATTTGTATGATTACACTGGCTTTCGATTAATGCTGGTTACCAGTGCGCTGATTAAAAAAAATATACTGCTTTTTTTAGCAGTTCTACTTTTTAATTTAAGGGCAGGTTAAAAATTATCACTATTTTATAAAATTTATTTTATACAATTACTATGGTTGAAGAAATAGTGTTTTTTTTATAGAATTTTTATAGATTTTCCTTAATAAGACCGCTGTTATACATCCCGACAAAGATTCCTGCAGTAATCAACATGAAATGAGTGCTCTTCACTGTACTTTCCAAAGCTTTCAGGAAATCTAAATACAACAAATTAGACAACATAACTTTGCCTAATGGTAAATAGTGTTTTGATTTATGATTACCAGGAAATTTTGTATCACTTAAATGAAACATTATCAGGTTTGCTGTTTCAGTTCAGAGCATGTAATAGGCCTCTGAGCAGGAGACGGCTTGGATATGACCACTCATTTTTGGTTTTGCAAAATTTATGCGAATGATGTTTACCATACAAAAATTACAATTATCATGATGATTATAATCCTCCTGCCAAATCATTAGTGTCATGAACTGCAGAGCAGATCTTTTTCCACTTGTCCCTTGCAACAAAGTGACAGCACAATTTGGGCATATATTATGTGGCACCTACGAATTCTGTAGTTAAACTACTCAGATTTAATGAATTCGGTGATCGGCTTACGAATTTCGCAAAGAATATTCACCAAAAATAACACAAAAATTGTTTGGATCACTAAAATAACGTCTTCTCTTTTCAGAGACTTGTTAAAATTTGCTATGAAATAAAATTTGTACCACTTTAAAAGAACATAAAATGTACCGCACCGTGAACAAGTGTAGGTAGTTTGAAAAATCTCAAAAAGTAGAGCTGCTACTCAAGACCCAGTGTAAATGAGGAAGTAATATTTTGTGAAATATTGTATGAAGTGAACATTTGTTGGACAGTATTATTTTGCAAAGTTTTTCAAATTTCAAGACTTTCTTTGAAACAATAATTTGCAGTTTAACTTTTTCAATACAAAAAATGGTTTAAACAAAAAGAAAACTTAAAAGTACGATTTGTTATCATTTTAAAAGCAAAATCTTAACAATGAAGCAAAGGAAGCTGACCCCTCTCAGGGGGCTTACAAAACTCTTAAAATAGACTTAAATCTAACAAAATTGGCAAGAAAGAATTGAAATACAAAACTGTTTTTAAAGCTAACTTAAATTAAGTGAGTGAGAAATCTATTTGCAGCGATTCCGCATGCTTTTGAGGACCTTTTGCATAAGAGGCGCCTTCTTAATCTGCTTCGACTTGGCACCAACTGATCGTAGCTTATGATCAGTTTTATCACACTTTACAGCATGATTGGAATTACCAAGTGGTAAGACACCTACAGCCTGTGTGCCGCCAATCAGTTTTTTCTTTGTACCGGATATCTTCTCAGTTTCTATGGCTGTGTTGGATGATGGTACATCTGGAGGTGCTATGGCGTAAGTCATATTCCCTTGCGTTTTAGATATGATAATACGACGTGGTGGCACACGTAGAGCTGGTGTGTCGCCAATCAGTTTCTCTTTTTCGTTGGCTGTTTTGGATGATGGCACACGTGGAGCTGGTGTGGCGACAGTCAGGTTTTCCTTTGTACCGGATATATTTTCTGTTTCTTTGGCTAGTGTGGCGACAGTCATTTTGCTTTGTGTACCGAATTCTTTGCTTGTTTTCGATATGGCAATACCCAATGATGGTACACGTAGAGCTGGTGTGGCGGCTGATGGTTTTCCTTCTGTACTAAATTGTTTCTGCGTCTTTAGAATGCTGGGCGATGGCTTGACAACTGAATCCATAAATGCCAATTTTAGTTGTCTGGGGGGAGCTGCGGATTTCTGAGCGGCCTTAATGGAATCAGCCACTTTAAGAAGTCTTAGTTGTTCTTCCTCTTGACAACGTATAAACATCGCTCTCCATGACTCGTTTTCGAGGCGATTTTTTTTACGGTAAGTGCGTAAGACACGTGGCTGCCATAAACCATCAGTATCCTCCTTTAAATGAGGGTTATGCTCTTCGAATACGCGCAATTTTTCATCTGACAGGCGTTCCAAAATAGGTTTCAACAGCTGAAATTGTGTACCTTTCGCACAATGCAAAACTTCGGCTCTTTTTTGTAAAATTCTGTCCGCCAACCGGCTTAAACTGGGAACTTCTTTCAATTTTCGACTGTTGGTACCATCAGTATACATTTTTATGTAGTCGATACCTCGGAGTTTGATGGGCACACAAACATCAGTTGAAAAGTTATTATTCAGTTTAGGCATCTTCGGTTTCTGCTCGTTTGAAATCTGTTTCCTTTGGCGCTTAGTAGAGCAAATGCTGGATTCGATAATTCCCTGTTGTGTATTTTCAATCAAATTCATCATTTTGAATTTTAATAATTCGAGATTAGATTGCGGTTTTAATTTCAGCTTGTACGTTTCAAAAATTGAAAGGCTTCTGATAGCGTAGACCAAAAATGCGCAACTTAAATACTAAGCAGGTAAGCGAACTCAGCCTTTCACCCAATTTTTGCCTTTCATTTGTGGATTTAAAAGTTAGGCTACCTGGCGCTCTTTACGTAAAAAGCAAAAAGGGTACCCTGAGCGGTGGCTACCTGGACCCTTTCATTAAACTCTCTTTGCTTTGCGAAAACAGCTAATTTAAGACTTTGCTTTCACTAAAGGATTATGAAAATATCACGTCAAGGCCTTTCATTTGTGGCTACCAGGCGCTCTTTACGAAAAAATGGTATTCTGAGCGGTCGCTACCTGGATCCTTTCATTAAACTCTCTTTACTTTGCGAAAACAGCTAATTTAAGGATTATGAAAATATCACGTCAAGGCCTTTCATTTGTGGCTACCTGGCGCTCTTTACGTAAAAAGCAAAAAGGGTACCCTGAGCGGTGGCTACCTGGACCCTTTCATTAAACTCTCTTTACTTTGCGAAAACAGCTAATTTAAGACTTTGCTTTCACTAAAGGATTATGAAAATATCACGTCAAAGCCTTTCATTTGAGGCTACCTGGCGCTCTTTACGAAAAAATGGTATTCTGAGCGGTCGCTACCTGGACCCTTTCATTAAACTCTCTTTACTTTGCGAAAACAGCTAATTTAAGACTTTGCTTTCACTAAAGGATTATGAAAATATAACGTCAAGGCCTTTCATTTGTGGCTACCAGGCGCTCTTTACGAAAAAAGCAAAAAGGTACCCTGATCGGTGGCTAACTGGACCCTTTCATTAAACTCTCTTTACTTTGCGAAAACAGCTAATTTAAGACTTTGCTTTCACTAAAGGATTATGAAAATATCACGTTAAGGCCTTTCATTTGTGGCTACCTGGCGCTCTTTACGAAAAAATGGTATTCTGAGCGGTGGCTACCTGGACCCTTTCATTAAATTCTCTTTACTTTGCGAAAACAGCTAATTTAAAACTAAAGGATTATGAAAATATCACGTCAAGGCCTTTCATTTGTGGCTACCAGGCGCTCTTTACGAAAAAATAGTATTCTGAGCCGTGACTACCTGGATATAATTGACTCTTTTTGCTTATTTATTTTTAATATTCTGAAATAAAATTTGAATTCAAATTTTTTTTTAGAAAAACCTCTGCAGAAAAATTTCAAGATAAAGACTCTAAACTGAAGGACATAAAATAGCAGACTCTGTATTACAATAGTAAAAATTTCTTTCTTTCCAACTTTTGGTGTGAAATCCAAATGATTTTTTTTCTAAAAACATTTTTTTGTTGACTAACTCGAGCTTGTCAATGACGTTCTTTCCGTCTCTAAAAACGCCCGACTCAAAGAAATCCTTCTCAGTAGTTGATTTGTTTTTCTTTTGTCCATCGATATTTATTTGTGCCAATAACAGTTTTAAAGGAACTTAATCTTATTGAGACAAATACTCAGTCACCAAATTAGTACCGCAACTAGTGTTAGAAAAGTGATGAAGGAACCTACTTGAAGTGGAGTACAAATTCTAGTGAAAGTTATGGGGTTAGAAAAGTTAGGAATCGGGTCTTGGTAAAGAAAAATTTAATTTTTAAAGTTCTTTCTTCTAACAGAAAATGTCAGCTTTTATTTTTCTTCCACTCTAAAGTGTCTACACTGAAAGAAAAGCGATTTTATTAAAATTGTTTCTCTAATTTAATTTATTATTGTCAAAGGTATGTGTGTGCATGTACATTTTTCATTACATTGTGTCATCTAAAATTATAGTTTTTGATTCAACATTTTTGATTTCTTCTTAAATACGATTTTGGTTTACAAAAGTTTTTCTAAACTTAAAGTTAAAGTTAAATTTATTGAGAAATTTTTTCTTAATTTTAAACAAAAAGAAAACTTAAAAGTACGATTTGTTATCATTTTAAAAGCAAAATCTTAACAATGAAGCAAAGGAAGCTGACCCCTCTCAGGGGGCTTACAAAACTCTCAAAATAGACTTAAATCTAACAAAATTGGCAAGAAAGAATTGAAATACAAAAATGTTTTTAAAGCTAACTTAAATTAAGTGAGTGAGAAATCTATTTGAAGCGATTCCGTATGCTTTTGAGGACCTTTTGCATAAGAGGCGCCTTCTTAATCTGCTTCGACTTGGCACCAACTGATCGTAGCTTATGATCAGTTTGATCACACTTTACAGCATGATTGGAATTACCAAGTGGTAAGACACCTACAGCCTGTGTGCCGCCAATCAGTTTTTCCTTTGTACCGGATATCTTCTCAGTTTCTATGGCTGTGGTGGATGATGGTACATCTGGAGGTGCTATGGCGTAAGTCATATTCCCTTGCGTTTTAGATATGATAATACGCAGTGGTGGCACACGTAGAGCTGGTGTGTCGCCAATCAGTTTCTCTTTTTCGTTGGCTGTTTTGGATGATGGCACACGTGGAGCTGGTGTGGCGACAATCAGGTTTTCCTTTGTACCGGATATATTTTCTGTTTCTTTGGCTAGTGTGGCGACAGTCATTTTGCTTTGTGTGCCGAATTCTTTGCTTGTTTTCGATATGGCAATACCCAATGATGGTACACGTAGAGCTGGTGTGGCGGCTGATGGTTTTCCTTCTGTACTAAATTGTTTCTGCGTCTTTAGAATGCTGGGCGATGGCTTGACAACTGAATCCATAAATGCCAATTTTAGTTGTCTGGGGGGAGCTGCGGATTTCTGAGCGGCCTTAATGGAATCAGCCACTTTAAGAAGTCTTAGTTGTTCTTCCTCTTGACAACGTATAAACATCGCTCTCCATGACTCGTTTTCGAGGCGATTTTTTTTACGGTAAGTGCGTAAGACACGTGGCTGCCATAAACCATCAGTATCCTCCTTTAAATGAGGGTTATGCTCTTCGAATACTCGCAATTTTTCATCTGACAGGCGTTCCAAAATAGGTTTCAACAGCTGAAATTGTGTACCTTTCGCACAATGCAAAACTTCGGCTCTTTTTTGTAAAATTCTGTCCGCCAACCGGCTTAAACTGGGAACTTCTTTCAATTTTCGACTGTTGGTACCATCAGTATACATTTTTATGTAGTCGATACCTCGGAGTTTGATGGGCACACAAACATCAGTTGAAAAGTTATTATCCAGTTTAGGCATCTTCGGTTTCTGCTCGTTTGAATTTTGTCTCCTTTGGCGCTTAGTAGAGCGAATGCTGGATTCGATAATTCCCTGTTGTGTATTTTCAATCAAATTCATCATTTTGAATTTTAATAATTCGAGATTAGATTGCGGTTTTAATTTCAGCTTGTACGTTTCAAAAATTGAAAGGCTTCTGATAGCGTAGACCAAAAATGCGCAACATAAATACTAAGCAGGTAAGCGAACTCAGCCTTTCACATAATTTTTGCCTTTCATTTGTGGATTTAAAAGTTAGGCTACCTGGCGCTCTTTACGTAAAAAGCAAAAAGGGTACCCTGAGCGGTGGCTACCTGGACCCTTTCATTAAACTTTCTTTACTTTGCGAAAACAACTAATTTAATACTTTTCTTTCACCAAAGGATTATGAAAATATCACGTCAAGGCCTTTCATTTGTGGCTACCTGGCGCTCTTTACGAAAAAATGGTATTCTGAGCGGTGGCTACCTGGACCCTTTCATTAAACTCTCTTTACTTTGCGAAAACAGCTAATTTAAGACTAAAGGATTATGAAAATATCACGTCAAGGCCTTTCATTTGTGGCTACCTGGCGCTCTTTACGTAAAAAGCAAAAAGGGTGCCCTGAGCGGTGGCTACCTAGACCCTTTCATTAAACTCTCTTTACTTTGCGAAAACAGCTAATTTAAGACTAAAGGATTATGAAAATATCACGTCAAGGCCTTTCATTTGTGGCTACCTGGCGCTCTTTACGTAAAAAGCAAAAAGGGTACCCTGAGCGGTGGCTACCTGGACCCTTTCATTAAACTCTCTTTGCTTTGCGAAAACAGCTAATTTAAGACTTTGCTTTCACTAAAGGATTATGAAAATATCACGTCAAGGCCTTTCATTTGTGGCTACCAGGCGCTCTTTACGAAAAAATGGTATTCTGAGCGGTCGCTACCTGGACCCTTTCATTAAACTCTCTTTACTTTGCGAAAACAGCTAATTTAAGACTAAAGGATTATGAAAATATCACGTCAAGGCCTTTCATTTGTGGCTACCTGGCGCTCTTTACGTAAAAAGCAAAAAGGGTACCCTGAGCGGTGGCTACCTGGACCCTTTCATTAAACTCTCTTTACTTTGCGAAAACAGCTAATTTAAGACTTTGCTTTCACTAAAGGATTATGAAAATATCACGTCAAAGCCTTTCATTTGAGGCTACCTGGCGCTCTTTACGAAAAAATGGTATTCTGAGCGGTCGCTACCTGGACCCTTTCATTAAACTCTCTTTACTTTGCGAAAACAGCTAATTTGAGACTAAAGGATTATGAAAATATCACGTCAAGGCCTTTCATTTGTGGCTACCTGTCGCTCTTTACGTAAAAAGCAAAAAGGGTACCCTGAGCGGTGGCTACCTGGACCCTTTCATTAAACTCTCTTTGCTTTGCGAAAACAGCTAATTTAAAACTTTGCTTTCACTAAAGGATTATGAAAATATCACGTCAAGGCCTTTCATTTGTGGCTACCAGGCGCTCTTTACGAAAAAATGGTATTCTGAGCCGTGACTACCTGGATATAATTGACTCTTTTTGCTTTTTTATTTTTAATATTCTGAAATAAAATTTGAATTCAAATTTTTTTTTAGAAAAACCTCTGCAGAAAAATTTCAAGATAAAGACTCTAAACTGAAGGACAAAAAATAGCAGACTCTGTATTACAATAGTAAAAATTTCTTTCTTTCCAACTTTTGGTGTGAAATCCAAATGATTTTTTTTCTAAAAACATTTTTTTGTTGACTAACTTGAGCTTGTCAATGACGTTCTTTCCATCTCTAAAAACGCCCGACTCAAAGAAATCCTTCTCAGTAGTTGATTTGTTTTTCTTTTGTCCATCGATATTTATTTGTGCCAATAACAGTTTTAAAGGAACTTAATCTTATTGAGACAAATACTCAGTCACCAAATTAGTACCGCAACTAGAGGAACCTACTTGAAGTGGAGTACAAATTCTAGTGAAAGTTATGGGGTTAGAAAAGTTAGGAATCGGGTCTTGGTAAAGAAAAATTTAATTTTTAAATTTCTTTCTTCTAACAGAAAATGTCAGCTCTTATTTTTCTTCCACTCTAAAGTGTCTACACTGAAAGAAAAGCGATTTTATTAAAATTGTTTCTGTTATTTAATTTATTATTGTCAAAGGTATGTGTGTGCATGTACATTTTTCATTGCATTGTGTCATCTAAAATTATAGTTTTTGATTCAACATTTTTGATTTCTTCTTAAATACGATTTCTGTTTACAAAAGTTTTTCTAAACTTAAAGTTAAAGTTAAATTTATTGAGAAATTTTTTCTTAATTTTAAACAAAAAGAAAACTTAAAAGTACGATTTGTTATCATTTTAAAAGCAAAATCTTAACAATGAAGCAAAGGAAGCTGACCCCTCTCAGGGGGCTTACAAAACTCTCAAAATAGACTTAAATCTAACAAAATTGGCAAGAAAGAATTGAAATACAAAAATGTTTTTAGAGCTAACTTAAATTAAGTGAGTGAGAAATCTATTTGAAGCGATTCCGTATGCTTTTGAGGACCTTTTGCATAAGAGGCGCCTTCTTAATCTGCTTCGACTTGGCACCAACTGATCGTAGCTTATGATCAGTTTGATCACACTTTACAGCATGATTGGAATTACCAAGTGGTAAGACACCTACAGCCTGTGTGCCGCCAATCAGTTTTTCCTTTGTACCGGATATCTTCTCAGTTTCTATGGCTGTGGTGGATGATGGTACATCTGGAGGTGCTATGGCGTAAGTCATATTCCCTTGCGTTTTAGATATGATAATACGCAGTGGTGGCACACGTAGAGCTGGTGTGTCGCCAATCAGTTTCTCTTTTTCGTTGGCTGTTTTGGATGATGGCACACGTGGAGCTGGTGTGGCGACAGTCAGGTTTTCCTTTGTACCGGATATATTTTCTGTTTCTTTGGCTAGTGTGGCGACAGTCATTTTGCTTTGTGTACCGAATTCTTTGCTTGTTTTCGATATGGCAATACCCAATGATGGTACACGTAGAGCTGGTGTGGCGGCTGATGGTTTTCCTTCTGTACTAAATTGTTTCTGCGTCTTTAGAATGCTGGGCGATGGCTTGACAACTGAATCCATAAATGCCAATTTTAGTTGTCTGGGGGGAGCTGCGGATTTCTGAGCGGCCTTAATGGAATCAGCCACTTTAAGAAGTCTTAGTTGTTCTTCCTCTTGACAACGTATAAACATCGCTCTCCATGACTCGTTTTCGAGGCGATTTTTTTACGGTAAGTGCGTAAGACACGTGGCTGCCATAAACCATCAGTATCCTCCTTTAAATGAGGGTTATGCTCTTCGAATATGCGCAATTTTTCATCTGACAGGCGTTCCAAAATAGGTTTCAACAGCTGAAATTGTGTACCTTTCGCACAATGCAAAACTTCGGCTCTTTTTTGTAAAATTCTGTCCGCCAACCGGCTTAAACTGGGAACTTCTTTCAATTTTCGACTGTTGGTACCATCAGTATACATTTTTATGTAGTCGATACCTCGGAGTTTGATGGGCACACAAACATCAGTTGAAAAGTTATTATCCAGTTTAGGCATCTTCGGTTTCTGTTCGTTTGAATTTTGTCTCCTTTGGCGCTTAGTAGAGCGAATGCTGGATTCGATAATTCCCTGTTGTGTATTTTCAATCAAATTCATCATTTTGAATTTTAATAATTCGAGATTAGATTGCGGTTTTAATTTCAGCTTGTACGTTTCAAAAATTGAAAGGCTTCTGATAGCGTAGACCAAAAATGCGCAACTTAAATACTAAGCAGGTAAGCGAACTCAGCCTTTCACTCAATTTTTGCCTTTCATTTGTGGATTTAAAAGTTAGGCTACCTGGCGCTCTTTACGTAAAAAGCAAAAAGGGTATCCTGAGCGGTCGCTACCTGGACCCTTTCATTAAACTCTCTTTACTTTGCGAAAACAGCTAATTTAAGACTAAAGGATTATGAAAATATCACGTCAAGGCCTTTCATTTGTGGCTACCTGGCGCTCTTTACGTAAAAAGCAAAAAGGGTACCCTGAGCGGTGGCTACCTGGACCCTTTCATTAAACTCTCTTTACTTTGCGAAAACAGCTAATTTAAGACTTTGCTTTCACTAAAGGATTATGAAAATATCACGTCAAGGCCTTTCATTTGTGGCTACCAGGCGCTCTTTACGAAAAATGGTATTCTGAGCCCCTGACTACCTGGATATAGTTGACTCTTTTTTCTTTTTTATTTTAAATATTCTGAAATAAAATTTGAATTCAAATTTTTTTTTAGAAAACCTCTGCAGAAAAATTTCAAGATAAAGAATCTAAACTGAAGGACATAAAATAGCAGACTGTATTACAATAGTAAAAATTTCTTTCTTTCCAACTTTTGGTGTGAAATCCAAATGATTTTTTTTCTAAAAACATTTTTTTGTTGACTAACTTGAGCTTGTCAATGACGTTCTTTCCATCTCTAAAAACGCCCGACTCAAAGAAATCCTTCTCAGTAGTTGATTTGTTTTTCTTTTGTCCATCGATATTTATTTGTGCCAATAACAGTTTTAAAGGAACTTAATCTTATTGAGACAAATACTCAGTCACCAAATTAGTACCGCAACTAGTGTTAGAAAAGTGATGAGGAACCTACTTGAAGTGGAGTACAAATTCTAGTGAAAGTTATGGGGTTAGAAAAGTTAGGAATCGGGTCTTGGTAAAGAAAAATTTAATTTTTAAAGTTCTTTCTTCTAACAGAAAATGTAAGCTTTTATTTTTCTTCCACTCTAAAGTGTCTACACTGAAAGAAAAGCGATTTTATAAAATTGTTTCTCTAATTTAATTTATTATTGTCAAAGGTATGTGTGTGCACGTACATTTTTCATTACATTGTGTCATTTAAAATTATAGTTTTTGATTCAACATTTTTGATTTCTTCTTAAATACGATTTTGGTTTACAGAAGTTTTTCTAAACTTAAAGTTAAAGTTAAATTTATTGAGAAATTTTTTCTTAATTTTAAACAAAAAGAAAACTTAAAAGTACGATTTGTTATCATTTTAAAATCAAAATCTTAACAATGAAGCAAAGGAAGCTGACCCCTCTCAGGGGGCTTACAAAACTCTTAAAATAGACTTAAATCTAACAAAATTGGCAAGAAAGAATTGAAATACAAAAATGTTTTTAAAGCTAACTTAAATTAAGTGAGTGAGAAATCTATTTGAAGCGATTCCGTATGCTTTTGAGGACCTTTTGCATAAGAGGCGCCTTCTTAATCTGCTTCGACTTGGCACCAACTGATCGTAGCTTATGATCAGTTTGATCACACTTTACAGCATGATTGGAATTACCAAGTGGTAAGACACCTACAGCCTGTGTGCCGCCAATCAGTTTTTTCTTTGTACCGGATATCTTCTCAGTTTCTATGGCTGTGTTGGATGATGGTACATCTGGAGGTGCTATGGCGTAAGTCATATTCCCTTGCGTTTTAGATATGATAATACGCAGTGGTGGCACACGTAGAGCTGGTGTGTCGCCAATCAGTTTCTCTTTTTCGTTGGCTGTTTTGGATGATGGCACACGTGGAGCTGGTGTGGCGACAGTCAGGTTTTCCTTTGTACCGGATATATTTTCTGTTTCTTTGGCTAGTGTGGCGACAGTCATTTTGCTTTGTGTACCGAATTCTTTGCTTGTTTTCGATATGGCAATACCCAATGATGGTACACGTAGAGCTGGTGTGGCGGCTGATGGTTTTCCTTCTGTACTAAATTGTTTCTGCGTCTTTAGAATGCTGGGCGATGGCTTGACAACTGAATCCATAAATGCCAATTTTAGTTGTCTGGGAGGAGCTGCGGATTTCTGAGCGGCCTTAATGGAATCAGCCACTTTAAGAAGTCTTAGTTGTTCTTCCTCTTGACAACGTATAAACATCGCTCTCCATGACTCGTTTTCGAGGCGATTTTTTTTACGGTAAGTGCGTAAGACACGTGGCTGCCATAAACCATCAGTATCCTCCTTTAAATGAGGGTTATGCTCTTCGAATATGCGCAATTTTTCATCTGACAGGCGTTCCAAAATAGGTTTCAACAGCTGAAATTGTGTACCTTTCGCACAATGCAAAACTTCGGCTCTTTTTTGTAAAATTCTGTCCGCCAACCGGCTTAAACTGGGAACTTCTTTCAATTTTCGACTGTTGGTACCATCAGTATACATTTTTATATAGTCGATACCTCGGAGTTTGATGGGCACACAAACATCAGTTGAAAAGTTATTATCCAGTTTAGGCATCTTCGGTTTCTGCTCGTTTGAATTTTGTCTCCTTTGGCGCTTAGTAGGGCGAATGCTGGATTCGATAATTCCCTGTTGTGTATTTTCAATCAAATTCATAATTTTGAATTTTAATAATTCGAGATTAGATTGCGGTTTTAATTTCAGCTTGTACGTTTCAAAAATTGAAAGGCTTCTGATAGCGTAGACCAAAAATGCGCAACTTAAATACTAAGCAGGTAAGCGAACTCAGAATTTCACTCAATTTTTGCCTTTCATTTGTGGATTTAAAAGTTAGGCTACCTGGCGCTCTTTACGTAAAATGCAAAAAGGGTACCCTGAGCGGTGGCTACCTAGACCCTTTCATTAAACTCTCTTTATTTTGCGAAAACAGCTAATTTAAGACTTTGCTTTCATTGAAGGATTATGAAAATATCACGTCAAGGGCTTTCATTTGTGGCTACCTGCGCTCTTTACGAAAAAATGGTATTCTGAGTCGTGACTACCTGGATATAATTGACTCTTTTTGCTTTTTTATTTTTAATATTCTGAAATAAAATTTGAATTCAAATTTTTTTTTAGAAAAACCTCTGCAGAAAAATTTCAAGATAAAGACTCTAAACTGAAGGACAAAAAATAGCAGACTCTGTATTACAATAGTAAAAATTTCTTTCTTTCCAACTTTTGGTGTGAAATCCAAATGATTTTTTTTCTAAAAGCATTTTTTTGTTGACTAACTTGAGCTTGTCAATGACGTTCTTTCCATCTCTAAAAACGCCCGACTCAAAGAAATCCTTCTCAGTAGTTGATTTGTTTTTCTTTTGTCCATCGATATTTATTTGTGCCAATAACAGTTTTAAAGGAACTTAATCTTATTGAGACAAATACTCAGTCACCAAATTAGTACCGCAACTAGTGTTAGAAAAGTGATGAGGAACCTACTTGAAGTGGAGTACAAATTCTAGTGAAAGTTATGGGGTTAGAAAAGTTAGGAATCGGGTCTTGGTAAAGAAAAATTTAATTTTTAAAGTTCTTTCTTCTAACAGAAAATGTCAGCTTTTATTTTTCTTCCACTCTAAAGTGTCTACACTGAAAGAAAAGCGATTTTATTAAAATTGTTTCTCTAATTTAATTTATTATTGTCAAAGGTATGTGTGTGCATGTACATTTTTCATTACATTGTGTCATTTAAAATTATAGTTTTTGATTCAACATTTTTGATTTCTTCTTAAATACGATTTTGGTTTACAAAAGTTTTTCTAAACTTAAAGTTAAAGTTAAATTTATTGAGAAATTTTTTCTTAATTTTAAACAAAAAGAAAACTTAAAAGTACGATTTGTTATCATTTTAAAAGCAAAATCTTAACAATGAAGCAAAGGAAGCTGACCCCTCTCAGGGGGCTTACAAAACTCTTAAAATAGACTTAAATCTAACAAAATTGGCAAGAAAGAATTGAAATACAAAAATGTTTTTAAAGCTAACTTAAATTAAGTGAGTGAGAAATCTATTTGAAGCGATTCCGTATGCTTTTGAGGACCTTTTGCATAAGAGGCGCCTTCTTAATCTGCTTCGACTTGGCATCAACTGATCGTAGCTTATGATCAGTTTGATCACACTTTACAGCATGATTGGAATTACCAAGTGGTAAGACACCTACAGCCTGTGTGCCGCCAATCAGTTTTTTCTTTGTACCGGATATCTTCTCAGTTTCTATGGCTGTGTTGGATGATGGTACATCTGGAGGTGCTATGGCGTAAGTCATATTCCCTTGCGTTTTAGATATGATAATACGCAGTGGTGGCACACGTAGAGCTGGTGTGTCGCCAATCAGTTTCTCTTTTTCGTTGGCTGTTTTGGATGATGGCACACGTGGAGCTGGTGTGGCGACAGTCAGGTTTTCCTTTGTACCGGATATATTTTCTGTTTCTTTGGCTAGTGTGGCGACAGTCATTTTGCTTTGTGTACCGAATTCTTTGCTTGTTTTCGATATGGCAATACCCAATGATGGTACACGTAGAGCTGGTGTGGCGGCTGATGGTTTTCCTTCTGTACTAAATTGTTTCTGCGTCTTTAGAATGCTGGGCGATGGCTTGACAACTGAATCCATAAATGCCAATTTTAGTTGTCTGGGAGGAGCTGCGGATTTCTGAGCGGCCTTAATGGAATCAGCCACTTTAAGAAGTCTTAGTTGTTCTTCCTCTTGACAACGTATAAACATCGCTCTCCATGACTCGTTTTCGAGGCGATTTTTTTTACGGTAAGTGCGTAAGACACGTGGCTGCCATAAACCATCAGTATCCTCCTTTAAATGAATGTTATGCTCTTCGAATATGCGCAATTTTTCATCTGACAGGCGTTCCAAAATAGGTTTCAACAGCTGAAATTGTGTACCTTTCGCACAATGCAAAACTTCGGCTCTTTTTTGTAAAATTCTGTCCGCCAACCGGCTTAAACTGGGAACTTCTTTCAATTTTCGACTGTTGGTACCATCAGTATACATTTTTATGTAGTCGATACCTCGGAGTTTGATGGGCACACAAACATCAGTTGAAAAGTTATTATCCAGTTTAGGCATCTTCGGTTTCTGCTCGTTTGAAATCTGTTTCCTTTGGCGCTTAGTAGAGCGAATGCTGGATTCGATAATTCCCTGTTGTGTATTTTCAATCAAATTCATAATTTTGAATTTTAATAATTCGAGATTAGATTGCGGTTTTAATTTCAGCTTGTACGTTTCAAAAATTGAAAGGCTTCTGATAGCGTAGACCAAAAATGCGCAACTTAAATACTAAGCAGGTAAGCGAACTCAGAATTTCACTCAATTTTTGCCTTTCATTTGTGGATTTAAAAGTTAGGCTACCTGGCGCTCTTTACGTAAAATGCAAAAAGGGTACCCTGAGCGGTGGCTACCTAGACCCTTTCATTAAACTCTCTTTATTTTGCGAAAACAGCTAATTTAAGACTTTGCTTTCATTGAAGGATTATGAAAATATCACGTCAAGGGCTTTCATTTGTGGCTACCTGCGCTCTTTACGAAAAAATGATATTCTGAGCGGTGGCTACCTGTACCCTTTCATTAAACTCTCTTTACTTTGCGAAAACAGCTAATTTAAGACTTTGCTTTCAGTAAAGGATTATGAAAATATCACGTCAAGGCCTTTCATTTGTGGCTACCAGGCGCTCTTTACGAAAAAATGGTATTCTGAGTCGTGACTACCTGGATATATTTGACTCTTTTTGCTTTTTTATTTTTAATATTCTGAAATAAAATTTGAATTCAAATTTTTTTTTAGAAAAACCTCTGCAGAAAAATTTCAAGATAAAGACTCTAAACTGAAGGACAAAAAATAGCAGACTCTGTATTACAATAGTAAAAATTTCTTTCTTTCCAACTTTTGGTGTGAAATCCAAATGATTTTTTTTCTAAAAGCATTTTTTTGTTGACTAACTTGAGCTTGTCAATGACGTTCTTTCCATCTCTAAAAACGCCCGACTCAAAGAAATCCTTCTCAGTAGTTGATTTGTTTTTCTTTTGTCCATCGATATTTATTTGTGCCAATAACAGTTTTAAAGGAACTTAATCTTATTGAGACAAATACTCAGTCACCAAATTAGTACCGCAACTAGTGTTAGAAAAGTGATGAGGAACCTACTTGAAGTGGAGTACAAATTCTAGTGAAAGTTATGGGGTTAGAAAAGTTAGGAATCGGGTCTTGGTAAAGAAAAATTTAATTTTTAAAGTTCTTTCTTCTAACAGAAAATGTCAGCTTTTATTTTTCTTCCACTCTAAAGTGTCTACACTGAAAGAAAAGCGATTTTATTAAAATTGTTTCTCTAATTTAATTTATTATTGTCAAAGGTATGTGTGTGCATGTACATTTTTCATTACATTGTGTCATTTAAAATTATAGTTTTTGATTCAACATTTTTGATTTCTTCTTAAATACGATTTTGGTTTACAAAAGTTTTTCTAAACTTAAAGTTAAAGTTAAATTTATTGAGAAATTTTTTCTTAATTTTAAACAAAAAGAAAACTTAAAAGTACGATTTGTTATCATTTTAAAAGCAAAATCTTAACAATGAAGCAAAGGAAGCTGACCCCTCTCAGGGGGCTTACAAAACTCTTAAAATAGACTTAAATCTAACAAAATTGGCAAGAAAGAATTGAAATACAAAAATGTTTTTAAAGCTAACTTAAATTAAGTGAGTGAGAAATCTATTTGAAGCGATTCCGTATGCTTTTGAGGACCTTTTGCATAAGAGGCGCCTTCTTAATCTGCTTCGACTTGGCACCAACTGATCGTAGCTTATGATCAGTTTGATCACACTTTACAGCATGATTGGAATTACCAAGTGGTAAGACACCTACAGCCTGTGTGCCGCCAATCAGTTTTTCCTTTGTACCGGATATCTTCTCAGTTTCTATGGCTGTGTTGGATGATGGTACATCTGGAGGTGCTATGGCGTAAGTCATATTCCCTTGCGTTTTAGATATGATAATACGCAGTGGTGGCACACGTAGAGCCGGTATGTCGCCAATCAGTTTCTCTTTTTCGTTGGCTGTTTTGGATGATGGCACACGTGGAGCTGGTGTGGCGACAGTCAGGTTTTCCTTTGTACCGGATATATTTTCTGTTTCTTTGGCTAGTGTGGCGACAGTCATTTTGCTTTGTGTACCGAATTCTTTGCTTGTTTTCGATATGGCAATACCCAATGATGGTACACGTAGAGCTGGTGTGGCGGCTGATGGTTTTCCTTCTGTACTAAATTGTTTCTGCGTCTTTAGAATGCTGGGCGATGGCTTGACAACTGAATCCATAAATGCCAATTTTAGTTGTCTGGGAGGAGCTGCGGATTTCTGAGCGGCCTTAATGGAATCAGCCACTTTAAGAAGTCTTAGTTGTTCTTCCTCTTGACAACGTATAAACATCGCTCTCCATGACTCGTTTTCGAGGCGATTTTTTTTACGGTAAGTGCGTAAGACACGTGGCTGCCATAAACCATCAGTATCCTCCTTTAAATGAGGGTTATGCTCTTCGAATACGCGCAATTTTTCATCTGACAGGCGTTCCAAAATAGGTTTCAACAGCTGAAATTGTGTACCTTTCGCACAATGCAAAACTTCGGCTCTTTTTTGTAAAATTCTGTCCGCCAACCGGCTTAAACTGGGAACTTCTTTCAATTTTCGACTGTTGGTGCCATCAGTATACATTTTTATGTAGTCGATACCTCGGAGTTTGATGGGCACACAAACATCAGTTGAAAAGTTATTATCCAGTTTAGCATCTTCGGTTTCTGCTCGTTTGAATTTTGTCTCCTTTGGAGCTTAGTAGAGCGAATGCTGGATTCGATAATTCCCTGTTGTGTATTTTCAATCAAATTCATCATTTTGAATTTTAATAATTCGAGATTAGATTGCGGTTTTAATTTCAGCTTGTACGTTTCAAAAATTGAAAGGCTTCTGATAGCGTAGACCAAAAATGCGCAACTTAAATACTAAGCAGGTAAGCGAACTCAGCCTTTCACCCAATTTTTGCCTTTCATTTGTGGATTTAAAAGTTAGGCTACCTGGCGCTCTTTACGTAAAAAGCAAAAAGGGTGCCCTGAGCGGTGGCTACCTGGACCCTTTCATTAAACTCTCTTTACTTTGCGAAAACAGCTAATTTAAGACTTTGCTTTCACTAAAGGATTATTAAAATATCACGTCAAGGCCTTTCATTTGTGGCTACCAGGCGCTCTTTACGAAAAAATGGTATTCTGAGCGGTCGCTACCTGGACCCTTTCATTAAACTCTCTTTACTTTGCGAAAACAGCTAATTTAAGACTTTGCTTTCACTAAAGGATTATGAAAATATCACGTCAAGGCCTTTCATTTGTGGCTACCAGGCGCTCTTTACGAAAAAATGGTATTCTGAGTCGTGACTACCTGGATATAATTGACTCTTTTTGCTTTTTTATTTTTAATATTCTGAAATAAAATTTGAATTCAAATTTTTTTTTAGAAAAACCTCTGCAGAAAAATTTCAAGATAAAGACTCTAAACTGAAGGACATAAAATAGCAGACTCTGTATTACAATAGTAAAAATTTCTTTCTTTCCAACTTTTGGTGTGAAATCCGAATGATTTTTTTTCTAAAAACATTTTTTTGTTGACTAACTTGAGCTTGTCAATGACGTTCTTTCCGTCTCTAAAAACGCCCGACTCAAAGAAATCCTTCTCAGTAGTTGATTTGTTTTTCTTTTGTCCATCTTTATTTATTTGTGCCAATAACAGTTTTAAAGGAACTTGATCTTATTGAGACAAATACTCAGTCACCAAATTAGTACCGCAACTAGTGTTAGAAAGGTAATGAGGAACCTACTTGAAGTGGAGTACAAATTTTAGTGAAAGTTATGGGGTTAGAAAAGTTAGGAATCGGGTCTTGGTAAAGAAAAATTTAATTTTTAAAGTTCTTTCTTCTAACAGAAAATGTCAGCTTTTATTTTTCTTCCACTCTAAAGTGTCTACACTGAAAGAAAAGCGATTTTATTAAAATTGTTTCTCTAATTTAATTTATTATTGTCAAAGGTATGTGTGTGCATGTACATTTTTCATTACATTGTGTCATCTAAAATTATAGTTTTTGATTCAACATTTTTGATTTCTTCTTAAATACGATTTTGGTTTACAAAAGTTTTTCTAAACTTAAAGTTAAAGTTAAATTTATTGAGAAATTTTTTCTTAATTTTAAACAAAAAGAAAACTTAAAACTACGATTTGTTATCATTTTAAAAGCAAAATCTTAACAATGAAGCAAAGGCAGCTGATCCCTCTCAGGGGGCTTACAAAACTCTTAAAATAGACTTAAATCTAACAAAATTGGCAAGAAAGAATTGAAATACAAAAATGTTTTTAAAGCTAACTTAAATTAAGTGAGTGAGAAATCTATTTGAAGCGATTCCGTATGCTTTTGAGGACCTTTTGCATAAGAGGCGCCTTCTTAATCTGCTTCGACTTGGCACCAACTGATCGTAGCTTATGATCAGTTTGATCACACTTTACAGCATGATTGGAATTACCAAGTGGTAAGACACCTACAGCCTGTGTGCCGCCAATCAGTTTTTCCTTTGTACCGGATATCTTCTCAGTTTCTATGGCTGTGTTGGATGATGGTACATCTGGAGGTGCTATGGCGTAAGTCATATTCCCTTGCGTTTTAGATATGATAATACGCAGTGGTGGCACACGTAGAGCTGGTGTGTCACCAATCAGTTTCTCTTTTTCGTTGGCTGTTTTGGATGATGGCACACGTGGAGCTGGTGTGGCGACAGTCAGGTTTTCCTTTGTACCGGATATATTTTCTGTTTCTTTGGCTAGTGTGGCGACAGTCATTTTGCTTTGTGTACCGAATTCTTTGCTTGTTTTCGATATGGCAATACCCAATGATGGTACACGTAGAGCTGGTGTGGCGGCTGATGGTTTTCCTTCTGTACTAAATTGTTTCTGCGTCTTTAGAATGCTGGGCGATGGCTTGACAACTGAATCCAAAAATGCCAATTTTAGTTGTCTGGGAGGAGCTGCGGATTTCTGAGCGGCCTTAATGGAATCAGCCACTTTAAGAAGTCTTAGTTGTTCTTCCTCTTGACAACGTATAAACATCGCTCTAGATGACTCGTTTTCGAGGCGATTTTTTTTACGGTAAGTGCGTAAGACACGTGGCTGCCATAAACCATCAGTATCCTCCTTTAAATGAGGGTTATGCTCTTCGAATATGCGCAATTTTTCATCTGACAGGCGTTCCAAAATAGGTTTCAACAGCTGAAATTGTGTACCTTTCGCACAATGCAAAACTTCGGCTCTTTTTTGTAAAATTCTGTCCGCCAACCGGCTTAAACTGGGAACTTCTTTCAATTTTCGACTGTTGGTACCATCAGTATACATTTTTATGTAGTCGATACCTCGGAGTTTGATGGGCACACAAACATCAGTTGAAAAGTTATTATCCAGTTTAGGCATCTTCGGTTTCTGCTCGTTTGAATTTTGTCTCCTTTGGCGCTTAGTAGAGCGAATGCTGGATTCGATAATTCCCTGTTGTGTATTTTCAATCAAATTCATCATTTTGAATTTTAATAATTCGAGATTAGATTGCGGTTTTAATTTCAGCTTGTACGTTTCAAAAATTGAAAGGCTTCTGATAGCGTAGACCAAAAATGCGCAACTTAAATACTAAGCAGGTAAGCGAACTCAGCCTTTCACCCAATTTTTGCCTTTCATTTGTGGATTTAAAAGTTAGGCTACCTGGCGCTCTTTACGTAAAAAGCAAAAAGGGTATCCTGAGCGGTGGCTACCTGGACCCTTTCATTAAACTCTCTTTACTTTGCGAAAACAACTAATTTAATACTTTTCTTTCACCAAAGGATTATGAAAATATCACGTCAAGGCCTTTCATTTGTGGCTACCAGGCGCTCTGTACGAAAAATAGTATTCTGAGCGGTGGCTACCTGGACCCTTTCATTAAACTCTCTTTACTTTGCGAAAACAGCTAATTTAAGACTTTGCTTTCACTAAAGGATTATAAAAATATCACGTCAAAGCCTTTCATTTGTGGCTACCAGGCGCTCTGTACGAAAAATGGTGTTCTGAGCGGTGGCTACCTGGACCCTTTCATTAAACTCTCTTTATTTTGCGAAAACAGCTAATTTAAGACTTTGCTTTCATTGAAGGATTATGAAAATATCACGTTAAGGGCTTTCATTTGTGGCTTCCTGCGCTCTTTACGAAAAAATGATATTCTGAGCGGTGGCTACCTGTACCCTTTCATTAAACTCTCTTTACTTTGCGAAAACAGCTAATTTAAGACTTTGCTTTCACTAAAGGATTATGAAAATATCACGTCAAAGCCTTTCATTTGAGGCTACCTGGCGCTCTTTACGAAAAAATGGTATTCTGAGCGGTCGCTACCTGGACCCTTTCATTAAACTCTCTTTACTTTGCGAAAACAGCTAATTTAAGACTAAAGGATTATGAAAATATCACGTCAAGGCCTTTCATTTGTGGCTACCTGGCGCTCTTTACGTAAAAAGCAAAAAGGGGACCCTTTCATTAAACTCTCTTTACTTTGCGAAAACAGCTAATTTAAGACTTTGCTTTCCCTAAAGGATTATAAAAATATCACGTCAAAGCCTTTCATTTGTGGCTACCAGGCGCTCTGTACGAAAAATGGTGTTCTGAGCGGTGGCTACCTGGACCCTTTCATTAAACTCTCTTTATTTTGCGAAAACAGCTAATTTAAGACTTTGCTTTCATTGAAGGATTATGAAAATATCACGTCAAGGGCTTTCATTTGTGGCTACCTGCGCTCTTTACGAAAAAATGATATTCTGAGCGGTGGCTACCTGGATATAATTGACTCTTTTTGCTTATTTATTTTTAATATTCTGAAATAAAATTTGAATTCAAATTTTTTTTTAGAAAAACCTCTGCAGAAAAATTTCAAGATAAAGACTCTAAACTGAAGGACATAAAATAGCAGACTCTGTATTACAATAGTAAAAATTTCTTTCTTTCCAACTTTTGGTGTGAAATCCAAATGATTTTTTTTCTGAAAACATTTTGTTGACTAACTTGAACTTGTCAATGACGTTCTTTCCGTCTCTAAAAACGCCCGACTCAAAGAAATCCTTCTCAGTAGTTGATTTGTTTTTCTTTTGTCCATCGATATTTATTTGTGCCAATAACAGTTTTAAAGGAACTTAATCTTATTGAGACAAATACTCAGTCACCAAATTAGTACCGCAACTTGTGTTAGAAAAGTGATGAAGGAACCTACTTGAAGTGGAGTACAAATTCTAGTGAAAGTTATGGGGTTAGAAAAGTTAGGAATTGGGTCTTGGTAAAGAAAAATTTAATTTTTAAAGTTCTTTCTTCTAACAGAAAATGTCAGCTTTTATTTTTCTTCCACTCTAAAGTGTCTACACTGAAAGAAAAGCGATTTTATTAAAATTGTTTCTCTAATTTAATTTATTATTGTCAAAGGTATGTGTGTGCATGTACATTTTTCATTACATTGTGTCATCTAAAATTATAGTTTTTGATTCAACATTTTTGATTTCTTCTTAAATACGATTTTTGTTTACAAAAGTTTTTCTAAACTTAAAGTTAAAGTTAAATTTATTGAGAAATTTTTTCTTAATTTTAAACAAAAAGAAAACTTAAAACTACGATTTGTTATCATTTTAAAAGCAAAATCTTAACAATGAAGCAAAGGAAGCTGACCCCTCTCAGGGGGCTTACAAAACTCTTAAAATATACTTAAATCTAACAAAATTGGCAAGAAAGAATTGAAATACAAAAATGTTTTTAAAGCTAACTTAAATTAAGTGAGTGAGAAATCTATTTGAAGCGATTCCGTATGCTTTTGAGGACCTTTTGCATAAGAGGCGCCTTCTTAATCTGCTTCGACTTGGCACCAACTGATCGTAGCTTATGATCAGTTTGATCACACTTTACAGCATGATTGGAATTACCAAGTGGTAAGACACCTACAGCCTGTGTGCCGCCAATCAGTTTTTCCTTTGTACCGGATATCTTCTCAGTTTCTATGGCTGTGGTGGATGATGGTACATCTGGAGGTGCTATGGCGTAAGTCATATTCCCTTGCGTTTTAGATATGATAATACGCAGTGGTGGCACACGTAGAGCTGGTGTGTCGCCAATCAGTTTCTCTTTTTCGTTGGCTGTTTTGGATGATGGCACACGTGGAGCTGGTGTGGCGACAGTCAGGTTTTCCTTTGTACCGGATATATTTTCTGTTTCTTTGGCTAGTGTGGCGACAGTCATTCTGCTTTGTGTACCGAATTCTTTGCTTGTTTTCGATATGGCAATACCCAATAATGGTACACGTAGAGCTGGTGTGGCGGCTGATGGTTTTCCTTCTGTACTAAATTGTTTCTGCGTCTTTAGAATGCTGGGCGATGGCTTGACAACTGAATCCATAAATGCCAATTTTAGTTGTCTGGGGGGAGCTGCGGATTTCTGAGCGGCCTTAATGGAATCAGCCACTTTAAGAAGTCTTAGTTGTTCTTCCTCTTGACAACGTATAAACATCGCTCTAGATGACTCGTTTTCGAGGCGATTTTTTTTACGGTAAGTGCGTAAGACACGTGGCTGCCATAAACCATCAGTATCCTCCTTTAAATGAGGGTTATGCTCTTCGAATATGCGCAATTTTTCATCTGACAGGCGTTCCAAAATAGGTTTCAACAGCTGAAATTGTGTACCTTTCGCACAATGCAAAACTTCGGCTCTTTTTTGTAAAATTCTGACCGCCAACCGGCTTAAACTGGGAACTTCTTTCAATTTTCGACTGTTGGTACCATCAGTATACATTTTTATGTAGTCGATACCTCGGAGTTTGATGGGCACACAAACATCAGTTGAAAAGTTATTATCCAGTTTAGGCATCTTCGGTTTCTGCTCGTTTGAATTTTGTCTCCTTTGGCGCTTAGTAGAGCGAATGCTGGATTCGATAATTCCCTGTTGTGTATTTTCAAGCAAATTCATCATTTTGAATTTTAATAATTCGAGATTAGATTGCAGTTTTAATTTCAGCTTGTACGTTTCAAAAATTGAAAGGCTTCTGATAGCGTAGACCAAAAATGCGCAACTTAAATACTAAGCAGGTAAGCGAACTCAGCCTTTCACTCAATTTTTGCCTTTCATTTGTGGATTTAAAAGTTAGGCTACCTGGCGCTCTTTACGTAAAAAGCAAAAAGGGTACCCTGAGCGGTGGCTACCTGGACCCTTTCATTAAACTCTCTTTACTTTGCGAAAACAACTAATTTAATACTTTTCTTTCACCAAAGGATTATGAAAATATCACGTCAAAGCCTTTCATTTGTGGCTACCAGGCGCTCTGTACGAAAAATGGTGTTCTGAGCGGTGGCTACCTGGACCCTTTCATTAAACTCTCTTTATTTTGCGAAAACAGCTAATTTAAGACTTTGCTTTCATTGAAGGATTATAAAATTATCACGTCAAAGCCTTTCATTTGTGGCTACCAGGCGCTCTGTACGAAAAATGGTGTTCTGAGCGGTGGCTACCTGGACCCTTTCATTAAACTCTCTTTATTTTGCGAAAACAGCTAATTTAAGACTTTGCTTTCATTGAAGGATTATAAAAATATCACGTCAAAGCCTTTCATTTGTGGCTACCAGGCGCTCTGTACGAAAAATGGTGTTCTGAGCGGTGGCTACCTGGACCCTTTCATTAAACTCTCTTTATTTTGCGAAAACAGCTAATTTAAGACTTTGCTTTCATTGAAGGATTATGAAAATATCACGTCAAGGGCTTTCATTTGTGGCTACCTGCGCTCTTTACGAAAAAATGATATTCTGAGCGGTGGCTACCTGTACCCTTTCATTAAACTCTCTTTACTTTGCGAAAACAGCTAATTTAAGACTTTGCTTTCACTAAAGGATTATGAAAATATCACGTCAAAGCCTTTCATTTGAGGCTACCTGGCGCTCTTTACGAAAAAATGGTATTCTGAGCGGTCGCTACCTGGACCCTTTCATTAAACTCTCTTTACTTTGCGAAAACAGCTAATTTAAGACTAAAGGATTATGAAAATATCACGTCAAGGCCTTTCATTTGTGGCTACCTGGCGCTCTTTACGTAAAAAGCAAAAAGGGTAGCCTGAGCGGTGGCTACCTGGACCCTTTCATTAAACTCTCTTTACTTTGCGAAAACAGCTAATTTAAGACTTTTCTTTCCGTAAAGGATTATGAAAATATCACGTCAAGGCCTTTCATTTGTGGCTACCAGGCGCTCTTTACGAAAAAATGGTATTCTGAGCCGTGACTACCTGGATATAATTGACTCTTTTTGCTTTTTTATTTTTAATATTCTGAAATAAAATTTGAATTCAAATTTTTTTTTTAGAAAAACCTCTGCAGAAAAATTTCCAGATAAAGACTCTAAACTGAAGGACATAAAATAGCAGACTCTGTATTACAATAGTAAAAATTTCTTTCTTTCCAACTTTTGGTGTGAAATCCAAATGATTTTTTTTCTGAAAACATTTTTTTGTTGACTAACTTGAACTTGTCAATGACGTTCTTTCCGTCTCTAAAAACGCCCGACTCAAAGAAATCCTTCTCAGTAGTTGATTTGTTTTTCTTTTGTCCATCGATATTTATTTGTGCCAATAACAGTTTTAAAGGAACTTAATCTTATTGAGACAAATACTCAGTCACCAAATTAGTACCGCAACTAGTGTTAGAAAAGTGATGAGGAACCTACTTGAAGTGGAGTACAAATTCTAGTGAAAGTTATGGGGTTAGAAAAGTTAGGAATCGGGTCTTGGTAAAGAAAAATTTAATTTTTAAAGTTCTTTCTTCTAACAGAAAATGTCAGCTTTTATTTTTCTTCCACTCTAAAGTGTCTACACTGAAAGAAAAGCGATTTTATTAAAATTGTTTCTCTAATTTAATTTATTATTGTCAAAGGTATGTGTGTGCATGTACATTTTTCATTACATTGTGTCATCTAAAATTATAGTTTTTGATTCAACATTTTTGATTTCTTCTTAAATACGATTTTGGTTTACAAAAGTTTTTCTAAACTTAAAGTTAAAGTTAAATTTATTGAGAAATTTTTTCTTAATTTTAAACAAAGAGAAAACTTAAAACTACAATTTGTTATCATTTTAAAAGCAAAATCTTAACAATGAAGCAAAGGAAGCTGACCCCTCTCAGGGGGCTTACAAAACTCTTAAAATAGACTTAAATCTAACAAAATTGGCAAGAAAGAATTGAAATACAAAAATGTTTTTAAAGCTAACTTAAATTAAGTGAGTGAGAAATCTATTTGAAGCGATTCCGTATGCTTTTGAGGACCTTTTGCATAAGAGGCGCCTTCTTAATCTGCTTCGACTTGGCACCAACTGATCGTAGCTTATGATCAGTTTGATCACACTTTACTGCATGATTGGAATTACCAAGTGGTAAGACACCTACAGCCTGTGTGCCGCCAATCAGTTTTTCCTTTGTACCGGATATCTTCTCAGTTTCTATGGCTGTGTTGAATGATGGTACATCTGGAGGTGCTATGGCGTAAGTCATATTCCCTTGCGTTTTAGATATGATAATACGCAGTGGTGGCACACGTAGAGCTGGTGTGTCGCCAATCAGTTTCTCTTTTTCGTTGGCTGTTTTGGATGATGGCACACGTGGAGCTGGTGTGGCGACAGTCAGGTTTTCCTTTGTACCGGATATATTTTCTGTTTCTTTGGCTAGTGTGGCGACAGTCATTTTGCTTTGTGTACCGAATTCTTTGCTTGTTTTCGATATGGCAATACCCAATGATGGTACACGTAGAGCTGGTGTGGCGGCTGATGGTTTTCCTTCTGTACTAAATTGTTTCTGCGTCTTTAGAATGCTGGGCGATGGCTTGACAACTGAATCCATAAATGCCAATTTTAGTTGTCTGGGGGGAGCTGCGGATTTCTGAGCGGCCTTAATGGAATCAGCCACTTTAAGAAGTCTTAGTTGTTCTTCCTCTTGACAACGTATAAACATCGCTCTCCATGACTCGTTTTCGAGGCGATTTTTTTTACGGTAAGTGCGTAAGACACGTGGCTGCCATAAACCATCAGTATCCTCCTTTAAATGAGGGTTATGCTCTTCGAATACGCGCAATTTTTCATCTGACAGGCGTTCCAAAATAGGTTTCAACAGCTGAAATTGTGTACCTTTCGCACAATGCAAAACTTCGGCTCTTTTTTGTAAAATTCTGTCCGCCAACCGGCTTAAACTGGGAACTTCTTTCAATTTTCGACTGTTGGTACCATCAGTATACATTTTTATGTAGTCGATACCTCGGAGTTTGATGGGCACACAAACATCAGTTGAAAAGTTATTATCCAGTTTAGGCATCTTCGGTTTCTGCTCGTTTGAATTTTGTCTCCTTTGGCGCTTAGTAGAGCGAATGCTGGATTCGATAATTCCCTGTTGTGTATTTTCAATCAAATTCATCATTTTGAATTTTAATAATTCGAGATTAGATTGCGGTTTTAATTTCAGCTTGTACGTTTCAAAAATTGAAAGGCTTCTGATAGCGTAGACCAAAAATGCGCAACTTAAATACTAAGCAGGTAAGCGAACTCAGCCTTTCACTCAATTTTTGCCTTTCATTTGTGGATTTAAAAGTTAGGCTACCTGGCGCTCTTTACGTAAAAAGCAAAAAGGGTACCCTGAGCGGTGGCTACCTGTACCCTTTCATTAAACTCTCTTTACTTTGCGAAAACAGCTAATTTAAGACTTTGCTTTCACTAAAGGATTATGAAAATATCACGTCAAAGCCTTTCATTTGTGGCTACCAGGCGCTCTTTACGGAAAAATGGTATTCTGAGCGGTGGCTACCTGGAGCCTTTCATTAAACTCTCTTTACTTTGCGAAAACAGCTAATTTAAGACTTTGCTTTCACTAAAGGATTATGAAAATATCACGTCAAGGCCTTTCATTTGTGGCTACCAGGCGCTCTTTACGAAAAAATGGTATTCTGAGCGGTGGCTACCTGGAGCCTTTCATTAAACTCTCTTTACTTTGCGAAAACGGCTAATTTAAGACTTTGCTTTCACTAAAGGATTATGAAAATATCACGTCAAGGCCTTTCATTTGTGGCTACCAGGCGCTCTGTACGAAAAATGGTATTCTGAGCGGTGGCTACCTGGACCCTTTCATTAAACTCTCTTTATTTTGCGAAAACAGCTAATTTAAGACTTTGCTTTCATTGAAGGATTATGAAAATATCACGTCAAGGGTTTTCATTTGTGGCTACCTGGCGCTCTTTACGAAAAAATGGTATTCTGAGCGGTGGCTACCTGGACCCTTTCATTAAACTCTCTTTACTTTGCGAAAACAGCTAATTTAAGACTTTGCTTTCACTAAAGGATTATGAAAATATCACGTCAAAGCCCTTCATTTGACGCTACCTGGCGCTCTTTACGAAAAAATGGTATTCTGAACGGTCGCTACCTGGACCCTTTCATTAAACTCTCTTTACTTTGCGAAAACAGCTAATTTAAGACTTTGCTTTCCCTAAAGGATTATGAAAATATCACGTCAAGACCTTTCATTTGGGGCTACCTGGCGCTCTTTACGAAAAAATGGTATTCTGCGCGGTGGCTACCTGGACCCTTTCATTAAACTCTCTTTACTTTGCGAAAACAGCTAATTTAAGACTTTGCTTTCAGTAAAGGATTATGAAAATATCACGTCAAGGCCTTTCATTTGTGGCTACCAGGCGCTCTTTGCGAAAAAATGGTATTCTGAGCCGTGACTACCTGGATATAATTGACTCTTTTTGCTTTTTTATTTTTAATATTCTGAAATAAAATTTGAATTCAAATTTTTTTTTAGAAAAACCTCTGCAGAAAAATTTCAAGATAAAGACTCTAAACTGAAGGACATAAAATAGCAGACTCTGTATTACAATAGTAAAAATTTCTTTCTTTCCAACTTTTGGTGTGAAATCCGAATGATTTTTTTTCTAAAAACATTTTTTTGTTGACTAACTCGAGCTTGTCAATGACGTTCTTTCCATCTCTAAAAACGCCCGACTCAAAGAAATCCTTCTCAGTAGTTGATTTGTTTTTCTTTTGTCCATCGATATTTATTTGTGCCAATAACAGTTTTAAAGGAACTTAATCTTATTGAGACAAATACTCAGTCACCAAATTAGTACCGCAACTAGTGTTAGAAAAGTGATGAGGAACCTACTTGAAGTGGAGTACAAATTCTAGTGAAAGTTATGGGGTTAGAAAAGTTAGGAATCGGGTCTTGGTAAAGAAAAATTTAATTTTTAAAGTTCTTTCTTCTAACAGAAAATGTCAGCTTTTATTTTTCTTCCACTCTAAAGTGTCTACACTGAAAGAAAAGCGATTTTATTAAAATTGTTTCTCTAATTTAATTTATTATTGTCAAAGGTATGTGTGTGCATGTACATTTTTCATTACATTGTGTCATCTAAAATTATAGTTTTTGATTCAACATTTTTGATTTCTTCTTAAATATGATTTTGGTTTACAAAAGTTTTTCTAAACTTAAAATTAAAGTTAAATTTATTGAGAAATTTTTTCTTAATTTTAAACAAAAAGAAAACTTAAAACTACAATTTGTTATCATTTTAAAACAAAATCTTAACAATGAAGCAAAGGAAGCTGACCCCTCTCAGGGGGCTTACAAAACTCTTAAAATAGACTTAAATCTAACAAAATTGGCAAGAAAGAATTGAAATACAAAAATGTTTTTAGAGCTAACTTAAATTAAGTGAGTGAGAAATCTATTTGAAGCGATTCCGTATGCTTTTGAGGACCTTTTGCATAAGAGGCGCCTTCTTAATCTGCTTCGACTTGGCACCAACTGATCGTAGCTTATGATCAGTTTGATCACACTTTACAGCATGATTGGAATTACCAAGTGGTAAGACACCTACAGCCTGTGTGCCGCCAATCAGTTTTTCCTTTGTACCGGATATCTTCTCAGTTTCTATGGCTGTGTTGGATGATGGTACATCTGGAGGTGCTATGGCGTAAGTCATATTCCCTTGCGTTTTAGATATGATAATACGCAGTGGTGGCACACGTAGAGCTGGTGTGTCGCCAATCAGTTTCTCTTTTTCGTTGGCTGTTTTGGATGATGGCACACGTGGAGCTGGTGTGGCGACAGTCAGGTTTTCCTTTGTACCGGATATATTTTCTGTTTCTTTGGCTAGTGTGGCGACAGTCATTTTGCTTTGTGTACCGAATTCTTTGCTTGTTTTCGATATGGCAATACCCAATGATGGTACACGTAGAGCTGGTGTGGCGGCTGATGGTTTTCCTTCTGTACTAAATTGTTTCTGCGTCTTTAGAATGCTGGGCGATGGCTTGACAACTGAATCCATAAATGCCAATTTTAGTTGTCTGGGGGGAGCTGCGGATTTCTGAGCGGCCTTAATGGAATCAGCCACTTTAAGAAGTCTTAGTTGTTCTTCCTCTTGACAACGTATAAACATCGCTCTCCATGACTCGTTTTCGAGGCGATTTTTTTTACGGTAAGTGCGTAAGACACGTGGCTGCCATAAACCATCAGTATCCTCCTTTAAATGAGGGTTATGCTCTTCGAATACGCGCAATTTTTCATCTGACAGGCGTTCCAAAATAGGTTTCAACAGCTGAAATTGTGTACCTTTCGCACAATGCAAAACTTCGGCTCTTTTTTGTAAAATTCTGTCCGCCAACCGGCTTAAACTGGGAACTTCTTTCAATTTTCGACTGTTGGTACCATCAGTATACATTTTTATGTAGTCGATACCTCGGAGTTTGATGGGCACACAAACATCAGTTGAAAAGTTATTATCCAGTTTAGGCATCTTCGGTTTCTGCTCGTTTGAATTTTGTCTCCTTTGGCGCTTAGTAGAGCGAATGCTGGATTCGATAATTCCCTGTTGTGTATTTTCAAGCAAATTCATCATTTTGAATTTTAATAATTCGAGATTAGATTGCGGTTTTAATTTCAGCTTGTACGTTTCAAAAATTGAAAGGCTTCTGATAGCGTAGACCAAAAATGCGCAACATAAATACTAAGCAGGTAAGCGAACTCAGCCTTTCACATAATTTTTGCCTTTCATTTGTGGATTTAAAAGTTAGGGTACCTGGCGCTCTTTACGTAAAAAGCAAAAAGGGTACCCTGAGCGGTGGCTACCTGGACCCTTTCATTAAACTTTCTTTACTTTGCGAAAACAACTAATTTAATACTTTTCTTTCACCAAAGGATTATGAAAATATCACGTCAAGGCCTTTCATTTGTGGCTACCTGGCGCTCTTTACGAAAAAATGGTATTCTGAGCGGTGGCTACCTGGACCCTTTCATTAAATTCTCTTTACTTTGCGAAAACAGCTAATTTAAGACTTTGCTTTCACTAAAGGATTATGGAAATATAACGACAAGGCCTTTCATTTGTGGCTACCTGGCGCTCTTTACGAAAAAAAGGTATTCTGAGCGGTGGCTACCTGGACCCTTTCATTAAATTCTCTTTACTTTGCGAAAACAGCTAATTTAAGACTAAAGGATTATGAAAATATCACGTCAAGGGTTTTCATTTGTGGCTACCTGGCGCTCTTTACGAAAAAATGGTATTCTGAGCGGTGGCTACCTGGACCCTTTCATTAAATTCTCTTTACTTTGCGAAAACAGCTAATTTAAGACTTTGCTTTCACTAAAGGATTATGAAAATATCACGTCAAGGCCTTTCATTTGTGGCTACCTGGCGCTCTTTACGAAAAAATGGTATTCTGAGCGGTGGCTACCTGGACCCTTTCATTAAATTCTCTTTACTTTGCGAAAACAGCTAATTTAAGACTTTGCTTTCACTAAAGGATTATGAAAATATAACGTCAAGGCTACCTGGCGCTCTTTACGAAAAAATGGTATTCTGAGCGGTGGCTACCTGGACCCTTTCATTAAATTCTCTTTACTTTGCGAAAACAACTAATTTAAGACTAAAGGATTATGAAAATATCACGTCAAGGGCTTTCATTTGTGGCTACCTGGCGCTATTTACGAAAAAATGGTATTCTGAGCGGTGGCTACCTGGACCCTTTCATTAAACTCTCTTTACTTTGCGAAAACAGCTAATTTAAGACTAAAGGATTATGAAAATATCACGTCAAGGGTTTTCATTTGTGGCTACCTGGCGCTCTTTACGTAAAAAGCAAAAAGGGTACCCTGAGCGGTGGCTACCTGAACCCTTTCATTAAACTCTCTTTACTTTGCGAAAACAGCTAATTTAAGACTTTGCTTTCACTAAAGGATTATGAAAATATAACGTCAAGGCCTTTCATTTGTGGCTACCTGGCGCTCTTTACGAAAAAATGGTATTCTGAGCGGTGGCTACCTGGACCCTTTCATTAAATTCTCTTTACTTTGCGAAAACAGCTAATTTAAGACTAAAGGATTATGAAAATATCACGTCAAGGCCTTTCATTTGTGGCTACCAGGCGCTCTGTACGAAAACTGGTATTCTGAGCGGTGGCTACCTGGACCCTTTCATTAAACTCTCTTTACTTTGCGAAAACAGCTAATTTAAGACTTTGCTTTCACTAAAGGATTATGAAAATATAACGTCAAGGCCTTTCATTTGTGGCTACCTGGCGCTCTTTACGAAAAAATGGTATTCTGAGCGGTGGCTACCTGGACCCTTTCATTAAATTCTCTTTACTTTGCGAAAACAGCTAATTTAAAACTAAAGGATTATGAAAATATCACGTCAAGGCCTTTCATTTGTGGCTACCAGGCGCTCTTTACGAAAAAATAGTATTCTGAGCCGTGACTACCTGGATATAATTGACTCTTTTTGCTTATTTATTTTTAATATTCTGAAATAAAATTTGAATTCAAATTTTTTTTTAGAAAAACCTCTGCAGAAAAATTTCAAGATAAAGACTCTAAACTGAAGGACATAAAATAGCAGACTCTGTATTACAATAGTAAAAATTTCTTTCTTTCCAACTTTTGGTGTGAAATCCGAATGATTTTTTTTCTAAAAACATTTTTTTGTTGACTAACTCGAGCTTGTCAATGACGTTCTTTCCGTCTCTAAAAACACCCGACTCAAAGAAATCCTTCTCAGTAGTTGATTTGTTTTTCTTTTGTCCATCGATATTTATTTGTGCCAATAACAGTTTTAAAGGAACTTAATCTTATTGAGACAAATACTCAGTCACCAAATTAGTACCGCAACTAGTGTTAGAAAAGTGATGAGGAACCTACTTGAAGTGGAGTACAAATTCTAGTGAAAGTTATGGGGTTAGAAAAGTTAGGAATCGGGTCTTGGTAAAGAAAAATTTAATTTTTAAATTTCTTTCTTCTAACAGAAAATGTCAGCTCTTATTTTTCTTCCACTCTAAAGTGTCTACACTGAAAGAAAAGCGATTTTATTAAAATTGTTTCTGTTATTTAATTTATTATTGTCAAAGGTATGTGTGTGCATGTACATTTTTCATTGCATTGTGTCATCTAAAATTATAGTTTTTGATTCAACATTTTTGATTTCTTCTTAAATACGATTTCTGTTTACAAAAGTTTTTCTAAACTTAAAGTTAAAGTTAAATTTATTGAGAAATTTTTTCTTAATTTTAAACAAAAAGAAAACTTAAAAGTACGATTTGTTATCATTTTAAAAGCAAAATCTTAACAATGAAGCAAAGGAAGCTGACCCCTCTCAGGGGGCTTACAAAACTCTTAAAATAGACTTAAATCTAACAAAATTGGCAAGAAAGAATTGAAATACAAAAATGTTTTTAAAGCTAACTTAAATTAAGTGAGTGAGAAATCTATTTGAAGCGATTCCGTATGCTTTTGAGGACCTTTTGCATAAGAGGCGCCTTCTTAATCTGCTTCGACTTGGCACCAACTGATCGTAGCTTATGATCAGTTTGATCACACTTTACAGCATGATTGGAATTACCAAGTGGTAAGACACCTACAGCCTGTGTGCCGCCAATCAGTTTTTCCTTTGTACCGGATATCTTCTCAGTTTCTATGGCTGTGTTGGATGATGGTACATCTGGAGGTGCTATGGCGTAAGTCATATTCCCTTGCGTTTTAGATATGATAATACGCAGTGGTGGCACACGTAGAGCTGGTGTGTCGCCAATCAGTTTCTCTTTTTCGTTGGCTGTTTTGGATGATGGCACACGTGGAGCTGGTGTGGCGACAGTCAGGTTTTCCTTTGTACCGGATATATTTTCTGTTTCTTTGGCTAGTGTGGCGACAGTCATTTTGCTTTGTGTACCGAATTCTTTGCTTGTTTTCGATATGGCAATACCCAATGATGGTACACGTAGAGCTGGTGTGGCGGCTGATGGTTTTCCTTCTGTACTAAATTGTTTCTGCGTCTTTAGAATGCTGGGCGATGGCTTGACAACTGAATCCATAAATGCCAATTTTAGTTGTCTGGGGGGAGCTGCGGATTTCTGAGCGACCTTAATGGAATCAGCCACTTTAAGAAGTCTTAGTTGTTCTTCCTCTTGACAACGTATAAACATCGCTCTCCATGACTCGTTTTCGAGGCGATTTTTTTTACGGTAAGTGCGTAAGACACGTGGCTGCCATAAACCATCAGTATCCTCCTTTAAATGAGGGTTATGCTCTTCGAATACTCGCAATTTTTCATCTGACAGGCGTTCCAAAATAGGTTTCAACAGCTGAAATTGTGTACCTTTCGCACAATGCAAAACTTCGGCTCTTTTTTGTAAAATTCTGTCCGCCAACCGGCTTAAACTGGGAACTTCTTTCAATTTTCGACTGTTGGTACCATCAGTATACATTTTTATGTAGTCGATACCTCGGAGTTTGATGGGCACACAAACATCAGTTGAAAAGTTATTATCCAGTTTAGGCATCTTCGGTTTCTGCTCGTTTGAATTTTGTCTCCTTTGGCGCTTAGTAGAGCGAATGCTGGATTCGATAATTCCCTGTTGTGTATTTTCAATCAAATTCATCATTTTGAATTTTAATAATTCGAGATTAGATTGCGGTTTTAATTTCAGCTTGTACGTTTCAAAAATTGAAAGGCTTCTGATAGCGTAGACCAAAAATGTGCAACTTAAATACTAAGCAGGTAAGCGAACTCAGCCTTTCACCCAATTTTTGCCTTTCATTTGTGGATTTAAAAGTTAGGCTACCTGACGCTCTTTACGTAAAAAGCAAAAAGGGTACCCTGAGCGGTGGCTACCTGGACCCTTTCATTAAACTCTTTTTACTTTGCGAAAACAACTAATTTAATAATTTTCTTTCACCAAAGGATTATGAAAATATCACGTCAAGGCCTTTCATTTGTGGCTACCTGGCGCTCTTTACGAAAAAATGGTATTCTGAGCGGTGGCTACCTGGACCCTTTCATTAAACTCTTTTTACTTTGCGAAAACAGCTAATTTAAGACTTTGCTTTCTCTAAAGGATTATGAAAATATCACGTCAAGGCCTTTCATTTGTGGCTACCTGGCGCTCTTTACGAAAAAATGGTATTCTGAGCGGTGGCTACCTGGACCCTTTCATTAAACTCTCTTTACTTTGCGAAAACAGCTAATTTAAGACTAAAGGATTATGAAAATATCACGTCAAGGCCTTTCATTTGTGGCTACCTGGCGCTCTTTACATAAAAAGCAAAAACGGTACCCTGAGCGGTGGCTACCTGGACCCTTTCATTAAACTCTCTTTACTTTGCGAAAACAGCTAATTTAAGACTTTGCTTTCACTAAAGGATTATGAAAATATCACGTCAAGGCCTTTCATTTGTGGCTACCTGGCGCTCTTTACGAAAAAATGGTACTCTGAGCGGTGGCTACCTGGACCCTTTCATTAAACTCTCTTTACTTTGCGAAAACAGCTAATTTAAGACTAAAGGATTATGAAAATATCACGTCAAGGCCTTTCATTTGTGGCTACCTGGCGCTCTTTACGTAAAAAGCAAAAACGGTACCCTGAGCGGTGGCTACCTGGACCCTTTTATTAAACTCTCTTTACTTTGCGAAAACAGCTAATTTAAGACTTTGCTTTCACCAAAGGATTATGAAAATATCACGTCAAGGCCTTTCATTTGTGGCTACCAGGCGCTCTTTACGAAAAAATGGTATTCTGAGCGGTGGCTACCTGGACCCTTTCATTAAACTCTCTTTACTCTGCGAAAACAGCTAATTTAAGACTTTGCTTTCACTAAAGAATTATGAAAATATCACGTCAAGGCCTTTCATTTGTGGCTACCAGGCGCTCTTTACGAAAAAAGCAAAAAGGTACCCTGATCGGTGGCTAACTGGACCCTTTCATTAAACTCTCTTTACTTTGCGAAAACAGCTAATTTAAGACTTTGCTTTCACTAAAGGATTATGAAAATATCACGTTAAGGCCTTTCATTTGTGGCTACCAGGCGCTCTTTACGAAAAAATAGTATTCTGAGCCGTGACTACCTGGATATAATTGACTCTTTTTGCTTATTTATTTTTAATATTCTGAAATAAAATTTGAATTCAAATTTTTTTTTAGAAAAACCTCTGCAGAAAAATTTCAAGATAAAGACTCTAAACTGAAGGACATAAAATAGCAGACTCTGTATTACAATAGTAAAAATTTCTTTCTTTCCAACTTTTGGTGTGAAATCCAAATGATTTTTTTTCTAAAAACATTTTTTTGTTGACTAACTCGAGCTTGTCAATGACGTTCTTTCCGTCTCTAAAAACGCCCGACTCAAAGAAATCCTTCGATATTTATTTGTGCCAATAACAGTTTTAAAGGAACTTAATCTTATTGAGACAAATACTCAGTCACCAAATTAGTACCGCAACTAGTGTTAGAAAAGTGATGAGGAACCTACTTGAAGTGGAGTACAAATTCTAGTGAAAGTTATGGGGTTAGAAAAGTTAGGAATCGGGTCTTGGTAAAGAAAAATTTAATTTTTAAAGTTCTTTCTTCTAACAGAAAATGTCAGCTTTTATTTTTCTTCCACTCTAAAGTGTCTACACTGAAAGAAAAGCGATTTTATTAAAATTGTTTCTCTAATTTAATTTATTATTGTCAAAGGTATGTGTGTGCATGTACATTTTTCATTACATTGTGTCATCTAAAATTATAGTTTTTGATTCAACATTTTTGATTTCTTCTTAAATATGATTTTGTTTTACAAAAGTTTTTCTAAACTTAAAGTTAAAGTTAAATTTATTGAGAAATTTTTTCTTAATTTTAAACAAAAAGAAAACTTAAAACTACGATTTGTTATCATTTTAAAAGCAAAATCTTAACAATGAAGCAAAGGAAGCTGACCCCTCTCAGGGGGCTTACAAAACTCTTAAAATAGACTTAAATCTAACAAAATTGGCAAGAAAGAATTGAAATACAAAAATGTTTTTAGAGCTAACTTAAATTAAGTGAGTGAGAAATCTATTTGAAGCGATTCCGTATGCTTTTGAGGACCTTTTGCATAAGAGGCGCCTTCTTAATCTGCTTCGACTTGGCACCAACTGATCGTAGCTTATGATCAGTTTGATCACACTTTACAGCATGATTGGAATTACCAAGTGGTAAGACACCTACAGCCTGTGTGCCGCCAATCAGTTTTTCCTTTGTACCGGATATCTTCTCAGTTTCTATGGCTGTGGTGGATGATGGTACATCTGGAGGTGCTATGGCGTAAGTCATATTCCCTTGCGTTTTAGATATGATAATACGCAGTGGTGGCACACGTAGAGCTGGTGTGTCGCCAATCAGTTTCTCTTTTTCGTTGGCTGTTTTGGATGATGGCACACGTGGAGCTGGTGTGGCGACAATCAGGTTTTCCTTTGTACCGGATATATTTTCTGTTTCTTTGGCTAGTGTATCGACAGTCATTTTGCTTTGTGTGCCGAATTCTTTGCTTGTTTTCGATATGGCAATACCCAATGATGGTACACGTAGAGCTGGTGTGGCGGCTGATGGTTTTCCTTCTGTACTAAATTGTTTCTGCGTCTTTAGAATGCTGGGCGATGGCTTGACAACTGAATCCATAAATGCCAATTTTAGTTGTCTGGGGGGAGCTGCGGATTTCTGAGCGGCCTTAATGGAATCAGCCACTTTAAGAAGTCTTAGTTGTTCTTCCTCTTGACAACGTATAAACATCGCTCTCCATGACTCGTTTTCGAGGCGATTTTTTTTACGGTAAGTGCGTAAGACACGTGGCTGCCATAAACCATCAGTATCCTCCTTTAAATGAGGGTTATGCTCTTCGAATACGCGCAATTTTTCATCTGACAGGCGTTCCAAAATAGGTTTCAACAGCTGAAATTGTGTACCTTTCGCACAATGCAAAACTTCGGCTCTTTTTTGTAAAATTCTGTCCGCCAACCGGCTTAAACTGGGAACTTCTTTCAATTTTCGACTGTTGGTACCATCAGTATACATTTTTATGTAGTCGATACCTCGGAGTTTGATGGGCACACAAACATCAGTTGAAAAGTTATTATCCAGTTTAGGCATCTTCGGTTTCTGCTCGTTTGAATTTTGTCTCCTTTGGCGCTTAGTAGAGCGAATGCTGGATTCGATAATTCCCTGTTGTGTATTTTCAATCAAATTCATCATTTTGAATTTTAATAATTCGAGATTAGATTGCGGTTTTAATTTCAGCTTGTACGTTTCAAAAATTGAAAGGCTTCTGATAGCGTAGACCAAAAATGCGCAACATAAATACTAAGCAGGTAAGCGAACTCAGCCTTTCACATAATTTTTGCCTTTCATTTGTGGATTTAAAAGTTAGGCTACCTGGCGCTCTTTACGTAAAAAGCAAAAAGGGTACCCTGAGCGGTGGCTACCTGGACCCTTTCATTAAACTTTCTTTACTTTGCGAAAACAACTAATTTAATACTTTTCTTTCACCAAAGGATTATGAAAATATCACGTCAAGGCCTTTCATTTGTGGCTACCTGGCGCTCTTTACGAAAAAATGGTATTCTGAGCGGTGGCTACCTGGACCCTTTCATTAAATTCTCTTTACTTTGCGAAAACAGCTAATTTAAGACTTTGCTTTCACTAAAGGATTATGGAAATATAACGACAAGGCCTTTCATTTGTGGCTACCTGGCGCTCTTTACGAAAAAATGGTATTCTGAGCGGTGGCTACCTGGACCCTTTCATTAAATTCTCTTTACTTTGCGAAAACAGCTAATTTAAGACTAAAGGATTATGAAAATATCACGTCAAGGGTTTTCATTTGTGGCTACCTGGCGCTATTTACGAAAAATTGTATTCTGAGCGGTGGCTACCTGTACCCTTTCATTAAACTCTCTTTACTTTGCGAAAACAGCTAATTTAAGACTTTGCTTTCACTAAAGGATTATGAAAATATAACGTCAAGGCTACCTGGCGCTCTTTACGAAAAAATGGTATTCTGAGCGGTGGCTACCTGGACCCTTTCATTAAATTCTCTTTACTTTGCGAAAACAGCTAATTTAAGACTAAAGGATTATGAAAATATCACGTCAAGGGTTTTCATTTGTGGCTACCTGGCGCTCTTTACGTAAAAAGCAAAAAGGGTACCCTGAGCGGTGGCTACCTGAACCCTTTCATTAAACTCTCTTTACTTTGCGAAAACAACTAATTTAAGACTAAAGGATTATGAAAATATCACGTCAAGGCCTTTCATTTGTGGCTACCAGGCGCTCTGTACGAAAACTGGTATTCTGAGCGGTGGCTACCTGGACCCTTTCATTAAACTCTCTTTACTTTGCGAAAACAGCTAATTTAAGACTTTGCTTTCACTAAAGGATTATGAAAATATAACGTCAAGGCTACCTGGCGCTCTTTACGAAAAAATGGTATTCTGAGCGGTGGCTACCTGGACCCTTTCATTAATTTCTCTTTACTTTGCGAAAACAGCTAATTTAAGACTAAAGGATTATGAAAATATCACGTCAAGGGTTTTCATTTGTGGCTACCTGGCGCTCTTTACGTAAAAAGCAAAAAGGGTACCCTGAGCGGTGGCTACCTGAACCCTTTCATTAAACTCTCTTTACTTTGCGAAAACAGCTAATTTAAAACTAAAGGATTATGAAAATATCACGTCAAGGCCTTTCATTTGTGGCTACCAGGCGCTCTTTACGAAAAAATAGTATTCTGAGCCGTGACTACCTGGATATAATTGACTCTTTTTGCTTATTTATTTTTAATATTCTGAAATAAAATTTGAATTCAAATTTTTTTTTAGAAAAACCTCTGCAGAAAAATTTCAAGATAAAGACTCTAAACTGAAGGACATAAAATAGCAGACTCTGTATTACAATAGTAAAAATTTCTTTCTTTCCAACTTTTGGTGTGAAATCCAAATGATTTTTTTTCTAAAAACATTTTTTTGTTGACTAACTCGAGCTTGTCAATGACGTTCTTTCCGTCTCTAAAAACGCCCGACTCAAAGAAATCCTTCTCAGTAGTTGATTTGTTTTTCTTTTGTCCATCGATATTTATTTGTGCCAATAACAGTTTTAAAGGAACTTAATCTTATTGAGACAAATACTCAGTCACCAAATTAGTACCGCAACTAGTGTTAGAAAAGTGATGAGGAACCTACTTGAAGTGGAGTACAAATTCTAGTGAAAGTTATGGGGTTAGAAAAGTTAGGAATCGGGTCTTGGTAAAGAAAAATTTAATTTTTAAAGTTCTTTCTTCTAACAGAAAATGTCAGCTTTTATTTTTCTTCCACTCTAAAGTGTCTACACTGAAAGAAAAGCGATTTTATTAAAATTGTTTCTCTAATTTAATTTATTATTGTCAAAGGTATGTGTGTGCATGTACATTTTTCATTGCATTGTGTCATCTAAAATTATAGTTTTTGATTCAACATTTTTGATTTCTTCTTAAATATGATTTTGGTTTACAAAAGTTTTTCTAAACTTAAAGTTAAAGTTAAATTTATTGAGAAATTTTTTCTTAATTTTAAACAAAAAGAAAACTTAAAACTACAATTTGTTATCATTTTAAAAGCAAAATCTTAACAATGAAGCAAAGGAAGCTGACCCCTCTCAGGGGGCTTACAAAACTCTTAAAATAGACTTAAATCTAACAAAATTGGCAAGAAAGAATTGAAATACAAAAATGTTTTTAAAGCTAACTTAAATTAAGTGAGTGAGAAATCTATTTGAAGCGATTCCGTACGCTTTTGAGGACCTTTTGCATAAGAGGCGCCTTCTTAATCTGCTTCGACTTGGCACCAACTGATCGTAGCTTATGATCAGTTTGATCACACTTTACAGCATGATTGGAATTACCAAGTGGTAAGACACCTACAGCCTGTGTGCCGCCAATCAGTTTTTCCTTTGTACCGGATATCTTCTCAGTTTCTATGGCTGTGTTGGATGATGGTACATCTGGAGGTGCTATGGCGTAAGTCATATTCCCTTGCGTTTTAGATATGATAATACGCAGTGGTGGCACACGTAGAGCTGGTGTGTCGCCAATCAGTTTCTCTTTTTCGTTGGCTGTTTTGGATGATGGCACACGTGGAGCTGGTGTGGCGACAGTCAGGTTTTCCTTTGTACCGGATATATTTTCTGTTTCTTTGGCTAGTGTGGCGACAGTCATTTTGCTTTGTGTACCGAATTCTTTGCTTGTTTTCGATATGGCAATACCCAATGATGGTACACGTAGAGCTGGTGTGGCGGCTGATGGTTTTCCTTCTGTACTAAATTGTTTCTGCGTCTTTAGAATGCTGGGCGATGGCTTGACAACTGAATCCATAAATGCCAATTTTAGTTGTCTGGGGGGAGCTGCGGATTTCTGAGCGGCCTTAATGGAATCAGCCACTTTAAGAAGTCTTAGTTGTTCTTCCTCTTGACAACGTATAAACATCGCTCTCCATGACTCGTTTTCGAGGCGATTTTTTTTACGGTAAGTGCGTAAGACACGTGGCTGCCATAAACCATCAGTATCCTCCTTTAAATGAGGGTTATGCTCTTCGAATACTCGCAATTTTTCATCTGACAGGCGTTCCAAAATAGGTTTCAACAGCTGAAATTGTGTACCTTTCGCACAATGCAAAACTTCGGCTCTTTTTTGTAAAATTCTGTCCACCAACCGGCTTAAACTGGGAACTTCTTTCAATTTTCGACTGTTGGTACCATCAGTATACATTTTTATGTAGTCGATACCTCGGAGTTTGATGGGCACACAAACATCAGTTGAAAAGTTATTATCCAGTTTAGGCATCTTCGGTTTCTGCTCGTTTGAATTTTGTCTCCTTTGGCGCTTAGTAGAGCGAATGCTGGATTCGATAATTCCCTGTTGTGTATTTTCAATCAAATTCATCATTTTGAATTTTAATAATTCGAGATTAGATTGCGGTTTTAATTTCAGCTTGTACGTTTCAAAAATTGAAAGGCTTCTGATAGCGTAGACCAAAAATGTGCAACTTAAATACTAAGCAGGTAAGCGAACTCAGCCTTTCACCCAATTTTTGCCTTTCATTTGTGGATTTAAAAGTTAGGCTACCTGACGCTCTTTACGTAAAAAGCAAAAAGGGTACCCTGAGCGGTGGCTACCTGGACCCTTTCATTAAACTCTTTTTACTTTGCGAAAACAGCTAATTTAAGACTAAAGGATTATGAAAATATCACGTCAAGGCCTTTCATTTGTGGCTACCTGGCGCTCTTTACATAAAAAGCAAAAACGGTACCCTGAGCGGTGGCTACCTGGACCCTTTCATTAAACTCTCTTTACTTTGCGAAAACAGCTAATTTAAGACTTTGCTTTCACTAAAGGATTATGAAAATATCACGTCAAGGCCTTTCATTTGTGGCTACCAGGCGCTCTTTACGAAAAAAGCAAAAAGGTACCCTGATCGGTGGCTAACTGGACCCTTTCATTAAACTCTCTTTACTTTGCGAAAACAGCTAATTTAAGACTTTGCTTTCACTAAAGGATTATGAAAATATCACGTTAAGGCCTTTCATTTGTGGCTACCAGGCGCTCTTTACGAAAAAATAGTATTCTGAGCCGTGACTACCTGGATATAATTGACTCTTTTTGCTTATTTATTTTTAATATTCTGAAATAAAATTTGAATTCAAATTTTCTTTTAGAAAAACCTCTGCAGAAAAATTTCAAGATAAAGACTCTAAACTGAAGGACATAAAATAGCAGACTCTGTATTACAATAGTAAAAATTTCTTTCTTTCCAACTTTTGGTGTGAAATCCAAATGATTTTTTTTCTAAAAACATTTTTTTGTTGACTAACTCGAGCTTGTCAATGACGTTCTTTCCGTCTCTAAAAACGCCCGACTCAAAGAAATCCTTCTCAGTAGTTGATTTGTTTTTCTTTTGTCCATCGATATTTATTTGTGCCAATAACAGTTTTAAAGGAACTTAATCTTATTGAGACAAATACCAAATTAGTACCGCAACTAGTGTTAGAAAAGTGATGAGGAACTTACTTGAAGTGGAGTACAAATTCTAGTGAAAGTTATGGGGTTAGAAAAGTTAGGAATCGGGTCTTGGTAAAGAAAAATTTAATTTGTAAAGTTCTTTCTTCTAACAGAAAATGTCAGCTTTTATTTTTCTTCCACTCTAAAGTGTCTACACTGAAAGAAAAGCGATTTTATTAAAATTGTTTCTCTAATTTAATTTATTATTGTCAAAGGTATGTGTGTGCATGTACATTTTTCATTACATTGTGTCATCTAAAATTATAGTTTTTGATTCAACATTTTTGATTTCTTCTTAAATATGATTTTGGTTTACAAAAGTTTTTCTAAACTTAAAGTTAAAGTTAAATTTATTGAGAAATTTTTTCTTAATTTTAAACAAAAAGAAAACTTAAAACTACAATTTGTTATCATTTTAAAAGCAAAATCTTAACAATGAAGCAAAGGAAGCTGACCCCTCTCAGGGGGCTTACAAAACTCTTAAAATAGACTTAAATCTAACAAAATTGGCAAGAAAGAATTGAAATACAAAAATGTTTTTAGAGCTAACTTAAATTAAGTGAGTGAGAAATCTATTTGAAGCGATTCCGTACGCTTTTGAGGACCTTTTGCATAAGAGGCGCCTTCTTAATCTGCTTCGACTTGGCACCAACTGATCGTAGCTTATGATCAGTTTTATCACACTTTACAGCATGATTGGAATTACCAAGTGGTAAGACACCTACAGCCTGTGTGCCGCCAATCAGTTTTTCCTTTGTACCGGATATCTTCTCAGTTTCTATGGCTGTGGTGGATGATGGTACATCTGGAGGTGCTATGGCGTAAGTCATATTCCCTTGCGTTTTAGATATGATAATACGCAGTGGTGGCACACGTAGAGCTGGTGTGTCGCCAATCAGTTTCTCTTTTTCGTTGGCTGTTTTGGATGATGGCACACGTGGAGCTGGTGTGGCGACAGTCAGGTTTTCCTTTGTACCGGATATATTTTCTGTTTCTTTGGCTAGTGTGGCGACAGTCATTTTGCTTTGTGTACCGAATTCTTTGCTTGTTTTCGATATGGCAATACCCAATGATGGTACACGTAGAGCTGGTGTGGCGGCTGATGGTTTTCCTTCTGTACTAAATTGTTTCTGCGTCTTTAGAATGCTGGGCGATGGCTTGACAACTGAATCCATAAATGCCAATTTTAGTTGTCTGGGGGGAGCTGCGGATTTCTGAGCGGCCTTAATGGAATCAGCCACTTTAAGAAGTCTTAGTTGTTCTTCCTCTTGACAACGTATAAACATCGCTCTCCATGACTCGTTTTCGAGGCGATTTTTTTTACGGTAAGTGCGTAAGACACGTGGCTGCCATAAACCATCAGTATCCTCCTTTAAATGAGGGTTATGCTCTTCGAATACGCGCAATTTTTCATCTGACAGGCGTTCCAAAATAGGTTTCAACAGCTGAAATTGTGTACCTTTCGCACAATGCAAAACTTCGGCTCTTTTTTGTAAAATTCTGTCCGCCAACCGGCTTAAACTGGGAACTTCTTTCAATTTTCGACTGTTGGTACCATCAGTATACATTTTTATGTAGTCGATACCTCGGAGTTTGATGGGCACACAAACATCAGTTGAAAAGTTATTATCCAGTTTAGGCATCTTCGGTTTCTGCTCGTTTGAATTTTGTCTCCTTTGGCGCTTAGTAGAGCGAATGCTGGATTCGATAATTCCCTGTTGTGTATTTTCAATCAAATTCATCATTTTGAATTTTAATAATTCGAGATTAGATTGCGGTTTTAATTTCAGCTTGTACGTTTCAAAAATTGAAAGGCTTCTGATAGCGTAGACCAAAAATGTGCAACATAAATACTAAGCAGGTAAGCGAACTCAGCCTTTCACATAATTTTTGCCTTTCATTTGTGGATTTAAAAGTTAGGCTACCTGGCGCTCTTTACGTAAAAAGCAAAAAGGGTACCCTGAGCGGTGGCTACCTGGACCCTTTCATTAAACTCTTTTTACTTTGCGAAAACAACTAATTTAATAATTTTCTTTCACCAAAGGATTATGAAAATATCACGTCAAGGCCTTTCATTTGTGGCTACCTGGCGCTCTTTACGAAAAAATGGTATTCTGAGCGGTGGCTACCTGGACCCTTTCATTAAATTCTCTTTACTTTGCGAAAACAGCTAATTTAAGACTTTGCTTTCACTAAAGGATTATGGAAATATAACGACAAGGCCTTTCATTTGTGGCTACCTGGCGCTCTTTACGAAAAAATGGTATTCTGAGCGGTGGCTACCTGGACCCTTTCATTAAATTCTCTTTACTTTGCGAAAACAGCTAATTTAAGACTAAAGGATTATGAAAATATCACGTCAAGGGTTTTCATTTGTGGCTACCTGGCGCTATTTACGAAAAATGGTATTCTGAGCGGTGGCTACCTGTACCCTTTCATTAAACTCTCTTTACTTTGCGAAAACAGCTAATTTAAGACTTTGCTTTCACTAAAGGATTATGAAAATATAACGTCAAGACTACCTGGCGCTCTTTACGAAAAAATGGTATTCTGAGCGGTGGCTACCTGGACCCTTTCATTAAATTCTCTTTACTTTGCGAAAACAGCTAATTTAAGACTAAAGGATTATGAAAATATCACGTCAAGGGTTTTCATTTGTGGCTACCTGGCGCTCTTTACGTAAAAAGCAAAAAGGGTACCCTGAGCGGTGGCTACCTGAACCCTTTCATTAAACTCTCTTTACTTTGCGAAAACAACTAATTTAAGACTAAAGGATTATGAAAATATCACGTCAAGGCCTTTCATTTGTGGCTACCAGGCGCTCTGTACGAAAACTGGTATTCTGAGCGGTGGCTACCTGGACCCTTTCATTAAACTCTCTTTACTTTGCGAAAACAGCTAATTTAAGACTAAAGGATTATGAAAATATCACGTCAAGGGCTTTCATTTGTGGCTACCTGGCGCTATTTACGAAAAAATGGTATTCTGAGCGGTGGCTACCTGGACCCTTTCATTAAACTCTCTTTACTTTGCGAAAACAGCTAATTTAAGACTAAAGGATTATGAAAATATCACGTCAAGGGTTTTCATTTGTGGCTACCTGGCGCTCTTTACGTAAAAAGCAAAAAGGGTACCCTGAGCGGTGGCTACCTGAACCCTTTCATTAAACTCTCTTTACTTTGCGAAAACAACTAATTTAAGACTAAAGGATTATGAAAATATCACGTCAAGGCCTTTCATTTGTGGTTACCAGGCGCTCTGTACGAAAACTGGTATTCTGAGCGGTGGCTACCTGGACCCTTTCATTAAACTCTCTTTACTTTGCGAAAACAGCTAATTTAAGACTTTGCTTTCACTAAAGGATTATGAAAATATAACGTCAAGGCCTTTCATTTGTGGCTACCTGGCGCTCTTTACGAAAAAATGGTATTCTGAGCGGTGGCTACCTGGACCCTTTCATTAAATTCTCTTTACTTTGCGAAAACAGCTAATTTAAAACTAAAGGATTATGAAAATATCACGTCAAGGCCTTTCATTTGTGGCTACCAGGCGCTCTTTACGAAAAAATAGTATTCTGAGCCGTGACTACCTGGATATAATTGACTCTTTTTGCTTATTTATTTTTAATATTCTGAAATAAAATTTGAATTCAAATTTTTTTTTAGAAAAACCTCTGCAGAAAAATTTCAAGATAAAGACTCTAAACTGAAGGACATAAAATAGCAGACTCTGTATTACAATAGTAAAAATTTCTTTCTTTCCAACTTTTGGTGTGAAATCCAAATGATTTTTTTTCTAAAAACATTTTTTTGTTGACTAACTCGAGCTTGTCAATGACGTTCTTTCCGTCTCTAAAAACGCCCGACTCAAAGAAATCCTTCTCAGTAGTTGATTTGTTTTTCTTTTGTCCATCGATATTTATTTGTGCCAATAACAGTTTTAAAGGAACTTAATCTTATTGAGACAAATACTCAGTCACCAAATTAGTACCGCAACTAGTGTTAGAAAAGTGATGAGGAACCTACTTGAAGTGGAGTACAAATTCTAGTGAAAGTTATGGGGTTAGAAAAGTTAGGAATCGGGTCTTGGTAAAGAAAAATTTAATTTTTAAATTTCTTTCTTCTAACAGAAAATGTCAGCTCTTATTTTTCTTCCACTCTAAAGTGTCTACACTGAAAGAAAAGCGACTTTATTAAAATTGTTTCTGTTATTTAATTTATTATTGTCAAAGGTATGTGTGTGCATGTACATTTTTCATTGCATTGTGTCATCTAAAATTATAGTTTTTGATTCAACATTTTTGATTTCTTCTTAAATACGATTTCTGTTTACAAAAGTTTTTCTAAACTTAAAGTTAAAGTTAAATTTATTGAGAAATTTTTTCTTAATTTTAAACAAAAAGAAAACTTAAAAGTACGATTTGTTATCATTTTAAAAGCAAAATCTTAACAATGAAGCAAAGGAAGCTGACCCCTCTCAGGGGGCTTACAAAACTCTTAAAATAGACTTAAATCTAACAAAATTGGCAAGAAAGAATTGAAATACAAAAATGTTTTTAAAGCTAACTTAAATTAAGTGAGTGAGAAATCTATTTGAAGCGATTCCGTATGCTTTTGAGGACCTTTTGCATAAGAGGCGCCTTCTTAATCTGCTTCGACTTGGCACCAACTGATCGTAGCTTATGATCAGTTTGATCACACTTTACAGCATGATTGGAATTACCAAGTGGTAAGACACCTACAGCCTGTGTGCCGCCAATCAGTTTTTCCTTTGTACCGGATATCTTCTCAGTTTCTATGGCTGTGTTGGATGATGGTACATCTGGAGGTGCTATGGCGTAAGTCATATTCCCTTGCGTTTTAGATATGATAATACGCAGTGGTGGCACACGTAGAGCTGGTGTGTCGCCAATCAGTTTCTCTTTTTCGTTGGCTGTTTTGGATGATGGCACACGTGGAGCTGGTGTGGCGACAGTCAGGTTTTCCTTTGTACCGGATATATTTTCTGTTTCTTTGGCTAGTGTGGCGACAGTCATTTTGCTTTGTGTACCGAATTCTTTGCTTGTTTTCGATATGGCAATACCCAATGATGGTACACGTAGAGCTGGTGTGGCGGCTGATGGTTTTCCTTCTGTACTAAATTGTTTCTGCGTCTTTAGAATGCTGGGCGATGGCTTGACAACTGAATCCATAAATGCCAATTTTAGTTGTCTGGGGGGAGCTGCGGATTTCTGAGCGGCCTTAATGGAATCAGCCACTTTAAGAAGTCTTAGTTGTTCTTCCTCTTGACAACGTATAAACATCGCTCTCCATGACTCGTTTTCGAGGCGATTTTTTTTACGGTAAGTGCGTAAGACACGTGGCTGCCATAAACCATCAGTATCCTCCTTTAAATGAGGGTTATGCTCTTCGAATACGCGCAATTTTTCATCTGACAGGCGTTCCAAAATAGGTTTCAACAGCTGAAATTGTGTACCTTTCGCACAATGCAAAACTTCGGCTCTTTTTTGTAAAATTCTGTCCGCCAACCGGCTTAAACTGGGAACTTCTTTCAATTTTCGACTGTTGGTACCATCAGTATACATTTTTATGTAGTCGATACCTCGGAGTTTGATAAGCACACAAACATCAGTTGAAAAGTTATTATCCAGTTTAGGCATCTTCGGTTTCTGCTCGTTTGAATTTTGTCTCCTTTGGCGCTTAGTAGAGCGAATGCTGGATTCGATAATTCCCTGTTGTGTATTTTCAATCAAATTCATCATTTTGAATTTTAATAATTCGAGATTAGATTGCGGTTTTAATTTCAGCTTGTACGTTTCAAAAATTGAAAGGCTTCTGATAGCGTAGACCAAAAATGCGCAACTTAAATACTAAGCAGGTAAGCGAACTCAGCCTTTCACTCAATTTTTGCCTTTCATTTGTGGATTTAAAAGTTAGGCTACCTGGCGCTCTTTACGTAAAAAGCAAAAAGGGTATCCTGAGCGGTGGCTACCTGGACCCTTTCATTAAACTCTCTTTACTTTGCGAAAACAGCTAATTTAAGATTTTGCTTTCACTAAAGGATTATGAAAATATCACGTCAAGGCCTTTCATTTGTGGCTACCTGGCGCTCTTTACGAAAAAATGGTATTCTGCGCGGTGGCTACCTGGACCCTTTCATTAAACTCTTTTTACTTTGCGAAAACAGCTAATTTAAGACTTTGCTTTCACTAAAGGATTATGAAAATATCACGTCAAGGCCTTTCATTTGTGGCTACCAGGCGCTCTTTACGAAAAAATGGTATTCTGAGCGGTGGCTACCTGGACCTTTTCATTAAACTCTCTTTACTTTGCGAAAACAGCTAATTTAAGACTTTGCTTTCACTAAAGGATTATGAAAATATCACGTCAAGGCCTTTCATTTGTGGCTACCTGGCGCTCTTTACGAAAAAATGGTATTCTGCGCGGTGGCTACCTGGACCCTTTCATTAAACTTTCTTTACTTTGCGAAAACAACTAATTTAATAATTTTCTTTCACCAAAGGATTATGAAAATATCACGTCAAGGCCTTTCATTTGTGGCTACCTGTCGCTCTTTACGAAAAAATGGTATTCTGAGCGGTGGCTACCTGGACCCTTTCATTAAACTCTTTTTACTTTGCGAAAACAGCTAATTTAAGACTTTGCTTTCACTAAAGGATTATGAAAATATCACGTCAAGGCCTTTCATTTGTGGCTACCTGTCGCAATTTACTTAATGAAAATTAAAAAAAAAAAGACGTCAACATTTTTACAAGTTAGGCAGGAAGTTATTAGAAAATATTTAATTTTGTATAATTTTTATTTTAAAACTTTGATTATAAAGTTTAGTTTGTTTCATTTATATAAATAAAATATTTATTTTCTATTTTTAATTGTTGAATTTGAATTTCAATTTTTCTACATAAATGTCTGACAGCATTTCTTGTAAAATAATTGTATTTATACAAGCTCATATCCACCCAGTAAGCAATTGTAGCAAACAAAAATATTTTTGAATATGTATTAGATATCATACTTTTCACTGTGTACGCACATTTATTGTGAATCCTATAAGCATCACCCTTAAGTTTGTTCTTCGAAGTAAAGCAAATTGCAATTTGTAGCCATTTTTATTTATTTATTTTGCTTATGCTGCTGGTTTCTTTTTTGCTTTACCCTTAACTAACAATAGAATGTAAAATTTTAACAATAGTTTTGTTTTCCGTGTGCTCCACTTTTTCTTCTATACTTTTTCTTAATAAATATATTGGCATTGAAGGAAAAATTGAAACAATTGCATTTATAATTCTATACATTGTAGACAAGTAGATTTGCAATTGTTCTAGTTGTAAATAAGACCAGCTTAAATAGACAATTGTGAATAATAATATAAATAAATATATGTATGTATGTATATGCATATACATATGCATACTCGTATGTATAGTTACAGAAGATTAGTAAAAGTTATTAGCACATATGGCTTAATTTATTTTTGCTGCAAAGAAAAAATTTATAAGTAAAAATCAATAGATTATTAAAGAAGTATTTAGTGTTGTGCCACAAAAATTTCCTTTACTTTGAATATTAAATTTTGTTTTTTATAAAATTAGAAATTCACAATAGATTTTAATGAAATTGGATAATTTTTTATGCAACAATAAAGCTATCATATTTGATATTGTTAAAAGTCAACTTTTCAAAAAAAAAAAAAATAAAAAGTTAAATTAGGCTGAGCTGACTCTTACATACCCTTAGCCAAATAACCATATTTTTAACTTTCCACAATTTACTTAAATATTACAAAAATAAAAAAAATTATATAACTGCAACGGCTAGTATATTAAGCTGCAGTAGTGCGATGCCGTAAATTTTATTATGCAACAGATCGGTCCAAAACTAGATGGCAACCCTTCTTAAAATATAAAAAGTTTATGCACCAAATTTCAGAAAAATCTGCTAAAATTTAATATATAATTAAAAAGAGTTCTTGTCCTCTTGTGCATTTCTATAATAAACAATTATGCTTAAAAACAAAAATAATTCCCATTTTAGTTTAGCTGAGAGCACAACAAATAAAGAAAGAAAAGATAATCTTTATTTAGCCAGAGAAAAACAATCTGTCCAGTAGTGAAAAGAAAAGGGAATGTATGTAGCATTATTAAATAATTTCCGGCCATTTCCAACGCATTTGAGTATAAATCAAATTGCAGCATATTGCAGGAAATTACTTAAGAGGTAAATAAAACATAAATTACCAAGAATTATAACAAAAAAAAAAAAAACACACACACAAATGTACATGAGATACTAGAATTTAGAATTTACTATTTTTGTATTTTGCTCAGATATACAAACATACATAAATCTTACACAAATAAAAAGCCAAGCAGCAGTTTTTCACACAAAGAAACAGCAGAGAGACAGCCACAAAAACAAAAATGAGAAAAAGAAAATCACAATTAGACGAATATAAGTTTTTATAATTTTTAGCTTTTTAACATTATGCCAAAACAGACAATAAGACAATAGTCCAGCGGGAGGAAAACGGACATGGAAATAGAAGAATTTTGGTTATAATGCGAAGATAACAAAACAAAAAGAATGTGCAAATAAGTAAACAAAAACAAGAAATGTACAGGCAAACTGAAAATTTAATTGTTTCCTTTTTTAAATTTTCTCTAAAACATAAAACAAATAAGAAACATTTGCTGAAATGTTTCAATTAAATAAAATAAAATTTTATAATTTTGTATAATTATAAGAAATTTTTTTTATAATTTGGACAAAAATATTAAACAAATTTCTTACTATTTCAGTATAAACTTTTATCTTTGTTTGAAGTAAGGCTCTCGGGAGTGTACCCCGATTCCAAAGGATTTTACTCACCAATAAAAAATTTAAGATTTTAGTTATATTTGATAGAACCCATAAGAAAATTCTTTGGGTGGTCTTGTGCTAAAATGCAGTTTTCATTGGATTTTTTCAGCTGATTTTGTTTTTTGTAAGTATGTATACAGCATTGATACAAAGAAAAGTATTTTGTGTCTCAGTAAAATGTGCTTTTTCATTTCATGCTGCAATTACTGAATTTTTTAAAGATTTGTGTGTTTCAGGTTTCACCGTCTAACAGAAAACATATATAGCATATGCCGTTCAGTTGAGGCCATAAAAACTTTCTTATCACGAAGCCCTTCAGATGAAAATACGCTTCATTGTAGAAGATGATTTTTTTCCAAAAATTGACATTGACTTTAGTTTGCTCCATTAAAACTACAACACGTTGTTCTTTAGTAAAGCCATAAGTTTTTAATTATCTTGCTAAGCATATGTCACAGCTGCCAAATTTCAGAGTTATCACATGCAGAAAAAAAAATTATACTAAATTTAACAAGTGCACTCTTTTTGAGACACCAATTATAAACGTTGAAAATTTTTTTTCAAAATTATGGAAGCCGTAAGACTCTCAGAAATATACTTTCTCATTTAATTTAATTTTTCGACAAGTCGTTTTACTCTTTTGAAAAATTAATTTTAAAAAGTAAACAATTGATATATAATTTTTTATAGATGGTAAATAAAAAAAAAACAAATAAATAAACTTTTAATTAATACATATTTGTTATTAAAAAATCTGTATTCTTTTAAAGATATCTTAACAGCCACATTATAGTAGCCAACAAAAATTATTTCTTTGAAAGATTTTTTAAAAAGTGTTTGTTTTCCCGTTTTTTTATAAAATTTTATTCAAAGGTTTTTTAAATTTATTGTTACGTTTTTACACTATCATAAAAACGTTTAGTTTATTAAGGTTCGTTGTTGTAAAATAAAATACAAAAGTTCAGTTGCTCACACTTATTATAGAAACAACCAGTTTAGATATGGCACACCTTGTTTACTAATTACGTCTCAACTAAAACTGATTTACTCTGTCAGTATTGTTTTATTTACTATTTCAGCTCAGCCTAGAACCTTATGAAATGAAACTGTAACGATCATTTTAAATCTAGCCTATACAGTGGGCTTAGAACCCAATCTGCTCGTTTTAAAAACGCTTCTTCTAAAATGATAAATGTTTCGTCTGGTGTTCCACAAGGTAGCCACTTAGGGCCTTTGCTGTTTACGGTCTTCATAAATGATCTTCCGAATATAATTGTACATTCTAATGTCTTATTATATGCTGACGACGTAAAAATATTTCTAAGTTTAAATAAGTACCATGATCATATTTTACTTCAAAGAGACTTGGATGCGTTCCAAAACTGGTGTAACATAAATATGATGGGGCTAAATCTAAAAAAATGTAAACATGTTTGCTTTTATAGAGGTAATCACATGAATTTAAACTTTTCGCTAGGTAATCATACGCTGGAAAAAGTTGATTCTATATTAGATCTTGGTGTTTTATTGGATGCCAAGTTGAATTTCATTCAACACATTTCTATGACTGTAAATAAGGCTCGAGGCGTTCTCGGCTTTATAAAACGATGGGCAAAAGAATTTAGCGATCCGTATATAACAAAACAACTTTATATTTCACTTGTGAGACCTGTTTTAGAGTATGCGTCGGTAATTTGGGATCCTACATACAACATACATGACAAAACGATTGAATCAGTACAAAAGCAATTTCTGTTATTCTGCCTTCGAAGTTTACATTGGAATCCCCTTAATCTCCCGTCATATAATAGTAGACTCGCTTTAATTAAATTACCAACCTTAAAAAGCCGGAGAACAATGCTAAATGTCACTTTTCTCCTAAAACTAATGAATGGGGATATTGTATCCGGATTTCTACTAAGCAACATTTCCTTCAATATACCGCAACGCTATTCACGCCATTATGAGTTACTTTCTGTTGAATATTTTAGAACAAACTACGCAAATGCTGATCCGTTCAGAAAAATATGCTATCAGTTCAATAAATTAAGTAATTGTATTGACTTTTCGTTAAATATCAATGTCATTAAATGTAAAATTATAATGTATTTAAATAGTTAAACTTTATTGTATTATATGCGTCTGTAAGGATAAATTGTCCATAGACAGAAATAAATAAATAAATAAATAAAAAAAAATATAAAACTAACATGACACCTATACATTAATATAAATAGATACAAATACTACACATTTTACCTTATAACTCACACACAAATTCTACGTATTAGCTTAAACAACAAATTCCTATTTGTCCATACACTTACAGTTTCTTATAAAAAATAATAACAGTGGGAAAACAGCATGATTTTTCATAACAATATTTTTAGTAAGGAAATTGAGAGAAGAAGGTTTTATTCCATATTGAAAGTCAATTTGTATATAGAATATTTTTAAAAGTAAGGCATTTCCAAAGAATTTCCAAAAGAAGCGAGTGTGGAAAACCTATCAGAACGGCTGTATTTTATATGTGAGTACACTTAAATAATTTTGTTCATTAATCTAATTAAAAATTTAATTATTGTTCAACGAATGACAACATTTCATTAGACTAGTGAAATATTGCAATATATCAACGAAATATTCTATTGAATCTATGAAGTGTTGTCATTAGTGAAACGTTGTCATTGGTTGCAAAAGAATGAGATATTATTTCAATATATGCAGTAGGTTCCAGCCGGGTTTGTACATTCATTTACAAAACACGAAAAAAGCCCTAAGAGTCTTTCTAAAAATAATAATTACTCTTTGATTTTAATACCTTTTGTGACATGTTATCTCTTTAACTAGAAGTAATCTTCACCTTAGGACTTAAAAACATCCAACCGTCATGCCCTCGTATTTTTAATTTTATACAGAATACAATAAAGCTTAGCTTAGTATTATGTATAAAAGAATAAGTATAAACGTGCTATAATGCTAATAAACAGCACAAACAGCATTTTACCTACACATACCCTTCAGTTACACAGTTAGTGATAAAAATAAACAATTGTGTAAAATATTTGTTTGTACGAGTATATATTTTAAGGACACATAAAAGAACAATAGGTGTACTTTGTAAATACTTGACTGTGTATGTTTTAGAACTTGTAGTTGTAGTATGTAGATATAAATGTAAATACCTATGTAGGTATAGTATTTAGTACATTCTATTATAAAATTTTTTTTTTTTTTGAGGTTTTATTTGTGCTTTTGTCTACTTGTAGCACATACATATTTAGCACTACTAATTCTTCAAAGCAACAGTATTTTCAACAATAAAATTGTTTTGTTTTCACTAATTAAAGGAATTTATTCATTAACATTTCTCTTTTAAATAAATATTGTTTACAAAGGTTGTATTGCGTTTTAATTCTTGTGCCGCACAGTGACATTATTTAAATATAAGTGAAAGTAAAAGGAAAAAAAAATTAATTTCCTTTTTTTGTTATGGAGTATATGCAGTGACATAGTAGATTGTAAAACAAACTAATAATTTAACATTGCCACACCATTTGCATTAAAACCTGAATAATAAAGCCTAACAGGTTTTAGAAGAAGTGTGTTTTAAAACCTAGAACGTAATTTGTCAATTGTAAATCTTAAAAATTTTATGTGTTTTTTGACAATCACGCGCGGCATGTCAGAACGGTGTGAGGAAAGCGAGAGTGGAAATATAAAAAAAAATTTAAAACCATCATGCGCAGCATATAAAATAGCAATTTTTCGTTATTATTTACATGAGCACTTCATCATATCGTACTGACATGCCGCGCATGATCTAATAGACGCTTAAGCTTAAAACTTGATTAAATAAGTTTACAACTTCATATTTCAGTTGTATTAGTGCACACGATCCTGTGTTACGCTAGTATAGAAAATATGTGTGACAAAAAGCAATAACCATATTTCCATATTAGCACATAAATATTGCTCATTGCATTTCAAATGATTTGCATTTTAATAGCAATTATTATGTGAATTGTTTAAGTGCAGAACTGGTTAATTTCTTAAAAGAAAAAGAGCTGTACTTACGCTAGGCCACTAGTAATAATATTTATTTAGTTAATCAAATAATCTATCAAATGTCAAGTAACCTACCTTACGGAATTAAAGGCCAAAGAAACATTTTGTTGACTTCCAAGAGATCTTAGATAATTGACTTCTTTCTAAGTGTATCTCAAACTGTGAACAAAGAGCCTGTACAAAGTATTCCTTGGTTGTCGGTTTGGCACAAAAAAAAACATAATACATAAGTGGTTTGTAATGTGTTTTGCATTTTTTTTATGCACTACAAGCTCTGACTAAGTACATTTTATTTCAACAAATTTTAAAATGATTTAGCCTAGTAGAGTACTAAACTATCACGTTTATTTAGCCAGTCACAGATACATGAAGCAAAACATGAAATGAAATAAACTAATGTGAAATTTTTAAAAGATAATGCACCTTATATACATACGTGTAGACTCATTTAAAATTAAATACAACTGCAAATGTGTTTTTATAGAATAAAGCCTACATTAAATTAAATGCCTAGTACATTTACCTCAAAAAAAAAAAAAATTGCATAAAATAAAGTGAAAATAATTTATTTTCCTCAACGAAATTGCTAAGCGAGTAAATAAACAAATCTCTGTTAGCATCTGAAATAGCATAACAAAAACATTGTACAAATGTGTACACAACAACAACTATTTAGTAATAACGTTGTGTGTATTATATACAAAAAATTCTTCTGACACACTATATTATGCCAAAAACAGCAAGTACATATAAACATAAAAATTGTACAAAAATATATAAAACTTAGATATCAGGTCTGTGCTAAATTGTTAGCAGTTTGCTACACAGCAGCTTGCAATAAATCTAAGAAAATTATTATTTTTTTTCTGTTTTTTAATGTACAGTGTGGTGCTTGTTAAAATTTAAGTTTAACAAGTAACCAAAATTGGCCATTTAAGTTAAAACGTTAGTAGTAAATGTTTTATAATTAATCAAAATAACGGCCATTACATTTTATGCAAAAACCCACTACATCACTAGTAATAAAAACTTACAATTATACCTAAATTGAAGTGGCAAGCGTTTTATATCTGTCCAGTATGTCCATACAAAATACATATATGAAACTTGACAGCAGCACTGATCATTTAAAAAATCCAAAGGTTTTTGACAAAGGATTTTGTAGTGAGCAGCGTTGCTATTTTAGCCTAGATTTTTCTCGCACTTTTGCCTCTTTTGCTTTTGTCCTAGCCTTTTTTTTCAAAATAGCCTTAAATAGACTTTTTTTTTTAAATGCAAGCAAATCATAAAAAAAAAACTGAGACTGAAACCAAATTAGCTTTGATAAATTGATAAATTGGTCGAACGAAGGTAATTTCATAAGTAAAGAAAAGTAGTTGGCTTCTAACTTGTAAAATAAAAATGCACTTTATTCCTAATTGATTAATTAATTGTTTCATTTAGTATTTAGTTATCGAAAACTACTGTTTATTAATGCTAAGGTTGCTCAATTTTGAGTACGATAAAGCAAATGAAATATCAGAATAGAAATCGCATTAAAAACCAAAAAAATTAATTATTACTTGAAGGAATTTTTAATATTTTTAACATTGAAGTTGAAAAATAATTGAATTCGCTTATAAGTATTTAAAGCCACGTGGAATGCTTTTTTTGAAGGTGTGTTATAAAAATTATAATAAACATTCTCAAAGAAATATAGAATTAAGAAAATTTTTAATTTTAAGCTGTAGCTTTTTAGCTTTTTTCTAGCTTATTTTTTTTTGTTGCGAGATTTAGCCTTTTCTACCTTTTTTTGTAGCACCTGACAATGCTGGTAGTGAACTTGACTAGAAAACAATTGCTTTTTTATTTGTTATTGTTGACCAATAATACCATTTTAGCTAGTTTTCTTTTAATCTAGCGTTTTTGAATTTATTTTTGTTTGCCCTTAGTGGGTTTTAATAAACAAGTAATTAACACTACTGTAAAGAATACACACCTCCAACGCTCTTACTTATGTATGACGCTCCAATTTAGTTAGAGTACACTGTACTAAAGAAAAGTTAAAAACTTTAAAAAAATTAAATTAAATTAAATTCTTACCTCTTTTCAGCTTCTATCTATTTTTAAATAGTCTGTCCTTAGTTTGGGCTTACAAAATTCTGAAAGACGGTTCTAAGTGATTCAAGTCTTTAATTTGAGCTGCCCAATTCAAAATTTAAATTGTATTAATATTTACAAAATTTTGCAAAATTTTGACGAATATTTAATTTACTACTTATCATGCCGAAACACCAGCAACTTATAGGCTAAAATTTCTCTAAACAACGTCCTATATTTTTGTTTAAATTTTAATGATAAGGCTAACACTACTCTTTCAAATACATTACATTGTTTATAATTAATTTAAAACAAGGCAGTATAAAATTTATTATCAAAAGGAAAGATTATTGTTTCCTTTGATAGAGTTAACTGAAGTAAAATAAATCTCAGAACTACAACATTTTCCTTAGCCCCGTTTTCACTATGCAAGTATTTAAGATTGCTTATTATTAGTTCGTGTTCAGCTAAATGCCAACGAAAGCTACTTTCGCATAAATGTATTGAAAACAAAAATAATACAACAAAATTAGTTTTTGTTTGCAATACAATTATGCGAAAGAAGCTTTCGTTGACTTTCATTGACGTTCTTACAGCATAAATCTTATTGATTGAATTTCACTCATGTGTTGTTGTATGCATTAATTTATGTATACTTGTATTATTTTGACACTTACAGATGAGGAAACATATTGAATTGTTAAGTACGTACAACTATATATATTAGTTGTTACACCCTTTCCTCCTCTTTGAATTTATGCTACAAGAGGACTTGGTTGGTGTTGGTAACATATAAAAAATTACAAGGTTCTGATGACTGATTGTGATAGAGGCCACTAAAAATAAAGTACATGTGTACCGGTGGCTGGAAAGTTATTACAAGGCTTAAAGTGTTCCTCCTTTTTAAAATTTTAATTGTGATTTGACATAAGTAAACAAGCTTATCTTTTATTTCAGGTATATTAAATGTGCAGCAAACTTATTAAAAAATATTAGTATTTTTTGGAAAACATTTTAATCTCTTTGATTTGGATTCCTATTTAAAAAATTAAAAAAAAAAAAAACACATAAGTTAATAAAAATTTAACTTTGACACCATAAATAAGTCAAAACTTAATGTATGTACTCGTATGTATATGTCTTAAGGCGTTAGGTCTAACTTATTTAGAGATGACTTAAAAATGGTACACAGTGGTTGGTGGTTAAATAATTTTTATTAGTTCAATTAATTTTGATGATACAATAAGTAAAATTAATGCTAAAACTACAAAATATTAAACTTAAAATTTTTTAACGCCATAAGACAAAAAAATTTTTACAAAATAAAAATAAATTACAAAAATATTTCAACCAACCAAAAAAGAAAAGAAAAATTAAATTACACAATTACACACAGACCAAAATTGTCTTCAACCCAAGTTTTGTTTTATTTTTATTTTTTGCTTTCCTAACATTAATTTTTCCTGCAATATATTTAAAACTTTTTGTTTTATTAAAACAAAATATTAAATTAAGCACAAGAATCCTACCCTTTTTCTGATTTTATTCTCTCATAAAATTGTCTTAAATGTCAGACCACTTTTGTCATATTCTTAACCAGACATTCATTCATTCTAATAAAATAAAGCCTTTTTATTTACAACCAACGCATATCAGCAAATGCAAAATATCTAAAAAATAAAATAAAACAGCAGAAAATAAAATTTAAGATAAAATAAGATGAAATAAAAATTATGTTAAATGTAACCAAATGAAAATTTGACTACGCAGCTTCTTTTATTTGATTACCATTGATACAATTTCACATAGAATTTTTTTTATGAATACTTCTTGTTCTTGTTCATATACATTGTTGAAATTAACAGAAACGTATGTGTATTTTACAAACAGATGTAAAATAATAGCACAACCAATTTGTATATCTATGGCATTAGGGAAATATAATGGACTACAAATTTAGAGGCCTTAAAAGATTTTTTATTTTATGCTAACATGCTGCATTATTTTCATTGCCATCTCGCTAATTGTGGAAAGTATAGGGACACAATAATAAAATTATTTAGTTAATTATAAAACAAGTCAATTTTTACTTAAGTTGACTTAAGCTCTTATTCCCTAATGCCACAGTTATAACAGAGTTACGATACTGGCTGGCATTTCATCAACGCCTAGCTCAGACTTTAAATTTTATGGATATTTTCTCTGCAAATTTTATAAGAAGAAAAAAGGATTTTTGGAAATTTAAATATTCAGAGGGTAAAAAAGGTTAATAAGAGATAAATTGACAATGTAAGGAACTAAAACCCAAAATACAAAGTATTCTACTAAAAACAAATTTTGCTTGTTTTAAAGCTTACATTTTTAGGAATTCTCATTTTACTCTAAGGATGTTATGTTAGTTATTTTTACATATAAATGTAAAATGTGGAATGGTAACCAAAATGAAACACGTCCGAGTGATGATACAGAAAAAAATTATAATCTATTTTTATTGACAGAAATAAACGTCTATACAATATGAAATTAAATAATCAAGTAGGCATGAAAAAATTGTACACAAGTTTTTTCACTATTATTGTTATACGTATTAATACAAGTATTATAACAGTTATACTTATATATAGGGTTTCAAGTTTTGGCTTGTAAGTTAAATATCCAACAAACTCCACCTCAAGCCAAATACATTTAAACAAAAATTAATAATAATAGAAAATTACTATTTTAATTTTAAAAAATTACAACCAATGGAATGTTTGTTTTTAGTTAAAACTTTGGTTAAAATATCCGCTGCATTTTGTTCTGAAGGAATGTATTCAATGGTAACAGTTTTCCTCTCATACTGATCACGGATGTAATGATATCTAATATCAATATGTTTGCTTCTTTTATGTAAAGCAGGATTTTTTACCATAAAATTAGCACTTTGATTGTCACAAAAAATTGTTGTTGGACTTGTCAACAAATCATTCACTTTAAGTTCTTTTAGAAGATTTCTGTGAAAAATTATTTCCTTAGTTCCTTGACATAAAGCAACGTATTCAGCTTCCATTGTACTCAGAGCTACAATTAATTGCTTTCGAGACTCCCAAGCAATTGGACCTCCACTCATAAATACTACATGACCAGAGTAAGATTTTCTATCTGTTGAATCACATCCCCAGTCAGCATCTGTGAAACATTCAAATTCATTATAATTGGAAGAATAAGTTATTTTTAAACCCGGATTATTTTTAAGGTATCTTAAAACGTGTTTTGCTGCTTGAAAATGTTCTTGATGTGGATGACAGTTAAATTGAGATAATTTTGAAACGACATGAATTAAATCCGGTCTTGTTATTACGGCAAGATACATTAAAGAACCAATTAAACTTTGATACTTTTTATCATTCAAGTCTGTACAGCTTTTCTTACACTTCTCCAGCACTAGTCCACTTGGCCATGGTGTAAGCGCAAATTTACAATTTGACATATTCCACTGTTCTAAAATTTCCTGAGCATATTTGTTTTGATGTATTGTTATATCTCCTCTTAAATTTTCTCGTTCTATTTCCATTCCCAAATAAAATGATATTGGTCCGCGATCTACAGCCTCTACATGCTTGTTCAAATCAATAATTATGTTCTTCATATCCATCTCATTTGAACATGCTAGCAACATGTCATCTACATAAATTGCTATAATTATTAAACTTGATTTATTTTTCAGAATATAAACACAAGTATCTGATTTACATCTAGTAAAACCCAATTTCAACAAAATATCATTAACTTTCTTGTTCCACTCACGTCCAGCTTGTTTTAAACCGTATAAAGATTTATTTAATTTGCAAACTTTGTTAGGATTATTGTATTCTTCAAACATTGGCGGTTGTAACATATAAACATCTTCTTCAATATTTCCATTTAAATATGCTGCAACAATATCTACATGGTTTACTAATAATTTAAGTTTAGCTGCTAAGGCCAATAATAACCTTATTGTTGAATGTCGGACAACGGGTGCAAATGTTTCTTTATAGTCAATGTTTTGTTTTTGGGAACAACCTTGAGCAACAAGTCTTGCCTTGTATTTTTCTACTGAACCATCTGATTTACGCTTTAAAGCAAATACCCACTTGCAACCAATAATATTTTTCCCTTTTGGTTTTTCCACAAGATTCCATGTTCTATTTTTTATTAATGAGTCAAATTCTAACTTCATAGCTTCTTTCCATCTTAAAGAATCTTTAGAATTTAAAGCTTCAGCTACATTTTTAGGGTCTTCAATAATTGAGTTCAACATCTCAATACCATTTTCAGTACAGTATACTTTTCTTGGTCTACCTTTTCCACCACTTTTTACCAATTTTGGCCTGCCACGTTTTCTCTTATTTTCGACAATTATTGATTCATCTCTATCAGTTTCCTCACTACTAATATGATTTTCTTCATCTTCAACTAATTCTATGTTCTCATTATGTATTTCTGCGGGAACATTTACTTGTTCATTTGTTTTTAAAATATCAAAAAAATATTTATTTTCTTCTTCTGTTTCCTTAACAATATTTTTCTCAAATGATTGTTCAAAGAAAATAACATCTCTAGAAATAATTATTTGTCTAGAAATAGGATTATATAACCGATATCCCTTGGTTGTTAACTCGTAACCGACAAATTTTACTTTATTTCCTTTAGGCAAAAAATTTACTTCCTTTTGGCTTTGGTCCTTTGTTTAATACCACTGCATCACATCCGAAAGTTTTTAAATGAAAAACTGATGGTTTTCTACCTATCCAACGCTCATATGGTGTCACATTATTCAAAACTTTTGTAGCAATACGATTTTTTAAATATGTTGCCGTATTAATAGCTTCTCCCCATAACATTTGTGGCAATCCTGATGATGATATTAAGCATCTTGCCATTTCAACTAACGTCCTATTTGCTCTCTCTGACACTCCGTTCTGTTGAGGTGAATAACTGACTGTTGTTTGATGTATAATACCTTTCTTTTTAAATAATTCTTTAAATTTAGAATTTACAAATTCCCTCCCATTATCACTTCTAACGACTTTAATTTGGCGGCCTGTCTGCTTCTCCGCAATCCCAGCAAAAGAACAAAATGCTTCAAAAGCATCTGATTTATTTTTTAAAAAATATGTTGTTGTATACCGTGAGTAATCGTCAATAAATGTGATAAAATAGGATGCACCACCCAAGGTTTTTGTACCAATTGGTCCACATAAATCTGTATGCACCAATTCTAATAAATCATTTGTTTGTATACTGGCATAGCTTTTGTATGGTTTGGCAGAAATTTTACAAATCGCACAAGTAACACATTCAATGAATTTCGGCATTTTTATATCAAAACCTTTAAGAATATTGTTCTGACTCATCTTATTTAAATCATGCATATTTAAATGACCAAATCGTTGATGCCATTTAATGCCAGCATTTTCATCTATTACTCCAAAAACACTTTCATTGTTTTCACCCTTTTTTATAGATTTTATATTTACTACAAAAATATCTGATTTCAAGTCAGCTGTCAAAATTAGTCTATTATTTTTACTTCTCATTTCTGCTTTGTTTTTTATAAATTTTACAAAATGTTCGGCTTTAACTATTTTGTTAATTGACAAAAAATTTGAATGCAATTTTGGTACAAATAATACATTCTTCAGAGTAAGGTTGCAAAATTGTGTCTTTAATATAATATCACCTATTCCTTCTGCTGTAATACTCTCACCAGACGCTAACACAACTTTTTTTACAGATTTAGATAATGTTGTAAAATGTTTTTCTGAATTACACATGTGTGATGTTGCCCCGCTGTCTAATATCCATAAATTATCATAACTAAGTTTATTTTCATTTAATATAGAGCAAGCAAGATCACTTTCTAGATTTTCTTTACATTGTGAACGTATGTGGCCCTTTTTACCACAACGAAAACATTTAATATTATTGAAATTGTTAACATACCCATCATTCTTACTGTTGTTGTTGCTCTTTGACAAAATATTTCTGGTTCTGTTTTTGTTACTGCTATTGTTGTACTCTTTTTTATTTCCCTTTTCATAATTCTTTGATTTTACTGCAAAAACATTTTCCGTTTGATTATTTAATTTACTTGATTGTCTCATCTCTTCTTCTTTAATTTTAGAAATCAATTCCTCGTACGTTGGTAAATTATCCCGGCTTTCAATTGCTACCACAAAATTCTCCATTTCGTCAGGAAGGCTACACAATAATAAGATTGAAAGTAAATCATTATTCAATGTGATTCCTATTTCCTTTAACTCATCGACAATTGAACAAAATTCATTTATTTGACATGAAATTTTTTCATTACCATAAATTTTAAATTTGACAAGTTTTTTAAACAAATTCACTTTTCTGGAAGCCGTCTTTGATTTATATAAGGAGCTTAATACATACCAAGCATTCTTTGCTGTTGTACAATTCTTTATGTGAATCAACTCACTGGATTTCACACTAAGAGTTATTGTTGCAAGCGCCTTACTATCGCTCTTTTGCCATATACTCTTCTGAGGTTCTGCTGCTGGACAGTCTTCCGTTACTGTATCCCACAAATCCATTGTGATAAGCAGACTTTTGACTTGAATACACCATGCTGTGTAATTTTCTCCATTTAATTTTTCTATATTTGCAATTCCACTCGCCATTCTGTTTTTCTCTCTAAATTCCGGATAAAACAGGAAACCCAAAAAATCAAATTAAATTTGATCCACCGCAAAAATATATTATTTGCAAAAACCCAATTTAAAATCCTTCAGCTTAGTTACCAGGATCCTGGGCCCATAACCTTTGTTAGTTATTTTTACATATAAATGTAAAATGTGGAATGGTAACCAAAATGAAACACGTCCGAGTGATGATACAGAAAAAAATTATAATCTATTTTTATTGACAGAAATAAACGTCTATACAATATGAAATTAAATAATCAAGTAGGCATGAAAAAATTGTACACAAGTTTTTTCACTATTATTGTTATACGTATTAATACAAGTATTATAACAGTTATACTTATATATAGGGTTTCAAGTTTTGGCTTGTAAGTTAAATATCCAACATGTTATATATTACAGCCCATAAAATAAAAGGGCGGGCGAAACTGAAAAAAAAACAACTTGTTAGAAATAAAAGTTAACTAGAATAAAATTTTGACTCAGAGGCTAAATAAATTAAACTTTAATCCCCTTATGCAAAAAAAAAAAAAAAAAAAAAAAAAGAAGTTAACGCAGACTTTAAAGTCAACCTTATTGAAATTTTCATATAATTTTTTTTATAAATTTTAGTTTAAAGTTTACGTCAATTGTTTTTTAGATAAGAGCATGGTGTAAGAAAACCAGGTGACACTGAGACGCCAGCTGAATCCTGCATGATTCAAGCTCGTTCTCGCAAAAACTAAGAGATATCAATGTATCAAAGAGAGATCAGAAGCGGAAACAAATTGTTTGTTTCACTCTAGCACACTCCTTGATATCAACCACAGGAAATAGTTTTTGACAGGAGGAGTATCAAAAGCAATAACAAAATATATGGGCTTTTTGTAATGTTGTTATTTTTGAAGTTACCTGGTTTTATTGTACCATGGATAAGAGCATAAATATTTTATGCGGTTGAGTTGAATGGCTTATTTTTTGTTTGCCTTGTTCAATGCTTTTTTATAGAATTAATTTTTATTTGCTATAGATATACTGCTGAATCGTATTTACTTACTTTAATTTTCATTTTACTGCTTGTATTATAAGCTTAAATGTAAACAAAAAATTTTCATTTTTATTTTTATTCACCTTGAAATCGTTTTGAAGTGGTTGCGTGAGCTATGACAACGTTTCGTTATCTTCATTTTATTTCGTACAAAACTCAGCAATAATCCTGCAATTTATACGTTATATATGGAAATGTGTGTCTACATTTTTATGCATGTGTGAATCACACATATATTCTTCGTCATATAAATAAATTCTAAAAGATTATCAATATTTTCAACTTATTTTATTTGGCTTGAATTTTATTTATTTGATTATAAAAGTATTTTGCTCTAGATATTTTTAAAATTTATTGGGTTTAAATAAATAAAAAAATAGTAAGTAGAAGAAAACCAATACTAGGGATTTAATAAATTAGTGTATGTACTCGTATATATAACATAAACATTTATATGATGATGAAATATATATTTTTATTTCTAAGTTTGCTAGTCGTTAAAATTATTGTAAATACCAGAAGTGGCAATGGTCTGTTATATATAATTTTATAAATTTATTTTTAGTTCTTCAAAAAGACATTTATAAGATGGTTTCAGTAAAACTTCATAAAAGACTTAGTAAAAGGGTTCTTTTCTAAAAAAAAAGAAACTAAGATACAAGTATTTGGGTAAAAATAATCTAGTAACTTTTTGTAACTTAATTTCAATTTTCTAGTGATATTGTTATATGTTTATCTATTTGTTTTCTGATACTGTCATCGCCACTCTTATCAAGATTTATAAGTGGGAATATAATTAAAGAACTCAATTTATTGTATGAGTAACGATTAGATATTTTTAATCCAACAATAATTCAATTATACATTAATACAGTATTCGTTAAGACCTACACAATTTTACGATTTTATGATGAGAAAACTTAAAAAGTTCTTATAAACGGCTACTTATATCTAAAATTATAAAAAAATGCAAATCAAAATATGTACATACTCGTATATATTTTATTGTTGAAAATTATTCAATTTTGTTTTAAGCTCTCTGTAAGGATGTTAAATCCATAAATTTTAATAACAAATAAATAAATAAAAATTTTGCTGCTTTTTTATGTAGAATTTTTCAAAATATTTCATACCAAAAAGTCTAGAATTTCTATAGATTTCATTTGCTATGGAATGCCATAGTTTGAGCTCAATGCAACTAAATACTGAAAAGCTGATAAGCGGCAGTTTCTAGTTTCTGTAGCAATATGTTAGGACTTCTCACATCAAAAAATGTGAAACAAAAAATTTTACCGTTTCTCGATTTTAGAGTAAAAAGTGTTTCTGTAGTTGAATGTGAGAAAATGCAAAACAGTTGTAATATTTCAAATACAATAGAAAATGTCAACAAAAAGAGAATGAATGTACTTCTACATGACATTTTTGTTTGTATAAAATTTTGTTAGTACAAAATTTGAATGAAAATATGGAAAAATGGTGCGGTGTCATTATATATTTGTTGTGCCATAAAAAAAAATTAATTTTCTTTATAAATAACCTTGCAATATTAAGCTACAAAAAAATCATTCTAATACCATACATTGATTTTATGTAATTTATTAATATAAATTTAGTAATCTTCATTTTGTTATTACTTTTGCACTCTTTTCTCATACATTTTGAAATGAGAGATATTTTGAGTTTTAGTGAGACGTTTTAAAAAAATTTTGTTACAGAAACATGGCAAATAAAGCAGCTAAAGATTTTTTGCTTTCCATAGTTTTGTTTGCATAGCTGTCACCATTAGTTTTTGATTTCAAAATACATAGAGTGTGTGTAATTGCATGAACGGATATCCATTGAATTTCCTCCTTTTTATTTGACACTTACGATAAGGTTGTTCTTATAATTCAGTGTTTGTTGTACTAATTCAATTCTCGTCGGTTTCTGTACAATTCTATTAATCTTTGTGAAAATTTTCTCAATTTGAGAGTTATAGAAACGAGGCAGAATTTGTTATACACTGAATTACAAATTTTATATTTACAAATAGATGACGTGGAAACGTATTTATTATTTATATAAAAATTTGCAGTTAATTGTGAATCAAAAGCTTCGATAGCATATTACTGGGCGTTAGCAGAAAATTTGAGCGGTGTATGGCTAGCTTCATATTAGTGTTAAGGCATAACATTTATATTTAAAAAAATATGTACAATATTTATTTTAAAAATTTTTATAAAAAAAAAATTTTAAAAATAAAAAATAAATTTTGTATTTGACCGAGACTGAAACCTATAAATCTGTAGTTGAAAAGCATTTTTAATTTGTGTTATCGGATTATATATATTCTTGGCGTGTATTAATTGAAAACTTTTGGAATTAAGTTAACTTTGCATAGAAATTTTCTTTTAATGCGATTTTTAATAAAAAGACGCAATAAGTCTTATTCTTTAATTTTTATATATATATATTTTTTTGTTTTAATGAAGTTATATTAGATTTTTCCTTTTTTTTAGTTGATGTTTTTGTCAAAAAATATTATGTTATTTCTTTTTTAAGCTGAGTTATTATTTATTATTTAGCTTTAAATAATAAAAGAAAATAATTCATGATTAATTAATAAATAGATGTTTTAGAAGAATTATATCGGAAGTGAATGAACTGTAAAAAAAAATTATCATAGAAAATCTGCAGCTAAAAACTGTAAGTGATCCCATTTCTTTTTGGTTTTTGCTACTTTCTCTTCATAATCAAGAAGGATATCTTTAATTACCGATTCTCTACGAGTGTTCAGTGGTGGCAAGACGCAGAACAAGCTACCTAGGTAGTGGGGCATTGTTCCCAAAGGATCTAGTGACGATCAATGCTACAACAATTACGAGATTCGTAAGAAGTCTCGGATTGTAGTTGGGATCTGCGCTGCACCATAGATCTTTAAAAGTCGCGGTGCGATTATAGGCTTTGGTGATAATAATAATTATCAGTTAGGAGAAATTCATAATAATCAGTTTTATCTATTTTGAAATAAATTGATCCGGTTGGGTCATATCACTATAATTAGATATTAGGTTTTTAGTCTATAAATTTGTTGGGCTTTTATAGTAAGCAATATTTTTACCTGAACTAATCGAAGATTATTTTAAAGTCATATTTTGAATATTTAGAAAATAGTCGTGGTGCAAATTATGAGCTTGAGATCGTAAGTATATTTGTTTTTAACGTTGTAAATATATATATTTACAAGTTAGGGCTTTTTCTTTCAATAATTTTTTTAGTTGGTTTAGGGCTTTTTTGAAATCCTTATAAATCCGTTATTGCAAATATAGTTTACTGAAATTTTAATGTGTATTTGTCTGACAAAATAGGCAAAAAATGCTATAAAAAATTTAGTTACACCTTTTTTATTTTAAGTCAATTTGGAATTAAGTCATAAATAAAATTTCTTTGCATAAATATTGTGATTAATTTAAAGGCAACAAATTAGTTGAACCCATTATTACAAACTACCATACATGTTAAAGGACTTTAAAGTAAATGTTATTGGCTACATCACTATATCAATTTGTACTTTTTAATATAGCCAAAAGCCGACTATTTTACCCAAAAATTCCACTTTAACAACTATGGCGTAAATTATGATTTCACTAGGGCCAAAAAACCTTTTTTGCTTTTCATAAAATATTGATTGAAACTTATTAAATTTAAGAATTTTTTGCTTAAAGTAAAACTCAACTGTAGTTTATTATATCAAAAGTTTTTAATGTATTTTTTTGTATATTTAATTTTCTTTTTAGCCAGCAAACAAACAACAGCAACAAAAAACTCTAATGGCCTTAATTATTGGTTGAGAGTGAACTAGTAGAAAAATAAACAACAATAAGAAAAATATAGCTAAAACCTAAATTGATTCCTTTTTTCTTTCTTCAATCAGATTTAATGAATGCATACACAATATTCTAAAAAATATAATATTCAAGAGAAAATAAATAAAGGGTAACAAACACAGCAGTAAAAGAAGAAGAAAAGAAAAAATATTAACTAACACGTTGTTGAAGACAAACTAAAAAGAAACCGGAAACAAAGAACAATTGATGTCTATGAAAAAATATTTGAGAGCCAGCTGGAGAAGGGAAGCAAATATGCTGACGTCAACCGGAGTAATGAAGACAGAGAAATAAACTATAAAATAAAGTTGAATTGGGTAGTTAATAAAAACCGAAATAGGAAAAACAAAATAAGAAAGCGATAAAAAAAGGACTCAAAAACAGGATACATACAAAAAGCCTTAATACATGACAACATTGTGGCTGGGAATTGAGAAAAGAAAAACTAAAACAAAAATAAAAAAAAAAACTTTTACATGCAGACAAATACAACATCAAAAGTATAAAACAGATACTGGTGCGTTATACCAACTAAAGTGACACTTTAAGAAAATTAAGGCAAAAGACAAAACAACAACTGAACAGACAAGAACATCTAAGATATTTTCGTTTATTGCCAACTTTCAACATGATTGTCATTTAAAGGACGCTTTATAAATCCAAATGTCTAGAGGGATTAAGTTTGGTAGATATTAAAACAAAACCCAAAAAAAAACAAAGAAAATCATTAAATATTTTCAGTAGCAGCTGGACATTTCTCTAAGACACATCAACTATTTTCATTCATTATGTTGTCAATCGTTAGCATTAATGTTTTTTAGCTACCCAGTAACAAAACCATTTTTTATTATTTAATACAGCGTATACTTTAGCCATTTAAAAAAATCTAACTAAAACCACAAAAAAGTAATTTGAATTACATAAGTAGTAACTGCAAGTGTTTAGAGTTAATAGCACAAAATGCCTTGTTTACGTCATACATCTATAGTTTTAATTGTCTGCTATATATTGTTGGTTAACTGTGATCTTACCCACAGCGTTGAAGGTTGTCCAGCTGAAGTATGCATATGCAAATGGAAGGGTGGCAAGCAGACCGTAGAGTGCGGTAGTCAATCATTACCCAATATACCCGAAGGCATGGATCCTGGCACGCAAGTTTTAAACTTCAGTGGTAATGCTTTGCAAGTTTTACAAAGTGAACGTTTTCTACGCATGGACTTGCTGAATTTACAAAAGATCTATTTATCACGCAATAATTTAATAAGAATACATGAAAAAGCTTTTAGAGGCCTGACGAATCTAGTGGAACTAGATTTGTCCGAGAACTCACTGCAACATATACCCACTGAAACCTTTCAAGATTATAGTTCATTAATGAGACTTACATTGAGTGGAAATCCTATAAGAGAATTAAAAACAGCTGCATTTAGATATCTCTCATTTCTAACCACTTTGGAATTAAGTAACTGCCAAATAGAGAGAATAGAAAATGAGGCTTTTATAGGTATGGATAATTTAGAATGGCTGAGATTAGATGGCAATCGCATTAGTTACGTGCAAGGTAATCACATACTGCCAAAATCTTTGCATGGCATAAGTCTGCAAAGTAATCGTTGGACATGCGATTGCCGACTTTTAGATTTACATTCCTGGCTTAATAATTACAATACACCCCAAACGGAAGAACCCAAGTGTGTGGAGCCGCCACGCTTAAAAGGGCAGGTCATAAAAACCTTAAAACGGGAAGAATTTGCCTGTCTGCCGGAAGTTGCTCCCCAGTCCACCTACACCGAAGTATCAGAAGGTCGTAATCTTACCATTTCATGTATCGTCAGAGCCATACCAGAACCTAAAATATTGTGGCTATTCAATGGCCAAGTTATGACTAATGACAGTTTTATAGATAACATGCACACGCTGTATTACATTGATGATTCATCTAATACATCGGAGGAGAAAAGGAGCGAGATATTCATTTACAATGTGGGAATTGAAGACAATGGCACGTTTTCGTGTGTAGGACAAAATATTGCAGGTACTACTTTTAGCAACTATACTATACGAGTCATGATCAAAGAGCCACCTGTAGTAAATGAAGTATCCTTTCCTCAAAATTACATGAATTATATTGTAGCCAGCTCAGCGGGTGGTGGCATTATTTTTGTTTTTATTTTAGCCTTTATTATTGTACAATGTAAAAAGCGGCAAACTCCAGTTAAGCGAAAAAAGTGTCCCTCCTCTGGAGTTACTTCGGTTAATGGTAATAACACCTCTTCTTCAGATGGTTCATCCAATAATGATAATGGCCTTATGAAGTGCTCTTCGATTATAAATGACAGTGATAGCTTAAACGGAAATTCTGGCTTAATGTTAAGTCAGTGTGATACCTTAACTCCCACCAAACTCTCCAAAGAGAATGGTGTAATTCTGGGCAATCAAATTAAACAAAACATAATGTTGTACAATCCTTTAGACAGCTCTACGCAAACATTACAATTAAGTGTCAATATGGCTCAGGCTTCAGCTTTAAACTCTGCCACGCCACCACCACTACCACCACAATCATTGATGGTGAATCCAGCCTTAAGTTCTACTTTGGCCTATTGCTCACCACCTTCATCTTTGCGTAATTACACAGAAAAAAATCCAGACTTGGTTAATGATGCTGAATCCGGATACAAACATAAACTGAAAACTTCTTCTTCACTAGATACTGGTGCTTCAGAATATGATAGCCATAGTGACTGCCAAAGCTCTATACAATATGATCAGTATTATCAGCTATCAGCACCACAGTTTGGTTCTCAAATTCTTAGGCCTAATACAGCTGCCGCTATGGCATCCTCCAGATTTGGTGGCATGACTACATTACCTAGAGGAATGCAATTAAAAGCAGTTATGAACTCAATACCCACACATCCTGTTGATGTGCATTTAAATCCTGTTTGCTTTCTAGGTCAAGATGGGTTTGCTTATGATTACACAAACGCTCATTTACAACAATCACCACAACAGCCTCCATCACATCATCATATAATGCAACAACAAACATCAGCACAGCAGCAACAGCAGCAACATCAACAAGCTAACATTCAACAACAGCAGCAGCAAAATTTCTATCGTACCTTACCGCATAATAGAGCTCATAAGCAGCAACAATTCGCCAATGCAAACAACAATAATAATGGTATGCGCTATAGCTTAGAAGCTGAATTTCTACAGCAACGTTCAGCCGCATCGGGATCTTATGAGAAGTATAATATGCCAAATGTACGTTTTACAGCTGAAGGATATCCACAAACACATTTGGTGCAATATCCTTCGCCCCCAGAGGGTTACAAAACTAATATTGATCAGCAACAACAGCAGCAACAACAAATACATCAACAGCAACAACAATGGCCACCATGTCTGCCGGGATATCATGCACAGCCAATTCACTACACCTCCTCCATAATGGGTATGTTAAGTCCACAACAACAACAACAACAACAACAACCACTTACCTCTATAAATAATACTATTAGTACTACTACAACATTAAATACCAACAATACACCGCCAGTTACAATCACTTCATCGGCCTCATCGCAAACTAACATGGATGCACAAAGAAAAAGGTGTGCAGTTGCACAGGCTGATGCATCTACAATACCAGAATGTGATGAAACGGATATATCACCAACAACATCATCACTTACAGTTAGTTTGACACAACAACAACAAACACAACAACAGCAGCAGCAACATCATCAGCAGCAATCCAAACAGGAAACAACAACTTGTTCTCTTAAATCGACTGAGAAAAATACTAAAATACGGCATCTAAATGGTCCAATAGCCGATAGTCCCGATGAGGGATATGTGGGCGATAGCCAAGAATCAGCATTGACGACTACAGCATCACTTCCACTACAGGAAATGTGACAACAACCATCACGTTTACTTAAATTAAATGGTTCAATAGGAACACCCCTAAATACCACCCTCACTTCCACCACCTCAACATCATCATTAACAGCCTCACCTACCAACTCGAGTAAGTTTTCACTAAATAATAGTGCCACCACACCTGCCTCTAACCACCTGAAAACAACAACAATGCTAGCATCCACCAGAAATACATCAAACACACTTTCTGATGATTCAGTAGCGTTGTAAGAATACTATTCTCTGTATTAAATGTTAAAGTTTTAAATTTGTATCTAACGAAGGATTTATTTTTCCCTCTTTTCATATACTTAATTTGTGCTTTATTTTTTCTGTATCCTTTAGTACGTAGATGTAAAGTAAGAGTTTTAGTTAATTAAGAAAATTGTTGCCTTTTTGTGTAGGAGGAAAATGAATTTACTTATTTAAAGGAAAATGCAGAAAAAAGTAAATTTAATATGTTTTAATACCACAAAACAGATACTGCAAATGACGTTTTTTATAACATTTTAAGAACGAGTTTTATTAAAAAAGATTCTTTTTTAAACTAAAGAAGGTCTTTTTTAATATCACTTTCATGTTTTCAATAATTTGATTAAATATTCTTTTAATAATAGAAGCTTGATATCAAGAGATGGTTTTATTTTTAGTTAAATTTTTCATTTTACCAGTTTTTTTTTCTTTTCTTTAAATAAATAAATTAAAATTCTTAAAAAAGAGAATCATTAAAAACTTGGTTTATTTAATTTTTTAATTAATAAATTTTAGAGGACATTTAATAAGCCTTTAAATAGAATTTAGATTGAAAAATATGTTCAATGATATGCTCTACCAATTGTCATTGAATTCAGCTTTTGACATTACTTAACTCTTGATAACTTCTTAAATTAGGCTTCCTAATGCTTTAAATCAAAAACGAAGCTGGTGTTTTCAAGTTTGAGCTCCAATTATAATTGTTTTTTTAATAGATATCGTTATCAAGATATAATTATATGCTGACCAATAAAATTTCAAAAACAATTTGTAATACAATTTTACATAAATAAATTCTAAATTTATTTTATTAATCTACAAAATACGAATTAAATGAAATTCAAATTATTAAATAATAAAACTTTTTGTAAAAAATAATTATAAAATTTTTAAAGATTAAAACCACCTGGCTTACACCTGTATGAACTCACATCATGTGAGAGTTTAAAAGTCGAACAGACTTAAAATTTAAATCTCTTGAAAAAACCAGCTTTCTTTTATTTTATAATGCTACTCGTATGAGCTAACGTATGTTCATGTTCTTGTCAAAAAATCAAATAAATGTCAAAATATACAGTTAAAAATTTGACAGCTTTTAAAAAATTTTCTAAGTGTGTAAGCTTTTCCTTGTATGAAGGCTGTGTTTTTGTGCAGACGAAATTTAACAAGCAATTGCAATCATAACAGTGTAATTCACGTGTAAACCCCCTACTGGTTATTGCAATAATATATTTCTGACCAATTGGCCGTTTATTTACGGCAGGTAGAACTATAACAAAAGAAGTCATATATGTATTTGGATTAGGTCATCTTCATTTCTTTTATTTTTGTTTGCTCTTTTTAACTCAAAAAAATACATCTACAACAAACTTAATTGCTAAAAACATCTAAAACATTATATATAAAACGTCAAGGTGTCATGGAAACTTAAAATTAAAATATGCTGCACAAAATGTAACAATTTTCTGTTTTATTTTATTTTCATATTTATTTATAAAAAGAATGCGATTTTTTTGCGCCGTAGCATTAAACAAAATGTTAACATTTAAAATATTAAATATAAAACAAAAGACCATCAAGACTTATAAATTTAGTTTTATTTGTAATAAAAAGAATTTTTAATTATATATTAATTAAAACGAAAAAAGAAAATAAGTAATACAAGACAAGAAAGAAGCACTTTAAAATTAAATAGGGTTAAAAAAAAAAAAAAAAACAAACAAAAAGTAGGATAAATAAGAATATGTATAGAATATAAAAAAAACTGTTGTAGAATTTATAAAACAAAAAAAAGAGTTAGTTTAACACAAATTAAAAATAAATTCGAAAGAAAAAAAAAAAACTATGCAAAAATATAACAAGCAAATGAAAGCTGATTATAATTAAATAAATATTTGTAAATTAATATTAATAGAGTTTTAGATGCACCAAAAATGCATGTATACCAGAAAATGTGAACAACTGAAACATTAAAAAAAATAAAATTTTATATTAGAGTCGACTCCTGATACTTTGAAACTCGTTAGCTTGGATACATTGTTACATTGAAATATTAAATATTTAAGTTTTAAGCTATTTAGCAGATTTTAATAAAACAAATTGTGGCTCGAAGTAAAAACCGTGTGTGCTGTTTGCAGGAAACGGACACTACAATCGATATAAAAAATTTTTATGGAAAATAGTAAAATTTAAAAAATATAATTTAGTGTTTTTCATACAAATTTATTGAACGATTGAAATGTTTGTTTCCTACAAATAGCACATTAATATTTTAGAAAAACCCCTCGTGTCAACAAAGGCTAGTTTAAAATAGTATCAAACTAGGAAACCGTATGCTTGTAAAATTTTTCTGTAATTTTTTGTCACGCATAAATTTGAATATTTTTTTTCCTTAATTTCCCCTTTGAAAGTCCATTTTTTGAAACTCACTACATTTTGTTTGAAAAAAAAAAAAATTAAGCAAAAATTTCTCTAACAAACATTTGCTTTTAAGCGTTACCTTTCAACTTTATTTTGAATATATATGATTGCTTTTTAAAATATAATCATATGGATTATATTAAGACTTGCTTAACAAAAAAAAAAAGGATATAAGCTTCGACATTTTTATCAGCTATTTAATAATAGTTGACTCATGCCATATATTAAATAATTCTGAATTTGGCACTACGAAGGCTGCTAGAAGAATAAGAGAGAGCAAGAGACTAGCAAGGGTTTACAGTATATCAGGGTGCGTTCATAAGACATAACTGTTGTGCATCTGTTGAATATTCGTCTTAGAAACGCATAGTTGACCAATTCCGCTCAACTCAATAGTTGCGTATTTGCTACCATTTTTTCCATCATAAAATATTTTGGCTACCTAAACTCAACATGTTGTGCTAAGACTAAACAGCTGATCGAAGAGAGTTATGCTGCTTAGTTCTATTGCTGCGCCGCTTTGATAGGTGGATGCCGCAAGCTAATTTTTTACAGTTTACAGTACAACGGTCATAATCTAACCAAAAAAAAAAAATAAAATTAAAATAATAATAATTTCGCTTACTATGCGTTTTTTTAAATGTGTTTATTTATATTATGTGCTTTTTAATTGTCTGTAATGTTCATAAGCATGGTGGCGGCTTAGCGTTGAATTAGAAATACTATCGGCTCAGCGTTGTCATTTTATTGCAGCATTTGTTATTTATTTCGTGGTAAGAAATTTTATATAAAATAAAGAAAAATTTTAAAAATTGGAGATTGACTACCGCATTGGAAATCATATTTACTGAAATCATACTTTTGGCTAAAAAAATTAGCTAAATGATTTAAAAATATTAAATTGTCCCTTTTTTATTTGTTTCAATTGCTTACATGTATCAGCTGTTCATTTAGTAGCATATTCATCACACCGTTTCTAAGACGTAACTATTGTGCTCAACAGTTGTGTAGCAGTTGAGCTCAACAGTTACGTCTTATGAACGCGCTCATATTCAATTCAAGTTTTATGTGTAAAGGCGGTAAAAATACATTGTCAGGTTGCACCAATGGAGGATTTTTAATATTTTTTTGTCCTGGAGTAAGAGATTGCCTTTTGGGCCAATCTTTCTTAACATAATGATTAATGGGGATTACAAATGGCATAGATCGAGATCTCCTCGCCCATCCAGTAAGAAGATCCACACATGTAACACAGCAGATGTGTGGAACCCACGCTTTGTCTTGCTGTCCGACGGCAAAGCCAAAATACTGTTCATATAGCTTAGTCACTAATGGTGTCAAATTCCTTCGCTGAGTTTTAAAAGTAATGTTACCACAAATAACAAAACCTGTCAGGATCATATTTGCACTTTCTTGACATTATTTAACAGTCGCTTAACTCAACAAATAGAAAAAAACACTATACAATTCACATAAATAAAATCTCTGAATGCAAAAGTGGAACAAAAATGGTTAATTTTAAATTTTACGGGTAGTAGCTGTAACACGAAAATTAGAACTGATGGAATCAAAATAAATACGGTGATAAAATGAGGGTATTTAGGTAATTCCAAATTGGTAAATACCTTTCTTGTTACAAAATTTTGTTGACCAGTGTTATTACATTGGTCTAAAATTTTTATGCCACCGCCAAAACCAAAACTAAAAGTAATTTTCAATATAAAGGGTGTTTTTTATAGACATATAGAACTTTAAGTTGGCATTACTGTTCAAGATGGCGACCGATTTAACAGCTGTCAAGTGATTTATTCTCAGTTTGGCTTGGCAATTCATCATGAATAGACTCACGCCTGAACAACGCTTGCAAATAGTGCCATTTTGAGATTGCCGTTGTTCCCGATTTTCATAAGCAAATTTTGTTTAGCGATGAAGCGCACTTCTGGTTGAATAGCTACGTCAACAAACAAAACTGCCGCATTTGGAGTGAAGCTAATCCTCAAGTGTATGTCAAAACACCGTTACATCCAGAAAAACTGACTGTTTGGTGCGCTTTATGGGCTGATGGAATCATTGGTCCGTACTTCTTCAAAAACGATGATGGCCAGAACGTTGCAGTCAATGGTGATCGGTATAGAGCCATGATTACTATCTTTTTCATTCCTGAATTGAACAACCATGATGTCCAGGAGCTGTGGTTCCAACAAGACGGCGCAACATGTCACACAGCTCGTGCCACAATCGATTTATTGAAAGATACGTTTGGTGACCGCCTAATTTCACGTTTTGGACCTGTGAATTGGCCTCCGAGATCTTGTGATTTAACACCGCTAGACTACTTTCTGTGGGGCTATGTAAAGTCATTGGTCTATGCGGATAAGCCACCAACGCTTGACCATTTGGAAGACAACATTGCCGATATACGGCCACAAATGTTGGAAAAAGTCATCGAAAATTGGACGTCCAGATTGGACTACATCCGAGCCAGCCGTGGCGGTAATATGCCAGAAATCATATTTAAAATGTAATGCCACAAGATTAACTTTTGGATAAATAAAATTCATGTCAATCGAATAATCCATCGTTGTTTTATTGCAATTTAAAGTTCTATACGTCTATTAAAAACACCCTTTCAAGGTATCTATGATTCAAATTGTATGCCTCTTTGTTTAAAAGCACATGCAGTTCTCAAGAGGAAGGTTATGCCATATAATTTGTAATAACTCATGAAATAACTATTTAATTAAATTAAAATTAACCCCTTTAAATTATTGGTAATAAATATTTTTACTATTCTTGTAGTTTCGGAGATATTTAATAAGAAATTTGTCTCAAAAAAAAATTAAAAATTTTTTTGTTTTAAAGAAATTCATTGGAAGTCTAAAATAAACAAAATTTTAATTTTGTTCTTAATATAAATACAAACAAAATGAGCAATATTGCATTCAAACTTATTCATTATTTTTTTATTTATTTACTATTTAGTGGTAGCACCTAAAATACTGTGCCATACAAATGTTTTTTTCTTCTTGTTTTAAAATATGAACAATTGTACGGCGCAGGGTCTTAAGTCCTACCACTATATTGCAAGTTAAATTTAAATTTAACCTTTGTGATAACTTAAACTTTATTTTGAATTTTGTGTGGAATTTCAGCAGACGACTGTAATTTTAATTTAATAAATAATTTTAATAAAATAAGGTTGTATATATAGTTAAAACTAGATCAAAATATAATAAATTCATTTATATTTATTATGATTATTTTTTTTTTTTGTAATTTTAAATATAAAGAAAACGAATTTTGATTGACAGAACTAAAAATTTCTATTATTTTTGACTGGTGAAAAATTCAGTTCAAACAATTGATCTTATTTTTTTTGTGCATGAATTTATTCAATAATTTTTAAAATAAACTCAATTTTTAAATTAAAAAATAGTAACAGTGCTTGAAAATTATTTTATTTATTTGTGGACTTAATTAATTATTAAATAGAAAAGTTGTTTTATTCAGTTTTTGTCTACCATGATACGTCACCATTCACTTTGAAAGTTAATTTGGTTTTCATTCAATTGTATTTTTGTTTGTTTTGTTCGTAGCTAAATGTAGTGGAAAAATCAATCAATATAAATTTTGTTTTATGAAATTTGATTATAATTTTAAAATTCAGCATTGATATCAAACAATTTTTTTAATGTAAGCAATTTGGCAATGAATTAACAAAATTACAAGTAAACATTTGCTTGTATATTATAATAAAATAAATAAATTTTTTATGAACGCAATACTAATAAATTTGTATCACTAAACGTCTGTACCCTGAAAGAATTCTGTTCTTTAATATAATGAAAAATTGCATTATTTTTCATTAGACTAATGAAGTATATCATTCGTTTAAAGAAATATATTATTGAATAAATGAAATGTTGTCCTTAGTCTAATGAATCTTTATAGTTGGTTCAAAAACTATGAGTTATTCTTAAATAAAAGAAGCAAAATGATTGTCTTAAACTTGTATCTTAAAATTAAAAAATTAGATAAAACTACGAAAACAACATACACACAGAAAACAACTTCGGTTGCTAAAACTGAATTTGTCAATTGTGGCAAACGATTTTTTTAGTTGTACTAATCGAAATTCGATAAAACTGTTCAAAATTTAGTACTCTCAATTTGAGTTGTATTACTGAATATCTATTGACACAACTAAAGAATTTTTCAGTAGGAACAAATTTAGTTCTTACAACCGAATTTGTTTTCTGTGTGTACTTGTAATGTAATTCATAGTTTAAGATAATAGTTAAGATAATTCTTGAAAATACAAACTTAAGACAAGGTATTTTGCTTATTTTTTTTAACATCTGGACAGTGATGTTTTCACAATGTTGTTTTATTTGTTTAATTTAATTCAATGATTTAAATAAATAATTTTAATCAAAACGAGATTCACTTCACTTAAATTTTTTGTTTGTTTTTATTTCTTCTAACAAATATCCAATCACTTTAAAATCCATAAACCTGATCTATAGATGCTTAAATTTTTAATTTTAATTTATTTATGTTTAAAACCGTATAAGATTTTTTATAATATGCAAGCTAAAGGCACATGTAGTTTACTTTTAAGCATAATGATAAAGATAATGAAATTGACTACAAAAAATGTTTGGAAAAAAGTTAAGTATAGAAAAAAAGTTGTAAATTTCATTTACAATATATATATAAAGAAATAGTTATTTTTAAATATACCTAAATAGCTTTTAAGGTATGAAATATTTATTTAAGCAATTAAGTATGTAAAATATTGTAATAATATTTAATTAATTATTCTAGTGGAAAACAAAACAACAAAAATAATGTAAAATTATTATTAAAATGGAAAATAAAATTTAATTATTAAGAAATTAAAAATAAATAAAATAAACTAAGTTTAGTTAAACTCACTTTAATTAAACTAAGTTTGGTTGAACTAAGTTTAGTTAAATTAAGTTTAGTTAACTTTATTTAAAATTAATACTTAATGAACAAAATTTAATTAAGAAATTTTTTTGATTTGAAAGTTGATTAAAATTGACAAACGGTAAGTCATAAGTAATTAATTAAAAAAAAAATAAATTTGGCAGTGCCGAGTTTTAAAAATCCTTCTCTGTAGTATACGAATCTATGCGGTAACTGATATTTTATTTTGATAGATGTTTGTTCTTTGTCGGAATATTTTTATATTTATATAAATTAATAAATAATTAAGTTGGAATCTCTGTCGTATGATTATAATCATAATATAATATTAATAATTATTAAATTTAATTTATGCAACACGCATATTGCCACTGAATTTTGCTTATAAATTAATAAAAATTAGCCGAAGATTTCAATATGTATGTATTCCCATCGTTCCTATAAGAAGTATAGGGCCTCCGTTCCTTAGTGTAGGCACGCATTAATTAAAAAAAATACATTAAACTAATTTTTATTTAATCTAAAATTGAATAAAAAACTCATACTTGAGATGATGTAAATACAAATTTTTAGAAAACTTTTCCTGCTTATGGTACCATAAATAAAATACATATTTTTTGTTGTTGCTTTCAATTGCTTAGTTTTTGTTTATATATATTTATATAAATTGAATCATATTATTAAGCATTCTTCTATTATTATTTTGTATTATATAAAATATTTTCTATAGAATTTTTTAATTTCACTTTCTTCTAATTCTTCTTTAATCTTTTCAAAATGCAAATAACTATTTTTTCAAGCCAAAAGTAAATTGAAAAACGTTTCTTATTTTAGCAATGTATTAATATGCAAATGATTTCTTACAAAATTATAAGAGACAGCATTAGGTATTCGAATTAAAATTTGAAATGGATAATGAATTCGCAGTGTTTTTTTTCCTTTTTTACGGTTTTCAAGGAATGTAAGTAGAAAAATTTTTATAAAAATTAATATTAAAAAAAATGTTAACATGAAAATGAATTTTTAGTAAATAAAGCAGTCAATAAAATAGAATAGAATTAATAAATAAAAAGACAAAACCTTGAAATATTAAAATAACTTTTAACACATGTTAATAAGAATTAATTTTCATTTAAAGAAATTTTTAAGAAATGAATTTCTTTGATTGTGCATTCATCAGATATGTTTTTCAATCTAAATAATCTGTTCAAAAGCAATAGTTTTCTTATTGAATGCTGCCCAGAAAAGAAAAATAAAACTTACAGGAAAAATCTCTATTTTGAAAACGAAAGAACACCACAAACTTACCCCCAAATTCATAAAAAATATTATGTGCTTATTAAGGGCTTATTTGACAGACTTCTATGCAGTATTTGTCAAATAACCCCTTATTAAGCACATATAATTTTTTTATGAATTTGGGGGTTAATGTTTAAGTTTAAATAAAAAACGCAAAAAAACAAAGCCATAATTAATGAAAATCTAAAATTTCGGTTGTATTTTTGATATTCCTCGGCCATTTGTGGACCGATTGCTTTCATTTTTAGCACAGGTACTATGACTTATATATCAAACAAAACTGCATACCATGTTTTTTGTCCATTTCTTCGTTTAGACAAAATAGGCAAAAAACCCACTCTAAAAATGGTCAAAAATAGAGGTAGTTTCGGTTTTTGACTCATAGCTCCGTCATTTATGGACCGATATGGCTGAATTTCAATAGTAATAGTCTTTCAGAAACATCTGACTGTTTGGTATACTATACTTTTCTGTATGTTGTCTAGGGTCTTCTGAAAGATGATTTCAACGACTACACGGACAGACGGACAACGCTTACTAAACTCCGCTATTCATAAGAATTCAGTTTATCTCTAAGAATGAAAGAGTTTAAAATAGATTTTTTTAGAACGCATAAACCAAATAAAGCAGAAATTACAAAATATTTTTTTTTCGTAAAATTTTAGATTGACTTTGCATTAAAATAAAATAAAAATTTTATTTTTAAACTGCTGAAGCAACTAGTAATCACTTACTCGTATATTATCTTCCTAAATTCGGTATTCTACTGCATAGATAGGTCTTTCTGCGGCCAAATCATGACATTCAACATCGAGCAACTTCAATAGGAATTTTCAAATTATTTATACAAAAACCAAAAAAAACATTTGATTACTTTCATGTCGAAAGTGGCGATTTAGCCCCTTATTTTATATTTTTAAATACGCAGAACTTGTTCCGATATTTTCTGTCCCTCTTGACAAGGTTAACAGTAACCATCTTATAAAACTAGCGGTCAGTGTAGAAATTAGTAGCAATTCTGCTGAGGTTCCGTATTCTAAATCTTAATACGTTAAAAGTTAATGCGTCTTTTTTATTGTTTTATGTACACGTGAACTTACCAGTCATCCTGTAATGCTCATTTCACCATTTCTTTTAATAAGGCGCAATTAACATTATTTTTTACCTGTTATAAAAATTATGGGCCTATAAAAATGTTACCCGTATTATCCTATCAAATCAAGGAGTATCTAGTTCTAATATGAAATCTAGCTTCAGTGTTTTTTGTAGACAGAAAATAAAAAACTCTTCATATCACTGCGCTTATAGATACATACTTTTTATATATCGTTAATCATACTAGATAAATTGAATTTGTTTCTGAAAACAAATCAAGAAGCTTAAGGAAATATAAAACAATGAAACACTTTTGTTTAATATTAAAATGTTGGTTGGGAAGCTTGCTTATTTGTTACAATGCTTGCTGAGTTTTATCTTTGAACATTTGAAACTTTTCGATATTATTGACAAATACTCTTATTTAGTCAAGAAATATTGGATGTCGATTTAAATAGCGTTCAAAAATGGTATATATTTATAATACAAATATGCTACATTTTTCGTTAATCTTTGTACTGAATAGACTGAATTATTCCCTATGAGAATAGCATAGGGAAAAGAAGAAATTTTAAAAAACCGACATAACTGGAATAAGCACCAACAAATATTAATATTTTGTTAAATAAATCCAGAAGTTTATAGCACTCCCACAACAATCTGCATCAAAGGGAGAGCTTGCTAATATACTTTTAACTATCCGCGGGAATGTATGTAAGCATGCAGCAGCATATGGATATAAGCCAAAGCCTATGCTTAAAAAATGAAATCATTTTTTTATTGCAACTGCTATTTCATACCACAATCATCCCAATATTGCAACCCTAAATTATAGACCTTTCAGCTTTACAAAACTTCACTTTTTCTAATGGCTTTAAAGAAGTACCTTTGGTATATCTTAATTAAGTTAATAATTCTTTTTAGTCTTTATCTTAAAATTTTACCAAAAATTTAAAAAAATTAATTAATAATTTTTTTAATAATGGTTTTGATATTTTGTTGCCACAACTAATTTTTGAAGGTTTATAAAATTTTATATCAAATATTTTTTATTAATTTTAAGCAACTTTAAATTGAATTTAATCAGACATAATTTTATTATGCAAATGAAAATAATTGTCTCGTAGAAAATTTATTCATTTTAAAAATCTTATTTTAACCAAGATTTATAATGCTACTTTATTGCTAAAATATCCAAATAATTACCATAATTTTATAAACTGTAATTGCACTTAAAAAATATTTTACTTCAAACAAGACACTAGTGATGCTTCAAACACACTCAATGTTGCAAAGATTGATAAGGCTTAAATAAACCATTGCATTCATAACCTTGAGTGATAGTCATTCAGTAACATAAAACGTTAAAAATATTTTTAAAAAAGATACTTTATAATAAAGCAAATCCACAAAAGATTTAACATAATAAAAAATGACTTAACGCCTGTAAAGTATAATAATTTCAGTGAAAATAACACATAAATTTTTGTTAACATTTGCAGGTAAAAATTTCTGTAAAATATCTTTTGCAATTTTATATTTTACAATTCTTAAGAAAAAGAAAAAAACTTTTAGGTAAACAAAAGGCAACAACAAAGCATGATAATGCTTTTTTGAAACGGGGGAATTTGCAATCCCTTTTTTCTTACTTATTTTTCTTTTTCAAATTTTTAATAAATCTACTTATACATAAATGACTTTCGAAAAAAAATATTTTTTTTCCAATAAAAAAGATTTATTTAATAAACTTTAAATTGAGAAGCAATTTTGTCTAGAAAAATAGAAATGAAAGGTTTACAAGTTATCCAGCCAATTTTGTTATAGAAAAATAAGAGAAATATTTAAAAAAAAGGTAAGCAAATATTCATTTAATGTTTAAACAGTTTCATTAATAATATTATTAAAAATATATAATTACGTTAATTTTTTTTGTTTATAATTATGTTAAATATTGTCAACACTAAAAAATTTATCATAGTGTATTCGTTTTCGATTAATCAAAGTGTGATGATGAGAAAGACTGGATTTTTTCGAACACCTTTTTATGTACGTGGCAGTCTAACGGCCCTCAATTAGAACCGCAAAATTCCATTTTGAACCGAATAGCTCTAGTTTTTAATATACGAGCATATTAAAAATTAATACTATTTTATTCATTCTGATTCACATAGTTACTATGGCTCTAGAAAAAATAATTTCATTTTTTTAATATTTCTTAGTCTGTTTTAGATCTCGTCAAAGCTTCCAGCAGCCATCATACATTACATCAATATATTGGTGAAACTTCACTATAATCTCAAATATTTTCAAAAAGTCGATATAAATAATAATGTAAAAGTGCTGTTTGATGCTCATTTTAAAGCCTAGATGTTCTAAATTAAACAAAATATTGTTAATTAATGGGAGCGTTTTAAAGACGTAACTACTACATAATTATTGGCAACTGTTGAGCATGCAGCGGTGAACAAAAAGTTGCAACTCTGCATGTCAATTTGTAGACAAGGCCAAATTGAGCGCTCATTATAAATTTAGTTTTTTATTAAAGTTTTAAATTAAAGGAAAAGAAAATTAAATTTTATATTCAATTAAATTAAAGGAAAAAGATAGTAAATATAAGGTTAAAACTTTATTTGTATATAAAATTAAGTGCATTCTATAGTTGACATCAACCAAAAGGAAAACGAAAACTAAAACGAAGTTGTACTCAAATCAGCAATTTTAATTATACAAAACCGCAAAAACTAGAGCTGCTACACAAATACAAGGTGGGCCAAAAGAAGTCATCCGATATTGTTTGGCTCTCATTTTTTTTCTAAATGAAAATGAAATGTGTACCGTTGCTCCATTCTGTTGGAACAACATCTCCTGTAGTCCTAATTCGTTCAATTTCGGCAGAAAAAAACTCGATTAACATGGCCCTATAGCGCGCACCGTCCACTGTTGTCGTTTGACCAGCCCGATGACTCCTCCAGCTTGAACAGCGCACCATATAGTCACTTTGACCGGGTGTAATGGCTCCTCGTGCATCACTCGCGGATTTTCGATACCCCAGAAGTGATAGTTTTGCTTGTTCACATACCCGTTGAGGTGGATATGAGCCTCGTCGCTCATTAAGATTTTGGTCGAAAAATCGTCCACTTCGATTATTCCGCGTTCTTGGGAAGTGTATCGCTCCATGGCTTATTCACTTGTATTCTACATCTGTCTAGTTCACAAATGTCAAAACAGATTTGACATTGGCCACCATTTGCAAAAATAAGAACATCTTCCAATAGGGAGATTTCTGTTAGCCCACCTTCCCAAAACCGGTCAATAAAATGGATATTTGCTGGCTAGTGTAATAGATAACTCATATTATTATTATTTTAAAGAAAATTATTTAACAAACATTAAAATTTTAAATCCGTTTTATAATAATAATTGAAATATAATAGTAGCGGTTTAAATTACATTTTAATGCGTACGAGTTTTTCTTCTTATTTTTTTTTTCAAGTCTGTTCTTTTTTTTTATTTGAAAAACTAAATAGCCTTAATAATGACATTGCACGCTGTTTTACTGCACTCTACGTCATCCAAACTCCATTGAAAAAATGTCTAAATGTATTCCATTTATGACACTAAACGTATTTATATTGTAGTATAATAAAGAGAAGAAAAACAATTATTGTAATAAAATAATAACTTAAAATCTCTATTATAGCAACAAATACGTTTATTTATACTTGCACCAAAGCTTTTCATGAAAAAAAGTGAATAGAGGAAAATCATGTAAACCTAAGAAACATTATCATGTCATAAACATCATTTTTAGTGAAACTATGCCAACTCTGTAGGTTTCCTTTAAAAGTGTTTGTAATGGCAGTCATAGTTTTCATATTATTTATGTGTATTGGTGTATGTTTTATCTTTTATGTCAAGGACAAATTTTTTGTTTTTTCCTTAGACAAAGCAGGCTCTTCAATAGCAACATACAGCAACTAAATATGTTCTAAAAATAAAGAAATGTGTGTTTAATACATGGATGGCTTAAAATTTTTTCTGTTTTCTTTGTACTTCATTTCATAAAATAGCAACGAACAGCTACGCATCTCTATCTATCCATGCTCAACATTTACTTACAAGTCACTTGCTTTTATATTCCCATTTATTATGTATGTTTTTTCTGTTGTCTCAAAACATAAATGCTGCTGTTGTACGGTTGCTACTCTTTCCTTATGGTTGTTTGTATCAACATTGTCATTTCATATAATCGTTGCTCGATTTGTTCATTTGTTTGTTGGTTTCCTTATTATCTCCAGTTTCTTTTTCTAGGCCTTGAAAATGTTATTCAATGAATCGTAAATGCTTATCCCAAAAGGGAGTTCCTTAGAAAAAAAACATTTAACATTTTTCCTAAATATAAAAATAATTTAATATGAATTTTGTTTTGTAGAGAAAAACACACTGACTAAGAATTTTGTCCCAATTACTTTCAATATCACTCTATCGAAGTAAAATTTTTATTTCCAGAAATAACAACATCTTCATAAATAATTTTCTGCGATTTATTAGTGTAAATAAATTTAAAGTAACAACGTAATCTGTTAGCAAATTATGGAATTCGATATCTATAAAAACTACTAACTATTCACAAACAAAATAATTTTAAAGGTATCTGTTCGCAGCTGTAAGGTAGGAGTTCTAGGCTGCATGTGTTGCCAAACAATAAACGACGACGCTGGGAACACTTCTTTCGACTGCAATAGTTGGCACTCTGAGACATTTTGAAAGTCGATAAAATGATAGAGTGCAAGAATGGAAGAGCTACACCTAACGCACTCTATATAGAAAGAAGAAAGTCCTCCAAGTTTGGCAACAAGATACTGCACCAGAAACAAGAGGTTTTTAAGAAAAAAATATCAGCATTAATGACATTTTTATTCTCTAAAACGACGACTCTGGGGCTTCTTAAAATAATGCAGAAAGCCATTCCAGGAAGGATCCCAGAGAAAAAGAGAAGAGAGTGTTTTAGTGTAACCACATGGCACAGTGACCACGGTCACTTTAAATGCGAAGGCATAAAAAAAAATATTTATAAAAAATTACCATTTAAACTGTATTCAAATGTTGCTTGACATTCAATGCCGTAATGTACTCGTTGCTTATAGAAATTTATTTAAAATTTGAAAAAAAAAAATATAAGTTTTCAATATTTCTGTGTTAATAAGCAAAAGTTACTTAATTCGACTTTAACAAAAATTATTTGTGGTATTGTGGTTCAGGAATGGTAGCGCGATATACTCAATATATAATGAGATGAAGAAAACTTTTACAGCTTCTAAAGTTGTAGTTTTCAAAAATAAATAACTTAAAAATAATATAACCCAATCTTAAATATTGCTAAAGATTTACGGTAATTTTTTTAAAGGAATTGTTTTATTAAGTGGATCTTGATATTTGATGTGAAATTTTTTTATCATTTATACAATATTATTTTCTAAAAACGATTTAGATATAAAAAACTTCATTCAAAATTTATATTTAAAATTTCTTAAAATGTTTATTTTTACTCTTACTCTAGGCAGTCAATAAAGTATGATGTTATTATTTTTAATATACGTAAAAATTTTAGATAATTTCAGGCTTTGATATATTTTCCAAAAGGTACTTTTTGTTCTAAATCTTTTATATCTGTACCTAAACTATTTTTAATCATGAATAATGCTAAAGTTCTTGTCATAGAAGACACTGAAGTTCGTGCTTTAAGTTTTTTACTCAATGACTAAGCTCAAATTCGTGGTTTAAGTATTTTACTCATTGACGATATTGAAGTTCGTGTCTTAAGTCTTTTATAGAGAAAAATTTGATTTTTTTTTTTTTTCAAACGAAAAAAAAATTAGATGATATAGACTGATAGCTGCTATTAGCCTGATTTGGCCAAAAAAAATGTCGTTAGATCTAACAGAAATTTCTGTGGTGGAAGGTGTGGGGACCATTTTCGTATGATTTGAAACTTCCCATTTGCTTTATAAGCACACGAATGAATTCGGAGAAAAACTTAGAGCTTCTAAAAAATGTTCTTATTACGAAACTAGATGAATATGCTGATGAGGAATACATTTTCCAACAGGATAATGCAGCCGTACTTGGTTTGCATTCACAAATATATCTTTGTTGTCTTGGCCAGTTTGTACTCCAGACTTAAATCCCATTGAAAACCTGTGGGAAATTCTTGCGTCAAAAGTTTATGAGAAAGTAAAGCAGTTTTCAAGTGTTAACGAATTTAAAAATTAAATCAAAGAATGCTTGGGCTAACATTGGCACCCAAACGCTCCAAAACTTGGTTAATTCAATGCCAAACAGAATATTTTCTTTAATACGCAGTGACGGTGGTTCCACGAAATATTAAGAAAATTTCAATGTTTTTAGTTCAAGTTAAATATATTTTAAGTTTGTTTTTTATTTTTATAGTATTACATTAATAAATCACGATAATAAGAAAAATCTCTAATTTGTTTTATTTTCTTTAAAATTAAAAAGGAAAAACATTGTGCGTCCAAACGAATATGTTCTGTTGTAATAACTCTTAAGCGATACTTAAGTTTGGGTCTTAAGACTTTCACTTTTAAAACATACTGAAGTTAGTGTCTTAAGTCTTTTATTTTTTTTATTTTATAACAAAGTAACTATAGGATCATTTAGATATTTTCTTGAATTAATCAAAAAAATTTACAACAGGGGTCATAATGTCGAACGTTATCGTTTTCTTAAATTATAAGTAATAAAATATAATTTAAAAATTGAAGAAAGTAATTTTGAAAATACTTTATTTTAAAGCAATATATATGAAGGTGAACCATATTTCTTGTGTCTAACAAATATATTCATTAATTAGTTGCAAAATACAGTTATTCCAAACTAAATTATACATTGGAATAAGATAAGCTGAAATTTATTTTGGTATATCTTTTAAAAAAGGAAAACTTACTGTAAAGAAAATTTCCAGAAAATAGTTTTGCAATAATTTCGTGAAAATTTTTAAAACTGAATGAAACACATTAGCGCAACACAATTTAATTTACTTAAAAAATTCAATTACTCATTTTAATAAAAAACTTTATTTTTTTTACAAAAAACTAGTAGTTGCTTTCTTTTGAATATTAAAATTTAAAAATTTCTGTTACTTTATAAGGGATACCCTCATTTTAATATCTCACATCAGAAAAACAATAAAGAGATGCAAAAAGAAAAATTAATAATGTTGGCATTCTAAGAAATAATAAGAAATGAGTTTCACACAGGGTTGTAATATTTTTTACTTTGTGCTGAATATTATCAAAATAAAGTGTTTGTATACAGTGAGTTTTAAATTTTTTTTTATTAACAGTAATTTTTTCTATGATTCTTTGTTTTACCGTTTTTTTTTATTTTACGTTTATAATTTTTCTTTTTTGCGTTTTGCTAAATGTGATAGGATTTGTGTAACACAATTGTGTTTTTCATTATATTAATGTTTTATTGTTAATCCTTATATTTATGACGCTGTTGTTAACCTTTAAGATGGAATGGGAAGAAAGAAGTTTATGCTGCTGCTGCTTCTAAATACTGTTTATAAGAAGAAGCTTTTAAAAGTAAGCCACAAAAGTCTATGGTCGATTAAATTGATCTATTAAAACATTTTTTGAAATTATATTTTAAAGGCTCTATGGACTTGTGTGAATGAATTAAATTTAACAAATGCTGAATCTATAAAATTGTTATATTTATAATTTAAGTTATTGCATTTTTGATCTGAACTGTCCAATTAATCACATTCTATATAAATTATAAAAAAAAAAATACCTTTTATGTGCTGTTTATAGGAAATAAATAATTCAATTATCTAACAGATGAAAGAATTTTGTTCATTAATGCAATGAAAAATTTCATTATTTTTTCACCAATGATCACTTTTTATTAGACTAATAAATTCAATGAAATATTCATACATCTAATGAAATATTATATTGAATCAATGAAATTTTGCCATTATTTTAATGAAATTTTGTTAGTCTGTCTATAACTTTGCTGTATTTTATACAAGAAAATGAAAAATTTAATGTTATAAACGATACATATAGGTATACCAAACGTTAAATACCCTCGTTTTTAGGAAAAGCTAAGTCCCGATTTTCGAAATTTTTTAATTTTTAAATTCCGTGTTTTTCGGTAATTTGTGGATTTTATCAATAGTGTTTTTGTTATATTTTTAGACACACTTTTGATATATGAAAATAAAATTGCTGTTGAGATCTATTAAAAAGGGGAAGAGTGAAAATCAAGTCTCTTTGAAAAACAAATTAAATTTTAAGAGCACAAAACAAAATATACATATAAAAGTTCAGTTCAGAGTTATTTTCTTGTAGAGTTCATAGGTACACCCAATAACAAATGTAAAATATGCCCGAGAGTCCTAAAAACCAATGACGGTTATACGAAAGGCCTAATAAGCCAAGTCAAGCTAACATATTTTACAGATTAATATGATCAATTCGTCTAAAAATTTCATATGAAAAGTTCCTAAAATATCGAGTGCTTAAATACAAATTGATCACTTGTTTTATAAAAACAGCGCATAAGTTGCAAAAAATAATTGTAATAAATACCGTTTTGTTTTGTTAAATATACTTGTCCAATCTTGAATTGGACAATATCCCAATTTATAGAAAATTGCCAGTTGGGTTATACTGGAAAGAAAGGTTTCGTCGCTCGCAAATTTGTAAGCGACAAAAGAGTGAGAAACGTTACACATCAAGTACACACAATAAGTTGTCACTTAACAACCAACGAGTACACTTCACATTTTCTAAACTTAGCTTAAATTATAATTGAAAACCATAAATCGAGTTCTCCTTTTACCGTGTTAAAATAAACTTGTTCACCATTAACTAAATATTTAACTTTTAATTATATCATTTGGAATTTAAATATATTTGCCTGCTACTAAATCTATTAAACTAAACTGTAATATCAGCATAAAATTAAATTAATCATCAGTTAAATATACACCTATCCGCCTTATTAATCTTATGCACAAGAAACCAGTAAGTATCCCTCCTTACTCATTCCCTGGTTAATGTAAGAAACTAATTCCCTTGTTTCTTCTCGTTCTACTTAATTATAATTACTTCAACCACCCGGAGTATTTATAATTAAGATCTTTCAGTAGCTTCCAGTCTCTTTAATTTCTTGACAAGCTATAAGAAGATTAAAAAACGTAACCCGAACGTTTTCAATACTCTTTTTTATCTTTATTTGAAAGCCCCCAAAATCCCATTTGGTTCAGTTAATAAGTACCGCTTTTCGGGATTCTTAAAAACCAGTCCCATTTGGCATCTCCAAATGCAGATTTCATAACACGAGCTTTAAAATACATTAAAAAATTATACTAAATAATTTTAGTTAAAAAAATAAAACTTCTTCCCCTTTTATTTTTTATAATCTTGCAGAATGAAATTAATTAATAATGTTTGCCACAAATTCTTTAAAAGTTAACTTTATTAATTTATTTCAAAATAATGCAATTATTTTTATGCAAGCATACGAAATTTAATACAAGTACCATCATAAGGTTTATTGTATCACCACCTGAGCCAATTATCTTTTCCATTTTCTATAGTTGTATGTGTTCATGAGCAGGTACATACATAAATAATTATCTGTATGTATGTGTTTGTAGAAAATACTCAATTGTTTTAAGAACTTAATATTGTTGAGTGTTAAGGTTGTCTTTTTGAAACGACCACTTTCTGAAATCTATTGGGATGCCAAGAAATAATGCCAAGATAGTTAGCCTTGAACAAAAACACATGTCTCCTTTTGACTATCCTTTTGAATGAAATCAAGTCTACGAGTAGTATAGGTGTTTGTAAGTTTTCAAGTGTATAAATAAATACGTTAGCATATGTTTGTATGGATGTGTGTTTGTTTCATTTTATCTATGCCTTCGAATGGCTTATAAGCAAATTGATATGGTCTACATAAAATACTCGTAATACATTTGGAGTCTTATAAACATCATTATAATGTTGAGAGGTTCAGTGAATAACAAAACAATTTTAATCAAAATTTGAAACATGAATTTCAAAAGTTAATTTAAAATTTTTGTTAATGTTTGAAGAGAGAAGATCTGCTTATAAATATTTATTTTTATATCAAAATGTAACGATCTAAGTAAACAATAATAAAAACACTTGATACTCGTATTTCTTTTTATAAGAAAGCTTAGCCAGTGAGAGAAACAGTGAAAGAAATCCAATTACTTCTTTTAATATTGATGGAAATTTCAACAAAAATTTTCCTTAATATCGAATGCTGTAATCTGAACCGAGCTTTTAAAATACCACTAATTTTGTTCGTACTTTTTGTGTTTCTGTGTTCATGGCAGCAGTTTATAAAAATGGTTTGGGTTATTTGTACGTTTTCAATCCCTTAAAAATGCATCTCTCCATATATTACCACATACAAGTATACGAATATACTCGCATTCTCGTATATTAATATGGTGGTCTACAAGTATAAATTTGCACAAGTGACCCAGATGCATTTATAATGAAATTATTGTGAAGTGGAACGAATAATGCTAAGTGAGCTGATGGCTATAAAATAAATACTTAACTATACACGTACGTACACCCACAAACGATTTATTTTCTTTCATATAAGTGTGTATGTATTATTCCTTGCAAGTGTAAAAACATACGTATTTATGCAAAATAAATTTTTTTTTAGAAAAGTATCCTACGAAAGAGAGATTTATTTTATCTCTTTAGATTAACTTTTTTGTATTTTTATGTCGTTTAATTAAATTTCATTATGTTTTAAAGAACAATTATTTATTTAAAAAATAATTTTTTTTATTGAATTATTACAAAATGCGCAGAAATTAAGAACAAGTTCACTTATTTCAACACAGCACAAGAAATTAATCTAATTTGAATTAATATCCGACTAATGGCAACTGCTCAACATGTTACACATGTTGGGTTTTTCTCCCAGATGTGTATGCTGGGTTAAATCTTATCTATGTGGTAGGAATCAAAATGTTATTTAAAAATCTATTGAAGTGAGCTCTAGTGTACCGCAAGGCAGTCATCTTGAACCCGTTCTTCTTTCACTTTTTATTAACAACCGGCCAATTGCAATCAAATACTGTAAAATATTAATGTTTGCTGATGATGTGAAGATTTTTTGTCTACTTTCAATAAATATTCGGATCATATACTCGTATTTTATAACTTATGAAACTTTGTACAACAAATTGTGTTGAAAGAAATTTTCTTTTAGCTGGAATGTCTTTGCATTTAGTGAGTACTTCATTTATTTGGTTATTATGATGGATGCTACACTCAGCTTTACTTCTCATATTAATATGATGATAAATAAAAATCACAAGAAAAGCTTGAGTAGAATTTGCAAGAGACACCAATAACGGTTAAATTTTCATGCGTTCTGAGAATAAAACAGTATTACAGGCTCTCAGTGCTTTCGAAGTAAGATCAAAACTGATGTGGGATTGTCTAACACTTCTAAAGAAACTAGCATCCAGGAACATTGTATACCTAGTATGCGTCTGGTACGCGTCATGGTGTATAGTAGCAGATAAACTCCCGAAAGAAGGTGCATCTGGTACCTTTATTGGTGCAAGACCATACTCCGAACGACTTTGAACACTTTTAAGCTCAAGATTAGAAAGTGACTGCAATGAATGGGAAAGCATTCATGTTATCCCATTCTCAGAGGAGTACAATTGACTTATTGGATCTAACTCAATCAGTAATTTTAATTATCATGGAATTTATGACTCGGCATTGCAGAGTAATACATTACTTGGTAAATATTAGAATCATTCTAAAAGACTCCTGCTGGTTATGTGATGAAGATCAAAAGCAGATCATATACTGTATCACTGTAATTTTCGAATTTCAACCCTCTTAAAATTCTTGTTGGCTCACTACCTACAAGCCTTTGATATAGCAGACAAATCACCTAAAGCAGTCTTTGAATTTTTAATATGAAAGTAGTGTCACAATACGTCTACTCTGGCCGTAGTAACCAGTTCTATTCTTCTTTAACATTATTATAATTCACCATTAGAACTTACTGTTAAAGCTAAAAATTGCTATCACGCTTTTTGCAACTTTAACGTTTCACGTGTATTTAATCACCTAGAGTGTTTTATATGATCAAACTGAATTGCAGAGAATTAAATATATAAGAAAACATCTTTAAATTGTAATTTAATTATAATAAAAATTATTATAAAATTAATTTTGTTGTAAATTTACCAAATACAGAGTGACTTTAAGTTGTCTTTGAAAACAACATTAATTTATATATGATTGTTTCCTGTTTATTTATTCTTTAGTTTTGCACACTGTTTATTTTAAGTTTAGTAAAGAGACACAGACACAGCCACACATATATTTTTAAAGCTGACAAATAAATAGATTTAAAAAAAAATTGAAATATTTGTTCTTATTCTATTTTATTTAGTCGAGTTTGCTAACAATTCGCAACCACTTATGTAATGCCAATAAGTAGAAAAATGCAAACAAATTTCCATGCAATGCGCAAAAAATTGAATTTAGTACGTATGTAAATAGCAAATAAACCAAAAAATTTAAATACAAATAACGAGCTGAAAAGGGTCAAAATGAAGCAAAACTTAAATTTATATTGAAGTTTTATTTTTCATTTATTCCATTTTATTTGGATTATTTTTTTTTCTGTGTGTAGAAAAAATTAAGGTCAATTTGAGCCATGTGTTTTGCATTTTTAGTTTAAGTTTTAGTTTTTGTTACTTTTTTCCCAACTGATTTTTTTTATTATTTTTTATTTTGGGATCCTTCGTTTGTGATGCTCCTTTTTTTTGGTTGCTTCTCATTTAGTGTTGTTTTGTTTCCAATTTTTCTTTTTACTTCTTTTTGCGTGGACTTATGCACAATGTTATACAACTGTCAAACTTTTACTGTCATATGTCTTTTTTAGTTTGTTTGTTTTTTGTTTTATGTATGATGTCGTTTTATTTTATCTTCATTATTTATACATTTGTCGTTAAATCATGTTGATGCCGTTCTTCTCTTTCAACTGTTTCCTTTTTTTTTTTGCGGAATTTTAAGGCAGCCAACATGGCGTACAGCTTATTTGCATACTTTTTTTTAGAATAAAAAGAAAATTAACATTTTCAATGTTCGTGTATAATTTGATGGTTTTTGTAGATGAGTTTAAATGTTTGCATGCATATGATAAAATTATGCGAATATGCACACAAACATGCATACATAAATTTTGCGTTTTAAATTTGATAATGCAAATTTGATAAACACTGATATGATTTTAACAAATATATTTTTATCTTACATATACTATAACATACTTTTGTATGTAATTTTATGGTTATAAGCTTAAAAATTAAATTTAGAAAAAAACTTAAGAACTTTCTTAGCTCCAAAAGAAAACAAATGTTTGCAAAGGACCTTCCTGGCATGAGTATAAAAATTAAGCAATTTTATTTTTATCTCTAGATGTAAAGTAAAGTTGTCATATTAAAAAAAATTTTATAGAAAATTTCATTACCAATTTTAAATTCATTTAAATTAATAATATTCAAACAAAGCTTGGCAATAGGTCATTAATTAAAAACAAATAATTACAAATTATAATTAAATAATATAAGTAATTATAATAAAAGTTTAGTTGTTAGATTAAAGGTTCATTAATAAATGTGTAAATTTGTTATATTTTAAATCCCCTGAAGATGATCAGCGATGTTGATCGAAAAATTGGGAAAATAATAAAAAATAAAACAAAATTTAACGGAAAATATAATTTCTAGTTCCTTGTTTTATTAATTAATGACCTATTGCCAAGCTATATTTGAATATTATTACAAAAACAAAAGGTCAACTATAATTAAATAATATCAAATAATTTAAATATTTTTTAATATGCTGTAAAATGTTTATTAAATCAAAAATTTTGAATTTTTAAAAAAGAAAAACATTTCGATTAGTGAGCAAGAAACTAAACTATAAACCTCTAGGTATTGGGTTCTATTCCTGTCTACACCCTGATATAGATAAGCTAAAAAACTTTACGGATTTTGGTTGCCTTAAAAAAGTATTTTATTTTTAATTTTGTGGCGCAAGGTCATAAGAAAAATTATATATTTTGAATAAATAATAGTAAAATATACAATATTTTCTACTCTAAAGCTACCAACAACTGCCGGCTAATTTGTTACTTGATGCCTTTTTAATCAATTTGGTAAATAAATATTCGAAATTACTGCCTTACAATAAAAATTTCCATCATCTTAGTATTTTAATTTGTATTCTTTTTAATAAAGAACCAAAAGAAAAACACACAAAAAATTGTGTTAGTTTTCTTCATTTATAAACTTGTTTGACTTTGTTCTTCTTTTAGTAAAATGACAAGTTTTTTCAAGCTTGAGGTTGGATTATAAACCTTGGAGACTACATTGAAAAGTAAAAAGTTACCAATTAAGCTGAAATATAAATACATATGATGGCTGATTAATGGTGAAATCGTTGTCGGAAACTAAAACAGCTGTCATATTCAAGAAAATCTTATAAAATAATAATTTTTAACCGTCCCTTAATTAAAAATTAGAGCTGCTAGAAAATAATAGTGGTACTTTCGTAGCGAGCATACTTTATTTAATCGAAAACGAACTCAAACACTTTGAAAAATATTTCAGAGGTAACCAGTGTTACAATTATTTATTTTTATATTGATACTACGCTTCAACTTTTTTCAGTTACTTCAGGATAAACTTAAAAATTGAATAAAGCCGTATTTCTTCTTTTACTTTTAGGCCTATAAATAACAAAACTTAATAGAAAATTTGTATTTGCTTTTTTTTGTAATTGGATGAAACTTTATTGTGTTTGTACAACAACTATCAAACATGTCTCTTAGTTACGTTATTTCACCATTAAAGCACAAATTATTTTTCCATTTATTTGCAAGAACACACCTGTTGCCAGGTAATTTTTTTTTTGCTTGGCTCACAATTTTTATTACAAAAATTCACATTAATGGAATTTAAATAATTAAAGACTCGTGAATGAATATGAAGAAAGTAACCATAGCAAACAAATTTATTACATACATCAATAAGGGCAGCGTAAACAATGCAAAAGAGTGCAAAATGCTTTGATTTAGTCTATACAACAACCAAATGAATTATTTTACTTTAAAAAATACTTTGAGCAAACATCACTGTGCATATTTACTCAAATTCCAATAAACCGAAAACAATAAACACATAAACAATTGACATATAAAGTTAAAGTTGCCCGATTTTTTTTCGGAAATTTTGTGCTCTGGTCACAGTGATTATGGTGTTTTCAACCAAACATTTCTGAAAGTTAACAAGAACGCTCACGACCTAGTTCAAAATGCTCAGCATATTGTCAGAATTCCAATTGGTACAAATATTGACATGATTAACCTTAATATTCTGTGGCAATATGACAAAACCACTTATGTCTTATTAAATTATTTTATAGAACTACAACTTAAAAAGCAGTTAATTTTTACTTATGTTGACTTAAGTGCTTATTGTTTATAGCCATCGAATTATAATACACTTTTTACTCGAACATAGCTAGTGACATATTTTTGTATGTATACAGCATATTATGGCATCAAATATTTGCCAGATATCAGACCAAAAAATATCATAAAAATAATTAACTTTAATTACACTAATGATTAAGTATTTGTATGTATTTTAGTATGCAAATATATAGAGTGTTCAGTTTTTTATGGTGCAATAACTTTAACATTAAATCGATATACAAAAAAAAAAAAAAAAAATTTAAACCAATAGAATTTGTTAAGGCTTTAATACTTTTGGAAGATTTAAGTCACGTAAAATTGTAATGTTGCTGTCTAATGCATTATTGAGCACAAAAGTTAAGTGAACGATAATTAAGCATTCACGACAACAATTATCATGCACTCTGCGGACAGCAATATCTATATAGTAAATAAAATTCAGTTTCTGATTGTTTGTTTGTTCGATATACAAATTTGTGTTCTTCAACAGATTTGTTTGAAATATAATACTTATAGTCTCTAAAAACCATTAATTAAAAAAGATGTGTGTCCGACTTTAAGCCTGAAATTATATATACTTGCAATAGCAAGAGACCCTTTATAAAGTAGTGAATGGATGGGGTTTTTAAGAATTAAAAGTATATATGTGAACAAATTTCTATAAATTATTAGTATATACATTTTCTAAGGATATCGACTCGGGCTGGGCCAGAGTTCGTGGAATAATATACTATCTTTTAAACTGAATTTACCATGTTGTATTATTGGTTTTGAAAAGAAAAGTACAATGAAATGATTTCAGAGTTTAACATATAAATATTAAGCAGAAAATTTATATGAAAAACACTCAAAGTTTGAATCGCTTGTGCTATGGAGAGATTGTAATTTAAATAATTTAAAAAATATTTTAAGTAAACTGAAATTTTTTTTTCTATGTTCAACAATGCATTATCTGAATTTTTTTTTAATCCAGCATTGCATTTATAAAATTTTAAATAGTGAAATCAAAGTAAAGCAGAAAAAATTAACTACTCATTTTCCATTGAGAAATTGATTTACTATCTTTTGACTTATTTTTCACTTCAGTTTACGTTTTCAACTTAAGCCTTTTCAATGTGCCATGTTGCCACAAGAATATTTTCTTAAAGTAATCTTTAATATCAAAGTAAAATCTCTTAGATATGTAAATGGACTTTGAAGTATGCAATTTAGCGCTACTTAAACTAGCAACGAATGCTAGTTAAAAGTATAACTTGCAAAGAAATAATTGAAAATTATGTGGTTGAAAATTGCACGGTGTCTGTTAAAAAATAAAAATTGTTTTTAATTAGAGAATTTTAAAAATTCAAACAATTTTTCGTCAGAGCAACTCAAAACTATTTGCAAAGTGTTTTGGAGTGCTGATTTCAAATCTGTATTCTATTAAAATTTAAAGCGAAACATTTTCCCAGTTTGTTTTAAGAAAAAGAATAATTATTTAGAACGCAGTTTTTAGTATTACAACAACGGCTTTTTAAGTACTAATAATTAAAAGAAATCCAGTATATTTCTTTCAGAAATATCGATTCTAAACTCTAAAAAAAATTTATACTGACAAAGGAAATTTTTAAACTCAACTTTCGGATTGAATGCTGTTAAAAAAAGCTAAAAATTATATTAAATAGTTTTCCCACTTATTCAAATGAAAAGTTGTCATTAAAAAAATGAACTTTTCTGACCTTATAGAAAGCAGAAATTAATTTCATATCATCACAAATTAATATTGATGTATACAATTATTATGTGGATGCAGATATCATTTATTGTTTACTAGGGCTGAGAATAAAAACATAATACAAAATATTTTTTTTATATGTGTTCAGCGCTTGGATTTTGATATTCCGAAAATCATAAGAACACTGTTAGCACAAGACATTCCACTAAAATCTCTAGTGAATTTCTTTTCTTTTTATTTAAAATATATAAAATTTTTCCAATTAATTTTAACCGAACCTAACTTATGGCTCGTGCCATAGATGGTTAAAATTTGCTGTATTTGCTTTACTCTTTTTATTTTAATTAAATGAATAATTTCAAAAACATTGCAAAACTAAAAAAAAAATTTTATTTAAAATAAAAAGAGATAAAAATCTAGTTTTTTTCTTAAAACACATAACTTTATCATCATGAATTTTAAACAAAACGAAGTGCTTTAAAAAAATATATATATGCACAATTGCTTGGTTTGAGAGTTCACAGCATCATTATTGATACTTGTCAGAAAATATTCATCAATATAGAAAAGCTCAACTAGAAACAATTTAGTTGCCACTAGTAAAGCTTCAGTAATGAATATATCTTTTTGAATTTTGATTTTATATTTTAAGTGTGTTGTAATAATAACAATAACCATGAAATAATAACATCTTGTTTTTATTATTACTTTGAATGTTTCTTTATTAATTTGAATGTTTCTTTATTAATTTGAATGTTTCTTTATTAATTTGAATGTTTCTTTATTAATTTGAATGGCCGCTTGTGCGACCACTCTTGTTCGTTTGCTTTTTATTATTGAATGTTTACATATTTCTTAAACCTAACTTATGCTACACACAAAATACTTACACTAATACTTAAACACTAAAAGTGTGGGATAATGCACATTCAGCAGTATACATGCTGGAATGTTTTAAGTGTGGACTGTGGATTCATAAACAATGTATGAATCTCGTGTTACATACAGAAGGTATGGTAACGACGACTAGTCAAACACACTACACCTCCCTTTTCACTAAAAGGAATGATCAATGGTTACAATAGTTTGATCATTCCTTTGTTTATTTTTATAAAAACAATGCAAATTAATTAAGATTAATTTTACAAACTAATTTCACAAATGAAATTTTCCTTATATATATCTTTCTCTATTTCAAGCACAATCACAAAATTGTACAGGTTAATCCTTCAAAACAAAATCAATTAAGTTCACAAAACCTTCCTTTATTACAATTACAACACATGAATGGCGAAAGGCTCGGTCACTCCCATTGGGTTACTCAAAGGTAGGACAATCAAAATGTATCACCCCCTTCCCTTTACGGAGAGGATTGAACGAGAGAATTGAGGATTGAGAGGATTGAAGGAGACTAATCTATATAAATTATATTTGACCTTTCCTGCATCATCCCTCAAGGATTCGCACTACCCTGGTCGCAGTTAAACTACAACAAGGAGGCCAGTTTTATGTGCAATACAGTGGAATTGGTTCACCTGTCCCTCAAACAACTGAGGGAGCATTCCACAAAAGAACCTTAAATAAGGTCAAGCAGCCACCCCAATATAGGAGCTTATAAGGAGACTCCAAGCAATTTAGGCGACACATGAAATCGTCCGGGTCAGATCAGCGACCCAAAATCAATTCGTACGCTCTAGTACTACCGGGCGGCGACAAGCAATGAAGATTGTCAAACGCGTGTGGGAGGACAGAAAGGGTTGACGCAACTCCAAGGGTTCCACCGCTCCCAGTCGGCCATCTTGAATCACCATCAATGATATGCCGATATGTAGAAGGGATACCACCCAATACCAACAAACAAGTGCACGCGCAGCAATGAACACAAAAATGAGGAGGGAATAACCCCCGAAATTATGATAGCCAAGTGTCAATTGGACAGAGACCGCACCATCGGTCACAGAATATGCATCCCCTCATACCCCAATTATAGGAGTCCATCACAATAGATCTCCCGTTTATGACCAAAACCAACACCAACAAAATGTCCAAGAAAAGTCCTATCTCCATTTTTAACCTTAATTTTAGAGATATAAAAATAAAAATAATAAAAAATATTCATACAACTATGAATTATTTAGGGATTACTCTAAAAAGGAATTCATACAACAATGAATTATTTAAGATATAAAAAAAAACGATAATAAAACTTATTACATCAAGTCAGTGAAAATCCTTTAGAAAACAATAAGGTTTCACTACTGATACATATTTAAAAAAACAAGTTCAAAAAAAAAAAAAAAAATAATCAAATAAATTCTTCACCATGCGAACAAAAAATAATGTTTAGGTTATATTTGGCTGTTGAATTTCTTGATTCTGTCTCTATGAACAGAGAAGGATTTATTATTTTCATCAATCAATTCAACGTTATTTCTATTATCTGTCGCAACTACGCGGTAGGGGCCTTTGTAGACAGCGTCCAATTTGTGTCCGGCCTCATTTTGAACAAGAACGTAATCATTAATGGCTATAGTTTGAGGTCTAGCGTTTTCGCCTGAGTTAAGTTGTCTTTTCAACTTGGCTTTTTCTATCAAATTAGCTGCTCTACGCAATGCAACCTGGAGCCTAAACTTCACTTCTTTTTCATAGGAATCAACGCTGTATAGTGGTTCAACTTCAGAGTTTTTCATAAAATCAAGAGTAGGTGGTATTTTTCCATAAATTAGCTCGAACGGGCAATATCCGTGGGCAGTGGATGGAGTGGTATTATAACAATACGTGAAATATTTTAACCACATGTCCCAATCGGATTTATCAGCAGAAATGTATGTTCTGAGATATTCATTAAATGTTCTGTGTGAGCGTTCCACCGTACCTAAGGTTTCGTGGTGATAAGGAGTAGAATTAAGTTTCTCTATACTCATCAGTGAACACAATTCTTGCAACGTTTGATTCATATATTCTGTGCCCATGTCTGTCACTATTTTAGTCATGGGGCCGTGATTTAAAATGAAGCCTTCCAAAATTGCTCTGGCAACAATCCGGGCTGATTTGTTTGGTATAGGTATGGCGACCAAATATTTAGTTAAATCGCACATAATTGTAACAGCGTACTCATTTTGGGAGTCGGATTTTGGTAGAGGTCCAATAGTGTCTATTATGACAGTTTCAAAAGCCTTAAGAGGGGTTGGTGTTATAACAAAGGGTTCTTTACCTTTGACACCAGTCTTGTTCTTCTGACACGCCTGGCAGTTTTTCACGTATTTTGCTATGTCTCTGGTCATTCCCTTCCAATAATAACGAAGTCTAATTTTATTTTTCATTCTGGTAATGCCAGAATGACCACCAGTCAATGGATTATCATGATATTCCTTAATGATTTTTAATTTTTCTTCACTGGTATTAATTTTTTCCAGTTTTGGGGTGAGCACTATATTTAAATTTGAATCTTGCAAGATTTCATTACCTTTTTCTTTAAAGGTTTCCATATTAGTTCCTAGGTAATTAAGCTGACTATCATCTAGTGATAGACGCAATGTTGTCAGACCCATGTTATCAGCTATTTTTTCAAGCTTAAGAAAGAGGTGACCTAAGTCTACGTTTCTATTAATAACTGCATCATGCAACTTAAATTGGGAAATAATTTTCTTCCCTTTTAAAATATTACAATTGTTTCTTGTAAAATGCATCGTCGGCATTTTACGGTGCTCATGGGCATTAATGGCCTCATATACTTTTGGAATATCAGATTTATTCATACTGCAGTCTTGTTGATCTTTAACATCAGTTTTATGACTTGCATTTCTAGCCTGAAGTCTAGTTGTTACCTTCAGTACATTATTTACTTCGATATTTTTTATGTCTTGGAAGTCTATACGTGACAGAGCGTCTGCTGCGCTGTTTTGTTTACCCCTTATGTACTCGACCGTAAAGTCGTATTCTTCCAGGTCTAACCTTATACGAGTCAATTTTGACGAGGGATTTTTAAGAGAAAAAAGATAGGTTAGAGGCCTGTGATCACTTTTAACTAGGAATTTTCTACCATACACATATGGTCTAAAGTAGTTTATTGCCCAATGGATTGCAGTTAGTTCCTGCTCTATTGTGGATTTATTGCTTTCGCCCTTTGTGAAGGATCGAGAAGCATAGGATATTGGCATTTGAATGCCGCCTTTTTCTTGGCTTAAGACTGCGCCACAAGCATTCTTGCTTGCGTCTGTTGTAATACAAAATTCTTTAGAAAAATCAGGATATTGAAGAATTTTTGGACTGAGTAATTGTTTTTTAAGGTACTGAAAAGCTTTTTCGCAATCTTCAGTCCATTCAAAAGAAACATTTTTTCTGGACAACCTGGTAATATGACGTGACGTTTCAGCAAAATTAGGGATAAATCTTCTGTAATAATTACAAAAGGCTATGAAGCGTTTGGCTTCGTCACCATTTTTAGGTGTAGGATAATTTTTTATTATAGAGAATTTGCTGTCGTCAGGTAAAATACCTTTGTCTGTACACTTGTGTCCTAAAAATGTAACTTCTTGACAACAGAATGTGCATTTGTCTGGGTGCAGTTTAAGATTATACTTTCTGCACAACTCAAATACATCTGTTAAATTTTTAATCATATGTTCTAGGGAACATCCAATTACTACTAAATCGTCCATGTATACAAAGGCTTGTGTGGGGGACAGTCCAGAAAAAGCTAATAACATCATTCGTTGAAAGGAGTTAGGGGCAATTTTAATTCCATATGGCAATCTTTTAAACCGAAAAGAACCTTTTTCAGTAGAAAAGGAGGTTACATCTCTAGAATTTTTATCCAATTCTATTTGGTGGAATCCTGACATTAAGTCAAGGCATGAAAAGTATTTGGCTCTACCTAGTTGATCTAGAATATCGTCTATACGAGGTAATGGAAATTTGTCAGCAATCAATTTTTTATTCAGTCCTCTATAGTCAACTACTAGTCTCCATCTTTTTTGTGTTGTACCAGGTAAACTTTTTTTCGGTACAAGTAGTATGGGACTGTTGTAGTCTGAGGTAGATGGTTCTATAATATCATCCTTAATAAGTTTGTCAATTTGTTTATTTACTTCCTCTTTCTGAGTGTGAGGAATTCTATAATTTTTTATGTAAACGGGTTGTCGATCATTGAGTCTCAGTTTTTGTTTGTAAAAATTATTTGTTGTGATTTTCTCACTTTCTAGGCCAAAAACATCAATATATTCAGTGCATAGTTTCTTTAGACTTTTTTCTGCTATTTTGGGAAAATTTATAGCTAATCTTTCAAGTTTTTCTTTCTTCCCGGATGACTCTTTTGTTGGTTTAATGACCTTGTAGTCATCCAAATTTTCAACTTGAACCCGAGCAGATTGTATAGTTACATCTTGGTCTGTAGTATTAATAATTTTCACCAAAGGCTTGGAAACAGAAGTTATAGTATTTGCGATGTATACTCCGTTTGATAGTGCTTGCTGGGGAACTAATATATCGTTCACCCTGGTATTTAACGGAATTGATCTGACAACTTCAGATCTTGCGGGGATAGTAAAGGAATTTATGCTTGGACCACTCATCAATGGTATGCTTATATCATAAGGGACATCGTTCGATCTTATGATAATGAAATCCTTATCATCTTGATAATCCAAGATACATCTATATTTTTTAATGAAATCCATTCCTATGATTCCATCAACCATAATGGGGAAATCATCTTTAACCACGTGGAAGTCATGAGGAATCAAAAGGTCTTCCACTTTTAGGTCTGTATGCACTTTGCCTAGTGTCAAGACACATCCTTGACCAATACCATTTATTTTTGTTCTTTTACGAACGTCTATAGACTCGTTGAGGACTTGACTATGCTTTACGACTGAGATGTCTGCACCCGTATCTATCAAAAACGTACATTTATTATTATTTAAAGAGGTTTTAGCTTTTAGGTAGCTATAGAGGCTTAAATTTATATTAAAAATATGGCTGTTTGACGAATACAAAAGGGGGTCTATTCGTTTCCCGAATTATCTTCGGTAGCATGTCGTATGTGGCCATTGTTTCTACCCGTATTACCATGATTACGGTTGAAACCATTATTATTTGGCCTTCCATTACCACGATTATTGCGACCATTATTGTAGTTGCGGTAATGATTATTAGGATTAAAATCGTTATTAAAGTTATTGCGGAAATTGTTCCGGTTGCGACCATTGGGGTTATTGGTGGCATTGCCGCCACGTGAGTTTCTATTAAAAGAGGAATTATTACCTCTCTGGCCAAATGCTAAGATTGCATTGGGTTGGTTGTAGGCATCGGTGCAGCTACTTATGAATTTGGACAATACGTCGTTCATATTGGAGAAGGTTCCTGATTCCATTATTAGTTTTACCCTCTCGTTTGTTGTGTTTTTCACCATGGCGGTGACTGCTGAGGTGGTGGCGTATTTCCTAGCTGTATCCGTCGGGAGTCCATCTGCTATATATGCGGTTTCCAGCTTCTTTGCTAGGTCGTCCACCTCATTGGCGTAAGAATTTGCGTTTTTGCCAGATTGCCTGATGTTCATCAGTCTGGCTTTAATCACATCCACTGATTCTCCTTTTACAGTAGAGGTCAAACGGGCTATCACTTGTTGCACCGTGCTCTCTGTGGATATCAGGTTTCTAGCTGTGCCCTTCAACTTTGTCTTTATTAAAGTAATGGCTACAGCTTCGTGATTTTCTTTTATAGAGTCTAATAGGTTAAGGGCGTCTAAAAAGCTTTGCAAATTTGTAGGGGTGCCGTCAAAATCAGGCAGGATTCTTGAGGCTATGCCCAGAAATTCAACAATTGTCTGTGGCATTTTGTCTGCTTCAATAGCTTCGGGAAAAAGAGGAATTTGGATATGTATTGAATCCGGAATAGGAACTTCAATACCTTTTTTAGGCACACCGACAGGGCTTTATTTCGCAAGTCTAAGAAAAATGCTTCTGCCGCTGTCTTGTGTTCAGGTTTTAATTTGGTAAAATTTACGTTAAAAAGAACTCTAATCCTTTCCAAGTTTTGTAAAAGGACATTTACATGCTTATGGATTGTTTCTGGTTTAGTGTCTCTTTCCTGGCTGAGACACTTGTGGGATTTCAAAAATATTTCCTTATATGATCTTGCTTTGGTCAAGATATACTCCCACTCCATAGGCACGCGAAAATCTTTAAACTTTGTCAAGGTTGTCAATAGAAGCCAACCTTCTCGTATAGGTCTTTTTTAAGGACCTTTTATGTAACTGGTAGATATTAATAAGTATCTGAACAACCAGTAATGTAATCAATATTATTAGGTATATATCGGGTGACTCCAATTGAATTACTATGTCGTTCTGGACATTAGCATTAGGCTTTTCAATTTTGGAGTTAGTCTTACCCATGTTGGATAAGTACCAAAAGGACGAAAGTGTAAGAGAAGAGAACACAATTCAGAAAAACTAAGGAGTTCGTTGTGGAACGTTTACAAACCGTAGAAATTTAATTTGCTCAAATGCAATTGAGACTGGAGATGTCAGAGCAAAGACTTTATTACAGGGTTTGATCCCTTAAAGTACGATCAAGAATACAAAGGGGCCCATAAGGAAGCGGATTCGGAACAGGATTCTAAAGACGCATGTAGCATTCTATTAAAGAAGTGAGAAAAAGACAATTAGAGACAGAGACGCATTACTAATTTCAAAAGGTTAAAATGTCCAGTTCTTAACAGAATTTCACAAGTAAATAGACGAACCTTCGTTTTCCCCTTTTTAGATGGGAAAAAAAAAAAAATTCCAAGATAAAAACCTACCGGCACAGTTTATTGCAGGATTTCAAAAACGCATGTAGAATTTCCCTTTCTTTCTCCTTAGATGGCAAGAAAAAAAATTCTAAGTTAAAAGAACCATCAATAAAGTTTATTGTAATTAAACAGAACTCAATGGTAAATTAAATGGAATCTTGAATGATTCTGCAAAGACAAAGAAAAAAAAAAAAAATATTTTCAATAAAAATTCTAACCAAATTCAAAACCATTAAAATTTCGATATGGAAAAATCAACAATTAAATCAATAAAAAAATTCTGTATTATTTATCCCTTTTCTATTTTTTTCTTTCAAGGTTCATTAAAAAAATCTCTTTAACAAAAAAACTTACGGCTTCCGCCAGTAAAGGGAGATCTGTGACATTTGCCGCATTAGAGAATTTTCTTTTTCTTTTTCAAAATATCATACTTGAATCATTATCAAAGAAACAATTTCTGTATTTTCCTTATTTTTTCAAGTTTTCCATCTTTTCTATAATAAACTCAAAACATGAATTGAACATGTCCTGCAAAACCTTTAAGCTCTCAACTAATTAATCATTTTATTATGCACATTAGAAGTAGCCTCACAAATAAACCTAAGTATTTCATTAAATAAGTTATAAGTATACAATGATAATAATTCACCCATCGATCGCTTCTCTCGCTCTTCCCTCTCTGAACACAGCTTTTTCTTCTGTTTTGTGGTAGTAGATGGTAGATGATTCATATTTTCAATTTCTGATCCGGGCTTATCAATCCTGTTAATCACTCGTAACACTTTATCTTCTCCATTGTGCAACTCAATTTAGCCAATGCTTATTTGGATTTTTCAAATATATATATATAGTTCATTTTCACCTTGCGGGAATAAAATGTCTTTAAACATTTTTGTCCTTTTACTTTTCACTGTATTTTTATTATTTTCCCTTTGCTTTCCTTGTTTTTATTGTAATGTTATTTCATTTTGCATGCAGTTTTCTGCTTCTGTTAATTTAAGTTATTTAAGTTATTAAGTTAATTTAAGTCAACTTTAAGCACTTATCTATATTTAATTTTAATTTTTTTTTTTTTTTGTGTTTTTGGTTTTTTTTTTTTCATTCATGCTCTTGCATGTTTAATGCGCGCTGGCAGGATCGCCATGTAATAATAACAATAACCATGAAATAATAACATCTTGTTTTTATTATTACTTTGAATGTTTCTTTATTAATTTGAATGTTTCTTTATTAATTTGAATGTTTCTTTATTAATTTGAATGTTTCTTTATTAATTTGAATGGCCGCTTGTGCGACCACTCTTGTTCGTTTGCTTTTTATTATTGAATGTTTACATATTTCTTAAACCTAACTTATGCTACACACAAAATACTTACACTAATACTTAAACACTAAAAGTGTGGGATAATGCACATTCAGCAGTATACATGCTGGAATGTTTTAAGTGTGGACTGTGGATTCATAAACAATGTATGAATCTCGTGTTACATACAGAAGGTATGGTAACGACGACTAGTCAAACACACTACAGTGTTTCAATGTATAGGTATAAAAGTATTTTAATTATTTTTTTAAACAAAACTAAAATATAAATTTTATTTTAAATTAATTTTTCAAGTTAGTTATAGGCCATTTACACTGAAGCCAAATCTAGTACATACGAGATTTTGAACGAAATCTAGTTCATTTTGACTGGATTTCCCATACAATCCAAATTCCAGCTTGTTACAAGATTTCGCCCAAATTTATTCAAAAACTTGGTGTTCTTAGTAATACAACTGTGGTTTTGTTATTAATACGCCAAAAAAAATATGGTACGACACTACACAAAAAAATTTGACATATTGATAAAAAAAAATTAAATTAAATAACACACATTAAAATAAAGACAAATTATTTGAAATGGATGGAAATATTTACACAAAAAAATTTTAAGTTTTATTTATTATATTAATATGAAATTTAGTGCAGTTTGTTCTTGTTCCTAAAATGAAATCTTGTTATATGTCAAAAAAAAAAGGTAATGTAAGCGGTATGGATTTAAAAAGAGATTTCCTATCAAATCTAGTAGATTTTGGTTCACTATTAAATGTATGTATGTACTAAGCATTACTTGAAGTTTTCGTTTTTCCTGAACTTAAAAAAAATTTCAATTGACACTAAATATTTATATTGATAAATAATTTGATTTCTATGTCCTTTTTTTTTTATAAATATAATAACAAAATTTAATATGTTTCAAAAACAATAAACTCTAATTAACTGCATAAAACTTGTGAATCGATAAACCACTAGAAAAAAATTTAATTTAATTTTCATACACAAGCAAACAAAAAAGATTTGAAAAGCCATTGAATGTAAACAAATGAATGAAAGTGTATGCAAAAACATATATATATTAGGGCGGGTCGTATTCTAGGGATCAAAATAAGAAACTTTGCCGAAGGAACCATACCTCTAAAATGTATTTTGATGTCCCGACTTTTGATCCGAAAGGTAAAATTTTGAAAAATCTCACTTTGACCCTTTTAGAGTGCCTCAATCGAGTCAAAATGTATGACAGACCCCTACTAACTTAGGAGCGCCGATCCACCTATGCCAGTTTCACACCCCCTGGAACCACCCCTGGGGGGTTCCCCATACAAACATTTAAAAAAATCACCATATTCGGCAATTTACAAGAAAAAATCAGCGAAATTTCTGTTTTTTATTTTTCTCTTCAGAAATTTATTCAGTCAGAATGTAATGAAAATATTAATTTTACTTAGTAATAGAAAAAACAATTATTGAGTCGGGACATCAAAATACATTGTAGAGGTATGGTTCCTTCGGCAAAGTTTCTTATTTTGATCCCTAGAATACGATTTTCCTTGTAATTTCAGCGATTTTTTTTCCTCCTTACAAATCGACCCGCACTAATGTATATGCTTATACGTATGTGTTTACTTACAAATACTTTTTTTTTCAAAAATAAAAGTACACAATAGCTTTTAATAGTTTAAATTGCGTAAAGATTTAATTATGTGTGTGTATTTCTGTGTTAAAGAAAGGGAATGTGTGTGTATTTGAAACTTTGTAATGCTTATCGTTGCCCACATTTGTAATGCGTATGTGTTGTTGTTGTTGGTCTGTCTGGTCAACCAGATGACAAGTAATAACAGCATTTTGGGGAATGTTTATTATTCTGTTAATGCAACCAAAATGATACCAATCAAAGGCATAACACTATGGTATCAGCACATCTACAAATACAGCCACACAAACGCATGCACATACACATAATATGACAAAGACATATTTCTATTTAAGTTTAAAACACACTTATTTACACATACACACCTCTTTATTTTACAATCCAAACACACCCATGCATAAAAACTTTGTCATTTGTAATCACACACATCTACATGTGAATGTATTCACATCAGATGTAGAGAATCTGTGAAAATGTGAATGCGTACAGCAACAGTGACAATCATGTGAATTTATATCTATTAAATAGAAGCACAAACAATCAAATTAATAGCACATACATTTATTTTAACATGCAACAAATAACTAAAACAACAACATGTTCTTTTTCTAATGATGCATATCATTCTTAAGCATAACAAGTGTTCGTTTATAATATCTACTCTGAACACACTGAAAAGAAATGTTTAAAGTTATGGTTATATTTATAATGCTTTATGTAGAAGCCAGTGTTGCCATTTTGCCCTTTTTAAGGCTAGATTTAGTCTATTTTTTCTCGCATTTAGCTTCAAAATTTACGATTTAGCCTCTACCTTATATCTTAGCCTTAAATAGCGTTTTTTAGAAAAAATAAAACAAATCATACAAAAATATAATACAACTGAAAAAATTCCTAAACACGAATAAGTTTGTTCTATAAACTTTGAGCTTGTATTGAAATAAATATTTATTTTGCCTGCATAATATTGCATTGAGTTTCTACTACGAGTATTTTAAATTTTTTTCAAAAAAAGTCGCATTGTTTGTATAAAAATTTCTTACATTTGCTTTGGGGGGCAAAAAATTAACCAAATTACCTAAATATATTCAACAAAACTCTGATATGTAAATTAATAAAATGGTTGAAAAAAAAAGATGGAATAAAAGTATTGGCTTGTACTTTGTAAAATAAATGCACTTTATTCTTTGCATGTATGCACTTCATATCGAATCTTAATTTTTTAAGACACATTTTTCGAAATGACTTAATAATGCTGCTGAAACCTGCCATTAATTGATCAATTTAGTATGTAGTTGTCTACTACTATCGTACACGCTTTTTAGCATGTTAAAGAAAGTTAATTATTAGAATATAAATCGCATTGACATTAAAAAGAAACTAAATTTAAAGTTAAAAAAATTAAACCGACCTTATTTTTTTTTATTTTTGACCTTTTATGTTCTCTTGTTGGTTTTTTATAAAAACAATAATTATACTTGTAATAAAAACGGAAGAAAATTTTGAATTTTAAGCTGCAGCTTTTTAACTTATTTATAGCTTTTCCTTTTTTTTTTGAGTGACTTAGTTTTTTTTGGCCTTTTTTAAGAGAATTTAGCTTATTTTTTTTTGCTAGCTCCTGGCAACGCTGGTAAATGTTTTGAAACTTAATGTCATTTATTGAAGGAAATTTGCGGTTGAAAAATTATCTTTTATTTTATGAAAAAGTGTTTCAGTCCATCTATGTCAGTGAAAATTTAACAATTATGCTACTGAAAATACAATAAAAAAACAAACATTTATCGCAAAGAATATTAAATAAGCAAAAATATAATTTTCGTTGTTGTTGACACACGCAAAGAAAAAATATGGTTGAGACAACCATATTCTGGTGGAAACATAGTATGGTTAGATTTATGATTGCTTCTAACCATACACGAGTATATTATTAAATCAAAGATATTAAAAGTAGCTTTCAGCGGCAGCTGTTGCTGCTCAACCCCCGGTCAGGGCAAGAAATTTTTTTTTTTTTTTTTTAATATATACATATTTTATAAAAGGTGATTTTATAAGAACTATCGGAAATTTAAAAAAAAAAACACATAAAATTCAGAAAAATGCATGAAATATTTATTTGGATCGATAGTTGGGTCGATATAATTTAATGTTTGAAGATTATTTCATGCAAATGGTGGCCGCGGCTGCGCCTCAAATGGTCCATCCGCTTAGTCCAATTTTGGCATACTCTTTCCAACATTTCGGCCGGTATCTCACGAATAATGTTGGCAATGTTGGCTTCCAGTGCGTCAATCGAAGCGGGCTTGTCCCTATAGACATTAGCCTTAACATAGCCCCACAAAAAATAGTCTAGAGGCGTTAAATCGCACGATCTGGGCGGCCAATTGACTGGTCCCAAGCGTGAAATAAACTGTTCACCGAACTCGCCTCTCAATTGGTCCATTGTTTCGCGTGCTGTGTGGCATGTGGCATGTGGCACCGTCTTGTTGAAACCACATGTCATGCAAGTCAAGCTCTTCCATTTTGGGCAAAAAAAAGTTTGTTATCATCGTACGGTAGCGCTCACCATTCACAGTAACGTTGTGATTCGCATCATCTTTGAAGAAATACGGCCCAATGATGCCGCCAGCCCATAATCCGCACCAAACGGTTGTTTTTTGTGGATGCATTGGTAGCTCTTGCAATGCTTCTGGCTGCTCTTCACTCCAAATTTTGTTACAATAGCCCGAATAGAAGCCTCAGTAGGTCGATTAAACTGACCATAAAATGGAAGAAGCGCGCGATGAACTTTCTTAACAGAGCACGCATTTTGGTAATAAAATTCAATAATTTGCAAGCGTTGTTCGTTTGTAAGACGATTCATGATTAAATTATAGACCAAACTGAAGATGTTTGACAGTGACACAAGATACAAAACGTGCGTGAGCTGTCAAAACTAGTGTTGCCAAAAAGATAATAGCAAAAAAATCACTCTTTATAAGCAGTTTTAAAAATAATTTTAATATGAATTTAAAAAAAATTTTAATATAAATTTTTTGTATAAATAAAGTTTATTTTATTCCGTTGATTTTTCTTTTCTATTATTTTGTTTTTATTTATTGCATACAACAGCGGGTTTGAATTTCCTTTTTTTAGTTTTACTTGACTCTATCAGTACTCGAACTTGCGAACACTTAGTTAAGAAGCATTAACTCGCCACTCAACCACTTCAACCACAAAGCTCAGTTGAGTTTGAACGATTAAGTTTTTGTTTCATACTCAATTTATTTATATGGTTGCGGAAGAGACAATTTACATTCAACCATATTTTTATCATTATTATGTTTGCTATGAGCATATTTATGATTTCAATTAAAATTTTGTTAAACATAATATGATAATTATATGGTTGATCTAAGACATGTTTATCGTGATCATAATAATGTTTAGATGCTTCAAATTAACAATAATATTTTTGTGAAGAGCACACTATGTTTGCGGTGACTTTATTCAACTATCTTTTTTCTTTGCGTGCACCTAATTCTCTTCTCACGAATTTGATTTAACACGAGTTAAAAAATAAATCCTTTTTTGACGCAAATTTTTTTTTGTTTTAAATAACACGATTTTTATGCAATTTAGAGTTGATAATTCAGAAATAGTTTCAGAAGATGATGAACAAAATTATCCATTATAATCAATAAATTAAAATGTGTAATCACTAAATAAATGAAGTGACTCTATCAAAATTTTTTTAATAATTCTCTTTTTACGCGGAATTTTTTACACGAATTTTTTTGGAAAGTATCTATCGTGTAAAAAGAGAATTACTTGTATTTTAATAACATCTTTTAAAAGTGATCGCACGCAAACTGTAATAAGATCCGTAGTATAAATGTGGTCTTATTGTAAAGGGTGTCACAACAAGAACGCAAGATTTAAATTTGGCGCCATTCGAAGTGTCATTGTTTGACATTTGAACAATTGTTATTGTTTGCTAGTAGAAGGTACGAGGTTAGTAAAAAATGACCATGGACAGCGAAGGGAGTTCGTTAATTGGGTATTGGAGAGACAACATGAAAATACTGATTTTGCCGATAAAGTCATCTTCAGCGACGAGGCCCATTTCCATGTTGATGGCTTCGTCAATAGGCTGAACTGTCGCATTTGTGGTGAAGAAAATTCTCGAGTGATTCACGAGAAGCAAATGCATCCTCAACGTGTCACTGTGTGGTGTGGTTTTTGGGCTGGAGGAATCATTGGACCTTTTTTTATGAAAATGAATCAGGTCAAGCGCAAACAGTCAATGGTATTCGGTATAGTGAAATGATAACCAGTTTTTTCTTGCCTAGAATTGAAGAAATGAATGTGGAGGGCTTGTGGTTTCAACAAGACGGCGCCACATGTCATACAGCCAGAGAAACATTTCAATTGCTGCATCAGTCATTTATTTAAAATTTAAATCTTGCGTTCTTGTTGGGACACCCTTTATTATATCTTTTGGTTTTGGTTTTTATACCCTTCGCTGTAACTAAGAAGGATTTATATAAGTTTGTGATGTCGTTTGAAATTTCTACACAGTATATGGAGCACCCTATAAAGTATATATATCCTGGATTCTTATAAATAGCGAAGCTGATTTACCAATGTCCGTCTGCTTGCCTGACTGTCCGTCCTATCGCTTAAAATAAGCTTTATAAAATCTCTAGATAACGTTGTCAGTTGCTATTGAAACTCAGCCAGATTGGTTCATAAATGGATTAGATATGCGTCGAAAACCGCGGCACCATCTATTTCTTACCATTTTTGCATATTTTGTCTTAAATACACAACGAACAAAAAAAAACGTATTATTCTGTTTTATTAGAAATGACAGTCAGTGAATCAGAAGAATCTGTCCATAAATGACCGAGAAAAATACAACTGAAATGTTAGATTTGCTTTATTTTTGCTTTGTTTTGTTTCTTTTTTTTTGCGTATTTAATCTAAACTACAAAGTGGGTAAAGAAGAGTGGCAAGCAGTTTTTTTAAACATTACATTTATAATGTCTGGACAAAAATTCAGTTGAATTTAAAAATCACTACTACCTCTACTTTTTGACCATTTTCGATGCGTTTTGTATTTATTTTCTCTAAACTACAAAACAAACAAAGAAATAACAGTCGAATATCTGTGCCAAAAAATCGGTGCACAAATGGCTGATAAAAATCAGTAATACAACCGACATTTGAGATTTTAATTTAATATTTGTTTTGTTTTGCGTGTTTCGTCTAAAAGGAAAAAGGAACAAAAAAATTGTGTAATTAGTTTGTCTTAGCTTTGTTTTTTTTTTCAAATACAGACATTTTTATAATTTTTCTGGTTTTTGTCGTTCATTTGATATTAAATATTTAATTAAAATATCTGCAAATAGTTGCAAAATTAAGTTAAAATAATTTTTTTTTGCATTTCTATTGGATATCTTTTTTAAAACTTTTTTTAATTTAAAAATTGAGTGCCCGCAGACATTTTATTGCTAATAAAAATAGCTTTATCAGAAAGGGTTTTTTCTTGGTACTTGTTAATTTTAGTAACTTGAACTGAAATTAATTATATATTTTAGTATCAATAAAAAAAAATGATAGAAAATTACACTGGTCAACAAAATTTTGTAACAAGAAAGGTACTTACCAATTTGGAATTACCTAAATACCCTCATTTTATCACCGTATTTATTTTGATTCCATCAGTTCTAGTTTTCGTGTTACAGCTACTACCCGTAAAATTTAAAATTAACCATTTTTGTTCCACTTTTGCATTCAGAGATTTTATTTATGTGAATAGTGTAGTGTTTTTTTCTATTTATTGACTGTTAAATAATGTCAAGAAAGTGCAAAAATGATCCTGACAGGTTTTGTTATATTTGTGGTAACATTACTTTTAAAACTCAGCGAAGAAATTTGACACCATTAGTGACTAAGCTATATGAACAGTATTTTGGCTTTGCGTGGGTTCCAGGAGTGGTGACGGCTTTTTATATTTGAAGGAAAAGTTTCCTAAATTGAGTGAGGCAAAAATTAAAGAGGGCATATTTGTTGGCCCACAAATCAGACAATTGATGAAAGACGACATATTTAAAGAAAAACTCAGTGATTTGGAAAAATCTGCTTGGGAATCTTTCATGAAAGTAACTTTCAATTTTCTAAGAAATCACCGATCAAATGACTATAAAACTATTGTCGCGGAGCTGCTATCTAATTATAAGGCTTTGGGTTCAATGACGAAAATACACTTCCTTCATTCACATTTAGACTTTTTTCCTGAAAATTTGGGCGCCGTCAGCGATGAACATGGTGAAAGATTCCACCAAGACATTTCTCCCATGGAAAAACGATACCAGGGCAAGTGGAGTCCACGTATGCTAGCGGATTACTGTTGGACATTACAACGAGATGTACCTGAAACAAAATACAGCAGAAAATCATAAAATTTTATTTAAATTAATACTGTAACATAATAAAATAACTTACTTTTGTTAACAAAATCTCAAATTTTCTAAATTTATATAACATCTAATTACAAAAAAAACTATTCGTATTGGAAGCATTCTAATTTTATTTTTCATGTTACACACAAAAAGTTTTTTTTTTGTCGACCAGTGTTATTTGTATCAATTCTTTTAATTTTTTATTTTTTGTTTTATATTTATATAATTTTTTATTTGTAAGTTTACTTTAGCTTTTTTATGCAAATTTAAGTTTTAGAGACTAGGCGTTTGGATTTTATGATTTTTGTTTTATATTTATGTGCTGTGTTTATAACATATGCGATCAACTCGTCTAGAAATTTTATATGAAAAGTGTTTAAAATTTTTTGTCTTTTTCTTGTTATAAAAACAGCATATTAAAAAGAATTCGGAAAGTGAAGACCACATAAGATACGGCACAGCCGAATTTAACTTGTTTTTATTTGTTGTTGGAATTATAAAAAAAAATATTTTGTCTAATTTGTAATAATAGCCTTGTATAGTGGGCGCATTCGCTACTATATTATATGTAGACCTTCCTTGGAGTATAAGGACAATGAAAACATTATACCGAATGGGTTAATGTGTTACATATTTATTATTTTCTTTGCAAATACAATATAATTTTTCGTCTACTAGTATTTGAATAAATATTTTAGACTAGTAGTATTGTAGTTTTGTTTTATTTTATGTGATATAAACTTCTTAAGGGTAGTGTTTTCTTTCAATACTTAATAATATCCAAATCTAACTCTTTCACAAATTGATGGTAAATAATACAAACTAATATAATAATAATAGACATTAAATACGAGTACATAAATAAATAAATGTATTTTCTGAACTTTGTTATTAATTCAATGAATTTTTAAACGAATAATACAATTCATATATATTCAAAGCTAGAAAAGTTTTCACATATACAAAGTATTTAAAATAAATACAAAAAAGTGTGGTGAAACAAACTCTAAAAGAAATTATTTGTTTGTGTACATTAAAGAGAAAACAAAATTCATTTTCTTTTTAACTTTAATTAAAATTTAAAATATTATAATATATTTTTAGAAAATACTGTTGAACTTACAAAGTATTATACAAAAAAGTAAAAAGTTTTATTAATATCAATTTAGTTTGAAAGATGCAATTTTTATTGCATTTTTTTTATTTAAAAAATCAGTTAGCAACACTTAAAAACCAGTAAGTTAAAAATTGATTTCTATTTTTACAATCTATTTCTTGTAAAGAGAGCATTTTTCACTAATTCAGAAATCATTAAAAAAACTTCTGGGGGAGTAAGCGATTCCTTGGAGTCCAAGGAATTGGCCATGCCTACTTAAAAGCTCACAGAAGTATACATGTACAGTCTACATATAAAATTAAACAGAAACTTGATTTTGGTGGCGCAAAAATAATCTTCCGATGTTTTTTGGCTGTAATTTAAAAAAAAAAAATGAAAAACTTTGATTCTTCTTGTGGATTATTTTTATTTGGTCTTTTAATTTTTTTACATCAAGTCGAGAATATGATGTCAAGTAAATGGCCTCCGCCATAGTTGATTGTCATTTTAGGGGCCAATCGTAAAATTTATAGCATTTTCTGATAGGAGGATTACTTTTGCGCCACCTTGTATCTTCTGGAAGTGATATAAATAAATCCAAAAATTATTTTTCTCTCTCTAATGAATTTTTCTGTGACAGTAAGGAAAATTTGAGTTATAATCGGCTTTATAAACTCCATATACAAAAGAAATTTTCAGTTTATACGATTTTTTTCAATGTCCAATCTTATTCTTAATAAAAACGTGCTAAATATAAATTAGTTTTTCAAATAACAAAAACTATTTCACACTAATAAATAAGGAAATTTTTAATATTTTAAAATAAGCAATTTTTCAAAAATACCATTTTTTTTACTGATTCTTATAAGGCTTTAGAAATTTCACCAATAAACATGAAAATGGTGCCACTATAGATATGTCGCAGCTTCGATTCCTTTCTAGACCCTGAATGTTTTCTACACACAAGCCAAGAAGCTTCGCTAAATTTTGTTGTATAAAAAAGATTAAGTAAATGTATTCTTGTCCGAAATATTTATAAAATGCTATTCCATAACATGTGAGTAGCTGTCTTTACTAAATATTTGGAACTAGTCTATTTTTCTGGGTACATAAGTAAGAGTTATCATTGTGCAAAAAGCGTTAAAATTTTGTTATCGAACTCACTAAATTAAATACATTTGGTTTCAAAAAGTGAACAAATAGCTGATTGAAAATGGAAAATTATTTTCCTGGTAAACTAAAAATTGTTAGTTTTGCAATTTTTTTTATAAATTTTTTTTCTGCATAAGATTATATCTCCTGCTTTAGAAAAAATATGAGAGCAATTACTAGTCGAATTATTTTATCTGTTATATTGGGCGGCTAATTTTTATATTTATATATTTGCAATATCTAAAATTTTGTAATGCAGTGATTACTTTTTAATTAGTGACATTTAAATAAATGTTTCTTTAACTATTAAAGTTTTAATTGTAAAATATTCTCTTTAATTATCATCGTTCGTTACATCCATATGTACGTATAAAACAAACTAATAAAACAGAATCTGCTTCTGCATTGAAACAAGAAAGAATTTTTTTTTGTGATATTTCGAAACAATCTGGAGATTTGAAAGTTCAACAAAACTCTTGCAATGTCTTCATCAGCATCCCATTCTTACCAAATAGGCAAGAGCACAGGAAAAATAAAAATCAAAAAATTTTGAAAAATATTTAGTGTGACCGACAATGTGGTAATGAATGCAAAAAAAAAAAAACAAAAAGTGATTTGACTGAATGATTGTAGCCGTAACAACAAAACAAACAACACAAAAATGTCTTTTAGCAGAAATTTAAAAAACGAATGAAAATTTAAAAATGCTTCATAAAAAAGAAACCTATAACTTCTTTTTTTTTATTTCTCAAACAAAATGTGACAAATTGACATGATGAAATCCCCTAACTAAACTATGACATGGGTTCTGTGTTTGAGTATTGGGGGTTAATCAACGAAATCAAGGAATGACAGACAAAGCATACGAACAGAAAAAAATGAAAGAAAATGAATTGAGCACACAGAAGAAAAATTGTTGGAATTCATCCAAGTACTCAAAGAAAAAAAAAAAAGAACCATAGAAGCATAGAAATAGAAAGGTATTTGCCAGATTATTTATTGTGTATTAATTTAAAATGTGTATTTTGCAGTTTATTATCTTCTTTTCAAAGAAAGAACTGTCATACTAGCCACAACCATTCATGCATTTTTGGGTGAATATTATTGTAAAACCACAAAAATGTTTTAAAAATATTCTTGTGATCTAAATACCAGTGTGTTTGTATTTAACATGGCAAAAGTTTAAGGAATACAGTTAAAAGTTTATTATAAAAAAAATTTTTCTTTGTTTTATTTTTCCTTTATTTTATTTGTTTGCTGCTACCATAAAATCTCTACCATAGCTGTGGTTCTATACATTTTGTTTTTGTCAATCTTTTTCTTTTGCAGTTTTTCTTTTATATTTATTATGGTAGCAAATAAGCTTTAACAAATGTTTCTTCATCTGGCATTTATACAAGTCAAAAGTTTTGCATTTCGCTATTAAAAATCTTTATTTTTTTAATCAGCAACATGCACTAGGAAATCACAGACATCAGTTCTCTGATGAAATTTTTATTTAATGGTTTTAAAATGGTTAAAAAAATTTTTTTTCGAAAGAAAAATATTTTAGTTAAATAATAATTTTATTTAAAAAAGTTGTTTTATTAATTAAATTGTTAATAATTTTAAACATATCTCAAATAACTAAAAAAAAATACTTTTTTATTATTCTATATTTATATTGATCCCTTCAAAGTATATCCGTCAGGCTTTGCATACTTATGCGATACATCTTGTAGCACCTTCACACAATGCCTCCTTCAAAATTTCTTAAGATTAAAAATTTTTTTTTGAATTGGGAATTGCGATAAGATCTTCTCATTTAGGAGACAAGTCTGGTGTTGGTACTTTAGCCTGTATTGCAGAGTTTTGCGGCTATGCCATCAATGCAAAACTTAATTTATAGCAATAAGAAACGCTATTATACTACGTAGAATTTCCATTTTTACTGATAATCAAAGTGCCCTTGAATCTTTGGTAGGTGTTCACTCACCATCCGACTAAGTTCGGGAGACATTCAGCTATTACCTTTCTTTTTTCTTGTTCGGCCCGTCTGGGCAAACTTATTATATATTTGATAAATAAAGGGTAGTTAAATTTTAAAGGCCGATGTTGATTTTGAATAAGACACAAATTATTTAGGAAATTATTGTCATTTAATTTTGTTATGATAACATGGTATGGTTCAGTTATGTACGGAAAAAAATATCAGCCAAATGCCTGCCGCGATCTCGGGGGCACACCTCCATCCGATAGTTAAAATTTTCGATGACACTGATTCATAATTGAGGTTCTATGCGATAATATGCCGAATTATCTCATCCTTTAGCTCTTGACTTGTTGCTGACTTATCGACGTACACCTTTTCCTTCAAATAACCCTGAAGAAAGAAATCCAACGGTGTCAAATCACATGATTTTGGCGGCCACCACGTGAGATAACATGGCCATTGAATTTGTCGCGCAAAACAGCCATTGTTTCGTTAGCTGTGTGGCAAGTGGCACCGTCCTGTTGAAACCACTAATCGTCCACATCCATATCTTCCAATTCGGGAAATAAAAAGTTCGTTGTCATCTCACGATATCGAACACCATTCACAGGAACTGCTGACCGGCCTCATCTTGGAAAAAATACGGCCGCCAGCCCATAAACCCCACCAAGCAGTCACTCTTTGTGGGTGAATTGGCTTTTCGACAATCACTCTTGGATTATCATTCGCCCAAATGCGGCAATTCTGCTTATTGACGATCCACTGAGGTGAAAATGTGCCTCATCACTGAAGATGATTTGCACGATATGCATTTTGATTTGAACGCCCATTTTCATAATAATCCTGAATAACTTTAACGTGTTGCTCGATTGTGTATTTTTCCATGGTTCAAATTGAGCGCTGCCTGCAGGCTTCGTTAAAAGTAGCAATTGGTTATAGTGACGGACTCACTTTCTCTATATATCTTCTAATCTATTTCTTTTCCCTTAACTCTTCTATCTCTAGAGCTATCCTTCTTTACTTCCTCCTATACAGGTATCACAAAGAGACCCAAGTGAGCCCAGCTTTTTTTTCTAATTTGTGCGCCCTGTGTAACCTAGCCTAACTTTCACATTTTACACGTCATTATAATACGTTATCTGTAAAAATATTCAGAGCAAATTATACTAATTCCGAACCTCTGAAGACTACGCAATAAATTTTTTAACATATTTATTATTCGTCAAATATTGATATTGTTAAAACTGAGTAGTAGTAGTAGTAGTAAAGTTTTTATTGAGACTTCTTTTTTTTTTCATATAACAAGATTTATACTAACATAAATTTTTCGAAAATTTAAAACTATAAAGTATTATTTTAATTACCTAAATATACATTTGATTATGCTTCTGGCTTATCAATATAGAAAATTAAATTGTGTACAATATAAATACTTAAAAAATTTGAAAATCACTGCTTGTTCCCGGCGCTTAACTTAAACGATAGAGTATATAAAGAGTGATTTTTTTGCTATTATCTTTTTGGCAACACTAGTTTTGACAGCTCACGCACGTTTTGTATCTTGTGTCACTGTCAAACATCTTCAGTTTGGTCTATAATTTAATCATGAATCGTCTTGCAAACGAACAACGCTTGCAAATTATTGAATTTTATTACCAAAATGCGTGCTCTGTTAAGAAAGTTCATCGCGCGCTTCTTCCATTTTATGGTCAGTTTAATCGACCTACTGAGGCTTCTATTCGGGCTATTGTAACAAAATTTCGCACCAAATTTACATTGTTGGACATTAAACCACCAACACGCATCCACAAAAAACAACCGTTTGGTGCGGATTATGGGCTGGCGGCATCATTGGGCCGTATTTCTTCAAAGATGATGCGAATCACAACGTTACTGTGAATGGTGAGCGCTACCGTGCAATGATAACAAACTTTTTTTTGCCCAAAATGGAAGAGCTTGACTTGCATGACATGTGGTTTCAACAAGACGGTGCCACATGCCACACAGCACGCGAAACAATGGACCAATTGAGAGGCGAGTTCGGTGAACAGTTTATTTCACGCTTGGGACCAGTCAATTGGCCGCCCAGATCGTGCGATTTAACGCCTCTAGACTATTATTTGTGGGGCTATGTTAAGGCTAATGTCTATAGGGACAAGCCCGCTTCGATTGACGCACTGGAAGCCAACATTGCCAACATTATTCGTGAGATACCGGCCGAAATGTTGGAAAGAGTATGCCAAAATTGGACTAAGCGGATGGACCATTTGAGGCGCAGCCGCGGCCACCATTTGCATGAAATAATCTTCAAACATTAAATTATATCGACCCAACTATCGATCCAAATAAATATTTCATGCATTTTTCTGAATTTTATGTGTTTTTTTTTTAAATTTCCGATAGTTCTTATAAAATCACCTTTTATATCTACCAAAAAAAATTTAACTTAAAGCTAACAATCTTACAACTAAATCTTAAACAAATATAAATAAATAAATAATAAACAAAATATGAAATTCAAAGCTAAACTGAAAAAAAAAATAAATAAAATAAAAGAAAATAATAAAAAATTACCCCCTATGAATGCCGGGAGTAGTATGTGAATAAAAGTTTTGACCAGGAAACTATTGATCTGTTCATTTAAAATGCCAATATCGGATATATACTGAGTGTTTGACCAACTGAAGTTTTCTTCGCTAGATAATAAATCTTGCATTTCACTGCCCTCAAAATTAAATAGCCTATGTACGAAATTTTTCATTAACTCTAGGGCATAAAATGAAATGGGATGTACATTAACCTTTTCATATATATATTTGTTTGAAAATCTCTTATTGTATGATTTATAATTTTTCTCTATGCATTTCCTGAGAATGTGACGTTCAAAAACTTCCATTCTTATCATCATGGTTTTCGAAATACTAAACCATATTGGAAATGCATAAAGAAGAATTGGTTGAATACTAACTTTATACAAAAGCAGAGTAGTCTCTATTGGTAGCGATTTACTAATAAAAAGCTTTCCAAAGGCACCTTTTACCATATTAGCTTTTTTTAAATTGTATGATTTTAAAAACTTATTGAAATATATTCCAAGATATTTCAAATTGTCCTTAAATATGATATCATTGCCATTAAGAGACAATTTCAGAATTAATTTTAATTCCTCAGATTTAGTAAAATTTGTCCGTCATTTTTAAATGTGATGAAACCAATTGAAGTGCATCCTTGGGAGATTCAGCATGTGCATAAAGTAAAGAGTCATCAGTGAGCTATGAAATTCATGTGGAAAATCATGTATGAAAACATTGTACAAGTGAGGTGCCAACACTAAACCTTGCGGAACTTACCTTATCTGCCAACACATTATCAACTTGTATGCAAAATCGCTTTTCGTCAAAACAGCTTTAAATAGTTGTTAAAACTGATTTAATTGTATTTTTAAATAACTCATTGAGATATTTTATAGTCTGTAAGGGTCTTGAATTCATAGACATTAAATAAATAAATATATTTTCTGAACTTTGTCATTAATCCTGTGAATTTTCAACGAATAATACAATTCATCTACATTTCATTGATGTATTTACTTCAATAATTTAACAATATAATGATATATATATATTTATATTTAAATTGAATTTCCATTGAATCATCTATTTATTGAAATGTTTCAGTCTTTTCAAAGCATTGGACCATATATACGGCCCTTATTTTATAATTTTACAGAGATATATTTCAGTCTGTAAGGCTTGTGTTCATAACTACCTGCTAATCATTTTGTTCCTTATTTTATCTCTGTTGATCTTTGCAGCCACTTTTCTTAGGTAATTATAAGGAATTTTTGTCCTTGTAGTAAGTGCCCATAGATCTTTATTTTAAACTTGCCTTTAAATGACTGATCACACTTCGTATACACATAAATACTTATAATATTTAAGCATTACATTTTCTTTAATTTCATAGAAAAATTGATAGTTTCAATTTTTGAATTCATAAAACATAAAAGAATATAATAATTTGTAACGAGCAACTACTTGAAAAATTAATTTAAACTTATGTTGTAAATACGAAATAAATGAAGTACTAAAGTACAAACAAGCGCATTATGTACTCAGAAATGTGTATTTTATTTTATTTTAAGAACCCACATTTACCATTTGTAAGTACTATTTTGTTTGTGTGCGAGTATGAAAAATATTAATTAAAATTTTATTATAAAAAAAAAAATTTAATACAAATTGAAAGCAAATCTCTGTGCATTTATTTAAAATTCATTGGTTGCATATGAATTTTCCTATATCAGTTTAAATTTAGGGTAAAAAAATAATGTATTCGTTTACAAAAAACTTCGGATGCTAACATTTTATCTCTATGGAAAAATTTTTGCAAACACATTATTATTTTAAAATCAATTTTTAAATCATAAATAATATTAAAAGTAAAAAATATTTAAACTATATAATGTAAAAATAAACTTGTCTGGTTGTACAAAAAACAAGGGTTTAAAAAAGTTTTTGCTCTAAAGTTAGTTTTTGTATAACGTATCTATTTACATTCTCTATTTATTTTCACACAGGTTTTTTAAGGCATAAAAAATTTTAAATATAAATTAATAAAAGGTTTAATATTTTTTGGCAGTATTAACTTGTTTAATATTAGCAGAAAATTTAAGCTATTAATAAATATTAACATTCTTAACGATAACAATTAATAAAAACGTTTTTTAAAGATGCTGGTTTCCATTATTGTATTTTAAAGTTATAGTTAAAATTAAAGCATTTACGCTTTTATGGGGAAGATAAGTTTTTTGGATGCAACATAACTTCTTTAAAAAACGAGCCTTAAGACAAGCTGAATTATTTTAAGTGTAATTGAACGAGATTCTCGTTGGTTCTAAGATTCAGTATCAGAAGCTTAGAAATCAGACTTCCCAATTCCCCAACACATGGCCCAATTCTTTGTGAATATATATGCTATTTTCCTTAACGCTTAGAACCATATATAACTGACGTACAGGTTTGGTTTAATACGTTTGCCACCTCCTAGCTTTAAGGCAAAATTCTCATACCTAAATAAAACCGTTAACGTCCTTTGTGCAACAACAACCTTAAATTATTTTATATGATAACTTAACTGCCAGGCTAACTATTTCTATGCGAAGCGAAAGCGAAAGAAAACCAGTCACTAATTTTTTATGTAAAAAGGTGGCTCATTAACTTTTGACTTATCGTTCTCTCGGCTTTACGTAAAAAAAAATATTTTGAAGCAGACTTCATTATGTAACGCATTGCCATAATTAGATTTTGTAAGCACTCAATAACACTACGGTCATTATTTACGTGTGCATGCACTATACAAATTATATGACCCTGACGATTTTTGACAAGAAAGCAACGCTCAATGTTTCTATTAAACGATTACATTGTGCGACAAAAAAGAAATACCTTGGAAGTGATATTACTTTTATGGTAGGTGCTGTCGAATCTGTTTTTGGAATTTGTCAAACACTCCGAAAGGTACTGACAATAACATTTTTAAATAAAAAGAAGTTAAATTTGGCTGTGCCTAGTATTTTATACCATTCAGTGTGTTAACGAAATATTCATATTTTTCACATTACACATTCTTCTTAATGAGCTGTTATTATAATATAACAGAAGCCATCAACTCGTCTAAAAAAAATTGGAAAATATTTTGAGTACTTTTTACTTTAAAATTTCCAGACAATTTGTGTTATAAACACAGCACATAAATATAAAAAAATTATATAATATAAATGGCTATTTTATTAAGCTTTTCGTCATATTAAATATAAAATTTATTAACATTGGAGTGATATATCGTTTTAAAAAATTAACTTAACTTGACAAACTGGAATATCAATAAAAAAAAATCGTATAAACTAACGATTCAAAAATTATAAAAAAAAAAAAAAAAAGGAATGACATTTACTGATAAAAATAATTATTTTATTAAATTATTCGATCTTATAAATTTATTTTTATTTAATATTAATCAAGCTTCAGATCTTAAAAAATTGTTTTTATTTAAATTTTCCCATATTTCGACTTTCTTTTGAAGGTCTTTTTCAGCGAAATTTATTTTTAAGATCTTAAGCTTGATTTATATTAAATAATGATAAAAATAATTTTTTTCAATTTTCCTATTAATGGTAAATAAATAATTAATTTCAGTTCAAGAAAATAAAATTAACGAGTTCTAAGAAACAATCCTTTCTGAGAACCTCATTTTTAATAGCAATAAAATGTCTGCAGACACTCAATTTTTAAATTAATAAAAATAGAAATTCCAAGAAATATATCCAATAGCCATATAAACTATATATAATTTAATTTAATTTTGCAAGCATTTGTAAAAATTTTTTAAGCCAAACATATTTAATTAAGGACAAAAATGGAAAAAATTCTCTTTCATAAAGATGTCTGCATTCGTAATGCAATTACACTGAAAGCTAATTTAGGTTTCGTGTTTGTGTATACAAAGCAATACGCACAGGACAGCTTAAAAATTTCCATAAAAAAACGAAGCAAAACAAAAATTAGTGAAAATATGAAATATCTGTTTTATATATATTTTTTCTCTGCAATTTGCTGACCGACTGCTTTAAGTTTTTTGCAGATATTAGGACTGCCATTTTAAACAAAACTGCATACCACGTTGTTTTTGTCCACCCACTCAACAAATGGTCAGAAAAAGAGGTTGCAGTTTTTCACTCATATTCCACCATTTATAAAACGTTTTGGCTGAATTTTAATAGCAATAATCTGACAGAAACAACTGACAAATTGGTGTACTAAGCTTGTCTGTATATTGCCTACTGACTTCAGAAATTTGATTTCAGGCAAACAAGTGGTCATCGTTAAATAGACTTCGCTATTCATAAGGATCCAGAATATATATACTTTATATGGTGTCCCATGCACCATTTAGAAATTACAAACGGAATCACAAAGTTATATATGCCCTTCTTACTTACAGGGAAATTTCGTAGTTTTTATTTTATGATGCAAAAAGGAAATTGCCAAAGCCCTTCAGAGCAACAGCACTGGAGTATATGGAAATTTTAAAAGAAAATTATAAGTAATCGACAGTAATTTCTGAGTATTTAGGTGATTTAGACGGCTTTCTCATTACCTCTTCTATGATTCGTCCGAAAGCTGCTAAAATCCTTCAGTGCAATATTACTTGGGTATATATAAATTAAAAATAAAAAATTTAAATAATCCAAAGTAACTTCTGAGTATTTTGGCAGCAGGTTACCAATCTAGACGACCTACGCTAAGCTACTACTAAAATATATAATCGTATTTAAAAGTATTTAAGACTTAAGACGTATTTGATAAATATTCCATAAATACTGAAAATATATATACAAATACTAAAAAACTTCAGGGGTTACGTTAAAACATATTTAACTCGGCACTTTTATTTCCACTCTCTAAATTTTTTTTATGTTTTTTATATTTTTGAAGAATGTGGAAAGTGAAAAATATTAATATTTCGCTAACACAGTGAAGGGTAGAAGAGTATAAGACTTGGCTCAGCCGGGTTAAACTTGTTTAGCTTTTGCATTGTTTTCAAAAACACTCGTGAATACCAATAAATTAAAACTATTTATGATGTAAACATTTTTTTCTAATTTGTCATTCTCACAGAAATAAAAATGAATTTTAGAACTTTTAAAATATTTTAGAAAAAAAAAACCAACCAAATACTGAACAAAAAATGAAAGAGATATATAATAACTGGTAAATACTAAATACAAATGATAAACTATATAAGATTAAACCCTTAACGTGATATTGGGTATTTGAAAAGTAAATCTAGAAAGAAATGCTTTTATGTATAAAAACTACTAATTAGCAATTATAAAATGGTTGTAAATAAATTGCCAAGTTATAATATTGAAAAAAACATTTTCTTCTTTCATTTAAAATTGATAACAAAATTTATCAAAAGAGAATAAGATTTAAAAAAAATTTTTTTTTTCTCGCCCCCTATCTAAAAAAATAATAATCAACTTATGCCAAACAAATTTAATGGTTCTGATATTCTTGTATAATTCAAGCTGGTTTTTTGTTCGACCAAGATTTAATATATTTTTCTACATGTTGTAAACTGTAAATTATAAAATTACTTGTATCACATACTGAATGTTTAAAGTTATGCTAGCACTTTTGTGGAATTAGCCAAATATTAATATAAAATAAAACAAAAAAAAAATTAACCACAGCTATCATTAGTATAAGCTGTATAGCTTTAATTTTTCACATATTTTTTGAATATAATATTGTATGAACAGCATTAGCAATAAAAACACAAACGACAACAACAATATTATCAACTAAAAATTTTACGAAGAAAAAAAATATCATTTGTTCACAGAAAACCACAACATAACAAACATTGTTTTCAAAACTACTCTATTGAATGGTACAGATAATACAAATACATGCAAACACATAAGGACACAAACACAACATAAAATCCAATAGAAAAATTAAAAAAAAAAAAAAATGCAAAATAAACGAACATGACAGGACACTGTAGATATGTAATATATGTTGCACACATCCATATGCATGTGAGTCCATGTAATTTTTAGCATGTATTTGAAAATATTTGCTGAAAGCCACGAACAATAAACAATGTTTACAAAACTAACGAATGGAATAGACATCCAAACGTACAATAGTTGCTTCTTCCTCCACTTTTTTTGGAATGTGTTTGCTCTCTATCTTTTTTAGTTTGCTGGTTTTATTGTTTTGAAACAGCAATAACAAAGCAAAAACCTCAAAACCAACTACAAAAACAGAAACCGTTAAAACAATCCAATAGAGTTATTTCAAAAATAAAGAATGAACAAAAAAAAAACAACAACAACATTTAATACCAACGCATGTCAAACTGCGGTCACTGAACTTTTTTTAAGTTTTCTTCTTTCAAAAAGATTAATCGATTTTAGTTGATGAAGCAAATACAAATAAATGTTCACTTCACAAACAAAAAAATACTGAAAATACAGAAAATAAAAATGTTAAATCAAAATCTAAAGCAATAGAAAACCACATTCCTGATGATTGAACTGTATGCTCATTCGAGCCATACACTCTCAATTTCAATACTAGTTAATTGCTGAAATCCCTTAAAGTAAAAAATTGAGCAATCAACAGAGAATAGTTGCATAAAGTACTCAAACGCGCCAGAGGCTGTAGTGCTTTTGTACTTCCCCTAGTAGTTGAGTAGCAAAATAAAAAATTTTGTTAATGTTTAATTCGTTCAAGTTTATAGTGAAAGTTCATTATGTTTTAAAAGAAAATGAAATTAGAGAAACAATTATTGAATCTTTAAAATAGTTTGAACCAACTATGTCTGTCCTGCTAAATATCTTTTGCTGTTCAATCTTCTTATGGAATGAAAAAGGAAAGAGAAGAGTTTTTTATAACAACTATATAGAACTTTCCAACATAAAAGCTTAAAGAGGGGACCAAAAAAGTACTTTTGTATCTGCTTATTAAAAGTTTACGTCAAATTGAAGATTACACTTTATGCATGTCAATTATATGACAGATATGTAAACAGATACATGAGATGCTTAGTAAACTTATATAATTAGAATTAGAAGTGGAAACTTGGTCACTGCAAGTAGAATAGACCTATTGTGGCACAACTCTAATCATAAGTTTATTAGGATTCATTAAGAATTCAAAAACTTGCAATATGTCAAACGGTTGTAGGTCGTCATACCCTAAATACCGAAAATGGCTATGAATTAGGCCATTACCGTGATAAAGATTATGTACTTTTCTATCTTCATCACAAAGGGACCACGTCTTTCACAAAGGCACCACGTCAGAGGACCCAAGTGAGCCCAGCTCTTGTTTTTGTATCTTCATCTTCGCAACCTAATTTGCAGAGGTCGTTTCGACAGATGCTTATACGAGTACATATTAGCCAAATGAATGAATACTTTGCAATGCCCATTAAGTTATTTATTGTCTTCCGAGAATGGAATGGCATAAATAATTTCGCTATTTTCATATCATTTGTATCCTATTTTCACAATTCTCTTTTCCGCTACTCCCTTAATCTGTGCTGTGATAGAGCTGCAAGACACTCAGCAGAATTGTCTTGGGCTACTGACACCGCTAGTAGCACATTTATTTTGAGTTTGTCTGCCTAAAAACTTATGTAAAGCACTACGAGTAATATTTCTGTGAAGCATTTTAATTTTCTAATTCCTCGTTAAAGTCACATTAATGTGAGGATTTAGACCAATAAAATATTCAGCATAAGTATCATTGCAAAAACCTGCTAGATTCTAAACAAAATTTGATTTTATAGAGATTTAAAAAAATCAATTTAATTTTTTTTAGAACATCAAAACACCCATATTGATAATTAAATTTTGATGCCGGAAATAAATTAATTTAATTTAAAGAGTTAATTCGTATTTGTAACTTCCAAGCAACAAAAAAATTATTTTTTAAGCGACTAAGAACTTCAATTGATTGTAAAATTAAAAAGATAATTTTACAAAACAATAACAGTCAGATTCGACAGGCATATTAAGAAACTAAATTTTTTTAAATCTATAAACAATTTGCTAGGAAACTTATAATTTTTTTGTTCATGCCTTTATGTTTTATTTTTATTTTTTTTAATTTTCTAAATGATGTCATATTCCAAGTTTGAAAATGATAAATTGATTTTTTCATCCCCTTAAAACCTTCAAAATAGTTGTCATTCAGTATGTTTACAACGCAATATAATTGCCCCTCAAGGATAAATTGAAGCATTTATTTAGCAGGTTTGCTTGTTTGTTTGAGCATGCGAATGAAATTAGTTTTGAAGAGGAAAATCAAAACTGTGTATAAATGTTGACAGCAAATGAAATTGTCTTGTACGTGCACATGTTTTCGTTGCGTGAATTATTTTGATTAATTTAAAGTTTGCTTAAACAATTTTGTTTTAGAAAATTTTTACAAGAAACCAAATTTTAAATTAAATTTTTTGTAAAAAAATTATAATTTAATAAATATGATGATAAAATATTGAAAAAAATATGTACTAAGAAAAAAAGAATATTAAATATTGTACAGGTGTGTGTAGCAGGCAGATTTTATATATAAATTTTAATAATATTTTGAAATCTCATTGCAACAATTTTTGATTTTGTGTGGTTTAAGTCGGATATCAGGAATTGTTATCCGTTGCTGTAGTGTAGTGAAATTTAAAAATTTTTCACAATTTTGGGCTTAATAATGAATATTACAAAAATACCGTAGTAAACTGTAATATTTAGACAGAGACAAAAAATCTTTTGAACGAAAAAGCATAAAGCAGCATAAAAGATTGCTTGAATCTCGTTGTCTATTTTTTAAGCACAACACAAATCCGCTATGTATGCTTGTCAGCAAAAAACACCCAAGGTCTAGATATGATTCCCAAATTAATTTTTTGAAAATGCCTTCTTTTTTATAGTGACCGTCGTCAGTGCGACAAGTGGTGTTTCCACTAAAAAAACTCCTTCTTTTTTTCAGGGGGATTCTTTTCGACACAGTTTTCTGCATTACTTTGGGAAGAAATAACTACTTTTAATATACCCATGTCTGGGTCCGCTATACTTATAGTTAGCGTAATTTTGCTATTTTTTGAAGAAGCACCTGCTTCTGCTGATGCGTTTTGTTGCCAATCATGGAAGTGTTTTTTCTTTCTACTTAGAATGTGTTCAGTGTAATTCCTTACAGAGTTCCAATTCATCTCGCACTCTATCTTCTTGCTAACTATGTTGACAGTAGTGAAATTTTAGGTCTGCTGGTTCAAAACGTCTCTCTCATACTGCCATTTATTACAGTCGAAAAAAGTGTGCTCAGTGTCATCGTTCGCTTCGCAAATATATACAGCCTAAATCTCCTACCTTACAGATACTTTCGAAATTATTCACGACCCGAAAGTAGTTGGGTACGAAAGTAGTTAATTTCCTCAAATTTTCTTCGCATTCATCGGTCTATGTTGAAGATTAGCTTGCTGCCCATCTGTAATTTATTTCCACATTTATCTTTTTTTTTGGCAAATTTGAATAGTTTGGGATCTCAACTCTGTAGTACTAAAACACCATTCTACTTCCTTCAAGTTTCATGTCTTTCTTCTTCAATTGAATACAAAAATTGCTGCTCCTGAAGCCATGCGGTAGGCTGAGATAACTCTGAGTTTGCTCTTTGCTTTTAGAGCATCTCCCTAAATTTCACTGCCATACAGAAGTACTAAATTTGTAGTTGCCATAATCAGTCTTCTTTTGCTTTGTAACATTCGATATCAATCTGCTCAACATGAATGTCACTTTCGCCGATTTGGCAGAAGCATGTTTTATTTGGGCCCAATATATGGGCTTGCAGTTGAGTATCATACACAAATATCCCTTCTCTAAAATTGATAGGTCAATAAACTTTTTGCACCAGCAGCACAGATCCACAATGGTTTCTGTGTCACCAAAATTAAGACTGACTTCAATTATATTCGATATCCTGATTCAAATTATACTTATAATTCTTTACATTATCCTTTACACAAAAAAAGAAGGTTTATATCATATAATTTACAATAATTCGGGAACTACATCTTTGACGAAAGTATTATAATAAAAATACAATTGGATTGGAAATTAAATTACCTTCAAATCGACTACTTCTATAGTTCAGGAGATAATTTATTTTCTTTAAAAAAAATTTTTTTTACAGTTTTAGTTGTGATACAAATATAATAATATGACTCACATTTAATTAAAATCTGCTAATAAGTATTGTAATTTAACGTTGTCTTGCCTTAAAATTTTTATATATTCGATCTTCTTACATTAAGAAATCGTACTCATAAAGTAAAGAACCGTGCGAGACCGGATGGATTTGTGACTTTAAGCTTTCCAAGATTATACATAAAAACCTTCCTCTTGAATCACTCTATCTATTAAAAAATCTGCATCAAAAGCCGTTGTGTAGTTTTAAAGATCTAATCATACATACAGACATAGGCACAGACACGGGAAGCGACTTTGCTTTATACTATATAGTGATAGTAGCATATAAGACTTTGAGCAATACAATTTTCTTCATTTTAAGTAGGAACTGTTATAAAGAAAATTTTTGCTTATGAAAAAAAAATTTGTAAAAATTTAAAGAAATATTTAAATCTAATTCATGTACAGAAGATTTTATTTCTTGATTCCCAAAATAGTTTTTTATATATCAATTTTATAATATAATAAATAAGGCAGGTTTCAATTTTGTGAAAACTACTCTAAAAGACAATAAAATAACAAAAACTACTTAATTAGATAAGATTCTATCTAATATATAAATGTTTCCACACTGAAAATTTTTTGAAATTCATTACACATTTCTGAGATTTTAATCAATAAATATAAACTGTATGCTGTTTTTATAATACAGGGTGGGCCAAAAGAAACCAAGGTGTGTAAAAGTTTAATAACTTTTTTGTTTAGTAACTTTTTTTTTATTTTTTCTTTCAGATTATATAATATACAAAATGGAAATTTTTTTACACTAAGTATGAAAAATGATGTCCATTTTCAGCTTCGCACTGATGGGTTCTTTTTAGAGCATTTTCCATAACATCTTTCAAAACTTGTGGCTGTAGCGTTCGAATTTCTGCAACAATGTTTGCCTTGAGTTCAAGGATTGTCTCTGGCTTGTTCGGGTGCTGTCAAATCTGGCGATCGCGCTGGCCAAATAATTTCCGAATTTCGAGAAACTATTCGCTCTCCAAAAATTTGACTTAAAAGTGCCATTGTGTCTCGGGCAGTATGGGCAGTGGCTCCGTCCTGCTGAAACCACATACCAGGTCTGTTTTCAAGAGCAGGACGTATAAAATTTTCTATCATAAAACGATACCGCTCTCCATTTACGGTTACAGCACTTCCATCTTCATTCTCGAAGAAGTAGGGCCCAATGACATTTGCAGATGTGATCCCACACCATACTGTACACCTGGTGGGGTGCAATTGGCGTTGATGAATGGCTCTTGGATTTTGAGAACCCCAGAATCTACAGTTCTGCTTGTTAACAAAGCCATTCAAATGAAAATGAGCTTCATCACTCATAATAAAATAATTGATCTTTGGTTTAAATAATAAAATTCTATTGTTCTGGTTCTCTGTTCAGTTGTGAACCACTCCATTATAAATTCTCTAAGTGTTGTCTATATAATCTGAAAGAAAAAATTAAAAAAATTAATAAACAAAAAAGTTATTAAACTTTTACACTCCTTGGTTTCTTTTGGTCCACCCTGTACAACATCAGTATTATTCAAATTTTAATAAGTAGAATAAAATTTATAAATTATAAGTAATTTTATATATTTTTTTTAGCTTTTTAAAATACACAGAAAATATATTCAATAAATTTTTTTTTTGCAGGAATAAACTCTAAATGAATCATATTAAAAATTTAATGTACTTCACAATTTTTTTTTTCTTTTTATTTTATGAAATAATATTTTTTGTACTCGTATAGAGTTTCAATCACGTTGTTTTTAATATTCAAAAAGTGGCTAACATGGCATTCTGAATCAATTTCATGCTGCAATTTACAACCAAAACAAATAATGAAACGGCGAAAACAGAAAACAAAAATATTAAAAAGCCAATATATAAAATGAAAATATAATTTGATTATTTTCCCGAGGCTTATGAAATAAAATATCTCTGAAATGCTAAGAATATGTTTTTTATTTATTAAATTTTATGTGGAAGAATATTTTTTTAAGCAAAAATTAATTGAAAAACTTTAGTACATTCTACGTTCCCCATTTACTTAAATACATTTTTTCTCCATTTTTCATAAATGCAAACAAACAAACAACCTTTGATTAGCTCTGATTTCTGTCATCATCATCAACAACATCAACGGCAACATTAACCTTAGAATCCTGCTTATAATCACGTAACTTGTGATAAAACTAATTACATCAAGTGTGGTACTCAGAAGACCACCCATGTGTATCATTTATACAAACCACCATCACAGCAACACATTTGAATTGTATCAACATAAGCAGGGCTAAAACAACAAAATTAAAATTAGAAAAAAGGATGAAGTTCACATTTTCCAGTTGACCCTTTTTTCAATGATGACAAAATAAACACTTGAGGTTTGTAAGCACGCCAAGGAGTTACATTATTATTTTAAAGCGTAGAAGAAAATGGGAAATTTTAACATGTACAAAAAAAAAATAAATACAAATACGCGTGCAGTTATATAATCATAGGATATTTTTAAGCAGTGTATCTACGTGTGCAAGCAAACAAGCACATACACACGTAGCAGTATATGACCTGCAGGCAACTCAGCTAACTATAAACTGACAATATTTTAACTACAGTCTTCTACAGTTTTTAACTAACTTAAATTGAGTTAATTAGTAGTTAAGAAAAAGTCAGCTTTTTTATAAAAAATTATTAAAAATAAAATAAAATTAACCATATGTTAGTGTTAAAATTTATATTAATCCAAACAGAGTTAGGCAAACTGATGTTTCAAGTTGACTTGCAAGAGAAATCGTTTTCACTTCTGCTTCTTTTTATTAAAAATATTTTATATAAAAGATAATGGGAGCACGTACCCAGAAATTATAACTAAATAGACGGCTAAATCAATGTAGCTAAAGCAGTCAAATGTTTAAATTAAATTAAGTTAGCATGATTATGCCAGCTTTTATCCATTTCTCATTTCAGTAGCCCACTAGCAAATTGCTTGCAGGGTACGTAAAAAAATATTTTTAGCTAAATTACTTTTTGAATACATTTTTTGTTTATTTATACATTTAAATGTATTTTCTTAAAAATATTTTAGTTTTTCACCTATTTTTCCTTCTCTTTTTTTTAGCTTCAACCCTGATGAAGCCACATAATTACAACTAAATATTAAAGATTTTAGTATTCAAAAATTTAATTTTCTTTTATAAAAAATTTTTTGTATACCACCATATTATTTAGTACTTTTTTTTCATCAAAACAAGTCCACAAAAGGAAATACAAACCAAAAAAAAAAACAGAAATTCATACTAACGTAATGTATAACTCTGAGACATTTGGAATTTAACTCTCAGTAACTTTAAATGCAACACTGCTGACGTCAACCATAGTCAAATTTTGAGCAAGTTGCCTCATTTAGTTTGTGTATAGCAGGAAGTAAAAACTGACAAGCTCGTGAATTTTAACCAAAATTATTGTTCAATTAACACAATATATACACGGGTAAAATTTTTGCTATAGTAAAAATCTATAAATTTGCGTTACGAATTGCTGCCTCCTCTATTAGTATATTCTACATATTCTATAGATTTGACCCCCTGTGACTGTTTTCTTCTTCCAAACCTAAAGAAATGGCTGGGTGGTAAGAGATTTGGGTCGAATGAACACTTAACTAGTGCTTAAGGTAAAAAGACCACTAATTTATTTTTTATTTTTTTTATATAATACATAATTTGAATAAGCAAAAATAACATAATACACAGTAATGAAAGTATTGTTCCCACAAAATCAACAAAATCTGGATGTCTCCAACAATAATCGTACAAAAAAAAAAAAAAAAAACAAAACACATTACGAGATTAAGCACCTCAAGAAGAAAAATTAGGACTGTCTACAGAAACAATCGTACAATAAAATATAAATAATATCCACGCATTCTTTGCGATAAAGTTTTAATAAAATTCAACAACTAGTCAAAATCCAAATGCACAAAAATGGATAAATTTGGTAAAAATATCATGATTCGGCAAGCATAATAATGAAATTTATAGAAAAAATGCCTTCCTCCCGTAAAATTTTGGCCTAATTTAGCGCCTTGTCATTACTCAAAAACTGCAGTGGAGCTTAGCTTTGCCATTTTAGCTTTTTTAAGGCTAGATTTAGCTTTTTTTTTGTCAGATTTAGCCTCGAAAGGTATGATTTTGCTTTCATCTTTTTTCCTAGCCTTTTTGTTTTTCAAAAAAAGTTTTAAATAGCCTTTTTTAATTAAGACAATTCAAACTAAGGATGACTAAAATTCCCGACCACAAATGAGTTTGTTCTTTCAACTTCGAACTTTAATTTAATTTTATCTGCATAATAATTGCATAAAAAATTTCTGCTTTAAGGGATAATATTTGCGATAAAACTTTGATATATAAATTGATTAATTGGTCGAACGACAGGTAATTTCAAGAACTTCAAAAAGTATTTGGTTTCTTACTTGTAAAATAAATTCACTTTATTCTGTGCACGAACTTCATATCAAAGTTTTATTTTTCAGACACATTTTTCGAAATGGCTTAATAATGTTGTAGAAAACTCTAACTAATTTATTAATAAATTTATTTGCAATTAAAAAGTTGAATAAAATATTAATATATATTTGTTTTCTCGTGATATTCTAAGTACAATAAGTACCGAAGGAAATAGTCTGACGAAATGATCCTATAGATGTGCTAACTATTTTGGAACTTATTGTAAAGGGTGTTTTTTATAGACGTACAGAACTCTAAGTTGGCATTACTGTTCAAGATAGCGACCGATTTAACAGCTGTCAAGTGATTTATTCTCAATTTGGTTTGGCAATTCATCATGAATAGACTCACGCAATTTTATTTCGAAAATAATGGTTAATAATTTTGATTTTCATAAGCGAATTTTGTTTAGGGATGAAGCGCACTTCTGGTTGACTGGCTACGTCAACAAACAAAACTTCCGCATTTGGAGTGAAGCTAATCCTCAAGTGTATGTCGAAACACCGTTACATTCAGAAAAACTGACTGTTAGGTACGCTTTATGGGCTGGTGGAATCGTTGGTCCGTACTTCTTCAAAAACGATGATGGCCAGAACGTTACAGTCAATGGTGATCGGTATAGAGCCATGATTACTAACTTTTTCATTTCTGAATTGAACAACCATGATGTCCAGGAGCTGTGGTTCCAACAAGACGGCGCAACATGTCACACATCTTCTGCCAGAATCGATTTATTGAAAGACACGTTTGGTGACGTTTGGACATGTGAATTGGCCTCCAAGATCTTGTGATTTAACACCGCTAGACTACTTTCTGTGGGGCTATGTAAAGTCATTGGTCTACGCGGATAAGCCACAAACGCTTGACTTATTGGAAGACAACATTCCCCGTGTTATTGCCGATATACGGCCACAAATGTTGGAAAAAGTCATCGAAAATTGGACGTCTAGATTGGACTACATCCGAGCCAGCCGTGGCGGTCATATGGCAGAAATCATATTTAGAATGTAATGCCACAAGATTATCTTTCGGTTAAATAAAATTCATGTCTATACGTCTATAAAAGACACCCTTTACTTAGAATATCATGTGGAAAACAAGAAATTTTAAATAACCCAACACAACCTTGGAATGAACACAAATAAAGATTTATAATTTGTTATTAATTGATTGTCTAGTTATACTGAGATAGCTCGCTTTTTAGTACGATAAATTAAGTTAAATATCAGAAGGGAAATCACATTGAAATCGAAAAACTAAAGTTAAAGTTAAAAAATAATCGAATTCGCTAATAAGTATTGTAATTAATGTAGAAAATATCATTATTTTCTTTAGTTTTTTGAAGAGAACCTTTTTAGTCAATATAGCTTATTTTTTCTAACTCTGGTGGAGTGGTATCAAAGACATCAAGTTGATATAGTGGCGAAAAACATGAACCCGGTTTGTTGTCTGCAGCTTCGGGCAATTGCCCAATACTATGCTATTGTTAAAGGCACATGAAAGAAAAGTAGTAATGTTGTTCCTGACGCCAAAAATGAATTGCAATTAATTTTTTAATATGTTTTGAAAAAGCAATAAATAAATATGTATTTAATAATAATGATTTAAATTTTTTTTTAACATTTGGCTAATATTATTCTCTAGTTGATCGCAACTGTTTTCTTTAAAATATAAATTTCAAATGGTTTTTGTACATAAATACGGTCATTTATTGCATTAGAAATATATTTTAGTTGGAATTAAAAACACTATATCTACAGTTAACATTTGTTTTTATTTTTTAGTTTTGAATTAAAGATGGCATTTGTATAGACTAAAGCGGATTTAACAGTATTTGAATATTATGTACATGTGCATTAAACGCATACTCTTGCATAAGCATTTTTTATTTATTTGTGTGGAAAATATTGCTCATGTATGTGTTTATGTGATTTTTAAAATGTTGCTGTTTTATATTTTAATGACCAAAATTCCCCGACACGAAAGAACAATCATATACACGCACATACAGTTGTATATCTATTTACATATGTATATGCCACTGTTGGCAATAAGTAGGCCAACAATGATTTTTAGGTTGTTTATTTAAAATTCATACAACGTTTTTCTGTTAAGGAAAATTTATTATACAAATAGAACAAAACCGGTTGACCCCAATGCACTGGAGATGGAATTTTATTTTCAAAAAGACAAAATAAAAGAATTAAACAAAAAAATAATTCAAATACTTTCAACATATATTTGAATGGAATAATTTTAATGAAATATTTTTTTCAAAAATTTACTTAAATAACTTTTAGTAAAAGTCTTAGTTACAAAAATATAATATAAAAGTGGTTGATTAATACTGAAGCAGCCCTTCTACTAGCTCTCGCATTTAGCCTCTAGCTTTTTTAGTCTTTTTTGTTTTTCAAAATAGCTTTAAGTAGCCTTCTTTAGAAAAATTAAAACAAATCATACATAAAGAAACTAATACTGAAGAATTCCTGAAATGATATAATGTTTATATAAATAAATTTTTACATATGCTTTGGGGCAAATATAAACCAAATTAACTAAAGTAATACTTTCGATAAAACTTTGATATGTAAATTGCATGCTTTTAGTAGTTAACTAAAGCAACAACTAAAGTTAAAGTTAAAAAAATAATTGTATTCGCTTATAAGTATTTATACTTGCTTATTTTAGTTTTAGATATTTTATGTCCTCTTCTTTGTTAAAAAAAAAAAAAATTATAATTATACTTGTAATAAAAACTTAAAGAAATTTTTAATTTTAAGCAGTAGCTTTTTAATTTTTTTCTATCTTTTTTGTGTAATTTTTCTAGCCTTTTATTAGGCCAATTTAGCTTATCTTTTTTCTAGCGTTAGGCAATGCTGATCACAATAGATCTATTCTACCCGCAGTGAGCAGCTGACATGTTTCCGCTCTTAGTTCTAATTCTAATTCTCAACAGATAGGAAATCCAGCTTCATTTTTGTTATTAATATTATAATTATAAAAAACATTGTCTTAATATCAACTAATTAAGATTTTTAAAATACTTTAAATTAATTTATTCAATAAGATGTCACTCTTAAACATCAAATGAAACGAAATAACTCATTCCTCCCAGACTTGTGGACTGAATAGCTATAAAAAAATTGTTCTTAAATATTAAATCTCTCCATTATTCCGTAGTTCATCCTGTTAATAACATGAGATAACATTGGTTGAGTGATGGTGCTTCTTGTGTCTCAAAAAGACCCTGTTACGTGTCTAAGTGCAGTTTGTTAAAGAAAAAATATGGCTCAAATAAAAAACTAGTTTTTTCCATAGTGCAGCCTCAAGAAATAACAAAGAAATATTTTATATTCGTAAATCTGCCTTTTAACTTCTCAACAAATTTTGTAATTATTCTGCGCTTCATTTTATGTACATTTTTAATTTATAATATAATTTTGGGACACATTATATCTCAAACTGCTAATATTTACTCTAAAGTAGTTAAAATATTCAGATTGGCTCTCGATTTATGATCTTTTGCAAAAGTATATTTGCAATAATAAAAAAATATATATGGATCATTTTAAAAAGCTTTTCTTTTTGTATAATTTTTTAATTTACTTTTAAATAATAATACAAGATTATGAGACCAGTATTGACACCATAGTTCCTGGTTCTTATCTTCTCAATAACGGGGAATTCGGAATAATGCATGAAACACATTCGACACAACAGACTACCGATTGCAATATGTTAAAAATAGAATACACGAGAACATGACGGCAAATGCTGTTGTCGTCCATTTAAATCTATTGTAACATCTTGAAGTAATAAATATATTACGCTCACTTTAAGTGCTACTAGCTTGCCAAATTTTAAACAGTAGAAGGGCTTTACAAATACTATTATGCTTTTTAAAATAATCATACCAAAATATATAAAATGTGGTTTTTGAAACATTAAATGCTGGTATTCCATCAGGTCCCGGCACTTTATTGTTCTTCAGCTTGCTGGGCGCAGATATAAGTTCCTCGGTTGAGTTTACACTTGATTGCAGCTTCTTCTTAGCTTCCTTGTATTGGTCTCTTTCAATAACCGCTTCTCCTCGCAGTCTAGCTCTGGTAAGTCTCCTTCTGCATCATAGACATGCTCGACGTACATCTGCTATTGATGATGTTTCAATCTAAGCATTACCAGGCCACATAGTCTTGTAACGTTTGGTAACATACTTGCGGACGAATACATATATGAAATTTAATTTTCACAGCTTAAAGTTGAATCATTTACTCGATCTAAAAGAAATTTAATAACAGTATTTTTGAAAAAGTAATTATTTATGTACCTGAATCTGAAATTTTAATAATTGTGTCTAAAGAATATTGATAAGAAAAAAAAGAATGTTTTCTTTATTTTCAGAAGAGCAGTAATGCATTTTTTAATGCATATTTTGTATTTTTAAGCGCATGTTTTATGGTTATATTTTCGCTTTATAGTTACATGAAATTTCTTTCCTGGTTAAAAGTTAATATTTTCAAATTAATAATAAACCAAGAACAGTATTTTTTCACAATACAGTAAACTGAAAAAAAAAAAAATATTGTAAAATTTAATTAAATTTTTTTTTAAGAGGAGACATTTAATAATTGCAAATAAAGCTCAATCAAAATATAATGTACAATTTTACAAATTTTCACAATAAACAAAGTAAATTGGAATTATATTAAATTTTCTACTTTGTTGTATAACTACAGCTCATTCATCACTTAACCTATTTAGATAAAATGCTAAACAATAAAATAATAAGATAAAATAAAACGTAATAAATGGAAACAAATAAAGGAAATAAAAAAAGAATAAACGTAAATGCCTCTTGAAAGGCATAAACTGATTTGGTTGCTAAATTAAGTACACATAATTTTATACAGCAAGAAAACTATTTCTATAGTAACTTTTGAGGAAAAAGCTTTTATAAATATTGGGCTATCAAATAAATGTTAAGTAATATTGTCGAGGTTAATATCTCATGATCAAGTTGGTTTACACGCCTAAATATTAAAAAAAAACGAAAGCTACTCTACTAAAAGACAAAAAAATGTCAATCTGGTATTTGTAAAGATTTAATCTGTAACTATTATCCACAAGTAAAGAATACTTTTCAAAATAAAACTTGATTACTTGTTAGCAATACTCCTTTTGAAATGAAAGACAAAAAATAGTAAAAATTAGTTAACGAGGAGATAATCGAATATCTAAAACTAGAATCCTGAGGCTAAATTTGCTTTAGTATGAACTAAAAAAAAGTACTAAGATCTCAATAGTCGGCGGAATATAAGAACATGTTTGAAAGTTGGTGCTTTGCAATGTCGTTTCCAGGAAAGCTTAAAAGTACTTACAAACGAAATGAATATCTTAAGCTGGCTGAAAGTACTGAACACGATAATTTCAGATATCATCTGACCATTATGGAGGGTGTGAATGATAATAATGTCTGCAAGAGGTGATGGAGGTACCTACTTATCTATCCTCATTGGTAGTTGGACTTCATTTGGTCATGGTTATGGACTTCGCTTATATATTTAGCAATGCATAGTACAGGGTGCGCCAAAAGAAACCAAGGGGTGCAAAAGTTTAATAACTTTTTTGTTTATTAACTGTTTTTTATTTTTTCTTTCAGATTATATAATATACAAAATGGAAATTTTTTTACACTAAGTATGAAAAATGATGTCTCTTAAATGACCACCATTTTCAGCTTCGCACTGATGGGCTCTTTTTAGAGCATTTTCCATAACATCTTTCAAAACTTGTGGCTGTAGCGTTCGAATTTCTGCAACAATGTTTGCCTTGAGTTCAAGGATTGTCTCTGGCTTGTTCACATACACTCGCTCCTTCAAAAAACCCCAAAGAAAATAGTCGGGTGCTGTCAAATCTGGCGATCGCGCTGGCCAAATAATTTCCGAATTTCGAGAAATTATTCGCTCTCCAAAAATTTGACTTAAAAGTGCCATTGTGTCTCGGGCAGTATGGGCAGTGGCTTCGTCCTGCTGAAACCACATACCAGGTCTGTTTTCAAGAGCAGGACGTAAAAAATGTTCTATCATAAAACGATACCGCTCTCCATTTACGGTTACAGCACTTCCATCTTCATTCTCGAAGAAGTAGGGCCCAATGACATTTTCAGATGTGATCCCACACCATACTGTACACCTGATGGGGTGCAATTGACGTTAATGAATGGCTCTTGGATTTTGAGAACCCCAGAACCTACAGTTCTGCTTGTTAACAAAGCCATTCAAATGAAAATGAGCTTCATCACTCATAATCAAATTTTCAATAAAGTTGATTTCATTTCTGGCCAACTCTTGAAATTTAATTGCAAAATTTAGACGTTGCCGATGATCTGCGGGTTTTAATTCTTGGACCAATTGCACCTTATATGAGTATAACTGTAAATCTTTTATTAAAATACGCCATAGTGACGTACGAGACATTTATAGATGAGCAGAACGCCTTCTGCCAGATGTTTCTGGTGCTTCGTTAACACTTTGCTGTACTCGTTCAATATTTTCCGCAGTGCGACTTAAACGTGGTCTACCGGTTCGAGGCAAATCTCTTACGCTGCCATGTTGGTGATGACGATTAACTAAGCAACGAATCATCGCTTCAGAGGGCGAAATTCTGACGTTAAAATGTCGACGATATGCTCTTTGCGTTAAAATAATTGATCTCTGGTTTAAATAATAAAATTCTATTGTTCTGGTTCTCTGTTCAGTTGTGAACCTCTCCATTATAAATTCTCCAAGTGTTGTCTATATAATCTGAAAGAAAAAATAAAAAAAAATTAATAAACAAAAAAGTTATTAAACTTTTACACCCCTTGGTTTCTTTTGGCCCACCCTGTATTAAATAAATACAAATTGTTTGTTGATAATATAGGTGACCTGAGACTAAAATATTGAGAATTTTAAAACATTTTGCGATAAGGACTGACATAGAGAGAAAACAACTTCAGTTGGGAGAACTAAATTTATTATCAGTCAAAAATTTAATTCCGTTGAACGAATTTTTTAATTGTGACAAAAGAAAATCGATGTAAAAGACCCAAAATATTTTTAAGAAAACTAAATTTTGAACTGTTTTAAAGAAATTTGATTGTTACAACTGAAAAATTTTATTGTTACAATTGAATTTTTAATTTGTAACAAATTTAGTTTTCACAACCGAAGTTGTTTTCTGTGTATCCTGTTTGAATCATTGAATAATTGAGAACAAAATGAAAGTCAGAAGGGGACATGGAAGGTAGTGGTTTTTTTCAATTTCATCTACAATCAAAAAAGAAATTTGGTTGTAAGAACTACATTTATTTTTAATAAAAAATTCAGTTGTCGTAGTCAACCTGCATAGTTTTACTGATCGCAATTCTATAGTTAAGCCTAAAATGTATTTTTCTTTATGATATTTATATTGACATAATCGAATTTTTTGTATCATAACTAAAACATTTGATGACGGCAACTGATGTTTTTAACTAATAATAAATTCGATTCTCACAACCGAATTTGTATTCTCTGTGTATAAATAGAGCTATACTGAAAATGAATCTTCTTTTCTAGACTAACAAATTCCATTAATTTTTTTTATTTTTATTTTGAATAATTTTTACCGAAAATAAAGCAAAAACAATTTTTAAAACACCTGAAAAAGAAGCACAAAGTAGTTCGGATTCAGAATACAGACCAGCACAGATAAAAAATTGTTTATTTTGTTTTGTTTTGGAACTACAGTTAATACTAAAAATATGTTGAAGTATTTTTTTTTACTTGATTAGAGGCATAAGATGTGCAAAAACTACTTCAGGTTAATTTTCATTTAATTATAAAGAGTGATTTTTTTGCTGTTATCTTTTTGGCAACACTAGTTTTGACAGCTCACGCACGTTTTGTATCTTGTGTCACTGTCAAACATCTTCAGTTTGGTCTATAATTTAATCATGAATCGTCTTACAAACGAACAACGCTTGCAAATTATTGAATTTTATTACCAAAATGCGTGCTCTGTTAAGAAAGTTCATCGCGCGCTTCTTCCATTTTATGGTCAGTTTAATCGACCTACTGAGGCTTCTATTCGGGCTATTGTAACAAAATTTCGCACCAAATTTACATTGTTGGACATTAAACCACCAACACGCTTACGTAGAGTGCGAACTGAAGAAAATATCGCAGCCGTATCGGCCAGTGTTGGTGATGACCGTGAATTATCGATTCGGCGCCGTTCGCAGCAATTGGGCCTCTGTTACTCCACTACGTGGAAAATTTTGCGGAAGGATTTGGGTGTGAAGCCTTATAAGATACAACTGGTGCAAGAATTGAAGCCAAACGACCTACCACAACGCCAAATTTTTGGTGAATGGGCTCTTGAAAAGTTAGATGAAGATCCACTTTTTTATCGAAGAATTGTGTTCAGCGACGAGGCTCATTTCTGGTTGAATGGATACGTGAACAAGCAAAACTGCCGTATTTGGAGTGAAGAGCAGCCAGAAGCATTGCAAGAGCTACCAATGCATCCACAAAAAACAACCGTTTGGTGCGGATTATGGGCTGGCGGCATCATTGGGCCGTATTTCTTCAAAGATGATGCGAATCACAACGTTACTGTGAATGGTGAGCGCTACCGTGCGATGATAACAAACTTTTTTTTGCCCAAAATGGAAGAGCTTGACTTGCATGACATGTGGTTTCAACAAGACGGTGCCACATGCCACAAAGCACGCGAAACAATGGACCAATTGAGAGGCGAGTTCGGTGAACAGTTTATTTCACGCTTGGGACCAGTCAATTGGCCGCCCATATCGTGCGATTTAACGCCTCTAGACTATTTTTTGTGGGGCTATGTTAAGGCTAATGTCTATAGGGACAAGCCCGCTTCGATTGACGCACTGGAAGCCAACATTGCCAACATTATTCGTGAGATACCGGCCGAAATGTTGGAAAGAGTATGCCAAAATTGGACCATTTGAGGCGCAGCCGCGGCCAACATTTGCATGAAATAATCTTCAAACATTAAATTATATCGACCCAACTATCGATGCAAATAAATATTTCATGCATTTTTCTGAATTTTATGTGTTTTTTTTTTTAAATTTCCGATAGTTCTTATAAAATCACCTTTTATTAATAAATTTCAACAGAATTCAGTAACATTTTAGCAATCATTTCAAAAAAAATTTATATACTCGTACAATTCTTTATATTAAAATATATTTTTTGTAAAAACAGAAATTAATTTTTAGCCTTTTTTTCTTCTGGTTATAAATTACTTTATTGGAGTTTTATAAAACACATTTTACTATTTTACACTGTCAGATTGTATACATTATAAACAAATAAATAATATTTTTCCAAGATATTCGTTATTGTGTGCTTACATTTATAGACTTTGACTGTATTGTGTATATATATATTTGGCTCAACATGCACCACATGATAAATTCAATTTCCTGTCTGCTTGCTTAATGCCAATCATTCGTAAAAAATACATCAACCACTACATGTGTTTCTTTTTTATTCATACATTTTTTTTGTTTCAATTGTCAGTACAAACGTATTACTGATTTCTGCAGAGATACAAGGATTCTACATGTACATGAATGAATATTCTCGATTACATTTGTATAAGTATTAGCATTAAAAGTTTAAAAGGAAGGCTTAAAAAACAAGTCTTTTTGAAGGCCTTTTACCGGAAATACAAGTTACTTTTATAGTTTTAAACAGTTTGTAAATAAAAGTAGTATTTACCCATGGATATTGATGTTTTAGATTTCAATATATTTGAATTACATTTGATTTTAATATTAAACAATAAAACCTGTTAGTATTTTGATATTTCTATTTTTTGTTAAATTTTAAAAATCAAAAATTATATAATTTTTTTAAAAAGTATTTTTTATAAAATTTTTCTCAATATTTGAAAAATTATTAGTTTCACTAAAACATTATAAAATTTCATTAAAACCATTTTAATTAAAAATGTTTAAATTTATTTAATAACAAAAATATTTGTCATTTGAAAGTGTGATTTTTTTAACTCTCTTTTATTTTAATAATAATTTGTTGGATGTGCCCTAAATAGCATCTTAAGCCATGCAGGTTCGAGTTTCCTACAGACAAGCCAGTAAGCTTAGCAATTGATATTGCTTAAAGAAAATTAATTAAAATTAAAAATATTATCATACTATATTTTTTTTAATCAGGAATGTTTTTAATTTTTAAGCATTTTTCAGTATATTTTTTTTTTATAAAAAAATTTATTAGAAATTGCCTTTCATTCACACTTAAAGATTAATAAAAAAAATCTTAGAAATTAAATATTTTTATAAATTTTCATGCCATTTGTTTTTAAAAGTCTTTTTTTTTAAATAGAAAACAGTAAGAGATTTTCCTTTAATGAAAAAAGTGAAAACACAAATTGGTTATTTGGCACGTGTTTTATGTGAAATGCATGGGTAACCTATATACAAATACAATATGATACAATACTACACGTGTTACATGAACATCAACACACAAATTCAGTCATTAAATGCCAAACAAGAGCAATAAAATTCATAGCAAGCAACTCTTACCGCATCAGAGAAATATTTCAAAAGCAAAACAATTAAAATATTGTTTTTTTCATTAAGCTTTTTCATATGAATTCATGAATATAAACGCGAAGTAAATATTAAATCGAAAATCAATTTAATTGTTCAATATGTATATTTATCATTGCAGTATTTTCTTTATAAAATCTAAAGTGGTATACAGCGTTGCCAGGAAGTAGTTAGAAAAAAAAAGCTAAATTCATTTAAAAAAAGGCTATAAAAACTAAAGTATAATTATGTTTTTTTTAAGAAACCAAGAAGAGAACATGAAATATCAAAAAACTAAAGAAAATAATGGTATTGTCTACATTGAGTACAATACTTATCTTTAGATTTTTGATTTCTATATCCCACTGATATTTAACTTAATTTATCGTACTAAAAAGCGAGCACCTCAGTATCACTAAACGATAAAACTAGGCAATCAATTAATAACAAATTATTAATCTTTATTTCTGTTCATTTAAAATTTTTGTTGGGTTATTTAAAATGTATGGTTTTCAACATGATATTCTAAGTACAATAAGTACGGAAGGAGTTAGCATATCTATATGATTATTTCATCAGACTGTCTCCTTCAGTACTTATTGTACCGAGAGAAAACAATAAATTTAAAACTAATATATGTATATTATTATTTTATTCAATTTTTAAATTCCAAATAAATTTATTAATTAATTAGTGATAGTTTCTTCAGCAATATTAAGCTATTTCGAAAAATGTGTCTTAAAAATAAAGCTTCGATATTGTAGTACATGCACAGAATAAAGTGAATTTATTTTAAATGCCAAATACTTTTTTGATCTCTTTACCTATCGTTCGACCAATTAATCAATTTACATATCAAAGTTTTATCGAAAATATTACTTAGGTAATTTGGTTAATACAAAATACAAAAACAACATTTCCCAACAATGTCTCTCTATTTCAGAATACAACAAAACAACAGAAAAATATCTATCTACATACATATAGGCATGAGTTGTAGCTCTATATGTAAAAAAACTGCTTTTTAATATACTAAAGCTTTCTGCTAGAGATAGAGATAAAACACATACACAGTTGATATTGCCATATAGGGAGAGAAATATTTTCCACAAACAAATGAGTGGGAACAAACACAAAAAAAAAAAAATAAACCAAATCATGCAAAAATGGCTTTTCATTACAAAAAATAAAATTTATTATAATCTATGAGTGGTTTTGTATATTTTTCCACTTGTATTCAATCACATTTATTTGCAATAACAAATTATGATAAAATTTTAAGAAAGAAATAGGTACAAACAATAACATTTTTAAATAAAAAGAAGTTAAATTCAGCTGTGCCGAGTCTTCAGTGTGTTAGCGAAATATTCATATTAGTCACTTTCCACATTCTTCTTATATATATAAAAAAAAGAAATATACAAATAATTATATAATTAAAACGGCTAGCTTATTAAGTTTGATATCGTAATATAAAAATTTATTTATTTATTATTGGAGCGAAATATCGATATAAAAAAAATTGATAATACGACTTCAATCTTAATAAACTAACTAGCCGTTTCATTAAAAAAGGTCATACAAACTTACAAATAAAAAATTATATAAACATAAAAAAGAAACAATAAACATTGATAAAAACAACTTTTCTTGAAATACATATTGTTTTATTAATCCTAAAATAAAGAATTAATTTCGGTTCAAGAAACTAAAATTAATGAGTTCTAAGAAACAATCTTTTCTGAGAACCTTATTTTTAAAAGCAATAAAATGTCTGAAGTTATTAAATTTTTAATGTAATAAAAAAGAAGTTCTAAGAAATATATCCAATAGGCAAACAATTTATAATTTAATTTAATTTTGAAAGCATTTGTAAAAATATTTTTAACCAAACGTATTTAATTAAATATTTAATTAATGACAAAAATTCTCTTTCATAAAGATGTCGTAATGGTATTACACTAAAAGCATTAAAAAAGACGCATACAGATATATGTAAATGAAAGTGTATAAACTAAACATATGTGAAACCTAAAGCTAAAATCGAACAAAAAAATTTAAAAGAAATAATTAATACAGGGTGGGCCAAAAGAAACCAAGGGGTGTAAAAGTTTAATAACTTTTTTGTTTATTAACTATTTTTTATTTTTTCTTTCAGATTATATAATATACAAAATGGAAATTTTTTTACACTAAGTATGAAAAATGATGTCTCTTAAATGACCACCGTTTTCAGCTTCGCACTGATGGGCTCTTTTTAGAGCATTTTCCATAACATCTTTCAGAACTTGTGGCTGTAGCGTTCGAATTTCTGCAACAATGTTTGCCTTGAGTTCAAGGATTGTCTCTGGCTTGTTCACATACACTCGCTCCTTCAAAAAACCCCAAAGAAAATAGTCGGGTGCTGTCAAATCTGTACACCTGATGGGGTGCAATTGGCGTTGATGAATGGCTCTTGGATTTTGAGAACCCCAGAACCTACAGTTCATCACTCATAATCAAATTTTCAATAAAGTTGATCTATGGTTTAAATAATAAAATTCTATTGTTCTGGTTCTCTGTTCAGTTGTGAACCTCTCCATTATAAATTCTCCAAGTATTGTCTATATAATCTGAAAGAAAAAATAAAAAAAAGTTAATAAACAAAAAAGTTATTAAACTTTTACACCCCTTGGTTTCTTTTGGCCCACCCTGTACTTACCTCAGCATGACTGAATTGCAAAAAAATATAATATTTGAAATTATACCTACCTGCTATACTTACCCACGAACTCTTAAGGGAGTAAGGTTTTTATTTAGTTTACTTACCTGTGCTTCATTGCCTATATGAAATACTACAATAAATCGTAAGTAACCTCAACTCTTAAAGAAACTAACTCCCTGTTTCTTTCTCTCCCTTTTTCCCCACAACCCTTACTTAAGTATAATTGCTCCATACTAGCCAGCCAATAATAATTAAGATCTTCATATAGCTGCCACATATCTCCCACTTGTCGCCCAACTATAGGAAGATTTAAAAACGTTAGATTCGAACGTTTTCAATTATTAATAGGAAATATTTACAGCGACCCAAAGAATATTTTGTACAACCCATAACTTACTGTTTAAGAATTAAGAATCGAATGAAGCTTTTCCTAGTGAGAGTGAACAAGAAGACTTGCTAAGGTACACAATACGCGTTCACGCGTAATGCGTTTTATACTTCTTGAGCTTTTTATGCTTTTCAAACATTTTTTATTTTTGTATTCAAGGCTGGATTTTGACCACATAACTTTGTTTTTTTTTAATTTCTTCTATTTATCCAGTCAGCGATTATGAGAATTATGAATCTACAGAGGAACAAGCTGTAGAGTTGATAAAGTATTGTTCTATTTTTCTTAATTTACGATGAACAAGTAGTCTGCCAGCTCGTTGGAAGTATGGCTCTTATGACCAACATAACATGAGTTTATTACAAGTTTATCCCAAAAAGGCAGCAAATCCATTACAATTTCAGATCTTAGCTCACTGTCTGACATAAAGTATACAGTCTGCCTTGTAGTACTTCTGTGCAAACATTCCCAAGTACAGTAATAATTTTCCATAATTTTATGTTAATGTGGACGTATGATTAATATACGCATATTGTAAAGTTTAATTAATCATACGACACAGTAGGTAACGTTTTAATTTTTTTTGTTATTGTTCTTATTATAGACATTTAGTTTATTTTATTGAAAGAAATTTGGTTCAATAAATAGTAAGCACAAAAGCAGGGAAACCAGGTAGTAGGTATATGTACGCATGTATTTTGAAAGTTAATTTTAGTTAGTGCTTCTTGCTTCGACGACAAGCACTAAATTGTACATTAAAAACTCCTTCGTTTTTTCATTAGAATTTTGTATGTTTAAAAATTTTGTTTAATAATGAAAAACTATTGCCGTTTCATGTCTCGTTTATGTAACGGTGCTTTAGTTTATCATAAAATAGTATCTAAATATGCGAACCTGCTTCTACGACAGCTATAAAACTGATTAGATCTTTTTTAGCTTCTGTTAAAATGCTTATTAGTTTACTCTACTGTATAGCACAATAATTTCTTTTTTTGGGTTTTGTGTAACTTTACTTTTATTCCTTCTTTAATATATTTTATTTTAATTTTAAAAAGTACTTAAGTAAAAAGTAAAGAGAAATAGCATCGTATTAACTTTTTACAACTAAAATTGGCTCTGCTACACTATTGTTTTTATCAAGTAACTCAAATTGTTTTAATTTTGCATAATTACTTAGTGTGGATTTTAATATTGTTTTTAACTTCATCTAAGCTTTATTTCACATCACTATAAATTGTTTTCAAAAATAAAAGAACTAATATAATTTTGTTTTTCAAATAAACTTTTAATTAAAAGCAGATCATAAACATATTTATTTCATTATTTATGTTGTTAAAACATATAACTTAAAAATTTAAAATAATCTAACAGGACTTAAAAGCTAAGCAAGCTATTTTCCTTCTACTATTATATTTCTTTTTCATTTACGTTCTTTTTTGCTGGTTTTTTCCTTCATTTTATTTTTGCTTTTACTATCTTGAAGATTTATTGAATTTCTAAGCGTGCATCGAATTAGAATGTATGGTTATTCAAATGAGTATAATTTGTTATTTTAGGGTTTAATACAAAAAAAAAAAAAAAAATTTTAAATCAAAGCGTAAAACAAAAAGAATAAAAAACATGTAAAACAGTGTAACATTGGCTTGTTAAATAAAGGTATAGAACAATTTTTGGGGGAAAAATTTAAAATTCTCAATTTTTTATAAGCTTTATTATGTTTTCATTATATAATTTTACGAGTGCAATTACTAAATTCATAGTAAATTTGTTTAGGTATGTTATTTGAGCCTTTAAAGGATTTTAAAGCTCGAAGGATTATATAGCTTATTGGTATGCAACCATATATCTGAGTAAGTACATCAGTTGAACATTATTTTATGTAGAACTTCTTTTTTTACAAGATTATTTATTGTTAAATTTTAAGAACAAATTTCAATTATGTTAAATAATTTAAAAATAGTTAAAAAGAAAGTTAAAATGAGTGCAATATTTAAAGGTAAATTATAAATATTAAAATTAACTGAAGCTAGATGGTAATTTAACTAAATAATAATTGTGAAACTAAATAAAGGGTATCCTAACAAGAACGCAAGATTTAAATTTTAAATAAAACACAGATATTTAAAAAAAAAAATGGTGAAACTTTATTATATCGTAAAGTAAGCAGAATGAGGTTATGTATGGAACAACATATCGGGCAGATGGCCGCCGCGGCTTTGCTGGCACACACGCGATCTTTTAATGAAATTTTCAATGACCGTATTGCATAAATGCTGCGGTATTTTATTAATGCAGCGTCCAATTTCCTCTTTTAAGGCTTGAGTCGTAATCGGCTTATTCGCGTAAACCATCGACTGCAAAAAACCCCAAAGAAAAAAGTCTAATGGTGTTAAATCGCACGATCTAGGCGGCCAATTCTGGTCTCCAAAACGCGAAATAACACGACCGGGAAATGACTGATGCAGCAATTGAATTGTTCCTCTGGCTGTATGACATTGTGGCGCCGTCTTGTTGAAACCACAAGCCCTCCTCATTCATTTCTTCTATTCTAGGCAAGAAAAAACTGGTTCAAATGTCAAACAATGAATGGCGCCAAATTTAAATCTTTCGTTCTTGTTTGGACACCCTTTATAAGATTATAGATTTTTAAATGACAAAAGTGAACACGAATTTTTTAAGTTTTAATTTTTTTTTCTTAACAAATATATAGCTTAGTGGGGTTTCATGGATTAGTGGGGATGAAAACTACTTTAATGTCGATTTCAAAAGTACTTGGTTGATTCCGATATTACGGGCTAATTTCGACATACGTACAGCATAAATCGGAAGTGGACATTTTAAATAAGCTTAAAAACACACAAAATTATAAAATATATTGACGTTTTTCTTTCTTAAACAACTTCGGTGAAGAACGAACTTAAGTCTGAAAACTCATTACGAAAGACAAAACACAAAATTTTTTAGTTTTGTTTTGTTTTTATTTTTATGTGTTCATATGTAAAAGAGAAAAGAGAAATAAAAATAGAATATTTCTATTTGCTTTGTAATGTTGGTTAAAGAATTTTGTTTATTTGGTTTTTCATTTTCTTGTTTAAACATTTGCTCGATTGGTATTTATAATAAAATAAGTATTCAAATATTTGGGTAGGAATTTAACAAGACTTGCGAGTAATCTACTGAAGATTCAGAGTAGCATCTGATGAAACAGTTGTATAACGTCTTATTACATATTGTACTAATTAAAAAATTTTTGGAAATTTTCCATGAGAATATGATGGAAAATAATTCATTTTGGACACCAACATAATTTGGAATTAAGCACGAATAAAGATTAAATTTTATGAAACATTTTCTTTTTTTTATAAAATTATTACTCGTACATCACATGTTTGCTTTCTTTACTTCCATAATTAATCATATTTTGTCATCATGTGCTAATTATGATATATAAAATACTTTAATATTTATGTTCACATGTATGTCTAAAAGTAATTTTGTATTTAAGTATATTAAGTTTCAATATAAAATTAAGTCACAAATACAATCATTGTGTGGGTAATGTCATTTTAATCAACACTTACAGATTACCCTGAAGTAGAAAATATGTTAACAGTAAATAGACACGAGAAATTCGTTATTATATTTTCATATTATATTATTTTATTTATTTATTTGCGAGTCATAGTCTGGTATTTTGTTTTCAAAGTTATTAATTTTATAAAAATATGTGAAAATGAAAACAAAGCAATCAATTATAATTGTAATTATATTAAAAACACTTTATAAAATATTTGGTCACCCATTAAAATTTTAAATAAAACATCATTAGGGTCTCAGTAAAAGCTTAATTTTTCAATTTAAAATTTTACCAAATAAAGGACATATCAAAGGATAAAGATTAATTTGGATAGGTCTTGCATGTTGTTTATTTCATATTTATTATTTGTTTTATTTCATATCATCATGCAAGTCATAATTTTACTAAAAAAAAAAGAGTAGAAGCTAAAAATTTGCGGTAAATGTTTTTAACGTAAAAACCCGAAAGCCATTCAAGTGGGCTATTTTTTTTTTTTTTTTTTTTTATTTTTTTTTTTTTTTTTTTTTTTTTTTTTTGGAGTAAAATTATGAGATATATTTTATTTTACGTAAATATGTAATTATGAAATGAACAGAAAACTACATACTCTCTTTGAAAAGATAATACCGTAAAAACAAAATTGCAAAATTCTAGATAGTCAGGACCTTTCATAGGTCCTGACCAAATGCAGTAGTGCTTTACTACGCAAGTAACAGAAACGAAGTCTCCAAGGCTGCTGTAGGGTCAAAGTGGGCATGTGGCAGTCAAAGAGACTTATTAACCCCGAGTGCATTAGGGCAGAGGTTTTTTAAGCCCCAGTAGAAATGAAATAAAACTATACTTGAAGCTTAACAATCACATGAATAAAATTTGTGTGGTATAAGACTGCTCCTCTCTCTGACGGGTAGGACAGGAAATATCGGAGCATGTGCTGTGAGAGTGTCCAGTGGTAGTAAAAGCAAAAAGGCACTAGTTTCAGTAGACTTAAGTGATTAGTCCTACAACAATTACAAGATTCGTGAGGAGTCTCAGATTGTAGTTGGAAACTGGGCTGCACAATAGATCTTAAAGGCTGTGGTGCGATTATAGAATATTGTGGTAATAGTAAAATATTAATTAAAAATTAAATATAATCAAAATATACATATAAATACTAAAGGGTAACACAAGAATACTTGAAAAACACACATCATTAAAAACTTATGTAACATTATATTTAAAAGTTCTTGTAGCCATTACAAGTATTCTTGTGTAACCCTTTAATATATATCTGTTCTGAAAGAATTATATATTTGTTTTATAACAATTATAATTTAAAAACTTATAACCTGCCAAAAGACAAAAAAAAAAAGACACAAAAGACGTTTAGCTTAATTTCGCTTTAGTCATTGTGTTGTGTAGACGTCCAAATTTTATTATGAATAAATATACGCCACAGGAACGAGCAGAAATAGTGACAATATTTATTGAAAATAATCGTTCCATTTTGACACTTAGCGGAAATTGTGTCACAGATATCCTAATAGTTTACATGCGAATTTTCAACAGTACCGTACAAAAGCAGACAGGCCTCGTTCTGGAACACAACGGACATCTTGTAACGCTGAAAATGTGATTCTGGTGCGTTATAGTTTGCAAAGCCGCCAGAAATATCAATTCGGAGACGTGGTTCTCAGTTACACATTTCTGCACGCAGTTTAAGGCGAATTTTGAAAAGTTCCCGTACAAATTTCAATTAGACCAAAAATTGCTACCGATAGATCCTAATCAACTAGTTGAGTACAGTAACGCAATCCTAAGGCTGTCTGGTGATATTGAAGATTTTTCATCTAAATTGCACTGAACGAATTTTTTTATTAATCAAATGAAAAAATTCATTATATTTCAACTAATGACACGTTTCATTAGATCAATGAATGAAGTTTCAATAAAATAATTTTAATGAAAACTTTCATAAAATATATCAATCGTGTTCATTATATATATGAATTTTAAAAATGTCTTTAAACTGCAGATGTCGCGGTTAGGAACAACAATTTTTTTTATTAAAAATTTTTTAACGCACCATACTTATTTAGATAAATTTACTTGGGACACATGCAATTAAGAAGCTTTAACTCGCCACTTAACCACTTCAGCCAGGAAGCTCAGTTTCGTTTTAATGATTAAGTTTTTGTTTTATAGTTACTTTATTTATAAAGTTGCGACAGAAAAAAAGAGAAAAATTTTGCAAAAAAAACCATTGTCTAATGAAATTTTTCATGAAACTTCTCCATTCTCACAAAGAAATTATGAAATAATTAATGAAATATTTCACTAGGCTAATGAAATCGTTTCATTGGATTTGTGAATTATAATTCTTTTAGTATGATGAAGCCCATTTTCTTCTCAGTGGCCACGTCAATAAACAAAACAGTCGGTTTTGTTTAACACTAATTAATCCATAAAACATCTTAAAAATAATATTTGATACGAAATTTGCTGAAATTCAGCCTGAAATGTTGCAAGATATCATAAACCTGCAGCAGTAATTGGAAAATGCGTTTTCAATGTTTTGTTGCTGATAAAATTGTAGCAATAGTGGATATTTTCGGAGGAAGCTACCTACCACCAGTTAGCTAACTAGATTGTAACTAGATAGTTATATTCACTAAATATATTTACTCATAACATTACTATTTTTGTGCTGAAGACTTAGCTTGGTGTCACAGCTGCCACTAGTAAGCTTTTTTGATTAACTAGCAAAATAAAGAGCTATCGCCTTGTGAGTAAAGGTCAATTTTCAAGGATTGAAGTTATTGAGTTATTAAACAGTTTACCATAATTCTGATACCATAAAAAACTATTTTAAAAATTATTATAAGTAGAAATTTACTTAAAGCCTTTTATTTAAAATGTATGTGTCATGCAGGCATACAAATTAATTTTTTTATACATATTTACTCCACAATTAAAAAACTAAAATATATGAATAAAGAATTCGTATGTCAATAATCTAAGCGAAGAGTACTTTAAATTTTTTTATATTTTAAATTTATATTTTTTGTCATTTGCTTTTATTGTTCAATCTCAGTTATTTTTGTTTCAAGAATGTGTGTGCATGTAATTAAAAATCTCCTAAACTCTTAAACTCTTTTTTTTTTTTGCAATGCATGATTCAGGATTTAATACTCACGTTTCTTTAACATATAAAATGTGCCGTTTCTTTTTCAGCAATAAATACGAGTTTTAATAAAATAATAAAAAAAAACAAATAAAATGCTAAATTAAAGGAAAATGATTTAAATCTATTTAGTTGAAATTTTTAGTTACGTGAGTATATTATTTTCTTCTAATTTTACTAAATGAAGACGTTAAATATATATAAAACTGTATCCTGATTCTTCAAAATTTTATTATAGCGAAACTTATCTCTTGCTATAATATGACTTGGCAGGCTTGCAGATCTTTAAAATACTGGTAGCTAGATTACACCAAATGTATTAAAAATACATTTTAATAATACCTGTGCTAATAAAAAAACAATTGTTCAAGTCGACTTAAGTAAAAATTGACTTGTTACCACAATTAACTCAATAACTTGGATGGGGAGCGATATATTCCACAATTAAAACTTGTAGGTATCTCCCTTATTCTAATAATTAATGTTAATTAATGTTAACTTACTTATACTAAATTGTTATTATTATTATTTATTAATAACTTTTATGTAAACTTGTTTGTTAATATTATTGTTTTTAATATAACTTCTTATACCTTTATACTACTTTCACTTGAAAGTTACGCTATTGCTAATATTTGTTATTGTTAAGAATCCTATGAATTTTTTATATAAGAAGGAACTTTTCGGCTTTTTTAATATAAGGCATCAAGCTGGCTAAGAAAAATTTGCTTGCCAGTGGCTTTATCAAGAGCCGCACTTAAACCCAACACATTATAAACTATACTGTTTTCATAAAAAAAAAATGTTTAAGTCTGCTAAAGTTGTAATCTCCTACAATAACTTGTTAAGGCATAAGCAATTTTTGTATATTGTCGCATATATGTGATATTATTACTAGCATATCTAAACGTAATTTTTTTTGTAATTTTCGTATCAATTTGTACATTATGAAAACGATACAAACTAACCTAAATAAGAAAAAAAATATTTTTCTGCAAAGAGTCTGGAGTTAAATTTAAAAAAAAAAAATTCTCTTTTGAAAACAAAATTGTCCTTTAAAATAAATACTTAAGAACATTTACAAGAAATAATTAAAACTGCAATTTAACTATTTATATATAATTTTTTTAGTTGCCTTCTAGAATTAAGTTTGCAAAGAATTTTAAAGTAACATATTTCTGCAACCAAATATTTGGTTTTATTTATTTTTATTTTCATAAAGTGCAGTACAAACAAAACTTTTATTTTTCAATTTTTCAAAACAAAAAGTTTTGCAGCATAATAAACATTTGCATAATTTTGTATACAACAGAAATTTTGTGCACTAAAAAAGGAAATTTACAAAAAGAAAAAAATATTTGTAAGAAAAATTTCGAATGCATAGTTGTTTTTTTTTTTTGTTTTTGAAGAATTAAAGAACATGCCTTTTGCAGTGCAACAATGCATGTTTTAGCATACTTTAAACATAAACGAGTGCATAATGTACTTGTAGACCGGATAGCGTACCGGCAAACATTTTGAAAAATGGTTACAAGAAGTGACATCAAAAGGATGACTTTAAATGATTGTTTTTTTTTTAAGTAAGAAAAAAGAATATAATTTTCGTAATAAAAAATAGTAAGTGAAAAAAAAATCCGAGAGTGAAAAATATAAATACATAAAGCAAATATTTTTACCGACTTCTTAATTTTGCGCTATACATAATAATTTTCAGGTAAGGGAATAAAATACCACAATTGCATGTTGTTTTCTCAACAGTAATAGCCATGACCATTTCATTTTAAGTTAGATTTAGCCTTTTTTCTCACATTTAACCTTAAAATTTACGATTTAGCTCTTAGCCTTTTTGTTTTTCAAAATAGCCTTAAATACTGTTTTTTGAAAAAATGAAAACAAATTAAGAAAATTTTTAATTTTAAGCTGTATATTTTTAACCTTTTTCTAGCTTATTCTTTAGTAAAATATAGCTTATTTTTTTTAGCTCTTGGCAACGCTAAAAACCATTGCAATTTACCTTAATGAACAAAAATTTCACTTTTAATTTTTATATCAGTTAATTAAAAACTTGTTTTCATTTCGTTCTAAAGGTAGTGTCAGTCAGACTGACCTTTTTTTAATTTTAAAATTGCAACATTTATTTTTTAATAGAGTTGTAATTCTTGTATCGGACTATAAAGAAGATCAGTGTAATGACAGATCATTACTTTCTTCATGAAATTTTTAATGCCACAAATTCCCGGTAGTGGGTGTATTTATTTCTTATGGAGTGCTTGAGAATTTTCTGAGCCCCAAATTTGACAATTTTGTGTATTCAATAAGCACTTCTAATGGAAATTCGCTTCATTGGAGAAGATGACTTTTTCTTAAAAAATTTTCATTGACTTCACTATGCTTTACTTACCTTTGTAGATCGCTCCACATTTATTAATCAAAATAAAATAAATTTCAGTGTTTTCACTTGCACAAAAACCAAATTTCCCTAAAATTATAAAATGCACTTTCACTGAGACAGCTATAACAAGATAGATATTTATATTTTATTTTAAAATAAATTTCTTTTTTAGTTTTTAGTCATAATAACCTATAAACACATTTTTTTAAATAAATTTTTTTTTCAATATATAAAAAGAAAATTAAAAAAACATTATAAATCATACAGTTTAGTTCTTAATACATAAAAACCTATAAAATCAGTACCTTTAAATTATTTTAATCTATGTACATCAAAAACTGCTTTTTCAAAGATTTATTTATAAACTAGCACCAGCACACTATTTAAACAAGTAACTCCTACATTAGGTTTAAAATTGAGCAATGGTATTTTTCTGTTATTGTACAAGTATGTACAATATTTTCAACAACAACCATTATTTATAAACATACAATATTTAATAAAAGAAATTTATAAACTATTACTATGAGGATATTGACCGTAATAAATCAACAAACATGCCTGTGTATAGTATGCCGGCAAAAAAAAATAAAAAAATAAATAAAATTCAAAACATGCAATGCAGACATAGTACCTACACACATACACATAAATTAGTTTTTGTAAACGCCCACACATTTCGAAAACTCCAGTTATGTAAATAATAATGATTTTAATTTACAAAAGGCAATAGAAGATTAAATACAACCAACCGCAGTTTCAAATCAATGTAAACTTTTTTGTATGAGCATGTGTATATTGTATATTAGAATATACAATAACTTTCTATTGTAGCGTTTAGAAATATTCCAAAAGAAAAACAAAAAAATTTAAAATTGTTTTTTACATTTCCATAGGGATCTGTAACACATTCTTATTTATACAAGAGCATACATACTCTCCATAAATTAAAAAAGACAGGCAAATTGTAATAAAGTATGAGTCAGTATTTTTTATTTATTAATTTTTTGCTTCTTTTTTTAAATACTCGTATTTATATTGAACATGAATGAAATTTTAACTGCAAAATTCTTCTATTTATACAAATACTATTTATATACAATTACGTGCATGTTGCATATATACATATGTAACAACTGAAAAATTTCTGACATTTGACATTTATGTCATCAGAAAATTAACTATAAACAAAATAAAAAATTTTCGTATCCTTATGTATAAACTTGTATATCAAATATAAAGGCTTTATGAGAAGTAGCAAATAAAGAGAAATAAAATAGCATTAACTTAAATACTAAATAGAGAGAAAAGTAATAAAATAAAATGGAAGCATGTCGGTAACAAAATTTAGTTAAACTAAACCAAAATTAAAAAAAAAAAAAATACTTGGAACAATCTTGAGCTTTTGAAAAAAATTTAAGGCGGTTAATAATTTAACAAGACATAAGCGATTTTTTCATACTACCTGCAATTTTTTCAATAATTTGTTTTTTTTTTAATACAACATTTAATTTAATTTTAAAGTTTAATTTAAGTTTTTTGTATTAGAAAAATCTTTTTTTCTAGCAAATATTTTTTTCAATAAAACTATCAACTGTAAAATATCTTTATTAAAAAAGAAAGAAAGTATGTATTTTTGTAACACATTTTTTAACTACATATATTTGTGTAAGTACATGTTTGATAAACATCTTAACTTTGTTTAATGTTCAATACAAAATAAATAGTAAATACTTTTAGATGCTTCAAGAAATGTTCAAAACTAAAAATATTTCACATACAGTCATCGTTATTCTTAAACTTTATTCTTTGTGAATACTTCTTAACAAGAATGTTATTTAAGTGCTTTGACACTTTTGAAACTCTCCTCTCTTTTCCCCTTGCTCTTACTGCATGGTAACAGTTTTAAGTATATATATTTTGATTTATGGAAAATTCTTTTGGTAGATAACTTTAACGCTTCTATAGAAAATAATTTTTTTTACAACAATTTAAACTTTTTTTATAGTTTTGAAATTTAAATATTAAACAATTTTTAAAGAACGTAACTAATATTTTGAATGCTTTTATTGCGAAATTTTATTTCTCTGTAACTGTTTATCGTTACATGTACATAAACTGAATGATAGTTGTTAGAGAATTTTGAAATAATTATTTTACTTAGGCCCACTATTACAACTTTCGACAGTTACAGTTAGGATTTTTGTGGGGCAAATAAATGGCTTTTGCGTAAAATTTTGAACCAAAATTTGAGTAGACAGTTAAAGACACACTATCCAATATTTAATGTATCAAAATATTTAATTAAATGTTCCACCAAGACCTTGATATTTAACTTTAACTATCGGTAACTTGTAATAATGATCCTTAAACATATTTTTATTTTGGGAGTTTAAGCACTTAAATAATTTATCTATAAATGTATTTAGTTTACTCCCTTCGTTATTATTTACTAGTTTTGATATGAAAGAACTTAAACCGATTTTTGTTTACTTTTCAATTAACTTATATTAGCATTTCATGGTATTTTTTTAGTTTTCCTTAAAATTAAATTAAATTTGCAATGAAGATTTTTTTTGGCGGTTTAATAAAATTGTATACAGGGTATTTCAATGGTACATGAGTTTGAAACTGTTAAATATAAATATTTTTATTTTGTTAAAAAATATATGCTTATGGCATTTGTATGCCATGATAGGCATCAATCGTAATTAGCAAGGAAAAAGTTTACAAATTCTAAAATTAATATAGAGGCCAAAATGCATAATAAACGCTTATTAAACAGATATATTTTTTTATATCAGCTAAAAAAAAAATATTTATAATAAAAAAATTTTAAGCAGACTATCACATCCTTCGTTTTATTTAAGAAACAAAAAATAATTTTAGTTTCTTTTAAGTTTATTTGAGTTTCTTTTCGTAAAAAAATCCAAGTTCTTCGTGTTCAATATCGGAATATAATTATTAATTTTCATGTAGGTACTAGTATATAACTACTTCGTTAGCAAAGTACCATACTGTCGCTATTATAATTTTTTACTTCATTGTAGACCATTTAATCGAGCTTAGTACAAATAAAATCAAAAGGTATCATAAGAGCATATAAAAATTATCATTTTCTCGGTTTGTTGATTTTTCTATTTACTGAACAACGTTTGAGCTGCATATGATAGTTTTAGATTCGTTAATCTCTCAATGATTTTTTACTTTGATCAAGAGCGTTTGACCCTGTTTGACTATTGTGTCCCATTTATGGTTTTCCACCTTGCTTCAGATTATTTGAGCCAAATCTCGTACTTTTAGTTTCCTTAATAATAAAATATCAAAAAGTACCAAAAAAGAAAATAGTAAAAAGTACCATTTGTCCAGTTAAATATTTTTTGCTTTACTTAGTAACATTTGAGTTCATTTTCGTACATCTGGGTTGGTTAATAATAAAATATTAGAAAGTACCTTTAAAACTTATAAAAAGTAATATTTTGTTTTTTAATGGTATTTCTTTTCACCTGAACCGCTTTAGACTTACCATTGATTTTTATTGAATGCTTCAAAGTAGTAATAAAATACATATACGTTGCATAAATTTACATACAAATTCATATATAGAAATAGTAGTAAAAAGGGGTACGTATTTTACCCTTTATTTAAATATACATTTTAGGCTTTCTTAAGAACAGACGAATACAATTTAGTTTTGTCGCTGTGATAGTTAATTTGAAAGATAACTTTGGTTACAAAAAAAAAAAAAGATATTAGTGTATTTTGTCTTTTATCCCGCAAATGTACAAATTTCAAATAGTACTAAATACTCATCCGCATATTGAATTTTGGCTCTATGTAGTAGTTCCAGAGATATAAAAGGTCCGATTTTACCCGCTTTTACCGCCTTAATATTTGAATTTCCAAAAACCCTTCCTTATTCTTTCTACAAATTGTGAGAGGAGCCTACGCACCGCATTTGAAGTCTATACCTTTACTGATGAAACACAACTTAAGCGTTCGATGTTTTCCGCACAAACATTTAAAAGTCGCTGCTGAAAGCAGCCGTGAAATACTATTTTTTTATTTTGGCAGCGACTTTTCTTATGTTCTCTTTTCAGAACACAAATTCTCTCAACAATATTGCCACTCTCTTATGAAATTTCATACAATTTGTAAACAAACACAAAAAAAAAAAATTAGAACGAAATCAAATCAAAAGAACATTTGAAAGTTCAGTTAAATTAATAATTTTTAAATTTTTAAATAAAATGACTGATATTATTGAAAAATTAATTGAAAAAGTTTATAAGTATGATTGCAGCAGAAAATCCACAAAAACTTTTATTCAAAACAAGACTTGTGGAAATGTAAAAACATTAAATAGCAGTTCGTGAAGTTGCAGCCGTCGTTTCAATTATGAGCCCATTTTTCTGAGAGTCGTTTTGTTGTTTCATCATTTAGGCGTTTGGGCTGGAAAATTATGATAAATCAATCAGTCAGTCAGTAACTTTAATCTTTTATTGATTCCAAATTTAATTTAATCTTTATAAGAAACTCATTATTTTAAATAATTTTCTTTTAATGTTATTTAAATTTTTATTATTTATTTGTTAGTTTATTTGACCTTTTTCTTTTAAATAATATGACTATTGTAAAGGAAAAAGGTCAAATAAAACTAACAAATAAATAATTAAGGAAAGCACACCAAATACCATTAGATGATGTCATACAGGGATTTGAAAATAAATAATACAAACAAGATATTTATTGATAAGCATAAGACAATGGGGAATAAAATTATAAGGACCAAAGCTGGAATTGCATTTCTTATATATAAAATTTTGTTTGGTGTAACCTTATTATTGTACACCCTAATTTAATTTTGTTAAGCAGATTTTTGAAATATGTATTTTTAATAATTTGATTAATCCTGAAGAAGCTACACAAATTGAAGGGAAATATCGATATAAAAGCAAATTTTTTAAAAATAAGACCTCAAGCTTAATAAAATAGTCATATTATATAAATTTTTATTAATTACAAAGAAAATTTACTTAATATATTTTTTGTGCTTATATTTGGAGAAAACAAAATAAATAACATTTTTATAAATGAAAACTAACTACATAAGGATTGGCAGCCTGACAGCCATATCTGAGATAAGCTGTTCAAGAAATGAGCATCGAGATATTTTTGGCATACGTTGAAGGGCTGCGCCAGCCTCTATTGCAGTAATCAAAATAAATTAACAAAAAAAGCAATTTTTATAAATAAAAATTTACATGCTTAGGATTACAAAATAAAAGGAACATAAAACAGCTGTTAATAGAAAACCCTTTACATAATAAAAAAATATTATAATAACGAAAAGCAAATCCTTAATAAGCCTGGCTTATTCGTCCATAACTTTTAATGCACTTTCACAAAATCATATAAGAAAATGTGAAACACAATATTTTAATGGTAATGCACAGTGGTAGGTTATGAAAAAAATTAACCAAAAATTATTTTTTTTATTAGGCCTGATTTTGAGTGTCGTTGTCATGACAAAAACAGCGATATGTGGCAATGCCAGCTTTATAAGGTATATTAGCTTGTCATAAATTCGACTACGACAGCGACACTCGTAATTAGTCCTCTTATATATGTTTGTTAATATTTTATAATTTCTATTAAATTCATAAAAAAAATTTTTGTTTAATAAACATTTATTAAAAAAAATTTCTCTTAGAAAATGGGCTTAATAGCCCTTTTAAACAAAAATATTTTTATGAATTTGACTGATAATATTTATTTTTTTGGAATTTCTTCAATAATTGTCTACATTAACTCAATGTGCGAGGTATGATAAAAAAAGCGTTATTTTCAATTTTCGTGAGGTACGTATGTTCGATTTTCGCATTTTTTTATGTTGGTACACATGTCTGTTATTTATGTTGACAATATCAGACATTTTGGATTGTCAGGAGTCTACTATGAGCAGAACACAATATTAATTGTGGTATAAACGGTTTAAGGCAGGCCGAGAAGATGTCAATGACGATGCCCGCCCTGGTCGCCCGAGCACGTCAACAACCAATGAAAACATTGAAGCAGTGAAGAAAATGATTTTGGATAATCGTCGAATCACTACTAGAGAGGTTGCTGATGATGTTGGCATATCGTTCGGCTAATGATATGGAATTTTTTCAGAAATCTTGGTCATGAAGCATGTGGCAGCGAAGTTTGTTCCAAAAGTGCTGAATTTTGACCAAAAAAATCGTCGCTTGTTCGTAATTTTTTAGCCAAAAACAACACCGTAATCATGCACTAGCAAAATCCCTAGAAATTTTTAAAACATTTTTTTATATAATTTATATTTTTGCTATTATTACGGGCCATAGTTGCACTGCAAGAGCTGTAAGTGAAATTCTGCAGTAACTTACATTACTTTTTTTAAATAATTAATTAATAAATATTATGAAAATTTACACATGTTGCGCATTTTTCACAGGGAGTTCTTATATGATTAAAAATAAACTGCCACTGTGCAATGATTTGAAAAAAATTTATCAGAAAAATATATAAGCTAACGCACGTGCATAGCATATACACAATATTATAATAAGAATAATAATAATAATAATCAGTTTCACTATACTTTAATAGTACGAGTAATAATCCCATTTAACTGACTCATTCCACTACAGGTCAGATACAAAAGGTTTTCTCGTCCATAAACATGTCAACAAAAACAGAATATAAACCCCAACAACATTTATTAAATTTTCTTGTGTTGGTCTTTCTCATTCATGAAACATTTACTTCTTATATCAAACGATGAAAAAAAAAATATGTATAGAAATCATTGCAAAATGAAAGACAAAAAGAAAAATTGTTTAAAATTGCACAAATGATATTAAATATTTGTTGAAAGTTATCAAAGTCACCAAAATTTATTGACAGAGATACACGTATAACAATAAAATTGGAAAATTTAAATAATATCAAGAAGATAATGCTCTGAAATATAAGTCCAATCTTTTCATTGGTTTTTATTTAATAATTATTTTATTAAATTAATATATTATTTTATGAAATAAATATATATTTTTCAAAAGGTTTTCATACTTTGAGCTTTGAAATAAGTTTGGGAAAAGGTTAAAATATTAATGTTAAATGTTATATTATTATTATATATTTTTATGTCGATATTATGTCTCAATTTTGTGCAGCTTCTTTATGACAAATGAAATTGTTTGAGGAATTATTTATATGAAATATACTTTATTTATGCACTCTTTCATTTCAAAACTAAGAAATGATTAAAAAAAATTTTAATTTGTGCAAATCCAGGCTTAATTTACTTTAATATTTATTTATTAAACATGAATCATAAATATTTTAACATAAACATGATTATATTATTCTAATCATGGGAAGTTAGTAGAAAACCATAAAACTGGTCAAAGCACAGAAAGTATAATATTTTTGATAGAGAATCTGTTAAAAAAAAAAAAAGAAAATAAAATTTTTTTATAGAATAAAAAGCACAAAACAAGAATGCCGACTTTTTTATACCCGCACTGCAAGCAATAGTTCTTAAAATATCTTTTTCACAGTTCCGGTGAGCTAATGAACGAACGTATGAAACAGTGAGAGTGATCCAAAACAAACTGAATGATAATTGTATCTGTGATTTATTGCGGCTCCATAGAGCCATAGATCGGGTCACTGAAATTTTGACAAACATGTGATTACAGTGGGTCTAAGATCAAATAACTTTTGCAAAAGTAGTCAGAATACTAACAAGAAAAAGACTACGTAACAATATCTCTGGTCTTTTAGATACTAGGGGATCGGCACGAACTCCATTTCGGGAAGTGCTACCCGTGTAGCTTTTCTATGCTGTTAGCTGTGGGGGTCTCCGATATATCCGTCCAACTGAATATTCTTTTTTAACTATTTTTAGAATGTCGCTTTCAGTACTAGAATATTTTTGACAAATCACAGAATGTGTTGTTTTCAAATAATTGATGGAGGTTTAAGTAAAACCAAAAATTATATTCCACTTAAACACTTAAGAGCCATGCAGTAATAATTCTACATTAAAATTTCATTTATTACTTATAGTCATTTTGCCAAATATATTTATATGTATTAGGGCGGGCTAATTTTTTTTTTTTTTATGAATCGGATTGTCTATCCGATTTTATGACGAATTTAATTAAATTATTCTATGTACATATATATGGAAAAATATCTATTTTGAAATTTTGGGGGGCTCCAAATCCGACTTAGAGCTATGGTCTCTTGAGCAAAATTTCTCAGCATCACCTATATATTACGTTTTTACTATACGCTTCATCAAAAAAAAAATCGTTCCATACATTTTGACCCGCCTTAATAAATCTATATCTATATACATATATATGTATAATACTTGCGGTGATATAGATTTATTTTTTGAAAATAAATTTCTTTTACGAACTTATCTTAATGAAAACTTGATCACCCTTGCTTGTGTATTATAACATTTATTTATCATGGTAGGCATGTTTCAGAAAATATAGGACAATAAAGACGCTGGTCGGTGTACATACCTGACTGTCAATGCTATTCAAAGGAATTTGTTATTATCTTTACTTTTGTTATTATAAGACCATATTCTTACTTGTATCAACAGCAACAAACTATGTGCACTTATACACAGTCAAACATACTTACAACCACCAAGGAGCACTAAAGAAATCATGACATTTTTGCGAATATCCGTATCAATATTTAGCATGCATGTCGTGCACACGCTACCACTTAAGAACATTTTAATGCCACAAAAAAAGCAAGTGTGTATACATAACAATATTTTTTATTTTTTCAAGCACATAAAATATGAAAAAAAAAAAAAATAATAATAATAACTTAAATGTATTTTTTGTGTTTATATGCCGACAAATATATTTACTTACACAAGTATCTAGTATCTAGTATAATAATGAAAATATAAATATACACACACAGCTAATAGTGTTAAAGTTACAATAAGAGTTTTATGATTTTGGCCATTTTTAAATGACTGCAAGAATAATAAAGCAAAAGATGATCTACTTAAACACACAAATATATCCATATGCATGTATGCCTTAGCTTAAGTATACAAAATTTAATTAAAAACTATTTTTTTTTTTATAAAAAAGGATTACTATAACTTTGAATTGCAACACACAAAAAAGAAAAAGAAATTATTTTATGTCACATTCATCATACATTTTTATGTTGACTTTATTATCATTTATATTGTTGGGGTATGCCATAAAATTTCATGACTTTCTTTTGAAATTTTTAACACAACTTCAAAGAAGGAAATATGTATGTATGCGTTTGCTTAAATTTTTATAAAAATAAGGCTGCCAATAAAAAGTTTTGCAGTAATAATGTTATTAATGGGTGAAAGACGGACTAACATTTTTTATATGATTTTATCACAATTTCTTCTCTTTAAATAAGACAAATTTACAAAATCAATTCAAATTTCTATTAAGTAAAACTGAAAAGTGTTTCAAAAGTATTTTGGATTCCTAATTTAAAATCTGCGCTATGTTATTTCGCAAATTCCAAAACTCAAGTGATGAAGCTACATACGAGTATATGAGCATTAATTTAAAACGGTTGGTTCTAACTCGTATTTGTTTAAAAAATCTGAAATTCTACATTAAAATTTGCTTCAAAACCTACTTACACTGCTTTTAAATATATTGACTAGTTTTAGAAATTATTATTATATTTTTAATTAATATACAACATATTAAATCATTTGGAATTATAAAGCACGAATCAAGACAAAATTTTTTGAAACTTTATAATTCCAAACAATTTAATATGTTATGCAAGATAAATTTTCTGTTTTTCTATTTCGGTTGTATTTGTGGACCTATGGATCTCATTTTTTGCACAGGTATTACGATTGTCATTTCAAACAAAACTGTATACCATTTTTTTTCCTTTTCATTGTTTATACAAAATATGAAAAAAAACGCACTCAATGGTCAAAAATTGAGGTAGTTGCGGTTTTTGACTCATAGTTACACTATTTATGAACCGATCTGGCTGAATTTTAATAGCAATAATCTGACAGAAACTGACTAAACTTTTCTGTATGTTGCCTAGGGACTTCAATGACTTGACGGACAGACAGACAGACGAACATCGCTAAATCGACTCCGCTATTCATAAGGATCCAGAATATACAAATTTATTTTTTAACATAATTTATTTTTTCTTTTTGCAGATTATAACTGAACTCTTGGAAATTTAAAATGAATACGTGCAGTCCACAACAACGCATTTAAATTATCGATTTTTATTATTCTTCTCAACGATCAATTGTTCTGACCCAGCGAAATTATCGCCGTTTTTTTTAACGTAAGATCAGCGCCCACATCTTCCATGATTACAAGCTTAGTTCACCGTTTTGAGGAACTGGGTTCAGTTGCCGACCGTCCAGGAAGAGGTGTTCATCGAAATATTCGTACTGAAGACAACGTGGAAGCTGTGCAGCAGAGTGTTGCAAATGATCCATCTGTCTCAACTCGTCGCCGTTCCGGCCAATTGGGTATACCCAGAACTACATTACAGACAATTTTAAAGCTGGATCTTAAGATGTATCCATACAAAGTTCAAATTGTGCAACAGCTTCTACCGCAAGACCCCCAACAACGACTACAATACGCTCACTATGTCTCATTTGGGCCACCCGTTATATACTTTATAAGATGTCCCATGTAGTGTGTAGAAATTACAAGCGGAATCACAAAGTTTTGAAAAATTCAATTTTAATTTTTTTTTTTTAGGTTTATAAGTTTATATTTACATGCATAAGTTTTACCCAACACTATTTCACCAAACACATATTTCTTATTAGAGTGACGTAGATCAGTTTGTAACTGTACACACTAGGTGTCATAAAACATTATTCCACTAAACACTTATTTGTGATTGGAGTGACGTAGATCAATTTGTAACTGGACACACCAAGAACTCATATTTCGTGGGAAGTTTATTTGGGTGTGTATTGCGAATCCTATTTCATTGTTTGTGTTGGATTTTCATTTGACTCTTTTACTGAATAGAAATAAAGAATAAATATGATTGTAAATTAATTTAAGTTAGTTTTAACAAATTCCTACTCGTGAAGTAAAATTAGAATAAAAAATGAAACAATAAAAAATAAATAAATTTTTTAAGTTTTAGTTTTTTATTTAAAAGGGAATTAAAATTAAAACATACTCGTACATACAAGCTAACACAAATCTTATATGTTGTTTTTACTTTTTTAATTAAAAAAAACAACTGTTTTTTATTTATTTTTTATTTAGTTTATTTTTATTAAATGCACTCGCAGAGGATGGAACTACAACTGATTTTACATTTTCTTGTTATTTATTGTGTTGTCTTTTATAGTTCTAATTTTAGCCAATCGTTACAATTTTATAAATGCAAAAGTGCCAGTTTTGCATTATTATAATTAAATAAATTTTTATTAGTAAAATGTTGAAGCTAATGAACTTTACTAGACTGCAAGGTTGCAGTTTATTGTCAACACAATTTTTGTGTGAACGGAAATGAAATTAGATATTATTTTATTGAGGTTATTTAAATGTTTCTTTATCAGAATTATGCTTTTGCAGTAGTTTCACCTTTGGGTTAATTCTGCTATAAACTCATAAATTTTATCAGGGTTCGTATAGATAACTCACATGCTGCACATATGTTAGGGTCCATAAACTTGATTTCTTATTATTTTTGTTCCACTTATTTTATTGCTAAATACATTTTCTGATTAGTAAGAATTATTTCATTCGTAAAGTTAACAAACTTATTGCATAAAAAAACTAAATATTTAAATTTTCTTCATAAGATTTATTTTAATATAAATTATGATTAACAATACAATAAAAACCTTTTTTTATACGACACACCGAAAAGAAAGGTAATTGGTTTTTTCGTTTAAAATAATTAATTTTTTGCATAATAAAAAAACAGGTCCAAGGGTTGGCCCCAGCTATAACTTTTTAGTGCTTCCTTTAAAGAACACTTTAACTTACATATATCACTAAGTATAATCAATTAAATTTCTTCATTGTATTTATAAAAATTCTCGTACAAAATTGCTGTATAAATTCATGCTATTCTTTTTATTTTTTGCATTTGGCAAACACTTGTGTTATAAATCTATTACAATATGAAGAAAAAAAAACGAATCGATAGATATCGTATGAGATGATTTGCTTACTCGACACACATCGAAATATTATTCGATGCGATATCGATTTCATTTGAAATCAGCACTCCAAATACTTTGGCAACAGTTTTCAGTTACCCTGGTCCGAAACTGAGTATACCAAGTGTGATACTAACAAGGGCTTAATTTTTTTTGTTTTTTGCCAAGAGCATGATTATTGATCAATATTTATTTATTATTTTTTTTTTTGCATTTATAGCTTTAGCATCGTTTAATAACAGTCTATTACTTTTCTTTATAAGTCATTTGCACACCCACAATTTTTTTTTATTTTTGCTTAAAGCAAGTTATGAGAAAAATTTAATTATTTTTATACATATGCGGATAAGCATAAACACTTTATATTTATACCAAGTTCATGACAAGCAGTTGCCTTAAGGTGTAAGAAAAATATACTCGAAAATATACAAGTTTGACCCAAGAACAAAAACATACGTGTAAGCACATTAAATGTATTAACAAATATGTATTTTGTGTTTTGTAAGAAGTAAGCTTATAAATATTTTTGTTTTAATATTGAAATATTTACGAGAAAGAGAGAGGAAGAAAGTACCTGTATGTATATCAATTAAAAAATTAAATAAATATTGGTTACAAATTAATAATTTTAAATACAAATTCAAATCAACTTTTAGAAAAAAGCAAATGAAATATGTTTTGAAAAAAATTTTCAGCGCTGATTTCACACATAACGTGTGTAATTTATACATGGCGCACCTAATAAATTATAAATATTCTGGGTCCTTATAAGTAGCGGAGTCGATTTAGCCATGTCCGTCCTGACCGGTTGTCCGTGTGTATGTTAAAATCAACTTTGCCCTAGAAGACCTACAGAAAAGTTTAGCTTGTAAATTTGTTGAAAATTTCTGTTGTCAGTTTGATATTGAAATTCAGCCCAATTGGGTCATAAATGGCTGAGCTATGAGCTCTGAAGTGCAACTACCTCTATTTTTGGACCATTTTCGGAGCATTATTTGCGTAATTTGTGTAAACCACAAAACGGACAAAAAAACTTTATAGGCAGTTTCATCAGAAATAATAGCCATAAAATCTGTGCAAGAAAAAGGAACAATCGGTCCACAAATGGACGTGGAATATCAAAAATACAATTTAAATTTAGACTTTCATTAATTTTTGCTTTTTTTTTAATATTTTATCAAAACTAAAAAGATGTAGTATATAGTTCTTTCAAACATCATCTATTTTTTGATCATTTTATTACTGTTATTTGCATAACTTGTGTAAACCACAAAACGGACATAAAGTCTATGCAACAAATCGGAGCAATCGGTCCACAAATATGTTAGACGACTGTAATTTTAAATTTTCATTAATTTTTGCTTTGTCTAAACTAAACAAAGTAGTAAGCAGTTTTTTCAAATGTGACGCAGCTATGACTAAAAAATAACGACTATACCTACTTTTTGATCATTTTTGGTACTTTTTTTGAGTACTTTGTCTAAAGTACACAACGTACCAAAAAATGTGGTATACAGTTTTAACCCATTTAAGCCCGCCGTGCCAATTTGGGAACACTTTCTTTTAGGGGTTATAGGTCTATAGGTTGTTGATTTTATTTTATATATATTAACATTATTGATTAGCAGAAGGTTCAAGAATTATATATAACATTAAAAATTTTTAGTAGATTACATGATTTTGTGATAACAATTTTTTTTAATTTCACTATAAAATCATTTTAGAGGTGCGCATGGTTATATAGTTATTATTATGTTTGAAAAGCGAATATCGCATAATTTTTCTTTATATTAATAAATTTGGTACAGAACAATATATTTATATATCTTGCTAATAAATATAATAAATTCAATTTGTAAAATTTTATACGGCTTGAAATATTGATGTACCAATTTTGGCACAACGGATACAAATGTACGAAATTTAAGACAACTGTAAACAGACTACACAAACAAAAAAATCTGTGAACCGTTTTAGAATAACATGCATATGCCATTCTTTGAGTAAATGAGCGATATCTAGAAATGTAAATGGTTCATCAGTATGATTTTGAAGACTTTTTCTACGTAGGCGACTCAAAACAATCAACACAATTTCACTCTCACCGTAGCAGAGCTAAAGGTTTTTTTTTTGGGATACTAATTCTTTCAGGTCACCACATTGGAGTTGAAGTAGTATCAAAAGCAATGTCCAGAAATAGGTTCCAAGAAATAAAACGAAATTTACATCTTGTTGATAACGATGATGCTGTAACCACTACTGATAAAATGTTTAAAGTTAGAAAGCTGTCGGATCTTCTTATAAGAAAATTTAATCAGTGGAACGTTTTTCATGAAGAAATTTCAATCAATGAGTCTATGGTGAAGTATTTCGGTCATCATACGGCAAAGCAATTTATTCATGGTAAACCTGTGCGCTTTGGCTACAAGAATTGGGTTGCAGCAAGTTCCTATGCCTTTGACATATATTGTGGAAAATCAAATAATAATTCTAACGAGCCATTGGGTAGCAAGGTTGTGAAAATGGTGCCGAACAACTTGGATACTAACCCTGCCAATCATAAAATTTTTTTTGACAACTTTTTCACTAGTTGTGAACTTTTTCGGGATTTAGGCGAATTAAAATATCGTGCCACTATATGTGAAAATCGTACCAAAAAGTGTCTACTTCTATCAATAAAAGATATGATGAAGAATCTAGAGCTGAGTTTGATTATCGGTACGATAAAAATAATGAGATACTGTTGGTCCGCTGGAAGGACAATAGTATTTGTACAATGGCAACAAATTAGGACTCCTTTGATCCCGTAGGAATTGTGAGAAGATGGAATTCAGAAAAAAAGCAAAAGACTGATATGAAAATTCCATGCCTGTTTCAAAAATATAATAAGGCCATGGGCGGAGTTGATGAGATGGACCAGTCTATTTCACTACATAGAATTCGTATACATGGCAAAAAATGGTGGTGGGTTTTATTCACTTACATGATGGATATGGCCATATCCAATACATGGCGGTTACATATCATTTCTGCAGAAAACGTCATGGATCAGTTGTTATTCCGTAGAAATATAGCTAGATTTTATCTAAGACAGTTGCTAAAACATTTTGCTCACCCATCTTCATCAAATATTGAAGGTTTACGACTAGACGGAGTTGATCACGTGCCTGAGAAGTTGCTAAATCGTGTGCGCTGTGCTGTTTGCCATAACAGAAGTCTTTGGGGCTGCCAAAAGTGCAAGAAAACACTTTGCATTGAAAAATGTTGCTTTAAAAATTTTCACTCATAAGTGATCATTGTGCCAATTTGGGAACACCCCTCTAATATCCGAAAAATATATATATTTAAAAATTTTTTTTTTTATCTTTTATTTATCTTCAATGAATTCAATAATAAAATGAAAAGAAACATTAATTTTTCCAGGTGGTTTTTGTTTGGGTCCAAATGGGTTAATATAAATGTTAATGTTTGTGCCAAAACTCAGAATGATCGGTTCACAAATGGCTGAGAAAAATGAAAAATATAACCGATATTTCACATTTTCATTAAATTTTACTCTGCTTTTGCTTTGTTTTTAATGAAGTCATGTGCGTAATGTTTGCACACACAAACACAAATGCTTTTAGTGTAATAGTATTAGGAATGCAGACATCTATGAAAGAAAATTTTTTCCATTTTATTTAAACATTTTATTGTAAGTACCTATATCTTTCTTAAAATTTTATCATAATTTGTAATTGCATACAAATAAATGTGATTGGCCACAAGTGGAAAAATATACAAAACCACTCTTAGATTTTAATAAAATTTTTTTTGTAATGAAAGGCCATTTTTGCATGATTTAGTTCTTTTTTGTGTGTTTGTTTTAACTCATGTGCTTGTGTGAGATCTCTCTTTCTCTCTCTCTCTATGTGGGAATATCAATTGTATATATGCTTTCTCTCTCCCTCTCGTAAAAAGTTTTAGTATTCCAAAAAGCAGTTTCTTTAATTATAGCGCTACAACTTATGCCTACACGAGTAGGTAGAGTTTTTATCTTGTTTTTTTATATTCTGAAATAGAGAGACATTTTTGCAAAATATTGTTGTTTTTTTTTTGTGATACAATGGCTACATTAATAATGTGTTTAATAAACAGTTACTTTTTAGTAAACTAAGCCAAAAACAAATATAACAAGAGAATTTGATTGGTGGACAAGTGTAAAAATGGATGACGAGTTAAGAAAGTTAAAATCAGTGCAATAAATACTCAATTAAGAAAAGACTTTGAATTACAGGATGTAATTATATGTAAATTATAAATATTAAAATTACCTAAGGCTAGATGGTAATTTAACTTAATAATAATTGTGTAACTAAATATAAGATTATAGATTTTTAAATGACAGAAGTGGACATGAACTTTTTAAGTTTTAATTTTTTTTCTCAACAAATACATCGATATGGTACGGTTCATGGATTAGTGAGGATGAAAACTGGAATGTCGATTTTAAAAGTTACATGGTTGATTCCGATATTACGGGCTAATTTCGACATACTTATTGACTTTTAATAATTTCAAGTAATATTTTCAACAAAACTTTGATATGTAAATTGATAAATTGGTCGACCAGAGGTAATTTCATAAGTAGAGAAAAGTGTTTAGCTTCTAACTTATAAAATAAAAATGCACTTTATTCCTAATTGATTAATTAATTGTTGCATTTAGTCTTTAGTTATAGAAAACTACCGTTTATTAATGCTAAGGTTGCTCAATTTTACGATACGATAAAGCACACGAAATATCAGAATAGAAATCGCATTAAAAACCAAAAAAATAAATTATTACTTGAAGGAATTTTTAATATTATTTTTTTACACTGAAGTTGAAAAATAATTAAATTCTCTTATAAGTATTTAAAGCCGTGTTGAAAACGACATTATTTTGTCTAGTTTTTAATATTACATGTTTTTCTGTTTTGGGTTTTTTATAAAAACTATAATTAAGATTCTTAATTTAATAAAGAATTAAGAAAATTTTGAGTTTTAAGATATAATTTTTTAATTTTTTTCTAGATTATTTTATAGCTTATTTTTTTCTAGCTCCTGGTAACGCTGGTTATTATTATGGAGCTGAAACATTTGCTGTGTATCCCCATAAGCAACAGCAGTTCGAATGAATCTCATAATCTAGGCTTCATTTCATTTAAGTTTTCCGGAGCCAGTACACTACACTAAGAAAACAACTTCGGTTATGAGAACTAAATTTGTTTCCAATCAAAAATTTTGTTGTAAAAATCGAATTTTTCAGTCGTAACAATAGAACATAAATCTTACAGCTCAAAATATTTTTAAGGGAATCAAATTTTCAATTTCAGTATCGAATTATGGTTGCTACAACTAAAATATTTGATAATGCATTGTGAGACTTTTCACCACTATACACAGAAATCGTCCTGCAAAATTCTAATTTGATCAATTCTACTCAGATGGTAATTGAGTCTACAATATTGATAGAACTTTTTCATAAATGCTTTGAAAAAATTAATTCTTTCATTAGACTAATTAAATAATTCATTAACTTAATGAAATTGAATGAAATTCATTTAATGAAATATTTCATTGAATCAATGAAATGTTGTCATTAGTATAATGAAATGCAAAATAAAGCATAATTCTTATTATTACGAGTTTGATGGAGAGCCTGTTATTGTATCTGTCTAGTTAAGAATAGCCTCCACCGTAATACACTCTTTTTGATTTTCGCAGATAAATTCGGGTGCTCTTTTGGATTTAAGTTTTTATCTTTACGTAATTTATCATTTATAAAGTTACGGTGTATGTTTAAAAAAATGAAAAGTAGTAGTTTTATTTACCTTAATTTTTTGTACACTTTTTGTGCATTTTCTGTACACTTTCTTCATAGTGAACTTTTATTTTGCATTATTTGCTACCACTTTTGTTTCAGTTGTAGCAATTATGAAAAAATTACACTCTAAACTTGTATGTAACATTTTATTATCTTTTTTTACGTTAAAATATTGTAAAATCCTAAAAATGGTTTCCATTATTGAAACGGAAAATTGTAGAAATAAACACACAAACACATGCATGAACACAACAAAATAGTTAAAAAATTTCAAAGAAACATTTACACTAACTTAATTAACCAAGTCAACATTTTTTTGTTTTCAATGTAGTTTTTTTTTTGAGCACAAGCATGCCATACGCGCATACATTGAGAATTCAAAAAATGTAAAATGAATGTATAGCTGGAGAAAAAAGCTTATAAATTAACGTTTTGTGTTTTATTTTCTGCACGCAAAGAAAAAATATGGTTGAGGCAAACATATTCTGGTGGAAACATAGTATGGTTAGATTTCACTGTTCAACGCGCGGGCAGGGTCAAAAAAAATTTTTGTATGTTGTTTTAATATAAATTTTTTGTGTAAATTCATTCTATTGACTTTTTTGTTTTTATTAATTTATATATATTTATTACATTACAAAGCGGGTTTGTATTTTTTTTCTTATTTTATTTGACTCTACCAGGCTTCGATGCCTCACCAGCAAATTCAGTTAAGAAGAATTAACGAATCACTCAACCAATTCAGGCACAAAGCTCAGTTGAGTTTGAATGTAAAGTTTTTGTTTTATAATCGCGGAAAAGACAAAATAGAAAATAATTTACAGTCAACCATATTTTTCTCATTTAAATATATTACGTTTATGGTAATCATAACATGTTTACTATAAACACATTAATAAATAAATTCAACCATATCTATGACGGCAAACATAGTAGATATGGTTGAAATTAGCTAGAAACATGATTATCGTGATAATAATAATGATTAAATGCTTAAAATTAATAATAATATTTTTGCGAAGAACAAACTATGTTTGCGGTGACCATATTTAACCATATTTTTTTTGCGTGTGTTTTATTTTCACTTGTTTTATTTTTATCATTATATATTTTAAGCTGCATTTAAATGAATTTTGTATGAATGCACAACGAGTTCATGTGCAAATCGTTTACTATTTATTTTATTTATTTTTTATTTTTATTTTTTTTTTTTTTGTTTATTTATTTCACATATTTTTCACATTTGCTTATGTTGATGATTTTACTGCTGTTGCTGTTGCTTTTGTAGCAAATGTTTACATGAAGCGGAATAATTCAATCAAGTTAAGTCACAGAACAAAATACAAAATCGTTGACTATAAGAAGCAGTAAAAAAAATAATTTCTATGACTAGAATGGAAAAAATAAAACAAGATAAAAAAAGTTAAATGTAAAAGAAATTATACATATAGTTCTACTGTCAAGTTAAACTGAAAGGTAAGAAATTGTTAAATAGAACACATATGTTGTAGATGCTGCATCTGTTATATATATATTTTTTAACAAAATAAGGAATAGCAACAATAATGACGTTTTAAAAAATGAACAGGCAAGGCACATTGTTATTAACAAATATATAATAAGCTAGAATACGAGTATAAATGAAGATAAACAAAGAACAGAAACCCAGCAAACAGAAAAGAACGCAGAAAATAAAAAATACAAACATGGCATTTTAAACATGCTGCATTTGGTTTGACTTAATTCAATTAAAATTTCTTGCACTTAAGTTGAAAACAAAATTTATGAAATTAAATTAAATTTAACTTCAATTAATAGATTTTATTTAATTAAAATAAAAATTAAAGCTCTCAGACTTGCTTGACAGCTTGCAATTTGATAATATTTTTTTTTAAATTTAAATTAATAAATTAAAATAAATTACTCATCGATAAGTGAAGCAATTGCTACATCAACTTTGGCGATAGTTATGAAAAAATTTTTGGTAAGATGCCGAACATGCAATATGGATGACACTTTGAAATGAATGTTTTTGCAAAACGTTAATATGGAAGAAAACTGCTTATGTCTTCTTAAGTTATTTTAAAAACCCCGCAAAAGTTTTTCTTATATTGAGACGAAAATCGCGATGCAATATGCACAACGTATGTGATAATTTTGACACCATTCCATTGTCAGTTTAGTTGAAAACGTGTGTTTTCATATTTTGAACAAGCTTTTTTCAAACCGACAACGGTTGGTTGTCAACTTAGAAAAATAGAAATGATTTTCCTTTTTTTACAACGCATTTTGTCAAATTTGTAACGAACATTGTCAAATTGATAACGTGTGTTGTCATTTTTTAACAAACGTTATCAAATTGATCCCGCGTGTTTTCATTTTGTTAACAAACAGTGTCAATTTTGCACAAGTATGATGTAATTTTGATACCAAATGGTGTCGATTCAGCACCAGTACGGCGTCATTTCGCAACCAGTATAGTTGTAATTTGACATGATGCGTCAATTTTGCACCGCAATGTTGTCAATAATGCGTTATTAATACGACACCATGCATTGTTAAAAGTGAACACAAATGTGGTCGATGCACTTTTGACACCGTTTTTTGTAATTTCCAGCAAACGACATTGTTTTCATTCACTTCTCTTTAATTGTAGAATATATTACTTCATTACCCTTAACCCACTAAAATAAAGTTATGGAGTCAATCACTACCACAAGTCAATTTTACTTAAGTTGACTTAAACGTATAAACAAAAAAAATATTAATTTAATTTAATAAAAAATTTTATATTAATATTTAAAAAAAAAAAATTTTTTGTTTTAATTTGATTAGGACTTAGTGGAGTATGACTTAAAAAGCCCACAAAATTTGTCTTATAAAATTTTCTCGATTCTAGCAAATGACATTCTTTTTAATTTTTTATAAAAAAAAATTGTTGAAATTAAAGAAGAAAAAAATAAATGTTTTTGTTTCGAAAACCAGAACAATATTGAATAATTTTATTTTAAGTAATAATTTGTTTTAAAAATTAGAAACATAAAATGTTATTTATCATGCCTAATTCGCACATTGAAAAGTTTCATGTAAACTTATGTGACATTTCCTTAAAAAGTTTGCAAACAAATCGAGTCATTGAACTTTTGATTATGAACTTATTTCATTTTTTTATTTAACTCAGCAGGAAAGAAATCCATTATTTGTCGGTTAGGCGCAAAAGAAAAATATTTTAATAAAAAGCAAAATACTTTTTTAGATTCGCATTTGCAAAAAAGAAGAAAAAATAAGTTTATAAATCATAAACTGTTGTTAAGAATATATTCCTTGTCTCGGCACGATAAGTTGGCAATGACATTGCCACTTTACTTTTTTCACAATCTTCTGCTATAAAACACTTGGTTATAACTTTAAAGTTCTTGTCTAAGAAGGAAAATAAAGCAAAAAATATAGAATTTAAATATAAAAATATATATTTATTATTTAGTTTAAACAAGTTCTTTAAGTTGAAAAACATTAATATTTTTAAAATCAGCTTCACACCTCCCAATTATTTGTGTACTTAATTTAAAATTTTTACTATTTTATAACGTCTTGCTCATAGTTCTATTTAGACTTACTAGTTAAAAAAGGCGACCCCGATTCTAAAATATATGGCGGCGATCTTCCTTGAAGTATAAAAATTTAAAATATATTCTATGGAATACAAAAATTGGTAAAGCTTAAAAACAAACAAATAGAAAATTAATTATATTTTAATATTTTTGCGTTATTAGTTATATATATAATACAGGGTGGGCCAAAAGAAACCAAGGGATGTAAAAGTTTAATAACTTTTTTGTTTATTAACATTTTTTTATTTTTTCTTTCAGATTATATAATATACAAAATGGAAATTTTTTTACACTAAGTATGAAAAATGATGTCTCTTAAATGACCACCGTTTTCAGCTTCGCACTGATGAGCTCTTTTTAGAGCATTTTCCATAACATCTTTCAAAACTTGTGGCTGTAGCGTTCGAATTTCTGCAACAATGTTTGCCTTGAGTTCAAGGATTGTCTCTGGCTTGTTCACATACCCTCGCTCCTTCAAAAAACCCCAAAGAAAATAGTCGGGTGCTGTCAAATCTGGCGATCGCGCTACCCAAATAATTTCCGAATTTCGAGAAATTATTCCAAAAATTTGACTTAAAAGTGATATTGTGTCTCGGGCAGTATGGGCAGTGGCTCCGTCCTGCTGAAACCACATACCAGGTCTGTTTTCAAGAGCAGGACGTAAAAAATTTTCTATCATAAAACGATACCGCTCTTCATTCTCGAAGAAGTAGGGCCCAACGACATTTTCAGATGTGATCCCACACCATACTGTACACCTGATGGGGTGCAATTGGCGTTGATGAATGGCTCTTGGATTTTGAGAACCCCAGAACCTACAGTTCTGCTTGTTAACAAAGCCATTCAAATGAAAATGAGCTTCATCACACATAATAAAATAATTGATCTCTGGTTTAAATAATAAAATTCTATTGTTCTGGTTCTCTGTTCAGTTGTGAACCTCTCCATTATAAATTCTCCAAGTGTTGTCTATATAATCTGAAAGAAAAAATAAAAAAAAATTAATAAACAAAAAAGTTATTAAACTTTTACACCCCTTGGTTTCTTTTGGCCCACCCTGTATATATGTATTTACTATATTCCGAACTATTTATTGAAAGTATTTATATATGAAATATTTTTTTATTAAATTTTTGTTAATTGATATTATTTTGTGAAATGCAGAGCAATCACTTTCGGAGTAATCCCTTTCTCATCATCAGCAGCATCTGTGTCACCAACTGTATGAAAATTAATTTGCACATGAAATGTTCATTTTCTGACAGTGCCATTGATTAATTTTTAAATATTTCTGCAAATGTCTCTGGCGTTTGATTACACTTCTCAGCAGTGAAAAATTTTCCATTACGCTTGTATAATTTTTTTCTAAACTTATTATTAAATAAAATTTGTTACACTTTATCTGGCTTGAAAAATGTATCAGTGTAATTCTTTATATAATCACATCTATTGTGGTAATTTTTTTTTTTTTTGGAAAATTTAATAAAGTGCAAATTTGGTGGGCACTAGATTTTAATTTATATAATACTCACACGCTCTCATATCGACAGAAAATAGCATAAATACCATTCTTAAATATTATCAATTAAACGACTAAAAAATAAACCAAATTGTTCTAGCCATTCTCAAGCTTTATGCTTAGCAACATATTTGGCTAATTATTTTTACTATGTATTTCAGTTATGTGATAAACCAAATTTTGAAAAATTTTCTATTACCTTACATTCCTTTTTCTTTGAAACGCTCGTATATAAGCGTTGGTGTTCGTGATAGAGTGGTTACGCTTCATTACCTTTTATCTAAATCTAGTCGCTAAATTTATATAAAAAAATATTTTTATAAAACATTTCGTCTACAGAAATTGATTATTAAGTCAACTTTAACTCATAATTATTTTGGCAAATTAGTTGATAAGTGCTTTTGTACTTAATTAACATGCAATCGTGAGACTATAAAATATAATGGGAAACATTACCAAACAATTTTACTACATACTTTTATAATTACATGCATATAAGCATGTAGGGCTAAATATTCTAGTAAACCCAAATGGACATGAAAAAATGCTTTAAAAAAAATTCTTCTTTTTTTTTCATGGTAAAAAATTTAGAAAATTCTGCTACTAATTAAACTCTTCTCGTGTTCCTGATTTTATTTTTATATCATTTCTTTTTTTCGGTTTTTTTTTTGTGTTTCCTATTGCCTACATTATACACATTCGCATTTACATAAATCGTTGTTAATCAGGCTTCCACTTCCGTACACATGTTCCATATTTAGTTATTATTTTAGCTCACTTCCTTAGTAGCCACTTCATATTTATAAGAAGCACAGTAATTACCAACAACTGAATCGAAAGCTAAAAAGTAAACTGTTTTCTACTTTAGTAATTTTGTGGCTATAAATTTCATCTCTTTTTTTTCAGGTATTCTTATTCCTGGGGCGATATGTTAATTATGAATGTGACCTACTCTTTCAGCTATATGTGCTAAAGGCAGCTTACCACTGAAAATAATGTCGACAATTATAGCACTTAATGTTAAAATAGAGCAAAATTAAGCTGAAAAATAGAAAACAAATGCTAAAAACTTAAATAAAACAAACTATAACCCTTCTATTGGCTAAGATTATTTCCTGAATTGCACGTAAAATTAAGGTGGTTCTATTGAAAAATTGTTCAGTTTTTGTAATTTTTTTATATTTATAATAAATTATTGCCCTGTTCAGCGATGTCACAAGAAAACCTAAGCGAATGACAGCAAAGCACATGTACGAAAATTTGTTTTTATTTTTAATAAAAATGTGCTTTGTTTCGTTCGCTTAAGGGAGTCTATATGTTTCATTAAAAATATGAAATGTATGGATGTGTAGAAAGAAATGATAGAGTTTTCTGTATTATAAAAATTTCAGTAATTTAAAAAAGAAAGTGCTTCCACTTGTCATCCAAAATGAATATGCCCTAAGATCATATCAGAAATTATGGTGAGACCTTTGGAAGCTTCCTGTTTATATTTTCTATATAAATTAACAGTCATAAAGCTTTGTTTTCAGGTCTAAATTAAAATAAGAATCTTAGTTTTATTTCATAACTGGTTTGTTATTCTTTGTATTCACTATTAAATAAAAGAAAAAACATTTTTTTCAGTTGGAAGTCAATTTTAATATTGCTTTTGAGCTTATTTCTCTACAATCGAACGATATCTATCACCAGTGTAAGATAGAAAATATTAAGTTCAGCCATGTTTGCATAACAAAACATGTACTGACTTTGTGACTGTCAGGTGTTATTGTCTCATTACCCCAGACTTCTGTGAGACTTTTTGTTAACTTACAGAGAAATTTTTAGGCTCTCGCTAAACAGGCTTCATTTGAAGACTAATTCATGAACAATAAACTTATGAGTTTTATAAAAGATCTTCTGGGTAATTGTACATATGGCCAAATATACAAACACAAAAAAAAAAACACCATTGAAAACAAAATTTTAAAATTTGATTTTTTTTTCAATTCAAATGTAGGAAAGAAGCTACCATTCGCTTGTTCAGAAATATACAGTTTATTTAAACCAGCAAGAGTTTAATTGAAATTCTATTTAAAGGACTCTTAAATTTATTAATTAAACATTTACTCCATCGGTTTATCTACTTTTAATCAAAATATGTGTAATTATAACCCAAAAGACATACTCGTATGTACACTAATCTACTTTGTTTTTTTAGTTGTTGAAGCACCGTCATGACCAATTACCCCACTTTTCATTTACAGGCTGCGAAATACCAATTTTAAATTTAGAGTATAATGGTTAAAAAGCTGACAACACTTTGGATTTACTCGTGAAATCTTATTACCCACACAAAGTAAACAGTGCAAAAACAAAAAGTTCCACACAAGTGTGTGTCAAGGCAGATGCTCTAGAGAGTGATCTTATTTGAATTGAATGAGAATATAAAAGGGCAGTTAACACAATTTACCGATTAGGCAAAATGTATGGTTATTTCAATGAACTCGATAACTCGACAATACATATAAACTAGTATTAACAGCAGCAGTTGCAATACCTAGTTGTTTTAATTTTTACATATTTTCCACTTACTAACATTTCATGCATGTTTGAATGAATGCGTTAGTATGTATGCACATGTAAACGAATCAAATAAACAAACGTATATCTGAAAGCATACATACCACACACACAGGCATACGCACTCACACATACCATATTCAGTCAACGTTGTTTATTTGCAATGGCTGGTTATCTTTACTCTAACATGCTCTATTTCACTTTGGATTTTGGTCAAGCACAAGATAATTGGCAATTGTTTGTACATCCACAAATTGACCCCAACATACAAATTGCTTTCAATGTTGATTATATACATACGCTTTTTTAAAAACAAGTAAATAAGAGATTTTTAAGTGAAAAATGCCCAACCACCAACAATATTTATTTTTTTTAAGAGTCTAATGTTAATAGTTGGATAAAACACTAATATTTCTTTGCAATTATTTTGCTTGTGAAACCAAGCAATTTTTTCTTAGTTCATTTAATTAAAATCCTTACAAATTGTTCAACATTCATCACTGCAAAACATTTTATCTTAAAGTGTTTATTTTCTTTTTTTTTTACAAAAAGAAAAACATAAATAAATGCATTTTATATCGCTCAAGGATGCAATCTTCTTAGCTTAATTCTGCATTTTCTAACAAACTACACAAGTTAAGTTCATTTTTTGGAAACTCCATGTGCTTCACACAAATATTTATTATTTTTATTTAAATGATAATAATAAATCTTTTAGTAACTCATTATAGCTACCGTTTACTTAATACGTATGAGAACTTAACACACACAGTAACACCGCTTTGGTTTATTTTAATACACTTTTTTGCATAGCAGGATAATAAGAAAATGAAAATTATATACGATGTATGTTCAATAAATCTGTGGAAAAACTTATTAAATTTTTGTAGAGGACTGCAATTATAAAATTCTTACAATAATGGAAAATATACACGATATATGATAGCTGGGACAATGTGGAAAAAGTTCTTATGTTATATTAAGTTATTTTAGAAACTACAACTTTAGAAGCCATAAAAGTTTTTTTTTATAAAATTATTAGTTGGCATTGGCATTTCGTTGATTGTGGAATATATCGTCTCACTATCCCTGAGCCACAATAATAGGGTAGTTTAGTGAATTACAAGAACAAGTCAATTTTTTCTTAAGTCGACTTAAGCTATTTTTTTTTTTTTTATTAAAACAGAAATAAAGCTATTTTGGTGGTGAGTTATGTAAATAGTTAAAGCTTATTGCCTCAATTACTTGATTTCCAGGTCATGCCGAAAAACATTAATATAGCATAAGTAGTAAAAATAACACTTTTCGTTTGACATAAAGCCGTATAAGTATTATGTGAATTAAGTTAAATAATAACGGGTGGCCCAAATGAGACCTAGTGAGCGTATTGTAGTCGTTGTTGGGGGTCTTGCGGTAGAAGCTGTTGCACAATTTGAACTTTGTATGGATACATCTTAAGATCCAGCTTTAAAATTGTCTGTAATGTAGTTCTGGGTATACCCAATTGGCCGGAACGGCGACGAGTTGAGACAGATGGATCATTTGCAACACTCTGCTGCACAGCTTCCACGTTGTCTTCAATACGAATATTTCGATGGATGGACGGTCGGCAACTGAACCCAGTTCCTCAAAACGGTGAACTAAGCTTGTAATCATGGAAGATGTGGGCGCTGATCTTACGTTAAAAAAACGGCGAAAATTTCGCTGCGTCAGAACAATTGATCATTGAGAAGAATAATAAAAATCGATAATTTTAATGCGTTGTTGTGGACTGTACGTATTCATTTTAAATATCCAAGAGTTCAGTTATAATCTGCAAAAAGAAAAAATAAAAAAGTTATTTTGTGTTTCACATCAGCTGGTCTTATTTGGGCCACCCTGTACTAGTATAAAATAATACCTGCATAAATATTTAAAAATTAATAATTTTCTATTTAAAAATAATTTTTAAGGGTTTTCTAAAATTGCAAGAAGCTTTAAAAAATATATATAAATACTTGCAACAAAAATATACATGAAACGAAACGCAACTAAGTTTAACTTCAGTTTAAAAAGGAAAAATTTCATTCGTTTTTTAACTCTTTAACCACACTGTTCATTTAATGATGCGTATATAAATTTGAATTTATTTTTTTGGCTTTTTTTTTTTGTGAATGTACTTTTTATGCTTTACCTGATTTTAAAATTTTACTTAGAATTTATTGCACAAAATGTCTAGAAGTAGCATAATTTTTCACTGATAAATATTTATTTATTTCTTTCTGTTTTCTCTTAACTAGATTACTTTTTCCTTTTTAGGCAGAAATATATCAGTTTATGTAAAATTCAAAAACATTTTTACTGAATTTTTGTTGCTAATGTTGTACAACAATTTTACCTTTAAGCATTATATTAGTCTATTTATTGTTGTTAAACTAAGATACTCGTTTGTATTGGCCATGAATATTTTTTCTTAACTAACAACCGTGATTTAAAATAACAGTTAAATACTTCCCTATCTTTAAGCTGTTTTTCATGTTAAGTATTTTTTTTTTCTTTTTTAGTTCCATTACAAAATTAGAGTTTTTTTACTTCGGTTTGTATATCAAAAAAAAGTTCCCTGTCAGTTATACTTTAGCAGATATATTAAACAATTAGTACAATAAAAGCCTTAACAAAAATAACATCCTTGGTAGATCTATCACAATTAAAAAAAAAAAAAATACTTCTGTTTTGTTATGCCATTATAGACAAAGACAAATTTAAAATACCACAAAGTTTTCCTTATAAATATATTTCTGTTCTAGTAAACTGTACAGTTACAACCAGCAAGTGCAGAAGCTACCTGTTTGAAAATTTTTTGCTTAACATCTTTTTTAGTATTTATTTGTGGTCAGTTGATAAAGCTTCTGTTATTTGTTTTTGTGTACAATTAAAAAATTACGAAACCGTAAAATAAATAATTTAAAGTTTTAGAACTATCATGCACCCATAATAAATGGGTGCATGTTTTATATACTTGAGTTATGTTTAAATGGGTGAAGAAGAAAAAAATAATAATAAAAAGCAAAGAATTATATAAAAGTTTTTTTTTTTTTTAACAAAAAACTGTTTAATGTTTGTTTGGCAAACTCCTACAACTAGAAAAGTTTTTTTTAATGTTTAAATATATTTTAGGTAGCTTTTTACCTAAAATTGTTTATAATCTTACCTACAAAAAACAAACACATTCATAAAAGTCTCTAATACACACTCACGCACTTTTGTGCTTGTGAATGCACTTCAAACGGAATACTAAAACAAGCACAAAAATAAAGCAAAAAGAGAGATTACAGCAAAAAAGCAACCTTTAGAAAGCACGTACATTTTCACACATGTGCCCGGTAAAATAAACAAATACCAAAACCTAGTTTTGCCACTATTGAAGTTTGTTTTACTTTACTTTTTTTTAAGTTTATTTTTATTAGGGAAAATTTTACGCGTACATAATTATTTATGTTCATACCTAAATATTCATAGGAAATATAATACAAGCGAATAAATAACAAAGAAGACCACTATTGTACATTTTTAAGTATTTCGGTACAAAGTTAGTGGTGCAATTTTAAAAAAGAGATCAATTGTCTCGCATTGTACTTAAATGTTACCGAAATCGGAAGAATCGAAAAGTATTAATTGCTATAAGCACAACTGGGGCGAATGACGAACTTTATACAGCACGACAAATTCTTAGGCAAAAATTCCTTGCACAAATTCGTTCAATGAATTCAATTATAACGAAAACGTAGTTTCGAGAGCAAAAGCAAAATTTAGAGTGCTGTTCATATAAATAAATTTTTTTTTCATAGACTTTTTTACGCATTTTCTATGCTATGGAAACAACACACCCAGTTTTATTGTCCTAGCAAAAAGCTTTTGAACTATTTACATACACGCTAATATATCTATGTATTTGTCTTATATTCTGTTTCCATACCAAATTTTTTTTAGTAATTTGCTTATAAGATTTTTAGACTAGTGGATCATTTGTGTTATAGAAACCGCACATTCATCTAATCCTTAATGAATCAGGTAAGTTTTAGCAACTAAACTTCAGTTGCCTTCTCAATGGGCAACTCAACTGAACTGAAAATCATTATTATAAATGGCAACGATTTTTAATTGCCAATAAGTTAACGAAATTTTTATTTTCATAAATTGGAAATACAAAAATAAACAAAATAAATAATAAGAAATAAAATGTGTTTCTTTTAGTATAAAAAATTTAATAAAAATCATTTAAAATATTGCCTTCCGTCAAATTTTATTTAGAAGATGAGCAAGAAACAGTGAATTTGACGGATCATAGCGATAATTCTTATCCTCTAGAGCTACCGGTAGCGTTTTTTTTATAAAGATTTTTTTTAAATTGGTCTTTAATATACAAAGATGGTTACTTGGCAAATCAGCTTGCTCTGGGTGTAGACTGGTCCATCTATCCCCCCTTTCTGCTGTTTTAGTGAGCTTTATCTATTTTGATGCACTATTTTGACTTTGCTGCTCATTTTCTATTTCATAATTTCTTGTTTTAAGTTTTGAATATAAGTGGAGCTAAACTCTCTGCCACTCGTCGTTTGTAAGCATTTTCGTCCACATCTTTTCTGTTGGGGCTTCCCCCTCGCGGCCAACATTTGGGTTAGCCTCCACATGCTGTATTACGACTTAAAATTGCTGTTGGCTATTTATTTTCATACAGCAAGCACAAAAAATTGGTTGTCGATAATATTTCAAATAGCAACTGAAATAGATAGTTTTCAGTTGCCAATCTGGCAACTGGCAACGCAATTTAACTTTGGTTGCAATAGATAATCGACCCATTATTCGTAAGCATAAATGGAAACTTAAATAGAAAGACAAAAATCTGTGCTTAATTTATCTGGTACCCAGTAATAGTAAATTAAACAAAAATTGGTTTTAATGATGAATATTTTCGTGCTAACAGCCATACCTAAATTAGCGCGGCAAAAATTTTCCATATGTCACAAATTCTCATGTCCATACAAAATTTTTGAAGCATACTGAAATAAATCGACGGCAGCGCTAATAGGTTGGATATTTTCACAGCGCGTTTTGTAGTGAGGTGGGCTTCAAAATAATTGTTTTTGGTTTGTTGTTGTTGACCAGTAATGACATTCTAACTAATTTTGCTTATTATAATTTAACATTTTGAACTCCTTTTTTGTCTTTAGTTGTTTTATTTAGCAAGATGATTGACACTACTGTAGAAAATACGCAGCGGCAGCGCTTTTATTTCGGGTTAATGCTTTAATGTAAATGTTAGGCGCTAAAAAAACATTCGCTTGCCACGCCAATTTAGGTTTGTCTGTAAGATTGTATAGGTGTCCTGGGAGAGTGGAAGTATACAGGATATTTTTTTGTTTTTTTTTTTTTGTTCTCTGCCACAATACACTAAACGAATTTTGTTTATTAATCTAGTGAACAATGACGATATTTTTTACCCAATGACAACGTTTCATTACACTAATGAAATATTTCATTAATTCTATGATATATTCATTCACTAAATATAATATTATTTATGTGGCATAAATGAAGTGTTGGTATTAGTGTAATAAAACGTTATCATTCGTTGAAAAAAAAAAAAGAATTTTTCTTTCATTGTTACTCTGTTTTTATTATTAAAGTCACATCAATTTTTTTATTTTAAGTTGACAATTATTCTTATGTTTTCATTCATTTATAATATATTTAGCATAGTCAGGATATATTCAAAAATGTAGTAAATTACTTTGAAATATGATTGAATACATTTTGAAAAATTATTTAATATAATATTTTTTCTTCAACTCAACCACAAAAAGTACAATTTTTAAAATTTATTTACTTAAAATTCTAATATTTCTTTCGCATCTCTGAAAAACACACATTTCTGCACCCGACATACCATACATGCTTTTGCTTTAGAAGTGTTTAATAAAATGTGTGCTTGGGTGTGTGCGCACTTGAGTTTGAGTTTGTATGTGAGTAGAGTATTTTCTTTTACAACATCGAAAAACAAACACAATAAATGTCAAAACTTTTAACAGCACAATGGGGCACAATTAACCGTTAAGCTTTATTTATTTGCAGCAATAAATAATCCTTAGCTACACTTGCTCACACATATTTTTAAGCATATTTATTTACGAGTAAACATTTTTTATACGATTACATACCTACAAAATTCATAAACAATATAATAAAAATGCTTTGTATTCTTATTAGTTGTTTTTAGTAGGAAATTGAAAATTTTATAATTTTTACAAAAGCAAATGAAAAACAAATAAAACATAAATATTCCAGCCATTAATACCTGGCAATTTTAAAGTTAGAAGGGCTTAATAAATTTGTCTATCATCCCAATTATACTGCATTCATGCGTTGCAAGTACTCTTCAAACTAATAGATTTTGTATAAATTTAACAAAATGAAAGAGTAGCTGAAGTGATTGTTAATTGAAGACTTTCTAAGTATCTTTATTTTATATTAAATTCAACAAATTTAAGTCTTTTTGAAAAGGAAATGAAAAAAGCTTCTTAAATTTTTAGTTTGCAAAATATTTTTAAAATCGCACATCACCACAAACATACGAGTATATGATATTTTAAAATGAAAAGTGCTTGTAAGTTGTTCAAACTATGCTTTTGCACTGATCTAGTTGATAGTCAATAATTTGCGAAATCCTTCTAGCTTATTTTTGATTAGGTTAGACAAGCAACGTGTTATAAGCCGCTTGGATCCTATAAGAATATTTTATATTACCTAGGTGATACACAAATATTCATCTCAGCTGTAGTGGCAAATCCAAAGCCTGCATAGTATTGTGTCAAGTAAAAAAACTGCATTCAGACAATTTATAGAAGGCGATCTATTTCCTTAATTATTATATTTTAGAAAAAAATAAATTTCTTCACATATCCGCCCTATGTACTAAACACTTTGACACAATATTACACACCGTGAAGGTATTATTTTGCCGCTTAGTCCGCTCAACCCTGCTGTGCTGTGTATTAGAGATCTACAAAGTTATAAAACAAGCAATTGTACGTACATCGAAATTTATTTCCAGTTTGCAGGAAATAGAATACATACATTGCAAGCTTTTAAAGCTTCTTAAATTGATTGAAAAGATTTATGGCAACCTCTTTGCGGAGTGTAAACAGCACGTCAAGAGTATGTTTTTGCGTAAGGCAAAATGCAATACAGTGAATATGATTTGGCCTCAGCTGCACAATAATCGCAGTATGGGTTTACTGTAACTCCCGATAGCCCAATTGAGATATATGGTGGCGGCAATAATAGGCCTATGCAGTTTTATTAACCATGCAAGGAGATTGGGTATACTAGCGAATAGCTACTGTAGAAATTATCTCTGTCTCGACCTGACTTGGCACTCTACGAAATAAGTGCTGCCTACAGGGTTTAACTGCACTGTCGGCTACAGGAGTCGACATGCTTTATGACTCTATTAGGACTAGCAATTGGTTTAGACGACAGACTTTTCTTCTTCTTTGTACTTTTTTCCTTACTGTCTTTTCCTAGTTCTCTCTTTATTACTATCCGTGTTCTTTCTTATACAGGTATCAGAAAGGAACCAGGTCAGAAGACATAAGTGCGCTCCTCTCTGTTTTTCTTCTTTCGGGGCGCCCTGTGTAACCTAATTTAACCTAACCTATTAAAAATTTTGTTAAATATTTGTGTTTAAACTGTATTTGTTTATTTTTCCCTAATTAACTTAAGTCAATTGTGGTCGACCATATTGTGGCACTTTGGACAGTACATTGCGTCGATCATTCAAATTCTATACAAATATTACCCATATTCACCATTCAAATAAATAAACTGAGTAATATAGTATAACAAATTTATTAAGATTTTTCAAATCTCTGTCTATGCACTGAGAAAAAACTTTGGGGCGAGAACTAAATTTCGTACTAAACAAATATTCAGTTGTTATAGTCGAATTTTTTAAGAGAACTAAATTTTTGGACAGTATTATGGAGTTCTATTTGATACAACTAAAAAATTTGATCATCACAACGGAATAAATTTAGTTCACGTAAATAAATTTATTTTCTGTGTGTGACTTTTCTTTAGGCATGTCATCTTTGTATACTCTGCTACACTCTCTTAGCAATAGGTCTACTGGAATCATAGCTGCTATAACAAACACAGCTTCATCCGGTACTCTTCTGTAGGAACAGCATACTTTTAAAGCTGCTTGTAGTGTATGATATGCTGATGTATGCCGTTTTGACGGAGCAATCACTTTTCTTTTTGCAAAATTTTATTTTCGCATCACTTTCCTTTAAGTTGATAATATTAGTATAATGTAAGCAGCCTTTAATTTAATCATTTTAAAAAAATATGATTGACTTTTAATTTTAAAGAATGTTATGTAGAAGATTAAAACTGATATCAATGATTTAGTTTATTAAAATAATTAATAACGGGTGGCACAAAAGTAATCAGGTGGCGCAAAAGTAATCCTCCTATTAGAAAATGCTATAAATTTTGCAATTGGCCCCTAATGTCAGTTCTGTTTTGACATTTGTGTAGTAAACACATGCGAAATACAAGTTAATAAACAATGTTGACAGTAGGGGCCAATCGCAAAATATAAAGCATTATCTGATAGAAGGATTACTTTTGCGCCACCCGTTACAATTAAATTGCAACAACATTTTAATAATATTTTAAATATAATTTTTACTAACCATGTCCCATTAATTAATTTTTATAGCCTACAATTACACGTAACATTTTTTCTATTTATAATTTTAAAGTACAATATCTACTTCTTAATTTAAACACATTATAAAAATTCGTTTTCATTTTAGTTACATCAAATTAAGATACAATTTCTAGATACATTGTATATCCTTTTCGACACTTGCCATTTGAAATAAAAATTAGTCACGTTCAGATGAACATTTTAATTAAACTTTAATAACAATTCACATGGTACATAGAGGCAAGCAGTATATACTGCTTGCTATACACTTGTTTTTAAAGTTTTATTAAGGCATACACATTTGCCCTCTATATTCGTATATTTATTTATAATAATAATAATAATAATAATATTTTTTATATTAATTATGTATGCTTGTTGTTGTGTTGTTAAATAAACACTTTGCAACACACTTCCTTATATGTATTTATTCAATGTAAGTGTTGCTTTTAATGTTTTTTAATGTTTGTTATTTTGCCACATTTTGTTTTGTTAGGTTAAGGAAAAATCATTTTATGATTTTAAGGTACTTATTTATATGACAAGTTTAAATGGGTTTATCTTATATTTTTTATTAGATATACTCGTATAATATAAAAATTAATGGATAACTGTAATTGAATTGAAAAAATATATAAGAGTAAAAAACAAATAAAAGCAAGTAAAACCTGTATGTTGCGAATCTTTATACCCTTCCCTCTAGTAGCCAAATATTTATATTTTAAATTTGTTACACATTAACAAAAATGTTAATAAATATTTATATAGGTTAAGTTCTTAATAAAAATTGATTTTTTGTTCCTTTGGAATTACTTTACTTTTTAATAAAAATTTCATATCTAAACATAAAATTGTTGACTAATACATAGATTTTTCTTTTTTTACATTTTAAGAAAAAAACATTCGTCTTATTTCATTTGCAAAATCAAACAGACATTTCTTTGATGAAGAATATTTTAACCAAGTCATTTTTTCCCTATCATCAACTACCTTTTGTGTTCATTTTAGTAAACAAAGCCTTTGTTTTCATATTTGATTAAGCAATAGCTGAGAAAAACTAAATTAAACAAAGTTTTCTAAAATTTTATGTAGAAAAAAATTTTTTTATTCATTTCAAAGCAAAAATCAAAAAATTTTTTAGTTTTTTCAAATGGCAAAACCTTTCTTTCTGTCTTATTTATTACAACACACTTTCGTTTTGGTTTACTTTGCTGCCATGTACAATACTTTCATATGTCTTACAGAAAACAAATGTTTTGGTTTAAAACTTGCTTGGAAATTGTAATTAAAATTTCTAATTACATTTTTGCTTATGAAGTATCAAAATTACAGGATGTATTGATTCTGGAAAAAGTATTTCTCAAAGAATATTACTTTTTACGGTCTCCAATAACTTTGTTATCTTGGATCTACATAAAAGTGTATATGCACACGCTTTTATATACATAATTGTGTATACATTCTATAGTTTAACCTTTTTTACGTATACAAAATAAAAATTTTTTCTTTCTATTCACAATTAGTTCATATACTATTACATACTACGTGATTTTTAACCAAAATCATTTGTTCGTATACGATTCCCCATCTGTATGTAAATATTTGGGTAAACACTTACATCTATGTACAGCAAGTTTGGAAAAAATTTATTTATATCTGTATGTAAGTATGCAGTTTTCAATGTTTTTGTGTAGCAACATTTGCGTACACAAAACTCTAGATAATAAGTGGTTGTTTATTTATTTAAGAGCAGCTTAGCTTTCTTCCATATATATCATTCAGATATTGATACTTTATATTATAGACTTATGTAGACTTGGGTCCTACTAGTTTCGCCAATATAAATCTCGGTGTCAAACATATGAAGGCTTATCCCCAATTTTAAAATAAATACGCATTCAAAATTCTTTATTGCATATTTCTTCATAGTTTTATCACAATTATATTTAAAAAGCAAATTTTTGTTATTTTAGTAGAACTAGGAAAAATTCAATAAAAATTTATAAAATTTTTTAATATGAAAACTTTAAAATTACATCCCTTTTAGTACGATTGAAACCGATTTTGAAATTGTTTGAAACCAATTCCAAGCTAATGAAATATTTTAATATTCAATAAAATAATCATTAATTTAATTAAATAATTTCAATAATTTAATTAACTTAATGAAATAATGTCAATAGTTCACATAATCTATGAAATATTCCATTGAGTATTAAAACTGTCTATTTATTTAAATATTAATTAATTTAAACAAATAATTTTATTAAATAATTTCATTAACTTAATAAAATAATTTCATTAATTTAATGAAAAAATTGCATTAATTTTATTAAGTAATTTCATTAATTTAATTTAATAATTTCATTAATTTAAGTAAATAATTTCAATAATTTCATTAATTTAATGAAAAAACATTCACTAATTTTATTAAATAATTTCATTAATTTAATTAAAAAAATTTCAACAGTTCACATAGTCTATGAAATAGTCTACAATTTGTAGAAAACTTATTACTTATTGTTTGATATTAGAAATTAATTTAAAAAATTTTTTTTAAACAGCACGGGTTACTTTGAGCATTTGCTCCCAGGGTCTAGCCAGGAATCGAACCTGCGACGCCCAGATTTATCGTACTACCCACCAATCTACAGGGCACCCTTGTGGAGATATTTCGTTAAAATATTCAAAATGTGTGTTGTTGCTGTTTTCTATTACCGGAATGCACGGTTGAAAGTATTTTTAGAATTACTGCATTTATATGAAAAATTTTAACTACAAATCGTGTTAAATTAATAAAATGTAAACAACCGTGGTGGAACCCTATCCATTTTTCTATTAGTTAAACTCATTTTTAGCTATTTTAAACGTACACAACAGCTCCTTAAAACTAAAAGTTTGTACCATTGAGCGACAGCTGTTTTCACACTTGTGCAAAAATAAGATATGTTTGCTTCTATTTTTCGTTTTGTATTTTTACGGCTTTATAAAAAATAAAAGTTCAATGCATTTTGTTGTTGTGTGAAAATTTTTTATAAATTTAAAATTTTAAGTCGGATACAAGGAACTTTACGTTAATGCTTGAATTTTGCTGGTGTTTTTTAAAAGTTTAATTGCTAATGACTTTTTAATTTAGTAACAACAAAGTAGGAGTCTTTTTAAAAATGAATTTAAGTTTATAAATTCTTCTCAACAGCATATTTGTTCTGTGTTTTTTAATTCAAACAAGGAAATATTAGACTCAAAACATTTTTGTTTGAAAAAAAAAAAAAAACTGAAACAACAAAAAAAAAAAAAATAAATAAATAAATATGTATGCAAATTTGTTGTTAGAACCAAACAAAAACATTTTTTCATAATAAAATATATATCATACAACCGTTTATTTGAAAATGTTGTTTATAATATTATTTTCTGTGTACATTTAAAGGTATTTAAAAATAATGGATTATGAAATAACCAAATATTGTTCTTGCTTACTTACTTTCTTGGAAACACTTAGTATATCTGTTACACACGATAAGCATTCATGGAGTTAAAAAAATTATAATTCTTTAGCAAAATATTATTAAAAATTACTAAATGTTTTCTTTCTATTTTACTCTCTTTTTTGTGTGTGTGTGTGTTTTTTTTATTTTTATTTATTTATGTTGTAACAATAAATTTCTAGAATTTAATTGTCATAAACAAATTATGATATTGCGTGTCGTTTGTGTGTTGTCAGAGAAACACACTTCCTGAAAGTGTAATTGTGCTTATACTTATATTTTGATATATAAATTATTTACACTCTAAATAAAAAAAGTGCAGACATGTTTTATATAAGTAAAAGGTGATTTTATAAGAACTATCGGAAATTTAAAAAAAAAAACACATAAAATTCAGAAAAATGCATGAAATATTTATTTGGATCGATAGTTGGGTCGATATAATTTAATGTTTGAAGATTATTTCATGCAAATGTTGGCCGCGGCTGAGCCTCAAATGGTCCATCCGCTTAGTCCAATTTTGGCATACTCTTTCCAACATTTCGGCCGGTATCTCACGAATAATGTTGGCAATGTTGGCTTCCAGTGCGTCAATCGAAGCGGGCTTGTCCCTATAGACATTAGCCTTAACATAGCCCCACAAAAAATAGTCTAGAGGCGTTAAATCGCACGATCTGGGCGGCCAATTGACTGGTCCCAAGCGTGAAATAAACTGTTCACCGAACTCGCCTCTCAATTGGTCCATTGTTTCGCGTGCTGTGTGGCATGTGGCACCGTCTTGTTGAAACCACATGTCATGCAAGTCAAGCTCTTCCATTTTGGGCAAAAAAAAGTTTGTTATCATCGTACGGTAGCGCTCACCATTCACAGTAACGTTGTGATTCGCATCATCTTTGAAGAAATACGGCCCAATGATGCCGCCAGCCCATAATCCGCACCAAACGGTTGTTTTTTGTGGATGCATTGGTAGCTCTTGCAATGCTTCTGGCTGCTCTTCACTCCAAATACGGCAGTTTTGCTTGTTCACGTATCCATTCAACCAGAAATGAGCCTCGTCGCTGAACACAATTCTTCGATAAAAAAGTGGATCTTCATCTAACTTTTCAAGAGCCCATTCACCAAAAATTTGGCGTTGTGGTAGGTCGTTTGGCTTCAATTCTTGCACCAGTTGTATCTTATAAGGCTTCACACCCAAATCCTTCCGCAAAATTTTCCACGTAGTGGAGTAACAGAGGCCCAATTGCTGCGAACGGCGCCGAATCGATATTTCACGGTCATCACCAACACTGGCCGATACGGCTGCGATATTTTCTTCAGTTCGCACTCTACGTAAGCGTGTTGGTGGTTTAATGTCCAACAATGTAAATTTGGTGCGAAATTTTGTTACAATAGCCCGAATAGAAGCCTCAGTAGGTCGATTAAACTGACCATAAAATGGAAGAAGCGCGCGATGAACTTTCTTAACAGAGCACGCATTTTGGTAATAAAATTCAATAATTTGCAAGCGTTGTTCGTTTGTAAGACGATTCATGATTAAATTATAGACCAAACTGAAGATGTTTGACAGTGACACAAGATACAAAACGTGCGTGAGCTGTCAAAACTAGTGTTGCCAAAAAGATAACAGCAAAAAAATCACTCTTTATTAGTAGATGCTTTTAGCTTTATGTGGAGCTTATTTACAAAAAAAAAAAAAAAAAAAAATTAAGCTTTTTCGAAATTTTAAGATTTTCAAATCAGTACACAGTTTTTTGGTTACCGAAATTTTTCCGTAAGAAATATGGCATGTTTTTCGAAAAACTAATGCGGCCATTAACTCAAAACTACAGAGAAACTATAATAGTAAAACGCAAATAGCATTTTGTTATTTTCAATGAGTAGCTCTAAGATTTGTTAGCGTCAAAAATTTTACATTTTGTATGTTGCATAGTGTAATAAAAAAGGAACCAAACTGGCAGCAAGACAAGCACATGATTTTTCAAAAATTGTTTCTTGAAATTTATAGACTCTGAATAAAATACTTAAAGAGAGTTCTTGTAACACTTTCTTAATTCTAGTTGCTAGTAAATAATTAGGGCATTCACACAGTAGTCATAAAGTCATATGTTTAAAAAACAACAACAATAAATATGACTGCTGTGAGCAACTCCTCATAACTTAGTGTGCTATTTAAAATTTGAGGCTATTGAGTACTTATGATAAAATATTAAGCACAATAGAAAAAGTTTTATTATTTTAGGACTTCTTTGTTTGAATAACTTTTTTAATTCTAATTAAAATGGCTATTTTGTTAAGCTTGAGGTCTTATTTTTCAAAAATTTATTTTTATATCGATATTTCGCTCCAATATAATATCGATATAAAAATAAATTTTTGAAAAATAAAACCTCAAGCTTAACAAAATAGCCATTTTAATTAAAAAGAAAAAAGTCAAATAAAACTAACTAATAAAGTTTTTAATTCTCATAAAGAATAAAATGCCTTTTATGCTAGGTACAGAGTATGCAACATGTTTACGCAATGGCTTATTTGTTCAGGTTGCATATTTTCATACAAACTCTGCCAGAAAATATCAAAATAATTTGATATTTTTTAAACCTCCAATGCAGCTGATAATTAAACTGTAAACACGGCGACACAATCTTCAACCAAAAATTTAAAATTCTTGGTTGCATAAACACGTTGCAAAATCACAAGACTCTATACCTGTTTATCAGTGACAAAGTACATTGAGATAAGTTTCATGAGAGAATTTACAAATCTTCACAGAGTTTATTTAAATTCTATTAGTATCTCGCCAAGAAGAGTTGGCGACAAATCATCGTATTTGATAATGAATAAAAATGTTAGAAAACTAAATTTTTTTATGAAATAATTTGAAAATTTCGATTGAAGCTCTCCTTGATATAGAATGCCACTACACGGCCTCTGCTATCAGTTATACTGCTAATAATATTTAAGAGTGAAAAACAATTTTTTATTTCATATTTTCTTTTACTTATTTTAATTTGATTTGCCATGCACAATATTTATTAATGTGAAACATCTAAATAAAGAATAAAACACGTGTAGCTTTTATATAAATCTAGATTCTGTTTTAGAAACTGTTGCATAAATACATATAAATCAGCGTAACTGCTTAATATAAAAACATTAGCTGTAAGTGCATGTCGTAAACAGTGTTTAAAAGCCAGAAGCGTGCTTTAAAATAAATAATATATATAGAGTAGTGGTTCAGTAAAAACTAAAACAATAAGGTATGTTAGGGTTTGTATAAAAATTTCTTAATAATATTATTTTTTATTTACTTATTTGTTAACACACAAAGCCTTATAGGAAGATTTCAAAATATATTTTATGATTTAGAGAATATGCAAATGCAAAATACAATTTTGGAAACCTTATGGAACGCATCTGCTTTATACCTTTATTTAAAAACTTTTTTATTTATTTTTTAGTTTTATTTAGACTGAAAGAAACACTACGGAATTTGTTTGCATTTTTTGTTTTTAACTATAAAAAGGCACGGTTACAAAATAAAATGAATTTTTTTCTAACACTATTTCACTAGATTTTTTTTTATGCACTTTTGTTTGCCAATTCTATTTTCTTTTATTCTATCTCTTAACAAATATACGCTTAACAAATATGCACTCATTCTCATTCATATAACAACCAATGTAAATTTTGTCGACCGCTAAAGCTTTTGTGAAAAGTACTATGGCAGCACAGTATAGTTGAATAGAATAAAATTTATGTGAATTTGTTATACCTTATAAATGTGTGCACCCAGCAAGCATGTGTGATAAGTTCATAATTTGGGGTCAAAATCTATCAAAATTTCTATATAAATTATATTAATATTTTGATCACCATCGAACGAAAGAAAATAAAAAAAATTTTAATTAAAACTTGAAAAACTTTTGACACAGTTTACAAGCTTTGAAAAAAATATTACAATTTACATAAATAAAGCAAAAGCCATTAAAAGATATAATTAAGGCTTTTTAATTTATTAAACAAAAATCGTTAAAAAAGAGTCTTTGTAAAAGTGCACTTTTAATGCAATTTTTGTTTTGTGCAAGTGGCAACTCTGAAATTTGACAGATGTCATATATGTTTCTTCCGATTATTAAAAATTGAGCACCATGCTAAGAAACAATTCTTTAAACTGTTAAGTTGAATTATGCTAAAACCGCTCATAAATTTCGAAGACTTTTCAGTCGAATTTAATGCGCCAAAAAAAGAGTCTCGCTAAAAAAATAAATCATCAATTCGTCGGTGAACGCTATTCATTATAGTAACATGATAACCGAATTCTTACGCCCTCCACTGAATGGCATTGATGTGAACGGCACATCGTTTTAGCAGCATAGTGTCACCTGACATACAACTCTCTCAAAATATACATGTTTTTATTTTAACATGATAAAGTACACTCTTACTGAGACACCCCTTATAATAAATGAACGTTTTACTTTCAAGACTCGCAACAGGTATGTACGAGTATATGAGTGTAGCACTATAAAACTGGCTAAATAACTCAAGGAGGCAAAACTAGAACTTTACGAAACATTTGACTTTATTTAAATTAGAATAGCATGAGCTAGAAATATATATATTAGAAAATTTAGTTTTAGATGTAATCTTTGAGTACCAGTTAATCTGCATTTTAAATATACTTACCTGAATATAAAAAGCTCTTTGTAGATGAAAATGTAACAAAATTTCACAAAAACTCGTACTTCATTTAACTGAAGGGTCTCACGGCTTTCAATTAGAGTCACAAGACTCTGTTTTGAACCGTGACATTTAGATATGTATCTAAGAAGATGAACTAACCTTACCCCCGGGTCGTCAGATTTGCACCGAGAAATCTGTGTCTCGAAGCTGTAAGAGCCAGGTACTCGCAGAGAAGGTGAAAGACTGTCTCCTCACTTTATGGTGACCGACAGATTCCGCTGACGGGTAGTCACAGCCTGCTGACGTGCTTTGCAATCGTCCAGTGACCAGTTATCACTGACATTTGTCTAGAAATGCCCCTTCTCTTCCTGCTCACTAGCTGAACAGAGCATTTACTATCATAGCGGGACCATAATTGAAGTGTAACCTTACACGTTTCTAGACTACGCCATCTGTTATCCGCCTTTTTCCAGTAGTAATAAAAAATATTACTCCTGATATTATCAAGCGATACCGTCACTAACATATAACCTTCTATGTTATCAATAAAACCATGGATACGTCAACCTGACTTCCCAAATTGGATAAAACAGAATTACATTGGCCCACTACAACAGACTATATAACATTCGATTGAAGTGCCAGGAGAGCTGCTTAGCTGTCTACAAAGATGCCTATAGCTCTACTGATATCCTATCGTACAGATAATGGTCAATATGTTCACCTAGAAAACACTAGACCTATCCGGAAGTCGGAAGGAGAGTCGCATATCAAGTTCCCTGCAGTACACTCCAGAGCCTACACCTCAGGTCAATAGGACATATGATCCATTAGCTGACCATACATTATGTGTGATATTCAGCAATAGGTGATACTTATGGCTAAACATAAATTTAAGTAAAGCCTAAATGCTGGCAAATTTCAAAAACTGTAAACACACAGACATTAACTTCTGTCGGAAGACCTTAATTTGTTATCAATCAAAAATTCTTATGTGATATTTCAATTTTGTGATCGTGACAGTAGAAATACGGTTTTACAGAGCGAGATTTTTTAACAGAACAAATTTTTGGACTCTGTTATCGAATTATGGTTGATACAACTAAAAAAATTTGATTGCCATAACTGAACTTTTGATTAGAAACAAATTAAATTTTCACAACTGAAGTTGTTGTCCGTATGTGATATTGAGCATTAAAAACTACGGAACCATAAAGTAAAAGCAAGTGATATTGCAACTTAAAAAAAGAATACTGATCGAATGTCGGAGCTTATTGAACACCAAAAATTAAAAACAAAAAACCACTCAAAGTGTTATCGATTTTCTTCATTGTCCATTCTTCATTTGCATATCTATCTACCGAGTTCACAACTATATCTTGTGTAAATTATTAGTAGTTTTAAAATATTGCATTTTGTATGCTGGGTATTTATATTTTTTTATGCAGTTTTGTTAGTACGCATGTGTATACACATACATATATTTTGCACTACAGTAAACAGCAACTAGAATAAATCTCAAAGGATTTTTATACGTTTCATATATGTATGTACGAGGTATGATCAAAAAATAACCGTTATTTTCAATTTTCGTGAGGTACGTATGTTCGATTTTCGCATTTTTTTTATGTTGGTACACATGTCTGTTATTTATGTTGACAATATCAGCCATCTTGGATTGTCAGTTTGTTTTTGACAGATAAAAAGGTTAGTCGTGTTTTGGTGTGCTCTTCGATTTTTTACTATTTCAAAAAATGGATCAAAGAAACTGTATTAAGTTTTGCGTAAAAAAAGTGCAAGGACATTTGAAATGTTGACTGTGGCGTTTGGCGAGTCTACTATGAGCAGAACACAATATTAATTGTGGTATAAACGGCTTAAGCAAGGCCGAAAATATGTCAATGACGATGCTCGTCCCGGTCGCCCGAGCATGTCAACAACCAATGAAAACATTGAAGCAGTGAAGAAAATGATTTTGGATAATCTCCGAATCACTATTAGAAAGGTTGCTGATGATGTTGGCATATCGTTCGGCTAATGCCATCGAATTTTTTCAGAAATCTTGGTCATGAAGCATGTGGAAGCGAAGTTTGTTCCAAAAGTTATGAATTTTGACCAAAAAAATCGTCGCTTGTTCGTAATTTTTTGGCCAAAAACAACACCGTAATCATGCCTCAGCTACAGTATTCACCGGACTTGGCCGCCACTGACTTTTTCCTCTTCCCAAAACTGAAGACACCGATGAAAGGAAAGCGTTTTGCGTTGGCGATACCAAAAAGCGCGTTTCAAAAGTGTTTCGACGCATAAGTGTATTATATCTGAGGGGGAATACTTTGAAAGGGACAAGATAGTTATTGATGAATAAATAAATACTTTTTGAAAAAATTTAAACTAACGGCTATTTTTTATCATACCTCGTACAATGAATAAACACGTAAACAACCTTCTATAGACATGAATATATTTTTAAGCACGTCTGAGATGAGCGAATAATACAAAAATTTTTGAAAACTATTCATTTTGCTGTACAAGTTGTATTTTACTGATCAGCCTATTTTTACGTGATTATCTAAAAACAAAGAAAGAAAAAACACAAATAAAAAGCTTTTTCTTAGTAAGTTCTACGATTGGTGGGTAGTGGATAAATCCTTTAATTTATTTGTCGCAAGTATGATTCTTACTTATACCCTGGGAGCCGATGGTTAATTAGTTTCTAATAAAAAATAAATAAATACTCCTAATTAACCTTGTTGTGATCCTATATAAGCTTGCAGCCATTCAAATGCATATTAGGGATGGCTGTGAACATAAAATATAATAATTAACTTTACTGAACCTGCACATAAAAGTACCATAATTTTTCAAAGTTGCACATATCATTTTTTGTTAACATTTACACTAACACAACACTGCGGTGCTGTGAAAAAATAAAAAAATAAACAAGAAATAGAAAATGTTAATAATGAAGATGACGATCACCATCGTAATGCTCATTCATACAATTAAGGTACAATAATATACAAACTATTCAGTTTGTAATGAATAATAAATGAACTGCGAGACATACAAATAGTGAAATTTCAACAAATTTGCATAAAGAAATAAAATTGTAGAAAAACGCAGGATAGCACATATGTAAATACATTTGTGTGTGCACATGTGTACATACAAAAGTAGGAGCAGTCATTCCTACAACAACTTAGCGAGTGAATGAGATTTGTGGCATCGTTAATGATGTTGTTGATGATGATGTGAAGTACAATCGAAAGCAAACTAAATTGTTGTAACGAGGTAGCTACGTACTTATAAATAAATATAAGGGTTTGAAGAAAAAGAAAATATTGTTGGGTTTTTTTAGATTTTTATTTTCTGTTTTTTAATATTTTTTTTTTTTACATACTAGACACTTTAAAAATGTAAATAGATACTAGTATAAGGAAAGAGGTTCAACGTAACATTGATGGTACTGGATAAATTCAAGTGTTGTTTATGCATAAAATATGCAATTCGATGAAAGTGTTGTTTAGAATACAATAAAAATTGATTTTTTTGGTTTCAATATTCAAGTTGTTTTTAAGAATTAATAAACAAAAGACAAAATATCATAATACACAAATATATTTTAAGTTTTTCTATTTTTTTAAGAGTTTCATTTCGGTACTTTGATTCTTTTATTAAGCATTTTTTTTTTTTAATTTGTTTTTTGCAATTATGTTTCTCGTAAAACATGAATTAGTGGAACATTTTTATTCAATATACTTTTGATTTTTTAAAATAATAATTATTGATGATGTTTCTTGTCTTAAGTGAAATTGTATCAAAATATTAAAATCCAAATTAACACTAGATTGTATCGACTCTTCAAGCTCTTTAACCTGAAGAGGAATTTTGCTAAGAAATCAGTTGTTTCTGTACTGTAACTCAACAAATAATTATTTCAATAAAGTTATTTCTTATAAGCACTTACTTATATAAAAAACTTCAAAGGGAAAACCCTATACACACAATGTTACTGAGCGGAACATTCATAAACTAATGACTAATAGCAGATTCAAGATTTGATTTTTTAACATCCTAATTATTTATAAATTTTTCGAAACTGTTACATATTTTTAGTGTTTCAAAAATACAAGCTCCAAAAGCTAAGTTAAAGAAAAATATGTTAGCTGCAAAAATGGCCTACTGTGGCTTTGGGAGCCATGCAAAAGGAAGCGGTATGCCATCGAACGACTACTGCAAAAGTTGTCAGAACGAAGAAAATGAGGAGATTGTGAAAGAGCTTTTCTGCCTCTGCCTACTACTAAGAAATTAACGTAAGCTCCACCTTAACCCCCAACCACACTAGCAATATGCTTGGCAATTATTGCCGTGGCAATTTTCAAATTTGATTGCCGTTAAATGTCAATCTTTAAGCTTCTATTTTAAGGTGGCTTTAAAAACATTATATTATGAGAGTTGAAAATAAGAACGTTAAACTATTTATTGCTTTAAAGAAATTAATTGATATTATTAATGTGGTGGATTTATGTCATTGAAGACTTATTTAATTTTTTATTAGCTTGGTTTTTTATAGCCTCACACGTTTTTACTTTTTCACAAAAACTTACAATTCAATTTGACAGCATATCTCCAAGATAATTGCTGAGCTATTACTATTGCTCGACGAATGTTTCAACATATATTCACGCGGTCCAAACTCTAATATTTGGTGTTGGCAATAAAACTTGACAGTTGCCACGGCCATAATTGCCAAACATATTGCCCGTGTGGTTGGGGGGTAAGGAGCATTAATTGCGGAACCTTTCTGCTCTGTCGACAGCAGCAATTGATGGGCTATCTGCTTTGTAAGAAGGTCATGATGGACTTTTCAAATTATCTCATCCTTTAGCTCTTGAATTGTTGCTGACTTATCGACGTACACCTTTTCCTTCAAATAACCCCAAAGAAAGAAGTCCAACGATGTCAAATCACATGATTTTGACGGCCACCACGTGAGATAACATGGCCATTGAATTTGTCGCGCAAAAGAGCCATTGTTTCGTTAGCTGTGTGGCACCGTCCTGTTGAAACCACATATCGTCCACATCCATATCTTCCAATTCGGGCCATAAAAAGTTCGTTATCATCTCACGATAGCGAACACCATTCACAGTAACTGCCTGACCGGCCTCATTTTGGAAAAAATACGGCCCGATGATGCCGCCAGCCCATAAACCCCACCAAACAGTCACTCTTTGTACATAGGTGCATTGGCTTGTCGACAATCACTCTTGGATTATCATTCTCCAAAATGCGGCAATTCTGTTTATTGACGAATCCACTGAGGTGAAAATGTGCCACATCACTGAAGATTATTTTCTTCGAAAATTGATCATCCACTGTTGGTATTTCTTGATATCATTCTCACCATTGACGACGTTTGAACTTGAAGTTCTTGAGTCAATTGCATCTTGTAAGCGTGTAAATGCAAGTCTCTATCAACGACGAGCGTGAGAGGTGCAATTGTTGGACACGACGACGAGTTGAGGTGAACGGCTCTTCAGCCACACTATCGCGAACAGCACCAATACGAGCTGTGCGAGCATGCACTGGAGTTTTCACATCTCCTACAGACCCGGTTTGCTAAAATTTTTGCACGATTTTTCCGATTGTATGCACATTTACCAAAAAAATCACGAAGTGCACGATATGCATTTTGATTTGAACGCCCATTTGCATAATAAACCTGAATAACTTTAACGCTTTGCTCGATTGTATATCTTTCCATGGTTCAAATTGAGTTAGTCTACAATTGAGAAATGTCAAATGAAATGCAGAAAAAAACTTGTGGTTCACATTCAACATCGGGCCTTAAAGTTTAGCCACCCTTTATTACTTTTTATTCAAGCTTGTTGAATAACATAATTATTGTTTTTAAAAATTTCTTTGTAGCAAGTGTAAAAGCTTATAAGCACCAACTCTTTACATTTAGAAAGAAATCTTTAAAAAAAAATTAATTTATTGCAACTTCAGTCGTACTAAAACTACCTTCGAAACTAAAAGAAAAAAATATTAATTTTTTTTGCAAGTTAAAAATTAAAAGAAACATCAACAAGCAGCCAGTGAATGTGTTTTTTTGTCGTCTAGACATACAGACGTCAGGAAAAGGGATGTTTTCAAACAAAAAGAGGGGAAAAAATAATACAACAGGAAATCCATTTAATGTTAAAACTTTACAAAATCATATAAGCATAGCACGCAAGCAAACATGAACACAAACACACAGCACATGCATATTATGAAAACCAAGGGCACAAAATTGGCTGAAGAATGTATTCGACGAAAATTGAATACTGGTTACAGACAATGAAAACCAAAACAAACTAAAGAAAGACAAAACAGCAACGGAACGAAAGAAAAAATTAAATAAAAAGGAATGCTACTAAAAGCCTTGTTTTTTTTTGTGTTTTTGTTTTAATTTTACCGCAATAATGTACTTTTGTAGCTTTTAAGACAATTTTATTTTCTACTACTTAATATAAAAGAGATTTTTTTTATGAATAAAAAACATATAAAACTATACACTCTATTGGTAATGGCAAAATAATTACTGCAGTGGTAATAATTAACACAAAAGTCATAAGACAATCGAATTAAACTCTTTACAAATGGAAAACCTTTTGGAAAAACTTTTAATAGTCGTTTCAATGAATACACTAAAGATAATTCAAAAACAAAATATTAGTCTACGAAATCAAAAGGAAATTAATCTTAAATTACATGCTTTTCAATATATAAACAATAAAGATTGATTTGATAAAAATAATTATTTTAAGTGTTAATAACAAGTATGTATGTTAGTTTGATTTAACGTGTCTAATATAGTCAATTACGTTAAAAATATAGAGCTTATAATTAGTTGACAAACCATAGTCAGGAGAAAGATTCACAGATTGCAGATTGTAGTAGGGGAAAGATTTAATATTAAGTACTTTAAGACTAGTAAAACCCTTAGGCTGTCCCGTTTCATACAAGCTGAATTGATGGCAGTAAATAAAACAGCAGATTGTCTATTTTATAGGAATATATTCACTTATGTCAGAATTAGCAAAGAAACAAAACGAAACGTTTGCATTCGTTTCGTTTTGTAGTTTTTCAGATTAAAAAATAAATACAAATAAAACGTACTGCAAACATTTACTCTGATTTATTTTGTATTTGTATTGGTACATAGTAAAAACAATATCATTCACTTAAATGTAGACAGATAGAAAAAAATTAAAGAAAATAAAAATAAGCTAAGCTCTCTAGGGCCGAAACACACATATGACTAAGCAAGGCTATCTTGTTTCTTGTGTGAGTATTTAAAATTACGCTCTTGCAAACAACTAATAATTCATGCATTCGAAAAATACGTTTCGGATTTTGTTTTGAACGATAATATACTATTGGATTAGTACATAAGAAAAAGAAAAGTCAATCGTTTTATTTGCAACTTTTTTGCTCTATTTTTTTTTAATTCATTGTACAAAACGATTTAAAAATTTTATAATATTTGTGATTTTTCAGCAAAAAATGTTTCGTTTTTTTTTTTCAAAAAATTAATTATACTGACAATGGAGCTGTAATTAGGTCCTTGGCGAATGTTTGCTCGTTCCGGTATGATTAAATAATATAGCTAAACATTCGATTTTGCGCCCTCATTCTTATCTGGATACGCGTACATGGGACGATTGTAGGAAATTAGCTGTTAAGCAGACACAATGACAACAATAGGCTTGAGGTTATCACAGCAGAATATAGACATGCCTCAGAGCATTACTATCTCGGCCTTCGAGTAACAGATCGAGAGTGTCTTTCTGGATAAAGCACAGTACAAGTGGCAATACGATTGAGCATGCAATATGCCGAAGATTATCTGGCATTAACTGGATAGTAGTTTATTGGGGCTCAATAGAGTTCAACTGAGAAATGTATTGGCTACAATAACATTTGACTGTAGCTTTGGGAACCATGTGATCATAAAGGGTGTGCCAATAAATATGTGCTAATAAGGAAAAATCGCTTAAGTCGACTTAAGTAAAAACTTACTTGTTGTCGCAATTAACTCCAATAATTTTATTATTGTGGGGCAATATATTCCACAATTAATCACATAACAAAGAAAACAATACCGTTTGCTAGAATCGAAAAATTTTATAAGAAAAACTTTTAAGTCTGCTAATGCCACAAACTTGTTGGTAATGTTGTTTTTAATGTAAAAACACACAAAAAACAACTTCGGTTGTGAGAACTAAATTTGTTTCCAATTAAAAATTCAGTTGTGTTAATTGAATTTTTTAATCTTGGCAAATGAAATATTTTTAACAGAACTAAAATTTGGCCTGTATTATCGAATTCTAGTTGCTACAACTGAAAAACTTGATTATGAATTTTTGATTGGAAACATATTTAGTTCTCACAACCGAAGTTGTTTTCTGTGTGCAAGCTATATATATTAATGGACTCGGTAATTTTGGTATTAAGTTTACTGGTACCCTTTAATAGTGCTGAGCTTGACTGATTTTTTAGTAATAAAGCAAGAAATTAATATTTCTTGTTGTAAACTCGATACATTTTGAAAAGATTTTATATATAGGTTTTTTAGCTATCTTTTTCCTATATAATAGATTAGTAATTAAGAAAAAATTTTATTAATATATGTAATTTGTAAATAACTGTGGTAATATCTTATCGATAGAAACTCAAAAATTGTTTTAGCATTTAGATACTAACTGAAATAAAACAATACAATACAATACAATACAAATACAATACATTTTGAAAAGATTAGGTATATAATTATTTGCAACGACCACGAGGTAAATAATGAGCTCATAGCATACATATTAATGCAAATGACTCCTCTGTTGATTATGAATTTTTTTTAAGCATTTTTATAATTCACTAGGGCTAATAAATAATACCTATGTTTTCTAAGCTTTCATGGGCTTAAGGCTTCATTACTTCAATTGCATATAGGTAACCTCCCAATTTCAAATAGGAGCATATTATTTCGTTAATATTCTACTTATATTTTTATTCAACAGATAATTTTAAATTATACTTTAATGTTAAATTAAGAAATTATTTAAATATACTTAAAAAAATAAACGATAACGAAAATATTGCAATTAAGATAATTAATTTTTTATTAAATCGTTTAAGTTTTCACCTGAATATATAAGTTATCCACCATTTTAATTTAAATATTTAATTTATTTAAAATTTTCAATTAATAATACCACCACCACAAACCCAACATTTACATACGTGTAACATGTGAAGCTCTTAAAATAATTTTTCTACAACTGACCATTTCAAAAAGGTTTTTCTTTCTCTTTTTTGTTTCTTAATTTTCACTTATTCACTTTGTGCAATTATCCGTATTTTTTATTTTAATAGTCATCACTATAAATTTTCAAGATAAAAATATAATTTGCCCATAAAAATATACCCATGACTCTTGTACACAAAAGCTCACACAACACATCCTGTCTCTCAACCACATATTTTCCTCCCAGAAACAAAAACTCCTTTGTGGTTTATTCAGTTAATGACTTTAGCTATAAACTATTTTCTGCTTTTATATGAGCAAGTATGGGCGAGTATGTATGAGTATTTTCCTTAAAAATAAATAAACCAAGCGAAGTATGAAAATACATACAAAAAACCGTGCAGAAAAAAAAAACAACATAAATTCTGACAACTTTATTACAAAGCACTGAAGAATACAGAGTTTCCTTTTACAAAAAGAAAATAAAGAAACGAATCGAAATAACAGTTAAAGTACGATGCATGGCTTAAAATGTTAAGGTGCCTGTAAAAAATTTTTTAAACACATTCTGCCAACAATTTTATTCCTTTTTTAACTCGTTATTTTATTAAAAAAAAGGAACAAATGAAACAAAACAATTTACATGCACAACATAATTTGGCTTTTTAGTGCAATGAACCCAAAACAAATAAACGAACTTTAGGAATTGAATGGCTTTTAGTTTCATTTTTGTTTCTATACAGTTTTTTGGTTTCTTTATATGTTGTATATTGAAAAAAAAAAAAAATAGCAACTTGTGTTTATATAGTATGTTAAATGAAAATTTATGTTGAAGCTAAAATACATAAAGGAATGAGTAGTTTTTGGCAAAAGATTTCATTTTACGAAATAATATGGTTCACTAGATGAGAATGTTAACATAAAGGGAAAGAAATTCATTACCATAGCTACTTTCAAAATAAAAGGTTTAGTGTTTTCTTTAGCTTAATAAAATAAATTGAAAAGTTGCTTTACACATGTGGAGCTAGATGCCACACAACACACAACACATTACATGATATTGAACATTTTGTACGGGCGAAATAAGGGCAATCGGGTGAAATTTGAACTATTGTCACATTAAATGTTTAAACTCTTAAAAATATTTGTTGATGTTTTAATATTAAAGAGCCTAGAACTATCATACCGAGCTCATATGCTTCTCAGCAAGAAGAAAACTTTAAAGTGACAAAATTATACATTTTACTGATGTCAATTATACTTTTACTCTCTTATCTAGAAAAAATTGTAGTAGAAAAATATATGAAAAATTTCGTTAGCTTCGACTTTAAAGTCTACGTTAATTTTTTTGATAAAGGGGCTTTTTAATATTAAAGAAATTATATTTAAGAGACAATCCTCATACAAAGTGAAAAATCAAGAAAGTGACGAAAATACACTAAGAAAACAACTTTGGTTATTAGAACTAAGCTTGTTTCCAATCAAAAATTTAGTTGTAGAATTAGAATTTTTTAATCGTGATAATAGAAAATAAATTTAGCAGCTTCAAATATTTATAAGAGAATAAAATTTTATACATCAGTATCGAATTATGGTTGCTACAACTAAAATAGTTCAATACCAAAACTGAACTTTTGATTGGCACGAAATTTAATTCTCACAACCGAAGTTGTTTTCTGTTTGTACTTTTAACTAATATTTATGGAATTTTTTGACTTTTTAATATTAACGCAGTTAGAACTATGAAACTGATACTTTTAATGAATTTTTATAATACATTTTTAATTATAAATATAAATATTAAAATCCTAGAAGTTTGACTAAATGGTTTGCAGCAAAATAAAAAAATATAAAAAGGACAATCTGGCAATCCACTGATAAAGTAGACAGTTCTAGTTTGTTTATAAAAATATTTCTTACAACAATGTAACATTTTTAAAATCAAAGCCACAAAATTCAACAAAATATACTTTTTTTGCTATGAGTTTGTAAGCAACTTGAATTAAAAATTTGTATCAAATTATTTTTAAGACAAACCTGACTGACATTCGACTTAAATCTTTTGCTGAATCGTTAACAGTTAGTGGTATAAAAATAATTCAGTAAAAAAAAATTTTACAACCTAAAAATAAATGCAAATGGAAGCAGGATTCTTATGACAATCGATTAATTAGTAAATTTTATATATTATTTCAAATTTAGTAATTCCTATTTTCTTTGAAAATTAACCCGTTTTTGACTCAATTTTAAAATTAAAATTTATTAGCCAGTTAATAACAAATCATTCCATATTTTTGGTTTGGTTCTTTAAAATCGCACTGTAGCTTCTTTCGTTCATTCGTATTTAAAACAAAAACAAGTTTTCGTATATTGTTTTTGTTTAGAATCGTGCTATAGTTCGTTCTGAAAATTAACTTATCTTTAATTTGACGGCCTAATTAAAAACTTTTAGGCCCGTTATTACAACTTTAGATAGTTAAAGTAAGGACTTTGGGAATCAAATAACCGGATTTTGGCAACAATTTTGAAGCCAAATTTTGTATATATTTTAGGACACACTTTCCGATATTTAAATTATCAATATTTTTAATTTAATGTGTAAACAAAAGCTTCATATTTGACTTTCTTAACTTTAACTATCTTTAACTTTTACTATCTTTGACTTTATTCCACAAAACCCTAAAGGCCTCATTAATTTTTACTTTCTATTGCTGTTCCGTATCATGTCGTTTTGTTATTTATTTTTTGCAGCTAGATTTTACTTACCTAGTACACCTATTTCTTTACTTATATCTCCCAAACGCCTTATTTTTTCTAAATTTACTAAATAAAATATTATTTTCTTCCACTAAAATTGTCATCTATTTTCAAATTGTTTTTTTTTTTCTATAATACCAAAATCAAAAATTAAATGTTGTCCAAATCTATTTTCTACAAGTTTGTCTGTAACGGGATAATGCATGTTTTCTATGAAACAGAATTGAATCAGCTGATTCATAATAGAACAGAAGGTATAAACTAATTCTGCTTGAAGTCTCTCAATTTTTGTGGTTCTTTAGATTTGTTTATATTTAGTATTTATTGTAGTTTATGTTCAGCTAAACCTAACTTTATTGCGATTAATTACTTTTTAATGCTTTTATGGCAAGCCTGCAAAGTGTTTCTATTTACTTTCAAATAGCGAATAATGTTTCTTGCTCAGAAATATAATTTCATTAAAAGTTTTCTTTGTTTCATTTCAAAATTAATCAGAGGTCAAATTGACACAATATCGAGCAACTCTTCTATAGAAATTTTTTAATTTATTTAATACAAAAACTCCAAAAATTTTGGTCGATTTCATTGGACATCAAATACAGCTATTGGGCATATCTTTTTATTCAAAAATAAATTTTGATGTCTCAATTTACATTTATTGAAATCTGATTAACTTGTGTTAGTTACAAAAAGTTTGATTTATTAAATTGATCTTTTTATTTGATCAAGTAAATATCATGACTACCAATCAATAAAATGATTTAATTAAAACATACTGCAAAGTACTGAATTATGTAACTAGATTATACTAAAACTAAACCAAAAAAAAAAATGAATTGTCATTCTAATAAATTATTTAACTTACCTGCTGACAGATTTTATAAAATTTTTCGTTAACTTAATTGAAGTAAATCTCTGCTGGCAAATAAAAATTTAACAGAAAAAAACTTTTTTGACAAGCTATCAAATAAAACAGAAACAAATTTGTGTAAGTGTTTGTTGTCTTTTTTCTGGCACATAATTGATAGAAATAGAAATATATCCAGTTTGCAAAATTTTATAATATTTAAATTTTAATTTAATAGAAACAATTTAGGGCTAACAAAACAAATAAATAAATCAAATTTTGTAGTACAATTTTATATAAAATACTTTTTTTGTAGGCAATATACGTGCATTGAAAATAGGTACTGAATACTCGTATGTAAAAGTCACAGGTTATTGTAAATTATAAAAAAAATATTTACTAAATATTATAATTAAATTAAAGAAAAGAGAATTTATACAAAAGGCAGACATAATTTTTTTCATATACTTTCAAATATGTTTTTTTATTTAAAACTAGTTTTGTGTTTTTCGTACCCAATTATACAGGGTGGGCCAAAAGAAACCAAGGGGTGTAAAAGTTTACGAACTTTTTTGTTTATTAACTTTTTTTTATTTTTTCTTTCAGATTATATAATATACAAAATGGAAATTTTTTTACACTAAGTATGAAAAATGATGTCTCTTAAATGACCACCGTTTTCAGCTTCGCACTGATGGGCTCTTTTTAGAGCATTTTCCATAACATCTTTCAAAACTTGTGGCTGTAGCGTTCGAATTTCTGCAACAATGTTTGCCTTGAGTTCAAGGATTGTCTCTGGCTTGTTCACATACACTCGCTCCTTCAAAAAACCCCAAAGAAAATAGTCGGGTGCTGTCAAATCTGGCGATCGCGCTGGCCAAATAATTTCCGAATTTCGAGAAATTATTCGCTCTCCAAAAATTTGACCTAAAAGTGCCATTGTGTCTCGGGCAGTATGGGCAGTGGCTCCGTCCTGCTGAAACCACATACCAGGTCTGTTTTCAAGAGCAGGACGTAAAAAATTTTCTATCATAAAACGATACCGCTCTCCATTTACGGTTACAGCACTTCCATCTTCATTCTCGAAGAAATAGGGCCCAATGACATTTTCAGATGTGATCCCACAACATACTGTACACCTGATGGGGTGCAATTGGCGTTAATGAATGGCTCTTGGATTTTGAGAACCCCAGAATCTACAGTTCTGCTTGTTAACAAAGCCATTCAAATGAAAATGAGCTTCATCACTCATAATCAAATTTTCAATAAAGTTGATTTCATTTCTGGCCAACTCTTGAAATTTAACTGCAAAATTTAGACGTTGCCGATGATCTGCGGGTTTTAATTCTTGGACCAATTGCACCTTATATGGGTACAACTGTAAATCTTTTTTTAAAATGCGCCGTAGTGACGTACGAGACATTTCTAGTTGAGCAGAACGTCTTCTGCCAGATGTTTCTGGTGCTTCGTTAACACTTTGCTGTACTCGTTCAATATTTTTCGCAGTGCGACTTAAACGTGGTCTACCGGTTCGAGGCAAATCTCTTACGCTGCCATGTTGGTGATGACGATTAACTAAGCAACGAATCATCGCTTCAGAGGGCGAAATTCTGACGTTAAAATGTCGACGATATGCTCTTTGCGTTAAAATAATTGATCTCTGGTTTAAATAATAAAATTCTATTGTTCTGGTTCTCTTTTCAGTTGTGAACCTCTCCATTATAAATTCTCCAAGTGTTGTCTATGTAATCTGAAAGAAAAAATAAAAAAAAATTAATAAACAAAAAAGTTATTAAACTTTTACACCCCTTGGTTTCTTTTGGCCCACCCTGTATAATACAAAATTTTAAATTTATTTTTTTTTTGGCTGTCGGTCTCATTAGTTAACTTTTTTATATGAATTTTCTACATTTCAACAATTAAAATATATGCAAAGCCATTTAATTTAATGTTTCCACATAAAAGCGGTAAAAAGCAAACACTTAATATGAATGCTTCATATGCTTGTTAATAAGCTCAACGGAAAAATCTAGGGGCCTTTTATAAGCAAAGGACAAATTACATCTCTATGTTATTTAAAAGCAAATTTCATTCAATTTCTTATGCCACTTTTTGGACTCCAATCTTTCTAAAAGACTTTCTATGACAAGCTATGAGAAAACAACAAAAAAACCAATGTTATATTCAGTATTATCAGGAGCTAGAAAATAAATACACTAAATTGGTTTAAAAAAGCTAAATCACAAAGAAAATTAAAAATCATAATTGTTTTCATTAAAAATTATAATATATGAAAAACATTACACAGAAATAAATAATTTTAGCTTTTTTAAGATATTTTTGGAAACAAAAATATTCTAGGAAAAAAGCTAGAGGCTAAATTATAAATTTCGAGTCAAAATGCTAGAAAAAACAAGGCTAAGTCTATACCTAAAAAAATTTAAATGGCAAATACTTAAAAAAATTTTTCAGTGTTGACCAGTCGATAAGGAGTTTTATGTGATGGCTGCTTAAGAAGTGGCTAGAGGCCGGTATACAAAAGGAAGTTTGCATAATTTTGGTTAACTCAAAAATAAAGTCAAAATTATAAGCAAGAAAAGTAATTGTAAACCTACTAAAAGGCCTGCGCAGGCCTCACTTTTTCCCACTGTGAATGTGGCTCTCACACAAGTATGTTTTGCTTACGTGTTAAATTTTAATGTATTTAGCAGCTTTTGCAGGTAAATGTGTCTTTAAAGTCATACAAATTTGTGAATAATTAGAACCACAAAATTATTTGTAAAGCAAGAAACTACTAAAAGCTTTACAGATATACTAAGTGTATGTACGATATACAGCTGTTAACGATGCGGTTGAAAATGATTTTTTTTTGCTCTGTCAAATGTTGAGGGATCTAAACAGTTGTTAAAGAGGTTTTTACTTAGCCACAGTTATAATTGCTTTACATGTAATGATTTGAAACATTTTCTTTATTTCATACACTCACATAAATAACGTGTTTATGCTTATTGTGGAAAAATTTCTATTTGTTTTAAAAATTCTTACATACTAATATTCTGATATATTGAACACTTAGTTAAAGTAAATGACAAAGTGACCAATAACTTTTTTCATTAATACAAGATCCAAATAAGATAAATATTATAATACTTGATATGTTGCATCAATGCCGTGAATACCGATTACTTTTCGATGCTATAAATACTCGTACATATGGGCAACACAAACATGTCTTTATACACTTTTTGGTTAAAGTTTTTTTGTAATAATCAAAAACCTTTAATCTGTCTGATAAAAACTTACTTTTAGTTATTGTTTAGTTGTAATAATGGCCCTTAAAATTACATAGCGGTTAAATTATGATGTTTGTTAGTATTGTTTTCTACTAAAAACCGAATCAAAAAAAAAAATGTGGAATTAAATATTTTTCTTCTTATTAAATGAACTTTTTTTTTTATTAAATTTGACCATCTACGCAAAATTAAGAAAAAATTTATTTTAAAAATCCGCGAATGGAAGTTATCCTAAAAAATAAATTTAATTTTTTTAAAACGTTTTTTATATATATGTTATACAATATTTATGACAAAAATTCTGCTGCTAAGAGATTTTACATGATACAACAACAATTTTTTTATTTATAAATTTAATAACATCAACTATCGAAATCTTATTATATTATGTGAACTCTCAATTATTAGTTTTATGAAAATATAATATTTGCACATTGTTACGTGACAAATTCACATTGAAGATTAATAAACAGCAGTTACAAGTACAGACAATGTAATAATTATCTCTTATCGAACAAATTACACAACTGTCCAAATGTATAATAGCTTAAATTGCGATTGTAATATAAAGCACCAAACCGCATTCAAATTTAAATAAATGAACACACTGGTATAGAATATTATTATAAAGTGTTCTTTCGACAGTCCATAGTTATACTCACTTGTATATACAAAACACAATATTTATTTATGTATAAATTTGTATTATATGTGTGTATAATGACTAACTAGTAAATAGATACTTATATAACTCTATTGCACTTAATTATGTAATACTAATAACCACAAAAATATACCAAAAAGTCACCACGTATTCATTAGTTTTAAAACCGGTTATTTGTACCATAATTAATTTTTTTTTTTACGTAAATAATTATTTTAAGCTAAGCACATTTTTTGCTGCCGCAGTAAATACAAATACACCTAATTGTCAATAAAATTATTGCGATTTCAAATTAAAGTCTAACCACAATTTTGTTGAGTTTTGGTTAATGTGCAGAATTAATTGAACAATAATACGGTATTTTAGAACAATACAAATTGAATGTATATACATAAATATTTTGATTACATACATTACTACGGTACTACATAAAAACGTAAGAAAATTCGTAATCTAACAGCTGTAAGCCATTTTTAACAATAGAGTAATTAAAGGTGTCACAGTGCAAAATATAGCGTGGGTTTTCCTTTATTTCCTGTCATAAAAAATAAAAATTGTATGTTTTTTTTTTAAACTGCACTTTTGCTTCTGGTGCAAGTAATTCGTAGCTTTTGTATCATTTATCGAGATCGTATATTAAAAACTGATTTTTCCATTTTACTTACTTAACATTTCAAACCTCTGTAATGCATAGATATGCAAATACAAAATTTATATTCAAATTAAACAATCATAACTACATTCAAAAAACCGTATGTATAGTTGATAAGCTGTAAAAAAAGTTTAACAGACCAGTAATTATAAACATTTATTAGTCTTATTGAATTCTTGTGGTCTAATTTAAAAAGAACGTTTTTACTTTCTTTAAGCTAAAAATAAGCTGAAATTTTGACATTTTTTTATTTCATATATTTACTTTTTAACAGATATTTGATAAGTACAGGGTGGGCCAAAAGAAACCAAGGTGTGTAAAAGTTTAATAACTTTTTTGTTTATTAACTTTTTTTTATTTTTTCTTTCAGATTATATAATATACAAAATGGAAATTTTTTTACACTAAGTATGAAAAATGATGTCTCTTAAATGACCACCGTTTTCAGCTTCGCACTGATGGGCTCTTTTTAGAGCATTTTCCATAACATCTTTCAAAACTTGTGGCTGTAGCGTTCGAATTTCTGCAACAATGTTTGCCTTGAGTTCAAGTATTGTCTCTGGCTTGTTCACATACACTCGCTCCTTCAAAAACCCCAAAGAAAATAGTCCGGTGCTGTCAAATCTGGCGATCGCGCTGGCCAAATAATTTCCGAAGTTCGAGAAATTATTCGCTCTCCAAAAATTTGACTTAAAAGTGCCATTGTGTCTCGGGCAGTATGGGCAGTGGCTCCGTCCTGCTGAAACCACATACCAGGTCTGTTTTCAAGAGCAGGACGTAAAAAATTTTCTATCATAAAACGATACCGCTCTCCATTTACGGTTACAGCACTTCCATCTTCATTCTCGAAGAAGTAGGGCCCAATGACATTTTCAAATGTGATTCCACACCATACTGTACACCTGATGGGGTGCAATTGGTGTTGATGAATGGCTCTTGGATTTTGAGAACCCCAGAACCTACAGTTCTGCTTGTTAACAAAGCCATTCAAATGAAAATGAGCGTTAAAATAATTGATCTCTGGTTTAAATAATAAAATTCTATTGTTCTGGTTCTCTGTTCAGTTGTGAACCTCTCCATTATAAATTCTCCAAGTGTTGTCTATATAATCTGAAAGAAAAAATAAAAAAAAATAAATAAACAAAAAAGTTATTAAACTTTTACACCCCTTGGTTTCTGTTAGCCCACCCTGTATTTGGGGTAATCCAAAAAAATTTTTTAACAATTAAATGAAATATAAGAAAAATTGTAGCTCTTAATATGAATACAAAATTTCATATTTTGTTTTTCAAAACAGGGGCTTCAAAATTATTTGTAAAAAAGTTACAATTTAATTTAAATTCAAAATTAAAATATGTAATAATTTCTATTAGGAATTCAAAAGTTTAACAAAAAATTATTAATCTTTATTTGTGCTTAATTCCAGAAATTGTGTTGGTTTGTAAATTTATTCTTTTACTCATGATATTCTCATGAGTTATTTATTCAGTACAATAAGTACTGAAGGGGATAACATACCTATATGGACCATTTCATCAGACGCTACTCTGAATCCTCAGTAGGTTACTCCCAACGTTTCTTGCAAACATTAGAACCTTTATATTGTGAAAGCAATTGACTAAATAAGAATTATTAATCAGTAGTTACAATAAGATTCAAATATTCAAACAAAAGACTAAGTAAGCATTGAACTGAATAAATAAATTAATTTCCCAACTAACATTTTAATATTGAAAAACTATATATTCTATTCTTATTACTCATGAGAATATCATGAGTAAAAGAATAAATTTACAAGCCAACACAATTTCTGGAATTAAGCACAAATAAAGATTAATATTGTAAATTTAATTTACCCGATTTTTCCGGTCTTGCTTCGTTCACCCGTATAGAAGTATTTTTTTTAAATTAATTTAATTTTATTTTTGCATATTTTTCCATTTTTAGTGTATGTTTTATGCTATATTTTGCTGTTTGCAGTTTGTAAAAGCAAAAACTGCAATTTTGCTGAAAATTGGCAGTTGGGTTATACTGGAAATATATATTTCGTCACTTACATTTTTGTAAGCAACAAAGGAGAGAGAGAGAATATTGCACACAATTTAAAAAACATATGAATTAAAATAATTTTATTTGTTTTAAAACCAAATAAACCAATTAGAAAGCTTGATAAAAAAGGAATTAATATAACAAACTTAAAGCCTTTTTTTTTTAATTTTAGTAAAATGACTTGCACTTGAAATACATAAACAAGAACTTAATTTCAAAAACCCTCTGAAATTTCTTAAAATTTAATTCGATAAGTAAAAGCAATTTTTTGGCCAAATTTTTTGTGGACATAGTAACAGGAACTACTTTGCGTCAATAGCAAACTATGGCCAGAAATTTTATATAATAATTTTTTAAAAAACACAATTTAATTCTTATTTTAATTTAACAATTTATTATTATAGAAACAACTACATATAAAGAATTAAAATTTATTACCGTTTAAAAGGAATTTCTAAATAATTTTGTTCTTTTATTTTTCTCTGGCTTAAACAAAAATAAAAGCCACATTCTGGCATTTCGCATAAATACACAAACTCTAATGCTTGAACCACATTTGCAAAAGGATTTACCATAAATTTTTCATGGCAATGCAATGTTGGACATTTGTTATTAAATGGTTTAAAAAGAATAAAGATAAAGATTATAATAAAAAAAATATAAGAGTATAAATTCAAAAGCATAAATTGATCTAAATATAAAACAAGCTGGTTTAAATTTGAAATTCAACTTAAGTTATTTTTATATTATTTATCATTTTAAAATAAATAAACTGATATTTTTATTGCTTGCTAAGTCTTCTTTTTTCATAATTACTTTTTGTAAGAAAAAATTGGAAGGAAAAAGTTTATTTTATATCAACGAAAGCCTTAAAACTCTTTACTAAAAACCAATTATATTAAATGTTATTGAAATAAAATGTCATTCGTATTAAACCATTTACGTTACGTTTACGAAAATATACACCCTTATTTAATCAATTAAGTAAATTTACTTTTTATTCAGGACTATCAATTTAATTGTAATTTATTAGTCTCTAGCATTATAATAACAACGTAGACAGTTTATTTATATTTTCAACTAGCATAGTGGTATCTGAATATATTCGTGTGAATATATTTAAAATTTTGAATTTTCCACGTATAAATGAGGTTGATGAAGGGAAATTCCTTTTTGTAGTTTTCACAGGTTTTTTTGCTTTTAATTTCGACAATTCTTCGTTTATTTCTTTTAGGTATGCAATTTAATAGTTTATAATTTTATATTATAATTTATTTAGATAATTTAAGGGTGTTAGATTTTTAAGTATATTCTACTTCAATTTTAAATTTTTATAAATTAAATTAAATATAAGTATAGCAAATTTAAAACCACGTAAATGAGAGCGAGTTAATGAAGTGATGTGTTGCTCACTTTATGGTTAGATGACAACTTAAAACTTATTTCATTATTATATATAAAAAACGGGAGAAAAAAGCAAAAGTTCATTTTGTCGTTTTGCTTTACATCAAAACATCAAATTCAAGCGAGTTGTGTTACTCGCTTGAGTTCAATGTAGGGTAATCAATTATTTTGCTATTTTCGTTATTAAGGATCAATTCAACCATCCGTTAATTTTAAATTTTGTACAAATATTATTTGTACAGTATCTATTGTTGTTTTTATTTTAAAAAAATTTTATATTGATTGAAAAGCTAGAAATATTTTGAGCAAAATTAATTATTAGATTTGGTTGAAATATAAAGCCCCAAAACAGTTTTTGGATAAAATTTACGAAATACTATTAAAATTTGGAATCTCAAAATTTTTACATTTTTCAGATATTTAAATTTTTTCAACGAGCAGAGCAAAATATTTGTAAAAAATATTTCCCGTTTTATTTCATTATTATTTTTTTATAGTTCACGGTTTGTACCTGCTATGTTGAAATGTTTACAGTACTTAGATTGGTTGAACACATCAATACAAAGTCATTTGTACTATCACATGACCAGGTCAAGGGTTAATATTTTATAAAAAATACTCGGCAATAAATAAAACAAAGGGTCTTACATAATGCAATATAACAACTGTAATACCGATTTAATAGAAACGATAATAAGTCATTTGGTGTCGTTAGCTTGGATCCTTACTTGCATAAAATTAGACCATTAATTTAATGAATTTTTTTCTTTTAGCAGCTGACCTTCAGGATTTAAATCAGTACTTGATATCAAGCTAAATATTTCTATCGACTACCCCAGTTTGAACCTTGTACTCTTAATATGTAGTATCATGTGCACTTCTATAAAAATATCCATTTATATGTAGCTTAATACATTATTAAATTAATACAGCCACTACTGCAAAAAAAGCCGATTTGCCAATATATAACCTCAAAAGATGACATCAAAGAAATATAATTTTCCAAAAAGTTTACAAGTATTACAACAACGTACGTTCGTTTGGTGTATCACAGTATGAATATTAAATTTTGTTAATAAAATATTTACAATGAATTTTATATACACATACTCCTACACGCTCATGTATAGAAAATATAGAAAAATTTATTTTTATTACAGGATAAAAACACTATAAAAATGTGTGTTTGTTTTTAAGTATTATTTTGTGTCTATAATTCTTTTAATAAAACCTTAATCTATGTTGCTTAAGTCTGTATCAAGTATGTAAGTATGAATGTGTGTGTCAGTCACTACACATACGAGTATATGAAGTATGTTAAAAAAAAAGGTAACTACAAATTGCATGTGTATGTGTTTTGTATTGAATTTTAGTAAGTTTATTATATTAAATCCTTTTGGGGGTACAACCTGCAAGAAATTTTTGTAACAACATTTTATGCATAATCCTTTTTAGAAGAAATGAAACACTGTGGTTTTATATGCAATTTTTATTTGTTACAATATTTTTCTTAGTATTGACGATTTAGTTTTTCAAACACTTTCACAACAGTATAAATTTGTAAAATAATTTTTTTTTTAATATTTCATTAGTCATATTATAATTAATGATATGTTTCCCCCATCCCGTAATCTTCCTTGGTTCGTCCGGAAATCACACTGGGGTTTACGGAAAATTAAAAAAAAATTTTCAAAATAGTCCAAAGTAACTTCTGAGTATTTGGGCGATAGATTACAAACCTAGGCGACCTCCTCTTTAATGAACAAAATTCTTTTAGTGTCGTTTTGCAGGATATAAAACTAAGCTGTTAGTTTAGGAATAGTTGATGATATGTGTAAGCATTGGGACTTTTTTCATATTGAATATTGAAGTTTATGATTCAGCATTGCAGAGTATTAAAACAGTTAGCCAAAATGAGAAACAGTCGAGACGCCCTCTGCATGTCACCATAATGGTCTAATTTGGGCCTCCGTTTTCTTTACTTAAGATCCCACCACCTCACATGGCGGACAAATCGCATAAGGAAGTTTTTAATCCTTAATGAATACTAGACTTAGTGTAAATTTGTAAGATGAAAGTAGTGTAGTAAAAGTTCTAACCGCAGTCACCAGGGGTCAGATGTTAAAAGTCTTAGCTTTAATTCAAATTCTAAATTTTTTCTTTCTGTTTAATTTTTTCTATAGACTTCTTGAATAATAAAAATCTTATAAAAGATTTTATAAATTTTTATACAAGCCTTTCGTTAGACTTAGGAGCTTGCTAATTCAGATATCTATGCAAGCATTTCTTAAATTTTAAACTTTAAATATTTTGCATTCTCTATCCTCATTATTCCCAAACATTTTATATAAAACATAAATTTTTTTCTATAACAAAATATGTGCTTACTAACTTCATTTTTAAACTAAAATTATTTAAGCAACAAAAATTAAAGCAATCTTTTAACTCAACTTTAATCACTGTTCTTTAGAAAAAAAATAATTCCAAGTATTTGTGAATTTGGGAAAAATGTCAATATTGCTTTACTTTCGTCTAATCTAAGGTATGTACTAAAAAACAGAAGAAAAGCAAAAGAAATATAAAACAAAATGTGTCCCTGAATAAACCTATAACGTAAGTTATTTTCCCATTCTTAATTCACATATGTAGTACATGACTGGTACAAGTATGAGTATAATTGTAATTTTACAAGTGAACAGAAGCATAACAAAATTCTATTAAAAATATATTTAAGGTAGTGTTATAAAAATAAACATTTTTTTCTTTTCTTTTTTGGGTTTCTGTTGGCTTTCTGTTTCTTTTATTTTAATTTTGAAAATATTAAACGATTCTTTCTTTCAAAGAAATTGACCAAAATCACGCACAAGGGTTACATAACTAAATTATTAGTTTTAACTATAAATTTTACGACTTTTTTTTAATAGAGATTAAGGCCAAGAAGGTTCTCTATAAAATATTAAATTGAAAAGTGTGTGTTCTTACATACATTTTTTATATCTATAAGGCAGGTATACATGTGCAAGTGAAAATTCTTTTGCTTGCAAATCTTTCATAAATTATTTTTCATCATTTTTATGGACTGCACTTACTATACCCGTAAATCTCATTTATAGAATGCTACTAACTATATTAGTGCATAATAAAAGTTATGTTTATAAATGAGTGTAAAGCAGAGAGTGGTATTTAATCATGTTATAGATTGTATGCGGGTAATGAATTTATATTGTGAAAATTAAAATATTTAAAGGTTTGTATGTTCAGGCAATAAAACTGTCATGTATTATTTTATTTATTTAATCACCAAGTTTTATGCAAAGAGTGCCTGTTTTTATGTTTCAGAGGTGTTAAGTATTATTTATTTATTTGTTTGCTTAAGTTATTTTTTTTATTATGATATAAAACAGGGAGGGTATTAAAAAATTTTGGTGTGATATTAGTAGTAAAAACTGTACAAAAAAAAAGAATATATTACAATCTGTTTTCCTATAGCCTAAGGAATTGCGTTTCAATGTATATTTTCACAAACTAAAAAAATTAATTTTATTGGGTTTTATATTTTGCATTAAGTCCGTTTTGCAGAGACTTTTTTGTCTCTGCATAAAGTGACAATAGTTTTTATTAATTAATCTTAATATATAAAATTCGACTGTACGTGTGATTGACATTGATTGTACTTCTTCTAAACAACTCGATCGATTTAATTAAATTTCATTGTATGCCTTTTAGTTACGCCTTGAAAGGTATAACGTTACAAGTTCGCCCGGCAGGTGATACTGCAGTCGGTATCTGGCTTATTTCTCTACTACCTATTTTTACCCGAATATACTAAAATTTTTTATGAAAAATAAATTTAAATTAATCAAATTTTTTCTCAATTCGGAGAAGTTCTAAACCGATTTGACAAATTTTTTTTTATATATTCGACATAACTTAACTTATAATTTTCTTCTCTTTTTAATTAATTCAATGTAAATAAAATTTAAAGGCAAAACAATGTTTGCCGGTTCAGCTAACGGGTGGCCCAAATGAGACCTAGTGAGCGTATTGTAGTCTTACGGTAGAAGCTGTTGCACAATTTGAACTTTGTAATGTTGTTCTGGGTATATCCAATTGGCCGGAACGGCGACGAGTTGATCATTTGCAACACTCTGCTGCACAGCTTCCACGTTGTCTTCAGTACGAATATTTCGATGAACACCTCTTCCTGGACGGTCGGCAACTGAACCCAATTCCTCAAAACGGTGAACTAAACTTGTAATCGTGGAAGATGTGGGCGCTGATCTTACGTTCAAAAAACGGCGAAAATTTCGCTGCGTCAGAACAATTGATCATTGAGAAGAATAATAAAAATCGATAATTTTAATGCGTTGTTGTGGACTGTACGTATTCATTTTAAATATCCAAGAGTTCAGTTATAATCTGCAAAAAGAAAAAATAAATTATGTTAAAAAATAAAAAAGTTATTTGTGTTTCACATCAGCTGGTCTTATTTGGCCACCCTGTAGTTATTAACTAAAATTTTAAAAAAGAAAAAAATTGTACCACAAAAATAATTAATTTAAAATTTATTGCTTCCAAGTAGAACTATTATCATTATTGGCTATGAACGGACTGCGACCTTTAAGATCTATTGTGCAGCACTAATCAAGTAAACTTTCAAAATACATGTTTACATACATATACCCACTATCTACCTGCTTTCGTGTAATATACGGATAATAAAAGAATTAACGGGATCCCAACGAAAACAATACTGATAGCTAAAATCGAAATAATTTTATAATGAAAAATTACGTAGATCTCAAAGTAAAATATATAAAGAAATTATATAATAAATTTCGAAACGTTGATTTTAAAGTCTACGTTAATTTTTTTGGATAAGAAGATTAAACTGTAAATCTCGATATTAGCTTAATAAGACATAAGCAGTTTTTCCATATTGCCACAGATGTATTTAACTGAATTTCTTGCAGTAAAGTGAGCATACAGCAAAAACTTAAACATTCATAGTCAACAAAGCTTTGCTTCTGAGAAGGTTTGCTTCTTTCTCTCCTGGTTTGAATCCTGTCGGTATGAACTAAATTCGAAGTTAAAGTAAGTATTTTTTTTTGTTTTTTTTTTCAATAGAACATCACTTTTATGCATCATAGAATTCATAAAACAAGCTTTATTTGGATTTATGCCCTAGCAATTCGTTTTTCTATATCGTTGTGTCATTTATAAAATTGCTTTAAGCCAAGCACTTCCTTTGGGTATAGGGCACCATTACAGAAAGTAAAACTAAAAAACAATATTGTTTGCTTGCAAGCAATTTAAACAACGAATATTTAGCTGAAAAATTAAAATTTTTTCTTTCGTATAATATTTTTGAAAATCTCTTATGAGCTGGACGACTGAAACTACATATCGTCCTGCACACTGAAAGAGTTATGATTCATAAATCCCATGAAATGATTTCATTGAAAAAAATTCATTTTCCTAATGAAATATATCATTAATTATTTCATAATTTCATTGTGAGAAGAAATTATGAAATTGTTTCATTAAATTTCACAGTTTCATAAAAAAGTTCATTAGGTAATGTTTTTTTTTTTTTATTTTTTTTCTGTTGCAACTCTATAAATAAAGTAACTATAAAACAAAAACTTAATCATTAAAATTCAACTGAGCTTCGCGGCGAGTTAAAGCTTCTTAATTGCTTGAATCCTGGCAAAATAATTCAAGCAAAAAGTAAGTTTATTAAAATATGAATGTGGTGCGTTAAACAATTTTACATAAAACCGGAGGCTTAAAAATTTTACTTTTAATGTGAAATTTAGATTACAATCCAGACTGATGTATCGCAATTTTGTATGCTACATGTTGCAGAGGTCACGTTTACCATTTCGTTCAAAATACAATGTTGCGGTTCCAATTGACGTTTGATGGCTACTATCTTAACCATTATCGTAAAAATGTTTTTTTTTTTCTTGAAAAAAGAGATTTTTTTTACTATCTGTGCAGTTTTAAAATCCTGCTAGCTTACTAATTCATTTCATGGCGAAACCTTTTTGAAAAGGAATTCCAATACACAGGTGTAAACTGTTTATTAGCTTACACACTTGGAAATGTAAGGCATGATTTTTGTTAGTGGTGCCCCACTCATTATTAATCAATGCAGTAAAGAAGTTGATTTTATTTAACATTCACAGTATCGTACATCCTTGAAAACTTTTAAGCACTTTGCGAATGTATACAAGCCATTTCACTTTTTAAGGCTTGAACTGCTTTAGAAGCAACTGCTTTTTCTGTTTGTTTAATTTTTTTGCTCACTGTAAATATTGTGGAAACCATTATAATCATTAAATTAAATAATTAATTATATATATGTAGCATTTAAAAATGACCATAACTTCGTAAGTAAATAAATAAATAAATTAATTATTTAAGAAACATTTGCTTTAAAACAAATAAAGAGCATCATACAATTGTATTCTAAGTTCATGTTTTGCGGGTACATTCATTAATATTTTCATTTAGCAAAACTGTTTACTAAATATAAGGAACACAAATCATAATTCAAACTATCTTATTTTAATACTAAGCTAGATTTAGTTTAAAATATATTCAATCTCAAATAGCACACTCACGTTTAGTTACAATATGTTGGCAACAAGCATGAATTGAAAAATCTGTAATGGATTAAAAAAAAAAGATATACAAACTAGTTTATTTTTATGTGTGTTAAATGTGTGTTAAATTTTCTATGCATTCAGAATACTAGAAGGAAATACCAACTCATGTACACTTGGAAATTATAAAGAAAATAAAATGAAATAAAATAAAATAAAATAAAAATAAGAAACTGCAGTGCATTCTAGTATTGAATAACTTGGAATAAGCTTAGAGCAGTTTTTAAGACAAGCAGCTTAACGTGCGTGACAGCACCACAAATACACTGCTTAAGGCAGATAGATACACCATATACACTTCTCCATACAAATGTGCATGTATTCACATAAATAAACAAATCTTAACACACAAACACACTATCAAATTAGTAATGCTTTATAAAAGCAATGATTTTGCAGATGTCTTTTAAATTTCACAAAGATTTTTGTTCTACGAGCATGTTTGTCTAAACAAACACTTGAGTATAAACCTGTATTTGAATGAATAAATGAATGATAAATTGCAAAATTTAAAAAAGCACATTAAGATGAATAAAGCAGAGCAATGACTTTATGGGTCATTATATTAAAGTTAAGCATTTATTTATTTTAAAATGTCTTTCATGCTTAAGGGTAAATTTTGTTTCCTTTTAAAGCATTGTTTTATTTAGCTTTTGGCTTTTAGCCTAAATACCAAAATCTATTTGTAAACTATTATAATAAAAATACTTAATTTATGTTTACATAATAATTATTACAACGCCTATAAAAGATTCTTTTATATATTATATCCTATTACTGCTATTGTTCTATGGCTAATGCAAGTTTAAGGCAAAATTTGCTTTAGAAAACATCTTTTAACTTATTTAAAGAAAATTTTTATTTAACAATAAGTGTGTAAATATTGCCGCTAAAAGAAAGGAAATTATAGAAAACTGTTTTTTGTTCATTATGTAAAATTTTTTTTATATTATTAGATCTGCTAGGAAACAGAGCACAGTGTTTCACCACCAATTCATATCAGACATTCATGCACATTTTTCATTTTTAAATTTTTGTTAGATGCATGCAAAAACATAAAGAAAATTTAATTTAATCTTTACTCATTTTATAAAGAAGACAATTTAGTTTTCATATTTTTGTATTTACAGTGAATAATCAGGGAGTAGCATGGGCTATATATCATGACACTACAAACACTTAATCACTATATTCCAAGAATGGTAGCCACGTAATACGTTTTTTAATCTTTGTAATGAAAATTAATTCAGAAGAACTCCCCTGTATCACACGAAGTGTCGCAATATAAATGATAAACACACAAAAAGAAAGTGTGATGTGGATGCAGTATCATCTGGGGATAAAAACGATGCAATTTTAGGTAGAGTATACGGGGTAAATCTATCCCAATCAAAGTGTTTTTATGTATTTTCAAATGTTACTAAATTACGTAAACGTTCTGACTTTATTCGAATATCTAGAAAATGTCAGTGAGACGAATAAAACAAATAGTTTGGCCTGACCATGATTTGCTTAAAATGATTGCCTCACTAAGCAAATCTTCCTTTTCTAAATGTCTTAAAAAAACTAAAAGAGTACATATAAACTATGCAGCAGTTATAACTGATATAACAGTAATATATCTATAGTATACGCACTCATGTAAAACATTTTAATATGTAACTTTTTAATATTTCGCCAAAACTTTTAATTTTTTATTTTTTTACTTGCATTTCAAAGAAAGTTTTTAGCTAAAAGTATTCATATCTTCCGGAATGTATTAAATTTTGAGAATTTCAGGGAAAAATGTAACTTAAAAAAATAAAAAATTTCTGTTTGATAAAAATGTATCGCTTTAGAGAATTACAATAAAAAAAAATTGATAGCTAATAAATATTTTGTATTCAGAACCTACATTGGCTTTCCTGTAAGGCTCTCCATCATAAAGTCAAAAATTATCCCTAAGTTTAAAATCAAAAGTAATCCTCCTACCAGAAAATGCTATAAATTTTGCGATTGGCCCCTAATGTCAGTTCTGTTTTGACATTTGTGTAGTAAACACATGCGAATAAACGTTAATAAACAATGTTACGCTACACTGCTCCAGAACGCGGAGTATTGGTGACTATTTATGTGACCAATAATAGTCTTAGTTATACGTATGTATAATCAGTTTTTCCTAAGCTCATTCTGCGAAAAAGGTTATTTTCCTAACAAATAGAACCTATTTAGGACTTAAAAAACCAAATAATTATAATATATAAAAAAAAAACTGTGGGACAATTTGGGCTAAAATTATAAATCTGTATAATTTTTTATTGAAGAAATTATAAGATACAAAAGGTCATGCTAGGCAAATTATTCCTTTTGTGACTTAGATGAAGCTAGTGATATATAATTTAACATTTTTAAATATATTTTTATTTATTTAATTTTTATAAAGAGAAAAAACTCATTCTTGTTCTTGTCTATTTCTCACGAATCCCTTAGCGTTAGGTTGGTGATAAGATCTGTTTCACATTTGGCACTGTCGCAAAAAAAAATTTATTTTTTTCGGAAGCGCTTTTCCATTTTTGGTTCTATTATATTTTTAAATAATAGATATGGAAAGTATTAAGTTAGTTAATACTCTAAAAACAAATGTTTTTAAGTAAATACATTACTAAAGCAAATAAATGATATATGTATGCATACATATAATTTGCAAACCAAATTTTATTCTATTTGCTTCAATTTCGTCACTTATAAGCGCTAAAATAAATTTTAAAAGAAACAATTATTGTTATTATTTTTCAAATCATTATGCGAAAAATATGAGAAGTATAAATGAAAAATCCAAGTTTTAATTGTTCAACAATTTTAACCTAAATCGTAAAACTAATTGCAGAAAAACACTTAATTATTTACATTTTATACTTCTATACTGAACACAACTCAAACTAAACGTGTTGGTTTTGTGATATTTAAGTGTGTTTTTTAATCTTGAAATAACAAAAGAGAAAGAAATGAAAAACGTTAAATGGAAATAGAAATATTCTAGCACAAGGTTAACTTTATTTATACTAACATCATTATTATCATCATCATCATCAACTTTTAAAAAAATCCTAATTCTCCCTATATTAAATACAGTGATAATATTAGAGTTAATAGAGGCGTATGTTACGTTTTAGCTTTAACAATTTAGAAAAACAACATTTGCCATTGAAAGTAAAATAATTTTTTTATCTTGATTTTTTAAGTATCTTTGTAATTTATAAAAATTTAAAGAAGAAAATAAAATTTTAATCTTTTAATTAAATAAAAATAATTAAAACTTAAACTCCCTTATCTTAAAGTCAATATTATAGAAATTTTTCTTTTAATTTTTTCATAAATTTTACTTTAAAGTCTACGTAAATTTTTTTTTTTGGATAAGAGCAGCGTTTCCAGGACCTAGAAAAAAAGAAGCTAAATTTGCCTTAAAAAAGGCTAGAAAAAGCTAAATCCCTGCCAAAAAAAAAAGCTAGGAAAAAGGTAAAAAACTATCGCTTAAAATTCAACATAATAACAAAATATTAATCTTTATTTGTGCTTAATTCCAGAAATTGTGTTGGAATTAAGCACAAATAAAGATTAATATTTCGTTAATCTTTTCAATTCCAAATAAAATTATTATTCAAAATAATAATTATGATTTTTATAAAAAATTAAGAAGAGAACATTCAATAATAAAAACTAAAGAAAATAAGGTCGTTTTAAACATGCTTTTTGGAAAAAATTATAAAAAAATTTTTTCGCACTATCCGCAAAAAAAAATTTGAAAAAGAGGTTATTTTGAAAATAAAAAAAGGTTAGGAAAAAAGCTAGAGTCTAAATCGTAAATTTCAAATTAATAAATAAATATTTATTTATTAATTCGGTTTTAAAAAATATGCCTTGAAGTTATTTGGTCATCATACTTATAACTGGCGACCATTTTGGATATGTAAAGATCCTGAACACTTTCTCAGATAGAACGATTATGACACTTTGAGGTGCCATAATAGATAGTATGTAAAAGGACAGCAAATAAAAGAGCAGGAATTAGTTAGTCATGTTTTTTAAAGATAGCAGCAATGCAAAAGACAGGGTTTGTTTTTAAAGTTTAAATAGGAGATTTGTGCTAAAAAATGTTTATGTAGATCATTCCTGATACCAAAGTATGCTATTCTTAAGGCATTCGGAAGGCTATGGATAACAGCTTGCAGTTATACAACAGAGAGTCATACTGATATTTTAGCTTATAACTCTGATTAACTTAATTCGTGAAAGGGAAAAACAAAATCTAATTTATTATTGCAAGTTCAAATGAACATATACCAGTAGTAATTGAGCAGATTCGATGCCAAAAGTATTAAAGCAGAGATTATGATAAGTGTTATTAAATTTTCTTCTTTCTTAAGGGTAAATTTATGGTCGATATTTGCCGTAACAAAGTACATGTTGTTTGCTTTTATTTTTTATCTTTATAAATTTGCTCTAACCATTAAATAATTTCTATGTTTTGCACAAACTGTTCTGTCACTGTTTTTTTTTTTTCTTTTTATTTCAAAATATTATTTCATTTCCATTCATTTTTTTTTTTGTTTTTGTATGTAAGTAGAGTAGGAAAATCATCGTATTTTACTATATATTAAATTAATCTTGTATCTTGAATTTAGGTTGTGCTTGTCAAAACAGTGGTAGGTTTTCTAAGATTTTTTTCTCACATACTGTTAAATTATATAAAAGAAAGAACAGAGAAAAAAACAAAATTATCAGTAGCTTCATTTATCTGTCAGTAAATAAGATTTTATGAATAAATATGCACTGGAAAGGAAATTTAAATAAAAATCTAGAAAAATATTTAATAAAGAAAGCCACATATGTATGTATGTATGTATGTGTATATGTATTAAAAGTATTTGTATATGACATAATATTATATAAAACTAATGTGACAGAAAATTGGTTTTATATATGATGAGGGGATCAAATTTGAATTAAATGTCACATGAATATTAAAAATTTCTCTCTATTTTTAAGTTGTTTTACTTATTTTTATACACTTTATTGTAAGTAAGTAAAAAGAGTATAGTTGTGGATAATTTAGCTGAGCATTTGCCGCTGAGGGCTTATCTTTTCGTGACTAAATCAAAAGGTGGTAGATTGCCCCCATATTCCAAAGGACACAGGTAGCAAATCATGTTTTTAAAAGCTAAATCAATACACATAAACTTATTGAGGGGTTGCGCTAATCTAAAACACATGTAACAAAACGATTTTCTTTCCCCATACAATAGCAGATAGAAGAAAAGTCACGGGAAGGCAAGTGCTGTTACCTTCCTAGTTTTAGGTTTTAACCCCAGCCACCACGTGTACACCCAAATGCCAACTCAGGAATAGCCCGTAATAGAATACATTATATAATCTTGAGAGTGTGTGAACTTGACAGACATCGCACCAGGAGTTTTTCCCTCAAACGTCATTTTTAGGATAGGAACGAAATACTTGTTTTTAAACACTCCTGCACTCAACACTATAATTTCTGAACATCAACTCTTAAACCCATCAATTCTATAAAGCTTCATGTGTGGACCAATAATTTTCGTGGTAATAGTCTGTTAAAATATTCTGTCAACTAAAGTCCTTATGTACTGGCGTATTCTTTTTTCCCATAGTAAGTAATATATCAAGACGTGGATTTTAAGATGCAGACGTACTTGCAGGAGAACTAAAAGGTATATAGAAAAACAACTTTTTATTACCAGGGAAACCACAAATATGCCATTGAATGTTTTTCCTAGTACAACATATTGAGTTGTGGATTCCAAACTTACATTCTACGAATTTTGCCATAGATTTATTAGTGCATATTTCGTTTACAACCGACTTTTTTGGTATTAAAGGTCATATATAACCATATATTAATTTTTCCATGTAAAATCAAAAAAATTTCTCACTCCTTAATTTACCAATCAATTGACATACATTTTAAAATAATTTTAATGTTCTGTTACTAGTTATCCCTTTTCCTGCTATGCAAAACATAGATTTATTTGTACGAGTGAAAAACACAGTAGTATAAATAATATAGCGATTTATAATTCATTACGAAAATGTTAATATGGTACTGAGTTTCAAATATGAAAAAAGATTTTTTTGAAACTTGCAGGGGAACATAACTTTCTGCGGTTGATTATTACGCCAACAATTATGAACAAATATTGTAAGTTCAAAGCGCTTTAAATAACGAAGAGTCTCAATATATAAAAAGTGGCCATAGATATATTAAAAAGTGTAAGTTTAAAAAGTTAAGTAATATTTTTGTTGCAAGTTTTGGCTTCATCGACAACTTTATAAAAAAACTTGTAATGTCATATTGGTTGAGCAATATGGCATGTTAGCTGATACCGTTAAGAAAATTGAAAACAAAAATAGGAGATTGTAGCGATGGTCTAATGAAATAAAATTTATATGTTCCATTTTCCCGAAGAATATAAAGCATTCTCCTCAAAATAAATTTCGAAATGTGATGTTAAGGAAATATTATCATTTAGATATGATCATATCACATCAGCAGACATTGAAAGGTGATTTTCGATTGATAAAATTTTATTAAGATATTATAGATAATGCTTTTTATTTGAAAACTTAAGTCAATATTTTGTTGCTTGTTGCAATAACGATTACCAGAGATAAACTGTCTTATTTACTAAACATTAATATACTCGTATGTACTAATGCATTTATTTATATTCATATTTCAGTGAAAATTTAATTTTTGTTATTTTCTGTTTTGTTTCTCGTTATCTTTAAGTTTTCTAAATGAAATATAGAAAGAAAATGTTAATGTTTATTAGCAAGCAAAATGTATTGTTTCTTTTAGAGCATATTTCTTTAAATTTTTAGAGCATATATTCAGGTTCTTACAGCATTTTTAATACGCATAAAACACATTTTTTAGAGCATATGTTTGGTTTCCCTGATTGTTACTTAATTATTTAACAGAACAAATTTAAAAGCCCTAAAACTTTTTCTTATAAAATTAATGGTATTTATTTCATTGAAATTTTGTTAACTGTTGAATATATCGGTAACCTGAATAGTAAAGTAAATAGCAAATTTATGGAGTTCATATAAAAGATTTTATGACTTGTTTGAAATTTCTATAAAGTATTTAAGTTAATATTATTCAAGCTTAAGATCTCAATGAATTTTTTTAATATTATTTTTAAAGTATGTCTACTTTCTTCTGAAGGTCTTCTTCAGGGAAATTTATTTTTATAATAAAATAAAATTTGATATGACAAAATAATTACATTTGAAAAATTAAAATATTAAAACTATACCAATAATTGTTGCCGAAACAATTAATTACATACAATACTTAATATTAATAATCATACACTCAAAATATTTTATGCATAACAATACGAAATTAATTTTCGTGAAATTATTTTCGTACAGTACACTAAACTTTTGTATATATTAATAAAAATTCGTAAAATTAAAAAAAAAAATTATTTCGTAATATTAGAAATTTTTGAAAATTACGAAAAATATTGCGTAAAATTTTATTTGTAAATTATAAAAAAATTTTCATAGTAAATACTAAAGTTTTGTACTTAACCTGTTGAAAAATTTTTTTTAATTTTAGAAATTTTTTAATTTGTATGAATTTATTTTTCGTAAAAACAGTTTCAGTTTTTTACAAAAAAAATCTTAGAAATTACAAAAGGTTCGTATTTATCTGAAATGACTATTAAAATATTCGTAAAGATTACGAATCTTTTCGTAAATTTTGTAAAAAAATTGAATGACCAATTTTTAATATAACTCTAAAAAAAACAAGTTGTCTTTGGTTTCATAAAAATAATATTAAGCGTCATTCAGTCAAATGCTGTTCAATGTGTGGTGCGTATTTTAATAAGAAATAAATTTTTTTAAAGAAAAGTACGTGGTAAAAGTGAAATATAAATAATAAAATGAATTGTTATTTGTGTGAAATATATTTACATTTATTTCAAAGCATTTTCGGCTTATATAAACAGAAAAACGCATAATACATTTAAGTGCACATGCAACAATGGTGAAAAATATATTTCGAAAATGCAGCATTTTAAGAAACATTTCAAGGCAGACCTCAATGATTCTTCTGAGCTTACATTATACAACAATTCTGAAGGTGGTACAGAATACTTGAAAAGGGTTAACAATGAGAATATTAATTCCAGCACTGTAGTGAGGAGATTTTTAATATTATGTCATATGAATAGATTTTAAAGCATTGGAACGGCTGTTTCGAATACCGTCAGAAGTTGTTAAAAAATTTTTGCGATCCTAATTCAAAAAAGGTATTGATGGATTTGTGTCTAATATACAAAGATCATATAGGATTTCGCTTAGTAAATATTTTTTATAAAATTTAAGAATTTTAATTTTTAGTTATAATTAACTTAATATTTGATTAAATTCAACATGATTTCGAACTTATGTATGGAGAGCGAAACAAGTTTCTTGACAACTTTAAGGATTTTTCAAATTTAATGATTCAAAAGATATTTTCGAAATACGTTTCTAAATTTAAAGACGATAAAGATAGGGAGATTTGGAAAAAAATTGCTTTGACTACAGTAAGTAAAATTACGGATCTTGCATTATTTATTTTATTTCTTTTAGATAGTAAATATCTCATGGTATTAACACTCATACAATACCTACTTCCAGCATCCAGAATAAAATTAAGCTCAAAGAGAAACAGTAATATAGAATCGAAACAGTCCTTTATATCGCTTGCACCAACTGAAGAATCTTATAAATAATCGTTAGATAACAAAATAGTAGTTGAGAGCTCTGTAGCTCCCTTCGTTACTGTTATTGGAGGAATATATAAACCTAAAGCATTTTTTTGTGACTTTAATAATATTAAATACAAAGTGTTTAGTATTACTAAAGCCGTCGACATTTGTTTTAAGGCTTACCATGTATTTTCAATTAAATATCCTGAAATATCTTCTCCTATGTGAAATTTTCTAAACGTTAAGTTCTACAACATAGAAGAAACCCATTTGAATCAAATTATACAGACGTTGTGTAAAACCATAAAAGGTGAGTACTTTTTCCAAGTTAACAAATCCTTTATGAGACGTTATTCTATCTTTTAATTTTAGAAATCCAGAACAGTCCATAAGTCCAAACTTTATTTGGTTTTTATGATTATTTTTATATTTACTTTGAATATACATAAAAATACACATATAAACATACATATTTCTATTTTTTTTTTTATTAAAATGTAAATTTAAGTAATATAATTTTTATTAGATTTTTATTTTTTACTTGTCAATTAAAATAAACTAATTTTGTATTAATACCAAAAAATTAATTGAATTTTTTTATTTGCAGACTCAGTTTGCAGACTTATTTAGTAAAATTTTATTGAAATATACAAAATACTTTCGTTTATTCTAGCAGTATATTTCAACTTTTTACAAAATTTTCGTAATATTTAAAAAATGTATTTTCTTTTTTAAGAAAATTTTTCGTAAAATGCCAAAAAAAATAATCATAAAATAACGAAATAACATTTTTAAATCTACACAATTTCGTTAAAGGCAGAGAAAAAAACATTTCGTAATATGAACGATGCAGAGTAGTGTATTCTACGATTTATTGCGTGCCGTCAAAATGACGGCAACAATTTTCGTTCTATTTACCTATAAAATTTTTTGAGTGTAACAATTGGCATAATATTTAATTAAAATAAAATTAATATATGAAAAACATTATTAATACATTAAATTTATTTTCTCTTACTTTTATAAATTAAATATCTATAACTATGAGCAACTTTATAGATATAAGAGAAAATAAAATTAAAGTATTAGTAATGTTTTTCATATATTAATTTTATTTTAATTAAATATTATTCTAATTGTTATGATTATTAAAAAAAATTTTTTTCATTGAGATCTTAAGCTTGAATAATATTAACTAATAATAAATTTATAACATCAAATAATTTAATAAAATTTTTATAAAGTATTTAAGTATATTCTAGATCTGTCTGTCCGTGTAGGTGTTGAAGTAAACTTTTTGAGGCCCCAACATACCAATCCTTCACAAAGTCTCAAAGGAAATGTTCTGATATATCGTCTTGTAAGCCACAGAACTTGCACATTGGCTGATTATAATATTTTCTATCTTAAATACACACAGAAGAAATATTGCTTGAAAATCTATCACAATAATAAATTATTTAAGTGTAAGTAATTTTATTTTTCAGTTGATATACCCGAACTCTGTAATAAATAGTGCGTGCAACTGCCAAATTTCAATTCGCAACGAATTCATTTATCACAATTTTTTTTAATGTTAATTATTATAGAATTTTTAAAAACTCTTAAAATAATTGGCCCATAATCATAGTCACACTAAAGTCGATATCTTTTTAAAAACGATTTTAAATTCATAAAATTCTTATGAATAAAAGTCAGCTCTTAAAAACAAATCCTGCTTTTTTGGCGACTATGATTTTGGCTTATTATGTTTAAAAAATTTTATATCATATTAAATATTTTTCATACTTTTTCTTAAGAAAATACCCGAAAAAAAGATTCGTCATCTTTAAATATTTTAATTTTTCCATTTGATTTATTTTTTCTCAATATTTTAAATAAATTTTGATAAGAAACTTTTCTTTTTTTCATGCTAATTATTATTTTTTTGGTTATCCATAATTGTTATTTGTTGTGAAAACTCTTTTATCATGAACAAAAGTTTTCTTGGTGCTACACGAACACTTTGTTGGTATTGTGGCTTCTGTTTTGTATCCCAGCAATTTATATACATCAAGTTGAATGCTTTCACTATTTTTATGTTTCTTTCTTTTCACTATCTCAAAATTGTTTTCTTTTCATGCTACAAATCAGATACCCAACAGGGCTCTCCTTTTGCTTTTTTGAACTCAACTTACATATCTGACTAGTATCCTGACACTCAAGTTCTGAAACTTATTTATGATATGACTAAAAAGCATGGAATTGCTTATGCTATTGGGCCAAAAGAAACCAAGGGGTGTAAAAGTTTAATAACTTTTTTATTTATTAATTTTTTTTTTATTTTTTCTTTCAGATTATATAGACAACACTTGGAGAATTTATAATGGAGAGGTTCACAACTGAACAGAGAACCAGAACAATAGAATTTTATTATTTAAACCAGAAATCAATTATTTTAACGCTCATTTTCATTTGAATGGCTTTGTTAACAAGCAGAACTGTAGGTTCTGGGGTTCTCAAAATCCAAGAGCCATTCATCAACGCCAATTGCACCCCATCAGGTGTACAGTATGGTGTGGGATCACATCTGAAAATGTAATTGGGCCCTACTTCTTCGAGAATGAAGATGGAAGTGCTGTAACCGTAAATGGAGAGCGGTATCGTTTTATGATAGAAAATTTTTTACGTCCTGCTCTTGAAAACAGACCTGGTATGTGGTTTCAGCAGGACGGAGCCACTGCCCATACTGCCCGAGACACAATACCACTTTTAAGTCAAATTTTTGGAGAGCGAATAATTTCTCGAAATTCGGAAATTATTTGGCCAGCGCGATCGCCAGATTTGACAGCACCCGACTATTTTCTTAGGGGGTTTTTGAAGGAGCGAGTGTATGTGAACAAGCCAGAGACAATCCTTGAACTCAAGGCAAACATTGTTGCAGAAATTCGAACGCTACAGCCACAAGTTTTGAAAGATGTTATGGAAAATGCTCTAAAAAGAGCCCATCAGTGCGAAGCTGAAAACGGTGGTCATTTAAGAGACATCATTTTTCATACTTAGTGTAAAAAAATTTCCATTTTGTATATTATATAATCTGAAAGAAAAAATAAAAAAAAGTTAATAAACAAAAAAGTTATTAAACTTTTATACCCCTTGGTTTCTTTTGGCCCACCCTGTATTTGCAATTATATAGGAAATAGTAAATTGTTTTTGATTATTGGAATTTTGGAAAATAAAAATAAAAATTAAAATAATTTTTTCCACTTATAAATATTTACTTACTGTGAATTATGGTGACTTATATATTAATTTAGTTTTCATTATTTACAATTTTAGGATAAAATAATAAAACTGGCATGTTATAACAGCCTTTTATTTTTTGGCGATTTTAAAAAAATTTCATAATTACAAAACAAATATTTATTATTCTTAAGTACATAAATGAATAATTTATATTCACTCACCCCTTGTCCAAACTAATTGGACATTAATTATACTTAATAAAACAGTTGTTATTTTTATTGAATTATTATTGTATGGGGAAATTTTTTGTAAAATTTCCCACCTTTTTTACTTCTTTTACCACAAATCTACACTTCTAAATATTTACCTATCATTAAAAATTATAAACCAAGAAAATTGTATCTATTCTTTTTATAACCGTATAGCAATAAAGAATTAGTTTATATTGTTGAAATTTAAATTTAAATTCGTATACTTAATTTGAATTTATAAAAGTTAAAATTAAATAAACCATTTTAATATTTTTACAAAAATATTCACCCCTATTCTGCTTTTCGATTCGGATCGAAATTTTCTCCGTTTGGTAATTTTCATTATTTTTCTGTTACACTCTGTTTCAATCGAATTATTTATGATCTTATGTATTCTGCATTTCTATCGTAGCTACGTTTTTGAAAGTTGGAAATTTGGTGGCGGAGTTTTTTCGATTTTGGCTTTGGCAATATAAAAAGTGTGCAATTAAAAAAGAAAATGTTAGTACAAAATGAGAGATTTTCAAAGAAAATTTCTTTTAACAGAAATTTGAAATTTTTAATTTATAGCAGGTTAAAAGCAACGAAAATATAAAAAGGCTGTTAAAGAAGTTATTATATTTTTTTTTTCTTTTATTTAATATTATATTTATTTGTTCATGTTATTTAAAATGATAATTATTTAGGGCTCAGCGCCAAAAAGGCATTTTTGAAGCAAGTTGGCAAATATATTACTGTAAAATATTACTTCAAATAAACTTTTAAATATGCTTTACATTGTGACTTAAACATTCTTATACTATTAACAGATTCTAAATGGGATGGTAAGTTATTACACATATTACCACCTACGTAGTCAATGCGTTACTTGGTTTTTTCCAATCTCCACTTGGGTAATCTAAGATTTGATATGTTTCTTGTGTTGAAATGTGACTGGTTTTGCATAAAACTTTACTTTTTATTTATGTTTATAAAATGTATTATTTTTCTGTTCCTTTTTTATACTTTTCATAACAAAACAAATAGAAAAAACATTCTTCTCTTCTTCTTTTTCTTTCGATAAAATTTTTTCTTGGAATACCATCTGTCGATATTCACTTAACCTAATCGAAGCGTAGAATAGGGGTGATGATTAACGTTTTAATTGAAATATAGAAAAATTAATAATCTTCCGCAGTTTTCCATTTTCCGGGAACATGGGTAATGTTACCGGAAATTCCGTGCACTTTTTATATGTTTAGTAATGGCACTTGCTGTTATAATGCATTTATTAAGACATCAGTTATTAATATTAATATTAAAACGACATAGTTCTTCTACAGCCATTTAAATTTTTTTAATACATTTAAAAGGCTTTGTAAATCATTTACGAGTATAATAGATTCAAGTCGTAAGTTGCTCATTTTAAATCAGTTTAATTAAATACTATTAGTTATTTTAGAGTAAGTTTGATGAAAAGTTTCAATAATTACACTGGTCGACAAAAAAAACTTTTTGTGTGTAACATGAAAACTTTTGTCTTGCTATGTTTAGGACAAGGATATGGATAATATAAATAAAATTAGAATGCTTCCAATACGAATAGTTTTTTTGTAATTAGATGTTATATAAATTTAGAAAATTTGAGATTTTGTTAACAAAAGTAAGTTATTTTATTATGTTACAGTATTAATTTAAATAAAATTTTATGATTTTCTGCTGTATTTTGCTTCAGGTACATCTCGTTTAAATGTCCAACAGTAATCCGCTAGCATACGTGGAATCCACTTGCCCTGGTATCGTTTTTCCATGGTAGAAATGTCTTGGTGGAATCTTTCACCATGTTCATCGCTGACGGCGCCCAAATTTTCAGGAAAAAAGTCTAAATGTGAATGAAGGAAGTGTATTTTCAATGACATATTACAACCCAAAGCCTTATAAACAGATAGCAGCTCCGCGACAATAGTTTTATAGTCATTTGATCGGTGATTTCCTAGAAAATTGAAAGTTACTTTCATGAAAGATTCCCAAGCAGATTTTTCCAAATCACTGAGTTTTTCTTTAAATATGTCGTCTTTCATCAATTGTCTGATTTGTGGGCCAACAAATATGCCCTCTTTAATTTTTGCCTCACTCAATTTAGGAAACTTTTCCTTCAAATATAAAAAGCCGTCACCACTCCTGTCCATAACTTTCTGGTGGTTCTGGTACAGGTAGTTCCTCACTATGAGGGATCGGTCTTATAGCAGATGGCAGGTCAGGATATGTTATTTTATTTTTTGTTTTAATTGTGATACCTTTCGTATCAGTAACACAAAAATAACAATCAGATGAGTGATTCGTTGGTTCTGTCCAAATTACGGGGATTGCAAATGGCATAGATCGAGATCTCCTCGCCCATCCAGTAAGAAGACCCACACATGTAACACAGCAGATGTGTGGAACCCACGCTTTGTCTTGCTGTCCGACGGCAAAGCCAAAATACTGTTCATATAGTTTAGTCACTAATTGTGTCAAATTCCTTCGCTGAGTTTTAAAAATAATGTTACCACAAATATAACAAAACCTGTCAGGATCATTTTTGCACTTTCTTGATATTATTTAACAGTCGCTTAACTCAATAAATAGAAAAAAACACTATACTATTCACATAAATAAAATCTCTGAATGCAAAAGTGGAACAAAAATGGTTAATTTTAAATTTTACGGGTAGTAGCTGTAACACGAAAACTAGAACTGATGGAATCAAAATAAATACGGTGATAAAATGAGGGTATTTAGGTAATTCCAAATTGGTAAGTACCTTTCTTGTTACAAAATTTTGTTGACCAGTGTTATCATTTACATAATGCAAAACAGTTACTTGTGGTTTTCTTCACTTTTTTTTCGAGGTTCTGCTTTAGATTTCGTTTATTCAACTTGTTTTTTATACTTTTTAAATGTAGAATAAAATAACTTGATAAAATAACTTTTAAATTAATTTATTTTCGAATATAGAGAACAAGCTACAGTATTCACTGCTTTCTTTTAGGAATATTTCTATGCAAAAGATTTTCCTTCTTCCATCTATTACATAATTATTAAAAGTTTTAAAATATTTAATTTATTTACTTTAACGAATTATGAACCTTGGAAAAATTAAATTAAAATTCAATAAAAAAATTAAAACAAATGCCAAATATTTATTTATTAATTCTCTAAAATTATAATTATAAATTCAGCTCAAAGTGCCAAATAATTTCAGCTGTCATTGTTAAAACATTAGCGCTTCAAAGCAGTATATTTTTTAAGTAAGATAAATCTAAAGAATTCACGAACTAATTTCCCTGGATTACGTTGTTGCAGATTGTTGGGATTTCCCAAGACGAAAAAAAAGATATACGAAAAATTTCATTTAAAATACGTACATTGCAATTCAGATTTATATAATTTTTTAAACATTGTCACAGAACTTTTACTGGGTTTGTAATATTTTCTTGCATATGTGGCTGTGCAAAAGTTTTATTTAATTCTTGAATAGAGTCATGGTGTCTGAGGTTTTGTGTATGAGCCCTACATATATACAAACACATAAATATATTACAAGAGAAATATATGTATAGTATGTATACAATAAATAATGCTATTATATTCCAATTGTATATTTATGTTTTTGTGGTAAAAGTTGTTTTATCAATAAACTTTTCTCTATTTCTGTGAAACTGTATTAAAAAAAAGTTCAGACGATTTTTAAGCAAATAGTAATATTAAGCTTTTGTAACTGGAAAACCTTTACTTTTTTATATTCATTTCTAAGAATTCTTTATTTATTTTAGTAGCAACTATCGGTTCTTTACTCAATGAGTTGGAGTCTCTAGAGTACAAAAGTTCTAGTTGTAGATCTAGCATAAACCTACTTAGTTAGAACTTTTCTATTTCTCTAGAAGTTAACTATATAGCCTATAAGATTCTGAAGGCGGACAGCTTTGAGGTTTCGTCATGCAAACTTTTTACATATCTTAATGAAGTAGTGCCATATTCTGTTTTAGAACCCCACACTATGATAACGTATATCAATATTGTTATTACTGTGTAATGTTAATCGCTATATTTTAGTAAAAAGACTTTAGCAGTATTAGTACAGGAACTATGTTCATTCCTAGTAAGGGTTTTACTAAGGATGACACTTAGATATTTCATTTCATCCGATACCTCGATTGTTAGGCTATTTAGTGCTGGGTTTATTAGTGCTAAATTGGTAGGTTTTATAATTGTAATAGGAATAGTTTTAGTTATAGTAATTGCTTCGCCTTATTCCCTTCCCCCACTTTATTAATAGTTATAACGATGATCATTCTGTTATATGTATAGAAATATATGTTATTGAACTGTAAAAATAAATCAGAGACCCCTTGTGAACACACGAAAAGAAAAAATATGTTTGAGGCAACCATATTATGGTGTTAACATAGTATGCTTGGATTTATGATTCAAATCAAAGACATTAAAAGTACCTTTCAACTGCAGATGTTGCGTTCAATCCCCTATTAGGAAATTTTTTTCAAATATTTTTATTTTTTTAATTATTTTTAGCACATGCATATTATATTTAAAAAATCATTTTAATATGAATTAAAAAAAAAATTAATATAAATATTTTGTATAAATAATTTTTTTTATTCCATTGATTTTTTTATTTTCTATTCATTTGTATTTATTTATTACATAATACAGCGGGTTTGAATTAATTTTTTAAAATTTTATCTAACTTTTCTAATATTTATTTAAGAAGCATTAACTCGCCACTCAACGACTTCAGCCACAAAGCTCAGTTGAGTTTGAACGATTAAGTTTTAGTTTTACACTCACTTTATTTATATGGTTGCGGAAGAGACAAAATAAAAAACAATTTACTTACAACCATATGTTTATGGTTTCAGTTAAAATAATGATATAGTTGATCTATGACGGTAAATATAATATGGTTAAATATAACTAGAAACATGTTTATCGTGATCATAATAAAGTTTAGATGCTTCAAATTATAAATAATAAATTTTATAAAGAACAAACTATGTTTGAGGTGACCATATTCAACCATCTTTTTTCTTTGCGTGCGGTAAGCTGTAAAATAAGAACGATAGCATATACATATGGCATTAATATGTTATTTTTCCTAGTACTTATTAATTAAAAAATTTTAAATTTTTCATAATTTTGGTTTTACTGTAATTCAAATGATAAAATTTTCCTGTTTGTAAAAAAAATTTTAAAACGCTTACTGAAACTTCCATGAGAAATTGGCTTCGTTTGTTTAGGTTCTTAATATCTTATGTGAACATCTTTCATTAAATATTAGTTCTATATATTCAAATGATTTAACTCGTGTGTTGATTAAGTTATTAAATTCAAATAATTAAAATTAATAAAATAAATACTTGAGTTATGGTCAAATGAACTTTGCACAACCTTTAATGCTCGTTTAATGCGTTATAAATTTTATATAAATAATAAACAATAATGAAAACCAATTTAGTGTAAAATTAATTGAACTGAAATGAAATTATTCACGTAAATAAGGATTATATATCGAAAATTTTTAATTAAATTTACTTAAATAACTTAATTAGTTTAATCAAATTTTATTCCAGCTTCTAGTGTACATTAATAGATAACTTCCTTACGTAGCACTACATACTTATAAAACAATACAAACAATAAAAATTTAAATTTACTATTAAATAATACAATTATATATCGTATTCAAACACATGAACGCAATTGATTTGTATTCTCTGAACCAGTACTCGAAAAAATTATTGTTATTACAATTGGGTATACAAAAACTTGATTACATTTATTCAAATGTGTATGTAGCCAATAAATTTCAATCTACATTTTGCTCGTAATTGATTTATCTTCATATCGTTGAGTTTTAATTTGTTTTTTATTTAAAAGTTTTTGTTTTTTAACAAAAAGAATCTAGATATAAGCACAAATAAAATTAAAATTTGATGCAAATTATAACAATTTGAAAGGTCTATACCCCGATGCTTTAAAAAAGTTATAGATATTTTACCTAGTTTTTATATGGCCACCATTTCCTCACTCTACTTCTTGCCGCCGCTGGATACATGCACAATATGTTTTCCAACCTTAACTGTGCATTTTACAGAGCTGACAAGAATCATTTTATAACACACCAATTTTTATTGAATATATTTAAAATGTTCTGTTAGCAGTTCAGACCAAAATAAAATAGGACAAACAAAGTACTGTTTTGCAACAATGAAATTAACAAATGTAGGGCTCTGCTTAGAGAAACATATCTCCCCGAAGCCATTAATAGACAAATATTGATACAACAATTGTTGTATTTCTCGACAGGCAGTTAGTTAACTTGGACCAATTGTATTAAGTCCAGAGGAGGAAAATAAATAAAACGAAACTAATTTTGGTCTTTCAGTGATTAAAAAAATTAAAACGTTTATGACAATACATTTTATTAACTTAAACGTATGCAGTCTGAATAAATATAATGAATAAAAAAAATACGTTAAATTCGGCAATGCAGACACACTACAACTGCCTACAGGCACAAAAACCCTCAGAGAACAGGTTATAAGGCAATTTCAAAAATTTAGCATCTCTTATGGTATGCCAGGATATTACAAAAAAACGTAAGGGATATGTCTTTGCAATGCACTCGCCCTGAGGTAAAAAACCTGATGAGCAACAACACTTAATGGAAAATACATGAATCCCAATGGTTCTGATTAATATAGTATTCCAATTCAAACAATTGCAGTCTCCGGTACGACTTGCATTCGCAATGACATTTAACGAGATTGAAAGTCAGTCATTTTATGTTTGCGGCATTTAAATACCTTGAAAATTAATAATTTTTCCATGTTAAATTTCTGGTTTGGAACAGTATCAGCATTATACGAGTATGCTTACGAGTCAGATAAAAAAGGAAATATGTCTTGTATTATTCAGCGTTATAATGAACAGAAAAAATTGAGATGTGACGAAGGTTCTTATAAACAGAAAAAACTTATGAATTGCAAAGAAAATAATACAACAACACTTTTATTTTTATATGAGAGCGTATGAGTATTTATGTATGAATTAAATTAAATGATAAATATACGTTGTCTAACAGAAAACGAAAATTTTCTATATAAATAAAACTCATTCTTTGTTTGTTTGTTTTTGTGCTTGTAAGTTATAAAAATTTGTTGTTTTCAAATAGATTTTTCTTAATCTCCACAATCCAAGAAAATTTAGCATATGCTTTTGAATCCATCGCACCGCCTTTAATGTCCACTTTCTGTTTCTCAAAAGAAGTTTGTGAAATTGAATACATACGCTCTATTTACTAGTTAGGTTTTAGCTCACAAAGTGAAAACTCTAGCTTTTGAAATTTCAATACAATTAAAGTACAAATCTATATCGACAACTATAATTTGGTCTCATTTAAATCGACTTGTATAAAAGACTTTCAATGTACAATACTACCTTTTTAAATTTTGATTTTTTTTTTAAATTAGAAAATATTGTTTATCAATTTTTCAAAATCACAGATATAAAATGAAATAGGAATGAATAAGCCTTAAATGAAACCATCCCAACCTTCAGAAATAAAAGCTTTTGCAAACAACCATTAGTACTCGTAGTATGATAAAAAGTGATTGTTTGCGTTATTATTGCAGGGAAAATAAGCTTGGCAACGGGCATTGAAAAAATATCCAAAATCTATTAATTCTTTTTATTTATGTATAACAAATATTCTAAACAATAAACAATAGCAACATGCTTACAGCACAAATCACTAGCTACTAGCATTTTGCGCAAAAAACAAGGAATACGAATAAATAAATAGCACTCGTTTGATTACTATAAATCTTACTGACATTAGCAATAAAGTTAACGTTGCTATTGCTCTAAAGATTAAAATCATTTTATTTTACTACACAATGCTTTCACTGGAAAATCATTCATCATCAATATTTTTATTTTCTGGCCACAAATAAATAACACACTTACTAACAACACTCACAGAAACCAGCATAAATATTCCCCTTCCAACGCTGTTCAGCAGATTTATTTATAACACGACCTTTGGTATAAAAAATTTATACATATAAATTTATAAAATTAAAAGAGAAAACAAAAACAAAAAACAAAAAAAAAAGAGAAAAAAACATTACCTGAAATTCTGCTGACTATAAGTTTTGAAAGGTGTTTTGTAAGAGCAGCACGAGTAGTGGCTGTGGACTACTTACTCAATATCCGTAGAATATAAATATTTCCTCACGCAAAATAATCATAAAATACATTTCAGTGAGCAATGATGATGGTAATGTTTAGTACGAGTAAAAATAACAGAACAGCAGTTAAAGTGGCAGTAATAGTACATTTTTTTTGTATTTTAGCAATCGCAGTTATTCATAGACTCACACACACACACACACACACACCAAACGATACCAAGCCAACCAAATAACTATTCATTGTAACTGGATTCATACTTTTATACACATGTACCAGACCAGTAGTATGTATGTCGCTTTGGTACGAGTTGAGTAAGTTTTGTTAGCAACAATACTGTTATTGTGTTGAAAGCATGATAATGTTATTTATGTGCAATGTGCATGAAATTAAAAAGAAGAAGAAAATGAATAATAAGTAAAAAATTGCGTATTGAAAACTTGTTTAAAAAATATAAAGGACAGCATTTAGCTTTAACAAAATATCTATAAAAGAAAGTTTTTATATTATTAAAATACCAAAGTATGTTAAAATTTTTAAATAAAGCAGCAAGTATGAAAACAAATTTTGTGAGAGAAATAAGTTTTTTTATGTTTTATTTATTTATAAATATGAAAGAGAAACGGATGAATTACAGTATTTCTACCGCATAATCGGACAGGACTTTTATTTATGCAAATGTGCTCTAAGTTTAATAAGACTCTATCGTTTGGATTTTTTCGTTTCAAATCATATCATCAAATTCATGCAAGTTAAGGTTGCTTTCGTCACTAAGCAACCAGAGATGCAACTTTTGAGGTTAGAATTTTGAAAAACTCAGTGTTTTATTTGAGGTTTGTATGTAGGAGACAGATATAGTGTTTTAATATTACGAATAAGAGAAAATAAGCAAAATGAAAAATTTTTTGTTTCAAAAAACATTAATTAAAAAGTTATTTCCGTAATGAAAATGCACATGCCGAAAATTTTTATGTTTTAAAATTCATTTTTATGAAATGTAAATAAAGAAAGTGTAAATTTTTTACAAATACCCGAGCAAAACAAAATAAGAATTTTGAGTTTGTGCACTCTGACACCTCTGGTTGCTCGGTGCTTTCGTCCTTAAAATAAATAATATATTTTTATCCAAAAAATTTTATTTTACGAAGACTCACCACCAACTTACTCACTTCCACAAATATTCTGTTTGCAATAAATATTCATATGAGGATTTTATTCAGTTTTTATTTAATGTTATTTTTTATCAACTTTAATGTAAAAATGATATTTTTGAAATGTACCTATTACAAATAAAACTTAGGAAATATCAGTATGTAATTAATTATCAAATATTCAAAATATCTATATTAATTATCAAAATCTATTTTACAATAATTTGAGATTTTATCATTTAGTCTCTAAAATTATAATTTATCCTAGCCTTTTTTGTTTTTCAAAATAGCCTTAAATAGAATTTTTATAAAAATGTAAAACAAATCCTACATAAACAAACTAAGACTGAACCAAATTCCTGAACGCAAATAAGTTTGTTCTGTACACTTCGAACTTGACTTTAGTTAAATTTTTATTTTGTCTGCATAAGGGTTGTAAAAAAAAATGTTACATTTGCTTTGGTGGATAAATATTCTATTTATTGCTGCTTCCATTGAAAACGTTGGGCCATAATCATAGTTAAAAAAAGTAGGCTTTTATTAAGAGTTGACTTTTGTTCATAAGAATTTTAGGAACTTTAAATAGTTTTTTAAAAGATACCGACTTTAGTGTAACTATGATTATATGTAGAAAATATTTAAAATGTTTTCAAATTTTTTATTTCATTTAATAACATTGACAGCATATAATACCAAAATAGCATTTAAAGCTTTTTAGCTATAATTATCATCCTAAAGGATGTTTTGTGCAACCCGTACATTCACTATTCTTAATGTCGGCCTCGCATGAAAACAATAACATCTTTCCTATTTTTGTGGACAGACATGTTCTAAGGTTTCATCCTAACTTACACTAATGATAACTAATACCACAATGACCGGTAAAGCATCCCAATAGAAGTCTAAGGTCATTCTTATTGAGTAACACTACCTTCTGGGATGTACTGCTTGATAGTGTGATAAAGCTTTCAGCTTGAGCTCACTAAGCGGTTCCCAATATTTTAAGAATTTTGATTCGATCAAAGAGCCAGTTTACTTTCCAGTGTTTGCCGGAGAAATGCCAAATTTTCGATCTAGTTTTATGAAATTGGCATATGTTGGCGAAGTACTCTGCTCGTTATATCCAGCCAATATGCCCCACATATCCAGATTCTCAATACAACCTAACGTTGTTTATTAAAAATAATAGACAATCTATTAAAATGTCTGATCACTATAAATGCAGCAAATATTTGTATATAGTCTACTATCAACAAACAAAAAGTAAAAATTCAAACATTCAAATATATTGAAAAATAATAGAAATTTCAGGAAACCTGACTGTCTGACATCAAATATATTATGTTGCTTCTAGTCATATTTTTCGAACGCGTCTTAACATTTTGCCATTTGTCGATTAGCACAAGAAACCAAATATTTATTTTGTTTGGTATAATTTAATTATGTATGTGATATATTAAAATTTGTATTAAGCAAAGTAATATTTATTTTAAGGTTAAAAAAATAAATAAATAAATATATTGTTATTAATTACAATTTATAAATTAAATTATATTATAACATGCCAGGCTGAGAGAAATTTAAATAATATATAAATGTAAATAAATTTCAATTAAAATGAAATGTGCCTATAAAGTTCAAATATTCTTTATGTATTTAATTATACTAATAAAATTTACAATCTTAAGAATACTTTACACATAATTTAGCAAAATATACGTTTTTAATTTAGTTTGTACTAAAATTTTAAATTTAAATAAATTAATTTTTTATACAACATATTTCTTAATTTAAAAAAAAAACTTTTTTTTCATATATCACACACTTTTATTTTATTAAATTTATACTTAAGTCAACAATAAAGTTATTCAAGAAAAAATTGTTTATTTAATAAAGCTTTACAAATTCAATGACATTCATAAAATATTTTTTTATTTTAAAAATTTATTTTGCTTAAACAAAATTACTTTTTAAATTTTTTTGTTATTTTAGCAAAATATTTTGTTTATACAATTAAGTGTTTTAGATATATATATATATTAGGGCGGGTCAAATTGTATGAAACGATTTTTTTATTGATGAAGCGTATAGCAAAAACGTTATCTATAGGTGATTCTCAGAAATTTTGCTCAAGAGACCATAGCTCCAAGTCGGATTTGGAGCCCCCCAAAGTTTCAAAACAGATATTTTTCCATATACATAGAATAATTTAATTAAATTCGTCATAAAATCGGATAGAATTATAGTAGATTTCTCAATCTGGGCTTGTTTGAAAGGTCGAGAATAATATTTAAAAAAATAATATTTAAAAATAACTAGAAACATGTTTATCGTGATGATAATAATGTTTAGATGCTTCAAATTAATAATAATATTTAATATTTTTGCGGTGACCATATTCAACTATCTTTTTTCTTTGAGTGGGTTAATTAAAATTTCAGTACAAAATTTCAGCTCCATTGTAAGTGAAGCTCGCAGATATCGTGTTACTTTTTTCATTTATGTGACAGAGATATATCTCGCAAACAAGAAATAATTTAGCAAAAGGGCAGACTAGAAATCAGCAATCAAAAATAACTAGAAAACAGCATTTAGTAGCTCTGGTCATAAACTATGTCTTAAAGTGTTATTAAAAGGTGATTTTATAAGAACTATCGGAAATTTAAAAAAAAAAACACATAAAATTCAGAAAAATGCATGAAATATTTATTTGGATCGATAGTTGGGTCGATATAATTTAATGTTTGAAGATTATTTCATGCAAATGTTGGCCGCGGCTGCGCATCAAATGGTCCATCCGCTTAGTCCAATTTTGGCATACTCTTTCCAACATTTCGGCCGGTATCTCACGAATAATGTTGGCAATGTTGGCTTCCAGTGCGTCAATCGAAGCGGGCTTGTCCCTATAGACATTAGCCTTAACATAGCCCCACAAAAAATAGTCTAGAGGCGTTAAATCGCACGATCTGGGCGGCCAATTGACTGGTCCCAAGCGTGAAATAAACTGTTCACCGAACTCGCCTCTCATTGTTTCGCGTGCTGTGTGGCATGTGGCACCGTCTTGTTGAAACCACATGTCATGCAAGTCAAGCTCTTCCATTTTGGGCAAAAAAAAATTTGTTATCATCGCACGGTAGCGCTCACCATTCACAGTAACGTTGTGATTCGCATCATCTTTGAAGAAATACGGCCCAATGATGCCGCCAGCCCATAATCCGCACCAAACAGTTGTTTTTTGTGGATGTATTGGTAGCTCTTGCAATGCTTCTGGCTGCTCTTCACTCCAAATACGGCAGTTTTGCTTGTTCACGTATCCATTCAACCAGATATGAGCCTCGTCGCTGAACACAATTCTTCGATAAAAAAGTGGATCTTCATCTAACTTTTCAAGAGCCCATTCACCAAAAATTTGGCGTTGTGGTAGGTCGTTTGGCTTCAATTCTTGCACCAGTTGTATCTTATAAGGCTTCACACCTAAATCCTTCCGCAAAATTTTCCACGTAGTGGAGTAACAGAGGCCCAATTGCTGCGAACGGCGCCGAATCGATAATTCACGGTCATCACCAACACTGGCCGATACGGCTGCGATATTTTCTTCAGTTCGCACTCTACGTAAGCGTGTTGGTGGTTTAATGTCCAACAATGTAAATTTGGTGCGAAATTTTGTTACAATAGCCCGAATAGAAGCCTCAGTAGGTCGATTAAACTGACCATAAAATGGAAGAAGCGCGCGATGAACTTTCTTAACAGAGCACGCATTTTGGTAATAAAATTCAATAATTTGCAAGCGTTGTTCGTTTGTAAGACGATTCATGATTAAATTATAGACCAAACTGAAGATGTTTGACAGTGACACAAGATACAAAACGTGCGTGAGCTGTCAAAACTAGTGTTGCCAAAAAGATAATAGCAAAAAAATCACTCTTTATATACTTTTCCAAAACTAAAAGCAAAGTAAACTAAGTTGGTAAAACCGATTGTACAACGAATTTTAAAGAAAAAAATTTCAAATAAAGATAGTTTAGAGATTGTTGCTAAATTTCAAGTTTCCTTATCTTTGCTTATTCTTTAGGCATCCTCAGTTTTCTTGTCGTCAACATGCTGTCACACAAAATTTAAATTTCTATTAGTGAATGACAATTTCATTCGACAAAGCAAAAGCTGTTTCAAAATTATTTTTGTACTAACCCTATAATTTATTCATACCTTTGAAATTATGGTACTTAAACAAAACAATAATATGATTATATGTTTTTAACATTTACGTATGTATGTGTGTACCATAAGTATAAACATGCAAATAATTTTTTGTGTATATAAAATTTTTGGCATACAATGTAAGTAATGCTTTTAGACTTCATAATGACTACCATTTAAATAAATCCAACAAATACATGCAAACTTGTCTGCATGATGCATGCATGCAATTCCTTGTCATGCATGAAACAACTGCAATTTTTAAAAGCATTTAGGTTAGCAGGCAGCAGGTTTGACTATTAAAAAAAAAAAAATTAAATAAAATAACATACCGCTTATGGCCTCTCTTGTGATTGTGTATTTGATATGTAAAACCTAAAAGCAAAAAGTAATCAAACAGGAAATTCAATCGTTTAATTAATATTATTTTTTTTTTTTTTTTTTTTGCACAGGATCTAAAAATTTATTTGCACTCATTTGAAATAAATTGAAAAATGTGCTAAAAATAGTACATTCCAAGGGTTTTTTTTTTTTAAAACAAATTAACTACAACAATATTAAGGCTACATAGCTATAAACCATAATATTAAGCCTTAATTAAAAATGGCATGACTAAAAATCAGGCCGGCACGTAAGCCAAAGTCATATATTTTTAAATAATTATGCTATTTAAAAGTTTTTGTGAAAATATAAGGAAATTTTTCTTTCAGATTGTTAAATACCTTTTTGCGGCACCAAAAAAATATACATTGTTTTCAAACACTTTAAAACATAGGAGCAAGGGTAGGGAGGAAGTATAAAAAATTATGAACTAAAAACTTTCAAAAAAATTAAAAATAAATAAATAAAAAATTTCAAGCAAAAAGAAGGGACAAAAAAGGCCATTATTCTATATCCTACACAATTGTAAGATTTTATAGCAAAAAAATCCGGCAGCTTTTTCTCCAACTTTAAAAGTTCGCTTTAAAATGGTTACACTACACATGCAATTTTTAATATATCGAATGATTAAATATGTTGGTCAATCACAATCTGTTATCATTATATCAATTTTATTTAAATTTTTACTGAAAAAAATTGCAAGAACGAAAACAGTTTGAAATAAATCTTATTTAAGTAAAAAGTTTGTTAAAAGATAAAAAAAAATTATTAATAAATAAATGGTATTTAAATTGATTCTGTAAAATTTTATCTAATTCAACCAAGGAATTCTTGGTTTAGGATTTAATGGGTTAAGTAAAAGTAATTGTTAAATAGCTACCAAGAAAATCTATTAATTTTGTTAACTTTCTTGGTAGCTTTAAACAAACATTTTTTCACCATTAAAATTCAACAATTTTACTACTTTCTTTTCTAACTGTCTTCTGCATGCATACAACAAGAAATAATAAAATAAAATCTCTTTTAACAACATGTCTTGTTAAATTACTAAATGGTGTAGTTAGATATACAATATAACCTATTGAGATCTTCATAGTACAAAGAAAAACTTATTCTAGTGGCAGAAATCTAATTTCTTTCTATGTTGTTACTTGCTGCAAAAGAAAAAAATACAATATTCTGCTAACTGTAACAAATACAAGCATATAAACACAACTAATAAAGATTACTTGTTTTAAAATTCAATTAAACTGCCACGAATTGAATTTTAATTAAAATGTATGGTAAACAATGTTATTGAAATGTTACCTTAGCTTGACATATTACAATATTTTACGACAGGTATTGGAAATAAAACTAAGGATTTTATATATTATTTGTTTTGTAAGAAAAAGAATAGTTTTAGCATTTTTATATGTATGTATGTATATGCACATATACTAAAGTTATGTTCATGTAAAAGTATATAAATGGTGGTGAAAATCAAAGGGTGTTCAACAAAAAATCAAAAAATTATTAATTAGAAAAAAAGATTGTGAGTATTAAAAATAAAAAATGATTCTTGCCGCCTCTATACTCGTATAGGGAAACACAACAAATATCGCAACGACATTTTGTGATACTACACGCAAAGAAAAAATATGGTTGAGGTAACCATATTCCGGTGGAAACATAGTATGGTTAGATTTATGATTGGTTCTAACCATATATATTTTTAAATCAAAGATACTAAAAATAGCTTTTAACTGCAGATGTTGCGGTTCAATCCCCGGTCAAGGCAAATTTTTTTTAGTGGATACATATTTTAATATGATTTTAAAAAAAAAATTTATTTTAATTTTTTGTATAAATAAAGTTTTTTTTATTCCATTATTTTTTTTTTTTTATCAATTTGTATTTATTTACATTATTATTATTTACATATTACATAACACATCGAGTTTAAATATATTTTTTTAAATTTTAGTTGACTCTACTTGCGAACACTTAGTTAAGAAGCATTAACTCGCCACTCAACCACTTCAGCCACAAAGCTCAGTTGAGTTTGAACGATTAAGTTTTCGTTTTATACTCACTTTATTTATATGGTTGCGGAAGAGACAAAATAGAAAACAATTTACATTCAACTATATTTTTATCATTATTATGTTTGCTATGAACATATTTATGATTTCAATTAAAATTTTATTAAACATAATATGATAATTATATGGTTGATCTATGACGGTGAACATAACATGGTTAAAAATAACTAGAAACATGCTTATCGCGATCAGAATAATGTTTAGATGCTTCAAATTAATAATAATATTTTTGTGAAGAACACACTATGTTTGCGGTGACCATATTCAACCATATTTTTTCTTTGAGTGTACCAAGTAATTGGGAGATGCAAAATGAGCAACATACGTGTGAGGTACTGGCCCCAGAAAACTTATAATTACGAGGTACATGAGCAGTCTAATATTGAAATTTTCTTTGGCATGGCATCAAGTATATCAAATGCACTAGAAATCAAAGGGCGGCACCAAAATCATTGTAGACGTGCTTAATCTAAGCAAATAAAATTCAATTTCTTTCTGTTTGTTACTTACACAAAATTTTGTTTCATAATAAATATTTCTGAAATGTGGTACCAATACTTTTGAACGTGACATGGCCACTTTAACACCCACTTTAGATGGATTTTGCTTTGAAATTTAATACACATGCCTTCTTTACTACAAGGACTCTAACTACCTTCTAATAAATAAAATCCGAAATTTTTATTTAAATTATATTGAATTTTCATTTAAGTGGGCATATCAAATCTATTAATAAAATATATTTGTATTGTAAGAAAAAGAAAAAAAGGTCGTAAACATCTTGTGTTATTCTAGTATATAGAAAGAAATGTTCATCATCCAGCTCCTTAATTTGCTTAAATACTTTTCGATGGTAGCCCGATGATAACCAATCCATATTGATAGGTCGAGCGTACAATTTTCTCTTGCGATTTAATTTTTTTATAGAGCTTACACAAATTTAAGTAGCTAACAACAATAAATGTGTCATTAGCATCCCAATCATTATTCGAATCTGAATCAAAATCAAAAATATTGTTCATTTTTGCAGCTTTTTAATTGTTTTTATTTCAAACTATTAACTTTTATAATTTAGCGCTATTTGCTTTAAAGTTTATTTTTCCTTTGTTTATTGAAAACAGCTGTTGTATTGTTACGGATTAACTAACCACATCAATTGAATAACAGAACGTCACGGAACAGAACAGCAAGCAACGGAAAGTAATAACTAATGACCCTTAAGTAAGCATGTTCTTTTGTAAAAAAAAAAAAAAGTTTTGTATTAGTATTAAAATAAATAAATAATAAACCTGAAAAAATCGCATATGTAAAGTGTATATACAATTATGCAGACATAAACTTGCAAAAGGTCTATACATAGAAGACAGTTTAGTTGGCAATAATATTGGGTGTAAAAATAAATAAAAATAAGCTTTTTAGCTCTTATAAATTGCCTTTGAAGTTAGGATGTTAACTACTTTATGTTTTACACTTGCAAAATTATAAATCCGTAAAAAAATATATTTATATTCAAAACAACAGGGGTCAAATTACTATATTATTTATAAAATTAAATTTTAACTGGTTTGAATGCTTTAGTAAAAACCAAGTTTTCATTCTGCTCAAACGAAAGCTAATGACTTAAGTATTTTAAAAAAGCATTACTGTCACTGTTTTGATAATTTTTTTCAACTCAGTAATATTTTTTGTACATATATTTTCCAAATTTTAACTTTGTATTTAATAAAAATCTTACTAAATCTCCTCTAAATAAAATAACCCTTATTAATTAATTTTGGATTTATAAGTTTATTTTTGGTTAGCTTACTTCTATTGAATTAAGTGTGTCTGAAAAGTTTTTTCAGTATCCAAAATGCAATTAGTTAGTTTCTTTTTTGTTTTGTTTTGTTTTTTGTATAATTTTCTCAATGATTTAATAAGGGATTGATTACACAGTGATACAAAAAACAATGAAATGCAACTACCTTGGAAGTTATATTATTTTTCTAGTAGCTGTCATCGAATGGAACAAGAATCTGGTTTTGAAATTTGCCAAACACTCTAAAATCTTGAGTTATGGGTAAAAAAATTATATAATTTAAGTAAGCTTAAAAAAAGTGTGTGTATTTCTCCACCACACAAATTTTTTTTCACCATTTTTCAACTTTGGAGACATTTATAAAGATATCATACAATTTTGAATTTATTTTCAAAATATATTAATTTTATTTTTTTAAATACGTTAAAAATTTACTGTGTTATTTTATTAAAAAAAATTCCCATGTATACAACTTTTGTTAATTAAACCTCATCAGCATCATCAGTATCTCGTTGAATTGACCAACAATATTCTGAAATCATTTTTATTTTATTTTTGCAACCATATCTTAGTGAAAATGTTCCCTTTATTCATCGCTGGGAAGAAATCTAACTATAAATGTAGAAAATGAATTTTTATTTCTTAACATACTGCAGCCCATTCACCATGCGTACTTAAAAATTCATTAACAACTGCAACGTAGTCCTCCCTTCTATGATTGTTGTACTATGTGATAATTTTCTTCGTAATCACAGAAGCGACGACTATATCCTGGTGTGAATAAATAAATTTTTAAGTGGGTAGGGTGAAATGGGCTGCAATATATTCAATTTAATTTCCTATATTAACTTTTGGACATCTTTCAAACAAAATGGGCCAGTTCAGCGATAAATAAGGCGGCCATTTTTACCAAGAAATTGTTGCAAAAATATAATAAAAAAATAAAAATTATGTTAAAATATATTTGGTCCCTAGAATGGGATACCGATGATGCTGACTTAAAAAAAACTGTCAAACAAATAATTTTGAGTGAAATGTCCAAAAATTTTATTACTAGAAATTTTTTTTTTTAATGAAAAGCTTAATAACTTATAAAATTTTTTAACAGATAAAAAGAAAAGTTTGGTTTTACTCATAAATAAATATATTTTGAAAATAAATTCAAAAATTGTACGGCTTCTCTATAAAATATTGTGTAAAAACATCTGCAAAGTTGGTAAATACCGAAAAAAAATATATGTTTGGTGGAGAAATATGCACAGATTTTTCAAGTTTACTTAAATAATTTATATATCATTCGAAAGGAGTGGATGTTTTCATTCTAAATCCGCTGAGAAACTTAAAATCGGTAGATATTTATGAAAAACCGGTTTTTTACCCGTAACTCAAGATTTTGGAAGTGTTTGGCAATTTTCAAAAGCAGATTCTTGTTGTACTCGACAGCACCTATCAGAAAACTAATATTACTTACAACGTATTTTTTTTTGTCGCACAGTGTTATTTGGTTACAATGTGTATAAACACAAAAAGTTTACTAAACAAAGCTTAAAGTACTAACATTCGTACAAAATGAACTGTTAAAAAGTAAAATTTTTAAGTTAATACAAAAATATTGTATTTTTTAATAGTATTAATTTTTATTTTAACACGAATATAATAAAGAAATTGTCCAGAATAAATTTTTAAAAATTTAATCAAATATTACCTCTCATCTTATTTTCAAGAAAACTTACGTTGCTTGTCTTCATGTGTGGCTTTCAACACATATTGAATTTCTACTATGTATTTTCTGGTATCAACATTGTTTTTTTTTTTCAATTAAAATAATTTTTTATCGGCAGTAATACATTTATAAAGCCATTTTATTTTATTTAACACTATCAGAAAAAATCTGGGACCATTTAGGAGTCATTCTAGATAAGATTCTAACTTATAATAAAATTTTACTGTACATAATCCAAAAAGCTTTAAGAGTAAGTTTTGCATGTGAAAAAGAAAAAGATAATGTTTACGAAGGTCAGATAAGCCTCCTGAGTAGGTTGCATTGCGGGTCAATATAAATAAAACCAAACTGGGGCTCGCTTTTTTCTTCTGAAGTAGTCAATTTGTGGGAAGAAGGAAAGTGAAACTAAAATAACAACAAGCTCAGATAATTCGGACCAAGGTGCATTTTATAGATAGGCTCTTTTAGCGTAACAAAAGCAAATGTGCACTACATTACCTTTGGAATTAGTAATCTTGTAGTTTAAAAGAATATGTAAATATTCAGTATTTTTCACATTTCATACTCTCACCATTTCAAACAGGATTAAAAGAATACTGGACTTCCCCAGCCGAGTGGTCATCTGTTAGTAGTTATCTTGAAGAAACGTATTGTAATATATTTCAATATATAAGCGTTCATACCTATATATCTCTCATGGTATCAGAAAATGTATTCCCTTGGATAGCCAAATAACTACAAACGTACTTGAAAACTGTTTCCGATCAAAGCTGAATGAAGAATGCTATAAAATTTTCCATTGCTTTTTAAAAAAATAATTACATTATTCTACTATAGTTTTGGAGACTGAAAAGTTATGTGGACAATGAAATTAAAGACTATCGGAATGAAATTGGTGGGGATACCACTTTATTGACCTAGAATTCTTCTTCAGGATAAATGATTACTTTATACGTGATTTATTATGTGAAGGAGACGAACAAAACCTACAAGACTATTGGAATGCCATAACGGACATGCGGTAGTCAAAAAGATCTATGCCAAGCGTCTTGGGTCTATGGCTATTCTAAACCTTAGCAGAAATGACTTTAAATTTTACTGAACTATTTACAGAACATTTTGGGCTCAACGGAGATATAAATTAAGTTGGTATGGTACAGGATGATTCATGTTGTCTCTGTCAGAGGGAACAATAGAGCACTACCTGTACATTTTTCAACGTTTAAAAGATGCAGTATCTTATCGTAGGCAGAAGAAGTATCAAGAGAGAAATATATGACAACAAAATGGTATTAAAGGGTGAAATTTACACAATAGATCTTAAAGGTCGAGATGCGATTATACCCCATTAAAGAGCGAAATACATGCATATTTCGTCTATGTGGAAAACCACACATAAGATTGATTTTCTAAATATTTCTTTTGAAAAAACTTTTTTAAATTTTTAAATGTGTTTTTTATGTAATAAAATAATTAAGCGGACAAAGTCAAAAAATTTCGAGACAATTGCTTAATGTTTCAAATTCAGAAAAGAAAATTGGCTTATGTGGTTTTCAACACAAAGATGAGATGAAGGTTAAAAATAGAATAAAATTTAAATGTAAAGAAAATTTACATCAATGTTTTGTTTAGCTGAGATTAAGTATTGTACTGTAATATTTCGAAGAAGTTGCTACGCTGAATTAATGACCTAACAAAATTTCAAGTCAATAAAAAACATTGTATTTAGGCAGAAATTCAGAACAAAATATTTTGTAAAATTTCAAAAGAAACAAACGCCTAATAGAACTTAACTAATTTTTTCATTTCAACATAGAAGTAATAGACTCCACTTCTTCTCCACTGCTTCTAATCAGTACAAAATTCTTTGTTTAGTCAGTACAGCAACCAAGTGTACACACTTGAACTTTGCCTCATTTGCTGATATGTAAATAAAGCAAAAACAAGTTTAATTTGGCTATGCCGAATCTTATATACCCTTCATTGTGTAAGCTAAATATTCATATTTTTAATGTCGCCCATTCCTCTTAAATATTTAACAAAACTAAAAAATTAATAAATAAATTTCGTAATGAGTTTTCAGACTTAATTTGAATGATGCCACCGATGTTGTTTAAAAAAAATTCAATATATATATTTTTTTTTTAATTTTATGTATGTTTGTAAGTTTATTTAAAATACAAATTTTTTTAGGGAAGCATTTAAACTGTAATTTAAGAGAGAAGTTTTAATTCATACTAATCCATGGAACCGCACCATCTGGATCTTGATGTATTTAAAAAAAAAATATATTAAAAAAAATTAAACCTTAAAAAGTTCGTGTACACCTCTGTCACTTAGAAATCTATAATCTTATATTTACTTACACAATTATTATTAATTACAATAAACAAAAAACAAAAAAAAATCCTGCAATTCAAAGTAATTTCTTTATTGAATATTTAATGCACTCATTTTAACTTTCTTAACTCATCATCCACCAATCAAATTCTCTTTATAGTTATTTGTTTTTGGCTTAGTTAACTAAAAAGTAACTGTTTATTAAACACACTATCAAAAAAATAACAAAACAAAAAAAAAATCTACTTATAAGCATGAGTAGTTTTTTTAATATACTAAAGTTCGCTGAGAGAGAGAGAGAGAGAGAGAGAGAGAGAGAGAGAGGTCCAGCTAGAGCACATACACAATTTATATTGCCGCATAGGGAGAGAGAGAGAGATTTCGTACAAACAAATGAGTTAGAACAAGCACATAAAAAAGAACGAAATCATTAAAAAAAGGACTTTAATTACAAAAAAAAAATTTTGTATTAAAAAATTTCAAGCCCCGTTATCCAGAAGTCATTTTTTTACTTAATATTTTTATTAGTGGTTTTGTTTATTTTTTCACTTGTGGCCAATCAGATTTATTTGTATGCAATTACATATTATGACATAATTTTAAGAAAGAAATAGGTACTTACAATCAAATTTTTTAAATAAAAAGAAGTTAAATTCGGCTGTGCCGTTTCTTATATACCCTTCAGTGTGTTGGCCAAATATTCATATTTTTCACTTTACACATTCTTCTTAAATATCAAAAAAATACACAAAAAATTGTATAACTGGAACGGCTAGCTTATTAAGCTTGAGATCGTATTATAAAAATTTGTTTATTTATTATTGGAGAGAAATATCGATGTAAAAATAAATTTTTATAATACGACCTCAATCTTAATAAAAAAAGGTCATTTAAATTTACAAATAAAAAATTATATAAAATAAAAAAAGAAACAGTAAATATTGATAAAAAAATTTTTTGAATACCTATTGTTTCATTAATCCTAAAATAAATAATTAACTTCGGTTCAAGAAATTAAAATTAACTCCATAAATAGTCTTAAAAACATCATTTCTCAGAACCTCATTTTTAAAAGCAAAAAAATATCAATTTTTAAATTAATAAAAAAAGAAATTCTACGAAAGATATTACATGGAAATACAAATTATATAAAATTTTGCAAATTTGTTTAAAAAAATTTTTAAGCCAAACATATTTAATTAACAACACATATTTTCTGCATTCGTAACTGTGTAAAGGCATTAAAAAACACAAACATATATATACACTTTTTTAGGTACGTGTTTTTATGTACAAGCATTACGCACATGTCAGCATAAAAAACAAAGCAAAAGCCAGTCATTTATTGCCCAATTGGGTAGAATTTGAATAGCAAAATGATAACAAGAACTTTCAATAAATTGACATGCTAAACTTTTTTGTAGGTCTTCTAGGGACTTTAGAAAGTTGATAACAACATACACCCGGACAGACGGACATCGCCAAATCGAATTCTTCTTATAAGGATCCAGAATATATGTACTTTGTAGGATGCCTCATGTACAAATTGCACACGTAATGACAAATTTATATGTATATATCTTTTCATTTTTTTGCGAAGAGTATAATAACAAACACGTGTACAATTGTTAGATAAAATTAAAATTGATAGAATTTTTTGGGGGTTTTGTTATTTGATTGATTATGATGTTTACCAAGCAAGAATTTGGGACACGGAAAAAAATATTCACGACCTACATAACTCAATAAGCTCAGTATGAATTTTCACTAATAGCATTAAGGAAACAAAATATTTATCTATGTATGTAAAGGGTGTCCCAACAAGAACGCAATATTTAAATTTTAAATAAATGACTGATGCAGCAATTGAATTGTTTCTTTGGCTGTATGACATGTGGCGTCGTCTTGTTGAGACCACAAGCCCTCCACATTCATTTCTTCAATTCTAGGCAAGAAAAAATTGGTTATCATTTCATAATACCGAGCACCATTGACTGTTTGCGCTTGACCTGCCTCATTTTCATAAAAAAAAGGTCCAATGATTCGTCCAGCCCAAAAACCACACCACACAGTGACAGGTTGAGAATGCATTTGCTTCTTGTGAATCACTCGAGGATTTTCCTTACCCCAAATGCGACAATTCTGCCTATTGGCGAAGCCATCAAGATGGATATGGGCCTCGTCACTGAAGATGATTTTATCGGCAAAATCAGCATTTTCATGTTGTCTCTCCAATACCCAATTAACGAACTCCCTTCGCTGCCCATGGTCATTTTTTACTAACCTCGTACCTTCAAACAATAACAATTGTTCAAATGTCAAACAATGACACTTCGAATGGCGCCAAATTTAAATCTTGCGTTCTTGTTCGGACACCCTTTATGTGATACGATAAAATCAAAAAATTTTATTTCACTGATTTTCTATGGGCTTCTTTCCAAATTTAAACATTGTAATTCACATTTCCCTTTCTATGTTATATATAATATGGCTTTTGTCTTAGCTCTTGAGATTTGCTTGCTATTGAGTTTGTTGTTAAATAGTTAACGTTACAGCACATGCCCTGCATTGAAAGAGTTCTTGTATTCATATATTTACATACTTCGTTCAATGTCACGTTCATGTAGCAAGAGCATTACTTTTTTAATGCAACATTAATTAGACAGAAGCATCAAAATAAAATCATGCAGAGAAATGCATATGTTACCAAGCAAAATAGTTATTCTTTGTTTCTGATTCTAGTTTTCTAGATGTTGACAAGCAACATACACACACACTTAGAATATAAAGTAATGATGAAAAAAAAAAAGTAGTTTTGTTAGAACCAAGTATAGTGTTTTCCTTTTTTGAGTTTAGCTTTTAAAGCATATAACAGAATTTTTATAATAGCTTTTTAACAAGTACTTGCTTTTGTATCAACAATTCTAATTAAGTCAAATCTTGGGCACCCAAGTGTAAAAATAATTTTAAAAAATTAAATCTAAGATGATATGATTTCCAAACAAGCTTAATTTGTTGTTGTTTTTTTTTTCTAAAATTAAACAACCAACTGGAAAATAATAACTATACAGGACAATGTTGCCTTGAGTACAAAAAATTAAAAAATTTTTTTGTTGTATTAAATACCTGTAGGGTTTATAGTTTAATACTACATAAAACTGAACAAGGAATTTTTTTTAAGCTTTAAAAAAATTCTGTCGTATAAAGAGTGGTGTTGTGGTAGTGGAACTCATGATAAGCCTAATAACAACGACACGTGTAATACGACCTTTTAATGAGAAAAGCTAACGTAAAGATATTCTAAAAAACTCTGATAAAATCTAATAAGAATTTTCTTTAAAACGGTGAAGATTTAAAGTATGTTATTAGAAAATAAAACTCAATTATTTGCAAATAATCCTAAAGCGTTTTGCCAACTCTGGATTTTAAAAGTTTGTTTCTATTCTTAAATTTATTTAGTTTTTCACTTTGTCTGTGCTTTTCTTATTGCTGTTTGTTATTTAAGTAGAATCTATTGTTTATCATTTTCTTTTGTCTACAATATAAATGAATGTTGTTTTTAAGTTCTTTTGTTGTTTGGTTTTTCTTGCGAGCATTAAGTACGTATACCTACACATGTTGTCTTTTCTATTGTTTTGAGAATACGTAGAAGTAGACTTCTCATTTTTTTCTACGATAGACAAAAGTACTTAAAAAAAATTATGCAGAAATAAAGCAATTTTTATATAGAATGTTTTGTTATTGGTGTTGTTATTATTATTTCTTTTATTTATTTGCTTTATTTATGTTAATTTTTTTGTTAAACTTAAAAATAAATTTTTTTTATGGAAGTTTGTAATAAAAAGCATCGCTCCTAAATTAGGTTCATATTTTTAATAATAATTAAAAGCGAATTTATTAAAAAAACAAACAAAATTACACATTCTAATTATTAGGAATTTTAACATTATTTTATCCTTATGAAATATATTGGAGACAAAATTTATTTCTTTATTTTTATTTATGAGAAAAAATTAATAAAATTAATAATTCTATTGAATTATAATATATTTTTTAATAAACATTATAAATGTTTAGAAATAAATAAACCTATTTTTTACATTGAACATTAAATTCCAGATTTGTGTTTTAGTTTTAATTCTAAAATGTTTTATTATTTTATTGAAAATTTTGTGTACACTGTAACACTAAGCAGATATGTAAAAAATTTATTGTATCCTTCATGTGTTATAGCAGAATCTGAAAACGGTAGATATAAGAAAGAAGTGACTTGATCTATAACTGACTGCCAGTGTAATCTCATCCAAACTAATGAACAGAATATGTATTACCAGATTCTTGTTTAAATATACTATATAAATATTTATTGAAATAAAATATATTTCACTAACAAAACAACTTTTAAGAATAACATTAATTAAATATAATATTTGGCTCATATCAAAAAATTATTAAAACATTTATTTTATCCAATGAAAAGAAAACGTTTATTTATTTTTAAACATTTAAAAATCATTATTAAAAAAATATCTTAGTTATTTAATAAATAAAATTCATTAAAATTCATTAAAACTACTACATATTTAATAATAAAATTTGCATTACATTGATATAAAGTTTTAACAGTTTTAATTTTACTTATTATTTTTAATCCTTTTATAATTAATTTATGGTTATTAATTTTAATACCGATTGCTCATTTCCCTTTGCGTGCAAATAAAAACTTTGTAAACTGAGTGGCTTTTTATTTTTGTTGTCCAGCAAATAGACATAAATTAAACGAAAATTTATTTATTGTAAAACATTTTAAAGCTTTTTTTTTAATGACCTACTTAAAGTTTTGCTAATTCCCATTAATAGTATTTACTCAACTTGAGTTGTTACTCTTTTACTCTTCTTTTCCCTGTTGCCAACAACATGGATATAAATTAAATATTAAAAGCAGTACTTGAGGTGATTATTACAAAAAAAAAAACTAAATTTTCATTTTGTTGCACAGTCAGTAATCGTGCGGAAATGTGTTAAAATTTGCAATAAAGAGCAAAGAGATTAGACAGAAACTCAAAAACTAGATAATAGTGTAAAATATTGAAGTTGATTTTGTTGATTTTGACGTTGCTTTAATATCTGAATTTAATGTACGTTAGAATATAATTGCTTAAAACAGAATGAAATTATAGTTTAAGTAGTAACATTATGTTATTCCAAATAGTAATCGTAGGTTTGGTTTGGTTAGTCAGTAATTTGAATAGATAGTTTGCGTTGCTATATTAAAATAAAATTTTTAAATACTTGTAAACAAGTTTTATGCAGCTAAAAATACATATAATTTTCTCCATTATGCATATAATATAAAGCTAATTTTGTAATATAACTAACTAAATAAAATAAAAGATTAAAAACAAAAAATGTTCACATGTAATTTTATTAAAGTCTTTATTATAAATACAATTAAAGTTAAAACATAACATAAAAAAATAAATAGGAAAAACAGGAGTAGGTTTTGTATAATATTTTTTTTTATGTTGCTTATTTTTACCTGTAAGACATGTAAAAAAACTTAGCTTTTTATTTGGTTCATTCGCTTATTCAAGTTTGCCGCATAACATTTTTGCAACATTTATGTATGTACTCGTATGTATGGAAATCACTGCTTTTTAAAACTATAAAAAAACTGTAAAAACAAACTTCTTCTAAAGTATACTTATGGCACAATGTTGGCAAGCTGTGAATATATTTTTGACAATAAATTATTTAGAAAAAATAAATCAAACTACAATTAAATGTTTGAATGTACAAATAAACTGCAGCTAGATAAGGTGGTGCTGAAATATTTTTCGTTTACACTAAACAAAAAAAAATAATACTAAACTCTTTCCTCGTTCTCCTCGTCCTGACAACATAACATAATAGCGGCCTGTTATTGCTGTCACTGAAATTCGGAACTGGGCTCTCTGGGGTTCCAGTAAATTCCTGTTGATATTGCTATCCAGACTGGGTCGAGGTATATTGTTTATTCGCTCGTACCTACATTTGTAATACGCCAGTTTTTAGTTAGTCAAAATGCAAAATTTTTAAGTAGCAAAGGAGAGGATAGACATGACTATGTGGAAATAAATTTTTCTTTTATTAAATGAACATATTTATGTTTTTTTTTTTTTTTTTTAAATTCACAAATAATTTGTCACCCCAAACTAAACCAAAAATTTTTAAAAAGTCTAATTTTGGATCACATAGTAGTTATGATATGCTAAATTTTTTGTTCTGAAGAAACGTTATATATTTATATTGACGCTGTACAAAACAAAACCTGAGAATTTTAATAAACAGCTGCCTTTGTCAGACTTTTTAGATTTTGTGAGCAAATTTAGTGTTTCACAAACCAATCAGAATCAAAATACAAATACAGAAGTAAAGATGTGAAGATCAGTGTCTAGTTTCTGTAATAAATATCTATGCGAAAACTTCTCACATCGAAAAGTGTGAAACGATTTGTAACTAAAAATATTTCTGTAGTTGAAAGTGAGAAATGCAAACCTGTTTATTTTAATTTTCTAGTCATTAAAATGCCACATAAAATATAAAGTGTTAACAAAAAGAGGAGTTTATAAATATAAGCTGAATGTACTTCTGCATGATATTTTTGTTTCAATGAAATTTTGTTAGTACAAAATGTGTAATATGCTTGCACTCACACATAATTTACTCCTACAATATTATTAAAAATTATTAAACAACTGATTGTTCAAGTATCTAGATTTTTTTACACTATTGGCCTTTTGAAAAATCCTATCCGTTTTATTGTATTTTTTTTACACGCCATCTATATGTAAATTAATTCTATCTATCTTTTACTGTTGACAGTTTCTATAACATTTATTGCATTTTATCTTGTGTCATGGTTTTAACGAAGCTTTTAGTTTTTTTTTGCGCTGCATGCAAAACCGAGCCATCTTAAGATCGAGGTATAGAAAATTTTGATTATTAAAAAGAAAAAGTTCAGAAAGTGAAGAACGCATCTCTTCAAATAAATTTTCTCTTGTTAATAAAAAGTGAAAAAAACTACTTCCAAGGAAGCTTTTTCTTACAGGCTCTTGGGTTAAAAGAATCATATATTCTAAGTGCAATATATTTGAGATACGTACATAGAGAAGAGAAAGGAAAAACCGAAACCCATATCTCTATTTTGTACATCATACTCATTGGTGCCATCTCCACTGGATTTGGCACCCTATGTATAGCATAGATAATTGAATGGAATGGCTCTGAAAAAGTAGAAAACCTAGTTTTTACAAATCTTCCTGTCCTCTTTTCATCAGTCAGTGAGTAAGAAACATTAATAAATTGAGTACCTCAAATTAGTAGGTGACAATCATTCCTTACCGGTGGTACGAAAAGCCAAAATAAAGAATTTTTTTTTAAAAACAAAAATTGGGTGCAAAGAAAAAAAAAACATATAGTCAATATTTATAAAAATAATTAAAACTAAAGCTATAATCCTTACTAAAATAGGAAAAAAATTACAGAAAACCTAAAGAAAAAACAAAAAAAGATTTTAATGTATGTGAAAATATAAGTGTAAGTGAAAAAAAAAAATTTACATGTATGTATATATATACCCATATGCGTGTATAAAAAAATTTCTGAAAAAAAATCTTATTGTCGCCGTTATAAAAATTATAGTGGTAAAACTTATTTTTTTTTTGCCCAAAATTCATACATATGTATATATATATATTTATCCGTTATATATTTCTTTAAGAAAAAAAAATTTTTTATTGTTTTATCTAGAAAAAAAAAAATCATAATAGCAGATTAATAATATTGCAAATTTTTCTTATATACATGTTTACCTAAAATTATCAACAAAAGTTTATAGCAACATCATAAAACCAAGCTTCAGCAACATCAACAAAGATCTTTGAATGAGAGAGCAAAGCTGAGAAGAATTGAGTGAGTTTTTTTATAAGTTTTTATTAATTTCTTTTATTATGATTTTAATTGTATTTTGTTTTGCTACACATTTGAAATTTTTTTCTCTAAATAATATTAATTTCGAGTGACGAGCTAAACAATATTTTTCTTTTAACACAACATATGTTTTAACTTATTATTTAAGTAATTCAAATCTAAGATTTTATTTTCTTAAATTTTCATTACCAATTTTCATATAAAATTTTTGTTTTTTTTCTTTCAAAATGTGTTATATTAATTAACTTTTTATTGTTTTAATTATGTTAGTTCAGTATATATGTTAATAAATTAAATATGTCTCTTTAAACTAATTTAATCTGTTTGTTGGTTTAATCCAGGAATTACATAAGTGTGTTGTAACAAAAAAAAAAAAAAGGGAGATCATAATTAAAGGCAAATGGTTGAAATGATTGCCTATGATGATCAAGGTAGGAGGGGTTTCGTTGTTACAATCCAACCCGTAACACATACACATATTCCAGTTAGTCGTTTGCATAAGTTGGTATTGTATCTTTTAGAACACGCTTTGATATGGTAAAAATTATATTGTATTTGAATAGCAAAGGGTTTCTGAAGGCGTGAACCTCCCCTAATCTCGACGAGTTATAAGGCCGGTGTAAAAGCGTGTCCCTTACAGAATGACCCTAAACTACATCTGCTATTTCATCAAATTAAAACATTTTATATACAATAGTAAAATTTTTACAAAAATGGCGCCCAACGTGGGGCCCGAATATATTGGCATGGTCTGTAATAGAGAATACCTATAATGTATTTCTTTGTCATTTATGTTGTTTACAAAGACCAATCGATTATTCGGCTCCAAAAAGAAAATTTTTTTTCTGAATATGGTGTTGAGATTTAAGGTGGAATTTTTTTATGATCATTTACAAATGTAACTTTCATACTAAACCCTTTTATATCTCGATACTTTCTTACACATTTCTTTTCATATTAATCTATCTTTTATCTGATTGGAAAGCAGCTTTTGGAATTTTCTTTTTAAATCTAAATCTGACCACAGATATTGTTAGTTTAGTACTCTCCATTAAATTACTAGATATGGAAACATAGTTAATTCAAGGTTAACTATCCCTAGCAATTACAAAGTAATAAAATATATAATATAATAATAAAATATATAAAGTTTTGTGCCAACTTATGTTATTATTTCTTACGATTAAACTTTTTTTCGCAACATACTGTGTACCTGGTGAAAAACAACAAACAGAATTTCATGTATATATTATTCAAACGATTAAATTATTTCTTCCTTTTCTTTAATTAAAAAAAAAAAAAAAAAAAAAAAAAAAAAAAAAACATATATAAAAGAAAATTTTGTTCACTTTAGGATATCGTATTCTGAAAAGAATTGTTATTGGTAAAAGATAATAGTTTTTATTATTGTTATATTAGTATCGTATTTCTTTATATTTTATATTATCAGTTTTTTTTTATTTTATTCATTCATACGTAATAATATTTTTTTTGTTACCGAATATAAAATCGGTCAATTTTTTTTTGTCTCTAAATTATTCGCGTTTATTTTATACAGGCAAAAATCTATTTTATTATTAATCAATTTTTTTTTACGTACCCAAATTTTGTTTGAGTTAAAATGTCAAATAAGGAAAAGGGTAATGGAGACCTTGAGTCAACGTCAAACACCGATAAAACCTTATTGTGTACTGGCTGTCAAAATGCTATTACAAACCGAGCACAAATGCATACTACTGTCTGTAATCATATATTTCATAAAAGTTGTTTAACAAAGCTTATTAAGGTTAGGCCATATTGTCCTGAGTGTAACTCAAGAATAGTAAATGATACTGCACAATCTAGTACGCGATCACAAAGTAAGATTTCTTCAGATATAGGATCAAAGAATGATCAACCTAGTACATCAGCAAATGCCTTAAATGTGAATTAGAAGATTTAAAAGGCACATTAATAGGAAAATATCATGCAAAGGACATACGTCAATAAATTTAAAATCACTAATAGTGCAAGCGTTATCCGCCTTTGTTGATATAATAATCCCCAAAGTCAGATTCAGGGGGGGAAGATTTGTAATATGCTTGCACTCACACATAATTTACTCCTACAATATTATTAAAAATTATTAAACAACTGATTGTTCAAGTATCTAGATTTTTTTACACTATTGGCCTTTTGAAAAATCCTATCCGTTTTATTGTATTTTTTTTACACGCCATCTATATGTAAATTAATTCTATCTATCTTTTACTGTTGACAGTTTCTATAACATTTATTGCATTTTATCTTGTGTCATGGTTTTAACGAAGCTTTTAGTTTTTTTTTGCGCTGCATGCAAAACCGAGCCATCTTAAGATCGAGGTATAGAAAATTTTGATTATTAAAAAGAAAAAGTTCAGAAAGTGAAGAACGCATCTCTTCAAACAAATTTTCTCTTGTTAATAAAAAGTGAAAAAAACTACTTCCAAGGAAGCTTTTTCTTACAGGCTCTTGGGTTAAAAGAATCATATATTCTAAGTGCAATATATTTGAGATACGTACATAGAGAAGAGAAAGGAAAAACCGAAACCCATATCTCTATTTTGTACATCATACTCATTGGTGCCATCTCCACTGGATTTGGCACCCTATGTATAGCATAGATAATTGAATGGAATGGCTCTGAAAAAGTAGAAAACCTAGTTTTTACAAATCTTCCTGTCCTCTTTTCATCAGTCAGTGAGTAAGAAACATTAATAAATTGAGTACCTCAAATTAGTAGGTGACAATCATTCCTTACCGGTGGTACGAAAAGCCAAAATAAAGAATTTTTTTTTAAAAACAAAAATTGGGTGCAAAGAAAAAAAAAACATATAGTCAATATTTATAAAAATAATTAAAACTAAAGCTATAATCCTTACTAAAATAGGAAAAAAATTACAGAAAACCTAAAGAAAAAACAAAAAAAGATTTTAATGTATGTGAAAATATAAGTGTAAGTGAAAAAAAAAAATTTACATGTATGTATATATATACCCATATGCGTGTATAAAAAAATTTCTGAAAAAAAATCTTATTGTCGCCGTTATAAAAATTATAGTGGTAAAACTTATTTTTTTTTTGCCCAAAATTCATACATATGTATATATATATATTTATCCGTTATATATTTCTTTAAGAAAAAAAAATTTTTTATTGTTTTATCTAGAAAAAAAAAAATCATAATAGCAGATTAATAATATTGCAAATTTTTCTTATATACATGTTTACCTAAAATTATCAACAAAAGTTTATAGCAACATCATAAAACCAAGCTTCAGCAACATCAACAAAGATCTTTGAATGAGAGAGCAAAGCTGAGAAGAATTGAGTGAGTTTTTTTATAAGTTTTTATTAATTTCTTTTATTATGATTTTAATTGTATTTTGTTTTGCTACACATTTGAAATTTTTTTCTCTAAATAATATTAATTTCGAGTGACGAGCTAAACAATATTTTTCTTTTAACACAACATATGTTTTAACTTATTATTTAAGTAATTCAAATCTAAGATTTTATTTTCTTAAATTTTCATTACCAATTTTCATATAAAATTTTTGTTTTTTTTCTTTCAAAATGTGTTATATTAATTAACTTTTTATTGTTTTAATTATGTTAGTTCAGTATATATGTTAATAAATTAAATATGTCTCTTTAAACTAATTTAATCTGTTTGTTGGTTTAATCCAGGAATTACATAAGTGTGTTGTAACAAAAAAAAAAAAAAGGGAGATCATAATTAAAGGCAAATGGTTGAAATGATTGCCTATGATGATCAAGGTAGGAGGGGTTTCGTTGTTACAATCCAACCCGTAACACATACACATATTCCAGTTAGTCGTTTGCATAAGTTGGTATTGTATCTTTTAGAACACGCTTTGATATGGTAAAAATTATATTGTATTTGAATAGCAAAGGGTTTCTGAAGGCGTGAACCTCCCCTAATCTCGACGAGTTATAAGGCCGGTGTAAAAGCGTGTCCCTTACAGAATGACCCTAAACTACATCTGCTATTTCATCAAATTAAAACATTTTATATACAATAGTAAAATTTTTACAAATGTGAATAAAAATATTGAAAACTAGTGCGGTATCACCACCTTTATAAATTTTCTGTGGTGCACTATTAACAAAGAATACATAAAAAATTGCAATATATACCTACAACAAGAGTCATTTAATTACATTTATTTTATGTGATATATTCATTTAAACGATTTGGATTAAGTAAATTTCATTTTGTTATTTTTTTTTTTTCACTATTCTCTCATACATTTTGATATATGAAATATTTTGACAGTTCTAGAGAGACGTTTTTCGTAAAATTTTGTTATAGAAACACTTGTACTGGAATCTTTACAATAAAGTACGCCAAAATTACTAAAATCACAGTTGCTAAATAACACTTATAACCATTTAAGAAAATATCAGACAAAATTTTAAAATATTTAACTGAAAACATATCTTAAATTCTTATTAATTTCTGAAATTTTACTTAAATACTTCCCCTATTGAAGAAAAAGTTACCCAAACAAAATAATAATTTACGCATTATTATTTAAGGAACCTACATATTTAATGCTCTAAATAACTTGTTCTACGAATAGAAAATTTGCATGAGGTTCTGTGTATACATTGTTAATTTTTTCCTCTTGTTGTTGATGCAACAAGCAAGGACATTTTTAAATACATTTTTTAAAAGACTCATAGTCAAACTCATAGAAAAAAAACATACACAATGGGCTCACACACGCGCAAACTAAATTTAAAATTACAAACAATATGTAAGTAGCTACCTTTAACAAGCCACAAGCATTTACTTGTATTACATAGGTGCGTGTATTTCTGTGTGCGAATACACTTACATTTGCATAAATACATACGAGTTATATAAGTATGTGTGTAATAGGCAAACTATTTATACTCTAGAATATTTAAATTATTAATATACCTACATATCACAATAAATGTTATTTTTAGTCTGGAACATAAACATTAAATAAAAGGCATTGTGCTTGGTGTTGTATTTTTTAGTTACCAAAATTTAAACAACATCATATACTTTGAAAATAAAACACTAACTAAATGTGTGTTTTTAAAAATGAGCAGAGTATTTTGGTAAAGTTTAGTTCTATTTAGTATTTTGATGAATGCTATATACACAACATAAAGTTTTATGGTAATAAAAAAAAAAAAAAAATAACAACTACCTAAAAGGTGATTTTATAAGAACTATCGGAAATTTAAAAAAAAAAAACACATAAAATTCAGAAAAATGCATGAAATATTTATTTGGATCGATAGTTGGGTCGATATAATTTAATGTTTGAAGATTATTTCATGCAAATGTTGGCCGCGGCTGCGCCTCAAATGGTCCATCCGCTTAGTCCAATTTTGGCATACTCTTTCCAACATTTCGGCCGGTATCTCACGAATAATGTTGGCAATGTTGGCTTCCAGTGCGTCAATCGAAGCGGGCTTATCCCTATAGACATTAGCCTTAATATAGCCCCACAAAAAATAGTCTAGAGGCGTTAAATCGCACGATTTGGGCGGCCAATTGACTGGTCCCAAGCGTGAAATAAACTGTTCACCGAACTCGCCTCTCATTGTTTCGCGTGCTGTGTGGCATGTGGCACCGTCTTGTTGAAACCACATGTCATGCAAGTCAAGCTCTTCCATTTTGGGCAAAAAAAAGTTTGTTATCATCGCACGGTAGCGCTCACCATTCACAGTAACGTTGTGATTCGCATCATCTTTGAAGAAATACGGCCCAATGATGCCGCCAGCCCATAATCCGCACCAAACGGTTGTTTTTTGTGGATGCATTGGTAGCTCTTGCAATGCTTCTGGCTGCTTTTCACTCCAAATACGGCAGTTTTGCTTGTTCACGTATCCATTCAACCAGAAATGAGCCTCGTCGTTGAACACAATTCTTCGATAAAAAAGTGGATCTTCATCTAACTTTTCAAGAGCCCATTCACCAAAAATTTGGCGTTGTGGTAGGTCGTTTGGCTTCAATTCTTGCACCAGTTGTATCTTATAAGGCTTCACACCCAAATCCTTCCGCAAAATTTTCCACGTAGTGGAGTAACAGAGGCCCAATTGCTGCGAACGGCGCCGAATCGATAATTCACGGTCATCACCAACAGTGGCCGATACGGCTGCGATATTTTCTTCAGTTCGCACTCTACGTAAGCGTGTTGGTGGTTTAATGTCCAACAATGTAAATTTGGTGCGAAATTTTGTTACAATAGCCCGAATAGAAGCCTCAGTAGGTCGATTAAACTGACCATAAAATGGAAGAAGCGCGCGATGAACTTTCTTAACAGAGCACGCATTTTGGTAATAAAATTCAATAATTTGCAAGCGTTGTTCGTTTGTAAGACGATTCATGATTAAATTATAGACCAAACTGAAGATGTTTGACAGTGACACAAGATACAAAACGTGCGTGAGCTGTCAAAACTAGTGTTTCCAAAAACATAATAATAACAAAAAAATCACTCTTTATAAGGACTAAAACAAATTATATTGCTTGTTGTAACAACAGTTTTTAAAGTAATCAAAATTACAGCATCAGGCTTTCGAACCGTTTAAAAGAACACTAATGTGAGATAAAATTTTTATCAAGGTTCACTTTTCTCAAAAATTATTAGAGAAACACACTTTATTTATAACCGTCACAACGACACTTTATTGTTTTTGATTCACCCTGTTTACAGCTTAATGTCTCAACTACAACTGAACTTGCCGCACAAGTATTGCGTTATATACTGTTTCACTTAAGACTAAAGACATATAGATTTATGTAGTAATAATGCTTTACTGTAACGGTCACTTCTCTATTTTTAATATTTTAACTTTTATTAGAACAATTTAAAAATCAGTTTTTTTATAGGTTATGAATAGGGGAAGGACTTTTATGAAAATGCATGTTTTCACTAAATTACTTAAAACCTATTTTGATCAACTACTTTTCCGAATTCGAGAATGTTTTGAAAAATGGCATCTATTTGTTATTGCATATTTCTGCATATTTTGTAAAAATACATATTTTTGCAAAGTTTTTTATAAAGACATTTTTTTTGTGCATAATTTGTATTCATTTTTATATTTTTAATATGCAAAATGTTCACCTACTGATAACCTGTAAAATATTTCACAAAAAACTACTGATTTGGCAGCATTTTAGTGTATGAAATTTTTCTTCTTTCCTTTTTATGTACTTGAAGTATATGCGTACTTGAAAAGTATATATATGCTTACATACATATAAATAAATATATGTGTGAACGTATTTTTTCATTCCAGTTCAGTACCTCGCACTAATGTTTTTCGATTCTTAAATTTATTAAAACTATTTTTGATTTTGAATTTTGTGCCCTTTTTAATATTGAAAGCTATCAAAATGTGCATGAAAAGCACTAGTTTTCTCACTTATTTCAACATACATTTTCTTGATGATTTGACCGTTTGTAATATGAAAAGAAGCAATTTGTTCACTTTAAGGAATAATTAATTAAACATAGGTAGACAGCATAGTCTTGTAATATGTTATAACATATTTGCGTAATTTAAGGATTTTACCGTTTGAGGCATTTGCTTGATCTAAAAGAAATTTTTAAATTTCTGTATGATGACAACAATAATGCATGTGATTTTATTTTAAATAAGGGCATTAGGGCATATTTTGTATTTTTGAGCGCATATTTTCGTTTTTTAAGTGCATGAAATTCCTTGGCTTCCTTATTATGACACATGTACTTATGTAGGTATGTACGTTACATATGGATATTAGGCCACAAAACATATAAGCCGTTTCCAAAACTTAAAGGTGTTACATATACATCAAATTTCAGCATCAATATATGCATTTGTGTGCGTATTACAAAAATTAAACTATTTTCTTGTTTCATTTACTTTTAAAAAACTGCACACAAATGCATATATATATATATTGGTGTTGAAATTTGACGTGTGTATCAGCCACTTAATAAATATTTTTTACGAGTAAAAAGACACAATTTGATCTCCTTAAAAACAATTAACAATAATTTTTAGGAACTAAAAAAAATTTAACAATTCATGTTATGTCTGCCTAATCAATTTCATTTAATTTGTATGCCTGCAGGGCATACACGTGTAAAATCTAAGCCTGTGTGCATTTCCCATATACTGCATGTCACGCATTTTAACTATATACAAAATCAACAACATTATTTTTATTCGTACTTATGTGTGTGTAGTAGTAGTGAAAGGTTACACTAATGTACATGTGTATTTTATTAGCTTGAAAACATGTTTAATTTATTTACAATGGGTATTTTCAGAACGTTTATGGAATTTACGTGAGTTTATTTAAACTAAATTGTTTACGCTGTTAAATTGTTGAAGATTAGTTTTAAAATAAATTTATTGTGGCTTCCATAAAATTCATAATATATTTTATGAGCTGGTTTTTGCAAAATATTTAAAAAATTCATACGTTATAATAGACAAATAAATCATCAATTTTATATAAAAAGATTAAGTGTTAAATATACAAAAATTAAGGTATTTTTAGAATTTTTAAATTCGAATTTAATTAAAATATATTACATACACTAAATAGAAGTATGCATTGTACTCAAACCTTATAAATTTATTTGTGTTATTGGTTTTCAAATCAGAGTCATGTTGAAGGTTATTTGCTTACACTTTCTTTGAGAAGTAGTATATTAGACAGTCGTCATCAGCTGATCAATTAGATGTTACAAACTAAAATATTATAGCTTAGGCTAGAAATTGTTTTGCTATAAAATGTTTACACAAGGTTTTTTATATAAATGAAGCTGATTTTGATATCTTTAAGAAATATATATTTTAAAAATTATAAGCTGATATTAAAATTATTTTTAATATTTAACAGACTTTTTTATTATAATTTTTATGTTATATTTTGTGAGAAATAAATAAAAATAAATTATAAGCTTGTTAGATACTCTATTAAAAAATGGAAAAAAAATCTAACATTTATCTAACTTTAAAAACCATCAGTATTTAAAATTCTATTTAAATGTTTTTACTTAAAAAAATTTTTTTTGTAAGAGATTTTTTAAGAGTCTGCTTCACACATTTTACCATATTAGTAACTTTGAAATTAATTATTCGATTTTATTACAAAATATGTTAAAAAATTTTAAATTGTATTGGCTTTAATAATTTTTAAGTGCAACTATTATATTTCGAGCCATTGTGAAAAAAGCTTAAAAAATATATTTTTTTAAATAATAAAAATTTATGTCCAATCAATCAATTTGTCTGGAAATTTTATATGAAAAGTACTCAAAATATTGAGTGTTTTTCATAAAACTTTTTTAGACAAGTTGATTGCTTGTGCTATGAAAACAACACATAATACTAACCGATTTTGTTATACTATTATATCAAACTTGCATATAATATAAATAAAATGAATTCTAAATTTTTTATTCCCGTTGGAGACACAAATTTTGTTAAAAAATTTTGCGAACGCCCTAATTAGGGTATTGAGGAAAGATTTAGGTGATCTTTTTAGACAACAGGATACGTCTGCATCACTTAATTATTCATTGTCTTGGCGAGAGTTTAATTCAAAACGGCATCTTGAGATTCTATGTAGTTGATAACCGCAAGACCATAACAAAAACCAACATACTGACCAACACAATTTTGAAAAAAAAAAAATTTATTTTTAAAAAATATAACAGCGTGTATTGTGTAGTATATATATTTTTAAATTAATACATAATAATAATCTATATAAATAAAATTTATTTTCTGTTAGTTCGCTATACAAATTTTTGTTTTTCAACGGATTTGTCTGAAATTGGGTACATATAGTCTTTATACTAAACTTGTGGACTTGTCAACCACAGCCCTTTTTTCACTCAAAACTATTTAAAAAGATGTGTGTGTCCATATTTAATTTAAGATTTAAATTATAGTTTGAAATATTTTATTTTACTCTCTCTTAGGATATCGACTAACGTAATAAAGGACTACGCCGGGTGAGAGCGGTCAAAAGCATTAAGTACTTAATGAGATTGACAAAGTATGATTAAAAAATGATTTCTACTTTTGTTATTTCATCAATGATGATAATCATGTCTTTTATAGAACCAAGTAAAATCTCTCATCATACTTTCATCAAACAATTCCTGATAGTAATTCTATATGATTCACCATGATAGTCGCTGACGGCATTAATTTTTTCGGAAAAAAATTCTTAGTTCAAGTGTAGGTGATGTATTGCTAGCAACACTTTATATTGATTTCTTTAAAGTTAAGGCAATTGGTCGAAATCAATTCCAGTCAGCTTTCTCATCAGGCTGCCAAGAGAAAGAATTGGAAATAAAGCTTATAAATAAAATTTTTTATCTAATCTTCTCCAAAATTACTTGCTGATAATTTAATGAAGGTGTAAGCTTATTGGTATTGTTTACAAGAATTAAATTTAAATAATTTAAAAACTAAATTTTTTTTTTACTTTTCCGTAATATAATTTGGAAATGCAAATATTAGTTGCTAGATATCTAGAATAATAAGTGATAATATCGATATCTAATTCTTCTTAATAATTATTGTGATATATTAAAAATTTTTCAATTTCAGTGAGACTAGCAAGGAAAATAAAGTATTTAGCAAACCAATGCAATTTCAATTAAGCCCCAAAAATGAAAATGTTTTTATTTTAATTTCTTAAAAATAAATTCACAAGCGTGCCTATAGTGTATTCCACACGGATTTAAAAAGATGTGAAAGTAAATTGTTTTCTTTTTATTAAATGGAAATTTTTATGCTTTTTTTAGTACCAACAATAATTTCCTACCCAAAATAAAATAAAAACAAAATTTAAAAAATTCTTGCATGGACTACAGATTAGTTATGCTATGCTGAATTTTTCAATTCCGATTAAATTATTCGGATTCGGAATACAGAACAGCACTGAATTTAATATGATAAAAAACTTTATTTATCATTTTAGTTTAGTTATTTATTATTAATTACAAACTGTGGCATCATATTAATTTTGCAATAATCTTATGCATCACACTAATTTGAAACATAAATTTTAATCACGCATCTTATTATAAAACACATCATTATGCCGTCTTGCGGTTAAGATTTATGAAGCAAAAAGGTAAGAAAATTAGCTTAAATTATAAAATTAAAATAGCAAAACAAAAAGTAAAGGAAGAACAAAAATATCGCATATGTTACCTTAATTCCATTAATAATCTTTTGCACTTTTGCTTTACACAGCGCCTTTCACCTGTACTTTTTCATCTTCTTATGACACTTTAGTGTAGTTGTGTCATTTAGTTGTAGTTGTGTTGTATTCAGTTTTTCTATCTTCCAAGTTGGATTTCTGCTTTTTTATTAATTTTTTTTTGTTTCTAATAGTGACGGTGCTAATGTTGATGTCAGCTGAATTAATGCTGATACTGCATGAATCTAAAGAACAATAGATTGATGAGCCATATAGTAAAAGTCTACAAGTGCTTTAACAGCTAACGTATGCTCTTCTTGCTTATCATATTGCAACAACAATAGCAACAACACTTAATATCTTAGTTTGTTGCCAGTAAATTTTTTTTTTTTTTTTAATATGACTTTAGGCTTTTACAATGTTCATTGTTTTATATGTACTTTTACATTGTAGTTAGAATATTTCATCGTTCACACAAATCCCACAGAGAGTTTTGTGTGGGTTTCCTTTTGTAGAAACGTTATTAAAGTGCTATATGTAATACAACCATAAAGTTTTTGCAACATCTGCTGTTGTTGCTATAAACGTGATTGGCAACTACTTAACTTTGACTGAGAAGAAAACGGATTTTCTGTGTTCAAACAAATGACGCATGCAAAATGCATCATCATTAAATATTATACTTGAAATGAGTATGTTATGTTGATTACTGTAAGTAATCTTATGTGCGCTTATGCGTGTGTTTACTATATGAGTATTTAGATTTTAAGATTATTTGTAGTTGCTTTGCTCCATTGTATATATAATACTACTTACTTACGTCTATGCATACATAAATTTGTTTTACATTGAATCGCATCCTTGCTTATCCCTCCCACCAATATGTGTCATTGTTTTTTAAATATTAAATGCTGCTGCAAGTCATGTAGCAAAATATGGAGTTAGTAAAACTGTTTTAAACTCAATTAGACATTGCATAAAAGACGTGAAGGAAATACTAAGAAAATAGTTATATGCAGTTATGTATACTACAAGTACTTATGTATAGGTAGAGTATATGTGTAATCTACCTTGTAGGTAATATGTTTTGATATTGCAAAATACCTCCGAGAAGATAATACTTGAGCTCAAGTGGTATAAGTCAAAGTTAATTTTAGTAAGATGGTGTTTACATCTTATTAGATTTACTGTTCCCAACATTTTTTTTAATTGACTTATACCACGTTCAAAAATAACAGCTCAATTGATGTGCTATAGCTGCAAAACTGGCTACAAAAACCTTTTTTATAAGCGAGATCGGTGTAAGTAAAATTACCACGGTGTAAGTTATTTTAAATAGCTCGGAGTAGATAATAATTTATCCCAGCGAAAACTAATTTAAATTTGATGAAAGAGTTAGTTCTTTTTCAACATCACAAATACACAAAGCTTTTTAGCTTGCCTATGTAAAACACCGAGGGTCTAGCCAGAATACAATCTAACACATCCAGATTGATAGGTAAGTGCAACATTCACTAATAGATATATGGGGGCACCCATATAAAAAGCCAATACGTAAAATTTTGTATGCCATTGTGTTATCATTTTTTTGGACAAGTAGAAAAAAACATTTATTTCAGTCAACCTTTTCACTGAGAAGTTATAATAAATCTCTTGGCATCATTAACAAATGAAGACTTTACACTATCGTCATTCCAAACTTCACTTTTACCTACAGTTAGTGCAGTAGCTTACTCAACTAAAGTTCTTTAGCAGCTGCTTTTTAAGTCTACTCTGGGGTATTTAATACTACGGGAAATAGTACCGCGAACGCGAAGAACCTCGTGCTACAGATTTTCCAGACGTGTTTAATGCTAGTGTTAAAGAAACAGTTCATAGCTGCTTTTTTATTAAGTGAAACAAAACTGTTGTTTTTTATTTTTATTGAAAATAAAATAAAATTTTTAAATTTTATTATTGTTTTCAACTAAAATATAAAAAAATTTTAGTTTTGTTTTGTTCATTTCAAAATTGGGGATATATTTCATTAGAAATAATGTCCTAAATTTTGGGGACGTCATTCATTCATATTCATTTTTAATCATAATGTAATTGCAGATTAAGTTTGAATAGTAGTAATTGTCAAACCCTCTCATTGACAGACTGATAGGTTTTTATCCTACACTTTAAGGTCCCTATACACGACATGTTTTTTACACTGTATTTGTCAATTTTTACAATGTGAAACAAAAATATGTCATTTGTTTTAAATGTTTACGCTTTGTGGAAATATTTGTCGCCGCATAATAACTTTCTGTATCGTTAGCCGCCTGAATAAAAAAATTTTACAAGAAAAATATATAAAATTTTTTTATCTAGTTTTACTTTTTCAATAATATTGAAGCAAAAAATAAAAATAAATATTGTTTTTATAAAATTGGATATTGCAAATTGGTATTTATTATTAATTATATTAAAATTAATAACAATTGTATTTAAATATGCAAAAAGATTTGATAAAAGTGAGTAATATTTTTGAGTAGATCAGCTGTTATAAAAACACAGAGTCCATGTCAGACGTATTTGTACATGTCGTTTGTGACCAAAAATTATAAACCTTCTGTAAAATAACAAATTTTGACAGACATGAAGAAAATATGTGTATTTTAAAAGTAAAATACATATGTAAAAAACATGTGGTGTATAAGGACCTTTAATATTCAAACCCCTTAAAAATAAACTATTGGAGTCAAAAACTTTTTTTTTCTTATTATTGTTAGCTTAACAAAAACTAATAAATTATAATACGTTAACAAGCAAAAACTTATATTTTAATAGCCTGCTAAGAAACGTATTTTTAAAAAGGGTTAAAAAGAGTTCTTTTTTAGTTTCTAACCTTCTTTTAATTTATTAATATTTTTGTCTTGACATCTTTATTTAATTTTTAAATTGTCTGTTTTAAGTTTGGGTATGGGTCAATTTTGGTTACTAATAATTATAATATATCATTGTAAATATGCATAAATATAGTTTTACTAACACTTATGCCTATATAGGACATATTATTTGCTAAAGTATTTTGTATAAAGAAGTTTTTGCAAAATGTTGAACAAAAACAAAAGTTTTGAATGACTTTAAAAAAACCAACATACATATTTACTTTATATGTACATGCATGTATGTATGTATATATTTGTAAGCATATTTTAAAAAGTTTTCGGTAGTTTTACTTTCAAATTTCGCTTAAATGTGATATTGTCTGACATATTAATTTTGTTTTAGAGCCTTTCCTTTTTATATTTTTCCCTTATGTGTGACAATCAATTGTACATAATTAATGAGTCATCCCTTTGGAGAATTTCTGTTTTTATACATATAAAATTTCTTTGAGATTAATTTGCCAACAAATTATACCCTAAAGGTATTAAATTTGTATTTCTTTATAAACCCTGCATGTATGAGTAGTCTGAATTTGTTCTATTTTTTGTACATTGTAAGTTATAGTTTATATTTTTACTTGCAAAAAGAGCTTATCTATATCAATATGATTACAACAAAATATATCCCTTTAAGTTTGTGATGACAAAATTATTACTCTGTCTTCAAAAAAAAACATTTTTTCTATTTTTACAAGAAAAATTAAAAAAAATTTTTATTTTTTTATATTTCAATAATTGTAAATATTTATATTAGGTGTTGGAATTAATTTATTTAAATAAGGATTTATTTCACATTTTTCAGGTAACTGTCGAATACCCCGTTGAAAAAACTCTTAGTCCTTGGAGGCAATCCATGAATCGATCCAATTTTGGCAATCCTCATAAAATGTTAATTTTTCCCCTGAGCCATTAATCGAAACAGGTAGTAATCCGAAGGGGCAATATCTGGAGAATACGGCGTTTGGGTTAAGACTTCCCATTTCAATGTTTCCAGGTATGTTTTCACTGGTTTCGCCATGTGAGGTCGAGCATTGTCGTACAGTAATATAACTTTATCGCGCCTTTTGCTCCATTCCGGCCGTTTCTCCTTCAATGCACGACTCAAACGCATCAATTATAACCGGTTTCATTGGGTTTTAACAATTCATAATAAACCACACCTTGTTGATCCCACCAAATACAAAGGAGGAGCTTAGATCCATGAATATTGCGTTTTACCACTGATGATGATGGTTGTCCGGGCTTAACCCATGATCTTCTGCGTTTCGGATGTTCACCGCAAACTTCTACTAAAATCCGATGACTTTCTGCAGCACTTTTGTTCATTTAAAATAATTAATAAAACTCCCCGCAAAAACACTTTATTTGGTATAAATTTAGACATAATTAGATAGCTGCCACTTGTTGTTTTTAACAATTAAAAGTAAGATGCGTCGTAAAAACAGTACCTAATAACAGTTGTTTAACGATCAATTTGTTTCTGAAGGTAAAATCAGAACACTGTAATAACCACGTCATCTCTCATCAAACGCTACGAATTAATTCCAACACCTAATGCTTGACTTGATTTCCAATAAGAAATTATTGAAGCTCAGGTAAATGTGCACAGGCTTAAATAATATTTTTAGATAACATTGTGAACTGTTAAGAGTCTAGCTTTTGTTTCAAATAATACAAAAAGGCCTATTTTTTTTTCTGTGTAGATGCACAATTTCTAGGGTTGTAATAAAATTCACTAAAAATAAGAAGGGTAAATATAAATTTGCGATGTCTTTTGTAATTTGTATAAAGGAGTCTGTCTGTCTTTCTAAGGTCCTTACGCAACGTGTAGAAAAGTTTACCATACTAATTTTTTTAGTTGTTGCTGTAATTTGTTTGCTATATAAATTCAGTCTAAACGGTTCATACATGGCAGCTATGAGACGTAAACCGTAATTACCTTTATTTTTTAACATTTTTCTTGATGGGGTTTTTGGTGTATTTTGTCTAAATTACAAAACGAAAAAATAATGTGATTTGCCGTTTCGTCAGATGTATCAATTGTAAGGTTTGTAAGGTCACTAAAATCTACTTTGTTTTTTCACACAAACTTTTACGATATGCGTAACCCCCCAACCATACGAGCAATATGTTTGGCAATTACTGCCGTGCCAACTGTCAAATTTTATTGCCCACACCAAATAATAATATATGTTGAAACATTCGTTGATCAATATTGCTCAGCAATTATCTTGGACGTATGCTGTCAAATTGAATTGTCATTTTTTGTGAAAAATTAAAAAAATAAAAACAACGTGTGATATTAAAAAAAAAATAAGTTAATAAAAATTAAATAATTCTTCAACGACATAAAACCTGTAAGTTTGTATTTATTTAAATAGTTACTTAATACTGAAATTGTTAATGAGGTTGATATATTTAAATTAATAATGGAATTCCGGAATCCGTTGTATAAAAGAATGGATAAAAGGAAGCAAGCGTGGGAAGAAATTTTTAATGCTTACAGAATTTGGTGTAGTCTTCTGAATCGTACATTATTTCTTTTAAAAGATGGGACTCCAAGCTATGCATGTCTCTTCTTTGGAGGAAAGGATTTACCCAATACCTCATCATCTTCCACCACATCAATAATATCAATTAATTGCTTTAAGGCAATAAATATTTTAACGTTCTTATTTTCACCTCTCATTACTGCTAGGCTCCCTATTTCGATGCGAAGCGAAGGTGAAAGAAAACCAGTCACTTATTTTCGACTGAAAACGGGGCTTACTAACTTTTGACTTAAGCTAGAATGAACCGTTTTGTTATATGAAAAGTAATGAAAGTGCTTATCGAAAACTAATGTCACGTTGACGGTACGGCAAGTTTTGTAAAAAATAGAATTTAGCAACGTTTTTACGGGACGTTTATGCACAGCTGGGACAGAGTAGTTTTTTATTATAAAATAAAGTGAAGCGCGTATGAACGAAAGTTTAAATAAAAATAACAAAAACCAACTAAAAACAACAATATTTAATAATTAAACACAAGAACAAAAAGTGCGATAAAGTTTTTTGTAAAAAAAATTTTTTTTATTTGTTTTCTTATACGAAAAGAATATGACACGTTTTTAAATGTTCTATAACTACACAAACGTTTTAACGCCAACGGACGTCGCCGGACGTTTTCAACAACGTGCAGCTGAACAAGCCTTTATCGTTCGCTTGCCTTACGTTGTTTACCGCAAACCTTCTCAATATACTATGTTGTCACAAAAACACTTTCATAAATTACTCGCCAGTTTCAGAGAAAGCCCGCTGTAAACTAGAAATGTACTTTAAAAAACACTAGATGATACACTACTTAAACTGTCAACGAAAGAGAGCAGAAAACAAGTTAAATTCGGCAGTGCCGAGTCTTATATACCCTTCACTGTGTTAGCGATATATTAATATTTTTCACTTTCCACATTCTTCAAAAAATTTATTTATTTATTTATAATACGACTATAATTAACGAGTTCTAAGAAACAATCCTTTCTGAGAACCTCATTTTCAAAAGCAATAAAATGTCTACAGGCACTCAATTTTTAAATTAATAAAAAAAGAAATTTTTAGAAAGATATTAAATAAATAGAAAAACAAAAAAAATTTATTTTCATTTAATTTTGCAAATTTTTGTAAAAATTTTTAAGCCAAACATATTTAATTAAATTATTAATTGTAATTAAATGATTAATTATCGAGAAAGATTTAACGAACTCTCTTTCATAAAGATGTCTGTATTCGTAATACCATTATACTCAAGGCAATAAAAACCACACACGCACATATACACTATTAAGGTTTCGTGTTTGTGTGTACAAAGCAATACGCACATGACAGCTAAAGAAAACGTAAAAGCAAAGCAAACACAAAACAAAAATTATTGAAAATATGAAATGCCAGTTGTATTTTTGATTTTTTTGGTCCATTTGTGGACCAATCTTTCTGATTTTTTGCACAGACATTACGACAGTTATTTGTAATAAAACTGCGTACCACGTTTTATTGTCCGATTTGCAGTTTAGACAAATTACGCAAAAAACTCACCTAAAATGGTAAGAAAATAGAGGTAGTCGCGATTTTGGACTCATAGCTCAGCCATTTATGGACCGATTTAGCTGAATTTTGGTCCATATGCTATGAATATTATATCTGAAAAAACTGTTTACTAATTTTTTTATACTTTAGATAAAAAATGCAAAAAACAAAGCAAAACTTAATGAAAATCTAAAATTTCCGTTGTATTTTTCGATTTTTCTGGTCCATTTGTGGACCGATTTTTCTGGTTTTTTGCACAGACATTACAATTATTATTTGTAATAAAACTTTGTACCAAGTTTGTTTGTCCGTCTTGTAGTTTAGACAAATTACGCAAAAAAAGCACAAAAAATATTTAAAAATAGAGGTAATCGCAATTTTTGACTCATAGCTCCGCCATTTATGGACCCATCCAGCTAAATTTGGGTTACGATACTATGAATGTGATGTTTAAAAAAGTGCGTACTATTTTTTTTCAGTTTAGATAAAAATCGTATAAAAACAAAGACATAATTTATGAAAATCTAAAATTTCGGTTGCATTTTTGATATTCATCGGCCATTTGTTTACCGATTGCTTTCATTTTTAGCATAGATATTATGACTTATGCTTCAAATAAAACTGCATATCACGTTTTTTGTCCGTATTTTCCTTTAGACAAAATAGGGAAAAAACCCACTCAAAAAATAGTCGAAAATAGAGGTAGTTTCGGTTTTTGACTCATAGCTCCGTCATTTATAAGCCGATGTGACTAAATTTTAATAGCAAAAGTTTTAAAGTAACAATTGACAGTTTGGTATACTATATTTTTCTGTATGTGGTCTAGATTCTTCTTAAAGTTGATTTCAACGACTACACGGACAGACACAGACAGACGGACATCGCTAAATCGATTCCGCTACTTATAAGGATCCAGAATATATATACTTTATAGGGTGTCCCATGTAGGGTGTAGAAATTACAAGCGGAATCACAAAGTTATATATACCCTTCTTACTTCCAGTGAAGGGTATAAAATATATAAAACACAGACACATACATTTACAAAAACAAATTGTAAACAAAAAAGCTTCAAAAATTTATTTTTTAATTAAAAAGAAAATTTCATGTTGATTTTTAAAAAAATCTATATTAAAAGATAGAAAAAAAAATTTCATTTCTAATTTTAGTGGTTTCTGTGCGTTTCGTGTTAATTTTATAAGAAAAAATAGCCAAGCGACAACAAGAAAACAAGTGAGTGATTTTGGCATTTGTATTCCTATTTCATATAGAAATGCTTATGTTATTGTTCGATTTTCTTTTCATAAGAATTTTCTTGTAAAAAATTTTTTAGGGAGCTGCAAATTAGCTGTTTCTCGTCTGAAGTCGCAGCGAACGATTATTTTCTTTATAGGGAGCCTGGTCGTTAATGTTTTTAAAAACTTTTAATTTTATGTTCTAAGATACGTATTCGCCACTTCAAAATAGAAGCTTAAACATTGACATTTTCTTCTACTATTTATTTCTCTTCATTCTTCTGCCTCCTGTTTCTTTGACATCTCTATTGCTATCTTTCTTAATTTTTCTTGTTATCCAGGTATCACAATTGAACCACATCAGAAGTTCCAAGTGTTTTTCAAATATGTGTAATGTGTGTGCTATATATCTGCTAAGTATATTATGTATAAAACATATAGAAAGAAGAGTTTTTTTTTTGTTTGCACATTTATTATGTTGGCTTGAAAAATGTTTGCAAAAATTTTTAATTAAATTATCTTTACAATTTATTCATTATAATTTTTTTGAAATTAAGTTGTTAAATATATAAGAATTGTCTTTAAATTTTAAATGAAGGGATTAACAAAATATTTTATCAAAAAATTATTTTAATTAATATTTGCCATTTTATTGAAGACTTTTTTATAACTTTTTTTATTATTTATAGTGGGTATTAATTTAAATTTTTCACTCTGTAGTTCATATTTTTGACTTTCAATAGTACCATAACAATTCCATATTGAAAGTCAGCCAAGTATGTTTAATATGTATTTATATTTCTTGTTATTAAAATTAAATTAAATTATATAAAAAATTATTTGGCTACAACAGTGTAGGGTATGCAAGATTCGGTATTACCGAATTTGATTTTTTTTGTCTATGTTGGTTTGAACATCAATAGAATACTTAATTATCCTTAGGGTATGAACCTCATTTATCATACTTGTCCATAATAGTGTAAAAATGTAAATAACTGTGCACACACAACATTTTTAATAAAAAAAAAAGAAAGAAATCATAGTAAAGTATAAGCTTTCGATATGTTTGTAAGGTTCTTTAGAAAAATGCGTGTGTTAAAAATGAATGTTAAGCACTCAGTTTGAATATTGATGGTGTTACGGCTTTACATTCAGCTATTATCATCATATGTTTGCCCACAGTATTCCCACGTTAATAGTTAACAATGATTTGCATATATTAAGCAAATGTTTTTTTCTTAGTAAATCTCTGCTTAGCTTTATCACGGGTAATTTTTCTTTTTTCATTTTGTATTCTTTTTGAGCAAAATTTGTTTATGCACACTTTGTTATGCTATATGATAAATACGCTTAAAGGTCAAATATTTATTTTCAGTGTTAATTCTGTGATATCCAGTTATTATTTATAACTCAACTAGTCTAGCAAATTACTTACAAATGTAACCATTTTTCTATCTATATAAGTCTTAGACCCACATTTGAACTCATTTTAGTTATCGTAAATATTTTATAACTGATAATCATATGTAATATTGTATGTAATCTCACATATACAATGCGGTAATAATAAAACAGAAATATTTTTATGTGAAAACCTTTAGATATTTTTATTTCTTACAAGTTATTTACCCGATCTCAACTGGTCGTTTAATTTATGAGTTACTATTCTTAGAAAAAAGAGGAAGGATAGTGTGTATTAAATTTCTGAGAAATCCATTAAAAATTAGAATTTTAACTACTAAAAAATTTCATCCAACTTATTCTCTGAAAAGCATTGGTCATAGAAGAACTAGGCAAGATTAGTCCTAAGACAATTACGAGATTCGTAAGGAGTTTCTAATTCTAGTTAGGAAATGGGCTGCAGATAGAGCTTAAAGGTCGCGGTGCGAACATAGTCTATAATGATAATAAATTCTTTTAAAAGTTAGAGGTAGTACTTTACTATAGGGAATATATGTATGTATGTATGCACCAAATTAAAAAAAAAATCGTTGAAAAACCACAAATTTGTATAGCTTACTCGTATACGCAAAAAATAAAAAAAAACCCACAAATAAATTAACTAACAAATAAAAGATTAATTTTATTTATATAGAAAATTGATGTGTGTTGGTAACCATTTAAACAAATTCATTAATAATAATGCAGTTATCTCTACGTATGATTATTATTTTATTTAAACAATCATACGTTTCCATATCAAAATATAGCTGAGTCAAAATCTTATTTTATTTCTATTAATTTAATTCGATACTTAATGCAACGATTTTGACCTTGATGTTCTTAATGCTTTATTCTAAATTTAAACGTTATTACTCTACATACGAACCTTATGCCATATGACACGGGGCTCATAGTATTCGTCATACGTTACATTTCACCTTTTTCAACTGACAACTCAGTTCAAATACATGTTTCCTTACGAGTTTTGTTATATAGAGTACGACATCGTCAACGTAAAGTACTAAAGTTAAGCAACATTTAACGTAGGAACGGGTACATTCAATATTTTTCTATTGGTCAGCTGGTTGTTTTGATGTTTTTATTATTATAAATTATTATTTGTGCTTCTGTCTTATAAGTTAACAAGCTTTAAAAAAAACTAATTAGAATTGTCGTAAAAGTGTCTTCTTTCATTAAATTTTGTTGAAAGCAACAAAGTATTCATTGTGTTAACCAGCATTGCCAGTTTAGCCTTTTTAAGTCTAGACTTAACTTTTTTTCTCGCACTTAGCCTCAACATATATGATTTAGCCCTTAATTTTTTTCTTATTTTTTTTGTTTTTCAAAATAGCCTTTTTTGAAAAAATGAAAACAAAACAAACTAATACTGAAACCAAATTACCTAAAATAAAATTTTCAATAATGGCCTGTTCAGCGATATCACCAGAAAACCAAAGCGAACGAAAGCAAAGCACATTTGTAATAAAAGCAAAAACAATGTACGAAAATTTGTTTTTGTTTTCACTACAAATACTGGTTGAACGAAGTAAAGAAAAGTATTCGGATTCTAATCTCTAAACAAAAAATGCACTTTATTCCTAAGTACGAAAAAGCAAGTGAAATATCAGAATCCAAATCGCATTAGAAATCAAAAAATAAATTATTATTTAGGGGAATTTTTAAGATTGAAGTTGAAAAATAAGTGAATTCGCTTATAAGTATTTAAAGCCATGTGGAACCGATATTTTTTTCTTTAGTTTTTAATGTTGAATGTTTTTCCTTATAGAAATTGTAATTAAGATTCTTAATATAATAAAGAATTAAGAATATTTTGAGTTTTAAGCTCTAGCTTTTTGACTTCTTAAGCTTATTTTTTTCAACGTGATTTTTTTAGGGAAATATAGCTTCTTTTTTAGCTTCTGGCAAACCTGGTGTTAACCTTCTCCGACTATACGTTAATATCCATTGAAAAAGGCATATGACATATAATAGGTTCTTTAAAAATACATTGAGCGATCAATTTTTATTTATATAAAATTTTCCTTTTCTTATTCAAGTCCTATTACGTTTTATGTAATTTTTATACCCTTCACTGTGAGTAAGAAAAGTATATATTACTTTGTGATTCCGTTTGTAATTTCTACACCGTACATGGGACACCCTATAAAGTATATATATTCTGAATCTTTATGAATAGCGGAGTTTAATAAGCGTTGTCCGTTTGTCTGTCTGCCTGTCCGTGTAGAAGAAATTTTTACATTTAATGTGACCGCAAGCTTAATAAACAAATGTTTCAGTTATATAATTTTTTGAAGTGACTGATTATAAATATGGTTAGTTAAATATGTTTTCACATAATTCCTTATATTTTTAAGTATTTGTAAATATCTTTTCAGTATTTTAGACACACTAAGATACAAATGTCCATAAATACGTTGATTTCTCTAAGAAATTGCAAACGAACGAACGAATGTGTTATTTCTAAGTGTATAAAAAATGGCCACAAGCGTATAACTAAATTATTCTAAGCATGACTTTGATGGAATACCTTTAACTTCTATTTTTTGCTAGTAAATCAATCTAATGCACGTTTCATCTCTTTAATAACATCAAAATCTAAACTACCTAGAATACAGTTGTGTATATAAAAACATACAAACAGACATCCAACGAGCTCAAGTGTAAACAGTGGTGTTATTTTGAAATTGTTGACACAATGACCTCAAAATCTAGTGCAACTTAAATGCTTATAAATATCAAAACCATCGCTGTGCATACAGTTGAATTCTTTTATATTAATATACTTACACACATAAATCTAGGTATTTTTATTATTATTATATACTACAGAGTATGTTTACCCACACATACATTCAAGCATAAAAGCAAACATGGCGGTGTATACTGTAAGAGAGCATAAACTATGTCACGACATTAACACTTAAAAGCCACATATAGTAGTACCGCATTCAAATAAATGAACATATAACTCACCTTTATGTATGTATGTGTAAACTACAGTTACAGTTGAAATTTTAGGTACAAAAATTTAAATATAAAGAATTTATGTCTAGATTAAATGTTTAGAGAAATAAAATGAAAAAACAACTTCGGTTGTGAGAACTGTATTTGTTACCAGTCAAAAATTTAGTTGCGTTAGTTGAATATTTTAGTTCTGTTAATAAAAATTGTTAAGTTTAGAGAAAATTAAATTTGGAAAAATTTCGATTAATACAACTGAATGTTTTATTGGGGAACAAATTAATTTCTCCCAACCACAATAGTTTTCTTTGTGTATGAATAAAAATTTAATGTCAATTGTGTTTTATATTTATGTTTGCTACTGTGCTTAAATGAAAAATTTTCTTTTGATTTTTACCAACACAATTACTCGTTGATGCGATGAAAAACTTTTATAATTCTAAATTTCCGTTAAGAATTCAAAAATTCACGTTTACTTAAGTTTAAAACTTAAGTACAACGTGTTGCAAAAGGTGTTTTTAAATGTAATTTTGTCTTGAAAATTAATTCTGACAACCAAAAATGTTTTCTTTAGTTGCCTGAACTAAATTTTTTAACAAAAAAATTAAATTAGTTGTAGCAAATAAAGTTCTAATCTAGCTCTCTAAAAAATAATTCTGGATTTCTGTTGTTCCAGTGTGAATTTAAAAGCGGATAGCGATAATAGATATGATTATAAAAAAAGTTAATGATAAAAATGTCTGAAAACTACAGTTTGACATCTTTTTAGAGCTTCATAGAGCTTTAGCTAAAGCACAGTAGGGGTGCCCGGACCAACCCATCTAGTCGTAGTAATAACGGTATGCCGATTCAAGACTGGGAAAATATTGTGATGCCCTAGCAGTGAATGGTGCATACACAATGATGCAGATATTTACTGGGTATCTATGAAGATCATACACTACTTGCCTGGAACGCAAAAAAAATTTAAATAAAATGTATTTTTAAAACTGTACAGCTAGTCCACTACGTATTTTTTCCTAGTATTATATCAAATACTTAACCTAAGAATGGAACATATACATTATATTATAGAGCTTAAATGTACCTTAAGCTAAATATTTGGAGATAGCTAACCGACATACATAAATTGAGGCACCAAGAGGTTTTTATCTGTCAAAAATTCTCATGGCCATACAAAACGAAGCATGCGGGAATTAAAAAATCTGATTTTTAAAGCACATTTTGTACTGAAGTTGGCTGCAAACATTTATTTTTTATTTTTGTTTTGTTATTGTTAACCAGTAATAACATTTTAGCTTAGTTTAAACTTAATTTAGTTGTGTTTAGTGGGTTTAATCAACAATATAATTAACACTACTTTAAAAAATACACACCGCCAGCGTTCTTATTTATATGTGACGCTTTAGCATTCATTATGGGCTATGATCGCACCGCGACCTTTAAGATCTATTGTATTCCTCCGCCTTAAAATATGTATAAAAAGCTTTAATATAAATGTTTGATTTTGAATCCACAATATAAATTTTATATTATCCTGATTCTGCAATCTTAACATATTAAAACTCTGTAGTTGGGCTTACTAATTTGTAGCTAATCTGTGTGCTGACAGACACCCATCATTTTATAGTTTATCACTTTAGTAGACATTCAGATAAAATGTTTAACCGCAATCTAATTGAAATAAGGGCCATACTAAAAACCTTAAAAAATTAGAAATTATCCCGTTTTGTGTTGCACTTGTCCTCACCCATTATAATCATCATGGGCTACATTTGCATCGTGACCTTTAAGATCTATTTATTCCTCCATCGCAAAAACATGAGTTATTGAAAGCACCCTTCATATTTAAGAATTCAACAAAAATATATGGGTTGTTCTTCAGAGATCTCTGTATTAGCTTTAAAACAAATAGTTCAAAATATTTAAATGCGTTGTTTGATTTCACTTCAATTTTATTTTTTTAATAACTGTCTTTTAATTCACCCTTTTAGCACTGCAACTAGTGCCAGTTTGTGACAAGTTTTCTTATAATGCCTGTGAACTTTCTCAGATGGTAAACATTAACATAAACACATGTTTATTTAAACATTGAATAGAAAGCATGTGTAAGATTTATGCAAATATGTATATTTAAATAAGAATTTTTATCAATGTGTAGTGCAAATGTAAACAAAATTTTATAATGATTTTCTCGTTTATGCATGGGTCAATGACACCACATTCATTTATATATATTTCGCAGATAAGAAATTTAAATTAGTGCTTCAAAATTCACATAAAAGTGAATCATTATGTAGCTATATGCTCCTTTATAGTCTTTACCTGTGTTGATTTAGTTAGACCTCATTTCCTTGTATATAATGGTAGACTTTGATCAGAGTTTTTTGTGGTTTACAATATGTTGGCTTTATAAATATTGCAAGAGAAAAAACAATGCTGCTAGGCTAATAAAATTAATGTTAATTTTCTTGATTGATATTAATTTTTAATAGTTTTTGTTATTAATTTAATTTGATATTTTTTTCAGTAATTAAAAATTTTCTACCTAATAATAAATCAAGTGGCATTTGATATCGATGAAAATTTCATATTATAGTGCATTTACATTGAACTGAAATTTATAAGATTTGATATGAAATGTCTTTCCAAAATATACAGTTTACACCAGCTTTTTTGACATAAATCAGGATTTCATTTTCTTAACAAAAACAAACTGGTCAACGAGTCCTAGTCCTTTTTTGTGTATGTATTTCCGTAAATTTTTAAATATTTTTCTTTATTTTAATATGTGTAATTTAATTTTTTTTTTTTTTTCATCAAAATGTCAAATTTTCTTGTGTATTGTCGTTTTTTTTTAACAAAGCCACAGCTGTATGACTAATTACACCAAAATTTTGACTAGATTTTGGCAAAATCTAGTAACAATCTAGATTTTGTTTTGTATGGGAAATCTAGTAAAATAAACTAGACTCCGTTCAAAATCTCGTATGAGTTTTCCTTAAATTTAACATTCTAATTTAATAAAATCTGAGTGTCTTTTTTTCTTTGACAGTTTAAAAAACGCTTTATATAATATTATACGAGTATTCCCATTATCACTGTAATTACAAATTTTATAAAAATTTTTAGTACGTTTTTGACAGCTTCAAAATTATTTGTCATACAGAAATTTTTTCTTTTAAAATTTATTAACAATAATTTTGTAAAAGAAAAGAAATAGTCGTATAAAGGTTACTAATCTTTATTCCATTCAAAATACAATTTCATTTCATTAAACACTTAATACTATAAAAAAAAAATAATCTCTTACTCTAGTATTAAATAATTATTTATATTCTTAAAATTACATAAGGGAAACAAAACGTTTTTTTTTTTAATTTTTCTTTTTTTGTATTAAAAGTTTTCTTGTCTTTATATTTCAACTCAATCTCCTTTGAACAATTTAGTTTTAACCCTTATCTTGTCGAGTTCGCTTACTATCTGCATAAAATAAATACACAGTATTTAAAATATATTTAACCTTTCTCGATTGTATTAATTTATTCTTTAAAAGGGATTTGCATAAAATCCTCTTTTGTATATGAAAGCAAGTTTTACCAACAACATCAATAAAATTGTTAGTGTTCTTAGCTTATGATATTAAAGCTTTTTCAACTTTTGTGTCTTTAGTATAACATTTAGTTACAATTAAGAGAAAAAATTATTTCTCTTGTATATTGAAATTTTTCTTCTTGAGTAATTATAAATAGATTTTAAATTATTTTGAAAATAAAACACTAACACGCCATCAAGTGATTGTGCGAGTAGTGTGGTAGTATATGGGCATTTTGTGTGTTTGTATACTTTGCTTTACATGATGGCAAGATTATCTCAGTTGAGGAAAAATCTGAACAAGGCAAATAAAAATCATTCTCTGTAAAATGTTTTTTCTTAAAATTGTTGTCATTTTCTTTTTTTCTTAATTTATTTTTTGATATTTTTACAATAGACGCTCGTGGATTTGAACCACTTTGTTGTTGGGTACTTCTAATTTTCGAAAAGTTCTAATTTCCAAAGGTTTTTTTTTTTTTTGAAAATAAAAAACAAGATAAAAGTTCATCTTCGTTTGAAACATACACAAAAATAAAATAAATTTTTTAAATTTTATATGCATAAAATAAAAGTTTTTAAAACTAAAAACCTACGTGCTCAGTGAGTCTGTGATGTCTGTTTGCTTTTTTGGCTCTATTAAATTTGGCATAACAATATCGGAGCACCAAAGTATTGCTCATTTACTTTGCGGACAACAGTTCAATAGTTTATTAAATTATTTACGCTCTAAGTGACTACAATATTAAAAGTAACTCGTGTGACTTCAATAATATCCGAAAAGTGTTCAAGCATGTTCTCATTCCATTTTTCGATTTCGTCTGTGCTGATGAAATTATTCGAGTCAATTTCTTGCGAAAGCATTTGATTGATTTGGATAGCTTCATAGTAGTCATCATTTTTTTTAATTAAGTTGGCTTTCAGAATATTTTCGTCGATGTCGTATTGGTCAGAAACTCAGCTTATCAATTTTGACCAAAAACTCTTTGAGTCAACTTACCCTAAGATTGTTTGAGTAATATTATTGCATCACGTATTGAGTGGGATTTTAAAAGATTATTTAGCTGACTACCTTCAGCTATTAATTGGGTTAGCAACTTTTGTAACTAAGTTTTGTTAATTTTATGGGATTTTAATTCAGTGGTTGCATAGCTGATGTCATATTTGTTTAAAAAAAAGTATGCAACTATATTTGCATTGTCAGATCAAAGTTGTTCAATTGGTGCACGAGCGGAACAGCTATCAATAAATAAAGTAATAATAAAAATTATATAAGTAACATGAAAATAACTTTATTTTGTATTAAGGGGGAAGCCAAATAAAAGCAATAATGACAACTTTGAAGTGTTGAAAATAAGCAAAAAATAGAAATGCTCAAAAATAGGACTGATGGCTCTAATTTCAGAGCAAGCAATCGTACATGTTCTGGTATTCCACACGGATTTAAAAAAATGTGGAATTAAATTTTTTTCTTCTTATTAAACGAAAACTTTTATGTTTTTTTTTAATTCTACCAATAATTTCGCATCCAAAATAAAGCAAAAACAAAATTTTAAAAATCTTAAAATGGACCACAGAGTAGTTACGAGGTGCTGAATTTTTCAGCACAGCACTGAATGTATTCAAAACATTCGTTCTAATTTCCGAAGATTTCAAATTTATAAGAGTTCTAATTTACGAGCGTCTACTGTATTAGCTTTATAATTAATTGAAAAAATTCCAATAACTTTTCTTTAATAAAATATTGGACCAGTTTGGTGTTATGTTATGTGGTTTCGAGCTTATTAGGTTTCTGATTTTAAAACAACATCAATACATATAACCACTGTTCCATATGGAGCTCTCTGTCTACTACACTAGAACAATATTTAAATATGGGACACAATATCAGTAGCAATTCTAGTCAATCTTTATACGATTGATGAATTTATGAATCAGAAATAACATTGAAATATTTTGCACACTTGTACCTAGTCAACTGCTTGTTACACATATACTGAAGACCTCACATGAATTGCAGTATGAAAAGAGCTAAATAATTGTAGCTCTAAAAAAATCAATAAATGATAAATTAAGAAAAAATAAACAATATACTGTATTCGAATGCTTACAATTCCGGAAAAAACCTTTTCTCATAGCTCTAAAAAGGCGATCATTTTAAAAGTAAAATAACCAACAATAAAATCTTAATTGAAAATCTACAATGAAATATGTAACAACAGTTTTAGCTTAGATTGTTTTGCTTAAGTATTATACAATTCTATAGCAGTATTTATTTCTAATGCAACAAAAAATAAATATTTAAATCTTCTTTGATAATCCTACTTTTGACTTTTAACATGAGAACTTAAAAAAGAAAATTATTCTCTTTTCGAATTTTAAGAAATTTAAAGCAAAAAAAGTCTTTTGAAATACCAACCAACTACAGCACAATAAAATGTCCTTTTTTAGGAAATATAATGTTTATTCATAAATGTATTATTTTCATTAGATTTAAGTGAGTTTAAAAATTTAAGTTTGAGTTCTAAAGCAATGACAGATACTGAAGGATGTTATTACCGTTACTGTAAAATTTAAAGTTTTAGTATTGTGATTCGTATTAAATTAAACAAAATAGTGTATTTAGAATTTAATTTATAATAATAAATTAATTAATAGAAAAGGCATATATTTCAATCATTGATTTCAAGTAAAAAATTAAAAAGAATTACGGGATTAAAATTTTTTTTTTAATTTAGGTAATTAGAAGCTGTCATGTCATAACTTTAATAAGTTTATATTCAGTTTTGTTAAAGCAAAGTATTCATTTTATTTTTATATTTATGGGCTGTTATTTTTCAAAGTTGTATAAGCCCAATTTAAGAAAAAATGTTTAAGCGGAATCTTTGGTGGGGTATTGACACCATTCAACTTAAATTACCTCTGAGTCATTAACAAAAAAAAAAAAAAAAAAAAAAAAAAAAAAAAAAAAAAATTGAGTTATACCACTTAAAAAAAAACCGATCATGTTTTGTTTCATACATCTTACAAAAAGAAAAGTCGCAGAGCAAACGTCTTGTGACCACATTTAATTAATTATTTTTTTTTATTTTTTTAATTAAAACTTAATTCTGTTACACTGTACAACAAATCATACTAAAATTTTGGACATTCTTTGCTGGCATATTTCTTTTAATATAAAAAGCAAAACAAATCACTTTAAATATCAACACAGCTTAAAATTTAAACAATATATTTTATATCGGGTCATAGTTACTCTGTAAAAATTAGTGCTCTGATTAAGCATAGCTTGAATGACATACATACAATTTTCATATTTGCTGTGATATGTGACTGTCAAAATTTGTACGCAGCCCTTTAATAAAAAATTCAAAATTACTTACATATGCACGCAAAGAAAAAAGATGGTTGAATATGGTCACCGCAAACATAATTTGTTCTTCACAAAAATATTATTATTAATTTGAAGCATCTAAACATTATTATGATCACGATAAACATGTTTCTAGTTATTTTTAACCATGCTATGTTCACCGTCATAGATCAACCATATCATTATCATATTATTTTTAATAAAATTTTAGCTGACATATAATAATTAGAAAATATGGTTAAATGTAAATTGTATTATATTTTGTCTCTTTTGCCAACCATATAAATGAACCAACTATATAGCGAGTTAATGATTCCAAAGTTCGAATCCTGGTAGAGTCAAATGAAATTAAAAATAAATAAATGCAAGCCCGCTATATTATATAATAAATAAATACAAATTAAAAGAAATTAAAAAGTCAAGGGAATAAAAAAATTTTATTTATACAAAAAATTTTAATTAATTTTTTTTTAAATTCATTAAAAAAAATAATTAAAAATTGAAAAAAAAAATTTAGCCCTGAGCGGGGGTTGAACCACAACATATGCAGTTGAAAGGCATTTTTAATATGTTTAATTTAAATCATAAATCTAAGAATACTATGTTTCCACCAGAATATGGTGGCCTCAGCCATATTTTTTCTTTGCATGTGCGCTTAAAAGAAATCAGTTTTAATAATCTAACATTTTGTATAATTGTTTAATTAAATTTTAATTTCCTAACTTTAAAATTAACCCTTTTAATTATTTATTTCGAGTATTCTTTGATTAAAATTGAAATGATTTGAATTTTATATTTTTACTTGCTTGCATTATCAATCAACCTTTTTTTATGTTGCGATAAAAACCAAACCACAATCATGAGTGGATATGAGCGTATCAAATATATTAATCATAAATATTTCATCTCTTTTTTTCTGTGCAATCATAGATTGAATTTTCAATTGGCAAAGTATTCATTTATTTTGCAGTGAAGTCATGCTTAAAAATTTATTAAAGTTCTGCAAGAATATAAAGTTTTATGATGTCCCAATGGTAATAGTAAAACAAAATACCTTTTGAATTGAAAATAGGTGGAAAAAGAAAACAAAATCTAAATGCAATAATGTTTAGAAAAGCTGTTAACTGACTATGACCCTCCCAATCTTCTTATTTGCTTAGAAATGCTGTTTTTTAAAGCCTTCACAAAAATAAATGTCAATCACAAAGTTAAAAAGTAACCTTTTTCAAAGCAAACCGAATCAAACAAAAACTTGAAAGGGACAATTGGGAGATGAAACTGAAGGTTGAAAAATTCAACCAACTGTTTTTAATAAAAATATTTTAATTTTTTTTCTGTTTCTTCACTTACATTAGATTCTAAATTGTCTGAAGTTCTTATAAACAATATGTAAACACTTTAAATATTTTGCATTCAAATTTCAAGCTGTTTGTCCTAGAGGATAAAATTTTCTTTTTGATAGAAAAAAAATTTTATTGAACAAAAAAAAATTAAATACTTAAACAATTCTTATATTAAATAATGAACAATAGATTAGGTCCATTTGCATGGCTAAGAAGAAAAAAGAATTAAGTAATTATTATTAATAAAACATTTAAATTCAAGTAAATTTAATAAAAAATTTTTTATATACGATAATTGTAGTACTTGGTTTTACTATTCTTATTTTACTTACACTGTTTCTTTTAAATTTTCCTTTCTTTTTGTTTTCATGCCTGTAATATTAATAAAACTTTATAACGTTCACTGTTTTTACACAAAACATTTTCCTATTATAATAGTTTGTTTTTTGAAGATGAATTTAATTTGTTTAATTTACTAGTATGGTGGAATTATGGAAACTAAGAAATAAAAAAAAAAAATTATGGTGAAAAAATATTACAAAAACTAAAATTTAATTAGAAATTTAATTAAAAATTTAAATTGTATGCATGCATTTTATCACACTGAGAATTAAATTTATTATCAATTAAATATTCAATTGTGTTAATGGAAAATTGATATTACACCTCAAAATATTTTTAGAGAACTGAATTTTGCATTATATTGCGAACTCAGGTTGCTATAAATAAAAAAAAAATTATAATCACAACTTAATTCGTATATAATTTTTAATTAGACCTTGGAAATTATACTCTACTAAAAATAGGAAGTAATTTAGTAGCTTTAGAGTATAAAAAAATGAGTATGTATGCTACTAACTCAAACCTATTAGATTTAATTTAATAAATTTCAAGTTTTAAATTATAGCACTGAGCTACTGACTAAAGCTACGATCACATTACCAACCACTACTTTTTGACTAAAATTTTTATAGTCTAATATTACTTATATTACATAAAATTAATTCAAATAACACAATAATACAACTATATTATATTTAATAAAAAATTAAACTATTCTAAGCGCATATTTCTTCAAAATATCTAAACGTATATGTAGCTGATAGTAGACTTGTGCTCCGTAGTTCATATTAGTGAGCGCTCTTCTTAGTTCAAATAGTTCATTTGATCTTTTATATCTTATAATTTTGATTGTCATTGAACCTTCTTTATTATGTAAAATTATGTCGAAATGAATTTTTTACGAAAATAGAAAACAAAACAACAAAACAAAATTCGAAAAATATTAAAATTTAGTTTTCGCCTTCTGTTTTAATAATTTAAGCCAAAAAGTATTTTAGTCACTATGTTTAATTTTAAAATATTTTAAAATTGATCTTTTAACATGCATAATACATTTTCTCTTTTTTAGTTTATTTGTTTTAAGTACCATTTTTGGAAAAGAAAATAATTTTCGTTTATGTTTAGTTCGTTCGTTCATTTATAGGTCTCATTTACAATGAAGAGCAAGCAAATGAACTGTAGGAATTCAAAACACGGACTAGTTCGTTCAGTTCAAATAAGTGAATAGTAAAATGGGAATAGTTCGTTCGTGTAGGTACTACCCAAGACTAGCTGATAGAGTGGTTATGTGTATTTCGATAAATATTTGTTAATCTGACCGTAGCTTTACACACACATACAAATTAATCTAAAAATATTTATTTGAAGCTGTTAATGTTTATTGTTTACCAACGAACAATTTTAAATTTTTTTTTCGTTTCATTGCTTACACCTCAGTTTTTATCTTTGTGTTATTTGGTTTTATTGCTGTTTTATTTATTTTTTATCCTTTTACCATTCTTTTGGAATATATTTAGCTAGCAATTCCCATAAAGTTGAGCTGAATTCTGTTTGTTTTGATGAATATAAAAAAAATTAAAAATCTGTTAGACAACGTTCAATAAAAAATGTTTTACAAATGTTTTGATTTCGTTTACATATCACTGGGGAAATGTATTTTGTTAAAAGTTTTCTTTGTTGCCATAAGTTAACAGTTTTCTTTATTGAAATGCTAGATAGAATATACAAATAATTTTATTTAATTTTTAAATTTTACTTTTTACTATTTACCTCTACTAATATTTGATACTGAATCTATTGGGACTATACTAAATCTAAACATTTTTTCTTATATACGAGTATTTTTTAAATGTTTGTTTAAGCAAAGAAACCTTTACTGAATGATAGATAAATACTAAAGGCGAAGAAAATTAAAATAGCAGGTGTTAAAATGTTTTGAGACTCGGTAAGTGGCACCATAAAAGTAGCAAAAAGAAAAACAATAATTGAAAATAAATATTTAAAATTTTAATTCAGGCACAGTGTACGAGTACTCTTTATTATTCTCAAACGTAGTTATTTGCTCTCCTTTAATTTAACTAACTAACAATAGACTTTTGTAGTTATAAACTAAAAATCACAATAAATTAAGACCTAGACCATTAGCTATAGGTGTTGTACAATTAAAAAAAATTCTTTTGAATACCACATATCGAATTTGTTTTTATTTAAAAACACATTTATTATATATGCGAACATATTTGTTTATTCAATCTAACTAAATACATAAATTTATATTCATTTTTAATGCCTGAATGACAAGGTTAAAATTTTAACAATTCCTAAAAATAAAATAAAAAAAAATTTAACTGAAACACGAAACAAATAGAAAAAAATATTTGTTTAATAAAAATATTTTACATGCAAAAGCAGATGCAAATTTTAATGAAAACAGACAAAAGTAAATTTCTTTTTTTTTTTGCTTCGTGCTGAACAAACATTCTTTTGTTTACTCAAATGCAGCATATTTTTACTTTATGCATTTTAAATACTAACATTCCCAAAACACGTTCTAAACAAACAAAAACCTACTGCAAATAGTGGATGTTGTGTAAAAAAAAAAGAAAACTGATGAACAGAAGACCAAAAAAAATTTTTTTATGATACACAAACGACCAAATAAATTTATCAACCTGCCAATTTATAAACCTACATTCATAAATGTGCATAAATACCAGCAGTGATGTGTTACAGTGCAATGGGCATTTTATTTGATTGTTTCTTTTTCAAGCTACCTTGTTTAAATCAATTTAGAGTTTTATGAAATTTTAATTAAATTGCAGTCACATCTATATTCACTGGGACAGTAGAGCGGAATTAGTGGGACTCAGTGCCTTTGAAATAAGATCAAAACTGTTCTGGCATTGCCTGAAATTTTTAAAAAGGTATGGATGTCAGGTCATAGTGGATATGTAGGCAATGAGAAAGCAGACGAACTCCCAAGAAAAGGCGTGGACATTCTGCGGACTGTCTTGTATCTCTATTAAGCCAGAAATACTGGCTAGAAACAGCAGGTATCAGGGTAGCGAAAACATTCATGCCATTCCCATCTCGGAAGAAAACAAAGGAGTTACTTAGCTTGACCTGGTCAGCAATCTTGATAACAATTAGAGAACAAATTCAATTGTTACAACTGAATTTTTTTACTTAATTTAAACTCAGTTATACGGTCAAAAATATTTTTTTAATACTTATTGTTATTATTAATATTTGATATTAGAAATTAATTCTAAGATTAAATTTGTTAACGAGCACTGGTTACTTTGACGATCGGCTAACAGATTCTGGTAAGGAATCGAATTTGCGACGCCCCAAAGTGATAGGTTAGCACGCTATCCATTAATCCACAGGACACTTTTTCATTGAATAATATTTTTGGCTTTATCATTGAATTTCTATCATCATAACGTGAGAAGTTCGCTTAACACAGCAATATATTTGAGTGGTAACAATTTCAACTTCCCCACTCGAAGTTGTTTTCTCTATATACAACTTATGTTTCTTTAATAGGCGACTATACTGCAACATATTTGATTTCCTGCATTGCATTTATTTTATTTATATTACAGATGCTGAAATATTATAATCGGAATTGTTGTAAATTTAAAAAAAGAAAAAAAATTTAACTGAGCTGTTGTTAAGGGATTTCATTTTAAAGACTTAAACTTATTTTACACACGTTCTAGTTTGTTCATAAAGCCTCATTTTCAGTTGAAATATTTTGTGTATACTGCGGTGTAAAATAAAAGCAAGCCCACAAATCCAACAAATTCTTTGACAGTCTAAAGTACTGCTATAAATTACAAACACATGCACATGTGTTTTTGTTTTACCTCAAAAGTCAGCAAATAACAAAATATGTTCTACTGGTAGCAGAGTAGAACAACCTTTTAGCAATATTGCATTCTCGTTTAATGCTGTCTTTTAATTTAACTTAGACTCTATTACTTTTACATTTTTTATTTATAGCATAAAAAGGTTTTAGGGGAACATATTATGAAAGGTTAGGTTAAACCTTTAGCTGTCTGTGCCAGGCATTAAACTAAAACTTTCAAATACATATTGAAGGTTAATTTTATATTTCAATTACTAGATGTTTTTTAACGGTTTCGCCCGCAAGGGTCCTCTATTACGTAAGTTGGTATACTTACAGAGTGTATGTAAAAAGTTTTATTGAAATCAGTTTACAAATAGAATTTTAATTGTTAAAAAACAAGCAAATAAATGCAAGCCATTCGCTATTTTTTACAGTGACTCATGTTTTTGCTAGCATTATTATCAGAGACTCTACCAAAGTATGTATTTCAAAGCATAATTTCAGGCTTACATTAAGTATGGGCATACATCTTTTTGATTAGTGACTAGTAAAAATTGTTGAAAAGTAGGCATAAAAATGGGTGTGACTTTGAAGTATAGAGACTGTATGTACCAAATTTCGAACAAATCCGTTTTAAAACAAAAATTTGTATAGCGAACAAACAAGCCAGCAAACAGAAAATAAATTTTATTTAGATAGATTAGTAACATCATTTAAGTCCGCTGTGCTATTTTGTTAACATTTATAAAAAATACTATGTACAACAGATCTTAAATGTTGCGGTGCGATCATAGCCTATGGGCTTGTTGGAATTATTTAGTAGGTATACCTGTGCATTATTGATTAACTATAATTTTAATAATAGAAAAAGTTTAGAGAAATACGCTAAATTTTAGCAAAAACCACCTGTAAAGGAATCTTGTTTAATCTTTCATAAATATTAGAGAGATTTTTGTTTTACTTCTGTAAACTTATTTCTTAGCCCTAAGAACTTTTATGAATTGATATGACGATTTATATTAGAATATATAGAAACAAATTATAGCAAAGTTGTAGCCCAAATTGTATAAAATTTTATTAAAAAATATATAAAACTAATAATATATTCTACTTTTCTTCTAAGTTGTACTTGCAGTTAAGTTTGACCATATCAGTTTATTTGTATTCTTCTTGATTCTTTGCCGTATATTTCCGTATTTGTTTGAGTTGTTAGCACAAACACACATTTCTGTGCAGCATTCAAAACAAAGTACAACTATTAAGGAAGCTCACAAAATGTTAGATATATTTGATTTAAATTAATATAATTTTAATTAAGTTCTATTCCAGCACAGAAAATAGAGAAAACAGAAAAAAATAAAAAGGCAATTAAATAATTTAATTAAAATATTGCTATATAAAAAAATTATAATTAATTAATTATTATAAATATTTAATCAATATAACAATATTTAAAATTAAAAAAAAAAAAAAAAACTATTATATATTGATTAAATATTCATTAAATTTAAAATATACTAAATGGAGAAATTTTTTTTAATTAATTGGTGTTTAATATTTTTTTTCAATCCTTAACTGAAAAATTTAAAGTTTTAAAATTTATTTGTGTTAAATGAATTATGAGCCCTTTTAATAATAATACTGACATACATGTATTAGGACTATATACTCGTATGTAGGTACGATTGTATTTACTTTTAATTTATTTTTTACTTCACAACATTACTGTCGCCACCGGCATCAGGTTAAGCACCTTTTTAAACTGTCAAGTGTTTGCTTGAAGATGTTTTTGTCTTATTTCTGGTTTCTACTTTAAACAGTCTTCTATTTAAGGCTGTTTTCATTGCGGTTTGTTGTTATTATTATTTTTATTTTTGTTGTGGATTTTATGTTTTTGTTTACTCAGGCCCTTTCACATCAGAAGTCATTAAATTTGGTTCCATAATGACATTAAAGCTTATTGTAAAATATTAAAAGGCCTAAAATTTTGTTTAATTAAATGTAAAAATAAATTTTTTTTAATCAAAATATTAATTATTGTTGTACAATCTATAAATAAAATCATTAAAATTGAGCAATTAAAAGTATAAATTAAGCTTATAAATGTGTTTTAGTAATTTTTTTAAAACTACTGATGTATAATTTAGTTGTTGAGTATGAAAACTAAATTTTTAATTAAATAAAGACTGCAAATGGTTTCTACAAAAAATTTTGATATAAACTTTTATTAATTTTTTTTAGGAATATCATAGCTGGTTTGTTTGAAGGTTATACATATAGAAAAAGATGGAAAGAGTTTCTCATGATTGTTTTGTTGTTATCCTTAGCGGTACCCGCATACGGTAAAACAATAAATTAATTTCAGCTGTGCCGAATCGTATATACCCCCCATTATAGTAGCTAAATCTAGATAATTGGTGGTATTATTGATTCCGGACGATTTGCAAATTGATATTTTTCATTCCTGTGTAATTATCTTATTATTTTGAATTGCGTTATTTAATTGTGAATTATAAAGTTATGTATTGTGAATGAATCTCATGGATGCATTCTTAAGACGTAACTGTTGAACTCAACTGCAACTGTTGAGTACAACAGTTACATTTTATAAACGGTTTTCAACAATTGAAATAAGCGAAAAAAAAATTACAAAATAAAATTTAATCTTTATTTGTGCTTCATTGCAATTTATGATATTCTCATGGAAAATTAGATTGAGAATATTTTGGAAAACAATGCATTTTACACATTATTTGATTATTGTGAACTAACGTTTAATCTACGAGTTCGAATTGTTAGATTGTTTATTAAATTTCAGAGAAATCTATTAGAAAATATTATTTAAATCGTTAAATCACTTAAAATTCGACATGGCCAGTACAAATGTGTATGGTGACCTTCCTTGGAGTATGAAGATTATATTTATCAAATATTTGTTTAATATGTTTAGTTTTAGTTTTACTTATATATATAAATATATATATATAATAAGTTCCACTGCCTGTTTTATTATTTGGCCAATGCTGTTTGAAAAATAATAAAATTACAAAAGTATTAAATGCAAAATAATATTTGTAATATAAAACCATTCATTGGATTTAATTTTGTATTAGAAAAATTCTTTTGAAAGCAGTTGTTAAAAAAATAATTTTACTGCATTAACTGTAATATAGTTGTGTAACAAGTTGTATTTTTAATAATAAAAATATTCTAATTAAAAGTTATATTTTAACAAAAAAATATATTTGAAATTTGTAGATTAACGCTTAATAAAAAAAAATTTTTTTCTCATATATTGAATTTTGCTAAAAAAAAAACATTCTCATATAAATTTTTCCTTTTTGCTTAATTTATATTTTTCAGATGATGCAAAATAAATAATTTAATTTTTCAATTTATGCAAAATAAGTAATTTAATTTTTACAATGTAAAGTTAGTACTTTTTGCACAATTAATGTAAAAAACCTGATTTGTTTGCAGCTTATTTCTGTATTATTTTATATTAAAAATGTAAACCACATTATTGTGGCAGCTTGTACAAGATTTTTAATAATATATGTCTTTTTCACCAATTTTGTATGCATTTTTTATTTATATGCAGTAAAAAGAAAATTTTTAATAATTATTAACTTTTAATTGCTTATATGCAAAGAAAGGCAAATATTATTTATCTTAAGTAATCAGTTTGAAATAAATAAGAAAAAACATCAAAACAAAACATAATTTGTGAAATTATACCTAATTTTTTAAAGCAAGATTTTTTTTTAAGTTTAAAAAGAAAACATTTAACACAAATTTTAAAGTTCCCACCATTGGTAGTTTTAAACCTCTAGAAAATAAATTTTAAAACTGAAATTTTAATTTTAAAACCAAATGAATAACAAAATTATTAAAATTTTTTTTTTAATCTTAATAAAATTTAAATTTTATGAAATGAATGAAATAATTTATTAGAATGAATTTTATTGTAGTTAAATCTTTAATAGCAGATAAAAATAAATTAAATTCGAAAATAGAAAAAAAATTTTTGTCTATTTTTAATATTTTTACTGAACTATGCTTATTTGAATCTAAAGCAAGGAGCTTAAAAATTTCAGAACTCTATATCTCATACTCAGAATCAATACCTGCACCGAGTTATAGGGTTTTAAAATTTAACATAATCGTAAATTCTTCAAGTCACAATACAAAATTTCAAAAAAAAACATAAAAATAAAAAAAGCACAGAGCACCCCCCCTCCCCCCCCCCCCCCCCTTTGGGCCTATTTGAAACTAAATACACGAATTTAGAGTCAGTGCCAAAATTGAGTTAAAGTTAGTCAAAATTCTCCTAGCCACTAAAGAAAATTGCCAAAAAAACAAACATACCCATAATAAAGAGAGCTCAGAGATTTCAGAGCTGTATATTTTATATTCAAAATCCATTTATATATTTTTTAATATTTGTCATTTCTGTTATTCGTTTAGTGGAAATAAAAAGCAAAAAGCAAGTATTTTATATATAAACAAAGCAAGTATTTTATAATACAGCACTTCTAGGCTAAACCAACAGATAAAGGCTATTTACTAAAAGAATGAGGGGATACTGGAAATAGTTTGCTCACAGAGCAAGCAAAACGACAATCTTTGTACATTAAAAAAAATCTTTATGAAAGAAACGCAATCAGTACCTATGTCAAATAGCAGCCACATTTACAATTTATAATCTTAAATATATATATATAGGAGTATATATCAATTAAAAAAATAAAAAACATTATCTAATGAAATTTTTTTTAATAAACTTTAAAATCTAATGAAGCAATTATAATGAAATTTATACATTTTCACAATGAAATCCCATATAATTAATTATAAATTAAACTTCATCTCTTATCCTCAATAAAACCTACGTTGTTTGCCCTCAGGTGTGGTTTTCAACACATATGACATTTCTATGTATTTCTTGGTAGCAGCATGGTTTTTTTTCGCTTAAAATAATTTTTATTTATCAGACCATTTTTTTTATATTTAACACTATCAGAGAAAATCTGGGATTATTTAGGATTCATTCTAGATAAGATTAGAATAATATTTTATTGTACATTATTGGTCAAGTTTTAAGAGTAACTTTTGTATGTGAGCAGATGTATAGAAAAAGATAATGTTTACGATAGAAAATGATGTAGTTTTTCTACAGAACTAGAATAGCACCAACGATCAGATAAGACTCCTAAATAGGTTGCATGAGTGCCTCAATAAAAAAACACAAAAGAGAGCTACCTTTTACTTCTGGAGTAGTCAGTTTGTACTAGCAAGGAAGGCGAAACTGGAATAACAACAAGCTCATATAATACGAAACAAGTTGCATTGGATGGATTGTACGTTTTGCGTAATAGAAACAAATAGGATGTGTATTATATTACTTTTGGATTGGAAATGTTCTTTCAACTTATTTCCTTAATAAATTGAGTATGTGGTTATTTTTGAAATCGTCCACATCTCGCCACCTTAAGCAGAAGGAATAGAATACTAGACTTCTCCAACCGAATCTAAGTGATCATCTGTGAGTCTAATTTTGGAGAAACGTATTGTAATATATTTCAATATTCAGGCGTTCATACCTTACAACTATATGCCTGTCATGATTTTGGAATATACATTCTCTTGGATAGCCAAGTAACTTCAAACGCACTTGAAATCTTTTTCCGTTCAAAGCTGAATAAAAAATGATATAAAATTATCGATAGCTTGTCAAAAAATAATAGCATTATTTTACTATAGTTATGGATATGGGCAACGAAATTGCAGACTATCGGATTAAAATTAGTGCGGATACCAATTTATTGGCCTAAAATTCTTCTTCAGGATAAATCATTACTTTATACGTGATTTAATATACGAAGGAGAAAAACAAAATCTACTAGACTTTTAGAAAGCTCAAGTGGACATGCGCTAGTCAAAAATATTTATGCCGAGCGAACTGGGCTTAAAGCTTTTCTAAACGTTAGCAAAAATTAATTTAAAACATAGTGAACTATTTACAGAACATTTTGGACTCAACGGAGATATAAACTAAATTGTTATGGTACAGGATGATACATGTCCTCTCTCTCAACAAAGGGAACCATAGAGCACTACCTGTACATTTTCCAACGTTTAAAAGATGCACTATGTTTATGTTAGGCAGTAGGAGTATCAAGAGAGAAATATTTGACGAAAAAACGGTATTAAAGAGCGAAATTCATGCATATTTCATATGTGTGGAAAACCATACAAGAGGGTGATTTTTGAAATATTTCTTCAGAAAAGCTTTTTTTAAAATTGAAATGTGTTTTATAAATAATTAAATAATGAAGCGGAGAAAGTCAAGACATTTCGAGAGAATTGCTTAAGTTTTTCTTTTTCAAATTTAGAAAAGAAAATTTGTTTATGGGGTTTTCAATATAAAGATGAGATGAAGGTTAATGAAATCGTTTCATTACATTCTTGAAACATAATTCTTTCAGTGTATGATAAACCAATAAAAAGGTAATGGGAAAAATAGCATTTCATGAAATTTTCTCATTTCAAAAATATTTTTTATTACATATAATAGTATAATATGGATGACAATATTTTATACCAATCATATGGTGTTTCAAAATATAATGGCTTAAAATTTTTAGAATTCTGTTCAAATGCCCTCTAAATTTAGTCATTAATTTATTAAATTTATTAATTATACTTAACTGAAAACACGTTTAATGAAGCTAATATCACATTTCAATAACTTAATTATATAATTATTATAGCATATAATAAAATAATTTTCGAAACTCAATGAAACACTCATTTATTTAATGAAATAATTTCACTTAAGATACAACTGAAATATTTTTTTTGTTACTTAAAAGGTATAAAAATTAAATGTGAATAATAGAAATTTTACTGTAGGTGATAAAATGAAAGATTGAAATGAAATACAAGAATTTCTTAAATTTATAAAAGAAATTATGAAGATTTTTTATAATTCAAAAGTTTTATTTTAAAATATTATAAGTGAAAAGCACAAGTTTATGCTTTGTATGCAATTCTATAATTTAAAATTAAAAAGTTAACAGTTACTGCAGACAAATTTCTGCAAATCCATTGAAATTGTTTTTTATTGTTATTCTTTCGAAATTTAAGAACTTTTTTTAGCATACGAGTGGGAGCCAAAACTACTTTTTACAAAATGGTGCCAACTAAAGGAACAATTTTCCTGTAATTTAAATCAAAGTGAAAGAGTGTAAAAAAAATTACCAAAACACCTTTTTTCTCTATTTTTTATGCTATCAAACATTCAAAATTTAACAAGAAAATTTTTTCCTTTAAAAAACTGTTTTAACTGGCTTATGTTTTTTTATTTTACTTTTGTTGCTTCCGTTTTTCTGCCACTATTTTTCGTTTCTTACTATACAATGTGCTTTTAACTCAAAAAAAAAAAAAAAAAAAAAAAAAAAAAAAAAACAAAACAAAAGTATATGCGAAATATTTTTCCCCTCACATTTTCTTCTGCTGTTACTTGAAATGTAATTGAAAAAGTTTTCATTTAATTTAAACTTCATTGTTGTTATTTGTGTGCGAGTGTATGTGTTGGTATATTGAAAAGTGTTAAAGAAAACATAAGTGTATAAATTCTGGGTAGGGTTTTGTGCGTAAGAAATCTATGCAGAAAAAAGCAAACAATTATACACACGTGCATTCGAAAGATGCTTTAAGTTGTAAGAAATTGAAATTGAATGGAAATCTGCAAAAAAGAAACACGAAAACAATCTCCTATAATAGCGAGTACCAATGTAAGGATAAAACAATATTGGCTACTCCAACTAGTAAAAGTAGTAAAAGAAGCTAAGTGTAAAATGTTAATAACAATGCCAATAGAAAATATTAATTTAATAACATAAAAACAGCTAGATGTACAAATATCAATGCAAGTAAATATATACGGTTTTGAGTAAGAGCGATTTCAGGTAGCGGTGGGATTTTAAGCCAATACGTTAATAATAAAAGCGATTAAAAGTTTTTTTTTAAGTAATTTGGTGGGCTAAATTCAAATCTGTTTAAAATTTTTTTTCCATTAGCTTTTTAGCTAATGTGAAATCAAAATTTTGCAATTATTTTGTGAATTTCCAGTAGGTATACGTATGATTACTATTTTTAGAATTTGTAGAAAATATAAATCATACGTATAGTACTTCCTAAGCATATTTAACTATTCTGAGTTTCGATAACGTTCCCACATTCAGTGACTCTATTCAAAAAAAACTTGTTTTACTATAAAACGTTTGAAATAGGAACAGAAAACAAAACCATTTTTTAAACATTTTAATGAAAAATTAAATTTTATGGTAAAAAAATAAAAACTGGGAGATAATAAAATAATAAACTATATATTAATTACTAATGCATAACTTGATTAGAAAGACCGACAAATGCCAAAACTATTCCAGTGTGAAGAATCCTGTATCGCAGGAGATATTTTTTTTATTTACTATCTACCAGAAAATCACGAGGTACTCAAAAATTAGTTATACCGCACATTATTAAAATGTCATACTTTCTTCCATATAGTGGCAGTTTTCATTGGTGGCAATAAATTAAATAAAATTTGATTTTTTTTTTGCATTTTATACGAAAAACTTCTGCCAACAAAATGCGAACTTAAATACGATCGAAACACAGCATACATACATGCAGTCGTAAAAAGTACAATTGAAATTACATAGAAAGGAATGAAAAATATTAAACCTGCAAAAAAGAAAAATTTCGATTCTGATCGAAACTCAGAATACCAAAAATTCCAAACGTAGAAAATGTGAATTAGCTCTAAGCTCAGAATGAAGGCAAATCATTCGATTTATATAAATGTTTGTAACATTTAATAGTAGAATGCAAGCTTATTGTTAGAATTTTCGCACAGGGACTGACAAAGATTAAACTGTTTGCACACTAAACGTGGTATAATACCTTTGGCATGATATTTGCATAGAAACAAGTAAAACAAATTATTAATGTTCATTGTTTTATGCTAAAGATCTTTGCAAAGTATTGTAATTTTTATATTTTTCTTAACAATAACCTGAAAATTAAAATATATTCGTATTGTAACCTGTAATAAGCTTCAAGTAAGTAAAAAGAAAATTTATTTTAAATACATACAATTAGCTAAATTAATTTAATCTTACAGTCCAAGTCATAAAAAACATTATTTTTTAATTAAGGCTTATTAAGCAAATTTTCTATGAACAAAAATATTTTTTTTAATTTTACTGCTAGTTATTTGTTTTAAGTTATAAAAATTATAAAAAAAAAATTTGAACTGACAAATTTTTTCCCAGATTAATGATAGAAATATAAAGAAATTACATCTTGAATGACATTTTTAATTTTACCATTTATTTTATTTAAAAAAAATGATCAGTTTTTAAACAAATAATTAATTTATCACCTTCGAACATCAATTAATATTTTGTAGGGCATCACAAATTCTATCTTACCCATTTACAGTAGTTTTTCCTTTTGCTTTTTTAGGTCACCATTGAATTTTGCTGGGTTAAGTGAAGTATTTGAAGTGTGACACTTAACAAAAAAAGCAAAAAAAAAAATACGAAAACGAAAACTTTTTTATTTTATTATTTTTTGTTTGGGTGAGTGAGTTGGGTGTATAATGCTTAAGTGGAATTTAGAAATAAAATCAAATTAATTAAATATAAATTTTTTTTTTTTTTTTGAACAAACAAAAGCTTTATACCAAACAAAGAAAGGGTGGACTTGTAAAAGATAAGTTTATACAATAAATTAAAATTTACAACAAAAGAAAAGAGGTCATTGAGCTTTAATTAAAGTAATAAATGGGAAAAAAGGAAACTAAATTAATTTAAACATGGAAATAAATTAAAAATAAAAATGACACATTCACATTTAAAATTTAGAATAAGCACAGGAGGAAAAATTCTTTTATATATAATATTTTTATTAATAAAATTAAAATAGAATTCAATTAAGATTTAAATTTAATATTTTCAAACTTAAATAAATTTTCGACAAAAAAGTAAAAGACATAAAATGTTGCAGTTGATAACAAAAAAATAAAACTAATGCCCATTTATGCTGGCCATCTAAATTGTTGGTTTATAAAAAAAATAGACATCTTGTCTACATTATTTTTTGAATAGACAGACATAAGACAGACAGACAAATGAAGATTTAGATAGCAAAATCAAAACTTGCGTCGGTCGAGACACTTTAGGAATAATATAGGTCAACAGAATACTGCTATTCAGTTTTTATATAAAATTTTAAAAAGTGACAAATTATAAAATAAAGTAAATTTTTTTTGTAGAAGTAAGTAATATTCTTGAGTAATTTTTAAATAAATTATTCTATATAAAAAAAAATTATTATAAAATAAAATTGTTAAAGTTTAAGGTGGTCCAATATTTATGCAAACAAAAAATAAATTTACTCAGAGGAGAAATCTGATGGAAAACCGTTTATAAATAAAAAGAGTTTTCTTTATATAAAAATATTATAACTATTTTATTGAAAAACTCAAAAGCGATTAATAAAAAATTATTACAATTTTAATTTCAATAAGAAAAATTTCTCAAAGCCTATTAATATATATGTTGAATTATTTAAAATACTTTCTTACAAAGTATATTCCCAACAAAATCACCAACCTGACATTTTTATAAGTGGGTATAAACATTTTTAGGAAGACACATTACATTTTTGGAAAGTTTTACTGGAAACTGCTAGCTACAAAAAAATTTTTTAACAACAATTATTGAAACTATTGTGTCGTGTGCCACAAATAAATCATCCAATCGTCTAAAAAACAATTAATTTTTCAAATATTTTCGAGTATTTTTTTTAATAAACATATATATTTCCTTTTTAACTCCAGAGTTATAGATTAGTTTGAAAAAATTTCCCATGACCAACAATATGCATTTAAGTTTGTGTATTCCTCAATTTTGTTACTCTTTACTCTGAGATGTGTTGATTTATTTGTTTAAACTTCATTTCATAATTTTGTGGAACATCACACAAAATAATTTTGTTTTATAAATTTCTAAAAGAAAAATTTAACTAATTTTATCAACACTTCTTGACTTTAAAGCGCACTTAAAAATTAAAAAAACAATTATATCTGAAAACTAAAACTTACATTGTCTAATCTAGCTGTGATTTTAAACACATTTGTAATATCCATGTATTTTGCACTCTAATTCATTTTGTCCTAATATTCTATATTGATATTTCTACTGCTTATTTCGTATCTTGCAGCTGGTGGACAAATATGCAGAAGTTGCTCTTGACAAAGACGGCAGGAATTGTCTTTTTATTTACTACTAAAAAATGGCTGGTATTTATGTGGAAAACCACATATGAGGGTAAACAATGTATGTTTTCTTAAAGACGAGAATGTTGACAACAAAGTTAGAAAGTATTATTAGTGAAATGAATTAACAAGTGTCACTCGTCCTATATGAACAATTTCATTTACATGAAGTGTTTTGTGAAAACTTTTATCCTCATTTCTTTTAGTTTTAACTTTATTAGATATCATTCGATTCTAGCCATTTTGTCTATCATAAATTTTTTCAAGTTGAGAGCCTTGGTTGGCTTAGGTGGCGGCCTAAACGGCCTCCAATTAAAGTCCCAAGACTCCACTTTAAGCCCCTTAGTTTCACCCAAGTTTGCTGTCTTCCAGCAAAAAAGAATTATAACAACTAAAACTACATTTTGTTTTGAGTAAAAGAAAACATAAATATTAACTTTATATTTATTATTTTTCAATAACACTGCTCTGAAAAAAATTACTTTTTGGCTCTCCTTTAAATAAAAATATATGGACTACATGGATTTTAATGTGCTAAGCTCAAAGGTTGAACGTATTGGTGAAATTGGAGATATTGAATTAATATTGACTTAATTAATTAATATTGACTTAATTCAATATCTCCAATTTCACCAATACGTTCAACCTTCATTCAAAAATCCAAATGCTAAGTTCAAATCCTTTTCGGTTTTTCTCCATTTTTTTATGGGCATGGCAATTTTTTTTACACTAAATTAGTCAAGTACGAAGACATATTTCAGCCTAACTTAAGAACGAATTATCCGATTTTCATAAACAAAACAAAAAAGATGCGTAACAATAATATATTTAATTTAATTCCCTCTATTATATTTTATAATTTGGGAATTATTCAAAAATTTAAGAGGAGACAATTTTTTTTTTCTTGCAAAATTCGTTATTTTTATCAGTTTAAAAATGCAATAAAAAAATAATCAATTATTTTATATTTTGCACATTTTTTAAGAGCTAAATACCTCAAGAATAAAATAATGTATAAATCATGAAAATCGATTAACAAATGCGGATTTTATTCTCAATTTATCACAGGTACCCCATATATTTAGAAAGAATATGTGTGCAGTCAACGTTACATATGGTGACAGGATTGCGTTAGCTTAGCAGGCAAGTAATGGAAATAAAAGCCAAATGTGTTTTGTATGGTTCTTGGAATTAAATTAGTGTAATTTCTTTACACAGACCTTTATTTACAACATTTTTTTCTAATACAAGAAATGATAAAAATAAAAATCATTAAAAAATAAATTTCTCCTAAAAAAGAACCAAAAAATTTCTATACGTTTGCTACTTTTAATTTGTAAATTAATTCATTGTGTATTTAAAAGATAAATTTTTTTTAATTAAATTTTATGTTTAACAAAAATTTTAATGACTTAATTAGTTTCCATGAGTTAACTTTTTTTTTAATGGTGGTTGTGGTATGCGTCGCAAACAGCGTTGCCATTTCAGCCTCTTTAAGGCTAGATTTAGCTTTTCTTTTTAAATGAAAACAAATTATACATAAACTAAGGCTGAAGAAAATTTATATCTGAACTTAATAATTTTAGTCTTCACGTCTCTCTGTTTGTTTGTTCTGAAAAGTATAAGCTTTGCAACTGAATTGCATTAAAAATTTATTTTGTCACAATGTTAAATTGAATTGATACTAATTTTATTTCGATTCAGAGAAAGTTAACTTCAGAAATAAAAACAAAATATATATTCGGCTTCTCTTTATAAAATAAATGTGCTTTATTTTAAGCATGTATTTCATAAATAAAAATATTTTTCAAGTCAAAAATTTTTGAAATTTTGTTCTAAAGAATCACTACAAAGTAAAGGGTGTTTTTATAGACGTATAGAACTTTAAATTGCAATAAAACAATGATGGATTATTCGATTGATATTAATTTTATTTATCCGAAAGATAATCTTGTGGCATTACATTTTAAATATGATTTCTGGCATATGACCGCCACGGCTGGCTTGGATGTAGTCCAATCTGGACGTCCAATTTTCGATGACTTTTTCCAACATTTGTGGCAATAACAAGGCGAATGTTGTCTTCCAAATGGTCAAGCGTTTGTGGCTTAACCGCATAGACCAATGACTTTACATAGCCCCACAGAAAGTAGTCTAGCGGTGTTAAATCACAAGATCTTGGAGGCCAATTCACAGCTCCAAAACGTGAAATTAGGCGGTCAATAAACGTGTCTTTTTGCGCCGTCTTGTTGGAACGACAGCTCCTGGACATCATGGTTGTTCAATTCAGGAATGAAAAAGTTAGTAATGATGGCTCTATACCGATCACCATTGACTGTAACGTTCTGGCCATCATCGTTTTTGAAGAAGGACGGACCAATGATTCCACTAGCCCATAAAGCTCACCAAACAGTCAGTTTTTCTGGATGTAACGGTGTTTCGACATACACTGGAGGATTAGCTTCACTCCAAATGCGGCAGTTTTGTTTGACGTAGCCATTCAACCAAAAGTGCGCTTCATCGCTAAACAAAATTCGCTTATGAAAATCGGGATACTTATTCCGCACAGAACCATTATTATCAAAATAAAATTGCACTATTTGCAAGCGTTGTTCAGGCGTGAGTCTATTCATGATGAATTGCCAAACCAAACTGAGAATAAATCACTTGACAGCTGTTAAATCGGTCGCCATCTTGAACAGTAATGCCAACTTAAAATTTTATACGTCTATAAAAAACACCCTTTATAAAGCAAAGTCGCTTCCCGCGTCTGTCGGTTTGTATGCTTAGATCTTTAAAACTACACAACGGATTTTGATGCAGTTTTTTTTTTAAAGATAGAGTGATTCCAGAGGAAGGTTTATATGTATAATCTTGGAAGGTTTAACGTCACAAATCCGCCCGGCAGGTAGCGCTATAGTCGGTATCTGGCTTATTTGCCTACTACCTGTTTTTACCCGGTCTCGCACGGTTCTTTACTCTATGAGTACCATTTTTTAGTGTAAGAAGATCGAATATATAAAAATTTTAAGGCAAGACAACGTTTTCCGGATCAACCAGTTTCGGATAAATAAAAAAAACAGACGTCCATCTATTTGATGATCTTCGTATTAAGTATCTGTTGCTTCACTATTTTTCTAATGATGAAGAGAGTGTAGATCATCTAAGCCAAAAAATTGCTCTTAAATCAAAATATTAAGTCCTACTTAATTAGCTACTCTTTAAAAAGATTAAGTTAAAGATGAACGCTGATCGCAAATAAGAAATGATTAAAATAAAATAATTTTTATTTATTTAAGAAGTATTAGGTGTTATGTCTATTAGAGACGTAGAGTTCAACTTTCATATATTCTTCGAAATGCCAGTTAAATGTAAAATTATATATAAGAAGTTCTTTAAGTCAATGTAACCTCTAAAATAAATATTTTTTCATTAAATTACGGCTTGCAAATGTCTACCAATTATGGAGTTTTAAATTACTATATGAGCTGTTGGGTGCTTTCTTAGATTATTTTTTATTAAAAAAAATGAAATAAAAATTAAATTTAAATTAAAACTTCTGCATATGTAGCACTTAAAGTAAGCTAGAGCCTCTAGCAAAAATTTTAGAACTTATTACTTAACATTAAATGTTGAAAAGGCCCATTAAATATTTGAAAATAATATTAAGCTTTTATAAATAGACTGCATTGTTAATAAAATATAAAATTATCCAAAATATGTGTTAAAAATATGTCATTGTTAAAATTAAATTTTTTGTATGATAATGAAAAAATGTAAACAATTAGAACTATTTATATAATTTCATTCTTTTTGGCACATTAAACATATTCTGCTTAAAATTACCAATTGATATCCGGTTAAAGGTGTTAATAAAATAAATTAGTTGTGTTTTTGTATGTTAATTGTTTCATCTAATATAATTATAATAAAATAATGGGAAATTAAATATATAATTTTTTTCTGTCAGTTTTTTTCTAGTTATTTTATTCTGTTTATTTTAAATTAATTTTTACTCAGATTGATATAGAAGCTTATGAAATTTAGATTAAACTCATTAACTGACTTTAAAAAAAAATTATTTTTCTATTATTCAAATTTCAATTATATGAGCTGTTACTTTTGAAAATGGTGTAAGTGCACTTAAAAAAAGTTAGCGTTAATTTCAGAATATAAGGTGGAGTCTACATTATACTAAAACTACGACTAATATAATATTTTTTTTAAAAAGTGGAGTTATGCCACTTGCATAAATATGTACTTATGCTAGGTATAAAATTATGTTATTAAAAAAATCTTCTTTTGTCATTTGTTAATAAAAAATAATAACCACAAATCACGTTTGTAATTTTTCCATTCGCCTGTATTTGCATAATGTGTTTGTTACTTTAAAATCTGTTTCATCGTTCAACCAATTGTTATCTAAATATTTGCACAATTGAATAATCAAAAAAAATTAAAATCCTAAATAATCACTATTATTATTATTATCATTGCAGTAATTTCAATTAAAAATTATTTACATTCATAATTGTACATAAACATTTTAAAGAAAAACTGTATTTTCTTTTATTTACGCTTGTTTGTGTTTGAAAGAGATAAATAATTTTTAAAAATTTGTTAATTTAACCCTAGTAAGTCAGATTTATTATTATGGCATAAAAGTCATTTATCTGTATTAGTCAAAATTATATGAAATGCTGTGCTTATTTTGTAGACAATCTTTGTGTTATTAAACAATAAAATAAAAGAAACTAAAATAATTTTTTATTATAGCAAAAACTAATAATAAATTTTTGAAATTTTTGTCGCACTTTAAAAAAATATATTAAATAACACTATACAACTCATAAAATGCAACGGTGCTGGGGTACAACGAAATTTCGAAAATTTTTAAAAAATAAAACAAAGTAGTTTCTGAATATTTGGGCGGTAGATTGCAAGCCTAGAGGAACTCCATTTTAAAATGTTGTCTGTTGCATCCAGTAATTTTCTTTGTTTCGTTCGGAAATTATCAAAATACTTCAGAACAATAGTACTGGTGGTTAAAGAAATTTAAAAAAATCTTTAAAAAGTAATAGAAAATAATTTCTGAGTATTTGTGTAATAGATCTCCCATCACGGAATCTTCTATTATTCGTCCGGAAATTGCCAAAATCTTTCAGAGCAACAGTACTGTTTTATGAAGAAATTAAAAAAAAATTTTAATAATTCAAAGTAAGATCTGACTATTTAGATCTACCGGCTAGTCTAGAAAATCTTCCCTTTAAAAGGGTGTATGCTCCACCCCTTAACCTTCTAAGGCTCTTTTGGAAATTATTAAAATTTCTTAGAGAAAGCAACGTATTTACGCACTATATTTCCTAAAACTATTTATAAATATGTCATAAATATTTACTAACAATATATTTCGGAATATTTAATGACGTAAGATGTATATATTAATATATATGACATAAATACTCTAAATATATTTACAAATACTGCAAAGCGTAAGGGGTTAAGTTAGAACATGTTTTTCTCGGAATTTTTTCACTCATTTATTAATTTGTTTCGAGTTAAATTGAACTACAAACACAAAAACTGGTGAAAAAAATGTGAAATTTAATTTTCAATTCGACCAAGGATGACCTTTTAGGGTTAAAAACAAATTTTTGTTTTTACAGTTGAGTTTTGTATTGAATGTAATTAGCAAAACTATTTATATTACAAAAAAAATTTATTAAGGCCTATTTAAGCTATTTTCTTTGAAGTATAATGTCCGAAGGTAAAAAAGGTTATAAATGCAGAAAATTATTTTAAAAAAAAAAATTAAATAAAAATTTTTAGAGGTATGTAATAATTTCTATTTTGAATTTAAAAGTTTAACAAAAAATTATTAATCTTTATTTGTGCCTAATTCCAGAAATTGTGTTGGTTTGTAAATTTATTCTTTTACTCATGATATTCTAATGAGTTATTTATTCAGTACAAATTTTCGTATAAATTTTGCTTTAGATAGCCAACGTTAAAATCTTTAAAAGTTTTATAAATAGAAAAGCAGAATATATATTTTTATTTTAGTTTTTCTAGTCATACGATTATTCTTTAAGGCGTCAGTTAAAACTAAAAGAAATAGTCTAATATTTTATTTTCTATAAATTTTTGTAATTTTTTTATCTAAACTATTTACTTTTCTATTAATATGTACAAAATTGTTAAGTAAGCACTTGAAAGTTTGGTTTAACTCTTGCATACATGTAAAAATACCCAGACTTATTGATATATAATTTTTAATGGTTTTAATAGAAATTGTATGGCTTAAATAAAATTTATTATTAATTAAAAAAAAATTATTTATTAATTAAAAAAATCTCTTAAATGACTTAATCTTAAGTTCATGAAAATATTAATGTTAAATATATTACGAAGATAAACGTGTATCTGAAAAACACAATATATTATTTATCTGTAAATACGTATACAAATATTAATGGTTAATTAACAATCCCAACCCGTTAGTAACAAATCAAAATAACAAAACAGCACAACTAGAAATACAAAAACAAAATGAAATACTTCACTTGATTAAACTGAATTTGAATTGTATGTTAATGATATGCTTTTGAAGATCCTTTCGTTTAATGAATAGGTGCTGTTGAATTTTATACATGTATTTGTGTACATAGAAGTTCAATGCATGTATTTGTTTGAAATGAATAGCAACTGGAATTGAAATTCTTATTATACTAAAAAAAATTAATACCAAAATTCAATAAAGGATATGGAATGCTCTCGTTCTTTTAAATATTTTTTATTATTTGTTTGTACCTTTGAGTGTATTTCTAAAGTGTATGGTTGTTTTAATGATTAAAACATTTACTAAGCTTTATTTCTCTTCTGATAAGAAGCTTAATTAAAAATGGCAATTAAATGAATCATGATAATGATATGAACAGCTTAATAGAGAAACAAAAAGTATAAAATAAAAGATAACAAATATCCTATCATTTTAATTAAAAAAAAAAAGAATAAATTATTTTTTTTAAGTATACTGGTACAACAACGTTTTTAATCTAGAGAGGTCAAACAAATATCATTTTAATGACTCGTATGAATATTTGATTTCATGTCAAGAACAGCAGTAGTAAATATTGAAGTTTTGAACTCACAAATCATGTTGTTTTTGGCAGGAAGTGATTACCATAACCCCAAGTCTTTTACTTATTTTTTTTTTTTTTTATTATTTGATGTCGGGTTTGCAGAGTTTTCATAGTTAACATATGTAAATGCCTACCGTTTTATCATTAGCTGTAAAAAATTGTGTAGTACAGGATGATCCTTTTCGTAGTTGTTAAGAACGGCGGAAAGCGGAATAACACATTTTGTTTTCAGTTGTCGAAAAACCTAGAAAGTTCTTTCTAGAAAACAGTAAATTGGTCTCAGAAAATTAATGAAATAAAATTCATAAGGATTGCGAGATTTGCAGTCTATGATTGTTTTAATTCACCAGGTCGATAAATAAATAATTATTATATAATAATTTAACCATTTTGCTAAATAATGATAACAACTTCAGCTGGTAGAAAGCAATGTATTACCAGTAAAATATTCAGCTTTCATAACCAAACTTTATGATTGTATTGACCGAACATATATAAAGTAGTCTAAAATTGTATTCTTTTTGTAATATTTTTGGCTGAATCACAGAATTTCTTTCAAATTAAAAAAATTCTATTACACCAACTGACGTTTTTAATTGGACACATATTTGATTTTCAAAACTAAAAAATAAGTACATGTCAAATCAAATACAAAATTTATTGAATTTCTGATAATATATTTTTCCTGTCCAATTATATTTTTCAAGGCCTTACGTCAAAACAACTTTAGCAACTTGTGTTATTTTGAAGAGCACAATTTCTTGTTTCATTGCATTTGCTTTTAAGTAATAGGCTAATTACAATTACATTCAATTACGTACAGTACTACTTCTCTAATCTCCTTTTAATATATTTAATTGCCTCAGGCTTTTAATTTTTCATTATAATGATTTATGCGGTTTGCATATTTTAGAAACCAAATAAAATTAACAGTTTTCAAAAAATGTTTCAAATAATAAAAACTATTTATTAAAGTAGCTTGTATCTATGATTGTCCTTAAATTTCCTTATATTTAATTAAGGTATTTTAATAATTGAATTCAACGCACATAATATATTTTTGTTTGCCTGCAGAACATTATTACACTTCATTTCATACAGAAATTAACGAAGCGTAGTTTATATTAATTTCATTAAATAAATATAATATTTTTAATAACGAATAACACATGAGTTATTGTGTAATAATTTTCGCAAAATATTAAATAATGTTAACCTCCAGGTAACCATAAAATGTAATATATTGAAGCAGATTTAACAAATTTATTTCTTTAAGCTGTAACTGAAATAAAATTTACTACTACTATGGAAGTATTTATATAATATATCACTGCTACTGCCACTACTTCCTCTATGTACAAACCCTGAAAACAGTTTCAACAGTAAAACTATACTGACATACTATTAACATTGTCACCAATACTATTGATTAAGTTTATTTCAAGTTATGTTACGTATAACCTATAGACATTTAGTATGTGCTTATTATTGAAAATCTAGTCAGGAATAAAAACACCAACCTTAAAATTATAGTTATATGCTTCCAACTAATCTAATCTTAAAAGGAGTTGTTCTAACTAAGTTTGTTTTCCCAGCCGGGGTATAACTCAGTGAACCCAGGATCTTACCAAAGATCTGCTTTATTTGAATTAAAACACGTTTATGTTTTTTTCCCATTTCACATATTTTAAATCATGAATAACTCCCATGGGAAATAAACTCTTAAGTAATTCAATTGAGATTGGCAACATGAAAATATGTTTACTTCAGGAAATTCCCTCTTATCGTAAATAATTTTTCCCATGAAATTTGTTTTTCCCCTAATATGTTTACACTTCATATTTGTTGGTGAATTGTTTTCCATTTGGACTACAATTTTAATATGAGTACCATCTATACACCCCACAACAGCATGTATTTCAAATTCAAGGCCAGTCATTTTTTTTTTTTTTTCAAGGAAAATTTTGGTTTTTAGGAAAAACAAATACTCTAAATAAGAGAACTTTCTATTTTAAAAACTGCAATAATTTTTTTAGCAATAAGTGGAAAAGGAAAAGTAAAAAAACTACACGTGAATTTTTATTCATAATTGGTTTTAATAAATTTTCGGTTGTAAGTTTGTTTTTGGACAGATAACTTATACACTAGTGACAAAGATTTTCTCTAAAATATTCAATATTTGTGAAAGCATTACGCAGAATGTTGATTGGGCCATACCCACTTCATAATCTCTTGCTACTTCTTTTTGGTATCATCCCTCTGCAAAAAATGACAAGCTTAACTCTCGTTCCAATACCAAATGAGTTTTAGAAGATGTCACATCCACTTTATTAACACTATAATGTTGTTTAAATCAATACTAAAACTAGTTCAAGGCAACTTTATTTATTAAGTTTGTCACTTACAATGTATCAGGTAACTGCAAGTGGTTAGATGAATCGCGCAAACGTAAACACCTATTTTGTTGCTCCCGTAATAACAATATTGCTAAAACTCCAAACATTATTTTAGTCAATTTGTTTGTTTTGAATTTAAAAATTTTTTCACAATCAGTTTGTTCTTCTTATTTATAAAAATCAATGTGAGCGAACAGACAGCTTATACAAATTTTATGGGAGATTTCCCATAGAATTTTTTACTTCAAAGGAAATAAAAATCTCATGGGGAAAAATATTTATTTGCCGATACGGGCTAATACATATATACAAAGCAATTGATATGTATTCTTAATTAATCAATACACTAACTACTCAATAGAAATATGTAAATATAAACTACAATTCATACATCATACTATTAAGGCATTTTTAAATAAATATTTTCCTATAATTTATATATTTAATTAAATTTTTTCTTTTACTGTTAAAGCTTACAATATTTAATACAATATTAGCAAAATTAAAAAAAAATTACTGAGTAATTGTATAACTTTAATGAACAACAAAAAGTTGTAGTTGTTTTTAAAATTTATTTCTAACAAACAGCGTTCGCTAATTAAAAGATCTCTTAATCTCTATACAAAATTAAATTTATGGTTAAAACAGGAAAGCAACACATACAAAAAAACCATCAACTTTAAAATACGCTAAATAAATTTTATAAAATTATATTCAACCGACCATTTAATTCGAAGCTTTGGCTACTTTGACTTTGAAGGGGGATTATAACCACATGCCAGACATGAATTTACCACACAAACCCGACATATTTACATACACATATCACCATGGTATGTTATACGAGTATTGCAGTACTAGTTATGTTATGGGACATTTATTTTTCTTTTTTATTTAAAACTTAGAATAAACAAAAAAATAAAAAATATGAGCAAAGAGAGAAGTTATAAAAATTTTTATAACTTTACCAAGGAAGGAAAATTTTAAAATACATAAATATTTACATAAATTTATGTCTGTAATAAAGCTCAAATACACATGCATAGCAATAGCATTAACTGTTCTGTTGATTATTTTTATGCAAAACAATCAAATATAATGCATTAACTAAGCAGTTATTTTTGAAAATAGTATAAGTCCACTTTTTAAAAAAGATGGCTTCTACATCTTACTTTTTTTATTTCTAAATGCACTTACACCACTTTCAATAATAACAGCTCAAATAACAGTGACAATTTGATACATTTTAAAGAATTGTTGACACATAGATAAAGGATAATAACAATTATTTTAAGCATCACCTATTTTTCAAAGGAAGACTTAAGTTCATATAAAAAAATCATTATCTTGCAAACAAATGACATAAATTAAAAAAAATAAATATTTTTATATAAAAATGAAAATATATGTAATTTTTTGAATTAGGGTTAAGAGCTGGAAAAAGTTAATGCAGCCAAAATAGACCTATAGCAAAAATACTCTCATATTACAAAACCTAATATTTATCTTTGAGTGATTTTTCGCCATGTCACACAGTGATAGCAAGTGACGTCTTGAACAACGGAAATGACTCCAAATTGGACCATTCTCTTTTTCTTTGTTAGTAGCTTGAGTTTCAAAAACTCAGTTTTTCAAGCAGAGTTTTCCCTAAGAGCAGAACTTCAAAGAGACTCAAATAACAGTGAAATCTATATTTACTAGACAGCAGGCTCTCAGCATCTTTAAACTAATATCAAAACTGGTTTAGCATTACCTAACAGGTCTTAAGGGAATAGCATTTAATAGCAGCATTTATATGATATAGGTGCCAAGACATAGTGAACATGTAGGTAAGATAAAGCAGACAAACTAGCAAGAAATGGTACGGCTTGTAGTTTCATTGACCTAGAACGATTCTTGGAGTGGTCTTGGAGCTCAATTAAGCTAAGATCGAAATAGTGACTGGAAAATGAATAGCAAGATATTGGTTGGTGACAAGGGGTATTAGGGTAGTGAAAATATTTATCCAATCCAATCCGGTTAAGAATTTGTATTGTCACGGGATACATGACTGAGCTTTGCAGATTATTAAAAGCCTTGGCAAGCTAGTTTTGACACTGAGTGCCTGCAACGCTGCCCTGCTGTTACAGTCAATATAGATCTGACTGTATGTATGTACATATATGTATGTGTAATAACAAATAATATTAAAAATAGTTTAACCAATACTTGTCAAATCAACCTTTGTCAATTTTATCAATTATGTGCACTCAAGTAAGAATATAGAAGCTGACATAAACAACTACAAATAAAAACAATCAAATCAAAAGGTATAAAAGAAATCCATTATAAAAAAAATAAAAGTAGCAATAAAATTGACAGTAAAATATAAAAAAAATATATTTTGTGTTGTATGATAGTGACAGCTTAAAATAAATAAAAGCCCTCCATTGAATCGATTTATCTGGCGGAAAATTATGAAATCTTAATAAGGTCTTCTTTTCATATATTTTATATTGTAAATTATTTTGTTTGTATTGTACAGTCTTAGTAAAATGGTTTTTAATTTTGTAAAATTTTCTTTTGATTTGTTACTTTTCAAGAAAAACATCTTTTGTAAGCAAAATAGATGTTCAACATACTAAAGAGAAAGAAATTCGTGAACTCAACTGATGATCTATTTGCCAGGAAGAAGAATTTTTTTTTTTTTTTTGCTGAATCAAAGTACAGCAAAAATCTGTTTTAAGTGTCCACACACATATGTCGTATTATGTTCAAAATGTTGTTTATAAGTCACTATAGTAGAAGATTAAAAATATTTTTTTGCTACTCATAATTTTGCGAATTTTTTTAAATAATACTTTAACTTTTCTACTTCTGCTCAATAGATCCGACAGGTGGCGGTGCGATTATAGCTATGATACTTTTTAATTCTCTATTATCTGAAAATTTTTTTTTATTTTAGGTTGTTCAAAGATTATGTCTGTGTCAATTTTGAAAACCTGCTATTATTTTAGTATATCATTAAGAAGGCCTAAAATTTTGGAAGTTCTAAAAATTTTTTCCTGAAAATTATTTGCTCGTTGTAGTTCTCTAAAATGGCTTAGTAAGACATAAACGTTTCTTTCATATTCCCAAAAATTTATTTAAATCGATGTCTGCGATTTTTACTTATTAGTACAAATCCGTTTTAACGTCCCTTGTATACGACTGCTTGGTTTTATATGAAAAAAAAATTTAGAAATATTAGCTGATGCAAATATGATAACATAGTTGTGCTAAAGCTATGATTAAGTATTCTAAATAAGATTCTTTGTTAATTATTTTATTAAACTTGAGGTTTTATTTTTCAAAAATTTATTTTTATATCGATATTTTGCTCCAACTTGTGTAGCTTCTTCAGGATATAATTATAATAATATAATTTATTTCTAACAAATAATATAATTTATAATTATATCCTGAAGAAGCTACACAAATTGGAGTCATATTATTTTAAAGAAAAAGGTCAAATAAAACTAACTAATAAATTCTTTGTTAACTCAAAAAATTCACACAATATCTAGCAGTAGCCTTACTCTACTATTAACTAAAACTAAATTAAACATGTTTAAAACTCAAAATTTCTGTTAAGAAAACTTGATCTGTATTAAAATTTATATTTTTTAATATAAAGAATGTGACCTTCTGCAAAAATTCACTTCACTAAATAATATATTTTTACCAAAAAAAAGCCATAAGATTTCTCACAAATTTAGCAAAAATTGCATCAATATTCTTTTTCGGTAACTGCATAGTATAAGTTTGTATGTATATGTTTGAATGTATGTAAGATTTTAACTCTATAAGCCATAAAAATATTTCTATATTTTAAAATAATGTTAAAAAAAAGTTGCCATTGAATAAATGGAGTAAAGCAATAATAACATTTGTTGGTGTCTTTACAGCCATTTACATTCTATTATGTTTTAGAGCTTATGTATATATACAAGGGAACAGGAAGTTATAAAAATGCATTCAAGTGAATTTATTGCAAATTGCAAATAAATCAAAATGCGGAAGTGCAGAAAATTATTTATCTTCTACTATTTACATTTTAGTAAACTTTGCAACTAAAATGTAAAAATAAGAAGGCGTTTATTGACATTAAGGAGAATGCAAAAATATGGTTTTACTTTATTTTGAAAATTATATAAAAAAAAATTATTACAGGGGGAAAAAATAAAATATGTTTTTATATTAAATTGTTTTGTATACAGTTCACTTAACTACAAAGGTGTTATATTGTAATTTCTACACTGCACATATAAAACATATAAATCCTTAATCCATTAAAATAGCGGCATTGATTTCTCAATGTCCGTCTGTCGGTTTTTGAATTCGTTGAACTCATTTTTTTAAGTTCCTATATAATGCACAGAAAAGTTTAGCAAACAAATCTGTTAGTTATTGCTGTCGTCAAGTTGCTATTTAAATTCAGCTCAAGTCTTAATTTAGATATTAAAATAGTCACTAAAAATTTAGCTCCAGAAATATTTATTTAAAAAAAATCACCTTCAAATATATTTAAAGCTTATCATTTACTTTAAAAATTGTTTTGACGAAGCAATTAAGAAATTCGTAATCAAAACTATGGTTATTAGCAGGGCAAGAAATTTCATTCACTTAAAAAACGAAAATATGCTCATAAAATATGCGTTTAAAAAGACAAACAAAGCACTCAATTTTTTTTTTAACACATATTTTTAAGACTTATTTATTAAAAGTTTAAGTTCAATTACATAAATAATCGGAAAATTACTTTTTTTTAATAAATGTAATAATTTCTATTTGGATTTTAAGAGTTTAACAAAATATTAATCTTTTTTTGTGCTTAATTCCAGAAATTGTGTTGGTTTTAAAATTTATTCTTTTACTCATGATATTCTCATGAGTTATTTACTCAGTACAATAAGTATTGAAGGGTATAGCATACCTATATTTTAAAAATTTTCTTAAGATCGAGTAAACGATTCAAACGGCAAACTCTGAACATTAAATATCATATACTTGTACGCAAATGTATTGCCACAAGTTACACACGTCGTTTGACAATTCTTATGTTTACAACATCATCAATTAATCATTCATTAAAATGAACAAAGTGCTTCTCTTCATTTTACAAACGATCGAATCTTCAAAACAATTTATGCACTCGATAGCTTTCAATATTAGAGCAATTACAAAATTAACAAAAAAGGTATACCCAGAGAAATAATGACACCATCTGTTGTCAAAATGACAACAAACGGTGTCAATAATGTATTGATACCATACTGGTATCAAATTAACATTATTTGTTAACAAAATGACAACAGGCCTTGTCAGTTCGATAACCAATTTGACAACGTGCGTTTTCAAAAAAATCATTCTTTTTTTTAAGTTGACAACCAACTGTTGTCGATTTGTACACGCTTGTTAAATAATTGAAAACACTCGTTTTCAATTAAATGAACAAAATCACCACATACGTTGTTGGCTCAGTGTAAATTAGTAATTTTTGCGAGTTGGCTGCTTTATGAATTTAAGAATCAAAAATGATTTTTTTTATTTGTGAAATACTTCACAGGTTATCGCTAGGTGCATACTTTTGAATATTAAAAATAAAAAAAAGAATACAAATTATGAACAAAAAATATGCAAAGCCAAATTGATGCCATTTTTCAATAAACTCATGAATGCGGAAAATAACTTGATCAGAATCCTTGTAAATTTACTCAATAAAAACATGAATTTGCATAAAAATACCCGCCCTACATATTACCTCCTTTTTATTAAAATTTAGTGCCACTGAAACGAAAAAACTCACTCAAAAAAAGCATTTAATTTTAAAAGACACTAATTTCAGAAATCTTCTTTAAAGAAAAGTTTAAAAAGCACTAAAAACAATGCTAAAAGCACTAATGAGCGATTCTATTGAGGAAATTTAGAGTATATTTTTATTTTTGTCGCTAATTTGAATTACTAGTACGTAATGTGAGCGCGCACAGGAGAGAAAGCAGTATACAGATATATTTATATGCTTTTAAAGTGACTTGTGTCTAATATTAATTTAAATAATTCTTTTTGCACTTTTAAAAAAAAAAATTTTTTAAAATCTAAAATTAATCTTGTAATTGGAAATATAATGGGTGCCCGAACAAGAACGCAAGATTTAAATTTGGCGCCATTCGAAGTGTCATTGTTTGACATTTGAACAATTATTATTGTTTGCTAGTAGAAAGTACGAGGTTAATAAAAACTGACCATGGACAGCGAAAGGAGTTCGTTAATTGAGTATTGGAGAGACAACATGAAAATGCTGATTTTGCCGATAAAATCATCTTCAGTGACGAGGCCCATTTGTATCTTGATGGCTTCGTCAATAGGCAGAATTGTCGCATTTGGGGGTGAGGAAAATCCTCGAGTAATTCACGAGAAGCAAAATCATCCTCAACGTGTCACTGTGTGGTGTGGTTTTTGGACTGGAGGAATCATTGGACCTTTTTTTATGAAAATGAGGCAGGTCAAGCGCAAACAGTCAATGGTGTTCGGTATCGTGAAGTGATAACCAGTTTTTTCTTGAATAGAATTGAAGAAATGAATGTGGAGGGCTTGTGGTTTCAACAAGATGGCGCCACATGTCATACAGCCAGAGAAACAACTTAATTGCTGCATCAGTCATTTATTTAAAATTTAAATCTTGCGTTCTTGTTGGGACATTTTTTATATATATAAAAGAAAAGTTTATTTAACACAATTTATGTAAATTAAATTTATTTTGCATTATAAATGGTTTAAATTAATTATCTTTTTTTGATATATATAATTAGAATTTAATTCTAAGACTTACAGCTATGATTTTTAAGAAGTGCTCTAACATAAGCACCGTCAATTAATAACAGATTTTATTTTTTTTTTAATGCCACATTTATTGAATTGAAATTAATTATTTATTTTAAGGCTAACCAACATATTCTACAAAAAAATTATTATAAGAAATGCTATTTCGATTATAAGCTTCCTTATACTTTTTTTCAATAAAAATTATTTTTTTTTGGTTTTAATTCGAATTATATCTTAGAGAAATAATTTAATTTAAAAAATATTTATAAATATATAAGGCTTGAATTTAACTTGTTTTCAGATAATTCAGATATGAAATTTGTTTACGTTAATAATTTGTTTTGTGTATTATCTGTTCATTTATTTCATTAAAACAATTTCCTTAATTTAAGAGCAAACTTTTTGCCAGTTAAAAATAAATTTTTTTGTCTTTTTAATTTAATTAAATTTATATTAAAAAAAAGATTTAACTTTATTATTGATATTGAAAAGTTTGCGCTACCGCACACACAATGTTTTCTTTTATAAGTGGGGAGAATTTCGAAAATATTTTGAATATTTATACCCTAAGCTCCTCATAATCATAATTCTCTATTGTATAATTAGCATTATTTAACTTTTATCAAGTCACAAAATATACATTACACTTGCTGTTAATACATAAAATAAACACCATCACCATTATCCATAGAAATGTCAACGATTTTATAAAGTTTCCCAAGTTAAATATTGTTTAATAAATATGTGTATGTGTGTGTATGTGTATATGTATATAATATAAAGTTTACATTACCATGATTATATAACGTTGCAGCTGTAAAGAAAAACTAAGAAGAAAACAAATATAAACCCACACAAAACCCCTGTTGGTTTATGAGAAAAAGAAAATAATTTTCTAAAGTTTCATTTTAGAAAGCTTTACCAAGCATTTCCTAGTTTTTCTCTTTACCGTGTGTCTCATATGACAGTATAAAAAAACAAACAAACAAAAACAAAATAAAACAGCAACCACATAGATTATTGTCATCGTCATCATGATCGTCATTTACATCGTTACTTTACTAGAAGTATGGCTCAACATCATCACAGCATGCATAATGCGTTGGTTGGATGGCTGGTTAAAAAATAAAAACAACAACAAAGTTTATTGTGAAAATAATAACAAAAGAAACAAAAAACTAAACATGAAGTTTTATCTAAAATGCAGACATTGCAGTTACTTTATTGTGGTTTTACAGCTTGAAACTTTTAGTACTAACAGATTCTCACACAATCATGTTTACCACCACCACCACCAACTTTATGTTGCAGCACACTAGCACACAAAAGTTTTCAATAAATGAAAATCAAATTCACAGAAATTAGAGGTAATAGTAGAAAATTTATATGTGAGTATATGTGCATGTAATACCAAAACGATAGTACCGCTAAATAAATGTTTTTGTCATACCTCTTTTTTCTAACTTGTAGTCAAGAAGGCCATCAAATTTTGTTTTAAAAAAATACGATTAAGTTTGAATTTTCTGAAAAGAAACATTTTTGGAAAGTTTTCTTCACTTTTCTTCTTCTTAGTATTCAGTTGGTGATGCAAATGTTTTTGCCAAAATGTAAATTAAATATTTTATTATTAGACAATACAATAAAATTTTATATTTGCAACTTTTGAAGCATGTTGGCACGAAATATTGAAGGTATTTTATGCTGATAATTAATTTTAAGTGCTTTAAAATGAAACCAATTGATTTATTATGTTTATTTAAGAGGCGTTGTAGCAGCTCAATATAAAATAATTCCATGAAGCTCATGGATTCATATATGCGTCTCTCTTTGTTCATATGGTACCTAAGACTTTAATGTCTTGTTAGCGTAGAGCCTGATTTTAATTTCACTGAAGTTCAATGAGTTCATACTCTTAGCTTATGACATTCTACATCAATATAAATTTAAATTTAAATTTAATTTAAAAGTTCAATCAAAACCGAGTGCCATAATTTGGACTCATCAGTATTTTTTATAATGTAAAAGTTAATCATCTCTATGCAACTCAAGAGCTTACAATTTTACTTGTCGCTATTACGCATATTTCAACACAATTGTTTAATGACAGCAAACTAAATACAAAATTTAATTATCTTTTGAAAATAATAAACTTTTATTAATAAAATTATGATTTAAAAAATTGTATTTCTGTCTTTAATGTGGTTTTATAGATATATGTGATCAGAGAAAATCAATATTTAAGATAATTTCTAAATTATAAAAATGTTAAAGCACAAACTCATTAATACATATGACCACATAACCACAGGACCAAAACTCTGCTACAAGCAGCAAATAACAAATAAGTTGTTATTTTTATAAGGATCATTATTACAACTAAACAATATCTAAAAGTAGGATGTTATTGGATAGATAAATGGTTTTTGGTTATTAAAAATAGACTTTAGGCAAAAATTTAACCTAAACACGCAAAGAAAAAATATGGTTGAGACAACCATATTCTGGTGGGAACATAGTACGGTTAGATTTATGATTGCCCCAACCATATATGTTTTTAAGTCAAAGATATTAAAAATAGCTTTCAACTGCAGATGTTGCGGTTCAACCCCGGGTCAGGGCAAGAAATTTGTTTTTAATTTTTTTTAATACATACATATTTTATATAAGCAGTTTAAAAAAAAAATTAATTTAAATTTTTTGTATAAATAAAGTCTTTTTATTCCATTAATTTTTCTTTTCTATTATTTTGTATTTATTTATTACATAATACAGCGGGTTTGAATTTATTTTTTTAAATTTTAGTTGACTATACCAGGACTCGAACTTGCGAACAGTTAGTTAAGAAGCATTAACTCGCCACTCAACCACTTCAGCCACAAAGCTCAGTTGAGTTTGAACGATTAAGTTTTTGTTTTATACTCACTTTATTTATGTGGTTGCGGTAGAGACAGAATAGAAAACAATTTACTTACAACCATGTTTTTATCATTATTATGTTTGCTATGAACATATTTATGATTTCAAGTAAAATTTTATTAAACATAATATGATAATTATATGGTTGATTTTAGACAATAAGCACAATATGGTTAAAAATAACTAGAAATATGTTTATTGTGATCAGATTAATGTTTAGATGCTTCAAATTAATAATAGTATTTTTGTGAAGAATACACTATATTTGCGGTGACCATATTCAACCATCTCTTTTCTTTGCGTGAAGACATGTTTGTGTTCCAAATAACTTTTAAAATTAACTTTAAGCATTTAAAGTTGCCATATTTTAGATTTTAGATTTGGTAATTTCAGAAGCCATAAACATTGAAAATTTTTTTTATTAATACACAAAAATATTATATCGCAATACAATTATGCAATAAAATAATAAATTTAAAAAAAAATTTTTAAGTATTGAATTTTTTAGTTATTTGAAAAATAATTATCGAAAAGACTCATTCCGTTGCCACTAAGTATTTACTAAAGGGCTGCACAAGCATACTTGAAATGGCTTAGAAGCACTTTTTATTATAAAATATTACACATGTGTGTAGTTATGTTTGGCTTTCAAGTATGATTGTGAAGGCCTTTAGTATTTACAGCAAGAAATAAGTAAAGTAATCGGTAGTCTTATAATAATGGTGAATATTTTGGGGTAAAATATTATAAATTTTTTAGATGCAGTTGATGAATTAAAGTTGCTTTGATATAACAATATTTATTTACTTCAATATAAATTTGAGCTTCAATATAAAATTTGGTAAGAATTAATTAAACCTTTAGGTTTGAAGGATGAAGAAAAAGTACTTTTAAAAATTACAATATTCTTTGATTTGACCAACTTAACAACAACATTATTCATAAATTGTAGATTTGTAGTAAGATAAAAAAGATGGGAAATTTTACCTGACAGTAATAATTCAATAATAATAATTAAAAAAAATATTATTGTTCAACTAGCTTGAACAAATGGAAAAAAGTCAGTTTGTCAGTTACTTTAACTAAAATTAATTATAACTATCTAGCAGCTAAATTGTTTTAATAAGAGCTAATTTTAGTAAGATATAAACACCATCTTTTTAAAACTACCGGCAACTATTTTTTTAAGTGAACTTATACAACTTACGAAAATAACAATTAAAATAAGGAAATAAAATTAATTAAAAAATATTTTTTTTAAGGAAATGCTTTAAACACGTAAGTAAGACAGAGAAAAAGTTAACAATATTTAAAACTAAAATTTATATAATTTTAATTATTATAGGCTCTAAAATATTTATAGGAGAAGTGATAATTATGCGTCTTTATGGCCAATTGGTTATTTTAAAATTAAATAATCTGCATACATACGATATGTATGAAGTAAACAAATACAAAAGCAAATATCTACTGAGACCATTTTAGCCTCATGATTGTTATTGCCTGTATTCATTTAAGAATTAATGTGTAATTAAAAATGTCAAGCATAATTAAATTAGATTTAAGTAACCCAGCAAGCATCGTTTCTCTCATTTCAAAATTTGTTTAAAAATGATTTTAAAGTTTATGTTTTATTATTAATATTTTTATTATGGGCTGTAATTACAATGCGACTTCTAAGATCTAACTACCAACTAAAACTATCCAAGACTTCTTACGAATCTGGTGATTCATAGGGGATTAATTTTACATATAGTATCAAAGTCAGTATTCCACGGCTTAGGTAGTTAATTCCGCATCTTCCCACCACTGCTGAAACGCACAGAAACTGTTACGATATTTCTTGCTCTTCTTGATAGAAACAACAAGAGTTGAGTTTAAAATGTCTTAGCAATAATTCGGTGTCATTTCTGCTGAGATTAAGAATAACATCTGGTCTAATAGTTTCGAGGTTAATGAGTGCTTTTGACTGCCATATACCCACTTCAGCTCTTTAACAATCTTAAAAACTTTTTCTCCTTCTTATATGTTATGCTTCACTTCGCGGAAGTTGTTTTCGTGCCCTTTTAGCCAGATAGTCTGCCATTTCAGTTTCCTTAATCTGTATTGTTATTAATATGATAGTGAATAACACTTTTGAAGACATCAAAATTGACAGCAAAAAATATTTAAAATTTTAAATGATTGCTATAAATTAATATTTTTGTGACAAATTCTTTAAAGTTAATTTTAAGATTTTTTAGATGACATAAATAGCTTTTGGTTAGATGCCAATAGGGTTAATGATATATTTAGGTTCTCATGTTACCAAAAAATAGGTCAGATGGTATGAGTTTATTAAAAGTGCTGCTTATACGTCTTTTCTATCCAAAGAGAGCTAATTGGTTTTTATGAAAAATGATGTTGGGCTTGTACACATATGTAACTAGATTATGGGCGATGAAACTTAGGCTACGAACCCTTCTGCTCTGATTCATAACACTGTACAACAAAATCGAATATTTTTTAAAACCGACAACTGGCTATGATAGAAAGTACAGTAAACCAAAACAAGTGTATCGTCATTTTGTAAGCTTACATCTGATCCAATATCAAATTGAGGCTTAAACTTTCCCAATATTTTTAAATTTTAATTGTAAGCTGGAGGTTACGCTACATAACTTGTAAGAATTCCAGAACTAGCTCTCTGGTTAAATTAACAAATATACCTAAAAATCAGGAATAAAATAAGTTTTCAATTAAAGCTTGATTTAGTTTTTACCTATCTTGTATTTATTATCTGAAATACTCCTAAAGTTTTGTCAAAAAAAAAAAAAAAAAATTCAAAAATTGTTTTTCATATAAAAATTAATTAAAAATTTAAAATTAAGAAAATCTAAAATTTTGTTTTTAAAGTTAATACTTTTATATTATGCAAATAAAAATAGCCATATTTTATGAAAATCTATTTTGAATTTACTCTCAATTTAGTGGTACCTACGACCCTGTGATATAAAATTTTCTTAACAAGTGTTTTCTATTTCTTTTTTTTTTTTTTTTTTTTTGTAAAATATGAATGTATGTTGATGAGATATTTTGTATGGCGCAAGAAAAAATCATATATTACATATTTATGTATGTAATTTTCAAGCTTACACTGTTATTGATTCAAATAAAAAATTAAAACTTCTTCTCAAAATCTTTTTTACAAAAATTTTAAAATAAAAATTATAATATTAAATTAATAATTTTATCAAAAAGAGAAATCATTATAAAAAGGACCCTAGAATTACTGCAAAATGTTTTAATAAAAAATAATAAAAATTAACTGAAGTCTTTTTGATAATCTTCAGATCAATAAAGAAATTCATTAACGGGGTTTCTGTTTAAATAGATTTGAGCTGAAAAATCAGTAATTTACACCTTTCCAGTAGTATAAAGAGTCTCTGCTAAGATAATTTTAAGATTATTTTATTAAATTACTTTTTTTGCAGTACATCATATACCATTTTAAAATTGCTTTCAGATTTTTGTGCATTGAAAGTACTTTGATTTTATCTTTGCAAATATTTCAGATCTTAAATTTTATTTTTTTTTTGTGTTTTAAACAGTCCTAGCTATTTAAAATTTTATCAATGTAATGCTTATAGTTACAGTTGATTGAATACTTAATTCATTTAATATGTCATGCACTCCATTTGCCATTCACTCATACACTTTTAACATTTTTTTTTATTTTTTATACTAATAAAAAACTATATAAAACTGACATTATTTTTCAAATAAAATGTAAGATACTAATAGATGTACGTTTATATTTCGAAAGTGTAATGCCGTTTATTATGTACATATGTTTGTATGTATGCGTTTGTGTATGGTGGACAATATTGATAACGTTAGTAGAAGCAGCTTAAAGCACTGTGGCAATTGTTTAAATGGCATTAATGTCAGTGACAGTAAAATGCAATATTAGTTACTGCCTTTCGTTGTTCTTGCTAGTTTTACTGTTTCTGTTGTTGGTGTACATTGTTGTCATTGTATTTTAAGTAATAGTTGAAGGACGTTGTACCACAATCTGACATTTGTTTCAATTGGTGAGTTGTTAATGTCACAGTCTAGATCTAAATAAAATTGTGCAGGCAACCGTTACTTTATATTTGTTGACTGTTACAATTCAAGCATTTGTAATCGTATTTCTAAATTTTCTGATATTAAAAAAGTTTAAAAAACTAAGCTTTATCTTTGCATTTTTCCCACTAGCAATTCACTTACTGTTTGAATAATTTGTCCTCAGTTTTATTGGATTTTAGAGTAGCACAAAAATTTTAATAATAGCATTTTAAATGAAACATAATCTCAGAGTACAACATGCATTAGTAGAATTATCAAATATTTGATGTATGATATTTGTACATAAGAAATCTGTTTGATGTGGCTTTATAGTTAATAAGTTTTTCATTTAAGCTTAACGTTTGTAATGTCTTTATTAACGTATTAATATCATTTGAAGAAAAATATACGCCCTCTTCTGTAAGTTTAATGGTACCATTTCGATTTCGGTCTATTTTTTTTTTTTAACCTAAAAATTTTCAATGTTATATATTCTGACTGAAATTCTTCAAAAACACTTTCCGAATATAATTTATAAATTACAGTCTAGCAGCTTTGGATTCTATTCATTTTTATGAAACTATTTAATTTTTTTTTTTTATAATTTTAAAGAAATTATTGAAAATCTTTAAGTTATGTTAACTTAACAGAGCTATGTAAACATGCTACAGAATTAAAAAAATTATTAAGCCTTAGTGCTATTAACTTCAGTTATGTCCTTTACACACCATAGAATCATGTTTGAAAAATAACCCAAATCAGACAACTTCCTTTATCACACGTAAAGAAAAAACATGGTTGATGTAATCATATTCTTTTCTATCCAAAGAGAGTTATGGGCTTGTACGCATAACTAGATAATAGATAGGCTACTAAACCTTCTAATTAAAAATATTAAAAATGCCTCCCAACTCCAACTTTCCTTTCAGATCCAAAAAAATATTGTTTTTAAATGCTTTTTATATACTTTCTTATAAACATATATATATTAAAAAAATTTTTTTTAAATAATCCCTCTACCTACTAAGCTGTTTTAAATGATGTTGAAGAGAAGAGTTTACTACCAAAATCATAAAATTATTATAATTCAAAAACTAAATTTTATAAATACATAAAAAATAGGAACAAATTCCTATGTTCTACAAAAAATAAAATAAAATTAATGAAAAAATCATTTAATACTATTATTGTGACTCCACCACTATTATTGTGGCAACCCCCACCTTTTGCGTTGTTACAAAACATATTTATGGTTTCAGTTAAAATTTTATTAAAAATAATAAAATTAATTCCACCTAATACGAATATGAAGGTAAACGTAGTATGATTAAAAATAATTAGAAATTATGCTTAGATGTTTAAAAATAGCAATAATATTTTTGCATAGAACAAACTACTTATGCTTGTAGTGACCATACTCAAACGTAATTTTTTCTTGGATAAACGGAATATATTTCTTTCCAGCATGTACGCTGTTTTAATACTATCAAGCATGCAATATCCCATGTTGTTGATACAAATGCTGACAATAGGGAAAAAGTGATTTTTACCGAAAGCATCGCTTTTCAGTGTCTAAATAATTTTGTTGACTTTTTATGAAAATGTGATTAAATGAACTTAAGCGCGTTTAAAACATAAATTATTCAAATAATTTCAATTAAGTAATTAATTAAGTTAATTAATTAAGTAATATTCTGCGATACCTTTGAATTATATTTGTAATTATGTATCCTTAAATCATAATTAACACGTTAAATGTTTTACTTGACGATATTATAATGACCCATAAATTTTTTATAGAACATTTTTGTTTTGTAGCAAACGCTTTGAATAGACATTAAGTATTTTTTCATGAATCTTAATTATGTGTCGTATTTTGCACTTTTCTTTCGACTTGTTACAAAATATCACAATTTTTTTTTTGTTTTTGTGCAATATTAACAGCTTTAGATTCAATATTCTAGCAAAATGCTAAATTAAAATCTTACAAATACCCATAGGTCTAATAACAGAACGGCGAAAACAACAAAAAAATGTTTATACTATACAGACATTAAAAGCAATTAACGCCAACTGTTTAAAGAGAGGACTATCAAAATACACACAGTTTTATTTACACACAACGCACATAGCCAGCAAAAGAAGTTAGATAAAAACCTATAGAATACAAACTATAGAATATAGCGTAGACACACACAATAAACTGAATTTTTATGTTTTATATTCACACACACACACTGACAAAGCATACTTTCATTCACAAATTGTTTATCTATTAGGTGCTTTACACTTGTTTAACAATTTAGTAGCTAAACGAGCTAAAACTACAGTGTAAAGCAAAAAGATGAAAATAAAAGATTTTTATTTTATTTTTGAGAAATACAGGGTGCGCCAAAAGAAACCAAGGGGTGCAAAAGTTTAATAACTTTTTTGTTTATTAACTGTTTTTTATTTTTTCTTTCAGATTATATAATATACAAAATGGAAATTTTTTTACACTAAGTATGAAAAATGATGTCTCTTAAATGACCACCGTTTTCAGCTTCGCACTGATGGGCTCTTTTTAGAGCATTTTCCATAACATCTTTCAAAACTTGTGGCTGTAGCGTTTCAATTTCTGCAACAATATTTGCCTTGAGTTCAAGGATTGTCTCTGGCTTGTTCACATACACTCGCTCCTTCAAAAAACCCAAAAAAAAATAGTCGGGTGCTGTCAAATCTGGCGATCGCGCTGGCCAAATAATTTCCGAATTTCGAGAAATTATTCGCTCTCCAAAAATTTGATTTAAAAGTGACATTGTGTCTCGGGCAGTATGGGCAGTGGCTCCGTCCTGCTGAAATCACATACCAGGTCTGTTTTCAAGAGAAGGACGTAAAAAATACCGCTCTCCATTTACGGTTACAGCACTTCCATCTTCATTCTCGAAGAAGTAGGGCCCAATGACATTTTCAGATGTGATCCCACACCATACTGTACACCTGATGGGGTGCAATTGGCATTGATGAATGGCTTTTGGATTTTGAGAACCCCAGAACCTACAGTTCTGCTTGTTAACAAAGCCATTCAAATGAAAATGAGCGTTAAAATAATTGATCTCTGGTTTAAATAATAAAATTCTATTGTTCTGGTTCTCTGTTCAGTTGTGAACCTCTCCATTATAAATTCTCCAAGTGTTGTCTATATAATCTGAAAGAAAAAATAAAAAAAATTAATAAACAAAAAAGTTATTAAACTTTTACACCCCTTGGTTTTTTTGGCCCACCCTGTAGTTACTAACATAACATTTAAATTCAATAAAGACATTTTTATGAAATTCTCAAGTCTATGAATCAAATGGCTTTAATTGAAAGCGTTTCAGGTACTCCTATGTCTATTGATCTGCTTCTTAAACTTTTTTAGGGGACACATTCACAAAAGCCTTTTTGTTTAATAATTGATTTCTAAATAAATATCTTCTGGAACTTATTTTTTTAACACATATTTACTTCACACAACCACTTTTTTACTCCACAGTAAAAACGTTAATTCTTTTTTATTCTGTATTTTTCAAATACAATAGGAAAGTTGTTACTGACTGGTACTGAACTATATTCCCCAGACTTTAATTATCATTTTTGTTAAAATACAGTTGCAGCTTTTGCTGTGTTTTAATGATTGTACTTAGTGTTACAAAGTGTTAGTCGTTTTTGACCCATATCATTAAGTGGCAATATTAGCATTTCTATTACAGAACGTTGATTGAAGTAAAAAAAAAGAACAGTGCCAGATATTCCTACGCACTGTAAAATTATGAATTAGAAAAAAACCCTCTTAGCATTTTCATCTGTACTTTCTTTATTAACAACCATACACAGAGGCAAATGAGAAAGTAATGAATTAAATTTTTAATGAAAACGTTATGTTGAAAACTGCTTTATGATATAATTTTTACAAAAGTAACAAACAAAACTTTTAAAGTTTACAGTTTAAATAAAAAAAAAAAAACGAGATTTATATTAACTCAAATATGAAGTTATTTTTTATATAACTGAAGGGTCATTGACATTGCTGCTTCTTGAGATAAATTATTGCTAGACAAGTTAAAGAAATTAAAAGCGCCATAAAAAAAAATAATGTGTTTATTGCTATGACCAACCATAATAATATATTGAAATTTTTTTGTAGAATAACAATAAAAATTTATATTTTTGCACATAACCTTTTTTTTAATAATTTATATTTACTAACTCTGTTTCCGTGTGATCTCCTAAACCACCGACATTTTGAAATGCTAGATATAAAGGGTGATTTTATAGACATATGGAACCTTAAGTTGGCATTACTGTTCAAGATGGCGACCCATTTAACAGCTGTCAACTGATTTATTCTCAGTTTGGCTTGGCAATTCATCATGAATAGACTCACGCCTGGATAACGCTTGCAAATAGTGCAAAAAATAGGCCCAAAACGAGATTGCCGTTGTTCCCGATTTTCATAAGAGAATTTTGTTTAGCGATGAAGCGCACTTCTGGTTCAATGGCTTCGTCAACAAACAAAACTGCTGCATTTGGAGTGAAGCTAATCCTCAAGTGTATGTCGAAACACCGTTACATCCAGAAAAACTGACTATTTGGTGCGCTTTATGGGCTGGTGGAATCATTGGTCCATACTTCTTCAAAAACGATGATGGCCAGAACGTTACAGTCAATGGTGATCGGTATAGAACCATGATTACTAACTTTTTCATTCCTGAATTGAACAACCATGATGTCCAGCAGCTGTGGTTCCAACAAGATTACGCAACATGTCACACAGCTCGTGCCACAATCGATTTATTGGAAGACACGTTTGGTGACCGCCTAATTTCACGTTTTGGACCTGTGAATTGGCCTCCAAGATCTTGTGATTTAACACCGCTAGACTACTTTCTGTGGGGCTATGTAAAGTCATTGGTCTATGCGGATAAGCCACAAACGCTTGACAATTTGGAAGACAACATTCGCCGTGTTATTGCCGATATACGACCACAAATGTTGGAAAAGGTCATCGAAAATTGGACGTCCAGATTGGACTACATCCGAGCCAGCCGTGGCGGTCATATGCCAGAAATCATATTTAATATGTAATGCCACAAGATTATCTTTCGGATAGATAAAATTCATGTCAATCGAATAATCCATCGTTGTTTTATTGCAATTTAAAGTTATATACGTCTATAAAAAACACCCTTTATTTGTATTTTAGATACTACAGGGGGATGATAGGCTTGCAATATGAAATAAATAATTTTTGTGCTGAATCGCCTGCAGTAACCGTAGTAAAGGATAGCCCAGTAGGAGTGTACTTTTTCATTTTAAAATAAAAACATGGATATTTGACAGAATTTTAATTTTTTTTTTTGATTGAAGAGAAGACATTCTCTGACTAAGTTAGGAATAAAACAGCCGCGCCGGCAATTCGTTCAATAGCTAATAACGCAAAGTAAAACCAATTGCATAAAAATCATCTTCTCCGATGAAGCATAATTACACAAAATTGTCGAGTTTAGCGCTCAAAAACTTCTCATTAAATCATGAAGATGAAGCCAAGATTGCCGTGAATGTCAACGGCATTCCTTACATGGACATTACATCATAGCTCTTGTCATGGATCTGGACACCGCAAGTGCATGCTTCGTAATTCAATAATTCAATTGTCATTAAATTAAAAGAGCGATCTTAAGATAGAAATTTTTTTAATTAGTTAAGAATCAAAAGACTTAAAACACCCTTCTTATAAATAGAAGACTTACGACATATACTTCATTAAAAGATAATGAAAGAAATGAATTTATTACACTATGATACAAAAGTTGAGAAAAAAATTATTCAGGGCCTCTCATGTACAAATAATTTTAATTGTAATAAATAATTGTAGCTTCAAGGATGCACAATGATGATTATTCCCGTATTCTAATTTCATTATAAATTCGTGTAAATACTTTAGCTAACAAATAAAAAGCATTCCCAGTTGATGACACATATGCTGCCGATGAAGATCATAGATCAAACAAAGCAAAAATATACATGGAGTTTCAATAAAAGAATTGTTATGGGATTATTGAATAAAACAAAAATGAACTAAAGCGTGAATAATATTATAAATTACTCATTAACGTAAATTCACAGTTCGATTAAAATACTCTTAGAAAATATCTTTAGTTTAAATATTTTATGTCACTTCGTAAAGTGATTTTATTATGATAAATATGGTGTGTGTGTGAGAAACGGGTTTTTTAGATTTTTATATTAAAACTTCTTTGTTTCCAAGTACATTTTTATCATTTTTTCTTCTGTTTAAAGCAACGAAATTGTTATTACTACCTTTTTTAGCTATGTTCTTTTCATTAAAATAACTTACATCAAGCATGTCTTTATTTTCTATATTAGCATTATAAAACTTAGAAAATTATTTGATATTCAAATTTTTAATCGTTCATAATATTAAATTAAGAACACGTTTGTTTGTCTATGAAATAGTTTTTTGATTTCTAAAAATATCTGTTGCTATGCCTTATGAAGTTTCTGAAATGGCTGCTTCTACTAAACTAAATTTTAATAATATGTAGCCACAAAAAAATATTATTGTTAAAAAACTATTAACATTTAACAACAGCTGATGGCTTGTTTGTTTTGTGTAATTTATTTGGGTGGCATGTGAAAACACCCAAAGAAATGTGAGTTTTTTTCCCCAAATATTTACTTAATAAAAAAAACATAAAATAAATCTATTTTAAATCGATATGACCTAGATGTAACAGCATTTTATAAAACATAATCGCGAATAGCAATGAGAAACCATGTATACATTAAGCTCCTTTCATTATGACAAAACCTTTTTTTGCAAAACTATAACAATAGAATTTGAATTATATGAACGTACAAGTTTCTCATAACTTTTGACAAAAACTTTTTATATCCTCAAGTAAGCCAAAGCTATTTTAAAGTTTGAATAAGAAAATGCATTCAACGTTAAAGTACAATTGAAACACACAAACGCTGTTTATTAATTAATTTCTGTAATAAATTTAAACATTTTGTAATTGAATTTAGAACAATAAAAACTTAAACTAAAGCCTCATAATAATAAGAAGGTTTTCTTAGAATTACATATCAAGATTATTGAAATTTATGCAATTTAATTTAAAATTTATATTTCATAAATATTAAACTTTTACTATTGTGTATTTCCTTTCTGTATAATGTTGCTTTTTTTAGTTTCCGACCATTCTTTTGATATCTATTACCAACATCATGGTTATAAGTTTTATTTTGATTGTTTTGATTTTTAAGGAAATATTTTCTTTTTGCAGCATTTTCTCAAAAATATATGATGAGCATAAAACACAGCGGAAACCACATACATTTTGTCATCATTATAAAACTGGCTTTTAACAGAATTATAGAAAATAAAGCAGACAAAAAATTAATATATTTATTTTCCATTGAAAAGTAAATTGAAGAAGCTTAGAATTTAATTTTTTTCAATAGTAATACTTTTTCAGCCGAATTAAGAAGTGTGAAATGTGCGTTTAAACTCAAAGGCTATATTATTGATGGATAAGTCATATGGAAGTTCGTTAGTCGGATTTTAAATCAGTTATGCCAAACAAAATATTATTTAAGTGTTGGAATTTCTGCTGATGACGAATAATGAAATCTTTTATTGTATAGCTGCAGAGAGAAACTTTTCATCTAAAACAGTTTCAGTAAGTTAATAATTGAACTGTTATTGTTGAAAGTGTTATAAGTCCACTTAAAAGAAAATGAGTTAGCATAAATTTTACTAAGGTAGTATCTATATCTTACTATTATAAAATTAGCGACAACAAGTTTTTTGATATGTGGACTTATACCACTTTCAAAACTAAACGCTAAATTAATGTTAGAAAATTTTTTAAATCTTTTTTTATTGCCTCATTTAAAATCGTTGATCAGAAAAATAAAAAAAAAACTTGATGTATTCGAATACTCACTCCATTTAAGTTCGGAAGCTTAGCTATTAACTAAATATTTCAAATTATTTTGCAAATGTGAAAAAAATACTTTTAATATAAGTTCACACAGAAAACAGATTCGATTATGAGAATTTAATTTTTTACCAGTCAAAAATTCAATTGAAATAATTAAACTTTTTAGTTATAAAAATCGAAATTGGTTAATCTAGTCAAAAATCTCAATAAATTTTTAATCAATATTACTGTTTTTTATTTGAAACAATTAAAAAAGTCAACTTTACAACTGAATTTTTAATTACTGGCAAATTTAGTGTTCTCAACCAAAGTTGTTTTCTCAGTGTAGATTTAAAAATTGTGCTGTGTAGTGAAGTTTCGTCAGATATTCCATGAGTGGACATCAAAAACTACGAGCTCGATCTGCTCTAGATGAATTTGCTCACACTATTTAATTGATTATGAACAGAATGTAAATAACTTTAAAAACATAAAGGTTGTATGAATAGAGCTTATTGCTTTAAGAAGGGTTTATTGTTTTATTTTATACTTATGAAAGTCTCGTATTCCTTTTCAATATCAGCACTATTTTAATAATATCTGTTGAAAAAAAAGGTTTTTCTTAAAGCTTCGCTCCTGCAAACCAGTATCTGAAAGTAATTTCAGTTTTTCTGTACTTCAAAAATGATTGAATAATCATACTTGGTTGACTTTGAATAATCAATTTGTTATAAGTCAAAAACTTAACAAGAAAACGCGATCTTAATAAAAAGCGTTCTGAAAATTGAAAAGAAATCTTGTTATTTACTTTTTAAAGTTGATTGTGTTGATATGTTTTTGTATTTAAAAATTTACAAACAGCCTAATGTTTCATGTATAACTATTCACACTTGATGTTACTTTGATTTTAAAACCAAAAACTACAAAACCACAAAAAAAAATCTAAACCATAATAATAAAAATATTTTGTTGTTGAAAGTTGTTGTTAAAAACGGAAATGTAACAAGTTGTATCTTTTTGTTTTCCAATTGTATCATGTTGCACAAAACACATACAATTTCTTATTCTTACCCAAACTTTTGTATATGTATTTTAAATTGTAGTTATGAAAATAAAATACATATTTTTCTAACTTTCTTGCTTCATTTTAAGTTGTTGTCATTGTTTTCTTTTCCATTTGTGCTTGTAATAAAATTGTTAAAATTTTTTTTTCGGAAATATAAACTTGATTGTTATGTTCACACAACATACACTTTAAGATTATATGAGCTTCAATTGTATGTCTGAGTGGGAGCAATTTTTTTTTACAATAACCCACTTGACCACATCTTTAAGTCCTTATCGCAGCTGAGAGTGCGATATGTGTTTTTTATCAAAATAAGTTTAGTGGTGTTAATTATCGGCAAAAGCCTCGAATAATTTAATTTGCTCTAAAAGCCAAGACTCTGTTAAACAACTGAAAACACTTTTATAGTTTTAGCATCTATTGATGACAACAACACTCAAAGTTTAATATATTTACGTTATGTTTTTATCCTTTTATAAATATGTTAAATTTATTAATGTTCACTATTGTAAAATAAAACACACAAGAAGTTCAGTTTCATAATATTTATTGTAGACACATACTTTTATTACAGCCGTCTCAAAGACCTTGTTTACTGTTTAACGTCTCTACTAAAACTGATTATGTCTTCTCAGCATTGTTTTATATAGCTTATTAGCTGTGCCTAGAACCTTCTACTCACTGCTAGATGTCAACACCTGTTTCTAGGTATATCAAGTAATAGAAAAAAGGTAAACGAACATTCTTAGCCCAGCTAATTCTAGAATGCTTAAAACTAACATGAAATCTATACACTAACATATTTTACTTTATAACTCACACACAAGCATTAAATATTCAAATTCTACGTATTAGCTTAAACAACAAATTGTTATATGTACATAAATAGAGTTTCTTATAAAATCTAGTAACAGTGGGACAACAACATGATTTTTCGTAACAATATACTTTGATTCATAATATCACGTCATGATGATATTCTGCAAGGAAGATATTTGAAATCAGGTTTTATCCTTAAATTTTTTAGCTGCTAGAGCTAAACAACTGTTTTCGCCAGTTATATTTTTATTGGTCACAACTCACACAATGTTTTGGAAATATCAATAACAATTTGGTTATACGAGTATATTTCCAATCAACGCTACTCACTCATAGAGTCAAGGAGTGTTCTTTTACTACTCTTTAATTTTTATTTAATTTTATTTTTTCACTTTTATATTATCACTCTTGTCAGTTGTAGAAAATCTTTTTTTTTTTTAATTTTTTTTGATTTTATGTTTTTCATATCACTCATTTACTTCAATTGTCTTATAATTAAAAAGAAAATTTAAAGTTTGCAATTTTTCTAAGAAATAAATTCAAACTGAAAACGAAGAAAATAACTTCTAGATCTAAGATTCAGTTTCAAGACTGTCAATTTAAAAAAATAGATTCACATAACTAACTATTTTAAAAGTTTTTATTTCACAGCCTGGAACTTTTAATGGAATTCATAATTTTTATTTTTTGCACTATTTTTTTTTTTCAGCCAAAAAGCTTATAATATGTTTTATAAAACCCTTACTCTCTCAATCTGTGCATGCTGAATGGAATCTAAATTATGTGTGTAATAACATTTAAAAAATAAGACCTTGGAAATTATCCTTTCAATTTATGTACTCGTATAACAATTTTGTGTCATTATTTTCAAAACAAAGCGTTAACACACGTATACATCATCCATTAACTCGGCTTATTTATGCATGTGTTAATACTAACCATTAAATTTTAAAAGTAAAACTTCTAAAGTAATTAAAATATAAAATAAACTATTTTTTATTACATCTATTGAATCAAATTTCGTTTTCATTGTTAAACATTATATAGTGAATGGAACTCTTTTTTAATGCATAAAAAATTGTATGCAGCTGTTTTTATTAAAAACTTTGTCCGAAGTAGCTTAACAATAAAAAAGCGGGCTTGCAAAAAAGGGGGAGCACCCTTAATAACAAAAACAGAGGAGGGTCTCATGTATGTCTTCTGCTGTGATTCTACCTGTATATGTGAAAAATATTCAGAAAGAAAGCGCTAAAAAGTGAAAATAACAAGCAGTGGAAAATAGAGTATTACGCAAATATCAAAACAAAGGGGCTGACTGAAGAGTCCGTCTGTACCCAAACCACTTACTAATTCTAATGAACACAAGTAGCATGCCGTCAATAGTGCATTAAATCCATGTAGGTAATTGTAACATAAATAAAACTCTGATCATCCAGTGCAGGGTAAGGGCAGATAAGGTGTCCCGAAATATCCTTCTCCTCTTGCCCTAATAACTTCTACAGTAGTCATTTGATGGCAAACCATTTCTCCTCGCATGTTGAAAAAACCGCAGCGGCTCATTACTGCTGCCACCACATTCCTCAACTGGGCGCTATAGTGATTAAATAAGTCTGCGAATTCTATCAAGTCTAGGGAGTATCATTCTCACTATACTGCACGTCCGAGGTATCTCTGCTCTAAATTGTGACACGATTGCATCAGTAATTTAGTAAGCATCCGAAGAGTTCACTTAAAGCGAGGAGTTCACTTAAGGCCAATAAAAATTTTTCGACAATGCTAGAAGTAAAAGGTGATTTTATAAGAACTATCGGAAATTTAAAAAAAAAAACACATAAAATTCAGAAAAATGCATGAAATATTTATTTGGATCGATAGTTGGGTCGATATAATTTAATGTTTGAAGATTATTTCATGCAAATGTTGGCCACGGCTGCGCCTCAAATGGTCCATCCGCTTAGTCCAATTTTGGCATACTCTTTCTAACATTTCGGCCGGTATCTCACGAATAATGTTGGCAATGTTGGCTTCCAGTGCGTCAATCGAAGCGGGTTTGTCCCTATAGACATTAGCCTTAACATAGCCCCACAAAAAATAGTCTAGAGGCGTTAAATCGCACGATCTGGGTGGCCAATTGACTGGTCCCAAGCGTGAAATAAACTGTTCACTGAACTCGCCTCTCAATTAGTCCATTGTTTCGCGTGCTGTGTGGCATGTGGCACCGTCTTGTTGAAACCACATGTCATGCAAGTCAAGCTCTTCCATTTTGGGCAAAAAAAAGTTTGTTATCATCGCACGGTAGCCCTCACCATTCACAGTAACGTTGTGATTCGCATCATCTTTGAAGAAATACGGCCCAATGATGCCGCCAGCCCATAATCCGCACCAAACGGTTGTTTTTTGTGGATGCATTGGTAGCTCTTGCAATGCTTCTGGCTGCTCTTCACTCCAAATACGGCAGTTTTGCTTGTTCACGTATCCATTCAACCAGAAATGAGCCTCGTCGCTGAACACAATTCTTCGATAAAAAAGTGGATCTTCATCTAACTTTTCAAGAGCCCATTCACCAAAAATTTGGCGTTGTGGTAGGTCGTTTGGCTTCAATTCTTGCACCAGTTGTATCTTATAAGGCTTCACACCCAAATCCTTCCGCAAAATTTTCCACGTAATGGAGTAACAGAGGCCCAATTGCTGCGAACGGCGCCGAATCGATAATTCACGGTCATCACCAACACTGGCCGATACGGCTGCGATATTTTCTTCAGTTCGCACTCTACGTAAGCGTGTTGGTGGTTTAATGTCCAACAATGTAAATTTGGTGCGAAATTTTGTTACAATAGCCCGAATAGAAGCCTCAGTAGGTCGATTAAACTGACCATAAAATGGAAGAAGCGCGCGATGAACTTTCTTAACAGAGCACGCATTTTGGTAATAAAATTCAATAATTTGCAAGCGTTGTTCGTTTGTAAGACGATTCATGATTAAATTATAGACCAAACTGAAGATGTTTGACAGTGACACAAGATACAAAACGTGTGTGAGCTGTCAAAACTATTGGCAACACTAGATAATAGCAAAAAAATCACTCTTTATGTTATATTTACAAACAATTGAACAGAAGCAAAAAATATTAATTGAGCTGACAATGACAATGCGAATTTCTCAAACACGGCCAAGTTATTTGTTGCGAACCACAATAGGGACATAAACAAACATTTAAATTTAAAATAAATATTCTCACTTGAAGCTTAAAATGTTCAACAAATTATTTTGAGTTATTTCCGATTTATTATTATATCATAGGTTAAAAGCATTTTGAGATAAACAAGTTATGATTTGTGATATGTTTACATTCATTGTCAAATTAATGATATTAAACTTATATCTATTGTATTTACAAGAAACCATACGGGATGCTGCTCAAATTAAGCTTTACTACAAGAGTTTTTACTAAGAAAACAGTGGCAAGCATTTCGAAAGTAATATATTTAACGCGCAATCTTAAAATACAATATACTTCATTATTAAATTTGGCTTTAAGTAAAATATAATAACAAACAAATTTAACAACCCTCTATTCAAGTACTTTATTCAAGTAAATAGCCATAGAATGTTTCTTTTCATTTAAATAATTTTTTTATATGGAATTTATTGTAAAACATATTTTAAACGATTTGTTATTCTCAATTTCTCTCCTGAGTTCTTAATAATTTACCCAACCATTTTATTTTTGTTTTCATAAATGAATAAATATTTTTTTAGCCACAAACTTTACCGTTGAAATTTCAGTTTCACTTTTAACCTCTTTTTACTTTTATTTATTTTTTTAAAGCTTTAATATCATTTATTAAACAATTTTTTCTCGCTACAATAAATACCCTTTTAATAAAAATTGCACACAGATTAAAATTTGAAACAAAGTTGAGTGTTTAACAACATTCTATTATGTTAAAACAAAATATCTAAAACACATATTTAAAAGTTGCACACAAAAAAGGGTTAAATGCTTAAATAATTATTAAATTATACCCTATGGTCATGTATACAATTATTAAATATTTTTAATAATATTAAAAATACTCGTGAATAAAAAATAAAAGAGGAATGTTAGTAAAAATTTTATTTTTTAAACTTAATCTTTATTAAGTTTTTATAACTAAATAGATTAAAAATATTTAACGGTTTTAAACTAAAACTTATGTTGAGTGTTTAGCTAGAAGTTTTCAAGCTTAGTCTTTTTTTAACATCAACTTAATGTTATTTATTTAATTAAATTAATAACGCAGTACAGTAAAGCACAGTTAAAAAAGATTAGAGTAATTGATGAAGTTAAAATTCTGCTACACCTCTGATTAAAAGTTTTTCGATTCCTTTACAAAAAAAAAAAAAAAAAAAAAAAAAAAAAAAATAAATAAATAAAAATAAAATAAATAAAGCCTGATAACGTAACATTGTTCTTTGCATTTTCTTTTAATTTTATGTGAAACTTCTAGTTCACACTACCCTTGTCATTATTTTAAGATTTATTAATCGACCTCTATTACATTTTGTGATATCATTTATTATTTTATTGTTTATCTTTTTATGTTAGAACATTAATTCATCACTTTTAATCCTATCATCAAACGTTATTAGCAATAAATTAATATGAACCCTTAACAAAATTTTACGTGCATATAAAAGTTTGAAGACAATATTCTTGGTTAACTATTTAATGCAAAAAATTTATTTCATACAGACTACTGAAAACTTATATTTTGAGTATACAAATCCAAAGATTAAAATTCTTTTATTTTGATTTATTTAATAAACAAAATTACTTCACAGCACTCAGACTTTTTAATATTTTTTTGTGGAAAAGAATTAATTTAATAAATATTTTATTATGGGAAACCAAAATTTTAAAGAGAACGTATTAAAAAATTAAAAATATTTTCTTAGGAAGTATGATTTGCTTTGAATATAAGAAAAATTAAAATTATTCATTGCAGGGAATATATTTAGCTTTAAAATGTAAAATAAAATTTTTCTAATGTTGAAGAAGTATTTGATTTTCCAGAAAGATTTTGTTTTAGTTAAATTAATTTTTATGAATTTATTACTTCAGATAAATTACGAAGATTTGACTGCATATCTGAGAAGTGTTGAGCCAGTAGCGACTTACTCGTCCTTAGTGCTTTTTTAATTCAAAGACACGTTACCTTTCTTTCACTGTTGCATACTGACTGCCTTTATTTATCAATCTTCATCTTATTGTTACAATTCTTACAATGTTGTATATAATAGTAGTAGAGGTACTACTATTGACAGGGACGGCACTACGGAAGCTGAAAAGAAACATTTTAAAATTGGCTATATAATTGTTTACATTTTATATATTTGACAATAAATACGAGAGAAAACTTTTAGTTCTTTATTTAGCAGGACATATTCCATAGTTTCGTGATCAAAAATATTTCGGCATCTATCCATGCATACAATATTGTTTAGAAACTACTTTTGAGATTTAATTTTTCTTTTTATATGTCAGAAAGTATTCTTTGAACACGATTTTCTATAAATATACTTCTAGCTACAAAATATCAAAAAATTACAAAAGCGTTATCGGATGTTTTTATACCCTTCACTGTACGTAATCAGGGTATATATAACTTTGTGATTCTGTTTGTAATTTCTGCGCCGTACATGGGACATACTATAAACTATATATATTCTGAATCCTTATGAATAGCGGAGTTTAATAAGCATTGTCTATCTGCTTGTCTGTCTGTCCGTGTAGTCGTTGAAATCAACTTTCAGAAGAATCTAGACAACATACAGAAAATTATAGCATGTCAAACGGTCAGTTATTGCTGTAAGACTATTACTGTTGAAATTCAGACAGATAGGCTTATAAATGGCGGAGCTATGAGTCAAAAACCAAAACTACCTTTTTTTTGACAATTTTTTGAGTAAGTTTTTTGTGTATTTTGTCTAAACGAAGAAACGGACAAAAAACGTGGTATGCAATTTTGTTTGAAGTATAAGTCATAATACCTGTGTTAAAAATGAAAGCAATTGGTCTACAAATGACCAAGGAATATCAAAAATACAGCCGAAATTTTAGATTTTCATTAATTATAACTTTGTTTTTATGCGTTTTATATCAAAATTCAGCTGGATGGGTCCATAAATGGTGGAGCTATGAGTCAAAAATAGCGATTACTTCTATTTTTTGACCATTTTGAGTGCGTTTTTTGCGTAATTTGTCTAAACTATAAGACGGACAATAAAACGTGGTACGCAGTTTTATTACGAATAACTGCCGTAATGTCTGTGCAAATAATCAGAAATATCGGTCCACAAATAGAACAGAAAAATCAAAAATACCACCGGCATTTCACATTTCCATAAATTTTTGTTTTGTTTTTGCTTCGTTTTTTTTTTGTGGAAATTTTTTATTGCCTTGAGTAAAATAGTATTATGAATACAGACATCTTTATGAAAAAGAGTTCATTAAATCTTTCTTGATAATTAAATATGTCTCTCTTAAAAATTTTTAATAAAAATTTTTAAAATTAAATGAAAATAAAATTTTTTTTTTGTTTTTCTATTTAATATCTTTCTTAGAATTTCTTTTTTTATTAATTTAAAAATTTAGTGGCTGCAGACATTTTATTGCTTTTAAAAATGAAGTTCTCAGAAAGGATTGTTTCTTAGAGCTCGTTAATTTTAGTCGTATTATAAAAATTAATTTTTTTATTTAATACGACCTCAAGCTGAACAAAGTATGCGTTTCAACTACATACCTACTTTTTTTGAAATGAGTGAATATAAATATGGTTAGTTAAATATGTTTTCACGTAATTTCTCATGTTTTTTAGTATTTGTAAATATGTTTTCAGTATTTTTGACATACTAAAATACAAATGTGCATAAATACGTTGATTTCTCTAAGAGATTGCAAACGAACCATAGAATATTACGGGTTGGTACACATATCATTTTAAACAAGAGGTCGTCTAGATTTGTAGTCTATTGTCCAAGTACTCCGAAAAAACTTTGCATTATTTTTGAAAATTTTTTGAAATTCCCTCTTACCCCAGTACTCTTCCTCAGAGGGATTTTTATCATTCCTCATTTTGGCGAGGTACCATTCCCAAGTTCGCAACAGAAACATACTGAAACCAAACTGAAATAAAATTTATAAGTTCTACGCTTTCTGGAAGTGTTTTAACATTTACTGTATATTTCTTAGTTTTTATTCTATGATGCAAAATGGAAATTGCCAAAACTCTTCAGAATTACAGCTCTGGAAATTAAAAAAAAATCTCCGCTAGGCTACTATTAAAAACACTTATTTAATATTTAATGACGTAAGACGTATGTATTTGATAAATAAGCCATTAATACTGAAAATATTTACGAATACTAAAACGCGTAATGGAGTACGTTAAAACATATTTAACGAGCCATATTTATCTTCACTAATTTAATTTTAACTATGGTTCTGATTTTATAAAAGAATGTGGAAAGTGAAAAACATTAATATTTCGCTAACACAGTGAAGGGTATATAAGACTCGGCATGGCCGAATTTAACTTGTTTAATAAAAGATTTACTTAATTACTTATTTAGTATATGACAACACTTATCTTTATGATAATGTAGTTATGATATTTATGTAATATCAACGTACCTTTTGTCAGTCTTTCACACAATACTTTAAAAATTTTTCTAATTATTCAATACACAAATCAACAACTGTTGTACTTGCACATAATTTTTAACATTCTGTTAAATAAAATGATATCATCTGTTTTGATAATAATTGAAATTATTTCATGTATAATATTTTTTTTATTTTTTAAATAAATACACAAGCAATTGATGGAAGCATTTAATTAAAAACCAAAAATATCAATATGGTTTACCAGAAAGTAGTAGTACCAATAAATAATTCAATAAATAAATAAAACTGCAGATGGCTACCAGTATATAATGCAAACGTTATTTGATAATATATGCGTGTGCAAATGCAAAAAAATTCTCACCGAATCAACTGATGTATAAATTTTATTTTAAATATTTCAACACAAAAAATTACAAGCTTACGAGGAAAATAATTGTATCGATATAAAATAAAATAATAAAAAAACCATTTGGGAGCAGTAAAATTTCATTAAGTAATTCAAAATAAAATTTAGGCGCTTAAAAATCAGCCAGGCAATTACTGGAAGTTAATACAAATACGATTAAAATTCAGAAAGTATTGAATATTTGACAAAATAAATATAAAACACACGATTGTTTTTACCAGGCAAACCACAAATATGCAATTGCATGTTTTTCTATTACATAAATAATAGAGAATTTGTGGCTGATTTATTTGTATGTTCCAAAACTTACATTTTACGAACTTTGACGTAGATTTGTTAGTGCATATTTTTGCATATTCTGTTCATTACAGCACTTTATTGCATATTTCTGTTTGAAGAGCATGTTTCTGCATTTTTTTTTCTTTTGGTATTTAAAGAGCATAAATTTAAAACAACTTTCGAGCATTTGAAATTATTACGTAAACGTTAATAAGGTGATTTCATATGTGGAAAAAGTTTTTGTAAAAGCTCCAAATAGATCCGACATTTTAAAAGATCGGGTACATATCTTCCCTTCCATTCCACCTGAATCGATTGGGGAACATGGCTTGCTGCGGTTAATTATTATGCCAACAATTATGAACAAATATTGCAAGTTCCATTTATAATAAGTGCTATAAATAGGTGAAAAAAATTAAATAATATTTATTTCTGCAAATTTTGGCTTCATTGAAAATTTTATAAAAGACTTACAAACAAGTAATTCCACATTGATTGATTAGTATGGCGCAGCGTTTCCAGTAGCTAGAAAAAAGTTAGATTTCCAACAACAAAAAAACGCTAAAGAAGGCTAAATCACGCAAAAAAAAATAAGCTAGAAAAAAGATAAAAAGCTACAGCTTTAAATTTAAAAATTTCTTAATTCTTTATTACATTAAAAATCTTAATTATAATTATAATTTTTATAAAAAATGAACAGCTGATACATGTAAACAATTCAAACAAATAAAAAATTTACAATTTAATATTATAAAATATTTTTAAAAAATTTAATAAATGTTACGAATTTTATAGACCATTAAATAGCACATAATATAAATAAACACATTTAAAAAAAACGTATAATAGGCGAAATTATTATTATTTTAATTTTATTTTTTTATTTGGATAGTTTACGACCGTTGTACTGTAAACTGTAAAAAAATTAGCTTGCGGAAGCCACCTATCAAAGCGGCTTCGATCAGCTGTTTAGGCTTAGCACAACATGTTGACTTTAGATAGCTAAAATATTTTATGATGGAAAAAATGGTAGCAAATACGCAACTGTTAAGTTGAGCGGAATTGCTCAACTATGTGTTTCTAAGACGGCAAAAAGATGTAAACGGAAAACTTCTTTATTAAACCGGTAATTTATGAATATTCTTTTTTACTTTCTGTTAGCGTTCTTCTTCTAATAATAAAAATCCTACAACGGCAAAAGTGATTTTATTTCACTGACACTAATTATATATTTTATATTAAAAATTTTCAATAAAAAACACGTTTTTATTTTTATTTAAACGAAAACACTACGATTTACCAAATTTGTTATCAAACATGTACATAAACAATTTCATACAAATAAACTAATGTATAGAACAACTAATTCGAACATCGGTTTTATTTGTCTTCGAAAATAACAAAAACAACTTGGTTTAATGACATCAAATGAAACCAATATTTGTTTGCAAAACCAACAATTAGCAAAACCGACTTGGATTCTATGACAGCCCCGAATAATAAAAATGTTTTAATTGATTAATAAATATTTATATTGCTTACGACTCAATATTTATTTTACATTTTACTGTAAATACGTATTGGATTTTTATTATTTTTATTTTTGTATTTTGAATATTTTTCTTAGATTTCCGCACTGTAATCTCTGATGTAGAAAATATTGTAGAAAAAGAAAATATTTTTAAATGCTTACTAAGTTTCTAAGAAAATCTTAATTTTTAAAACTTTTTACTTAGCCAAATTGAAATTCTCATTTGGTTTGATTAGTGTTAAACGTATAAGTTCAAGACTTTTTATGAAAAGTATTGTAGAGTGGCCTAGCACCAATGAAATCGCTATGTAGATAGATATCCATCAATGGTAGAGCATTTAAAAACAAATTTTTTTATGAACGCGCCCAATGTCATTTTCCACATGGCTTTAAATACTTATGAGAGAATTCAATTATTTTTTAACTTCAATGTTACTTAAAATTCCTTGATGTAACAATTTTTTTTTTTAATTTTTAATGTTATTTCTTTTCTGATATTTCGATTGCTTTATCATACTCAAAAGCGATCAACCTCAACATTACTAAACAGTAGTACTAGTTAATTAAATACTAAATGGAACAATTAATTAATCAATTGGGAAAATTTTTATTTTACAAGTTAGAAGCCAAATACTTCACTTCACTTATGAAATTACCTTCGTTCGAACAATTTATCAATTTACATATCAAAGTTTTATCGAAAACAAGGCTAAATCTAGCCTTAAAAAGGCTAAAATGACAACGTTGGTAGGCGTATTAAAAAAATTTTAAAAATGAGAGATTGCAGAACAAAGCTTAACATTAACATTTACTCGAGAAAATTATATAAAAAATCAAAAGGCGTAATGAAATAAAATTTATATGTGACTATTTGTCTTCCTCAAAACCAATTTCGAAATATGATGATAAGAAAATATTATCGTTTAAATATGCTCAACAGATAATTTTCGATGTATACAAATTTATTTATATACAATAGACAAAGCTTTTTATTTGAAAAAAAACAAAACTAAATATTTTGTTGTTAATTGCAATAGCGGTTACCAAACTGTCTTATTTATTAAACATTAAAATATGCACTTATGTACATATTAATATATATTCAGATCTCAGTGAAAATTGAATTTTTGTTATTTTCTTTTTTTGTTTAAGTTTTCATTTCATTTAGGAATAAAAATGTTAATGTTTATTAGCAAACAAGTTGTATTTGTTTTTTCTTTGGATATTTAGAGCATATTTTCAGGTTTTTACAGCATTTTTTAAAGCATATGTTTGGTATCCCTGGTTATTATTATATGTCAATGTTCGTATGATGACAATTATACTCACAATCAGCTTTGTTATCGGCACGTAACATGATGAAACATTGAATACCCTTTTAAGTCGGGTGTCAACTACTTAATAAATACTAGTACTCATTTAATATAAAAAAATTTTATATAGAAAAGGCGTATTTTATTAAAAAGAACTATAAAGAACTTTTACAAGTATTTATTGTAGACAGGTGTTTCTATTTAGATGTATTTAATGGGCTGAAAAGTCTAAAATTGTACACTAAAAAAGGTTTTTAAAATATAAATGAAAAGTTTATATGAAACTCTGAGATAATCCAAAATAATTAAGTACAAAGGGAGGCAAAGATCTTTATATATGACAGTAATGTCTTTTTTAGTATTTACCATGAGCAAAATTGTATAGCTTTATTGTATAAATTTTAGTAATTTTTTTACTTTAAAACATTCTCAATATAAGCAACCGATGATTCATGCATCAGATAAAAGCATCATATCTCTAAAGCACAGATTACTTTTTCATAGGATTAAGTCAAATAATTAGCAGCTGTTAATATCTACCCACGACAATTGAAAACCCCTTAATTACAATTAGTTCATACAACAATATACCAGTAACTAACAATTTTTAATTCATTTTAAAATAAATAACATTTTATTACGCTTTTATTTTTTAAAATTTATTGCAAAATTGTTAAATGATGGGGCATATGAATTCCATAATTTAATTGCATTTTTTTTCAAATAAAAATCTTCAAATAAATGATTTATAGTTGTTTAATATATTTGCATTATTGATGACATTAAATAAATTGACATTACTTACATATTATATTTTCATCAGCAAATTAAACAGAAATATAAAATGAAATATATTATTTTGTAAAAATGTTCACACAGTTATAGCAACGCGGTATCTCAACTCGTCAGAGAAAACAATAGTGAGCTAGAGATTCGTACACAGGAAAAAATGTAATTCATTTCTATAATTTTTTTTTTTTAAATTTCCAGCAATAAAACTTTTTATTAATTCATAATACAAATTAAAAAGGACTTTTTAATTTTTTATTTGATAATCAATATTACTGAATCAACAACAACAATGTAAGTTTCAAATTCATGTATCTAAATATGTATATTTTTATAGAAAAATTGTTACCAGTGACAAATATTTAACAATTTTGTATCATGTTATTGAAATCCAAATTTTTTTCAATAAAAATTTTTTTCTCTTTTTTCTTAAACCTTAAATTTATTCGCCTAATTAAGAGTCATTCATCATATATCAACTATTTTCTACAATTACTCATTAATATACTCGTATATACATAATTCTGCTCAATTTTTGGTTTCTCAATTTCTATGATTTAAAAAAAATAATATTTAAATCATTTCACTTGATGTATTTTATTTACTTAAAGTACAAATTTATCTTTTACTTATTTACATGATTGAATATAAATTTACTAAATATTCTCTATAAATAACAATTTAAATTTATTCATTTCCGCATTTCAAACACAAGGAAGAGATAAAATTTAAATCCACCGCTATATCGTGGCGTTTTCCTTTATGAGTAAAAGTTTTTTTTTAGTTTTTTTTTCTTTCATCTTTAAAATCTAAATAAAAGAAGCAGAATGTACAGCACAGTTCAATCCAATCAAATGAAAACTATACATTTATCGCCAACTTAAATCATGAAATAGTAGCAATTTAGTTTTATCTATTTTATTTCTTGCTTTCCTTGTTCCTCTGTCTTTTTCCTTTAATAATGATCATCATTATACAGCTACAAATATATTATACAGTATCTACTTAAGTATGAACGAACACACACACACACATGCTTTCTCAAAATGAAATGAATAACATAAAGCCATGATAACAAACACATTATTGAAAGTATTGCTTAAGGATATAAGTTTGACTGTGTATCGATTTATGCACAGGATAGACTTAACAGTTCTTAGTTTCGGTACAAGTATTTTTTTTTTAATATAAAAAAATAATTATTTAAAAAAATTTTTTTTTGTAATCAATATTGAGCTTCATTTGCTGCCAACCAAAAGATCTGTTCCCTGTGCCAGACTGATATCTCACATGAAGCCAAATAACTATCTTGCAGTCAACAAGTATTATTTTAAATATTACTTGTTTTCATATTCTAGCCCAAAAAACCGAATTATAATACCGCTTATTATGTTCAGGCAAGTAATTAAGTTGACTTTAACTCTTCTATTTGATTAAGTGGTCTATTTGCGAATATATTTTTAAAATTTAATAAAATATATGTTTTTTTTTTGTTGTTTTTATTAAAAATTAGCTTTATTACCAGTTTCGTTATAGTAGTCGAGTTTATTGCAAGTCACTCTTTTCTTGATGATACATACAATCAATATCAATGTCTTTATATAAAGTATACGTTGTATTAGTAACGTAACTATCGCAACTGGCTTTACTATCGTATACATTATTCTGCTAGTCAGATTTTTGAAAACGTTGATGACAACTTCTGGCTGTTATTACGGTTGTCGAAGTTGAAGTCGATATTCGACAGCGCCAATATAAAACACGTGAGTAATCATTTTGTAATAATTAATCAAGTGAATACAGTAATGGGAACGTAGAAACAATTTGTGTAGCCAGACTGTTGGCGATCCTGGTATGTTGGGGGATGCACCCCTTCAGGGGTGGCTCTCAATAATCTGCTAGACAAAAAAATTTTTTTTTACAAAAAAGTTTGGGGGTCATAGCAAGTATATAGCTCCTCTTGCAGCTGCTCATGCCGGACATACCTCACCATGCCATCCGTCAAGTGCCAAGATGCAACTATACCTAGCTGTTACTTATATCTCTTACCTTCCTACAACATAACAAAATTTTTTATATTACCGTAATAAGGCCAAACATCTCATGAATATCTCCGCGGACTTTAGACTTAATTCTAAGAATTAATTCTCGATTATTAGTTTATTAGCTGTTATTCACATCACTCCATAAGCAAAAAGTGTAGATATCAAGTAGCAGATCTGAGTCAGCTATGAAGGAACTGACTGAATAAAGTGAACAGACAATCATTTGCTTTAAAAAAAACAGAAGTTATTTAAGCACATCATTAGTGCTCACTGTTCACAAAAAATTTTTGTTCCTGGGGTAATTAAAATTTTCAAAGGTTTTTTTCAACAAAAAAAAAAAATATAAAAGTGCGTGTTTGTCCATCTTTTCCAATATTTTTATCTTGGTTTTCAATAATGAGTATTCTTTTTGTGCTTATTTTTCATTTTATAAAAAAGAACAAGACTTTGTATACACACGTTTAAAATTTCACTCAAACATAGCCCCGTAGATGAGAGGGTAGTGTACTAACGTATCAGTCTAGGAGTCGTAGGTTCGATTCCTGCCTAAACCCTAGGTGTTTTCTCAAAACAAGCAGATTTGTGTTCTTAAATAAAATTCACTCACTAATGAACAAAATTGAACTAACAATGAAAATTAACTAAGAAACATGGGATACTCCGTTTTTACTATCTATGCTATAAAGGCAGTTTTAAATTATTAAAAACAAACAAAAAACAAAAAGGTCAAAAATTAGAACTGACGTTTCAGAGCAAGCAATCTATTCAAAACGTTAATTTTAATTTCCGAAGGATTCAAAGCTATAAGAGCTATAATTTACGAGCGTCTACTGTCTACTACAAAATTCTACGTGGCTTTTTGATTAAAAAAAATTTGGTGTTTCAATCTTAAACGATCTCTGCAGGTTATCTGAGAAAGACGAAGGCAGCAAAGCACATATTGTGTCAATATAATTGGAGCCCGTTTTCGTTACTTAGTGCCACCTGACATGGCGGACACATAATTAAAAAAGTTTTTCAATTCCTAATATAAACTAGGCTTAAGGAAGTAAATATTTGTAATAAGAGAGTAGTGTCACAATTTTGGCCACCTCGTTTCCGCTTCTAATTCTAATTCTATGCAAACATGAAAATAAGCCACTTTAGAAAAGGAATTTATAATTATTTACATTAAAAAATAATAGAAAAATAAACTAAAGAAAACTGATTTAAATAAATTTTGAGGCTGCCTCAGTAATAAGTTAGTGTATATTTATGTCTGTGTACGTGTGTCTTAAAATGTATAAGTGTGTTTGTATTAAAGTGCTGCACAATACTCTTTGAAAGTCACATATCACTGCAAATATATTTAATATTTTATAGTAAAACGTGCTTGTAAGCCATTCAAGCTATGCTTGGGCAGGGTTCTAGTTCGTATATAAAAACTTAAACATTTATGTATGAAAGTACACATGTACGGGGAGATGGTATTAATTTGAGTCCATGTATGTACAACAGACTATTTTTACTTGTTTGAAAATTTCTTATATTTCTACTAATGTGCTTTTACTTTATATTTGGCTTAATGCCATAAGCCTCAATGGCGACATTATTTTAGGCAAATATTGTTACAGACACACACACATACTAGAAAACGTAAAAATCAGTGAGTATATGTTAGTGTGTGTCTCTGCATGTGTGTGCACATGTGATTATCTATTTGCTGTTTGAAATTATAATTTTTGCAAGCACTTTAGAATGTTTGTATATTTTATAGTTTAATAATTCTTAAAGTAGGTTAACGCTTCATTTAATATTGGAAATAAAAATTTAGCTTTGATATGTTAAACTTCAAACTATAACTGCATATTAAAAATGCCTTTAAAATGTTATTTAAAATTCATGATTTCATATCAAAAAGCATTCAATTACATTTGCAACGTTTTAAAAGTCCCAATCCTTTATAATCAACAAATTTTATTATAATTGTCTACAGATAGAAAAAAATTTATGCAAATATAAATGCCTCTAACAACTAATTATGTTTGTTCACTATCAAAACAAGTGATATGTATTTGAAAAATTATATGAAAGAGAGCAAAAGCGTATACAAGGATGGCAGAGCAGATGTTTTCATGGATATCGGTAATTTGACTTTCATTTTAAGATATTGTTTGTTAAGAGTTTAAGAGTTTTTAAACTGATTTTGCCATTTAGTTTTAAATCTTTTCAGAATTTTTTTTATATTTTTATGACTGCTCTGTAGACTGATGAGTAGTATATACTAGCCTATCAATCTAAAGGTAGCAGGTTCGAGTTCTTTTTAGACATTCAGAGCTGATAGTCAAAAGCAATCAGTGCTTTTTAAAAAAATTTAATTTTAGAATTAATTTCTAATATTTAATCAATAGCGGGCGAATTTGAAAATATAAATATTTGGCCACTACAATAAAGGACATAGAAGTTTAACTTTTTTTTCCAAGGGAGTGGAAAATAATTCATGCACAGGCATGAAAAAAAGCTGAAAAAAATGATTTGCCAATAATACTAACTAAAAGCCTTTACCCAACTTTTGTATAATTTCGCTTTTCTCTTTGTATATCAAATATGCACATCTCCCTTTTTTTGCATTAGCAAATGAAAAACTAAATATCAGTAAGATTATTATTTTTCATAAGATATTGTATTTACACGCAAAGAAAAAATATGGTTGATTGCTTCTAACCTATATATTTTTAAATCAAAGATTTAAAAATAGCTTTCAACTGCAGATGTTGCGGTTCAACCCCCGGTCAGGGCAAGAAATTTTTTTTTAAATTTTTTTTTTAATACATACATATTTTATTATATATAAACATTTTTTAAAAATAATTTTAATATGAATTTAAAAAAATTTTAATTATTATTTTTTGTATAAATAAAGTTTTATTTTATTCCTCCATTGATTTTTCTTTTTTATTATTTTGTATTTATTTATTACATAATAAAGGGTGTTTTTTATAGACGTATAGAACTTTAAATTGCAATAAAACAACGATGGATTATTCGATTGACATGAATTTTATCTATCCGAAAGATAATCTTGTGGCATTACATTTTAAATATGATTTCTGGCATATGACCGCCACGGCTGGCTCGAATGTAGTCCAATCTGGACGTCCAATTTTCGATGACCTTTTCCAACATTTGTGATCGTATATCGGCAATAACACGGCGAATGTTGTCTTCCAAATTGTCAAGCGTTTGTGGCTTATCCGCATAGACCAATGACTTTACATAGCCCCACAGAAAGTAGTCTAGCGGTGTTAAATCACAAGATCTTGAAGGCGAATTCACAGGTCCAAAACGTGATATTAGGCGGTCACCAAACGTGTCTTTCAATAAATCGATTGTGGCAAGAGCTGTGTGACATGATGCGCCGTCTTGTTGGAACCACAGCTCCTGGACATCATGGTTGTTCAATTCAGGAATGAAAAAGTTAGTAATCATGGTTCTATACCGATCACCATTGACTGTAACGTTCTGGCCATCATCGTTTTTGAAGAAGTACGCACCAATGATTCCACCAGCCCATAAAGCGCACCAAATAGTCAGTTTTTCTGGATGTAACGGTGTTTCGACATACACTTGAGGATTAGCTTCACTCCAAATGCGGCAGTTTTGTTTGTTGACGAAGCCATTGAACCAGAAGTGCGCTTCATTGCTAAACAAAATTCTCTTATGAAAATCGGGAACAACGGCAATCTCGTTTTGGGCCCATTTTTTGCACTATTTGCAAGCGTTATTCAGGCTTGAGTCTATTCATGATGAATTGCCAAACCAAACCACCGAGCAACCAGAGGTGTCAGAGTGCAGATATAGTATACATTTTCTTTCTGTCTTTTTTGCACGAACTCAAAATTTTTATTTTGTTTTGCTCCCGTATTTCTAAAAAATTTACACTTTCATTATTTACATTTCGTAAACATGAATTTTAAAACATGAAAATTTGTGTTTGTTATCACTTTTACATTAAATTCCATACTTCATAACAATAAACGTATATATAAGAATTTCCGGCATATGCATTTTCATTACGGAAATAACTTTTTAATTAATGTTTATTAAAACAAAATATTTTTCATTTTGCTTATTTTCTCTTATTCGTAATATTAAAACACTATATCTGCCTCTTACATACAAACTCAAAATAAAAAGCTGAGTTTTTCAAAATTCTAACCTCAAAAGTTTCATCTCTGGTTGCTTAGTGACCAAACTAAGAATAAATCACTTAACAGCTGTTAAATCGGTCGCCATCTTGAACAGTAATGCCAACTTAAAGTTATATACGTCTATAAAAAACACCCTTTACAACGGGTTTGAATTTATTTTTTTTACATTTTAGTTGACTCTACCAGGGCTTGAACTTGTGAACACTTAGTTAAGAAGCATTAACTCGCCACTCCACCACTTCAGCCACAAAGCTCAGTTGAGTTTGAACGATTAAGTTTTTGTTTTATACTCACTTTATTTATATGGTTGCGGAAAAGACAACATAAAAAACAATTTACATTCAGCCATATTTTTATCATTATTATGTTTGCTATGAACATATTTATAGTTTCAAGTACAATTTTATTAAACATAATATGATAATTATATGGTTGATCTAAGACACTAAACATAAAATGGTTAAAAATAACCAGAAATATGTTTATCGTGATCATAATAATGTTTAGATGCTTCAAATTAATAATAATATTTTTGTAAACAACAAACTATGTTTGCGGTGACCATATTCAACCATCTGTTTTCTTTGCGTGTACGTATGTCCATAAAGCATCGGCTTCCAGGGTCTAGGCTTGAATCGAACCTGCGACCCCCAGATTAATAGACTAGCACGCTACACATCAATCTACATGTCATCCATAGCAATTTATTATTTAAGCTAATACGTAGAAATTGTGAATGTATCTAAGGCTTGTGTATGTAATAAAGTTAAATGTATAGTATTTGGATCTGTACTAGTGTATAGGTGACATGTTAGTTTTAAGTGTTGTCGAGTTGGGTAGATTTAAAATGACTGTTATAATTTGGTATTGTTACTAGCTTTAGGTAAAATGGTATATAAAGCAATGCTGACATTGCTACGAGTTGAAATTTAGTAAGGACCTTAAACAGTAAATAAGGTATATCATAAACAATAAAGTGTCGTTGTGACAGTTAAAATAGAACTTCGTGTCTATAATAAGTGTGAGAAACTGAACGTGTTGAGTTTTATTTTACAAAAGCTAACTTTAATAAACTAATTGTGTAAAAACGTAACAATATTTTAGAAATTAAATAATTTATGTTAGATAGATGTTAACTACTTTGGTTTTCTTCCTGGTTTTAATTTTGCAAAGTTCTCTCTATATAAATAATACTAATCAGATCAAAGGTGTCTTCTGTAGAGTACTAAGTGAATGAATTTGTCGTTAACTATATCTTCAGTAGATACAATCTCTATATTTGTTGCGTTACATGTACATTTACAAGTATTTACAAATAAAATTTAATCGAATAGCGTATGAAAACTTTAAACGGCCCTATTTCAAAAAATGAATTCGAGATAATATTTCGTTTTAAAACATTTATAGTGTTCTCTACAGCGAATTAATATAATTTTATCAATTTAAAAACGAATAAACAAACTTGTCAAAAGTAAATTAACACTTTCAATTTATTTTCGTTAAGTTGTAATAAATAACTAAAAAAAAAAAAACACAGAAAAGTAAGGAAATAAATTTACTTTAGTAAAGTTGGCTTACCTAAAAAAATAATATTGGAGGTGATAGGTAATTAAATTTAATTAGAAAATATTTAGTACTTGTACTTGGAAATATTAATTTTTTTTAAGTTATTATTAGATTTATTAAAAAATATATGATTTTGTACCTAAACTTAAAAAAATACTAGTAGCACTTGCAATATTTTTTTTTTTTTTTTTTTTTTTTTTGATTTGCCCGCACTTTAATATTTATTTTTTTCAAATTTTTATTCCAAATATGAAAATTAGAGACCACTTTTTAGCCAAATTGTTATTAATATCACTTTACGCCAACAACTCAACTTTGACGTTTAATTAAAAATTCCAGCTTAACTTGGAATGATATTAAAATGAATTTTTTTTTTTGCAGAGAAATATTTTCTGTTTAAAAAATATTTATATTTTTAAAACGATGCGACTACAGAATTTTCATATACCTATATGTAATTCATGATCCATCTTACTTTTTAATTCATTACACATTAGGCAAAGTAAAACTATTCTAAATAAATAAGGTAGCTAAGAAACACTCATCCTTTTATATAAAACAAATCTTTATTTATATTTACTATTAAAATTACTTTATTAAAAAAAATTAACCTAGACTTTAAATTCAACATTATCACAATTTTTTTACTTTAAAGTCTCGTAAAATATTTTTTTTTGGATAAGGGAATAACTGTTTACTTTAAAATAAAAACAAAAAAATATAATATTATCCAATAAACATGGAAAGACAGATCTACATATAAAGAGTATTCAATTTTGAATGTGTACAAGCGTAACATGCAAGAGAGAGAAAGAGAGAGAGAGGGATAGTGAGAACTATATAGCTTTAATTTTGGGTATGAAGATACAAAATTGAGTTGTAGAAACAATAGTTCACAGCGTTTCATTTCATTTTACTCTGCTTAAAAGAACCAATCATTTATACATGTGTTGTTGTTGTATTATTATGTGTGCCTGATAATTGAAATTGGCACATTAAAATTTAAACAAAGTTGATTGGTTCTGTGCATAACGGCATTAGCGTTTCTCTTTCATATACTTGTTGGTTTTGTTCCAATTCAGTTTTGTACCACGAAATTCCCTTTTAAAATGCTCTCTTACAATCATTATTATTTGTTGATTATTTTCTCTTTGACTTATAGAAAACTGTGAGTATTTTTTGTTTGATTTATTTATTTGATCAACAGACATTTTTACGGTATAATGTTTTCTTTTCTCTTTTTAGTGTGTTTACAAAATAATGTTATTTAATTGGTTAGCATATGAAATATGGCTGCTTCAATGCAGCCGTAATGAATTATAATGTGGAAGTTTAGGAAAACGTATTATAAATGCATGATTTTTTATTTTTTTTATTTGTTATAATTTTATTTTTAAGGAAAATAAAACAACATGCGTTTTGAATTTAAGAAGAAAAAATTAATAATTTTTAAAATGAGTTAAAACTGAAAATTGCTTGTCACTGGGAAAATATAAGTAGGAAACTGTGCTCAGTTAATTGTATTATTATTAATTGCTTCAAAGCACCTGAATGGGCTGTAATATTTAATTGAAATTAAATACTGAAAAAAGGAGTAAATTATTTTTTGGATTAAAGGAGTTAATAAAATTTTAGCAGATTAGCTGTTGCAAATAATTATTATAACTAAGTTTTTTTCGTGGTGCCTAAGGTTTCATAGTCAATTTGACTACATATTGTGTCCAAACTTGCTTTGGCCAAAACATCAAAATATAGTTTTCTTATATTTATTAAATCATTACTTTATACGCATGCAACTGGAAATATTTGTAAACTACATGTCAATATGTAGTGCGATAAAATGAGAAGTTGAGAGTTTAGCTACACAAAATGGAATTAAGATAAAGAATTTTTCTCAACTTCTCATCTTAATCGTAAGCTACACAAACATCTTTTTTTCAACTGTCTAAACGACTGCGTCTCTCCCTTTTTAAAGTTACAATCAAAATTTACTGAAAAAAACGAAATATAATTTACTTATAAGAATTTCTTAAAACAAAAATCAACCTTAATTGGATTAATACACATTGGGAAAATTATTGGGTTACCTTATCTTATCCAGTAAGTATTAAACAATTAATTTCCATACTTATCTCTTAGGTTCTAAACCCTAACTTTCTTACCCCGCTCAATAAACCCCATTAATAATATTTGCCCTTGTGCGGGAGCAAATATTATTAATAGTTTCTTTGCTGGAACACAAGGAAACTTTATAAATAAAACCCCCAGTTTTATTCATGGTCCTTCGAGCCGGATAGGTGCCCCTTTTATGGCTATGCCAGTTTTATTCATATTGTATTAAGCTCCAATTTTTTTAAATTACTTTTTAAATCCTAAGTGTGATTTAATATTATATAAAAAAAAAAAGTTACACCATGTAATAACTCAATAATTAACTCTATAATTAAAATTAAAAAATTAAAGGAATAAATTACTTTTAAATTAGTGGATTAAAGCAGACTGGCTGTGGTATTTGACAGGAATATTCGCATTTATACCGACAGTCGGACTGCAATCAGTTCCTTAGCGGCTGTTTATTCGACATTCCAACTGGTCCAAGAATGTCGCACATCCTTAAATAGAATGGCAGAGCATTCGGTGATCACCCTCATTTAGGTGCGTGGACATGGGACTTCAATGGGGAACTGCAGGGGGGATAACCTGGCGAGGGAAGGGTCGAGGCTGCCAGAGCAAAATGCCAATGCGCCCTGTGGCATCCCTCTATCGGTCTGTAAAAAAGAGATCGAGAGCATATTCTTGCGAAAGGCACAGTCCAGATGGAGAGACGAATGGACGTTTAATACGGCGAGGATGATCTGGCCTAGGCTGGATAGCAGTCGCAGTAGGAATTTGTTGGGGGCTCCAAAGAGCCCGATTGAGAAATGTGGTGGCTGTAGTAACGGGACACTGCAATTTTGGCAACCATGCTAGGAGAATGGGTTTGCGTTATAATGACTACTGTAGAAGTTGTCAGGAAGAGGAGGAGGAGGAAACTGTGGAACACCTTCTCTGCCAGTGTCCGGCCCTGGAAGAGCAGTGCATGATCCACTTCGGAGAGCGACGTCTGCAGGGTCTCACTACGCTGTCGAATGCAAGTGTCTACATGCTATATGGCTTCGTTAGAAGCAGCGGTTGGTTTTTGTGACGGTCTCACTCACTTTCTTTCTCTATCTTCTTTCCTCCCCTTCACTCTTCTGTTACTATCCTTCCTCTTCTTTATTTTTCCTCTATACAGGTATCACAAAGGGACCACGTCAGACGACCCAAGTGAGCCCAGCTCTTGTTTTCTTTCTTTTCGGGAGAAAGTTTTTTTTTTAAAATATTAAATTTTTTCAAGAAAATTATAAAAATTGGTTTCTTAAAAAATTGATTATAAATAAAAAATTAATAAAACAATAACTTTTGTTTTTAACATTAATACTGGTATATGATACAAATTAAATGATTCATATTTAATGAAAATGCATTAGTAAGTTCTAAATTTTTTCAAAATTTACCTGATGCATCTAAATCCCTATCATATACATTTTTATTGACATAAATTGTTTCCAGAAATTCGTTGAGTGCAAGTTGCTTCTAGAAGCTTATAACGTCTCTATAAATTTTTTATATTATTTTTTTTATAGATTCGATTTTACTCGTATTTAACACACATAATTTTTGTTGTTGTATGTAAAAAAACAACATAAAAATAGTGTGGGAGTATTTTTAGTATATATTAGTTATTTATTAATTATTATACAAAAAGATTAAGAGCCACTATTACAAGTTACCGACAATTAAATTTAAGATTTTATAAGTCAAATATCAATCTTTTGGCTGAACATAAAATGAAAAATATCGATAAGTTAAATATCTAGTAGCCTGAACTATCCACATAAATGTCGTTCCAAAGTTTTACACAAAAACCTATAATTTGCTCTACAAAATCCTAACTTTAAAGTTGTAATAACCGATCTAATAACAATAACTAAAAGTAGGATGTTATCGGTTAGATAAATGGTTTTTGGTTATTACAAAAAGACTTTTAACATGAACTTTAATCCCCTGATTATGATTCACATTACTTAACTATTTTGGTGTTGTGAATTGTAATTACAGTTTACAACACTTATCTGTTGTGTTGTCTTTTCAGTTGTGTATATTAATTTTCGGCGATTATCGTTCAGAACATGTTGTCTTATGTGTTGTAAAAACATATAAAAATGGACAACTGGTTTTAGGTGTTGTCTCCTTGTTGCGATTAGTTTTTTTGTCGGTTTAAAACTAAAAATGCAGAACAATTTTTAATTAAATTGCAAGGAATGTAATTTCAGTGGATTTTTTTTTTTTGAAGATTTTTATTATTTTATTTAAAATGCAACAAACAGTTGGCTGAAAAATTGCATCATATCATCGCCTCTACTTCCTTACAACGACCATCAGCAAAAAAAAAAACAAAATCCGGATTGACGGTTTTAAAAAATTAGTCTGTTTCACCAGCGAAACCATTCTCGCTTATGTGGAACAATTTAAAAAATTTAATTCCAGAAAATGTTTGATAACATTGTATTTAGCAGTTCTAATGGGTTGGAACTGTTCTGAAATTTTTTTTACGAACTTGTGCGCTGCCTGTTTTCTGTGTAATCATTATCGAAAAAAATAGAAACACGTTAATCTCCAAGTTCTTTTTGTTTTATTTTATTCGTTTTTCATTTTTTTAATGTTGATTTCTTTCAACTTCACAGTATTTTGCATGCACATTTGTATTTTTAAGAAAAAATCTACTAACATTATGTCTGAACAAGGTATAAGCGAAACAACACAACATTTTTGTGTTGTGAACCGTATATTAGATTTTAGATATGACAACTTCAGAAGTCATAGACATTGAAAATTTGTTTTTATTAATTCACAAAAATAAAACAATTCAATTATGCAATAACAAATATTAAAATAAAATTTTAAAAGTATAGAATTTGTTAAATATTTGAAAAATAATTATCGAAACCAGACATGCCGTTGCCACTATGTATTTATAGCACCGAAAAGTAATCAGTATGCACAGCAGTGGTGTCACATTACAAATATTGTAATATATATCTTATTGAGAACTTGTAATAATGGAAAAAAGTTATTGGTCATTTTGTTAGCTATATTAACTAAAGTTAATTATAACGTATAAGTAAGAAATTATTGTGCAGGATTTTAAAAGTGTACAATGAGAGTTTCATTACAAAAAGAAAATTAAACAAATTAATTAAATGAGAAAAGAATTTTAAAATTATTCTAAAATTAAAATAGATTATAGCAAACTATATTGAAGAATAATAAACTAGAACATAATATGAACTATAATATTAAATTTGAAAGTGGTATAAGTCCACTTAAAAAACATATAATGAGTTAGCGTAAATTTAGTAGATAACAACTAACTATAGAATTACCACTGACTCATTTAAAAAAATTTAGTTATACCACTTTCAAATATAACAACTCATATGTTCCAGAATAATTTTATATATTAAACCTACATCAAAATAAATCTTTTATTTATAAAACTCATTACGTTGCTTCTTAAGTTAAGAGCATTTATGAAAAATTGCCCTTCAGAAACAAATAAGAAACTTAGATAACTCTCTACGGTGTAAAGTATTGTACTGACATAAAAAATAATTTCAAGCATTAGAATTCTTGTATCAGCTAGAATGAATTTTTATCGAGAAAGTGATGTAATTTTCTCTTTTGTTATCTTTAATTAATATCACTAAATTTTCAGCATGTATAGTATTGTGGGCATTGTAAAGTAATAAATAAAAAAGGCTATACCTATTATTATAGCTTCTACTTTACATATTTTCCTTCACACTGTCTTTTTTATTTAGCTTCATTGCATTCAGGACCAACAATAAGTTTTTTTTTATAGTTCAATAGTTATTTTGTATTCAAACTTTGTGCATTCTATAGCCAGATTTTAATTGAACTTCAAGGGGAATTTTTTCATTAAAAAAAAAAAAATAAAAAAAATCACTTTTCTAATCTTTCATTCATGTGCCTACATGTAAAACAATTTTTTTCAAACAAATTATAATCTAAAATAAAATCTGAACAATAACATGATGCATGCAAATGACTGTTGAAAGGATATATTTTTTTAGAAACAGGCACGAATGTTACGAGTACGATGAAAGTTAATAACTGTTTGTTGATTTGACCCAATAAACATTGAAAGAAGCACAAATTAAAAAAAAAAAAAAATAAACAAATACTGCATTGTAATTTAAAATTAAAAAAAACTTTAAGTGTTGCAGTGAAACTATTAGTTTTTAGATGTGTGATGTAATAGGTAATAAGAACAGTTACAGTAAAAGCCATTTTTACAAATTATTATAACTATAAGATTTCACATAATTGATAATTAGATAGTTACATCATTTTGTTGGTGTATTTTAATAATATTCCATAAATCTATATTTGAAAGGTCAACAGAATGTAGTATTTTAAATTTATATTACCTTTTTGTAAAATAATTAATAACTTTCAACTTTTTGCTACTATTTTTCTTGTACTCTTACATTTCATTGTAAAGTGTAATAATGTTCACATTCCCCTTACATATTTTATGCAACATCACAAAAGGGGGTTTTTTAAGGAATTTACTTCTTGGTAAACACATTCTGTTTCATATCGACGACCTTTTCAAGTTTTTTATACAACTTTTCGCAAATAAAAAAAAACACAATTTTTATTTTCTTCTTTATTTAGGTTGTTAAGCAAATAAAAATTAACTTTTATAAAACTTGTCCATCCATGAATTTTGTTTACTAGTTACCAGTAAACATCATCCTTGTGACCACTTTAAAAAAAAATAATGTAACAAAAAATAAAAATAAAACACCCACATACATATATACTCCTCCTCACGCTCTTACACGCACCGTATGTATACACATAAATTTAATTCTCGGTCAATTTTTTTTAAATTATATTTTCTGACTAAATAAAGTTTTCTTTTTACTATTTTTGCTGAAAAACTATGCATGGTTAAACAAATAAAATATTCTCTGACCAAACAAACGACAATTTATTTCAAAAAGAGGAAATCCTTGATATAAACTCAGTGTTGAGAAGGAAATTTCGTAAAGCATTTTGACAACAATTTTTATTTCCTTTAAATGTAATTTTATAATAAACAATTTGAGGGTCATAACAAATAAGAGCAGCAGCAATACAACGATAAACCACTCTGCATAGAAATAGGAATAACAAATTCATAAAAATTTGAATAAATCACTTGTGCATACGAGTACCAAAAAAAAAATTTTTTTTTTTCAAATTAAATTAAATAAAATGATTTAAGAACATTGACAGTTTGACTTTTTTAATTTTATTTATTTTATAAAAGAGCCAATTATTAAAAAAAAAAAACGAATTGCAAAAAATGCCAAAATTAATTTTCGTCAAAACAAGACCGTATATTAGGATAATTATTATTTTTATAATATAGGCTACCCAAAAGCATATTTAATACAGTTCTTGTGTTCACTGTTCAAGATCTAGGCCTAGCAAAAGTTTTCGTACTTTTCAGAGAGTCAACAAAAAGTTTTTCAGAAGTCTTGCCCTACGAGACTGTAGGGGCAGACAGCCATAACGATGTAGGTTTCGTCATGTGAACCATAAAACCTGCGTTAAGCATTAGTTCCTATCTTACATTGCTTGTATCTAAAACCTCTCGTTAGGATTTTAGCGATTTTCAATGTGATTCGATCTAGGAACCAGTTTCCTAATTATTTGTATACAAGAGAGATGCTAAAGTAAGGTTCTGATTCTATGATCCTAAGAAGGGTCCCTCTGCTGGGTCACCAGCTTGTGCGCTGACTGCCAGTATGACCTTTATGTCTAGGCAGCCAATAAAGCGTGAAATTGTTATGCATCTCAAGTTCATTCAGAGACCATTATAATGGTTGATGAGGTGAGCGTAAAGGTTGCCTGACATCAAGTATATAGTCTTCCCTTTAGTCCTTCTCCTTAAATATTCCGTAGCGCAAGTAAGGCACATTTTATTTAAAAATATTACATGTTATGCAGACAACCTCTCTGCTATTTGCTGAAAATAAAATATTAAAAAAAAAAAAATTATTTTCACATAAATCTTACAATCTATGATCAAAGTTAAAAGTATATATAAAAACAAAAATAAAACATAATTAAAAACATTTTTGCTTGTAACACTAACACTTCTTTTGGTGTTCATGTGAAAATCAAGGACAATTAAGGTAAACATTTTTATAACAAGCGGTGCTACCAAAATTATGAAAAAACCAAGTGCTGCTTTCATTATCAGGCAAACAGTTTTTGTTAGAAAATTTTTTATATAAAAGTTATATTTGAAAAACAAGGATTAAATTTGTTGAATTAAATAAAAAATAAAAAAAAGTTATTATATTAATATAATAATTTTTTAGTTAAAGTCTGCAGCACCGATTAACCCAACTTGTAACTTTTGAGGTTACAATTTTGGAAAACCCAGAGTTTTATTTGAGGTTTGCATGAAGGAGACAGAAAAAAATTTTTTTTTTAAAACAGTAATTAAAAAGTTATTTCTCCAATTAAAATTGACACGCGAGACGTATATGTGTTTTGTTATGCAATGTGCAATTTAACCTAAAAATGATAATAAACACAAATTTTCATATTTTAAATTTCATGCTTACGATATGTAAATAATGAAAGTATAAATTTTTTAGAAATACCAGAGGCCTGTGCATGAAAGACAGAAAAAAATTGTTACTATATCTGCACTCTGACACCTCTGGTTTCTTAGTGGTCTGCAACTGAATTAATACGACTTTCACTATTAAATCCTAAAAAATATGTGTTTGTATGATACCCTACTTGGTTGATGTAACTTGACGTGGTGAAAGGGTCTAGCTTCAACCAAGTTGGAGAGATTCGGAAAATGAGGGAATTAAAAAAACGTGCATCGTGAACAGAGACATCTCCTGCAATACCGGAAGAACTTCCGACCTGCCAGTGTAAACTTCCATTATACTGGAGTTATATGTACATGGACTATTCCATTCTAGTCATTGCACAGTGTTGAAAAACTCATCAATTATGAGGTTTAGTCACAATGACCCCTGCAGCTTAAAAACAAAAATGTTAAAAAAAAAAAAAAACCATTTCAATCTCCTTAACGACGTAATCTTTGCTATTCTAAAATATTTATTGAACATATTTATGCAAATAAAAAATAAATTTCTGTACATAAATCAGTAACTACGCAGCACGAACTGTTGCATCACATTTACTGTGAAACAACATGGTTATGCTTATCATGCTACAACTACAGTGTCTACCTTTGCAACTATTAAATTAAAGAACAACAAAAAAATTTTTTGTCTAACCATGGAATCATGCGGGATTGCAACACTACGTGATTGGCAACTACTTAACTGACGTGACATTTTTGAAAGTGCAAGCAAAAATTTTTAAAGAAGCAAACTTAACTAAAAATACAAAAGACTTATAAGTAAGAAAGAAGAGTTTGATATAACATGAATGTGTGTTAGGAAACAAGTGATTTCATTCTATAAAAACTAAACTATATTCAGTATTCAGCAAATATTTACACATGACATATGCACAAAGATATTTGGAAGACAATAAAATTTATTTTATTTTTTGTTATTTATGTGTGTTGCTGTCGATTCAATTGTTAGCTGTGATAATAAATATAAAAAGCTTTTATTATTCCAACTTGTATTTTAGCAGTTTTTAATTTATGATCTAGAATAAATATAAATTCAAAATCTTATGTGTATGTGGCGAAACAGGGACAAGTGTAAAATACTAAAAAGTTTTTTCAAAAGAAGTGTAATTACCACATTTTTTATTTGGATTTTTTTAAATTTATTTAGTTTTTTAAAAACAGTTAAAGTCTTCAGAAAAGAATACAGGTGGTTGTGATAATTTGCATTAACAGTCTTAATTCAAAATAACTTGTGAACTATCTTCATTTCAACGTGAATTACCTTTAAATTTAAATTTAGCTTTTCCAATATGACGCTAAACATAGTATAGTTAAAAATAACTAAAAATATGTTTAGCTATGTGAAGGTAATAATGTTTCGATTCTTCAAATTAACAAGAATATTTTTAAGGAGAACAAGCTAAGGTGACCATATTCAACCATATTTTTTTTTTTTTTGAGTGTAAGAATTGAATTCATATCCAGTCAAAATCTTAGTTATAATAATCAAAATTTATAGTTGTTACATTAGAAACTCGGTAACGCAATCAAAAACTTAGTTCTCTCGGTAATATTTTGAGCCTTATTGACGAATTTCTCATGTTTCTACTAAAAAAAAAACAATTATCATAACTGAATAATCTCAGATTACTAAAATTATTTCTCAGAAAAGAAAACATTTCATTAGACTAATGAAATATTTTATTAACTAAATCAAACATTCATTGATTTAATTTCATAAACTAATTGAAAAGTTCGTTAATAATGAAAACATTTTCTTAATACATTGATAATATTTTATTAATTCTCATAATTTACAAAATATATCATTAAAATTTTTTAATTTATAACACATTTTTCTTAAATTTTAATTTATATTTTTCTCAATAAAAAAGTTTGAATTTAAATCTATAATGATCAGCAATTGATTTCTTAGTGTTTTCAGTAAAACTAAAGAAATCTTAAATTGTATTTATATTCCAAAAATAAACTTGGTGCAAAAAACACAAAATTACATATATCATATGTTTGCTGTGTTTTTTATTGAGAATTAAAGGACAAATTTATGAAGGTCACTTTCATTATGTTGCTTCTTCTATTGTTTAAAATTTTTGTTGAAAATATTTTACAATTACAAACTTAAAGCAATTTAAATTACAAGTATTTGTAATTGAAATCAGGAGAAACTGCAAAATGTATATGACTATATTGATGCTTCATACATAGATGTTACTTTATAATTTTATAGGCTACTGTGTTTACGTAAATGCATACATAAGAATGTGTGTAAGTAAGTGTTGAATCTGTACAGTTATTGCCCTTTACTTGATAATAACAATAAGCGTTCAACTGAATTATAAACACTCATGATGTTGCATAAACACAAGTACAATAACAAACAAGTTTTCATTTATTTAGAATTTTGTGTATGTACTCGTATGTATGTATGCATAAGTAACTGTGTTTGTTTAGTAGTTTGTAACAACGTTGACATCATCAGCCTTGACATATGAATTCTAACTTTGTGTTTTGCCAAATAATCCAAACGCTAAAAACAAAAAACAAGTAATGTAAATCTTTATTAACAAACATTATTAGATTATTAGCCATCTTTTGTTTGCTAATGATGAGCCAGAATAAGTAAATACGGGCACAAATTTGGCAAGCAAAAACAAACTTGGAAATGGTTTCAATTAAATACGCATTGAAAAGTTCTTTTAAGAACTTTAATTTCTTAAAAGTGTTTTTTTTTATTATTTAAAACAAGTAGTTTTTTGTTATTTATTTATAAGAAACAGCCTTGCCAGGTTGGCCTTTTTGAGGCTAGATTTAGCTGTATTTTTAGTATTTGACATCGAAATTTATGATTTAGCCTCTAGCTTTTTATAGGGTAAATGTGCCAGTAGTCGTCAGCTTAACGCGTTCTCTTTTTTCAAATTGTTACCATTTTATACATGATCATGGTATTACTCTGATATAACTCTGTAATGGTACAGTATTGGGTATAGTTTTAAGTGGATTAAGCTATTTAAAAAAAAAAAATATTTATTAAAATTGAGTAATTTACAGTTTTTTAAAAATACAGTAGTCGGCATATATGTCCCAGTGCTCGTCACACTGTGATCCTATTGTCGGCATATCATTTTACCTGTAAATTTTTTCAAGGCAATCAGATGCCGACTCCAGAAACATGATCCTGTATTCGGCAGGCTTAAAATTACTTAATAAAACGTTCTGCCGACTACTGGCAAAACACAATTTACGAATAGTCGGCACCCAATGACGACTACAGGAAATTATACAAAATTTTTGCGCCTAAGAGCGGCATCATTAAACAGCAAAAACAATATTTCAACTCTTTCCTTTCCATAGAAATTATTAGAATATGGAAATTGTTTCAAATAATAGCTTTAAAACCCCATTGAAAATTGGCCACTAAATTTTTCCTTAGAAAACAAGCACTTCTGCTGATATTGCAGAGAACATATTGGATAAAGGCAAATTATGAATAAATTACTCATTTCAGTAGGATGAACTAATTTGAAATAGTGAGTTAAGTGTATTATTTAATCAAAAATGGTTTTTTATATTTACATTGAAAACTCTCTATTATACCTATTTATTTGAGTTTTAAGAACAAAAATGACGACGACTGGAACATGCCGAAATTAGGAGAGTTTACCCTACCCACTGTAAGTAAGAATTGTAAATATATATAATACGATATCCTGCAGTTCACTGGCCTTTAAAAGAAAAACTATGTGTATCAATATAACATTGAAATTAAAATATCATTTCTTTGTATAAAATTTGAGTTAAAAGAAGTTAAATTCGGCTGAGCCGAGTCTTATATACTCTTATATAACTTTGTAATTCCGTTTGTAATTTCTACACCGTACATGGGACACCTTAAGAAGTATATATATTCTGAATACTTAAAATAGCGGAGTCTAATAAGTGATGGCCGTCTGTAGTTGAAATGTGTAGTAGTTGAAATCAACTTTCAAAAGTCTCTAGACAGCGTACAGAACTTTCAATCTGTCAGTTGTTTCTGTAAGACTATTACTATTGAAATTCAGCCAGATCGGTAGTAAGTAGATTTTTCTTATATATCATATTAATAGTATCTGGACTAAAACTCAGCTAGTTCAGTTGGTTGGTTGGTTTACGTGGCGGCCTAAACGGCTCTCAATTAGAGTCACAAGACTGCGTTTTGAACCACCTACTCGCCAAGACCATGTAGCCATAAAGTGACCCAGATCCAGCGAGTAACATTCAATCAGTCATAATACTTGTGCTAAAAATGAAAGCAATCGGTCCACAAATGGCTGAGGAATACGAAAAATACAACCGAAATTTTTGATTTTCATTAATATCTGCTTTGTGTTTTTTTGCGTTTTTATCGAAGCTGAAAGAAAGTACAGGGTGGGCAAAAAGAAACCAAGGGGTGTAAAAGTTTAATAACTTTTTTGTTTATTAACTTTTTTTTTATTTTTTCTTTCAGATTATATAATATACAAAATGGAAATTTTTTTACACTAAGTATGAAAAATGATATCTCTTAAATGACCACCGTTTTCAGCTTCGCACTGATGGGCTCTTTTTAGAGCATTTTCCATAACATCTTTCAAAACTTGTGGCTGTAGCGTTCGAATTTCTGCAACAATGTTTGCCTTGAGTTCAAGGATTGTCTCTGGCTTGTTCACATACACTCGCTCCTTCAAAAAACCCCAAAGAAAATAGTCGGGTGCTGTGAAATCTGGCGATCGCGCTGGCCAAATAATTTCCGAATTTCGAGAAATTATTCGCTCTCCAAAAATTTGACTTAAAAGTGCCATTGTGTCTCGGGCAGTATGGGCAGTGGCTCCGTCCTGCTGAAACCACATACCAGGTCTGTTTTCAAGAGCAGGACGTAAAAAATGTTCTATCATAAAACGATACCGCTCTCCATTTACGGTTACAGCACTTCCATCTGCATTCTCGAAGAAGTAGGGCCCAATGACATTTTCAGATGTGATCCCACACCATACTGTACACCTGATGGGGTGCAATTGGCGTTGATGAATGGCTCTTGGATGTTGAGAGCTCCAGAACCTACAGTTCTGCTTGTTAACAAAGCCATTCAAATGAAAATGAGCTTCATCACTCATAATCAAATTTTCAATAAAGTTGATTTCATTTCTGGCCAACTCTTGAAATTTAACTGCAAAATTTAGACGTTGCCGATGATCTGCGGGTTTTAATTCTTGGACCAATTGCACCTTATATGGGTATAACTGCAAATCTTTTTTTAAAATGCGCCGTAGTGACGTACGAGACATTTCTAGCTGAGCAGAACGCCTTCTGCCAGATGTTTCTGGTGCTTCGTTAACACTTTGCTGTACTCGTTCAATATTTTCCGCAGTGCGACTTAAACGTGGTCTACCTGTTGGTGATGACGATTAACTAAGCAACGAATCATCGCTTCAGAGGGCGAAATTCTGACGTTAAAATGTCGACGATATGCTTTTTGCGTTAAAATAATTGATCTCTGGTTTAAATAATAAAATTCTATTGTTCTGGTTCTCTGTTCAGTTGTGAACCTCTCCATTATAAATTCTCCAAGTGTTGTCTATATAATCTGAAAGAAAAAATTAATAAACAAAAAAGTTATTAAACTTTTACACCCCTTGGTTTCTTTTGGCCCACCCTGTAGTACGCCGGTTTCTCAAACATCATATTCATAGTATTGTAACCAAAACTCAGCTGGATGGGTCAATGAGTCAAAAATTGCAAATACTCTATTTTTTGACCATTTTTGGTGCGTTTTTTGCGTAATTTGTCTAAACTACAAGACGGACAAAAAAAACATGGTACACACTTTTATCACAAATAACAGTTGTAATGTCTGTGCACAAAGTAAGAAAGATCGATCCACAAATAGACCAGAAAAATCAAAAATACAACCGAAATTTTAGATTTTCATTAAATATTTCTTTGTTTTTTTTTGCGTTTTTTTATCTAAACAACAAAATAGAGAAAAAAATGTATCGACATTTTTTAACAGAAATAGCATTCGTAATATCTTTGCAAAAAAGGAGTGCAATCGGTCAGAAAATGGCAAAGAAATTTTAAAAATACAACCGATATTTCACATTTTCATTCTTGTTTTGCTTTTGCTCTGTTTTTTTATGGACATTTATAATCTGTCATGTGTGCAAAGCTTTGTACACAAAAATATGGAACCTAAAAAAGTGTATGTGTATGTGTATGTGTGCTTTTTAATGCCTTGAGTGTAATAGCGTTACGAATACAGACTTCTTTATCAAAGATATTTTTTTTTCGAGTTTTCGCCCATAATTAATTATGTTTGCTTTAACATACTCGTATATGTAGTAGGTATTTGCAAAATTAAATGAAAATAAATCTTTTTGCAGTCCTATTTAATATCTTTCTTAGAATTTCTTTTTTTATTAATTTAAAAATTGAATGCCTGCAGACATTTTATTGCTTTTAAAATTGAGGTTTCAATAATTTTAGTTTCTTGAACTGAAATTAATTATTTATTTACTTAATTTATGTTATTAATAAAAAATAGGAATTCGAAGAATATTATTTTTATCAATGTTTGCCGTTTCTTTTTTTATAACTTTTTAATTGTAAGTTTATATGACTTTCTTTATCAAAACGGCTAGTTTACTTGTACTATTTACTTGTATTTCGCTCCAATAATATATAAATAAATTTTTATATTTAATAAGAACTTAAGCTGAACAAAATATTCGTTTCAGTTATATAACACTGGTCAACAAAATTTTGTAACAAGAAAGGTACTTACCAATTTGGAATTACCTAAATACCCTCATTTTATCACCGTATTTATTTTGATTCCATCAGTTCTAGTTTTCGTGTTACAGCTACTACCCGTAAAATTTAAAATTAACCATTTTTGTTCCACTTTTGCATTCAGAGATTTTATTTATGTGAATTGTATAGTGTTTTTTTCTATTTATTGAGTTAAGCGACTGTAAAATAATGTCAAGAAAGTGCAAAAATGATCCTGACAGGTTTTGTTATATTTGTGGTAACATTACTTTTAAAACTCAGCGAAGGAATTTGACACCATTAGTGACTAAGCTATATGAACAGTATTTTGGCTTTGCCGTCGGACAGCAAGATAAAGCGTGGGTTCCACACATCTGCTGTGTTACATGTGTGGGTCTTCTTACTGGATGAGGTATCACAATTAAAACAAAAAATAAAATAACATATCCTGACCTGCCTTCTGCTAAAAGACCGATCCCTCATAGTGAGGAACTACCTGTACGAGAACCACCAGAAAGTTATGGACAGGAGTGGTGACGGCTTTTTATATTTGAAGGAAAAGTTTCCTAAATTGAGTGAGGCAAAAATTAAAGAGGGCATATTTGTTGGCCCACAAATCAGACAATTGATGAAAGACGACATATTTAAAGAAAAACTCAGTGATTTGGAAAAATCTGCTTGGGAATCTTTCATGAAAGTAACTTTAAATTTTCTAGGAAATCACCGATCAAATGACTATAAAACTATTGTCGCGGAGCTGCTATCTGCTTATAAGGCTTTGGGTTGTAATATGTCATTGAAAATACACTTCCTTCATTCACATTTAGACTTTTTTCTTGAAAATTTGGGCGCCGTCAGCGATGAACATGGTGAAAGATTCCACCAAGACATTTCTACCATGGAAAAACGATACCAGGGCAAGTGGAGTCCACGTATGCTAGCGGATTACTGTTGGACATTTAAACGAGATGTACCTGAAGCAAAATACAGCAGAAAATCATAAAATTTTATTTAAATTAATACTGTAACATAATAAAATAACTTACTTTTGTTAACAAAATCTCAAATTTTCTAAATTTATATAACATCTAATTACAACAAAACTATTCGTATTGGAAGCATTCTAATTTTATTTATATTATCCATATCCTTGTCCTAAACATAGCAAGACAAAAGTTTTCATGTTACACACAAAAAGTTTTTTTTTGTCGACCAGTGTAATTTTTTGAAGTGAGTGAAAATAAATATGGTTAGTTAAATATGTTTTCACGTAATTCCTTATGTTTTTTTAGTATTTGTAAATATCTTTTCAGTATTTTTGACATACTAAGATACAAATGTGCATAAATACGTTGATTTCTCTAAAAGATTTCCAACGAACCATAGAATGTTACTGGTTGGGAGACATAGCATTTTAAACAAGAGGTCGTCTATATTTAGAATATGTTACGCAAATACTCAGAAAAATCTTTAGATTATTTTTAAAAAATTTTTAAAGCCGTAATATTTTATGGTTCGTTTGCAATCTCTCAAAAAATATAAAATCTCTTACCTTTAACTCTAAAGTTCATTATTCTTCTCTTTCGCTTTCGTTCGGTATCGAAATAGAGAGCCTGACTCTTAATTTATTTTTTACATAAACAAATTTAATTAACTGTTGGCTGATTTTATATTTTACTTTTATGGCATTTTTTTTTTTTTTATAATCAAGAAAAGTTTTTGTGAATTTTATGGTTTAATTAAACAAAACTTACTAACTAACTAACACATTTAAGAGCAAACAATTGGCCAAAGTAAAACCAAATATCTTCTACTGACTAGCTGTAAATTTAGGGGAAAGAAAAATATAAATAAATGTGCAGGTGTTTATCCAACCAAACCAAAGTTAATTAAAAAACTTAAGTTTTAATTATGATAACTAAAAACGTTATTGTGCTTCAAGAAAAACAGTAAAAATAATAAATACGAGTATATAGTAAATAATGTGTTAACAAGCATTTTTTACTTTTTTTTAATATACAAAAAATTGTTGTTTATAAGACTAGTTAGCAAATTTAAAGATTGAGCTCAAAATATGAATTATTTTAATGAATTAAAAAAAATAATATTGAAATAAAAAAAGTAACTAAGTAATCTTATATATTTATAATTATATCTTGAAGAAGTTACACAAAGTTGACTTAAAAGTTAAGAATTATAATCCAACCTCAAGCTTGAAAAAAACTAGCCGTTCAATTTATTTTATAAAAATACTTTTTAATATTTTTTCCTTCATTTTTAATTAAAGTTCTGTTTTCTTATCTTTTCTTTTTTTGTGCAAATTTTTTTTATTTACAATATTTCCATATCTCTCTACTGTTTTAATTACTGAAGTTCACTGAAATGAAATTTTTTTGTGTTCCAGCATAAAGCTATGAATCTTTCTCCTTGTTTTTTTTTTAATCTTGTGTCACATTGTTCTTTGTACTTACAAAAGTGTTTGAGCATGTGTAAACTATCATTTTCATTTCTTTTTTTTTAGCACTCTTATAGTGTAAATTTTTGTAAATGTATACGAGTTTACAATAAATCTTTAATAACTTTCATAAAGTCTCATCTGGCTGTGTTTAGGAGAAGCAAAAAAAATAAAAATAATAATCAGTACACATTTAAGAAGGCCTAAATACAAAGACTACATTTTCATGTAATTCTCTGGAGTAAGTGTTCATAGTAGCTAGTTGTTCTTTCATTACTTGTTTTACTTTCACTTTTTTTAGACTTAATACCTTTTGCTATGTTTACGTTACTTACACTTAAAAGTATAAAATCGGAAATGTTATGAATTCTTAAAAAATCAACACAGCAAACATTACAGAAACAGTTTAAGCAATTTTACAATTTAAAATTAAAGAGAAATCTACTTAAAAGTAACAGAAATGTTTGTGAAAGAAATAGGATTAAATAAATTTGTGTTTGCTGTTACTTAATTTTAATTATTATTTCTATTAACAGACAACCTATTGCTTGACAGCTTTTACAAATGTTTGTTGGTTAAACTCTTAGTGCCAAGGATGTGCGATAAGTATCAATGGTAACATGTGCCAGTGTTTTTGGTTGAGCTTTTAAGAAAATACCTTCAATCAGTTATAATGTTGCAGCTGTTGTCTGTTTCAAGTGTAAGGCGTTTTATATCTGTTCATTTTCCTGTACGTATAACAAGATGCTGGTTGCTAGCTAATTTTAGGGTTTCTTTTTTTATTTACAATCTTGCTATGTAAAAAATTAAAACAATTTACTTAACCTTGGAATTTTACTTATTCCTGCTGTGTTACATCTGAAATTAACAGATTCTTTTAATTTTTTTTATTTTTTAAATAAAAATATACTTGCAGTTATTTAAAAAATAAGTTTTAGCTTTAATGTTTATGTTGCCGCTCTTGCATTTATTTAGAAACACGCTGCATTGTGTTTCATAAAAGCTTTATAAAACAGCATTACATAAAATGTTAAAAAAATTTACGTTTTATAAAAAACTAGAAACTAAGAACAAGTTAAGTTCAGTGATTCCGTTTTAATTTCCATTTCGTGTATGTGTCACTCTTTGAAGTATAAATTCTGGATAGTTGCAGATAGCAGAGTCGCTCATCCTGTAGGCACTAAAATATCTGTTCATAAGATGAGTGAAAGACTAAGAATTTTGACCAATTACTGATATCGAATTGACACCATACTGATGTCGAAATGACCACATACGTTGTTGATACCGTAATGCAATTTTTGGCTCAATGTAGATTGTTCATCGACGTAACCAAATGATTTTTTATTGTCATAAAGAAAATATTCCGCCACAATTACCTGTCTACGTCGATAAAGCAAAAAAAATTTTACATGTGGAAATAAATATTTGTAGAGTTATTGGCGAAGTACTGCCGCATATGTTGAGAATAGTTTGTCAAATTTGGTGCTCCAGAAACGCCAGCAGTAGCGGTCATATGGACGAAATCATATTTACACTTCTTTATTTTATTATTTTTTAAGCTTATTTAATTGTAAAAAAACACACTTTACCTGCACAAAAAAAACGGTTATGAGAATTAAGCTTGTTACCAATCAAAAACGCAGTTGTAATAATCGAAACTTTTAGCAACTATTTTGAGTAGCAGCACCAATTTTTTATTTTCGAAATTTAAAACTTCTATTATCGCAACTGAATTTAATTCTCATAACCGAAATAGTTTCCTCAGCATATGTTAGCTACTCTATTAAGGCTGTTTCAGATTCGGTGTGGTCTAAGTTTTTAGTTGCATACATACTATAGGGCTTGGCAAGCATACTTGAAAGGGCTTAAAAGCAGTTTTAATTAATAAATATTACATATATTTGTAGTGATGTGTGACTTTCAAGTATGCTTGTACAACCCTTTAATACATACCTGCTAAATTGAAAAAAAAAACAATCATTCTCATACTGCAAGTGCACTATAGCTGTATATTATTCTTACAAACAAATTAGATTTGGTTTTTCTTTTACATTTTTAATCGACTTTAAAAAATTTTATAAAGAATCTTCATAGCTCATATATGAATAAGTTTGTAATAAAACAAGGAAAAAAAAAACAAATTAAAAGAAAAATTGTTTATTTAAATTAACGTCAACACTTAAAACTTTTTATAATATCCCACAGTAAAAGTCTCAATCACATGCTGATTTACTTATTAGTTACGTAGCGTAAGACCTTATGTGATTTTAATTACTGGCAAAATCACTCAAATTATATTTCATGTAAAAGAATTTAATTAACATGTTGATTTGTAAATATTTTCCTAATTTTCAATGATGCTTGTACAATTATTCGACTGTGTTTATGTATGTACATAATTATGCATACATGTGATGTGCATATGTATGTATGTTTATATTACATTATTATTACCTACTAAATGAACAGAAATTCATACACATTTATTTTGTAAACAGTCTTAATAAAACAAATTAAAACAACTTAAATTCGGCTGTGCCGAGTCACTGTGTTGGCCAAATATTTATATTTTCCACATTCCACACTGTTCTGAAACATCAAAAAAAAAAAAAATATTAAAAAATTTTATATCTAATTTATTGGCACGAATTAGTGTCATAAAAATAATTTTTTATAATACAAACTCAAAATTAATAAGCCAATTTAAATATAAAAACAAGTTAAATTCGGCAGTGCCGAGTCTTATATACCCTTTACTGTGTTAGCGAAATATTAATATTTTTCACTTTCTACATTCTTCATTAATAGCAAAACCATAGAAAAAATTAAATGAGTGAAGATAAATATGCCGCGTTAAATATGTTTTAACGTAAAACCCGAAGTTTTTTAGTATTTGTAAATATTTTCAGTATTAATGGCTTATTTATCAAATACGTCTTAAGTCATTAAATATTAAATGTTTTAAGCAATAGTTTAGCGGAGATCATCTATATTTGTAACCAACCAATCAAATATTCATATATTACTTTGGATATTTTAAAATTTCTTTTATTTTTTTAAATTTTCATATACTCCAGTGCTGTTGCTCTGAAGGGTTTAGACAATTTCTGTTTTGCATCATAGAATAAAAAAAAATACGAAATTTCAAGTAAATGTTAAAACACTTCCAGAAAGCGTAGAACTTACAAATTTCATTTTAGTTTGGTTTCAGTAAGTTTCTGTTGCCAAAATGGGGAATGATAAAAATTCCTCAGAGTATAGGTACTGGGGTAGGAGGGAAATTAAAAAATTTTTAAAAATAATGTAGAGTTTTTTCTGAGTACTTAGAAGATAGATTACAAATCTAGACGACCTCCCTTTTAAAATGATATACATCTTATCTCGTAATCTTCTATGGTTCGTTCGGAAGTTACTTTTTAGAAACTTGCCGACGAACCATTAAATATTGTGAGATGGGACATATATCAATTTAAAGAGGAGACTGTCTAGATTTGTAGTCTACCACCAAAAAACTTATATAGAGTTATTTTGGACAATTTTTAAAATTTTGTTGAAATTTCCATACACCCCAGTACTGTTGAATTTAAGGATTTTGGCAGTTTCCGTTTTGCATCATAAAATAAAAACTACGAATTTTTCAGAAAATGTTAAAACACTTCCAGAAAGTTTAGAGCCTACAAATTTAATTCCTTTTTAATTTTAGTAATTTTCCTGCCCAAAAATCTCTCAGAAGAAGGGTACTGGGGTATGAGGGAATTTCATAAATTTTTTAAAAATAATGCAAAGATTTTTCTGAGTACTTGGGTGATTACAAATTTGGTGATGACCTCTTGTTTCAAATGATATGTGTATTCTATGGTTAGTTTGCAATCTATTAGAGAAATCAACGTATTTATGCACATTTGTATCTTACTATGTCAAAAATACTGAAAAGATATTTACAAATACTAAAAAACATAAGGAATTACGTGAAAGCATATTTAACTAACCATATTTATATTCACTCACTTCTAAAAATTATGTGACTGAAATGCATACTTTTTTCAGCTTGAGGTCGTATTAAATATAAAAAATTTATTTAACAAAATATTAATCTTTATTTGTGCTTAATTCCAGAAATTGTGTTGGTTTTAAAATTTATGCTTTTACTCATGATATTCTCATAAGTTATTTATTCAGTACAATAAGTAAAAAAACAACACAATTTTTGGAATTAAGCACAAATAAAGATTAATATTTTGTTAAACTTTTAAATTCCAAATAGAAATTATTACATATACAAATACAAGTGCTCATTGTAAAAAAACCCTATGTTTTTCTTTTTATTTTTTATAATTTTTTGTTTTTGTTTTTCATATACTTTTTAATTACATTCAGTAATACCCACCTGGCATTCAAATGTAAAAGAGAAGAGAAGAATAGATATAGAATATATTGTTTTCAATATTAAAATGTTGGTTAGTTTATTCAGTTCAATGCTTACTGAGTTTTTTGTTTGAATATTTGAATCTTTTTGTAACTATTGATTCATAATTCTTATTTAGTCAATTGTTTTTACAATATAAAGGTTATAATGTTTGCCAGAAACGTTGGGAGTAATCTACTGAGGATTCAGAGTAGCGTCTGATGAAATGGTGGACCGATCTTTCTGATTTTTTGCACAGGTTTTACCACTGTTATTTGCGATAAAACTGTGTACCATGTTTTTTTTTGTCTGTTTTGTAGTTTAGACAAATTACACAAAAAACGCACCAAAAATGGTAAAAAATAGAGGTAATCGAAATTTTTGACTCATAGATTCGTCTTTAATGGACCCATCCAGCTGAGTTTTGGTTACGATACTACGAAAGGGATTTTTGAAAAAATTGCATACTACTTTTTTCAGTTTAGATAAAAAACGCAAAAAAACAAAGCCATAACTAATGAAAATCTAAAATTTCGGTTGTATTTTTGATATACCTTGGCCATTTGTAAACCGATTGCTTTCATTTTTAGCACAGGTATTATGATTGATATTACAAACAAAATTACATACCACGTTTTTTTGGTCGTTTCTTCGTTTAGACAAAATACGCAAAAAACCTACTCAAAAATTGGTCAAAAATTTTTATAAACCGATATGGCTGAATTTCAATGGCAATAGTCTTACAGAAACATGTGACCGTTGGGTATGCTATACTTTTCTGTATGTGGTCTAGATTCTTCTGAAAGTTGATTTCAACTACTACACGGATAGACAGACAGACGGACATCGCTAAATCGATTACGCTACTTATAAAGATCCAGAATATATATACTTTATAGGGTGTCCCATGTAGGGTGTAGAAATTACAAACGGAATCACAAAGTTATATATACCCTTCTTACTTCCAGTTAAGGGTATAAAAATAAGAAATAATTGATAAAAATATATACCAATTTTTTTTATTAATTATAAAATAAATAATTAATTTGAACTCAAGAAACTAAACCAAATGAGTTCTAAGAAAAAGTCTTTTCTGAGAACTTTATTTTTAACAGCATGAATTTAACAAAATGAATGCGGGCACTCAATTTTTAAATTAATAAAAAAGGTATTTATATTAAAATAAAATTAATTTAAACTTATTTGCTAATTAAATGAAAAAACTTTATAAAATAGCCATTTCAAATAAAATTAAGTTAATTTAAAATGTTTATTTACAGTTTTTAAACCAAACATATTTAATTTAATATTTTATATCAAATAAAGAATTTCAAATTAACGGAAAAAATCAAAAAGTCCTCTTTCAATAAGATTTCTGCATTCGTAGTTTTTTGACATTTGTAAATGGTGGTTAAATTTTAATTGCCGATGTTGAATGTGAAGTTGCAAGAAAATATTCAAAACAACACCAAAAATTTAATCAAGAAATTAAAACTAAAAATTTTTTTATCATTTTGAATTGCTATAGCAAACAATAAGATATTACAGCATCTGTACATATTGTTTTCTTTTCTATAACTTTAAATTAAAATATTTATCAATTTCCTTGTTTAATACGCATCATAAGCTCCGTTTTTACAGTTCCAAATTTTTTCATTGAATTTGAATTTAATTTATTTGTGTATGGGTCCATACACGTACCATTTTCTTTTTTAATTAAAAAATCAAGTCATTACCAATTTGTTGCTAGTACTGTTACCTCGCCCATGAACGTTGACACAAGCGTAAATTATTTGCTTAGGAGTTTATCTAATTATTTCTAAAGTTTGCATTAAGAGCACTTTTAACTTAATTTTCTTCTCTCAAAAGGGATATATTACATTATTACATTAGTACATATACCTTTTCAAAATGCCAGTTTTGTAAACATACATAAGCTTGTTTATACATGCATGCATACATTTTTAAGCATTAAATGCTGCTCTATTTTTTTTTTCATTATTTTAATTAAGTGCTTGATTGCAATCGTTTATAGAGGCAAAACAGCTAACGCAATCGTAAAATGAAGGATAAACATGAGATTCTTCGCTGTAAAGACATTAATTAACGTTAATTAAAGGATTTAGTCAAATGTTTCTTTTTAATTTGCTTATATTAGAAAAACGAATACTTTTGCTTGTAAGTTTATATATAAACATCATTTATTTAATTTAAAACCTCCAATTATATTTTATATCCAAAGAAACTGCTAAAAGAAATTATTTTATAATTGAGTTCAACTGAAAAATAAATACTTTATTTGTGAAACAACCACATGTTTTTAATAACTTGAAACATGCGTTAGATATTTTTAATATATTTAAAATAATCAACGCTGTCTAGACTTTTGCCATGTGAAGCAATATTTTTAATGAAAGACGTTAAAAGCATGTAAAAGAAATGGTGTTACCAATCATCATTAAATGACCTCTAATTTTTTAAAATTTTTATTTAAAATATTAGTCAGCGGTTATTCTAGTTAGACGTTGTGCTTATCTTACTAAACTACTAACGCTTATTTTTTAAAGTGAATTTATACCACTTTCAAGTATAACAGTTCAAATATAAGTAGCTTTAAATGTCAATTTCAAAGAAGTTTTTTTTTACATTTTTAATCTATTAAAGCTTAACCGGGAAAAAAGAGCCGCTTTATTTAACAAAAACTGTAAAACAAGTTTTAAGCCGATTTAAATAAATGACAGACAGTTTTTCGATTACGGAGTATCTGCTACGGATAATAGCAAATTACCTTAAGAATAGGAAGCTGATTTACAACACGACTGAAGGACTGACATCAGGAGCGGCACAGGGATACGATGGAATACTAAGAGCTGATGTGCCACAGGATACCTTTCTAATAGGATATGCTGACGATATTGCAGCTGTAATCAGAGCTAGGAGTATAGAAGAAATATAACGGATCTTAGACAGGTTATGATGAGAACCAAGGCATGGCTAAACGAACATGGCCTGCAACTGACCACACAGAAGACTGAACTCACTAAGCAAAACATACCACTGGAAGTGGACATACAGATCGGTGAGGAGATTTTACCTACTAAAGGGATATTAAACTATCTGAGGCTAAGGTTTGATCCTGGACTGACATACTCGAATCAAATACTTATGCTGCAGACAAACAGCAGGAAGGCTCAGCCAAGTAATGGCAAATATAGGAGCCCATTACCAAACAGGCGTAAATTTTTATTGGAGGTAATAAACAGCATAGTTCTCTACGGTTGTGAGATATGGGGAGATACAATGAAGATGAAAAACAGAGCGCATATTTTTCTAGCAGTACAGAGAACGGCTACACTACGCATGACCTCAGCATACCGTACCGTATCAGGAGCTGCTGTTCTTGTTATAGTAAAAGTCACAACCATTAACCTCTGTGCGTTAGAACGACGGAGAATATGGATATGAAAACAGAAGGGAAACATAACGCCGACAGATGAGAGCACTTTCCGACGAGAAACTATTCTAAACTGGCAGAGGGGATGGAACAACAAAACAAGAGGCAGATGGACGGCGAAGCTGATACCAGATGTTGGGAAATAGATAGAAAGACGACATGGAGATGTAAACTATTACTTGACACAGATGCTATCGGGTCATGGTTACTTCCGAAAGTACTTACACAGAATGGGCAAATGCGAATCACCATATTGCATATATGAAGAAGAGGACGAGATAGACCACGCGGAGCACACTTTTTTCAGATGCACCCGATGGATTAAGGAACGCAGAGAATTGGGGGACTTAGTTGGCAAAATAACTACCTCAAACATCACTAAGATCATGATGGCGAATGCATCGAACTGGCGAGCGCTGTCAAAATACTGTGAAGTCATTCTCAGAGCAAAAAAACCTGCACTGGATGAAGCGGACTAGACACATAACTGAATATGACCAAAAATAATGAAAAATAGGGGAGTCTGAACGCAAACAGGTAGAAGATGATGGCATGGATAGGCCACATGGAATCCACCCCAAAGTAATGATAAGGCGGTCTCGGGGTGGAAAAAAACAATTCCGAGGAGATGAAGGGGGTTTTTTGTCGGAATGATAACATGGTGAGCCCAACATTGTCCGACCAACCGTGAATGCAGTTTCTGAATACACATGTCCTTTTATTTTATTTAGAGGAATATAAAAACATATATTAGGACCAAAAAAGAGACGTTGCCTGATAAAGGGTTAAAATAAAAAGAGGGTATTTACGATGCCTGAGAGAAATTTATGGAAAAATAGGTTTTTTGTCATTGAAAAAAGAATTCAATTAAAAAATTTGTTTTAAATTAGTAGTAGGTTCAAATTAATATTGAAATCTTCCTTAAGGTTTAGAGATTGTATGCAACAATACGAGTATTTAAAGGAATACAAAGAAATTCAATTTTTTAATTATAAAAAAAAACCTATTTAAATTTTTCTATGAAGAAACGAATGTAACATATGAGTATCTGATGTAAAAACTAGAGAAAAATTTTATGAAACTCAATCGGAAAATATATCTGAAAATGCTAAATCATTGAATAATATATGTAAAAGTGAATGTAGCGTTACGTTATATAATCTACGTTACTTGATGCCAGTGAAGCTGGTTCCAAAGCTTTAGAGCTTATCACAAAAAAAAAATTCTGTTTATAATATTAGTATAGATTTATTTTCATTTGATTTATTTATTTTATTCTTTTTTACCTAAATTTAAAAAACTTCAAAACAAGATCTAAAACTTTTTTATTTTCTGGTTTTGCTTTCAAAATATAAATTTTTATTCAGCACATTTTAAATATCTTGTTTTTAGAGCTATTGCAAAAATTGAATTGATTTAGAGTTCTTGGTGTTGAATTTTTCACACAAACTATTTTGAAAGTTACATAAATTCTTTTTCTTTTTTAATTTTAATTGAAGGTTAGTTGATTTCATATTTTGCAATAAATAAAAAAATATTAATCAAGAGGTAAAACTTAGAATGTAGTATTTTCATAAATTTTTTTTTTTTAATTGAATGGGATACGAGTACAAAAGTATAACTCAGAAAACAAAAAATACTTTAATCTACATATTATATTTAATATTTTTTTCAGCTTGGAAAAACAATTTTTTATTATTAAACTAACAAAAAATAAAAAATACTAAAATACATGAAATTTAAATGATTTTAATGTGGGTAATTTAATTTTATTGTTAACCTCCCAGTGAGATTTGAAATTTGTGTGTTTGTTCCGACATAAGCGTTTGTATAAAACACTTACAACCGTTTAATTCCGGCTCACATAAAAATGTATTTTTTCTTTAATATCAAAAGCAACAAATGCTAAAGTCAGCAATATGCGCTATTGGTATTGCTTATTTGGGTTTATGCATAGGTATTGGAAAATACCACAAAACAGGCACCACAAGCTCTGGCGCTTTGTTGACGTATATGTTTGTATGTTTGTTTGTACATTTATCCCTTTTTTTATACAAAAATTAAATTATACTCTTTTGAAGATTTTTCCACTTTAGAATCTTCGGTTGTGCGAATCAAAAAAAAAAAAAATAATAATAAAACCCAAGTACCACACACTGCTTTTTCTGTGGTTAAGTTAAAACAGTATAGCTTACAACAACCGTTATTAGCTTTTAACCTTTTTGTTATAATTTAGAAATTTCATATTTTTATTTTGTTGTATTATGAATTTTATATTATTAATTTAACATATTTTGTTTAATGGGGGTTTTATATGTTGGTAAATTTTTAACGCTATATTTTTGAACCTTACTGTCACATATACTTTTTCACGTTTAAAATTTTACAAAAGGGAGCCATCACATGAATATAGTATGTGGTCATAACTATAACAATAATTGTCAATTGCTATTGGTGTTTCTGTGAATGTTTTTTACCCATAGATTTCGCAAAGGTATTTTATATTGTTTTCCTTTTCTCTTAAACTGTGTAGTGTGAACTTTATTTTTTTTAAATCAGAATAAGAGAAAAAAAGGCAGGGCTTCCCAAAATTATATTCTTCTTTTTGAAAAGTAACTTTTTTTTTAATTACAAAAACAAACTATTATTCGAAATGTTTCAGTATTATTTTCACTATTTAGAGTTGCAGATGTTTTATTACAACAATCTAATGTGTAAAACGGGAACTGCTTTATATACTTATATCTCATTAAGTTATTTAGAGGACTACAACTTAAAAAGCCCTAAAAGATTTGCTTATAAAATAATTTCGATTCTAGCAAACTCTATTGTTCCCATTGAAATCTCGTTAATAGTGGAATATATCGCAATACAATTCCTAGGCCACAATAATAAAATTATTGAGTTAATTACAACAAGAAGTAAATTTGCATCGTCCTTCAGACGAGTTTAAACGACTTCAGCGATTTATCACCACAGAAGCAGATGTAAGCCATCTGATTCAGACTGTCAGAACTTGTGAAAACGTTGATTTATCCTCAAATCTCAACTACTTGTAATTTTGTATTGTATACCTCAGCAAGTTTTGACGCTGGCATGTATTAAACAAATTACAGGAAATAATTTTCTAACTTCATTAGTGATATTACATGGTATTTTTGAAGATAATATAGCTATCGAGCTCTGAATAAGAGAATAACTTTAATAAAGATACTAATAACAGTCACATCTATATTCATTCTGAGAGCAGGGACTCCATAACTTTAGAATCAGATTGCCATTGGTCTGCGATTGCCCAACCCTTCTTAAGACACTAGCATCTAATAACAGGGTTCAGCTGATGTGGGTATCAGATCATAGTGGATATGTAGGCAATGAGAAGGAAGACGAAATCAGCAGAAAAGCTAAGGCTAGTAGTTTGATTAGCCTACGATCATTCTGATATAATAGATACCATTCGTATTGTTGTTAACAGTACATGTTAAAATTTTTTTACCTGTATTTTTTTTAATTTTAAAACTATGTACCCTACATTCTGCAGACTTTTTTAACTGTATTAAGCTTAGCTTTAGACAGTGACTGGAAAGAGAATCGCAACAAAAATGCTTGTTAACTAGTAGCATCAGGTCATCGAAAACATTCATGGAAGAGAACAACTGATTTATTACGCTTAACTCACAACTGATTTATTACGCTTACGAGTAACTCACATTGTTATGGGATTAATATATGGCTATTTGCAGAGCATTGAAACACTTGTCAAAGAAATTACCTCTACAGGTTATATAAAAAAAAAACTAAGAGACAAGACGACGTAATGGTCTTATTTGAATCTGTTTTTAGAACATACCCACTTAAAGCATGACATGGCACATGACTCATTCAAGGAAGTCTCTGAATTCTTAACGAATACTAGACTATACTGTCATGAGAAATAAATTTGTTTCCAATTAAAGATTTAGTTTAAAAAAACAGTTGTACAGCTAAAAATTTTGCCACAACTAAAAAAAATTTATTATCACAGCCTAATTTTTGATTGGTAAAAAATTGAGTTTACACAACCGAAGTTGTTTTTTGTGTGTAGGGAGGATTTGTAACATTAGAATATTGTCACAGTCGCCAGGTAACTTATTAAAATTCTTAGTATTAATTCTAAGTAATGGTGGCCGCTGTTCCTGAAGATATCAATTGGGAAAGCATGCCTTTAAACCGGAGCAATGACTATATATTTATTTCATGAATTCACTGTATTAAAAATTTTCACAAACTGAATTTTAATAATGTCATGCAATATAAGTTTTAAGTAAATTTTAATAAACAAAAATATTCAATTTATTTTTTCCTATAAATTTTGTTTATGGTTTCAGCAACGGTTTTGATTTAAGCTAGACGGCTGATTAAATGGTCCTTTTCGAGTTTGTTAGTGGCAAACAGCGTTGTCAGGAGTTAAAAAAAAACAAACTAGATTCGCAAAAAAAGGCGAAAGCTAAATCACAAATCAAAGTCACAAAAAGAGGTAAAAAAATTTAAGCTTACGTTCAAACTTTTCTTGATTTTAAATTGCAAACGTAATTACAAAGATTTTAAAAACAAACTAAAAAGCAAAAACTAAAAAATTTAAAAGAAACATCAAAAAAATAGTACTTTTTATCTAATCTTTTTAAAGAGTAGCTAATTCATAATTCATAGCAAAGTACTTTGATTTCAATGCGATTTGATTTTTTTTGGCTTAGAGGATCTTTAATTTGCTTTATCGTAATAAAAATCGCAAAAACAACAACATTAATAAACGGTAAATTTATCATGGAGAACGTCTGTTTTTTTAATCATACAAAATTCTTTTGAACAAAATTTTGAATAGTTTTGATTTAAAAAACAAAGCTACGATATGAAGAATATATTTTTCTATTTCTGAAGTTAGCTTTTCTCGGAATCAAGTTACATTTCAAAATTTCACTCAAAATATAACGTTTTTTAATTTCGGTAATATTTTGCCATCTAACGCAAATGTAAAATTTTTTTATATAAAGAGTGCGACTTCTCAACTTAATTCAACATTGTGCAGACAATATATAAGTTTAATCCAATTCAAGCTGACAGCTTGCAGAACAAACAAACAGAGAGACGTGAAGTTTAAAATAATTGTGTTCGGAGATAAATTTTCTTCAGCCTTAATTAATGTATAATTTGCTTTTCATTAAAAAATAAAAAAAAAATTATTACATACGAGTATTCCATAAGTAGATTATTTGAGCTTTTTCAAGGCTATTTAAAAGAAAAGAAAAGGCTAAGAAAAAAGCTTAAGTGTAAGTCAAAAATTTCGATAGTAAATGCGAGAAAAAAAGGCTAAATCTAGCCTTAAAAAAATTAAATGGCAGCACTGTTGGCAGAGCTTCAGACTGTATACTCTTGGTTGGTTAGCAGAGCCTCGTTAACGACACAAGGAATACCAAGTGAGAATAATAAATAATATATTCTGTATGTTACCTTATAATAGAGCTACGAGTAGGTTAATTAAATTCAATTGTCATAGCCCACATAATCCACGATGGTAATAAGAATATTAATTTTTATTTATTTATTTAAAAAAATTATTAATTTTTAAATAAAAGATCTAAAGCTTAAATAAAGAAATTATTGCTTATTATCGGTATAAGAAGGTCAATTAATCAAATTTATTAAATATCGCTTAAAATGTTTTCAATACATATTCTTTATTTTTCAATTTGAAAACCTATAAAACCGTTTTTAGTTAATGAAGAGATATATGATTGAAATTTAACCGCTTAAAAATAAAATGAATAAATGAGATAAATTAAAATTTAATTTCTACACAATAAATATATACTCGTAGTTTCCCCTATTCATTATTTGTGCAGCATCTTTTAACATTCCATTTGGGTTTTATTTTCACACCTAAAGCTGACCTACTCAACGAACGGTGGTTGGCATTAATAACATTCTGTAATTAACTTAATCACATTAATGGTCGTAATATATACTTGTAATTAACACAAAAAGGCTATAATTAAAGTTACAGCTACATGAGAAATGCAATACAATAAACTAAATCAAGCCTTGATACTCGTAATAAATAGTAAACACTTGAAAAGTTATTTTAGCTTAGTAGAAAATAAAATAAAACAATGAAGGTGCACAAGTTTAAATAAAGACTTTATAACTAAAGCATACAAATTAATAAACAAGAATTAATACTTTTGACTAAAATAAATGCAGAATTGTAATTGAAATACTTTCTTTTATTTTATTTCTTGTTACATTAAATCTTTATACACTAATTTAAAAAAAAAAATGGTTTCTAAAAATAAAATAAAATAATTTGGTTACGCAGTAGTCAAAGAGTAGTAAAAATAAAAACATACACTAATAAAATAAAATTTTATCTACTTAATGAATAAATAAAATGTAGTAAAACAAAACAAAACAACTGATGAGAATGTGTTAAGCTTTCGTTTACAACAATTTTATTAATTGTTACAATTAATACACATCCCTTTTTTATGCTTTTAAAATATACAATGAAAGAATTTCAAAAAATCCTTTATTTATTACTTGGAATTTTTATTTTTGTCCTTTTTTTAAAGATTAGTTGTACTTTTGGAACGTGAAGGATTTTTGTAAAAATTAATTTTATATTTTCCAAACAGCAATTTCCCTAAGGATAAATTTTGTTACCTAATCTGGTTGCATCGTCTGTTTAAGTAGCAAAAAAATAATTTTAATTAACTTATTTTTCTTTTTAATGCTCTTTTATAAAAAGAGATTTAAAATCGCAAAGAAAATTTAAATCTGTTGTTAAAAAAATGTATTTAGATGAAAGATTTGTTTAGTCCTTTCACTAAATGAATTTTACTTGAAAATATTTTTTAATTATGAAAGATTTTTCCACATGAATTTAATCTATTTGGAGCAAGAATTAATTTTAAATTTCTTATGTAATTTACTAACAAATATTATATATTTTTCAGTTCATAATTTTAAAGCAAATATCATATTTAATGAAAAATATTTTTTCAATAACTTAATTGTAAAAAATTGATTGATAAAATTAAAGTAAGAGTTTTGGTAGTATTAAATTAAAATATCGGTATTATTAAAATATTTACTGCTAAATTATAAGTTATCACATAAAAAAAAATTAATATATAATATTCCACAGTCAGACCAAATTCCAAAATACACTATTGTCAAACTTGCAATAAGACTTTTTTCTCCAAAGTACTCACACTCATTATCTACTTTATTATATACATGCTACGAAATATGAAAAACTCATACTTAGCTGGGCTATTGTCAAGCTACTATACAAGTCTACCATCAGCTCTGAACTTAGCAGTCGGTGTAAACGCTTGGTACTTGAGGCCTCAGAAATAATTTAAGTTGCAACGATTACAAATGAGAACATCCGAGTAGTCCAGTCATGGGTCTACAGCTAGCAGATCACAATACAGAAGTTTTAGTCATATCGACAGTGAGATTAGGTGACTGTGAAATTGCTTCTAGGATTTATGATTGATAGCCGCTTGTCATTTAAAAGCAATATTGAGTAAGAAAAGCTACTAGAACTATTGCATTGCATTTCGTAAAAATCTAACTAGGCACAGTAGGGTTGGTTAGACGAACTAATCCGACGAAATATTATCTGCAAGGTGTGCTGCCGTGATCGCGTAAATATTATTGTTTAGCGTTAGAGTACGTAGGCGCCCTAGCGGTGAATCGTGCATACATAGTGATACAGTATATTTAGTGGGCTTCTACGTAGATCACACACCTCTTGCCCGTAATGCAAAAAATTAAAATTCCGTCAGCTATTCTACCGACAAATAGACTACCGTCAACTAGTTTACCATCAGCAACATATCCGTTACTAAAGCCACCATCAACCAGCTTACCATCACCTGAGATACTATCATTTACGTTATGTACCTTCAGCTAGCCTATTGTCAGCTAGGTCAACATTAACTAATCTAGCAGCAACAATAGTCTTAGAATAGACTATATTTACTAAGTTATTGCCCTCATCATTCTGTTTGATTTTTGTATTTTTTAAAGTAAAAATCATAATTTGTATGTAACGGAGTTTTTTCTATGTTATATAATCAAATTTTTTCAACCTTTGCTACATTATAGTTGTTGATACATCTGCACTCATAAATATGTTTTTAAATATATATACTAGAGCACTAAGCAAGCATACTTGAAATAATTTACAAGCATAAGCCCTTCTTCCAAATAATATCAATCTCATTTTATTTCATATCAAAACAAGCACTTCAGTAACAAATTATTTTTCACTCAAGTAAAAATAAGAACCACTAGAATAGAACAAGCAGAACAAAACTGAATACAACAATAATGCAGTAGAACCAGTACTTATTAGAGCACTACACAAGCATACTTGAAGCCACACATCTCTACAAGCTTGTGTAGTATTTTATAATATAAAGTTTATGTGCCTAATGTGTGCTATTGCACTTGTATCCAAGAATCATAGATACAAAATTACGCCATGCGCATGATTTCCCGTTAGATGACGTAGTTTATTCACTGTTTGAAGAAAAAAATGTAACACTTTTCTTTACCATTATGCCTACATTACCTAATAGGAATACATCACGTGAGGACATTTGTGCTACATGCACAAAAAATTTCATATTTATGTGAGCAATATTTTGTTTTGAATTTCTACTTCCCCAAAAAACACGAGTACTGACGAAAATGCAGAGAAAATTTTTCAAAACGTGTCAGTTCTTGTTCTGTTACAAAATTGAACAGAACTTTTTGTTCTACCGTAAAAATGACACTAGAAACTGTGATTTGTTCTAGTGTACCGTATATCATGTACAGCATCTGAAAATCGATTTGTGCAGTTCTTTAGTTTATACACAACTTGCGTATATTTCGTAAGGAATTTATTAGATATTTTAACAATAGAGCCAATCATGCAAAAGAACAATAACGTCTAAAATGCATTTGTCACCTAATCAAAACATATGTATTATATGTCCGAGTATGCGAGTATATGAATATTATGTTACAAAAATGAGAAATATAAAAGAATAAAATAATTATAAACCATTTAATTTTTTTAATTTGTTAAAAAGGTATTAAAATTTTTAGTCATTTGTCCCTAAAAAAAAACAATATTAGAAAAAATCTCAAAATATTAAAAAAAAAATTTAGCGGTTAAATGGTGTCTGTATCTCACTAAAATGACTGCTAACTTTTTTTTCTTAAGTATACTTATAACACTTTTAAAATTAGTTGCTCATATATTTATAAGTATTTAAATCTTTTAGGTTACTGATCCGCAACACACAGCTACTTTATTTGTTATTATTTTACTTTTTTTTTATTTTTCTGCAATTGCTTTCAATGTTGGCAATGTAGTTCAATTATTGTTATTTTATTTTTCTTTGGTTATGGATTATAAAAATTTAAACCTTTATTAAAGTTAGAAAATTATTTTTAAAAAATTACCTTTTGAAAAGGCAAATCTTGCACCAATAAAAAGCCTCAACCAAAAGGAAAATATGTAAAAAAAAATTTTAATAATATTAATGAAAAGAGCGTTATCCTTAAAGCTTATAAAACGCCTTAAGGTCAAATGTATTAGAAGTAAACAAGAACAAATTTTATTAAATGAAAAAAAAGAACTACTTCAAGCATAAAATATATAAATGGATTTTCTAACTCAAACGCAAAAGAAAACAATAACAGCAAAAATTAAGGTAAAATTTAAATCATAAGATTTAAAAACTTTTTCTCTTTCGCTATTTTTTTTATTTCTTATAAAGTGTTTGTCTAAAGATTTTCTTCTTTTTTTTTGATAGCTTTTAAAACAAGATTTTTTTTTATATATTATTTCTCGTACTTAAAATTGGTTGGTTACTTTTACAAGGTAACACAACGAGCCACAATTTTTTATATTCAATTTTACTTTATAGAACAAGTTTAAAATTGGCTTGTTGGGGTGTAATAAAAACAAATTATATATAAAATATTGTAATAATTTTTTTTTATTAACTCTACTCTACAGGGATTAAAAATTTTATATAAGCCGCTAATTCTTGATATTGGAAATAACAATAATAATAGTCTTGTGGTATGTTTTCATATGATAAGTTTTTTTTATTTCTAAAAATAAACTGCAACACAATGAAGTGAGTTTTTAATTGCTTATTTATAATTATAAAATAATTTTATTAATCATAAAGATAAATCCTTTTTTATTGTTCAATAAATATGTGTGCATGTAGCCTAGTCTTACTGAAGTCATTTATTGGAAATTAAAAATATATTAGACTTTGCCCTTAAAAAAAATTGTTTATATTGCCTGCTTATGTCCGTGCACATAATTTCATATCTTTACAAGCACAAACATATTTGTATACGGTTTGCTTCGTATGAATATTACAACTTTTGTTAAAATAAAACTGTGCTTTTTAAAACTGAACACATAGCCATATGAACCATAAGTAAAGTTAAATGCTTCTTGTGTTTTATGCCAATTTGAGTAACATAAATGTTTAATTTTATTATCCCCAATGACATGTTTTATTTATATTTTTATTTTACGTATGATTGTGTATTAAGAAGAGACCATTAAATGCTTGATTAAATAACCCGATCAATTATTGTGCAAACATTTTTACGATATCAATTTTAATACGTTATTTTAGATTAAAAATCATCCACTTTATTGTCGTATACGCTATACGATTGTGTGGTGGGCAATAATAAAAAAAAAACATTTATATGGCTGTACATTTAAATTTTTATTGGCGACAAGATATGTGTTATTATAATTCGTTTCAGTTTATTATATGGATATTGTAAATAAAATAAAAGGCTTATAAAGCTTTAAAAAAAAGATTTCTTTATTCATATCCATTTCATTCTACCATTTAAGAGTTGAAAGAAAGTATCTAATATTGTATCTTTATTTATTACTTTTTAATTTGGCCACTTTTTTATACCCTTCACAGTAAAAAGCTACGGTCACATTATAAAAATATTTGTGGAAATAAGCATAACCCACATGTCATCTACATATACATTTATATATTTTGAAGAAATATGAGCTTCAATTAGTTTAATTTGTTATTAAATACAGCATACTTGCATTATTATTTCATGTAATACAGTCATGTCCGACTGTAAAAATACTTGCCGAAACGTAGTGATTACGCTTATTTCCAAAAATATTTTTGTATTGTGACCGTAGCTTAAGAAATGTAAAGATTGTGTTTCCCTTTGTAATTTCTTAAACGTACATGGGGCACTCTATATAGTATATATGTATATTCTCAATTCTTATAAGAAACGGAGCTGATTTAGCGATGTCCGTCTGTCTGTCTGTGTAGTCAGTGAAATCAACTTCTAGTCAATGTACAGAAAAGTATAGCAAACCAATCTATCAGTTAATGGTTACCTTTTTGGTCATAACTTGCTAAGTTTTCAATATATCGACTTGAATTCTTTTGCGTTGGATAGCTAATGGCATTGGCCTTAAGTACAAATTTTTTTCTGATGGATAGTGCAAGAAAACTTTTTTGTCATTTTTTCAAAAAAAGCAAAGGGGGTAGTCCATGGTTTTTTTTGGCTAAAAATATTTTGTTTGCTCTATTTGCAAAAAACCAAATTTGAGTTAAAGCCAATACGGTTCTCTATTAAACGCAGTAAAAATCAAGTCGATATCTAGAAAAGTAAGCAAGTTATGACCAAAAAGGTAAGTAGTTCTACTACTGCCTCCTTCCGGCCACTTTTTAGTAGAAATGGATACCTTTTTGGTCATAACTTGCTAAGTTTTCAATATATCGACTTGATTTCTTTTGCGTTGGATAGCTAACGGCATTGGCATTAATTACAAATTTTTTTCTGATGGATAGTGCAAGAAAACTTTTTTGTCATTTTTTCAAAAAAAGCAAAGGGGGTAGTCCATGGTTTTTTTTGGCTAAAAATATTTTGTTTGCTCTATATGCAAAAAACCAAATTCGAGTTAAAGCCAATACTGTTCTCTATTCAACGCACTAGAAACCAAGTCGATATCTAGAAAAGTAAGCAAGTTATGACCAAAAAGGTAAGTAGTTCTACTACTGCCTCTTTCCGGCCACTTTTTAGTAGAAATGGTTACCTTTTTGATCATAACTTGCTAAGTTTTCAATATATCGACTTGAATTCTTTTGCGTTGGATAGCTAATGGCATTGGCCTTAATTGCAAATTTTTTTCTGATGGATAGTGCAAGAAAACTTTTTTGTCATTTTTTCAAAAAAAGCAAAGGGGGTAGTCCATGGTTTTTTTGGCTAAAAATATTTTGTTTGCTCTATTTGCAAAAAACCAAATTTGAGCTAAAGCCAATACGGTTCTCTATTCAATGCAGTAGAAATCAAGTCGATATCTAGAAAAGTACGCAAGTTATGACAAAAAAGGTAAGTAGTTCTACTACTGCCTCCTTCCGGCCACTTTTTAGTAGAAATGGTTACCTTTTTGGTCATAACTTGCAAAGTTTTCAATATATCGACTTGATTTCTTTTGCGTTGGATAGCTAACGGCTTTGGCCTTAATTACAAATTTTTTTCTGATGGATAGTGCAAGAAAACTTTTTTGTCATTTTTTCAAAAAAAGCAAATTGCCAATATTGTTGCAATTCTTTTTCCAGCCACTTCCTAAAAATTACCTTGATAGAGCTCCAAGGTAGCCCGCAGAATGGTACTGGGCTAATAAATCTAGCCCTTACAGCAGAGTTTTAAACTTACCTGGTACTTTCATTTCTATAGATTTTCTTCCTCTCTTGATGTTTGTAGCTTGGAAAGCTTGTACCCACAGAATTAATTGCTTATCATCCATTGTATTTATTATTAAACCTGCTTTCCTTTTTTGTATAAAAAATAACAGCACTTTTTGTGGCAACGTGTTAATATTAAATTTTATTATTTTTAGGTGGTTTTTATTATTTTTAGAAAAGTTTTAATCAGTTTATTTTTTTTAACTTTCGTTTGTACGATAAAAAACCACTCTGTCTCAGTTGTTCATAAGCATCCCGTAAAAATGTTGTTAATTCTATTTTATACAAACTTTGCCGTGCCGTCAACGTGATATTATATTTCGATAAGACCAGGAATACACACAGCAATTTTATTTATGCAATTCTTGATTTTTTAAGAGAGAGAGAGAAAAGAGGAATGGAATGGGGTACAAACTTGCTCGTACTCTGCAATTCTCTTTTGTTCTCTCTTCGTATCTTTCATAAAGACGTAAAAAAACGACAATTTTAAAAGATAATTGAGAAAGAATTGCCCAACTAAACTTGCTGTGTGTGGTCCTGGTCTAAGCACTTTCATTGCCTCTCATATAACAAAAACGATTAGATGATAACAAAATCTTGTGGGAAGTTCGGCTAATTTTAGCTTTATAGAAGATGGGCTAAAAGAAATCCCCTTACTGGAAGATGCTCTTATTTTTGCAAATGTTTTGATATTTGTGAACTAGACAGATTTAGAATACAAGTGAACAAGCCATGGAGCGATACACTAACAAAGAACGCGGAATAATTGAAGTGGACGACTTTTCGAGATTTTTCGACCAAAATCATAATGAGCGACGACGCTCATTTCCACCTCAGCGGGTACGTGAGCAAGCAAAACTATCTCTGGTTCCAACAGGACGGCGCAACAGCACACATTTCATTTCATTTAGAAAAAAATGAGAGCCAAATAACATCGGAAGACTTTTTTTGGCCACCTTGTATTTGATGCATCGTCAATGTTTTGTACTTCGGCGTTATAAATTACTCTGTTTTGTTCAAATATATAATATAGCTATTTTCACAAAACTAAAAAAAAAACCACTAAAAAGAATAGAGAAAAAAGTGTGTTGTGAACTAACTTTTTGTGTAAATTTTTATTTTTTTTAAACAATCAATGTAAAAATCGCCTATTATTTCGCGTATTAGTTTTTTAGTTGACCATCGAAAACAAATTAAGCTATAATAAATAAAAATTTCAAAAAATAAAAAATTAAAATTTGAGCCATTATAGACTTCAATAACTTGAATATTTGAGTCATGATGGACTCCAGTTGTCTATACATCTGAGTCATGAAGGAATAATGATGGTATTAATGAGCCATGAATGAATCCAATAGTATGTATTTTTAAGTCATGCAGGACTCCTAATGATATACCTTCAGGTCATAAAGGACTTCCGATGTTATTAATGAGCCATGAAAAACTTCTGTTGTCGCTATAGATCGATACTGTGATGTGGTGAAAGTCCGAATACTGCACTTTCACATACATTTCCCCAGTATCTCAACATATGTTGTTCCTTATGCATTGAGTGACCATTCTTTTAAATATATTGTGGTTGCTCTCCTGTTTTATATTATTTGGCAGTGCGTTGCAAAGTTGTAGAACTTTATAGAAAAGCGATCGCTGCATTGCGGTTGTAGAAAACCTTTCAATTCTAAAATTGTCCATGTTTCTCAACTGATATGGTTGAGCTCCTTTAACATATACAATTTGATCTTTTAAATATTCTATTTAAATCTTTATTGAATACCGAATTTAATAAATTATCCATATACCTATTTTTAATGCGAATTATCGTAATAAAAGTTACTGAATCGCACTACTTAATTCACAATATGTAGTTAACTATGATGATTTAGTCACATTGTTATTAGCACTGTTTAAACCATATTCAGTTAATGCTGATTTTTGATCTTTAAAATTTCATTTATTAAAACTAACTTCCTGCATGTTTTAAATATTAACAGAGTTAACAATATTATCATTTTAAGGAAAATTTATGTATTTTAAAAGTGCAAGTGAAAATGTAGAGAAAAACCTTTTCCCACTAAGCATGATGCTACATTTTAGCTAATTCATTTAAAAAAGCAAAAATTGCAAAAATGCATACATAATTTACAACTAATCGCAATGCAAAATGTAGAAAAAGAAAAACTTAAAAAAATAAAATGAAGATAGCACACGCTAAATTTGTTATATGCTTAAACGAATGGTAATAAAAGCATGTAAGATAACACCAAAATTTAAGCACAAATTTCGTAAAGAAAATTTTTAAAAATAAAATGCAAGTACTAGTAGTTTTGTTGATACTTATTTTTCACACATAAATTTATTATTCTGTTAGCAAATATATGAGAAAAGTTTAAAATTAATGTATTTGCTGTTAAGTACATTGAAAGCAAAACATAAAAACCAGAGCAATACGCAACCAGAAAACCGGTGGAAATCATCATAAAAACCAAGAATCCCAAAACAAGAAAAAAAAAAGAGCTGGCAAGTGAAAAGAAAGAAATGCCCTTGGCTAATATGCACTTTTGCAGTTTCAAGCAGAAAAAAAAACAGATTCATCCATGAAACCAAAGGCAATGAAAAGTAAAATGTGCTTAGTTGTTCACTTGCTGTTGCATCGCAACTAATAACACAAAAAATAAAACTAAAAAGAAAATAAACTAGAGAATAGCTAGAAAAGTAGAAAAAATTAGCAATAATACTAACATTTAAACAGTGCCCAGGGAAATTTGTATTAGGTGTCATAGAAATTCAATGGTGGTTTGTAGTATATATTTCTCTAAAACTACTGTTTCAAATTTCACAAATCATATGCCCGTTGTATTGCATTTACAGTAATAAAAAAACTTGTAAGCGATAACACTTAGCCGATAAACTAAGCATTCTGCTATGGTTTTCTACTTGCAGAGTGATATACACAAAAGAATAAAATTTGGCCTAAAACAAATATTTGTATCTAATATATTACTCCTCTACCTTTGAGTGTAAAACTCTTGTATATTTTATAATGTTGAAGAATACTTTTTAAGAAAAAGTAAAACGAAAACGTATTAGCATGTCTATTGCCACGTTTAGTAGCCTTGCATTGAGCTAAAATGTAGTAAAGTTTAAGATATTTTTTAAGCAGTTTAGATACTTGTGAGCAGTGCTACATCTTGTGGGAATTTATTCTTCAGTAGATAGAATTTTAAACGTAAATATTGTATAACGTGTTACTGTTATGCGATAAGCAGTTTGTTTTTAAGCAATTTTTATAATATTTATTTGTTAAATATTGAAGTAGCGATATTAACTTTAATTTCGAAATATTTCTTTAAATTTATTTTTAATACTCAATTTATCTTGTTTTCTTACAACTTATGTTGCAAATGAATATAAAATAGATTTAATTGCATACCTCTGTAAATGTTGAAAATAGGAAGCTTTAAAACTGTCAAAAAAGAAACATACAGCTTTTGTTTTGCGGTAAAATTTTTACGTTTATGAATACTGCACTTCTGAAGTAAACACAATAATCACAAATAGAAGTGCAAAACTATTTGTAAAATTTTTCCACCACAAAAAATTGTTAAGCTTCCAGAAAACTAGCAATAGGAAATAAGAGTTAAAAGGTGTATTTTAAAAACAATAGCGGTACGTTCATCCAATAAAATTGCAAGGGCCAGAAATGTGTGTGTTTTTACTTTTTATACCCTTCACTGTAAGTAAGAAGGGTATATATAACTTTGTGATTCCATTTGTAATTTCTACACCCTACATGGGACACCCTATAAGGTATATATATTCTGGATCCTTATAAGTAGCGGAATCTATTTAGCGATGTCCGTCTGTCTGTCCGTGTAGTCATTGAAATCAACTTTCAGAAGAATCTAGACCACATACAGAAAAGTATACCATACCAAACGGTCAGTTGTTGCTGTAAAACTATTGCTATTGAAATTCAGCCAAATCGGAGCTATGAGTCAAAAATCAAAACTACCTCTATTTTTTAAAATTTTTTGAGTGGGTTTTTTGCCTATTTTGTCTAAACGAACAAGCGGACAAAAAAACGTGGTATGCAGTTTTGTTTGAAGCATAAGTCATAATATCTGTGCTAAAAATGAAAGCAATCGGTAAACAAATGGCCGAGGAATATCAAAAATGCAACCGAAATTTTAGATTTTCATAAATTATGGCTTTGTTTTTATGCCATTTTTATCTAAACTGAAAAAAGTAGTACGCAGTTTTTTTAAACATCACATTCATAGTATCCTAACCAAAACTCAGCTGGATGGGTCCATAAATGGCGGAGCTATAAGTCAGAAATTGCGATTAACTCTATTTTTTAATATTCAAATATATTTTTGGTGCGTTTTTTGCGTAATTTGTCTAAACTACAAGACGGCCAAACAAACTTGATACAAAGTTTTATTACAAATAATAGTTGTAATGTCTGTGCAAAAAACCAGAAAAATCGGTCCACAAATGGACCAGAAAAATCAAAAATACAACCGGCATTTCACATTTTCATTAATTTTTGTTTTGTTTTTGCTTTGCTTTTGCTTTGTTTTTTTTTTTTGTGGAATTTTTTTAGCTGTCATGTGCGTAATGCTTTGTACACACAAACACGAAACCTTAAAAGTGTATGTGTGTGAGTGTGGTTTTTATTGCCTTGAGTATAATGGTATTACGTATACAGACATCTTTATGAAAGAGAGTTCGTTAAATCTTTCTCGATAATTAATCATTTAATTACAATTAATAATTTAATTAAATATGTTTGGCTTACAAATTTTTTAAAAAAATTTACAAAATTAAATGAAAATAAATTTTTTTGTTTTTATATTTAATATCTTTCTTAGAATTTCTTTTTTTATTAATTTAAAAATTGAGTGCCTGCAGACATTTTATTGCTTTTAAAAATGAGGTTCTCAGAAAGGATTTTTTAATAGAACTCGTTAATTTTAGTCGTATTATAAAAATTTATGTTTTTATTGATATTTCGCTCCAATAATATATAAATAAATTTTTCATATTTAATACGACCTCAAGCTGAACAAAGTATATATGTCAGTTACATAATTTTTTGAAGTGAGTGAATATAAATATGGTTAGTTAAATATGTTTTCAAGTAATTCCTTATGTTTTTTAGTACTTGTAAATATCTTTTCAGTATTTTTCACATACTAAGATACAAATGTGCATAAATACGCTGATTTCTCTAAGAGATAGCAAACGAACCATAGACTATTACGGGTTGGTACACATATCATTTTAAACAAGAGGTCATCACCAAATTTGTAATCACCCAAGTACTCAGAAAAATCTTTGCATTATTTTTAAAAAAATTTTGAAATTCCCTCATTTCCCAGTACCCTTCTTTTGAGGGATTTTTACCATTACCCACTTTGCTGAGGTACCATTCTCGGTTTTGGCCAGGAAAATTGCCAAAATCAAAATGGAATTTAATTTGTAGGCTCTAAACTTTCTGGAAGTGTTTTAACATTTTCTAAAAAATTCGTACTTTTTATTTTATGATGCAAAACGAAAACTGCCGAAATCCTTAAGATCAACACTACTGGAGTATATGAAAATTTCAAAAAAAATTTAAATATCCAAAGTAATATCTGAATATTTGGTTGGTACGTTACAAATATAGATAATAATATTTAATGACTTAAGACGTATTTAATAAATAAGCCATTAATACTGAAAATATTTACAAATACTAAAAAACATAATGGGGTTCGTTAAAGCATATTTAACGCGGCATATTTATCTTCACTCATTTAATTTTTTCTATGGTTTTGATATTATAGAAGCATGTGGAAAGTAAAAAATATTAATATTTCGCTAACACAGTGAAGGGTATATAAGACTTGGCACTGCCGAATTTAACTTGTTAATAATAGTATCGGCAGCAAGCAAGCCAATATAATAACACTTTTGGTAGAAAACTTGTTTAATTGGAAAGTAAGTTATGTGTTAATAAAAATGTTTTGATTGCATTAATTGACTGAATTACTATATTGGTAAATCGTGTTATTCCATTCTTATCATCATGGGTGCAGCGAGCTTTAATAGCTTAGCAATAAAAACAACAAAATAACCAAACATATTTGGGGCTGTTATTACAAATAAATTTTAAAGTGAACTTGAAGCATTTAAAGTTGCCATATTTTCGCTTTTAGATATGCCAACCTCAGCAGCCATAAACATTGACAATTTTTTTTTATTAATACACAAAAATAAAACAATTCAATTACACAATAAAATAACAAATATTAAAATAAAATTTATAAAATAAAGAATTTCTTAGTTATTTGAAAAATAATAGTCAAAAAAAGAATGCCGTTGCCTTTAGGTGTGTTCATTTACTTTACTAGCAAAAACAAAATAGCTCTCAAAAATCTTAAAAAGTAAATGAATACTTTACAAGTCAAAACTTGTAAGTTTAAGTAGTATTGTAATATATGAATGCATATACATATCCATGCAACATCTTATAACCTTGATGTAGTTCAACTGCTTTCGACATCTTACTTTGGTGCTGTTGATCCTAAGTTAAACTCTCGTTGCAAATTTTTCGAGTTAATGAACACTTTCCAGTAACAATTGTTACAAGATCATAACATTTATTAGTTATGGAACAGACCTATTATATATTTATAGCAACGAAAAGTAATCGGTATTCACAGCAGTGGTGCCACATAACAAATATTATAATATTTATCTTATTAAGAACTTTTTTTTGTTTTTTGTTTAGGACCAGCACTCAGGGGATGGCCCCTACTTATGCAATACATTGTGATGGAACTAGGAAAATAGGTTGTGGGAAGGAGGATAGGGGGAGTAGTGTCTATGAACATTCGATTTGAATTTTCCCACATTGTAGGATTCAGGAAAGACGTCAGCAGGAAGTTTATTCTACATACGAAATGTGGGGCTAAAAAAAGAACCCTGTCTGTAATGCGTAGTGCGATCCACTGGCCAATCGACCACAAAGGGATGTGTTCTTGCTGAAAAACGAGTGGCTCGTGTGAATGAGCCATTCTAATTTCATTAGAACACATTCCGTTGTAGTAGCGATAGAAAAGTGAAACACAACCCACATTGCTACGGTGTTCCAGTGAGTCAATAGAGAACCACTTTCGCCCTCTTCTGTATGCGGTCGAGTAATTTCAAAGTAGACTTTGAAGCACCGGCCCATATATGTGAGTTGTATTTCATTCTCAGTCGGATATAAGTGGTGTAAATATGGAGAAGGTCAGATGGGGTGAAGTATCTCTTGCACCTCTTTAGGAAGCACAGGCACTTGGATGCTTTTTTAGCAATCTGAAAAATGTGATCAGTCCAACTGACATCACACTGGATTCTCATGTCAAGAACATCAAGAGCTTCTGATTCCTCAATATCTACACTACCCATGAATACGGATGAGGCAACACCACTGGTCACTCGCTTATGGGTAAGCGTGCAGCACTGGGTCTTACGAGCATTAAAATCTACCCTATTCGTTCGACCCCACTCAATGGAAAAAAGTTTTTGATCACTTTACGGGTGGCGCAAAAGTAATTAGGTGACGCAAAAGTAATCCTCCTATCATAAAATGCTGAGACCTTATGAGTAAGTGGTAATAATGTCTTTAAAGTAATTATATTCTTGTAACAAGAAAGCCAATAGAAATAAACAAATCTTTAATAACTTTTTCTTTGAAATAATAAAACTAATACAAGTAAAACAAAATGATATCAATTTTAACAATTTGCTAACAAGTAATTTTTAAAAATAAAGTTTTAAAATTTTATTAGACTGATTAAAAAATCAAAATCTTGAAAAACATATTGGTTCGTATTCTTCATATTTTATGTAATATAGCTTAAAAATTAATTTAAAAAAATTTAATGAACTCCGCCAATATTTGAGATTTTAAGAACTTATTTAAAAATGCGTTTAAATACGACTTTTTTTTATAAAATTATTTTTATGATTTTTTAACTGAAATAAATTGATGTCATAACACTAACGCTTTATTTATTCACAAGAGTTGGGTATACCTTAGAGCTCAGATATTTAAGAGATTTAATTTCATTTTGCTAAAAATCAATTAAAATATCAATGGCAGAGCATCAAAGGCCTTTAATAACTAGACCCTTTATAAAGCTTTATAAAATTATCTAACACATCTAAAAATTATTCTAGCATGTGGTCTTATGAAAACTTTCTAAAATTCTCTTTCTGCTAGTCTTTATAAGAGATCTTTTGAAGGAATACAAAAGTGTCAGAAATAAACTAGGCGCTGTATTAAAATATATTGCTTAATTTTTTTTTATAAAATTTATTCAGTGTTTATTGAAGTCTTAAAGAAAGATATGGTTTAATATTTATTTCTTTTAAACAAAATCCTGACAATTGAAAATATAAAAAATGAAAAAGTATTAATTCATGTTAATATTTAGATCTAATGTTGGTAAACAGTAGACTCAAGTGGAATCAAAGTATAAACTGTAATAAATTTTTATAAAAATTTATAAAAACTTCTAGTTCAGCGCATCATTATTTACTTCGAATACCAGTCTTAAAAGGGGTATTCATGAATACTTGCGAGTGTCCTGTGTTAATTTCAGAAATTTTTGCATACGAAACATTTTAATAAATGCTACCAGATGACAAAAATTTTAGCAATATAAATAACGATGTTTGTTTGAGGTATTTTTTGTACAAATGGAGGAAACTAAAGCAAAAAGCAAATGTATTATATTGAGCAAACCGAAGCATTTTTGTATCGTTTTCACAGTTGTGAGGGACTTAATATTTGATTTTGGTTCTTGACTTGATGTATTAAGGGTCTGTTTTTATATGAAAATATGAGTTTGTGCTTAAAATAAACGATGAAAAAGTAATATACGTTTTAGTAAATTTTTTCTTTTCTTTTGTAAAACAAAACATAAATACATTGGAAATACTAAATATTCTCGTATGCGGCTTATACACACTCAAGTTCAATGAAACTTCTAATACGTTTGTATCTATTTTTGTTGATTGATCAATTATTTAAAGAAAAAGAAGACCATTTATATATATATATATATATATATTTTTTTTTTTAATTTTTAAATATTGTACAATGTATGCTGAAAAGCATTAGTTATTGTATGATTTTGAAAGAGTAACAACAAAAAATGAGTGCTAAAAATTATTCTAAAAAAAGTACCTAGAATTATGTAAAGAATCGATAGATAGACAGAGTCAAGACATGTTCATGTATAAGAATATAAAATATATTTATTTAGGTTTTGAGATGTCAAAATAATATGTTTGCAGTAGGAGAATTATATGCCTGTAGTAGAAAAAGGAAAAATTAACATAGCCAAGCAATATTAAATTACAAAAATAATATTATAAAAAATTATAAAATTTGGCTAAAGTAAAATTTTAAATAAATTTTACTTAATACAGACATATTTCATAAATAAATAATACTAGTACTTAGAGAATTTTTAATATTCTCAAGTTTCATTGCAATTTAATTGTTAAATGGTTTTTTGGGTAAAGAAAAAAAAAGCAAAATAAAAAAACCTACAGCTGTCAATATCCAGCTGTAGGATTGCTTTTACTTTATAAAGCATTTTTCACAAAAAATGGAGCCGCTTAATAAGAGCATTTTAGAAAAATCTTTAATTTAATAAATAAAATATTTTTTTTAAAACTAATCACCGTTGTTTTGTAAAAGAGATTTTGTTAGTAGAAATTTATTTGTAAGCTTGGTTAGCCATGGAAAATCAATATATAAAAAAAATTATTCTGCACTAATGTCTAGAAAATCCGACATGGCCAAGTGCAATGATTGCAAAAAAGCTGCAGATTCCAAAAACGATTGCAAGTAAAATTTTAAAGGATATAACCAAAACTTAAAGACAATTTGTAGGCAAAAAGAACAAAAAAGTTGCTAAAAGAAACTGACAGCAACAAATTCTGGGTGTCGGCGACAATGATCGTGAAAAAAAACACAACACGAGTTTAAGCGTAGCAAAAAGAAGAAAGAATCTGGTTACAGAAGCAATCGTACAATAAATTATCCAATTCGTAGTGAAAAGCAGACTCCTATTGCAATAACAAGATATGTATTCTTTACGATAAAGTTTTAAGAAAATAAACAAGTATCTATGTCAAAATGGACTTAAAACAGCTACCAGTTTAAATCTTTTGTGTTCAAGCGAACGTGGAGATACCGATTCAAAATCAAAATACACAAAAATAAAAATATTTGGTAAAAAGATCATGATTCGGCAAGCAATTTGCAATTGTGGTCTAAAAAGTACGCTGTTTATCGTCTCTTCAACAATACCTCAGAAATTTATATCACAGAATGCCTGCAGAAACAATTGCTATCTCTAATTAAACGCCAGTAAAATTTTGGCCTGATTTAGCATTTTGTCATTATTGAAATAATGCGATGGAGTGTTATCGAAGACATCAGGATGATATAGTGGCAAAAAACATGAAGCCTTCTAACAATACTGGACTATTGTCAAAGAGAAATTAAAGAGAAGTGATACTGTTATTTGTCACGCTAAAAATAAGTTGATAACTTAGAACAAATATGTAGCGCAGGTAGAGCAGAATGTTATGCAAAAAAAAAGAAGAAAATAATTGTATTTTTTGTAATATTTCCTGAAAAAGCAATAATTTCTTTCCTTTTAAGTATACATATATTCAATTTTTATATGCGGCTCCATTTTGTGTGAACAATGCTTGAATAGAGTCATGAAAATCAAACCGTGCAAAAAATTAATTAATAAATTAAAATTGTTTTTTTTTATTACTATAGCAAACGAGATTGTGTAGTATTTGTGCATGTTGTTTTCTTTGCTTTAGCTTTAAAATAAAATATTGATTAATTTATTTGTATGAATAGTACGCATTACAAGCTTTAGCAATGAATTTGTAATTCTACAAAAAAAAAAAAAAAAAAAAAAGAATTAGAAAATTAATTATAAATAAAAAATGATTAATTAACTAAACAAAAAAACCTTTTTGTTTTGTACTTATATAAGGCCTATCAGAAGGCATATTAGCTTTCTCTCTTTACCGCTTAATATATTTATTTATAACACATACATATTTAGCGTATTATATTTTCAAATGCACATCTGTATGTACGTTCATGCATAAGTAAAAATATTTCAGCAAATGAAGAAAACATGTTTAAACAATACAATCATTAAAAGCCTGATGAATTTAACTGACATTCTGGGTTTATGGTTGTAAAACAAAATTTCCATACATGAAGCCGGAAAATGAAAAAAAAATAGACAAGCAAAAAAAAAACCAAACAAAACAATGCAGATTTCAACATATACAAACTCAAACTTCAAAACATATGAATGTACATGCAATACATATGTACATAGTGAATATGAATGCATTTTCGTATAAACATACAAACGTATGTTTGCAATATCTACACCACACCTGTCGTACCTTTGAAAAAATGTATAAATGATTCTGTAAATGACAACCTTATTTATTATTGTGTTTTCTGTTTTATTCCTTTTTTTTTTTTTGCTTACTTGTCTTGTGGTCATTTGTGCACTTGAAGAAAAAAAATATATATATTTTTTGAGTATGTGTACAGTTTGTAGTTAACAATCAATATAAAATTTTACAAATATGCAAAAATTCAGAAACAATTTGATATGATTGTGGGGAACGTGTGTACTGGTTTTTGTAAATATAATACTCGCAAAAAAAGGCAGCACAATTGAAAAGAATATTAAATAAAAAATATTACTATATGACTGCTCATATGTATGTATTAGCAATTAGGATTATAACTTAAAATTATGATTTCAAACTTAATTTCTTTGACATTTTTAGTCTAAAAGTAAATAAATAAAAATTTTTTAAAGCTTTTAGCTTTTTTATACAAAAATTATTTATCTACTAAATTATTTGCTCTTTTTTTGTTTGTTAGCATTCAATTTCTATACTCTAGGGATGGTTTTCATATACTTTTAGATTTGCAACGATTATTTGTACGCCCACTTTTCAACGATTTTCACTTATCAATGTTCTTAATAATGTATGCCCGAGCATGTATTAAATAGCTGTATTTTTTTAATGGGTTTTTTAGCCATTAAAATTGTAATTGTAAACAAATTTCTCTAAAAATTGGTACATAATGAAAGATCTGACGGGGCGAGACCAGGCAAAAACGTCAAGTTTATTCATATAACTCGTATTTTCATTATTTTGCATAAATAGATGTAATCAATTTATACCTGCGATATATTTAAATTTTTTTAAAAACTAATAATTTTTCTTCTTTTTTTTGCACAAACTGTTTGAATTCATTTTAATTAAAAAGCAAAATCTTTTACTAAAAAAGCAAAATTTTCAATTAAAATGTGAGTAATAAAAAAAAATAATTGCAATTAAGCTATTTTATAAACAAAGAAAGGCTAGAAGAAAGTTGGAGTCTAAATCATATATTTCTAGGCTTGAAAAAACTAAACTGGTAATTCGGCCTAAAACTAAGATTTTTAATTGTTTTAAGTAGTCTAATACATTTTTTCAAATATTCATTTTTAATTTAAAACTAAATAATAAAAATTTTTTTCTTGTATATTATAAGTATATCTGGTAACACCATAAATGCTACCAAAAAAATACAAAATTAATCTGCACAAGCGTTTGCATTGCTTTTCTTTTACTCACTGCAAAGAACAAAACAAAAGTAATGGTTTTCTTATGTTTATTTTCCTGCTCTGGATTAACATTCAACATTTTGTGATTGATTTATACCTACTTTCTAAGCTTGTATTTTTATTTAGGCTCTAAAACTATTGTCATATGGTAATCTACTAATATAAATATATTTGTATAATAATATGGCAACCTCTCCTTCTTATTTGACAAATAAGAATGTCATCGTTTTTTCCCTCCTTCTTCTTTCTGGCGTCTTTTATGTAACACGTTTAAGAAATATATATTGGAGTATTTTGTTGTACTAAAATCAATTGAATTAATTAGAATCATTCATAATTGCCTTTTATTCTGGTCTGATTGGGTATTTGCACACTGGATACAACATTTATTATTTTAACAAAAACGAAAAACAAATTATTAAAGACGTTTTTTAATCATCTTATAATGTTAGTAGATTATTAATTTTAACTAATGCTTATATTCTCCAAATCCTTGTTGCACTTCATTAGTAATCTTCAGATACAATTTTTCTATCAAATAATATAAATATTATTTATACTTGTGCAACTAATTACTTTCTCATTATTACTTTCCAACATCAACTAATTGTATAGTCAAAGCTGAACCTTATTTTATGCTGAAGTAAGTAATAACTGTGTATTGCAACAAGTTAATTATAAGTTACATATAATTTAATAAACATTAAAGAATTATTCAAAACCATTAACTAAAGTTCTCCATGATTTCCGCCTTTATGTGCTCTTGTTAAAAGTATAAAAAAAAAATGTGTTTTATAGTGATTAATGTGCGCTGCGGTTTGCAAAAGTGTTTACTGAAAAAGGTAAGTAAATGATGGGGTATTTTGTTGGGTGTAAGTGTATTTATAATAAAATAAAACTTTTAAGGAAACGTACATAGTTACAACCAAATAGTAGATACTAGATACATAATCATACAAATACACTTAAACACAGTCTAGTAGAAGATGTGTGTGTGTGTGTGTGTGTGTAAGGTAACTTAACGTTACTAACAAATTGATATTAATGACGCGCATATAAAATAAAATGGCAAGTGTTCTCTTAATGTTGTTGTTTTTGTATGTACTTCTGGTACACAAATTGTAGCTGTGAGAAGGCAATCATTCTTCTCTCTTTATTTTCATTAAAACTTGTTCAAGTGCGAATAGGTACCTTGAGAAGAAAAAAAGTGTATAATACAAAATCAGAAAATGGAATTTTTAAGATATTTGAGGTTTTATTGCTGCAATTAAGTGCTCTTAGTAAATCAATTATATAAAATGCAAAAAAAAAATTGTTGTAAAATATTTGTAGCTAATGAAACAAACAAAAATATATGCTAGTTTTGGTTACAAAAAAAAAAGTGCGTTACTTTTCGAAACTAACGACTTGGAGTACACATGAATTTTTTGTGGTGCAAAGTTGAAAGTAAACAAATACTTGTATAAATGAAAACATATTAATAAATTTCATTTAATGATAATTGATTGAATGAAAACATTGAATTTTTTTTTGATGGTATAAATTCTTAACATGCCAATTTTTTATAAAACTTTTTTAAATAATTTTCTTAAAAACGTCTACAAAGTTGAAAAATACGCACAGATTTCTCAAGTTTACTTTAATGATATATAAGTCATTTATACGACCTCAATGTTTTCTTTCTAAGTCCACTGAGAAATTTAAAATCGGTTGATATTCATCTAAGTTACTAAATTATAAGCACTAAAGGTAAGAAAAACTGGGTTTTATTTGTAACTCAAGATTTTGGGGCAAATTTTAAAAACAGATTGTTGTTGTATTCAACAGCACTTTTTTTGTCTCACAATGTAATTAAACTTAAAATGATTTATTTTTTTTTTTAATTTTAGACTAATATAATTTGACACCCTATTGAAAGTTTTTTATTTTACTTTTTTTCTCTTGCGACTTTCAAAGCTCGTTCTTCTGATATATTCATTAATTGTGTTGTTTTTATGATTTATTAGCTAAATTTTGGCTGCCGTCTGTAAGCAAGTGTAGAGAATTCTAATGTAAAAATTAATACTTCAAAAAATTTTTATAAAGGCTCAAAAATAGACATCACCAAAATCAAAGAATTCCTCGAACACTACGAACAACAATTGGCAACATATTAGGACGAGATTTCATAGCTCCACCTATAATTGTGTCAATTCTTTTTGCTCGAAAAATATGCTATATATATCCTAATAGGATAAAGCGTAAAAGCGTGCATGTCTATTTACCGATGTGCATTAGATGCAGCAAAAGCATGTGCGTAGAGTGCGCAATATGATGAATAAAATTTCTTCTAAAAGACTGATTGGTTTTTCGAAAATCACTCTTGGATTATCATTCGCCCAGATGCGGCAATTCTGCTTATTGACGAATCCACTGACTTGAAAATGTGCCTCATCACTGAAGATGATTTTCTTAGAAAATTTATCATCCACTGTTGCCCGTTCTTGCCACCATTCTGACCATTGACGACGTTTGGATTGAATTATCATTATAAAAAGAAATGACAATAATTTTTTAAATAATTTGTGTTTTATTCAAAATCAACATCGGCCCTTAAAATTTAAATACCCTTTAGATATTTAGCCGTGGAAAAAAGGCTTTTTAGTTGAAAAAATTTATAAAGGGTGTCCGAAAAAGAACGCAAGATTTAAATTTGGTGCCATTCGAAGTGCCACTGTTTGACATTTGAACAATTGTTATTGTTTGCTAGTAGAAGGTACGAGGTTAGTCAAAAATGACCATGGACAGCGAAGGGAGTTCGTTAATTGGGTATTGGAGAGACAACATGGAAATGCTGATTTTGCCGATAAAATCATCTTCAGTGACGAGGCCCATTTCCATCTTGATGGCTTCGTCAATAGGCAGAATTGTCGCATTTGGGGTGAGAAAAATCCTCGAGTGATTCACGAGAAGCAAATGCACCCTCAACGTGTCACTGTGTGGTGTGGTTTTTGGGCTGGAGGAATCATTGGACCTTTTTTTATGAAAATGAGGCAGGTCAAGCGCAAACATTTTAAGTGAAAGTATCTATTTTTTTAATATTTATAATAATTGTATTTTTAATAATTTGACTAATTTATAATTATATCCTGAAGAAGCTACACAATTTTGAGCGAAATATCTCAAGCTCAATAAAATAGCCATATTAATTAAAAAGAAAAAGGTAAAATAAAACTAACAAATAAAATATATAATCAAAATTATTTTTAATTTTTGGTTATTTTTATTAAAAAAATATTGTGTCTTTTAAAAAAAAAACTCATATAGTTATAAAGAAATGTTTTTTTTTTTTTTAACACAAATTGCTTCTAAAATTAGAAGTAGTCAAATTTATTACCAAGTCAGTGATTATGTTAAAAATTTTCACTTCCTTACTTAAAATTTAAACAGCATACCAGTCTTTATTGATTTTCTTTCAATAAAGTAGGATTTTCTGTCATTGCAAACCATTTACATTTCTATATAGATATTCCTGACGGATCTTTTAATTGAAATATATTACAAGGTACAACGACCCAAGATGTTTCTATTAAAAATTTCATAAATAAAACCCAATTCACATAACTTTTCATGTATTTTTTTTAACAAAATGTACCTAAATCATTTAATTTTCAAAAATTTTTTCACCAATATAAAGCTCCATTATCAGGAGTAACGATTTAACTATTAAAATTATATTTTCTAGCAAATTTTTTTTTTAATTGCTACATAATACTACTACACTAACCACTACCACCATCGGTCATCCCCACTTTGAAGCGATTCCGATGGAAAGTCAACAATTTTTACTGGGAAAAAAATCTAATCAAGAACCAGATGTTAAATGATTTTTTCTTAATTTTTATGTATTTGATTATCTCAGTATAAGATAAAAAGACCGGACGTGACTGGATAAAAAACTTCTAGTTTAAAATAAATTTAATAATCGTTTATTGTCCTAATTAAATTTCATTCTACAAATCTAAGCAAAGAATTTGTCTGTAAAAATTTTCAGATTGTGCAAAATTCTTATTCATTGTGTATTATAATAAATCAATCAAGCAATACTTGTCAAAATGTAATTAATTACAAGAAATGATTTTACTTGACAGACAATTAAGTGCTAGTTCAATTGAACTAGCATTTCAATAGCTTTTTCAGAGAACAACACTTAATAAAAAAATATTTTTCTTTAAACAAAAGCTTATTAAAGAGAAATATATTTTTATTACAAATTCTTTTTGTAACTAAAAAAAAAAATAAGAACAACATGATTTATACTTAAATAATTTAAAATAAAACAATTAAGTTCTTTTAAATGTTTTAATTCAAAAAAAAAGAGGTAAAAAGAATTAAATTGTTTGGCCTTATAACTGGAACACTAAACTTTACCTCCTGTGCCAGCTTCTCTAGGTAACTGCATAAAAACAGCAAACTGCAATATTATTGAAAAATCTTTGTGTGTGCAAAATTAAAATTGAACTTTTTAAACAAAAAAAAAAAAAAAAAAAGAAATGAAATAAATATTGGTCAATAGTTCATGTGTATGCATTCAATCGATTTCTGCTCAATTTCATTAAAAGCGACTTTCGACCGTTTTTCTATAAATTTAATATTAAAAAAGAGAAAAATTATTAAAAAGTTTGAACACTACACGGTTAACCTGTTGAAGTATTTGCGTATTTCATTTCAAAATAAACATATACAGTTTATAATAAAAGTTATGCTACAGTTATTGAATTTGTTCATAGAAAAACTAATATTTTTAATTGAGGAGAATTAGTGGGCAAATATATGGAATACAATTGAGGAAAAGATTTTCAGTTACAGTCAATGTGTTAATGGTTTTTATTTTACCACATTATAAGGCTGCTAATACATGTATATGCCAACTTTTATCTAGTGAAATTAGTACATTTAACTGGGTTTAAAAATTTTTGAAAATTCAGTTTTTAAAGTTTAGTTTTTATAACTGAGTGTATTTCTGAGTATTTCTGTGATCTGCGCAAAATTTCATGTTCATTTTCTAAAAGCAAATATTAATAAAAATTTATTTTTCATATAATTTTGATATAAAATTACTTGAAATAAAATGCGTGTTTTGGCAACGTCATGAAATTGATATTTATGTACGTCAATATTTTTTTTTTTTTACCCCAGGGTATAATTATATTTCATGTGTAATTATACAGTTTTACAATTTTCATGTGTTAAATAGTTCATGAAACTCTGTTGCCTTGAATTCATGAGTTATTATTTTTTTTTTTTTTTTTTTTTTTTTTGTTAAACAATTTTGTTCATTTTAGAAATTAAAAAAAAGAGAAAATGAATGAATGTATTGCAATCCCGTGTTCTTGAATCTGCTGAAGTGAAGTGTAAGATTACTTGCTCTGCTTTATTATTATTTATTTAGTTTTTATTTCGGATTTGCTTTATGCGCTGTACAAACTTGTATTCCTGCAACACTTCTTTTTATAAATAAATGAATGAATGAATGTAAGCATTTAAATTATTTCCAACCTATTTGCAAAATTGAAGGTTATGCTGTTAAACAGAAAGAAAAAACAAAATTAACAATATTGTTTGTGTTTACCTATAAAATTGTAAATACAAGCACAAGCACACACAAATTTATACATTTTATATATGCAGCATTTATTTTCAACTAAATAATTGTGTAAATTTGTATTTGCTTGAATAAAAGATTTCAACAAAATCCTTAAACCAAAACTAATGAAGGTAAATTTTGTTTCAAAGGAAAACTTATTTTAGTAAAGATTAATTTTTGAAGAAAAAAAAATACAATTAAGAGTTAATGATTTTAAGATTTATTATTCTTTGAAGAAGTTAATATTTAATTTTTATGTAACCATTTGAGATATTAGCAAATGGTCAGCTTAAATTTAATCGTTACTCTTTGCTAGAAATCACTTTAAAGTTATTAATATTTAAGCATTGAACTGAAACCATATACAAATTTACAGCTTCCGGTCAATTACAAATCACCACATTCAAATGGGCATGCTTAAGGGTTTGAGTAAGAATTTTCCCATAATTAAGTTAAGTGCACGTGATATGGATAAAGGCATAGATCTACATCTTTTAAACTGTTTGTTATTTTTGTAATTTTTTAATACATTTTACTGTTGCTGTAGATTATTTTTCTTCCTGTTTTCAAGATAAAATTAATTTAGTGATAATTCGAGATAATAAGCAAATAAGGATTTTTAAAAGACTTTAGGTTTTCATATTAATTTAAACGAATAATGGAATTTTGTTCATTATATTTAAAAAAGTGATTTATGTATATCAAAGTGATTTATTTCTTCAATATGTAATCACATTCAGTAAAAATTTTTATTTAATAACTAAATATGCGTAGGGTAAATATTATTCGGCACAGAAGCTCAATAAATTAATTATATTATGTCTGAATTTTGCAACTACCCCATAAACATTTACCAGTGAGTAACCCTAATTGTGCCTCCCTGACTTTTTTAATTTCTCCGCAGTAATTGTGATTTGTGATTGACATTCATTAAAAGCAGTCAGCCTTGTGAATTTTAACAAAAATTTAAAAAGTGAATTTCGTGGTTTAACAACTATATTGGCCTACGAACTGGTATCCCCGCATCTATTTCTTCTTTCTAAAGCTGAAGAGATGCCTGAATGGTAAAATTTGATGTAATGAACCGGAACAAATGCTTATTTTCAGGAATTTTTATTGCAAAGATATAAAAAAAAAATTAGAAAAATTTATACACTAAAAGTATTGATCTAAAGTTCAGTTCGAAATTTTAATTATGATTAATTTTTGTTTTATCTATAGCACCCTAAATTCAGTCCAAAATTTACGTCGTTTAACAAATTCTGTAGCACTTCTACTTTTACGTCGAATAGTACAGCAAAATATTACAAGCTACACCGGATGAAAAGAGCTACTGCTGTTCGATAAAAATCTAATTAGTTAAAAGTGGTTTTAACTAGTTAAAAGTAAGTAAAAGACTAAAAAGCTGCACAAGGATAGTTGAAATGGCTTACATGCACTTTTTAATATAAAATATTACACATATTTGTAGTGATGTGTGGCTTCCAAGTATGATTTAGTAAATTATCCTAAAACTGGAGTTCCCAGTAATGATTTCAAAGAAATGGTATCAAAACACACTTGTGCTTTCTTTGTAAAAATTAGCCTGGATAGGATTGATTGACATGTATACATAGTTTCAGGTAAGTTCGGACACAATTTATGATAGAGAGGGTCAAAACGACAATACACGTGTGTATCGGCATTTTGACATTTTTCATCTATCAGCATGTTAAATTAGGTTCAAAGTTTTCCCCTTTTCTAAAATTTTAATTATGAACCCGAATTCTATTAACTATTAAATTAATAGGATTATTTTGACTCCTAATTAAAAAAATAACAACAAAACCTATAAGCTGAAGAATTAGATGTTTAATTATTTTGCAAAAAACATTTTTCGTAAAATTATATTGTAAGTCTCTGAACAAAGCATTTAACTTAAACTAAAAAAAAAAAAACAAAAATAAAAGTTGATAAAGCTACTTCGGTTTTGAGAACTTATTTTGTTTCCAACCAAAAAATTCAGCTGTGATAATCAAGTTTTTTATTTTTAGCAACTAGAATTCGATAATTTTTACAATCCAACACTTAGTTCCCTTAAAAATATATTGTAAGACCGATTTGCTATTGTCACTATTGTAAAAATCGACCAACACAACTGAATTTTTTATTAGTAACAAATTTAGTTCTAACAACCGAAGCTGTTTTCTCAGTATACATGTGGGACTCAGACTTACGCAACACTGACAGCTTATTAAAATTGAACACAGAACATAGGACGCTAGACTAAACGAAAACCAAAGTAGGTAGTCATCAAGCTACCGTCGAAAAGACAATACTATTATGAAATTATTTTATTTAAAAATTATAATTAATAAATAAATAAAATAAGCAGAAATCACATACATATTTTATTTTCTTGTTTTTTTTTTTTAATTTGATTTTAATTTTTTGTATGCTGGGTTATGCACAGACAATGAGTATGTAAAATTACAATTGAAATCGTGTATGGGTCATAATTAAGATTGAGTTATTGCACATAGACGTGCACTTCAATTAGATAAATCTAATTTCTATTTAAGTATGTTATATAATGACTTGCACATACACATATACACGCACATACGGAAGGAGACTCAGTCACATAAAGATATTCAACAGGATATAAAGTGTTGTCAGCTAAATGTATTATACAAATGTTTACTTTATGCAATGCTTCAATAAGCTGTAACTAACATTTCCTTCAGTTAACTAAAACTCTAGGTAAAAAAGGCTGTTCAGTGCAAAATTACTTTCAAGCACAACTTGTTTGTAATAGTAAATTTAAATGGAATGTAATTGATTAAAACAAAAGAGCAAATATAAAAAAAAAATACAAAATGTATATTCATGAGGTACGCACGTTAATATTTGGTGCTCCCAATTAAATATAACAGTTGCTACAGCAATAACTGCTAAACATATTGCCTCCTGTGGTTGGGGGGTTAAGCATTCCCCGACATAGATGATGAAAGCGTAATCTTCAACCTGTATAATTCTTGATTTTTCCCCAAGCAATAACCAGAAAGACCTGGTGATAACGGCTAGTTGTAAATAAAATCAAAATTAGTATGTGAATTTTAATAAAACTCTGAAATTAGCGTAGCGAATTGTTTCAAAAATAATATATAATTACTTTAGCACTAATGTTGATTTTAATTTGTAATTTTGTGTAGTTATACGACAATTTTCATGTACCATTTTCTTCACCGAGTAAAGGCTTTTATTGTTTTTTGATTTCTAGTCCAAGACTAGAATTAATATTGAAAGTTTCTAGGCATTCAGCAAATATGCAGAATAAGAGCAGTGAATTTGGTTTTTAATTGGAAAATTAGGATAGGTTGGGTTACGCAATGTGACTACGTGTAAGAGGAAAGAATAATAGGCAATAGAAATAAATAAGTGAAAGGAAATGAATAGGAAAACAGATAGAAGAAGCCATATAGCATTTCGACTCTTATAGTCGACATAATAGTAAGACTTTTCAGGTAACGCCTCACCTCCTGGGTAGAACACTGCCAGAAAAGGTGCTCTACAGTTTCCTCTTTCTCGTCTTGACAACTTCTACAATAGTTATTTGATGGTAAATAAATTTTGATGTGAAATTTAATAAATCTTTTTTTTTTCTTTAGTTTTTGTAGTGTTAGAATTGCACCACTCACGTTTTAAGTTTCCTACTCTTTGCTGACATTTTGCTTTATTTTATAATTAATTTTATTTATTTAACAACACACCTCGTAAATTTATTTTTCAGTTTTCACGCTATTTAGAAATGAATTGAAATTGCGTTTTTCCTAAAACTAAAGCAACCATTTTAGTTTATTAAAAAGCAAATGATGAAACTGAAAATAACAACTTCTGTTTATTTCTACATTAATTTTCAATTCAACACAAAATTTGCATTTTTATAATTATCGGCAATAAGCAAAAAAAAAAAATTATTATCTGTCTAGTATTTATGCATAAACATATACGAGTACAAGTGCTGATTATTTATATTATTGAATGTGAGTTAATTTAAATTGCTAAATATTTATTATTCATTTTCATTTCAATTACTTGTTAAATTTCACTAAAATTTAATTAGAAAATTTAGCTGGCAATCACAATATTTGCAAGGCTGTCCATGATTATGTGTATGCATCTGGTTACGAAATAAACTGACCACATTTTGATTCGATTTCATGGCGTTCTAAACAGTTGTGGTAAAAATGTGTGTTGATTAGATAAATTAGTATAAAATGTATGGTTATTTAAGTCGTTCATATATCGCTTATTTACTTTAATTGAGTTGTAAATTAAAAAACTTAATTTTACCACTAAACCATTTAAAGTTTGCAATTTGTTAACACTTTTATTAGAAAAATTTTATAAATTTTATTCTGCTTAAAAAATAGTTTAACATTTTTTTTTTCAAATGGAAAATAAAATATTTAGAAGAAATAAATTTATTAGCTTAAAACAAAAGTATAATTTATAAGTTACGACATTATTAAAGTAAATGAGCGATATGTTACATACGCATTTCATAACATTGGGCTTGTGTTTTACTGTAATAATGTTCATACACTGTAAGTTGTACTTATTTATGTATTTGTGTAAACGCCCTTATAAATTTGTGTAAATTGCATGACATAATTTTCTTTTCTTTATGGAAACATAATACTCTAGTTTTCAGTTTAAGTTTTTAACATTGAATTGTACTCGTATTTAAACACGTTGTATAAAAATATTTAGTTATACCAGTTTCGAATTAAATGAAAGAAGACTTTTTTCTATCAACAACTCAAGTGTTGTTTTATTTTCATTATTAAATACAATAGTATTCTGAATAATAGAATGACTGAAGTAGATTTTATACATCCTTGGTTTTATGGTATATAACCTCTCTGACCTCGTTAAACATCAATCTAAACTACGAAATAACTAAACAGAACTGACTCTCTTTCTTTGAAATTTATGTTTTTGGTTTTTTTTTTTTTTAGAACTTAACACGTTTCAACGTTTTGCCACAAAATCTCACTCACAACTTTGCTTCATTTTTCATTTACCATGTGAAAAACCATAACTTGTACAAAAGCTTAAAAAAAACTTTAAAGGTTTTCATGATGAAAATTAAACATATTTATAAATGTTCAGAAAATGCCAGCTTTATTAAATAATAATACAAGCTCGAGTTCGATATTCGCAAAAGATTCTTAGTCTAATTTTATCATACAGTTTTAAGCCATCAGTGTAGGATGAAAATAAAATTGTTGTTTACTATTATTATGCCAACATTAACCGTAAATTTTTTTTTCAAATAAAAGTTTTAATATTTCCTTAAATTTATATAAAAGTAATTTTTAAAATATTTGTATTAATTATTACATGTCATTATGTAAGTGCTATCTATTCATAATATACAAACAAGTAACTAAATTTCCTTCATACGAATACGGGTTTTTCATACGTAAATGAATAAAAAAAATAATAAATTCTTTAAGTTTATGCTTCAATATAAAAATAAGTGCAGTTTCCCCGTAGTTGTAATGAGAATTCTGTAAACAAAAATTTGTATTTATTTTTTCCTATCTTTTTGATGATAAATGATGTTTGAAACCCTCTAACAAAAGTATTGAATTATCTTTTAACTCATTCTGTATATTTTTCTCTTTCATATTACAGTAAACATCGCAAATGTGTATGCTCTGCTTTAATTTACAATGGGACTGCCAACTCATCATCCTTACAAAATGACAAATGATGTTTTAAATAATCTTAGTGAAATCAACGTTAAGAAAGTTTAAATAATGCTTTACTTATATGAGTAAGAATATTCTGTTGTTGTGAAAACTGAATGAATGAATAAAAATTAAATTTAAATAAACTTTATTATTTTGCATAATCAATAATAAATGAAGAAAGAAAAAAGCTGAGTTGAATCATTATTTATAAATGTGTTTGCCCCTTTCACAATGTTTGTTTTATTTTAAAAGATCAAAACTTCAACGTGCACTAGGACGTAGTATGATTAATAACAATCATTATGATAATTATGTAACATAATAGGCCGAGGAAAGGAAATAGTTGAATAAGAAAAATATTTCTATTTAATTCTGTTGAGCCAATCCAATTAATAATTAAGTAATAATATTTAAAATTAAAGTAAAATTTGTAACGGTGAATCTCTCAAAAAAGCCTACAAGTATGACTTTTGTACATTTTAGTGAAATCATCTCATTTCCAAAATCTAACCGCCAATGAAAAAAAGCTTGTGGAAAAATTAAATCAAATGTGAAAGTATGATGGTGTGAAAGCAATATATCAAAAAATATAAAAAGATATGTGACAGTGGTGCGGCTTTTATCATTTCTAAAAATTTATAAAAAGAGTTTGTGTATTTTCTTTTCTAACCCCCAAATTCATAAAAAATATTATGTGCTTAATAAGGGGTTATTTGACAAATACTGCATAGAAGTACATAATATTTTTTATGAATTTGGGGGTAAATATTTAAATTTAAAAAATTTCTTTTACTGAATAATTCATTCATAAATATTTTCACTTAATGTTAATTATGTCTTATCCATTATTCTCCAACATTATTATTGAATTCCATTTTAATCTAAACAACAAGTGTGGTTTGCTGTGTAGTGAAAATTTATATCAAAAAGCTAAAAAGTAATGTTGATCAATTGAAAAACAATGCTAGAAATGGCATGTCTCTTTTACGAAAGAACTGAAAATAGTAAGTTACGCGTATTTCACCTACTATTGTGGAAAATGCTTGAAATGCTTGATGAAAAGAAAGAAATCTTTTTTCTCAAAGTGATTTCAAAAGTCTAAAAATTTATTTTATTTTGATATCTCGTAATTTAAAACCCGGTGAGCTAATTGCCTGGAGAGTGGAGTTTATAAAGCTTTTAGCTTTAAGTTGGCTAACAAAATGTTTGCACGCACCTAAATTTAATTGTTTTTTGTTAGTTTTTGTGATAAAAATAATTATTTTATACGGAAATAAAACATTTCAAAGTTTGAAATCATCATGATTTCAGACAAAATGTCTTTCTCTGCAAAATAAATTTTTTTAAATATTTTAAAAATATAAAACTTTTAGTTTAATTTATTTTTTACCTACAGACCATCACAGAATTAACAAGGTACTGACAGTAGAACAGCGTATATCTCTTGCTATTTTTAATAAACGTCAAAAATTTCTTGCGAGCCGATGTTTTATACCTATACATACATAGAAAGTGTAAGTGTATAGTGAATTACATTGATTTTTTCTCTTTTAGTAGTATAAGTGCTTGACACATAGAAGAAAAGAGACGTCTGTTGCTTTTGAATTTTAATATTTGTTGTAGATTTGTCGCTACCTTGTATCATTCTGCCATGCTACAGGCAAACATTTAGCTTTTTAACAAAAAAACATTGAATGAATTTTAGAAAATTTTAATTTAACGTTGCAGTCATACCTAACTAAAAGTGTTTTTTACATCCCAGCGTTAACTCTCACTTAAAATTCTTAAATAAAAGCTCTAACGTTAGTTAAATTATCTTGTTGAATAAAACTCACTTAGGAAAAATAGAGATTAAAATAAAAATACTAGATTTAACTAAAATGTCATTAATTTTACATTTCAATGTCAAAGTCAAAGTTGGATTTTAAATCCATTGAGCTGCGACGTTTTTGCTAACTAGTGTTCCATACAAATTATGTGGACATGAGAATTTTTGGCAGGCAAAAAAACGCTTAACGTTTTTGTTAAGAAATGTCTGTAAATTTGCTTTTGTATGCTATTCAAATGTTAAAATGCTTAAAACTTAATTAAACTACATCAAAAAATAAAAGAAAATAACAAAAATGAAAAGCAAATATGTGTGTCAAAGTTGATGATATTTTGTCAAAAAACATTACGTGCTTGCATTTTTAAACAAATTCTGAATACTTTTAGCGTGTTTTTTTAAGAAGGCATTAATTTTTAATGTAAAAGGCAAATTTTGATTACAAAAAAATAATTCTTACAAAAACTTAATAAAGTTTTTTTACGCATGTCTGACATAAGCACACACAGTAGAAATCTAAATGCAATTTGGCTTCATATAATAACTTATGAAGGTGCTGCAATAAATTTCATTGTTCAACTTTAGTTTCTGAATTTTTATTTAAAGCAATTATGGCAAGAAATGTCTTAAGACAGTTGTGAATAATAAATTTCTTTCAAAGATATTTTTTTTTTTCATAACAAATAATATTTTTTTTAACTTTTCTCTATGGTAAGATTGTATTTCATATTTAAGTTGTCATTATGACTATAAATTTTATTTCTACGCCCTTCCGCTTTGAATTTCCTGCAAACGTGGTTGTCTAGACTGTTGGAATTTGCTGACAAATGATTTTCTGTATTAAAGCAATATTAAAACTTAAATTAATCGATAAAATCGAATAAATATATAAGCTTTAGGAATCGTAACTAACTTGTGCAATTGATAAATAGAAATAATATGTATTAAAAAAATTAATTTATTAAGTTTATTAAAATTAATAATTAAAATATTTCTTGCTAAAAACATATACCAAAAAGTCAGCATCTTTTCACTGCTAATCAAAGGGAATTTAAGTTCTTCTCTGGCAACTCGTAAGTCGTCTCTGTTGTCTGCAAATCCAACAAAAACGTAATAGTAAAGTTCTTATATTTTAATTTATTGTCAATTCAAACTTCAGTTTTAATCATTTAATCATAATAGAATAATTTAATTACTTAAATAATTTAATTAAAATATTTGGTATAAATTTCTTGTGTATTTTGGTTAAATTATCCCTGCCAAACGATTCAGAAAATGCTTTCAATACTCCTAAAGTATATATATAAAATACTTAAATAACAAGTTTCTATTATGTTATAATAGAATTACACTTCCTTTGCTTTAATTTCTCTAGTTCCATATCAACGGCTTTCAATGATTTTCTGTTTAAATTAAGTTATCAAACTCAAACTGTTTGTATTAAACCTATTAAGCAAAAAGTTACTTGCATTTGAAGTTAAAAAATCAAAACTAATTTTGTTTGATCTCAAAACCAAATCCAAAATGTTATTTCCTTTGTGCTTTTTGGTTAAACTGTCTGAATCATAACTACTTTATAATTGAAGTACAAAATGTAAAACATGTTGAAACATTAAAAAAAAAAAAGACAAATGGACCTCAACTTCTGCTGTCATTCCAGAAGAGAAGAAAAAACATAAACACACAAAATGACCATATTTGAAAAATGTCTCAAGGACATTCTTAGCTTTGCCTTATAAGAGTACTTCATAAGTACATGGAAGAGATACTCATACAAATAAAAATAATTTTAGATTTAAAGAAAATATATATTTTTGCTGTGAAGAGTATTAACTTTTTCTATTCTAAATATTTGAAAAATACATATAAAAAATTATTTATCTATTTGTATAAATAAAATTTATTTTACCGTTTGTTTGTTTTTTTTTTATTTATTTGCTTGTTCGCTATACAAATTTTTCTTTTCCAACGGATTTGTCTGAAATTAAGTACATGTAATGTCTATACTCCAAGAAAACATACCATATATTTTTGGACCGAGCATTACTATTACTATTTTGAATTAACTTACCAATAAAGAAAATATTGTAGAAAATGAATATTTTACAAAAAGATTGATCATTTTTAAATGCACCTATTATGTCCCTTGATGTCGAACAAATATTTTCCAGGTTTAAAACAATTTTGAGACCAAATGGATTTAGTTTTACATTTGATAACTTAAAAAAAAAAAATATTTATTTATACATATACCTACTTTTTAAATTATTTTGCACTTTTTAAGACTGAATTAAATGTATTATAATACATGTATGTTTTTATACATTTTAAATATGCATATTATTTAGTTTAATTTTTTGCTGATTCTGCGATCACAGTAAAAGCCATATAATTTAATATTTCATATACATAAAAGGCATGAAAATTATTTTCCATTTTCATTTGTTGTCTCTCACGTTATAAAATTTTATTTATAATTAAAAATAATTAAAAATTAAAAAAAAAATTTTTTTCTCAATTTCTTTAATCACTTTTATTCATTTTGAGGTTGGTTTTATTATTTTTGTTTTGCCTGTAGCGCTTTTGAAACTTCAAAAAGCTTTAAAAAGCTTTAACTATATATTTGTTTATCTTACTTTTCTCTACCGTTATAGGACACAAAAAAATAACTTTGGTTTTGAGAAATAAATTTTTCTGCCAATCAAAAATTCAGTTCTTATTATCAACTTTTTAAGCTGTAACAATAAAAATTTGAAAGTACTGTCGAAGCTGCCTAACTGATTGTTTTTATTATTGTGGTTAAAAAATCTATGACAGCTGAATTTTTGGTAATAAATGTAATTCTGCCAACCAAAGTTGTTTTCTCAGTAATAAACTACAACATTAAATCTATCATCCATATTAAGATCAAGAAGAAGCTAAGTTCTCTAAAAATTCTCTAATTTGCAATGAAGTCTCGTACATGTTATTATATCTTTTACTGTTTTGATTTTGCTTTGTTGTGATTGGCCCGAACAATGTAACAGTTCATTTTAAAATTAAAAGAAAATTTTTTTTTAATAATTTTTCTAATGTTAAAATCATAAATGCTTACACAAATAAAGAGAAAAATTTTTTGTTTTACATTTTAACATTTCAAGTGACATACAAATTTTACTGTTTTGTAAAATTTTTCTTTCGAAAATCGTAAAATTGCTGAATTTATTGAAGTGAAATAAAAGCTGAAAAAAAAACTCAATAAAAGACTTCTTTGTAGCAAAATTTTCAATGCTGTACTCGTATTTTTCTCATAAATTTTAAAATAACATTTTTACTGCAGACCATAGTAGCGGAAAATTGAAATACCGTGATTTAACTTTTATTTTGTTTTTTTACTTATTTTATAACTTGGAAATTGTATGTATTGTATTTGTGTTTTAAAAACTTGGCGTAAGCTAAAAAAATAATTAAATGAATTTTCAAAAAAATAGATAATATAAGAAATTGAAAAAACAACTTAGGTAGTGAGAGCTGAAATTTTTAAGAATCCAAAATTTTCTTTTGATAATTTAGGTTTTTTATTATTTTTTTGTTTATCAAAACAAAACCTATTATTTCATGTTTCTTAAACTCGCTGCTGGTATTGTTACTTAAAGAAAACTTTTTAATTTTTTCTACCAGTATCTTGGAAATCTAATTCATACTTAGCTTTGTCAGAGACAGGTACATTTAAGTAAAGGGTGTTTTTTATTGACGTATAGAAATTTAAGTTGGCATTACTGTTCAAGATGGCGACCGATTTAACAGCTGTTAAGTGATTTATTCTCAGTTTGGTTTGGCAATTCATCATGAATAGACTCACGCCTGAACAACGCTTGCAAATAGTGCAATTTTATTTCGAAAATAATAGTTCTGTGCGGAATACGTATCGCGCACTACTACGTTTAGCGATGAAGCGCACTTCTGGTTCAATAGCTACGTCAACAAACAAAACTGCCGCATTTGAAGTGAAGCTAATCCTCAAGTGTATGTCGAAACACTGTTACATCCAGAAAAACTGACTGTTTGGTGCGCTTTATGGGCTGGTGGAATCATTGGTCCGTACTTCTTCAAAAACGATGATGGCCAGAACGTTACAGTCAATGGTGATCGGTATAGAGCCATGATTACTAACTTTTTCATTCCTGAATTGAACAACCATGATGTCCAGGAGCTGTGGTTCCAACAAGACGGCGCAATATGTCACACAGCTCGTGCCACAATCGATTTATTGAAGGACACGTTTGGTGACCGCCTAATTTCACGTTTTGGACCTGTGAATTGGCCTCCAAGATCTTGTGATTTAACACCGCTAGACTACTTTCTGTGGGGCTATGTAAAGTCATTGGTCTATGCGGATAAGCCACTAACGCTTGACCATTTGGAAGACAACATTCGCCGGCCACAAATGTTGGAAAAAGTCATCGAAAATTGGACATCCAGATTGGACTATTTCCGAGCCAGCTGTGGCGGTCATATGCCAAAAATCATATATAAAATGTAATGCCACAAGATTATCTTTCGGATAACTAAAATTCATGTTAACCGAATAATCCGTCGTTGTTTTATTGCAATTTAAAGTTCTATACGTCTATAAAAACCACCCACTTAGAATAAATTTGTTCTCAAGTTGTAATTTTAACACATAAATACTCATACATAAGTTTCTTTCTTTTTTGAAATGTGTTTTTTTCTGCAAAAAAAAAAAAAATTAAAGTTTGTAGTGTGTACACATGTATGTTCAATTAACAACACTCTTGGGTATTGATTTCCACACACGAGATACCAATAAGTATATCTAAATGGCTTTTGTATACCATATCAATCTAATTTTCAGGAATGTAGTTTTTCTCTTAAAATCACGATGTATCCAAAGGCGTTATATAAATTTGGAATTTAGTTGGGTGTTTTTTAAAGCATGTCTTTCATGTATAGGGGATGACGTCGCTATCAAAAACTTGAAAATTTAATAAAACTTAAGTTACTTTTCAGTTATATAGTCGTTGACGTTAAAATAGCCTCTAACTAATTATACCATGGCGTATATAGCAGTACATAGGAGTATAAGCAATAAAGCACATTTTGATGCCTTCATGTATAAAAGAGCTTTTCCTTAGTGCATGCTATCAGTAGGGACAAGCACTAAAACAAAAAAATAAAAAATTTAAATACAGAATTTCAAAGTTCTTCTTCGATTCTTTGTTATAGTGAATATAAATTCTGTTACATTGGAATAAAGTTCATTTAAATCAGTTTTTTTAAAGCAAATTGTATTAGCTATAGTAGGCGTATTAAGCAACCAAAGTTTCAACAAAAAGTAAATAAATTTTAATAGTACTTTAGGATTTGCTTGTTTTTGTTGACATACTTTATTTTATTTTAAAAGTTAAGTAATGAAAGATTCTTTTAATAGAATTATTTATATATTATGTAATTCCCTTAGCCTTCAAGTTTAATTTATCATATTTACTTGAAAAGAAGCAAGTTTATTTGAAGTATTGTGAAACGATTTAAGTATTCACTAAGTTCACTATAAAAATTTTTGTTTTCCAAAGGATTTGTCTGAAATTTGGTACATATAATAGCTATACTCCAAGAAAGCCCCCGCATCGTGCTATGCATATTTTAACGCACACTCTTCAACGATTTTCATTTGCCATTGCCACTGCTCGTACTTAATAAAAGCCTGAAATTATGATTTGAAATATTTTATTTACCACTATGATAATAATAATAGTAAAAACATGACTTCACTACATAGTATAAAACAAAGTCGCTTTCTCTGTCCCTATATCCCTATGTATGCTTAAATCTTTAAAACTACGCAACGGATTTTGATGCGGTTTTTCTTAATAGATAGAGTGATTGAAGAGGAAGGTTTATATGTATAATCTTGGAAGGTATAACGCCACAAATCCGTCCGGCAGATAGCGCTATAGTCGGTATCTGGCTTATTTGCCTACTACCTGTTTTAACCGGGTCTCGCACAGTTATTTACTTTATGAGTACGATTTCTTAGTGTAAGAAGATCGAATATATAAAAGTATTAAGACAAGACAACGCTTCTATTTGTAAATGAATTTCTCTGAAGGAAAGAGAGCCACTAATTTAAAATTTGGAGAATTAAAAGTTTCCTCGTAGTATTTCAAATAAGTTTTCTGAAAATTCCATATGCCTAAAATTAAATTCACAATCAAAATTTTTTAAAAAAGGCGGAAACTTTCAGCTCAATTACTGCGCGTGATAGTGGGTGTTGCTGCAGACAAGCAAGAAAGCTTCGCGGATTTGTGTTGCTTAAAAAAATATGTATATAGTGAAAACGAATATTAAAAAAAAATAACTTTAAAGACGCCGATATAAGTGTAAGTTTTTTAGTTCTTCTTTTCATAATTAAAATATTGATATTTTAAAATAAGTTAAATTTGGCTATGCCGAAGCTTATATACCCTTCATTGTGTTAGTTGAATATTCATATTTATATTGTCGACCATTCTGTTTAAATATTTAATAAAACTATAAAATTAATAATTAAATAATTGCTGAAAATAATTTTCTTTAAACAGGTATCTACTTCGTAAACATGACAATATTTTCAAAATGAAGTCAGTAGTGTTCTGTCTTTCGTAATGACAGACTTAAGTTGAATGACGTCACTGACGTTGCTTAAAAAGAATTCAATATATTTTATGATTTTGTGTATGTTTTTAAGTTTATGTCGATCTTGATGTATTTTTTAAGAAAAATAAATTTTAAACCTCAAAAAGTTCGTGTTCACTTCTGTCATTTAAAAATCTCACATTTAGTTACACAATTATTATGAAGTTAAAATACCATCTGCCTCAAGTAATTTTAATATATATAATTTACCTCTAATTACATTTAAAAAATATCAAAGAACTCCTGTAATTCAGTCATTTCTTTATTGAGTATTTTTTGCACTCATTTTAACATTTTTAACTCATCATCCATTTTTACACTTGTCCACCAATCAAATTCTCTTGTAGTGACAAATTATGGAAACTCATATAAGTGTTTGTTTTTGACTAAGTTTACTAAAAAGTAATTGTTTATTAAACACACTAATAATGTAGCCATTGTATCAAGAAAAAACAACAAAATTTCCCAACAATGGCTCTCATTTCAGAATATAACAAGAGAAAAAATCTACCTAGAGGCATGAGTTGGAAATAAACTTATTTTTAGTATACTAAAGCCTACGAGAGGGAGAGAAAGAGATAGCAGATGCACAATTGATATTCCCACATGCAGAGAGAGATTTAACACAAAAACACACGAGTTGGAACAAACACACAAAAAAGAACTAAATAATGCAAAAATTTCGTTTCATTACAAAAAAAATTTTATATTTTTATATATTTTTCAACTTATGGCCAATCACATTTATTTGTATGTAATTGCAAATAATGATAAAATTTTAAGAAAGAAATAGGTACTTACAGTAATATTTTTAAATAAAAAGGAGTTAAATTTGGCTCTGCCGAGTCTTATATACGAGTACCCTCAGTGTGTTAGCAAAGTATTAATATTTTCACTTCTTCTAAATTATAAAAAACTAGATGTTTTTGTCCGGTCTCACCCGGCCCGGTCCGTATCCTTAGAAAGCGTTTGTATCAATTTTTAGCGACATCCCTTTACAAATAGAATTTTAATTGTTAAAAAACCAAACAAATACATACAGTCATTAACTACTTTATAAAGTGGCTCATGTTTTTGCTAGCATTATTTTCAGAAACGCCAACCAAAGTGACAAATAAAATATATTTAAAACCATAATTTTAGGCTTAAATTAAGCACGGGCTAGTCTATTATGTATATCAGAGACAATAAAAGTATTTATTTTGATATTTGATAGAAATATGTATTAGAAATAAATGATCAATTTCTATTCAAATTATGGTTCACTATTTTGACGATAATTGCTTCGACATAAGAGATAGACATATGAGGTCGGGTACTTTTTTGTATTACTATTTATGATATCGTTCATACATTATATGTATATGTGTAACTTCAACGATATTTGCAGCGCACGCCAAAATATGTCGCCGATTGTAGAATTTTTTCCTACTTACTTGACACCTATCCTTATATTTTGGACAATTTGCACAATATCTTAATAAATTATAGCCTATGTATTATTCTAATGTATAAGCTAAATTACTGTAAAGTTTCATTAAAATCCATTCAGTAGTTTTTGCGTAAAAGAGGAAGAAACATCCACACATCGACACTCACAAGCATTCAGCTTTATACGGATATACAAAAAATTAAGTGAGTGAAGATAAATATGCCGGGTTAAATATTTTTTAAAGTACCCCCTTATGTTTTTTAGTATTATATTTTTTCAGTATTAATAGCGTATTTATCAAATACGTGTTACGTCATTAAATACTTTTACATATATTTATTTAGTATCTAGTATTTTAGAGGAAATCGTGTACATTTGTAACCTACAAACCAAATATTCAGAATTTACTTTGGATTATTTTTAAATTTTCATATACCACAGTGCTGTTGCTCTGAGGCATTTTAGCAACTTTCGGATGAACCATGGAATATTTTCGGATGAGACACATATCATTTTAAAGGGGAGATCGTCTACATTTGTAATCCACTATATAAATACTCAGAAATTACTTTGGATTATATAAAATTTTGTTTGAAATTTTCATATACTCCAGTGCTGTTACTTTGAAGAGTTTTGCCAATTGCCGTTTTGCATCATAAAATAAAAACTACGATATTATCCGAAAATGTTAAAACATTTTCAAAAAGCTTAGAACCTACAGATTAAATTCCTTTTGGTTTCATTAATTTGAATTAGCAAAATCGGTAGTAGTACCTCTTCAAAATGGGGAATGGTAAAAATCTCTCATAGCAAGAGTACTAAGGTATATGGTAAATCCAAAAAAATTGTAAAAATACTCCAAACGACCTCTTCTTTAAATTTTCACATCCCGTAATCCTGTATGGTTCATTTGCAAAGTAGTAAAATCTCTTAGAGAAATCAACGTACTTTTGCAAATTTGTATGTGTGTTTTTACCAATATTCTCCTAAACACATTTAAAAGTATATCATAAATACTGAAAAAATATTTACAAATACTAAGATATGTAGGGAGTTACGTTAAAACATATTTAGCTCACCATATTTATATTCACTCACTTTAAAAAATTATGTAACTGAAATGACCTCAACTTAATAAACTAGTGTTTCAATAAAAAAGTTCATTTAAATTTACAAATAAAAAATTATATAAAAATAAAGAAAGAAAGAACAAAAGTTTTTAAAAAAATTTGTTTTAATCTTAAAATAAATAATTAATTCGGTTTAAGAAACTAAAATTAAGTAGTACTAAGAAACAATCCTTTCTTTTAAAAGCAATTAAATGTCTGCAGGCACTCAATTTTTAAATTAATAAAAAATAAATTTTAAGAAAGATATTAAATAGAAAAACAAAAAAATTTATTTTTATTTAATTTGCAAATAATCATTTGTGGACCTATGGCTCTAATTTTTTGCACATGTATTACGACTATCATACCACGTTTTTTTGGCCGTTTCGATGTTTAAAAAAAATATACAAAAACCCCACTCAAAAAATGATCGAAAATAGAGGTAGTTGCGACTTTTAACTCACACCACCGCCATTTATAAGCTGAATTTCAATAGTAATAACCTGACAAAATTATCTGATAGATTATTGTGCTAAGCTTTTCTATTCGTTGTCTAGGGACTTTAGAAAGATGATTTCACCAACTTGACCGACAGATGGACATCGCTAAATCGACTCCGATATTCATAAGGATAAAGAATATATATACTGTATAGTATCAGTAAAAAAGTGTACTGTAAACGGTATACTGTTATCAGTACGGCTTTGAATACAGTTTAGATTTGCTTTTTGGTGATATTACAACTTTCTTTAGCATTCACGAAAACGCCTAAAATATATTTCACTAAAAAAAATATGGAGTTAAGTGAATTTGGCGCATTGCACAAAATTATATAGTATGACAAGATTCCAAAGTCAAATACCTCAGATACCACACTGACGAGCATAGATGCTGGAAATAACATGTAGAAGAAAAATTAATTGAAAGGCAATTAAAAGTTTATTGCCGAAATTCCATACTAAGTTTGAAAAAAGCAATTTGTCAAATTGATTATATAAAATGATATTAAAGACCATAAAATAAAATTTAAATCATTATACTGTTTTTTACTTACAATAATAAGGTTTTTGTAAGGTTACAAGTTAAAAAAAAAAAATGAACTCCAAAAAATATAATTTTTAACAATTTTTTTTTTTTTATTTTTTTACTTTAATTATTCAGATCAAATATATTGTTTTTTTTCTTAGATGTATATTTACTCATCTTCAAAGTATGAATAATTTTTTTCTGTTAAGTTACGAGAGTTGTGGCTTTTTCAAACCAAACTTTACTTGTGTCTTTACATTTCCTTAACCATTTATCATTTTATTATCAGCAGCATTTGAATGCTTTCTTTTTTTTAATGTTTAACTTTATTTGACAAATTTGACCTCATTTGCAGAGTAAAATAAGTGTCATCATTTCTTTTGTTGTAGTTCATTGTATGTAGTTAGATATTTCTGTTGGTCTTGCTATTGCTACAGCTATTAGTTAGTTTGTAATAAGTACATACATAGTTGGTATGGTTGTGAAAAGCATTTGAAAATTTAAGCACAGCATTACAATAAATTTCTTTTTTAAGCAGAAAATAGCTTTCTTCTCTATTAAATGTTATCATGAATGTCAGAAAAAATTAAACACAATACCCAACACTATACTTGAGTGAAATGGTACTTTTCTAACATGGTTTTTGGTGAATACGCACTCAACAACAATTTTTTTTGTTCGAAACAAAGCTTAAAATTATATATGATTTTAAATTGTTGATAGGTTTGCGCAGCGGCCTAACGGTATTTAAATATAATTACGTTTTGAACTAAAACTATTTAGAGAAATTGTTTTCTATCTGGCCATGGATCTACGTTAGGCATATTATAACACATACGTTTTTTAAATGATTGAATTTTATCAATAATTATAACTTCTGAGACTTCAGTTTTATAACACTTTTATATTATGCTGCAAAAAACAATTTTGAATACAAAACAAGTTTTAAACACTAGAGTTATTATTTTAAAAAAGTAATTTATAAAATAAATTACTGGTAAAAAATACTAGATTTTAAAATTAACTTTTTTAAAAGAAAATTGTTAAAACTTGTTCTTTTAATTCTAACAAAAAGTACCTAAAACTATTACCACCACCACGTATGCATGTGTTTGTGAATAACAGAGTACATACTCGTTTGTACTTTCATTCAATAAAAGTCTTAACCAAATAAAATTTTTCATTTGCAAAAAAAAATAAAAAATTGCGCTTACACTTACAAGTCAGATAAGAAAGTTAAATTTACAAAGAATCATCATAAAAAACACACACACAAAACCGGAGCTAAAGAAAGATCTGCAAAAGTTTTTATCAAGTTTATTTTGGCAAAATTCTAAAAAAATATATAAATGTGTGTGTGAGTGTTCCTTTTATAATTTGGCTTGTATAAAAAGTGAGTAAAATGATAAAAACGAATTCTACGGCTTAAGGTTAATAACCTTCTGACACAAAATGTTTAAAGTAAAGTTACTACGAGTACTTTTATATGTTAGATAAAATGTCATACCACCAAAAATTGTTTTTGTTAAAATGAAATTTTTAAAAATTTATTTCAACTAATACTGGTTCAAGTTTTAAATATTTACTGTTGAAATTTAAAAAAAAATTGCTTGTGTGTTGTGAAAAGTTGTTTGATTATCAACAAAAGTAACAAATTTAACAGAATCATATACGACTTTCTGATACATAAACATTTTAGAGCAATGTTTTATATGTTTATTTAAAAACCTTATTTATACAATTTGTAAAGTACGGCAAGAAACAAAGTTGATTTTTTTTAAATATTTGCTAAAAAAAAATTTCTAATGAACTTGAAGTTGTTCTAAATTCTTAAATATGGTAAGTTATCTCGTTAACAATAAATTTTTAATTATAAACACACATACTTAGATAATTTAGTTCATATAAATATCCTTTGAATTTTGTCATTAATTTAATGAAAATCATTGACTCATAAAAAATTTTATTAATTCAATAAAATATAAATTTTGTTTACACATAAATTAATATTTATAATTATTATAATTATTTTCTCATAAAAAACGCAATTTTACAAATATTTTTATAATTCGATTTTTTTCATAAACCAGCCTACAAAACACTTACTAACATTTTATATTCCCATTAACTTACAAAACTCATATTCATAAAATATGATCGGCATAAAAATATTTTCTTTTACACAAGCAAAACTAAAGCCACACAAAACACTATTTTCTTCTTTCCCACAATACATTTTGTGTTGATCAAATGACACAACTTAGCGTAAAATTGTATTTTTTAGATTATAATATTTAAGTAAAAGTATATTTAAGATAATAAAATCTGAATAAAATAATCAAGCAATTTACATATTATTTCTCAATTGCAAGTCCTGGTTCAAGTGACTGACTTCCAACAACCCACGTTCCTAAGTCCTGATTAAAGTGCCAGTGACTTCTAAGAACCTATGATAGTAAGCTAGTGACTTCCAACAACCTCTGATAAAAAGGTGTTAATTAATTCATTCACATTTAATTACTTCATATAATTTTTGAAATATTTATACAATCAGTGAAACATTTTTTTTGGATTTATGAAACAACTTTTTCAGTGTACATTTCGCTCATTTACTTCAATAGTGTCATAGTTAAAGAAAATATTTTGGCATTTTACTAGCACTCTTATGAGAAATTTTTTTTTATATTTTATCTTAAAAAATATTTATAATATTTTTGGTATACTCTTGGTAGCTTAATTTAATTAACAATGAAAAAAATTTTAAATGTAGTGAAAAGTCAAAAGAGCAAATTATATGAGTAATGATAGTGTGAAAACATTATATCAAACAATATGGATAGAAATTTGACAGAAAACTTCTACACGGTTTTCCTTGTCATTTAAGTAGGACTGTATTTTTATGTATACAAACAAAGAAATACCTAATAAAATCACCTGATAAATTCAAAATCCACTAAATATTTAAACAATTTTTTACAGTGCAAAGCCCCCATTATCATGTTTGTATTGCATTTAAATTGTTTTATAAATAAAAAATATATTAACACCAACGAAGCTAAGCTCGCCTTAACACACAATATTATTACTTGATAAACTATACAACTTTGTTATCAATGAAAATTCTCTGTAGATATTTTAGGCTTGAACAGCCTACAAAACTCTCATAATTATCAGCAAATAATATTTTGTGTTTCTTTTTATTTTACATCTATTTAAAATTATTATTATTATCAAACAAACTGAAAAATGTATTGTGCGCTTAATTCCCATCTACAACAATTCTAGACTTCCACGATTAAGCAAACGTATAGAACCTATTCCGAGGTAATATCCATTTCATGTAAACTTAAGTTTTATTTCTGGGGTAATTATTTGTACAAAGTTATGTCAACAGTTCAGTGCAGAGTTTGATTTCATTGCTAATAAGCTTCAAATTAGCTCCTATCGCAATGCGTTCAGACGAAAGAAGTTTTTTTGACTGCAGTATGCTCATTTGACAATTCTAATACTACTGTGTATCTCGGTTTTATCTTTTCGCAGTAAGTCACGAGCGAAATTATTTTGTATTTACTATTTGGAAAATTTTCAAGAAAATGAAAAGGATGTGTAAGATCTTTTTAGCTAAATTGTTTGCTATTTTCGTGCCCACATGGTCTGCTTTTACAAGTCATGTTTACTCTATTCAAAAACTACCTTTTTTACTTTAAAGTTAATTTAATTTATTTTTTATTATTATAATTTTTTTTTTTTTGAATACATGGAATAAATTTTTATGTAAAATAATAAAATATGAGGATGATAAATAAAATAAAATTTCCCATTTTTTTTTGTTGGTTCAGATATAAATTTACTCAGACAGACATTATAAATTTTTAACGTAAACAATACCTTTTGTTTGATTAAGTTTAGTTAAATAAACATTTGTTGTGTCTACTTCATTTATATTACTTAAGGTTTGTTCTCAGATTTCATTAACCCATTAAGTAAAAACAACATCGAACATGGAAATATACATTGAAGCTCTAACATAAGCCGACCTATAGAGGATTTTAATTTACATAGTGGCAAAAACGAAGTCTACAAGACTGGTGTCTCTAGCAGTAACACACAATAGTAAAATAGATTCATTAATATCAAGCAGATTAGGGCAAGGATTGTTCTAAACATTAAGCAGAAATGACATCAAACTTGTACGAGTATGTGGAGCTGCCAGTCTGTCAGAAAGGCGGGAAACGTCGGAAAGTATCCTGTGCTAGTGCCCGACGATGGCAAGGCGCTACTAATTCTACGACAATTACAATATTCTGAAGGACGTCCTTGTGCAATTATAGCCCATGATGATAATAATAATAACAGAATCTTTGTAGAGTTGTCGCAACTAGAAAAATAATATTTTTTCAAAACATTAGTTAGTTTTAATAAAAATGTTGACAACTTTGCAAAAGTAAGCTAATTGCAAATAAAAAAATCATGCATCTTTTTAATTTTTTCTAATAAAACTTTGCACTCTGCTTTTAACCGGTCTCTCACGGTTTTTACTGTATGAAGTGGAATGTCTATATATGAAATTGCAGAGGAATTAGTTGACAAATATAAATATTCCTGTAAATTTTATTTTCATTTATTTTCTCAAAGTGGGCTTGGTCGCTAATAATGTAAAGGGTACTAGAGAATAAAAATGATAGACACAAGATTACGCCATGTGCATAATTTCCCGTTAGCTAACATAGTTTCTCCACTGTTTGAAGAAAAATATAATAAATTTCTCTCTTGTTATATTTAGATTAATTACTTATTACCCAATAGGAACGCATTGCGTGATGTCCTTTAGGTTATATGCGCAGAAATTTTATGTACGAGATGGCATAATCTTGTGTGTATCATTCTTGATAGAGACTATATTTACCAATTTTAATACAAAGACTTTGAAAGATAGAGTTTTAAAAGCAAAAGTGGGCGTGGCCATACATTTTAAATAAAAATAGATTAGTTGCTTTATTAATATGATTAAGGAATGGTGGAGTCCTTTATGAGATGGAATTGAAAACAATACCTTTTGCTAAAATCGAAATAAATTTTTCAGAAAAACTTTTTGGACTTCTAAAGTTGTAGTCTAATGTGAATTTTAATTTTAAGCTTTAAGAAAATTACAGAATATTAATAAGGACAAAAGTGCTAAGTTTTGCTTAACATAAAAACATAATGTACACAAATTTGCGTTCCGATAGGCGTACATACTGACCAACATCTGTACTATAGGGGATTAGTTTAGCTATAGGCATTTTTGTAGATGGTAATCATTTCCAGACTGGTGGCGAGACAATCGGCAAGCATGTCAGCAGACTGGAACTGTCCTTCAATGAAAATTGCTATAGCTGCCAGGCACCAGAAGGTAAGGAAACAGTCTTTCACTTTCTCCGCAAACGCCCGTGGCTTTTGACTTCGAGACACAGATTTCCAAGTGCATATGTTATGATCGGACTAACTGAGATAGCGGGAGTAAGGTTAGGGGATCTTCTCAGATATCTGAATATTACGGGGTGGACTTAGGTCACTTTACTGCTACATAGTCTTGGAGAGTATGTGTTTCAAAATGAAATGTTGTTATTCTAATTGAAGGCCGTTCATTAGGCCGTCACGTAAGCCAACACTTTTGTGTTTTTTTTTTCATTTTCCTGCGGTACTACTAAAAATATCCTGAGCCAACATAGCTTTTAGTGTTTGCTCAAATGAAATGTAGATATTTAGATGAAGCAAAAATAACAAGCACTTTTACAATTGTTTAGGTTTTGTCAGCTGATAGCTTTATACTGTTTGCCAAGGAAAAATTTTACTCACGACCTATTTAGTTCACTATAGTCAATATATTTGCAAAATAAATAAATTAAAGACGCTATTACTTTAATTGTCCTACGATAATAATCATGCAACCTGCTGTTCCCGTAGAATATATTGAAAAATATTTAATTATTTTGTTACTTTCAAAATATTATTGAGTATTTTTTTAAATCTTAGAATGCTCCTTTAAAGGATTAACCATCATACAGCCATTTATAGAGTAACACTGACTTGATGAGCATTAAATAAAAATACTAAAACATTAAAAAGACAAATGTAAATAATTGTTAAAACAAGCAAAAGAAATAACAAGTCAAATAGGGGAGAGATAAAAGAAAAAATAATTCAACTACATGTACAGTTAGTTTGGTACACAAAATATGTGTACAAGTACATTAACTTCAATCAAACAAATATTTAATTTGTGAAACTTTATACAAAGTTTTGGAAGCAAAATAAAATGAACTGAACGTTTGTCAACATTTTTGTTATCATCAGCTACAACAGTAGCAAAATTATTATCATGATTATTATAAACCAACATCATCGTCAGCAATACAAGCAAACATCAACAGCATTAACATTGTTAAACAAGAAACTAAAGTTATATTTGCTTTGGGTGACATATTTGTTAAATACTCACAATCATTTACAAGTGTTGTCTACATACATACTGCAGAATATTACAACAATATAAATTAAGAGTACTTGTCAGGACTCTAAGGAAATTAAATACTGTTTATTAAGTTCTGTATACTTAGGAGTTTCTTTTTTTAAACTATTTTGTACTAATTTTACTTTGTGCTAATGTTTTTTTTTTTTTTTTTTTTTTTTTTTTTTTTTTTTTTTTTTTTGTAGAAATGCAGTCTATAAACTTCACAAAAATCTAAACTAAAATAAAATGTTTTATGTTTGTATTTTTGTACACACTTACATGTGCATGCACACAAATATGTTTTTTATTTTTAAATTAATTTTACACAAAAATTTTTAATTTTGTAGAGAAAGAAAATAATTGTCATCTTAAGTTAAAAAAATATTATTTTAGTAAAGAACTTTTATAATTGCAGCAGGATTGCTTTATTGGTTTTTTCCCGCATACTTACTTTAATAGTGTCATAACTCACAAAAATATGATTTATAAAAATTAATTTCAAATTTTTAATTTTTATGAGAAAAAGTATAAATATTTATTGATTTAGCTAGATTTGAAGCAAAATTTGTATTATTTAAGCAACTAATTAATTTTTTTCAGTTGTCTCACTATAAAGCTCTCACACGGCGGTGGTAGTTACAGTTCCTGTTTAAAAGCTTTCAAAGGTTTTGTTGTTTTAAAGAGTCCAAACTTGTATGTATTTCTTCTTTTCTTATTTTGTATTAAAAAAAACTTTTCAAAAAGTTTTTTCTTAAGAAAGGGAAGTTACGCATCCAAAAAAATGTTGTTTTGTATTTTATATAAAAAATTTAATTAAACTATATTTGTTGTATTAGTTACAATCAATAAGCAGTTTTAATAAAATTTTAAACTTAAATTAAAGTTATATTTATAAATAATTTTTTTTTATATAAAAATACTCAACCACTTATCTTACTTCGTATACATCTTATAGCTTATAGCTTAAAATGGATGCAAAAAAGGACTTGACTTTAGCAAAAGTTTATTCAATAACTTTAGCAAATTAAATTTACTGCTTTAGTTTTTTTTCTCAAGTTTTTCTACAAGAAATTTTTGGCAAAAGGTTTTCGATTAAATCGATAGCAATAAATTAAATTAAAAGTGTCAAGAACATTTCATTCATATAATTTTTTTTAAAGAAAAAAAAAAAAAAAAAAACAATAATAAAGAAAAGAAATTTCGAAATCACATATCCCAAAAATAAGTATTTATTTCCTACAATAGATTAAAAATGGAAACAAAGTTCTAATATTTGTTTTACTTTGTTTTGTTTTGATTTTTTTTTTTGTTATAATTAAAATAAATGAATGGCTATTATTTTGGAACAAAAAAATTATTGTTTATTGTCTTGAGAAAATGTTATTTGATATCATTCGATATTAGGTTCTAATTTTTATTTATCGTCAAAGACAATTTTTTGTGTTTTAAAATTTAACAAATCTTGTTTGCTATAGTCAGAAAGTAATTATCAAAAATAATACTTTCAACAAAAACACTTACATTAAAACATAAAGCCATCGAAATGGTAAATTAAAATATATTTGATCGCTTATGTAAATCAAGAATTTGTAACTTGAGTTCCATCGCCTTCGTTAGCATTAAAAAATTTTATATATACACAAATGGCCTGACTATTAATTTTGTAAAATAAAACGTGTAACGACACGTTTCCGCTGGTTGCTGGGGTAGATCAACGGCGTCCAAGGTCGTACACACAAAAAGAAAAAGAAAACACCTTCTGACTCACGGTACAATGTGCTTTATTCACGCCTTAATCTAAAGTCCTGCCGGGAGGACGGTTGGCACGTAGGTAGGATCCTTCTCTTGGGCGTTAGGATCAAAATAAAACTACTGCGATAAGTTGTCCTTAGCAAAAGGACTTCGCAACGCACGCACTACGAAGCGTCTTTTGCTCACAACCACCGCTGGAAGACTTCGAATCGTATGGTAGATACTCCCTCTACTTTCCAAAGACTCTCTTTCGAGTACTCACCAGGCACAAAAGTACTTAGTAGCGTACGGTAGAATATCCCTTTACCTACTAAGCAGCTCTTATCCAGCATCAGCTTTTGCTTCGCCTTATATATCATTACTTTGTAGCTTTGTCGACCAGATGTGGTTGTGTTGTGGTACGTAGTTTTGGCTAGTGTTACCGCGAGGAAGAATCCTACCTACTTATTTTCCCCGGTTGGGAGTTTACCAACCAGAAAATATTTATATAAAAAAACTTATTATTAAAAAAAAATATTTACAAAAGAAAAGAAAAAAAATATTTTATATACACTAGAAAAGAAAAACTTACAACTAGAAAAAAATTACGAAAATATAAATTATGTAAACTTGGTGAGGACACAAACGAACTGTTGACTTTTGTCTTGTCACAAACGTTAAACTGAAATAAATTTTATTATTTCAGAAGAAATAATAAAGACAACAATTCACAAAAGTTTAATAAAAAGCGGTTGGTGCAAATAATATTGCAACCAAATATTAATTTTTCGAAAGCACATGATTTGTGGCGTTGTAAATAATATTGTATTACATAATTTAAAAAGTACATATACGGGTACACTTTAATTTCATTCACGTATTTTAAATATTTTCAGCCAAATTCATAAAAACTATTTTTACTCAATAATCGCTTATTTAAAAAAAATTTCCCACAAGAAACTTACTCAATAAGCTTATATTAAATAAAAATGTTTTAATATTAATTTATAAGCAAGTTATGCAAGACATTTAGGTTTTAGTTTCTTATATTTGGAATTTTTTTTTAATATAATGCTGACTTTATTTTAGCTATGAATAACAGATTTTAAGGTATTGTTTTTAAGTTAACTTAGTAACATTTTAATAAAAATATTTTAATCAGCTTAGTTTTGAAAAAAAAAAAATTAAGAGGAAGTTTTTTTTCTTATATCTTGAATAAAAATTGTCCCAATTTTTACACCTACTGAAAAGAAAAAAAATCAAATTGAAACAAAAATTGTTAACCAGCCTAATTATGAATAATCCCCAGGAATATTTAAAAAAAAATATATATGTAATCTTTTTTTGTGCTTAATTTCAATTTATGATAGTGTGTAAAATGCATTATTTTCCATGATATTCTTTTTTTTTTTTTTCAGTTTTTTTGTTTTTTTATTTATTTATAAATTAAGAAAATCATTAATTTGGACTTGTGACTTTGGTTATTCAAACTTCAGTCTGGTTATTGTTTTTTACAAAATCCTCAAAATATTTGAAATCAGTGTATGCGTAATTGTTTGTTATTCTTAATTGTAGGTCCCTATGTTCGCCAAATTATCCATGCATTGCTAGGCATTGACTCCCAGGTAATCTGATCAGTGATTCCAGTAATATTGAGAACAGACTCATACATCAACATTTCAATAAATAAGAAGTCAAATTTATTAATTCCTTTCAAGAATGGACCTGAGGAAGGTGATGAATCACTAGCAAATGCTGTTTGTTTTCTTTGCACTCATGTTGCTTATTAATACATGGACTACAAAGAATTCTAAATCGTATTCTGAGAAATATTCCAAATTTAATTAACGCAGAATTTATTGTTGACACTAGATTAGCCTGTTAGTTTTCTTAAATTGTTGTTGTGATGAAAGCTGATATCCTTGTAGTTAAATAATCACTATTTGTAACACTGTAGTTCAAATTGTGATGGGGCTAAAAGCTTACCATGAAGCCCGAGGGCAATCACAATTTTGCAGTTTATTTATTCAAGAATTTATTGTCTGTACAACACTCATGACAAAATTAGTTACCATCGCCCGTACCCGCTTGACGACGTTCACGCACTTTAGTTTTTATTTTTATTTTATTCTAGAATATTGTTTGGATAAACACTTGCTTTATCAATCTTTTTAACACTGTAGTTCAAATTGTGATGCGGCATCTAATGAGACCCCCTTTAGTTCTGCGTGGATACACAGAAGACCACAAATTTGCAATTTATTATTTTTTTTCAATTGAAAAATAGAGTTTATTAACGCCCGATACTCTCAACTTTCCTGCATTCTTTTTAAAATCTGTAAAAAAGCAGCAGCAATACTTCCTTCAGTTTCATTGATAAGAACATTTTCCTGAGACATTTGACAAGAGAAATACTCACACACACTGTTATATAAAAGAACTATTGCTCTATTCAAATTACTTTATTTAACTTACATTATTTTATTTTTTTTAATAAAAACAAAAAGAGATACAAAAAAAATCTTTTTTAAAAATTTACAATTAGCGAATTAAAAAGCGCTGATCACTTTACTAGTTACTATTTTCTCAACCGCAATAACAATAAAAACACACGCATAACACTTGTGGTGGCCTGATTTATTACGTCACAACTAATTGCAATTTTGTCTATGCCTGTATTCACACATCAAACAACAACAAATAGCAGACAAGCCTACGGAGCACCCGAAAAAATTTGGACATACATGGCAGAATATTCTAGTTAAACTTTATTTTTTTAGCTTGGCCTTTTATTTATTAATATATCTAGAGTTTTTAACTTCTTTTTCACTATAATCCCTTTTATATTATATTTATTTATTTGCCATTTAATTTTAGTTTTTAATAAATTATAATTTCACTGAACGAGCGCACGCAATTATGGAAAATTTTAAAAAATTGTCTACTAAGAGGGAAAGCATATCTATACAGCTGTTTCATCAGACGCAACTCTGAATCTTCAGTAAATTATTGCCAAGTCTTATTAAATTCTTGTCCAAACATTTGAATATTTATTTCATTATACCAATTGACCAAATGAGAATTTTTGTCAACAGACAAACAAAAAGTTTAAAAATGTTTAAACAAGAATAGAAAAAACTAACAAAGTAGGCATTGAAAAAAATAAGCAAAATTTTTCAACCAACCATTACATTTTTTTTCTCTTTTAATGTAATAAGTTAAATTCGGTTAAGCCGAGTTATATATACTCTTCACATATTTTTAAGGTAGCCCATTCTTTTTTTAATAATTCACAAAACTTAAAAATTAAGAAATAAATTATTGCTGAAAATAATTTTCTTCAAACAGGTATCTACTCGTATAATACATGCATACTTTGTATACGTGACAGCATTTTTGTCAGCAATATTTTTAATATAAAGTCACTAGTGTTTTGTCTTTCGTAATGAGTTTTCTAATTTAAGTTCGTCGTTCAAAGATGTTGTTAAAAAAAGATTTCAATATATTTTATAATTTTGTGTATGTTTTTAAGTTTATTTAAAATATCAACTTCCGACTTATACCAATTTTTTAAAAGGAAGCATTTAATCTGTAATTTAAGAGAGTTTTTTAGATAATCATCTTTCCCTTGAAATCATTCAATGCCAACAAGTATTTAAAACCTAGCGCATAATATCAGAATCAACAATGTATTTTCATCCCCACTAATACATGAAATAATAATCATACGTAGAGGTGGCCGTTTATTTATTATGAATTTATTTACAGGATTGGCAGAAAAAGAAACATTTCTATATTATTAAAACTAAGTTCATGCTTGCGTGTTCGTAAGTATTTCAATTGATAAACTAACTACCTATTTTACAATATTGTATTCAACGCTTATGTTTTCTTTTAATTTTTTTGTCATATGAATAACAATATAGAAAATACGTGCATACACATCACTACAAGCTAAATTATTTGATGATATTTCTCGAAAAAATATGCTCTTAGTACAAATGTTGCTTCATTAACTCGTTTGCTTTGTTATTATAGGTTTTTTTTTGTCATCGCTTATATCAGGTGGCGCAAAAGTAATCCTCCTATCAGAAAATGCTATAAATTTTGCGATTGGCCCCTAAAGTCAACATTGTTTATTAACGTGTATTTCGCATGTGTTTACTACACAAATGTCAAAACAGAACTGACATTGGGGGCCAATCGCAAAATTTATAGCATTTTCTGATAGGAGGATTACTTTTGCGCCACCTGATTACTTTTGCGCCACCCGTTACTTGTCGATGGTCTTGTTTTCCTTCATGGTTTGTTTTTATTATTGTTATTATTGTATGCACATGCTAACTGTTTTTACTCGGTCTCGCCCGGTTTGTTAATCTAAGACGAGCGCATATATTAAAACTTGAAACAGTCCATTAAAAGTCTGGTTTTTGATTAGTAAAGAAAAAAGAAATAGAAATTGATTTGTTGAAAAGTACACTACGACCTTTTTAGGAATATAGAGGATATATGTACCACATTTCAGTCAAATTCCTTAGAAAATGTCTGTTGTTTTATACATTTCAAGCCATTTTCATATGAGTAAGTAAAGGTATTTTTCTTCAGAAACGCGATTACGCGCACAAAGTATATGCCAAAAAGAACAAGGATAACACCAATAGTCAACGAAAAGTATAAAAAAATTTTTTTTTGTTTTAAAAGAAGAAAGTAAGTCTTTGTCTTAATTATATTAAAGTAGTCTAAAAATCCGATGAATCGCTAAAAGAAAACCATCCAAAATTATAAAAAAAAAATAGTTTAAAGAGATAGGCATTCTAAAACTTTTTCATTTTATTACTTAATAGACCTGTATATGTATGCATGAAAAGTATTCGTTTGCTTACATGTTTGCTTAACATGGAACTAATTTGAAATTAGTGCATTTCATTTAAAATGGACTACGTTGTTTAAGAATTTCTATAGGGTATTTTTAATAAAATAAATACATGTGTATTTTAAATTTGCATTCATAAATATTTGTATATGAGTTGTCGCAATATGTTAGAAGAAGTTATTTATATAACGTTCGTAAGTTGCATTTGTTTTAAAATTTGTTATACAATTCTTTAAGTATTTAAAAGTTTACATAATTTAAATTTACAATAATAAATATGTTTACATACGTTACAAGAAAAAAATTTAGATTTAAAGGAAGCAAAAATGTGTTTTCTCATCTTCCCAATGGAAAGCCAGAAATTTACAAATTTAATTCTTAAATTTAAAAAGCTCTTCACAAGTTAATAAAAAAATGTTTCAGCATATATTGCATTTTTTCTTTTATTTTAATTTATTTGTATAAAAAAATTTATTAAAGTTTAAAGCACACGTTCTCAAACATCTATAATAAATAAAAAAAAAAAATAACATCTGAAACAAATTTAAAAATTTCATCTTAGAAAATTGTAAAACGTTCAATAAAATTTACGATATTTAAAGTAGACTTCAGTATTGTGATTCACTAATCAATTTTAAAGAAAAATGTTTGGTTAAAAATAGTTAACCTTAAAATTAAAGAACTTACGATTCAATAAAAGTGTTAACTGTCAGCTATGTGGCTTAATAAGCCCCAAAATTTTTTTTTTGTTTTTAATCAACGACAAAAGAAAAGTGTATGACTGTTAAATAAAAAGAATGTAACAAATAAGACATTCTTGCTTGTTGCATATGGTATTTGTAGCCTTTTTGGTTGTTATCCACGGTATTCATGTCAGTGATGAATTTTAAACTACTAAAGTTAACCGAAAATTATTGATTCACACAAATGACTTCAGGACGGTTGTATCCAGTTCTATCAATATTTGCATATTGTCGACTTTAAATATAGCTGTAAGTTTTTATGAATATGGCTGCGTAGCTTTTCAGTATCAACACTTGCAGTTTGGGTCTTAAATTTTTTACTCATGAAAACACTTGAAGTTTCTTTCCTAAGTCTTTAATTTTTTAATACCATATAAATACAAAACTCGAACTTTATGTAATAATTTTTTCACGCCTTCACGACACTGAAGGTCATATCTTAAGTCTGTCATACATCCACAGCAGTAAAGTTCGTGCCTTAAGGTTTTTGATCGTATAATTTTAGAATCAGTAACAAAATTTCAAATTAAAAAAATATTTGACTGATGACTAATTCAGTTTTAACAACCGCAGTTGTTTCCTGTGTATACTGCTAAATAATGTTATGATTAACATTTTAAATCGGTTTTTTTGCTTGTATTTAATAAGTCTTTAATGTATGTGCGTGAATGCATGCATAAATATTTATTTCTTCTATATAAAAAAATATATATATATTAACATTTGGTTTTGTCTGGTTTTGTTGTTTCATTATAGATCGTATGTTGTTCCGTTATAATTTTATACAACAAACGGCAATTGGTTTATACATAATTAACTAAATGTTAGAGAGAAGAAAGTGCTGATTGTTCCAAATTGATAAAATAATTAAAAATTTAAAATTTGTTTTTAAAAATTAGCTTAAATGCTTTTAATTTTTTAAATAATAAATGTATTAATTATTGCCAGAAATGTTTAATATTTTCAGGAGATTATGTATTATAAAAGAGTTTTATTTTGACACGTTTATACTTGTTTAAGAAAAATATTAAATTTTGAGAAGAGCATGAAAAATAATGTTATTTCAATAAAAATTAAAAAAAAATATATTACCTTAAAATTTTAATAAGCCAGTCTAAAATTTTTTTAAATCCTTTGGTGGCATAATAAAATATGCACTCGAATATAGTCGTGTGTATGTACACATACATAAACTGTAATTTATCAAAACCTACATGCTAAACCATACAAATAATTCACTATAGAAAATTTTTTTTATATATTTTTATCGTTGATACTGGATTTACTTTTTTAATTTTGCAGCTTTCTACTGTTGATTTGATTCACATGCTAGCATTCACGCTAGATGTCTTTAAAACATACAATTTCAGCGTGAGTGTGAACCTTTTTTTACTGTGAAAAATTCTTTAGAAGTGTATAGTTTTACTAATGTACACACGTAAAAAATGGCATGGTCGCTATAACTACAACATATTTTCTCTAAAAATATGATTGTGTTTTGCTTTTAAAAGTAATTTTTTCTATTTTTATATTAACGTGAAATGTATATCTGCAATAACAATGTAAGTATGTATTAACGGAATTCATGATTTTGTGTAAAGTGTCTTGTACACAATATAAAATTGTAAAATTAGTTAAATTTTTACGCAAAATAATTAAAACATTTATTTTTTTGCAACATCGTAAAAAATATAAAACAAAAACTTGTTGTAAATACAGTCTGTATATTTAAAAATGTAATAACAATTGTAAACACAGCTATTTCTAAGTGAAAAAATTTGGAATTTACAAAAAAAAAAATAATAAATTTTTTATACGCCTTACAAAAAAGTGAAAAGGTACACGAGTATATAAGTTTGTGCTTACGTGTGTAACTTCTACACCGTACATGGGACACCCTATAAAGTATATATATTCTGGGTCTTTATAAGTAGAGGAGTCGATTTAGCGATGTCCGTCTGTCCGTGTGTATGTTGAAATTAAAATTTTGAAGCCCCTAGAGACCTACAGAAAAGTTTAGCATGTCAATTTGATGAAAGTTTTTTTTGTCAATTTTCTATTGAAATTTAGTTTAATTGAGCCATGAGCACTGAAGTGCAACTACCTCTATTTTTTAACCATTTTCGGAGCGTTATTTGCATAACTTGTGTAAACTACAAAACGGAGAAAAAAACTTTATATGCAGTTTTATCAGAAAGAATAGCCATAAATGCTGAAAAAATGAATTGGAGTAATCGGTCCACAAATGGACGAGGAATATCAAAAATAAAATAAAAATATTAGGTTTTCATTAATTTTTGCTTTGCTTTTTTGCGTATTTTATCTAAACTTAAAAAAAATTAGTATACAAATTTTTCAAGCATAACATTCATAGTATCTGAAACTAAACTCAGCTGCATAGGTCCATAAATGACGGAGCTATGAGTCAAAAATCGCGACTACATCCATTTGTTGATAATTATTGGTGCGCTTTTTGCGTACTTTGTCTAAAATGCACAACGTACCAAAAGATGTTGTATACAGTTTTAACATAATGTTTGTGCCAAAACTCAGAACGATCGGTCGAGAAAAATCAAAAATATAACCGATATTTCAGATTTTCTTTAATTTTTGATTTGTTTTTTTTTTCGTATTTTGCTTAACTATAAAAGGGAGAAAAAATCTATTGACATTTCTTCAATAGAAATAGCATTTATATTATCTGTGTCAAAAAAGAGGGTAATCGATACATAAATGGCCGAGAAATATCCAAGATTCAACCGGTATTTCACATTTTCATTAATTTTTGCTCTGCTTTTGCTTTGTTTTTAATGCAGTCATGTGCGTAATGCTTGTACACACAAACACGAAACCTAAAAAGTGTATATGTGTGCATATGTTTTTAGTGTAATACATAGCATTACGAATGCAGACACCTTTATGAAAAAGCATTTCTTCCATTTTTGTCGTTAATTAAATATTTAATTAAATATGTTTGGCTTAAAAATTTGTTTACACATGTTTCCAAATTAAATTGAATAATATATAATTTGTATGCCTATTGGATATATTTCTTAGTGTTTCTACTTTTATTAATTAAAAAACTGAGTGCCTGCAGACATTTTTTGCCTTTAAAAATTAGGTTCTCAAAAAGGATTGTTTCTTAGCACTCATTAATTTTATTTTCTTGAACTGAAATTAATTATTTATATTATGATCTTTGGAATTCGCTGAACAGGCACAAAATTCCTGCCCAAACATTCGAATAATTATTCTGTTATACCAATCGATCAAATTAAAATTTTATTAAATAGGCAAACAAAAGGTTTCAAAAAATTTAAGCACGAAAATAAAAAAACTATGAAAATAAATAAATAAATAAAATTTCCCAACCAACATATTACAAAAGAATAGAAATATGTCAATTTAAAGGAATGCATTATGTCTAACTCAAATTATCCTGTATTAAAATTTTTAATTAATTAAAAGTTTTAAATTATTGTAGTTTACTTCAAATGAATTTTGCACTCACCCATAAAAAATTTCCACCACTGTATCATAGACACCAAATATTACGGCTTACCATTTGATAGAAATACTTGGCCGTTGCTTTTTTTATTAATTTTATTTTAATTTATAATATCACAGTATTAAAATTAACTTTCTAAATTATGTTTTTTAATAAAATCGCTATTGTGTGGCTCTTGGTTGTCTTATAGCCGATTAATAGAATTCAACATGGATGCAGGACAATCTCAGCAAACTAATTTCTGTGATTTTTAATTATACGCTTGGGTAATTTTTCTTTATTTTATAATACCTTAACACTGTAAGCAAAGTTGGTGACACAATATCACCAGTAATTAAAAGGAAATTGTTTCAAAAAGTGATTACTTAATTGACTTCAATATCTGGGATAAATTATGAAACTTGATATGCTTTCGTTTTTACCAAATTATTTTTGCTAAAATCAGTATAGATTTCTATATAATTATAATATATTTATGTTTTAATAATGCGGGCTATACACTCTCAAACAATATCAAAATGATTTACGTTTTCATTAATTAATTAATCAGTCAATAAAAATTTTTGTATACCATACACAAACATAGCAAAGGCTGTCTTGCTTTTTCTCTAAAACTGCAATGAACTTAAGTGTGTATGGACCGCATAAAAAATAAATTTTTATATCTAATTTTTTAGTATTGCCGAATAGTAATTTTAAGCTTTATATAAACTAATTTTTTTTTAATTTTGTCCTATTCATTGCAAACACTTCTTTTCAGCCATTTAGGAATATGCGGTCTTGTTCTGTACGCAGCAAGAAATTGAATTTTTTTTTTAATTTTTCCAATCCCTTCCTGCCCTAAATAAAGCAAAAACAATTTTTTTAAAACCTACAAGTAGCAAAAGTTTATTATAAAAATTATTATATCATGTCAATTCTATATTAAATAAAATAAAAAAAAAAAAACTCAAACTAAATAAAATAAAATATGTCTCAGTTTAAAAACTTTTAAATATATTATTTTTAAAAATTAAATAAAGCTGAACGGAATTATGAAATATTACAGCTATAAAAAATGTAAGCTGTTTTGCTTTATAATGCAAAATTATTCAAAAAAATCTGTTTGTGTGAAGGTCGTTTGGCCGTACATACTTGTTTATAATAAACTTCTTTTTATGTATACTTATAGGGTATATTTACCACCATAAAGTAAAACTAGTATCGTTAACGTTAAACTATTTTGGTGCTTTCTTTTTTTTGTTACCATTTGTTTGCAGCTACTTTTTGTTTTTTTTACTGCTTACTTGAACAAAACAATTTCTATTCTTTTTACATATGTACATACGAGTATACTGCTTTATTATTCCTCTTTTCCACTAGTATATTGTATATTAATAAACAGTTTCACATAAGCACATATATGTGTGTTTTACACACACCCACATAAATACACATGTGTTTTATTTTATTTTCTATGTGTTTTACAGTTAATAAAACCATTTTGTCTGCATGAAATATTGTGTTGAATTTGCTGCCTTAGCTGTGTAAGAAAACAAAAAAAAAAAAATATGAAAACAAACAGAATATAAAATAGAAAAGGAGAAAAAGTAAAAAAAAACTACAAAAATGACAATAGCTACAGTAAAGAAAAACGGAAATAGGATTTAGTTGCCACAACTGCTACTTAAATGGCAACATTTTTTAATAAACTTACACAAAAATTAGATTTCTTATTTTAAAAATTGTTGGATCTCATTTGTAAAAAGCTTGAGAAATAGAATTTTATTACGTACGTATTTGACAGTTTATCTTAAGCAGATTAGTTGTGACAGCTGTAAAACAAACAACAGAGACATCCACTTGATATCCCATTTACTTTATATTTGATTTGAAAATTTTCAAATCCGTCTTTTCTAGCAAAACGATAATATAAATTTTACTTATACCAAGTAAAAAAGACATATTTTACAGCATTGAGTGAAGTTTTCATAGCTTTTCAACTTTCATAATCCAAAATAAGAACACTAACGGCAGTAGCGCTTACCTGAATGACGGACAGAGACTCTTTTTCACACACTCAGTAAACATTTTCCGTTATGGTAATCGAATTTGTTTCTAGCCAAAAATTTAGTTGTCAAAATGCAATTTATCACACGCAAAAAAAAATATGGTTGAGACAACCATATTCTGGTGGAAACATAGTATGGTTAGATTTATGATTGCCATATATATTTTTAAATCAAAGATATTAAAAATAGCTTTCAACTGCAGATGTTGCGATTGAACCCCCGGTCGGGGCCAATTTTTTTTTATTTTTTTAATACATACATATTTTATATAAATATAAAAAAAAAAAATTTAATATACATTTTTTGTATAAATAATTGTTTTTTCTTCCATTGACTTCTTCATTTCTACTAATTTGTATTTACTTATTTATTACAGGGAGTTTGAATTTATTTTTTTACGTTTTATTTGACTCTACCAGTATTCGAACTTTGAAATATTTAATAAAGCTCAGTTGAGTTTGAACTATTAAGTTTTTGTTTTATACTCACTTTATTTATACGGTTGCGGAAGAGACAAAATAGAAAGCAATTTACATTCAACCATATTTTTATCATTAAAATGTTTACTATACACATATTTTTGGTTTCAGTTAAAATTTTATTAAAAATAATATGATAATGAAATGTTTTATACATGGCAGTAAACATAGTATGGTTAAAAATAACTAGAAACATGTTTATCGTGATCATAATAATGTTTAGATGCTTCAAATTAATAACAACATTTTTGTGAAGAACAAACTATGTTTGCGGTGACCATATTTAACCATCTTTTTCTTTGCGTGCACTTGTGACCCTAATATTATTAAGAGAGCAGAATTTTAAAATTTATAAGTAAATTTTGTCGGTACAGTTACAAATTTCTATTATCATAATTGAAGTTTTTACTATCAGCCAATTCAACTCTCTCAACTCAAGTACGCTACAACTTTACACTTGACATTATATCATTGCTTTTTGGGACAAACTATTTCTAGTGTTATATTTCTCAATTTTGTGTAATAGTTGAACTAAAAAGCAACACAATTTTGTTTTAATTATTAGCCAAAAGAATGCTGTAAAATATATCGCTGTATCGGTACTGCATTTGCAAGTATCCAGACAAATATACTGAGTAATATATTTTAATGTATCGTTTTTTCTATACCTCTTTTATAGCTATTTTTTGAATGATTTTTTGTGGAGCCAAGTAAATATGCCCGCGCCTACCCTTAGACAACCGAAAAGAAACTTATAACACTTTAACTGTTAATGTGTACATATTTATTTATACCCTGTAGTACCATAGTCAGTTCGTGGCTTTTTTATTGTTAGTTTTTGCTAATAGGTTATTGAATTGTGCACTAAAGTCCAACCTCTAATTCTTTAATGTAGTAACAATTTCAGGAACAATCTTAAAGCTATTCATCAAGATTTTCTAGCTAATGCGACTCGTATGTATGAGCAATTTTAGTTCAAAAAACGACAGCCTTTTCCCATTTGTTAATTGAGAGATTATTAAAAATCAAAATCGTTGTGATAATACTTTAATTTTTCTCATTGCCAGACTTTAATATCAAAATTTTTTTGGAATTAAGCGTGTATGGGCAGCATTAACTAGAAAAATTTTAAAAATTCACTCTAAAATATTATTAATTTAGGTTCTCTTAACGATGGTAGTATTAAATACACTTTCTTAAGTATTACAATATCAGTGCTAAAATATCAAAAACATTTTCGAAATTATAGAAAAACTCTGTCAATATTGTTATATTTATATGTTGTTTATTACTTACAAAACTAATTTCCATTGAAAATGTAACTAAATTACAAACTAAACAATAATAGTTTACGCAGATTAATCAAATAACAAAAACTATTATGCATTTTGTAAATACAATTTAAAATGAAATTTACCGTTGCTACATTATTAAACTTGCAATATGCTTGTTTCCATCATACTTAGTTTATATTAACAAACATGCATATGGGCGTTCTCTTTTCGATACACACGAAGCTATTACCAGCTTTATATTTTTGGTATTTGCATCCGTAAGGGATTTTATCGCCCTCATTACTTCATTATTTAACAAAAGTTTATTTTCCAATTTTCACCTTAAATCAAAAGTTAAGAGAATATTTGAGTAAGAATGTGTTTAATAATCCTTTTCCTACATAATTACACCATTTAACATTTCATACATAAGCAAATTTTGTTGTTTAAACTTACCAGACCAAAAAATTTCGTTTATTTTTTGGTGATTATTCAAAGAAATATGACAATGATAATAAAAATTGTTATTATTTGCTCAGAAATTACCTAAAATACTATTTTCACAAATTGAAAATACAAAATAAACGAATTTTATATTGAAGATGAATAAGAAATAGTGAATGTGGTATAATTCTCTAGAGCTACCGACTGAGTTTTTAATAAAGATTTTTTCGATTTGTTTAATGTACAAGGTGGGCTAAAAGATGCTCTTATTTGTCAAATCTGTTTTGATATTTGTGAACTAGACAGATGCAGAATAAAAGTGAACAAGCCATGGAGCGATACACTCCCCAAGAACGCGGAATAATCGAAGTGGACGATTTTTCGACCAAAATCATAATAAGAGACGATTTTTCGACCAAAATCATAATAAGAGAAGGCTTATTTCCACCTCAGCGGGCAAGCAAACCTATCGCTTCTGGGACACCGAGTAATGCACGAAGAGCCATTACACCCGCTCAAAGTGGAGGAGTCATCGGGCTGGTCAAACAACAACAATGGAGGTGCGCGCTATAGGGCCATGTTAACCGAGTTTTTTCTGCCTCAATTGAACGAATTAGAACTGGAGGACATGTGGTTCCAACAGGACGGAGCAACGGCACAGATTTCATTTTCATTTAGAAAAAAAAAATGAGAGCCAAACCACATCGGATGACTTCTTTGGCCCACCTTGTATAAAGATAGTCTGTTTGAAAATCAGTTTGCAGTTGGACTACACTAATTCGTCTATCCTCCAGCTTTATTTACTTTGGTTGACTGCTTTGACTTTGCTGCTCATTTTCTAACGTTTACTTTTGGATAATTGGTTGATTTTTTGCTAAAGTTTTCTTAATAAAATTTCAAATGTATTATATCTAAATCTAAGTTGTTTACCAATGTTTTTTGGGCTAACTATCTGTAATCTTTGGTTCGTTTGTTTGTCGTCCAATGATCAACAACTTAAACAATGTAAACTTGTACAAATAAATATCGTAAAATAGCTGACCGCTAAGTTGATTTGGTTTGTTTTAAGGTAGAACGTGTTGATTGGAAGAGCCCTTCTACTAAATTCGTATGCTCTTGTTATTTTTTCCGGCTTCTTCCAATATTCTCCTGTAGCTTTATTTGTGAGTTAATTGTAAGTCTCATTATTAAAATTATAAGAGAGCTCTACTTTCTCTTTCAGTATAGTGAGTACAAAAATTAAAAAAAAAAAAAAATTTAACTAAAATCTGATATCGACTCATTTTTTACCAGACCTCGGCCGGTTTTCAATCTATGAGTTTTGTGTAAACAGTGCCTATATATGAAATTCTAGAAAAAAATATTGGAAAATTTAATTAGCCATCAAAAATATAATTTCAATTACTTTGTTATAAAGTAGGCGTGGACGGTACACCTAGAAATATAAATATTACAGAAAGAAAAGAAATATACAGGCATACCTCGATTAACGCTACCTCTTTTAGCGTTCTTTTGAATTCATGAAACAAAAAATTAATTTAACCTTAAAATATTTTTTAAAAGGTTTTCTTTTTCTAATTTCATATGAAAATTGATAAAACTTAATTTAAAGTTCTTGGAATCCTTGTTTTTGAAACAAACAAAAAAATATATCAAAAATAATATTAATTCGTTGAATGCCAAAATGTGAAATTTTGTATTAAATTGTTCGTTCGAAATACTTATAGACCCAGTAATTTTGATTAAATAAATAAAATGCATTAAATAAAAAAATCAATTGAACAACAGACACATGTTGCTAATATCAGAATCACATAGCAAGTTTTGTTGGGCAATTCGTTCTCAATTCTCTTTTTAAATTGTCGTTTTGTTCACACACAAATTTTTTGTTTCGGAATTTTTAGCATTATTAGTCAGTCACTTATTCAGCCTTCAAGCTACCTGTCTTCTTTTTTTACATCTTTATAAAGATACAAAGAGAGAACAAAAAAATTGCCAAGTACGAGTAAGTTTGTACCCCTTTCCATTCCTCTTTCCTTTGTCTCCTACAAAATCAAGAATTTCCCAACTAAACTTGCCGTGTGTGGTCCTAGTCTAATCTAGCTGGACGTTGAAAATGAAAATGAATGTTATTACGCGAATTGAGAATGCTGAAGGACAGTTTGAAGTGTCTTATTTAGGAATGTTACCCCATTTTTTAGTGTAAAAAGTAAGTCTTTTAACGCTGTTTCTGTTAATGCTCAGGAACGCAATATGAGCCCTTAACGAAGTATGCCAGTATATGCAGAATTATAAATATTATGTGTATCCAATTTTATTCAAAGAAATTATACAGTTTTATTATTTTCGTAGTCGCTTTATTATAAGTGCGGTTTTTAAGTAGGTTTTTCTACAATTTTATATAAAATCATCTTCGTGACAACAAAAACATTCATAATCAAAAACATTATTTTTTTTATATATTTTTTTTAAATTAAAATGATTTTTTTTTTTTTATATCTTTTTTTTAAATGGTACAACATTTATTTATGTTTCTTTTTAAACTTCTGGCAACTTTGATTTTGTGTATGTTTAACAAAAGTTTCTCATTTAATCGAGTACTTTTAAATAATTAAATATTTTGTATGGGCACAAAATCTTCTAAATCCCAAATTGATTTGCCTGCCAGGCAGCAGCCTTGAACAGTAGTTACAAAACACATTATTTTTAATAAAAAAAAAGCTATTTTGTAATATAAAATAATTAGCTAAGAGTTTTATAACCAAATTAAAATATTTTTATTTTGTTAAATTGAAAATTTTTTTTAAGGAAATAACACAAGTCCGCAAAGCTTTTTGGCCAAACTATTTCCTCTAACAAATAATCTTTACGCATATGCTACACAAATAAAAAAAAAATGCAAAGCTATTATTTGATTGCTATTTTCAAAAGTGGCCTAAAATCACTTTAAAAAATCCGCCGTAATTTTATTTCTTACTAAAATATCCTTTAATTTTTATTTTTTTATTTGAAGTGAACTTTGACTACTTACAAAAACAATAACTCATTTTATGAAAAGAAAATTGTAGGTCTTATCAAAATACTGGTAGCAAAACTCACGAACCTGTACTCTGAGTGTAAGTTTTTTCAATGATATGATACTGCAGTAATATCAGCTTAAAACAAACAAAAAATCAGATTCCCTAAAATAAAATTTAAAAAATATTAACATCCACTTGCTTTTATACAAAAATCTTAATGATAATGTTGTTTGATCTGGTGATAGCTAAAGCAAGAAAAAATACAATCACTTACCTAAGCAAGCTAGAAGGTCCTCAAGCCATATGATATCTAATTAAAGATGCTACATTGGCTTAAGAAGAAAGTGTATCGTTGCCGAACATGAAAACTATTTTAAAATCTCAATACTGTTATACAGGGTGGGCTAAAAGAAACCAAGGGATGTAAAAATTTAATAAATTTTTTGTTTATTAACTTTTTTTTATTTTTTCTTTCAGATTATATAATATACAAAATGGAAATTTTTTTACACTAAGTATGAAAAATGATGTCTCTTAAATGACCACCGTTTTCAGCTTCGCACTGATGGGTTCTTTTTAGAGCATTTTCCACAACATCTTTCAAAACTTGTGGCTGTAGCGTTCGAATTTCTGCAACAATGTTTGCCTTGAGTTCAAGGATTGTCTCTGGCTTGTTCGGGTGCTATCAAATCTGGCGATCGCGCTGGCCAAATAATTTCCGAATTTCGAGAAATTATTCGCTCTCCAAAAATTTGACTTAAAAGTGCCATTGTGTCTCGGGCAGTATGGGCAGTGGCTCCGTCCTGCTGAAATCACATACCAGGTCTGTTTTCAAGAGCAGGACGTAAAAAATTTTCTATCATAAAACGATACCGCTCTCCATTTACGGTTACAGTACTTCCATCTTCATTCTCGAAGAAGTAGGGCCCAATGACATTTTCAGATGTGATCCCACACCATACTGTACACCTGATGGGGTGCAATTGGCGTTGATGAATGGCTCTTGGATTTTGAGAACCCCAGAACCTACAGTTCTGCTTGTTAACAAAGCCATTCAAATGAAAATGAGCTTCATCACTTATAATCAAATTTTCAATAAAGTTGATTTCATTTCTGGCCAACTCTTGAAATTTAACTGCAAAATTTAGACGTTGCCGATGATCTGCGGGTTTTAATTCTTGGACCAATTGCACCTTATATGGGTATAACTGTAAATCTTTTTTTAAAATGCGCCGTAGTGACGTACGAGACATTTCTAGCTGAGCAGAACGCCTTCTGCCAGATGTTTCTGGTGCTTCGTTAACACTTTGCTGTACTCGTTCAATATTTTCCGCAGTGCGACTTAAACGTGGTCTACCGGTTCGAGGTAAATCTCTTACGCTGCCATGTTGGTGATGACGATTAACTAAGCAACGAATCATCGCTTCAGAGGGCGAAATTCTGACGTTAAAATGTCGACGATATGCTCTTTGCGTTAAAATAATTGATCTCTGGTTTAAATAATAAAATTCTATTGTTCTGGTTCTCTGTTCAGTTGTGAACCTCTCCATTATAAATTCTCCAAGTGTTGTCTATATAATCTGAAAGAAAAAATAAAAAAAAATTAATAAACAAAAAAGTTATTAAACTTTTACACCCCTTGGTTTCTTTTGGCCCACCCTGTAGCACTGGATATATTAAATTAAAATTAAAATTTGATAATCCATTGTTGGAATTTAGTACTGAAGATTCAGTAAATAGATATAAAACTAAAAAAAATAAAAAAAAATAATTAATCTCTTTTTGGAATATCAAAATTATTAAATTTTTTAGAGCTTGCATTACAAACCGATTTAAGAAATTAATTTCTTTGTAACCTGATGTATAATTTTGTTGTGCAAATGCAATATGAGTACATATAATTAGCTCCACTGTGTCATTTCGATATACATATAAGTTTAATTCAAACATACCACACACATTGTAAGTCCTTTCAAGTATGCTTGTGCAGACCTTTAATACATACATAGAAATATATAAGCTTTTATGTAGCACAAAATTTAAGCATGTAGATTTCTTTTAATTTTTACTTTTTTGCATTTTTGGTATCATAAAATTGCATGTCTGCATGTACAGATGTGTTGAAGCTATTTGTTTGTGTGCCGATTCTAATTGTGTTTGCTTATGCTAGAAGTCATCTATAAGCTAATGTTCCTAATATAATCGTACATATGCACTCCATCGTATCCTGCATGCAGCTACATAAAAGTAAATACTTGAAAATACACTTATACATATTTACATGCAAATATACCAGTGCATACAATAATATGTGTGTATCGGCAGTAATATCAATGCATATACATAGATTCAAAAGGACTTAAAAGTGATTATACATAGAGTTGAATTTTCATGAAACCAATAAGAAATTATGTTCTTAAAAGAAATTTTAATTTGGAGCCATTCGGTTTTTTTTTCAAGCTGTTCACTTTTGCCATTGCAATAAATTACCTAGACTTTTTAATTTCAAATTAATGTCATTAAAAATTATTTTTGAATTTGACTTCAGTTTTTTAAAACTTCTATTTGGTTTGACAATATTATTATTATTATTACTATTTCCTTTTATTAAAAAAACTAAATTGTTAAACGTTTTCATTAATTCTTATTATTATAAAATATACTGAAACCTGTCGTTAAAATATCAAAAAAAATTTTTTTCGCTTTTCAATTCATTTATTAATTTATATTTGTGTTTAAAAAAGTTCAGATTCATAAAAAAAAATTCAATAGAACAGCAGGATTTGTTAAAAAATTATTCTGCCAACAAAGAAATTCCAGTATATTTTTAAGCTTTTATGCAAAACCAACCAAATCTATTTTTGAAGCATATAAATAAATGTTTGCCATAGAAAAAAAAGGTATGTTAATATTATGCTAGCAGACTACATTTGGAAATACGTATGCTACATGTAAAACACGAAACTAACTTGTTATAAACAATAACCTCATTAGTTGCTTTATGTGTCAGCCTTAGGTTATCAATTGAAGTTTTACGATTCCGTTTCAACCCTGCGATTCTAACCTTATTTCATAATACCGTATTTAATAATAATATTGTACATAAATTTTACGTACAGTGGAATCTTGCCTTAAAAAATCTTTAATTTTTTTCTACTGTTATTAAATTTGTATTGTTTTTTGTATGTTATTTATTTTATAAAATAATAGATGTTTTTGATCGGTCTCGCCCGACCTGATCTTTTATTATGTTAGTAGGTATCCCTAGAAAGCATATGTGTCAATTTTTATAGAAATCCGTTTACGAATAGAATTTTAATTGTTAATCCAAATAATGCAGACATTCACCACGTTATAAAGTGTCTCACATATTTGTTAGCATTATTATTAGAGGCGCCCACCAAAGTGGTAAATTCAGGATTAAATTATGTACAAAACCGGTAGTGTAAAAATCGTTCAAGCAATATATGGCGACCATCCTTGTAGTATGGAGACTATATGTATGTATCATTAGACAATAATAAAAAATTTATTTATATGGTTAACTTTTAAAATGTAAAAAGTGGTTATTGTGACATAACGACAACAGTTGGGCATATGGTATTGCAAAGTTTTTTGTAGATATTGATATGTTCTTTAATATTGTAGAACATAATTTTGTTTTATTATCAATAGTTTATGCAGAGCATGGGACGAAACACGTTTTAGGGCACTTTTTTACACCTTGGGTTACCTTACTTAAGTTTTAGTAAGGATCCCTAATCTTTTGAATTTGGAGCAGTAGCTTTTGACCGGCATGGCGGTGAAAGAGATTCGTGAATCGCTTCGAAATATGACCAGTTTTTTCAACGCAGGATTCGTATGCTGCGCGAAAGATGGGAGAAAGTAGTGGCCAGCGATGGACAATACTTTGGAATCATAAATGTATAACCACTTTATTACAATAAAGCCTCGAACTTCGAGAAAAAAAAATGGCGGAATCATACGTAAATGATACGTAAATTTTAACTTCGCAGTATAAAAGTATTTAAATGTTTAAAATTTTTTTTTTGGCTTTGTGTCTATTTTAAACTTTATTTTAAAAGCATTTGTGACATTTAGTACCATTATGTTTCAAAATGTGGGCTTAACAAAAATTAAAAAATTAGTATTCCAGGGTTAACGTCATAAACTGGCGAATACAATCCTGTAAAATTGGCTTAACTCTTAATTACAGACATAAAATGCTTTTTCTTTTCCATTTTAACAAGTAGGTGGAGCTTTTCGCACCATAGTAACATCAAATCATCTGACTCAAATCGTTCTTAAGTCATAATCCCATATGTCTCATAAGTACAATTTTTGCGAATTTTAATAATTTTTTCAAACGTAATTTATATTCAGAAATTCAATATATTTTAAAATTTTGCAAAGTGTCTTAATTTCATTTTCGAGATGTCTTGACCATTCTTACATCACATCTTTTACAAATAACTTCTCAAAGTTTTATTTAAAAATTTTCTTTTTCAAATCCAACTATTCGAATTATAATACTTGTGCTGTTCCTTAAAAGTACTTTTTATATGAATAAAAGCTTTTATTTTCTGAACTTTCATTTAAAGCTGAATATGTTTTCAAATATAAGAGTTTTAGAGTGGTGAGTATAGTTTTAAAGCTTATTCCAAGTATTTATAAGAGATAAACTTGCATAAATAAATCAACCCCATTTCTAACTCTCACAACTAACTAAAAATAATAAGAACAGTTGTTAATACGTGGATGTCTAGACGTTTAATTTAAAACTTTTGTTATATCACGAATGTATTTATTATATTTATGTATTCAAAAGTTTTATAATATCGCATTCAAATCTATATACTTTATTAAAATCAATAATTATAGGTCTTTAATTTTATTTATGATTAGTAACATTGTATATTTTCTTAGTCTACTATTATTTTGAAAAGAAATTAATAAAAAAAGAGAATTAAAAAAAAAATCATAATTCAAAAAAAATATTCTCATAATCTCCTATAATCTATTAGAAAAATAAATCATGAAGTTTAAGAAACTTATTGCTAGCATACAATTAATTACGCCTGCGATACATAATACAGACTCTTATCAGTGTTGCCAGGAGCTAAAAAAATAACCTATATATAGCTAAAAATAATGCTAGAAACGGCTAGCTTAAAAACAAAAGTTCACCTATTTCTTTATTACATTGAGAATCTTAATTATAATTTTTATAGAAAAATCCGAAAAAAAAACAAAACTTAAAAAAAAATTAGTTTTCTATTTGGCTTTAACTACTTATAAGCGAATTCAATTATTTTTCAACTTCAATGTTAAAAAATAATATTTAAAATTGTAATAAATAATAACTTTTTTTTTTTTTTTTTGATTCTTAATGCTATTTCTATTCTGATATTTCGCTTGATTTATCGTACTAAATGGTAGTTTTAGATAACTAAATACTAAATAGAACAATTAATTAATCAATTAGGAATAAAGTGCATTTTTATTTTACATGCTAAAAGCCAAATGCTTTTCTTCACTTATGAAATTACCTCAGTCTCAGTTTGTTTATGTATGATTTTGTTTTCATTAAAAAAGGCTATTTAATTCAATTTTGAAAAACAAAAAGGGCTAAGAAAAAAGCTGGAGGCTATATCATAAATTTTAAGGTTGAATGCGAGAACGAAGGCTAAATCTACCCTTAAAAAGGCTAAAATGGCAACGCTGATTCTTATATAAAATCTCAAGAAAATAAATAGAAAATGAGGGGAAAACAAAAAAAAAATTTAAAAAGATGTCCAATGAAACGGAAAATAACAAAATATTAATTTTTATTTGTGCTCAATTCCAGAAATTTCGTTGGTTTTTAAATTTATTCTTTTACTCCAAATAGAAATTATTACATATAGAAATGGAAAATATTTAAAAAAATATTAATTTTTTTATAACATTATTAATAATTATTTGGAATTAAAATTTTAACAGAATAATAATTTGTTTGATGCTTAATGCTAATTATGTTGATTTGCTAAGTGCGTTATTTTGTATAGAAAATATCAGTTTCTATTTTCGATGCAAAACAACAACTAAATTATGATGCAATATATGTATGTATATGAAAAGCAAAATATAAGAATTCGTTTTATTTATTATAATGCTACAACATTATAAAATTTTTATTTATTTATATAGTTACGTCTATGGACAATATCCTTACAGACTATATTGCAATATTTATAATATTATTATTTGACATATTTATATAGTACAGAACCAATAAATAGCTATATTTAATCAAAGTATAGTAACATTACATAAAAACAATTAACGGCTTAAATGCGCTATTTTATTAATATTGAAATTAAAATCGATTTACAAAGACATCTCATTAATACAACAACATAATTTTCTGAACGGATCCGCCATAGCAAAGTTTGTAAAAATGTTTGTACATGCAGAAAGCTATGTGAGCGTAGGGAACGTTGTGGAACATTAATAAATAAATTATTTAGCAAAAAATCTAAGTAGGTGCTTCCATTAATTAAATTCATCACAAAAAAGACATGCAGCGTAGTTATTCGACTTGGTACACAGAACATAAAAAATTGTTTTTGAACAGATTCGATGCGATTAATATGAACGTTATAGTACGGATCCCAAATGACCAAACCGTACTCTAAGATTGGTCTAACAAGTGCCTCATGCAAATGTTGTTGAATTCCTTTGCCTTGTTAACAGTCAACGTAATGTGTTGAACAAAGTTTAAACTTGAATCCAATAATATTCCAAAATCTAAAAACGAGTTTATGAGTTCCAAATTGTGTTCATCCAGGGTATAGTAGTATAATATATGTATATATAATATAGTATTATACCAACTGAACTTTTAATCGATAATAAATGTAGTCCTCGCAACCTCAATTGGTTACTGTATGTAGAAAATCAATTTGGAATATTGCTAAAATATAATATTTGCATTTACCTATATAATTTTATTTAAACTTTAAATAAATAAAAAAAGTTTTTTTTTTCTTTTACTGCTTTTTTTCTGGAAAGCAAGATGAAAGTTTAAACAAATACGTGCGAATGTCAAAGTTTGTTTCTATTTTTTTTTTTTTTCTAAAAGAAACTAAAAAATAAACTTGGGGTAAGTGCGAGATACAAAATAAGTTAAATATCTTAGAACTCCCAATCTCTCTTAAGTTATGTTGTTTGTTTAAATTTATTTAAGCACACCTGCTGACAAATAACATTTGCTGCACAGTATGTCACATCCATCATCAGAGATTTAAGAGTTTTTTTATGCACAAACACTTCAATGTATCTACACAGGTATTCACGAGAAAATATACAAACACCCAATAATACTTCACATGTACACAATTTTCTTTCTTTTTTATGTAAATACTTAAATTTTCACTAATAAATTGGCCAAGTATAGAAAAGTAAGAGTAAAAGAAAAATGTTATGCGAATGGTTAATAAAAATATTGTATTTATTGCTGGAAAAGTAGCGCATAAAAATAAATAAATACCATTATAAGTACTCTTTATTTTATATAGAGAAAAGAGGTGGATGGAGACTGTGAAACAAAAATTATTAATTGTTAAAAATATTAATTTGTAACCAAATAAAAAAGTAAAATGGCAGTACATAAATTTTAATAAAAATCAACACACAAAAAACTTTTTTGCTGGTGAGAACCAGCGCTGCCATTTTAGCCTTTTTAGGCTAGATTTGGCCTTTTTTCTCGCATTCAGCTTCAAAATTTATGATTTAGCCTCTAGCTTTTTTTAATAGCCTTTTTTTGTTTTTCAAAATAGCCTTAAATATACTTTTTTTGAAAAATGAAAACAAATCACACATAAACAAGCTGAGACTGAAACAAAATTAGATAAAGTAATTATTTTGATAAAACTTTGATACGTAAATGGATAAATTGATCGAACGAAGGTAATTTCATAAGTAAAGAACATTATTTGGCTTCTAACTTGTAAAATAAAAATGCACTTTATTAATAATTGATTAATTAATTGTTCCATTTAATATTTAGTTATCTAGTACTGCCGTTTAGTAATGCTGAGGTTGCTCACTTTTGAATACGATAATCAGAATAGAAATCGTATTAAAAATCAAAATATAAATTATTACTCAAAAGAATTTTAAATTTTATTTTTTAATAATGAACTTGAAAAATAATTGAATTCGCTTTTAAGTATTTAAAGCCGTGTGGAAAACGACCTTATTTTTTTTTAGTTTTTGGTTTTTTTATAAAAATTATAATTAAGATACTTAATGTAATAAAAAATTAAAAAAATTTTGAATATTAAGTTGTAGCATTTTAACTTTTTTCTAGTTAATTTTTTCCGGCGTGATTTAGCCTTTTTTAGAGTAATATAGCTTCTTTTTTTCCAGCTCCTGGCAACGCTGCACATATCGATTTTCTGATTTGACATTTTCGACTCTCGCTATCTTATTACTTTAAATTTATGTTATAATAAAGTTTTACTAGCGGTGAGTTTACCAGGTACTAAAAAAATTTTATAAAGAAAGAATCTTTCTTTTTTGAAAAAATTTCCTTTTCCTTTAACTTATTAAAAAATCTAAAATAAAAAAAAAATCTGAAATATTATTATTTTGTTCGTATGTATTTACTAAAAATAAAAGGAGCCATATTTCGTAAAAATGCAATAGGCGTTTAGGTACATACTTGATATCTTTTATGACGGTGTCATACGCCTAAAATATCGGCAGATTAAATGAAAAAGCTTGTTTTGTCAATGTATTAAACTTTAGTCTTTTTATTAAAAAATTATTTTAAAAAATTGTATATAAAAACCTTTTCTGTAAAACTCTTCAGAAAAAACATTTTTTTTTCGCTTTTTACATCTGATAAAAATATACCCAAATGCAACAATAACTTTTTTTTTAAGTATGAAGTGTAACTATACTAGAACTTCAATTAAATTTTCTTGAAAAAAATTAAAATTTAGGTAAGTGTTTATACAACCTATGTGAAAATTTGTTAAAATATAATCATATACATATATACTAATTTACATACTACCAACGTACTTCATTTCTTCTGTCTCAGTTGAACAAAAAAGAAAAAGGTTTTATTTGTTTGTGAATGTTAAAGTTTTTCTGGATTTCAATTTGTTAAATTAAAATTTTGAAGAAATATATTTCGTTTTTGTATTATTATAATTAAATTTATAAGAATACATACAGTTTGAGCTTCTGTTCCCATATGAATAAATGTGAATCTACACTTGCACTAATCTCTCATTATACGAGTACATATACACATTCACATGCATATGCATATGTGTGTATGAATATACGAGTAGCAGTGTAAGTTTTATTTATAGTGAAAATACATCATTCTTTCACTCTTTTAAATTTCATTTAGTCTGCCGAACTACAATTTATCTTATTTAAATACAAGAATAGCATGAATTCAAAAAAAGAATACAAAAAAAATTTTTTGCACATACTCATTTTTAATGTTAAACTTGACAAACGGATTTTTTGTGAATATACATGTACCTACATACAATATACACTACAAGATAAATAACTAAATTAAGAACTTTTACATAAGCATTTGACAACTAATAGTATTGTGAAATTTTTTTTTAAAAAATGTTTGTGTATTTAAAAAAAAATTGTTTAAAACATAAAAAGAAAATTGCATTTTAAATAAATTTTGTAACTTTTCCGATCAGTACAATCCAGTTTTGAAGGCAAATTAGCTTTGTTAGCAAGAAAACGAAAGAAAGAAAATGGGTTAATTCTTCATAATTTGCGAAATCTGGAGATATTGCTTCTTGCAGTTTTTAATTATTTATTTTCTATAAAATTTTGCTTACCGGAAACTTCACCTGCCGTTTCCCTTTTATGACATTTATTTTTAAAATTATTTACGTTTTTTTAATGCTGAAAATATACACTTTTCTCACTTTTGAATTTTTAATTTTGACTCCATGCAATCAGTTTAATTAATGGAGAATTGTATCGTAAATTAAAGGTGATAAGTACTTAATCGCTTAATTAACGTGTATGTGTGAAATTAAATATAAAAATTTATTTATTTATTATTGGAGCGAAATATCTATGTATAAAAAAATAAATTTTTATAATACGACTAAAATTAACGAGTTCTAAGAAACAATCCTTTCTGAGAACCTCATTTTTAAAAGCAAGCACTAAATTTTTAAATTAATAAAAAAAGAAATTCTAAGAAAGATATTAAATAGAAAAACAAAAAAAAAATTTTCATTTAATTTTGCAAATTTTTTAAAAAATTTTTAAGCCAAACATATTTAATTAAATATTGAATTATCGAGAAAGATCAAATGCAGTCTCTTTCATAGAGATGTCTGTATTCGTACTATTATATTCAAGGCAATAAAAACCACGCATATACCCATACACTCTTTTATTTTTCGTGTTTGTGTGTAAAAAGCATTACGCACATGACAGCTAAAAAATTTTAACAAAAAGAAAAAAACAAAGCAAAAGCAAAGCAAAAACAAAACAAAAATTAATGAAAATGTGAAATGACGGTTGTGTTTTTGATTTTTTTTGTCCATTTGTGGACCGATCTTTCTGATTTTTTGCACAGAGATTACGACTGTTATTTGTAATAAAACTGCGTACCACTTTTTATTGTCCGTCTTGTAGTTTAGACAAATTACGCAAAAAACTCACCAAAAATGGTAAAAAAAATAGAGGTAGTTTTGGTTTTTGACTCATAGCTCCGGCATTTATGGACCGATCTGGCTGAATTTCAATAGTATTAGTTTTACAGCAACAACTGACCGTTGGGTATACTATACTTTTCTGTATGTGGTCTAGATTCTTCTGAAAGTTGATTTCAACTACTACACGGATAGACAGACGGACATCGCTAAATCAATTCCGCTTTATATATACTTTATAGGGTGCCCCATGTAGAGTGTAGAAATTACAAACGGAATCACAAAGTTATATATACCCTTCTTACTTACAGTGAAGGGTATAAACATTATTTTCCGAGATAAATTTTCTTGACACAAGTGAGTGAAAAAATATTGATATTTCGGCACATAATCAGTAAATTACTATTTCAATAATTAAATTTTTTTCTGAAACTTATGCCAACTAACCTTACTTGGAAAGTGTACAATGTTGATTCAAGTGTCTTTCAACAAGATTTTTTTTATTTATGTAATTTTTGCTTGCTCGTACTTTCAAGAAGGAAATAATTTGCCATATACATAATGAATAATTGTGCTTTATTTCTTAAGTTACTGCATGCACCCTCTCTTTCTGGTGTTTCCAAAAAAAGAGAAAATAAAAACACACTTTAAAAAGATAACGCACAATTACGAAAAAATAATAATAAAAACAAAGAAGTAAAATGTTTTATGTAGTAAATACTTGAGTGAATACTTGCATAAATACGTAAAAGGATGCAGCAAACATAAAAGTGTGTTGTTACGAGTATATGCACAAGCATCTGTATTTTTTACGCATTTAAAAGTTTTTTAGCATGATATTTAAAATACATTGATATTAATAAGTATTTGAGTTAGAAGTATTCAAAATATTCGAGGCTTTTAACTTGTTACAATTTGATAAATAGTAACAAACAGCTTAAGAAAAAATACAAAACTTAAATTTGAAAATACCTCTCAAAATAAAATACACAATGAATTTATTGTATTTTTAATGAGAGTCTTTTCAAGAGTAGCATAATAACATAACACACGTTTTTATTTATTTATTTATTTATTTTATTCACTTTAATAATGGCTTCCACTTATACTCTTATTATAATATAAACTATTTTCTATTATTAAAAGATTTTCATTTAATACAAAATCAGCTGTAAAATAAATTAAATTACAATTCATATAGAAGGAAGAATTTGTATTATATTCGTTGGTATTACTATTTACAATAAAATTTTCAGCTGCGACAGACCCAATCTTTAAACTGCTGATAGTGTAACGTGACAAACTAGCCACCAGACCCTAAGAAACCAATCTATAATTCGTAGCATATACGTACGGTTATATTTACCATCCCAGTCGAGAAGAAGTTACTAAACTTTAAAAGACACACGCGCAATGTGTAGCCTGCATCTGTGCTTGGTACAATACACAGCATCAATATACGAGTATTATAATTCTTAGACAGTAAATATGAAAAGTTGGATAAGTATACAAGGTTTGCTAAAGAAGGAAGGAACGAGCGGAACAATAACCGACATTGTATCAATTATAGTTAGAAGCAAGCTATTTACTTTAACTATGGTACGAGGTTGATATTTGCGATTGTTGCCATATATAGCCAACTGTAAGGTCTTTGGAATTTACCTACATTGGTATGTTAGTGAGCCGAACACAAATTCTCTGGAAATTGCTTAATGCTCGTCACGTAGTCAATTGACAATTCATTACTACTAAGCAACTAACACCTATTATAATAAAACCTAAACACTGACTCTGTGTATGGGATATTGGTTAGCTGTGTGAACAATTAGCTAAGGCTGGAGCGACTGCAAGGTGTCGTCCAATGAAGCAATTAAACCATAATGCACATACTTATATTTAGATATTTTAAAATTAATCTTCGTAAATAAAAATTAAGCTGTGTTAACACGAAAACATCAGCGTGTTTTTATTTCAAATTAAGCAGACTTTTGGTAAGGTCCTGGATTGATTGAGTCATACCCCGGCCAAAATAAATTGGTCAAACTGAAGAAGTGAAGAAAAGTATTTAGATTCTACCTCGTAAAATAAATTCACTTTATTCTTTGCATGTACTTCATATCAAAGCTTAATTTTTCAAGACACATTTTGCGAAATGACTGCAGAAGACTATCATTAAAAAAACCATGACCTTCACGAAAAAAATTTTGTTCTAGCTCTGGGTAGCGCTGCCTCCCGTGTGTCTTTATAAAAATTTTATTAAATGCAAAAAATAATTAATATCTATGACTTCAGATTTAATAAAAGAATTAAGGTCCGCCATAACTATCGTCCATTATTAGAAAAATTTCAAAACAAAAACATGGAAGATGCTACATCAGCAAAAGACTTAAGATCACAACTTTAGTAATATTCATTAATATAAAATTTAAGGCTCGCACTCAGTACCTTCCATTATTAAGATAAACTCAAGACAGGAAATTCAAATATAAGCAAAAAACTTAGAAAAAGAATTTGTGTTTCAAAAGACTTAAGACAGACACAGCATTGTCATTTTAATTTATTTTCGCTTTCAAAATAGATTCAAAAAAGCTAAAATTTTATATTTCTATATAGCACTTTTGTTTAATAATAAAATGCTGAAAAAAATTTATCTGCGAACACAATTATTTTACGCTTCACATCTCTAAGTTTGTTTGTTTTGTAAACTCCAAGCTTGAATTGGATTAAATTTATATTTTGTCTGCACAATGTTGAAATGAGTTACTACTAAACTTTTAAATATTCAGAGAAAGTCGCATTATTTGTAGAACAAATTTTTACATTTGCTTTATATAGAAAAATATTACCGAAATTACCTAAAGTAATATTTTGGATAAAATTTATTATGTAAGTTGATGATTTATTTATAGAAAAGTTAATTTCATGAATAAAAAAAGTATTTCGCTGTTCCCTATGAAATAAATGTGTTTTACTCTCAGCAAGTACTTCATATCGTAGCTTTATTTTTCAAGGCAAAATTATTCGAAATGGCTTAATAACGCTGCAGAAAACTATCATTAAAAAAATTTTTTGCAACAAAAATTTTGTTTTACAGAATTCCATATAATTGAAAAACAGACGTTCATGTATTTGATAAACTTATTATTAAATTTTCTTGTACCGCTAAATAATTTTGCTGTTCCGCGATTTTCATTACGATAAAGATTCTCTAATCCAAAAAATCGCATTGAAATCAAAGTACTAAATTCTCTCTTTGAAAACGTTAGGTGAATGATGATATTTGTAGCCAAAATACTTAATATTTTCTTTTTGTTATTTTATGTTTTTTCAAGAATGTTTGTGTAATGATGTTTGCAATAAAAAAACAAGAATATTTAAAAATTTAAGCTCTAATTTTTTTAACTCTTTTTTAGCTTTTTTGTGATTTTGATTTTTGATTTAATTTTTTCTAGCCTTTTTGTTTAGCCAATCTACATGGCTTATTTATTTTCTAATTTTTGGCAACGCTGATAAAGATATACTCGTATGTACCAAATTTCAGTCAAATCCATTGCAAAATAAAAATTTGTAGAGCGAACAAACATATAAACAAATAAACAAAAAAGCAAACATTAATTTTATTTATCAGCGGTTTCAATCACCAAATCCTTGTGGCGAAATTTTTATAATTTTTTTGTAATTACACCAACCAACTTGAAACATTGAGCAGCTGTTTAATAACCACTACCTCCAGCAATATGTAAGCCAAAAAGCTGACGGTAGCTATCAAACGGTAGCTGGTACCTTACTGGCAGTACCTGGTAACTTGCTGGCGGTGCCTGGTAACTTACTAGCGGTGACTGTTACCTAGCTTCCTGGCAGTGGCTTTCTGCTTTTTTACTTATTTAATTTTTATTGTGAAAAATAAAAAAAAGAATTAAAAAAAAATAAATTTAATTAAAGAATTTGAATCACCCCAGCCAAGTGATGGCTTAAATTTAAAATTGTTTTTATGTACGAGTATGTTCACATGTAATCTAAAATTTATTTCTTTATTAAAAAAACATACATATAAATTAATGCAAGTGTATGTTTATATGTAAGTGTGTCTATCAAAACAAAAAACTTCCTTTGAACTGACGGAAAAAACTATAAATGAAAATTTATTGCTTTCACTACCAAAAAAAAAAAAAACAAAAAAGAGAAATACAATGCTACAATTGCTTACAACCACGCCCATTAAACTTTAAAACTGCACACTTACAATCGGAGGGGTGGGCACACAAAAAGAGTAAACGTTTTTCTAAAACATGTCTGTAAATACATGTTAAAGTGTATACATTTTATATTTTCTTAGCCATGTGTTTGCGTATGACGTTATAAAATTTGCATATTATGTGGTGTTGTGGTCTTTGCTGGTTTTTTTGCTTTCGCTTGCTTTAAATGCATTTATAATGTTACCAATATTAAGAAATTCATCACGCATGCAGTTTTGCTTTAACTTTATTTTTCTTTGTGCTGCTCTAAAGCTAAGTTAAATATTTGTTCTCTACTTAAAGTTTATTTTGCAATATTTTGACTTAAATACCACATAGCACTGTAATGCAGTAAGTATAACAATCATTTGGCAAAGTTGTTATTTGTATAAAGATTATTTTATAAAAAATTTACTTTTAAAGAAAAACAAAACAAAAAAAAAACAAAAAAAGGCGTGTGTTTTTAGAAACTGATAAATAAAATATAATTTTATATTTATATTTTGAGTATAATAATTTTTGCCTCAGGTTTATCTTATCTAATGTAAGTACTTACCTACCACTGTCCTTGGTTAATAGCGTTGATTTGTGCAACGAGTTCTGAAAGTTTTTTTTTGTTATTGATTTTGCAATATGCTTCTCTTATGTTAAAACAGTGTCAGTTTGTTTACTTCTACTTGAATAAATTTATAAGTTTTACGTAGAATTTTGTTAAATATGTGTGATCTTACGTATGTGAAATGTTTGCGTGTGGATAATGCCAAGTTTACAGCATTATGATGTTGATAAAACTTAGTATGCTAAATTACACACACACATGCGTTCATAAACGCCAACATGTTACTATAAAGCATAACACAACCTCGTTGCAAGCAGTGTGTTACATAGTGAGTATTAAAAAAAATTATATATGATGACATAAAGGTACACACTTGATTTAAAATTCAAAGTTAATATGTATTGCCGAGATTTATGTTGGTTAATGCAAAAGTAAGAAAAGAAAAAACTTTTTTTTTTGCAATGCATGCCATGATTGTCAGCATAATTTACCTCAAGCGTTTGATATAGATGTGCATACAGATATAATTTTTATATGACACAAATTAACAAAAAAAAATATGTAAGACAATTTACTTAGGATTTAAGTCAGAGAATATGCTGTTTTCGTATTGAACGTCTGTCCAGATGCATGCTGATTTTCGACCATTAACGAATTAAATGATTTTCACTTTTTTCACTAATTATAGGGAACATAATGTGGACATATTCATGTTAATCCTCTTTTGTCTTAACCATACTTCTAATTTGAATATATATTCCAGAAAGTGACAAGATTCTTCTTCAGATTTTACATGACTACTTAGAACGGCTGTATCAGCAGCAAATATAAGGTGGTTCAAGCAAAGCGCATGATGCGAATTATAAATAAAATGAACAGTTTTTAGAGAATCCTCTTAACATCTTTTATAATGATAGAACGACCTATGATGATCTATTATGTGTGAAACCAAATATTGAACAAATGCTCGCCACGACTTTGGTGGTACAACTTTATCCTATGATCAATATTTTTAAAAAGACTCTGAGTTATATTTTAGGTTCATTGTCGTTAATGTGCCGAATTATTTCACTCTTTAGCTCTTAAATAGTTCTGGGCTTATTGCCAAACACTTTTTTTTTAAATATCTCCAAAGAAAGAAGTCCAACAATGTCAAAGCACATGATCGTGGCGGCCAATTAACATCACCACTACCTGAGATAGCACGTTCATTGAATTTATCGCGCAAAAGAGCTATTGATTCGTGGGTTGTGTGGTAAGTGGCACCATTCTGTTGGAACCACATATTGTTCAGGACTATATCGTCAATTTCTGGCCACAAAAAGTTCGTTTTAATCTTGGTATAGAGAACACCTTCCACGATAACTGCTTGACTGACCTCTACACCACTATCGCGAACAACAGCAATATTTTCCGCAGAAAGAACTAGGTGAGTATGAAATTTCCGCACAAATATCCCAATTATAAACACATATGGTGCACAAAGTACATGAATGTATTTTGATTTGAATGGCTAGTTTCGTAAAAGACTTCAAGAATCTTAACGCGTTGTTCGATTGTGTCCTTCTCCATCGTTGAATTTGTTAAACACTGAAGAAACGAAATGTCAAATTAAGTTGGGCAAAAAACTTGACATTAAAGTACGACTCACAATTAACATCATGCAGTATGGTTGGACCACCCTTTATATAAATCAAGAAACTGCGCGTTTTCCATTCATTTATTTATTTATTTTATTAGATAAAGTTTTGTGTCAATTTCCTCATAACTGGATCGCCACCATCAAGTATGAACATGACTTAAAGGGTGGTTCCTTTTGTTGCCTTTAATTGCCAAATTACGTTGAAATACATATCTATTTAGTAAGGCTTGACAAGTAATCATGATTATCATCTATGCCAGAACTACACTTCTAATTTCTGGAAATTTACTTTGAAGAAAAAACAAATCTGTTCGTGTAGCTCATAAAAATGAAGCTTATTAACGTATTTGCAGCATAGAGAATTTTCAAGCAGTTAACCAATGACTATTTAATATTTTAGAATTAACTGTTTGATGCAGCTTACGTGCTGGCGGCATCATTAATTCTTATTTCTTTCAAAATGTGCAAGGAGCTGCCGTAACATTAAATGGCTAGTGCTATGGTGCCACAATGACTGAATTTTAAACTCCAAAAACTTAATCACCTAAACATCACCGAAATTTAGTTCCAACAAGGTGACGCAACTTGTCACACAGCGTGCTTAACAATCGCTTTGTACCATAATCAATTTGGTGACAACTTTATTTCTAGAACTAGGCTTGTTCACTTTTTATAAGTGTTGAAAGGTAATATTCAAGTCTCTATTCATGCCAAACAACCAGAGTTATTGGAAAAAAGTGGTCAAAAACTGTAGTGATAGAATGACGGAAATCTTATATAAAAATAAATTCAATAAGATTATCTATCAGAGAGAGAGAGAGAGAGAGAGAGAGAGAGTGAGAGAGAGAGAGAGAGAGAGAAATAGAGAGAGAGATAGAGAAAGAGAGAGAGATTAAAATAAAAAAATTATGTTCCTACAATGTCTATCTTGTGTTATTGTTTTAAGCTCTTAAATAGCTTAAAAAAGCCCCTGTTATTGAAGTGAGGCACTTTAAAAGTATCCGACTAAAGTTAATGAAGGTCAAAGAAAATATTTTTACAGCAACACGATTTCAAGTATCAAAAAAGTTAATTTAAAAACAAACAAAAAAATATGTAATTAATGCGTGAGAGTACGAGAAGTAAAAAACATTTCCAAAAACCCCAACAAACATCGAAAATGGAAAGGGTTCAAAAATGAATTATTTACAACAATTAAACGTAATCAATGTTTTACTATATCCGTTTTTTTATTTTGCCAAATAATCTGCAAAACACAAAACATAATTTATTCCATTAAATAAAAAAATAACTCTTAATTTTTTAATAAAATGTTTTAATTGATTAAATATTTTTACAATTCGTTTGAATAGCTTTTCAGCATTTTAATGCAATTAGATTTTCATTCTTTTATACGAAAAGTAAAGAAGAAGAAATAATGTATTAAAATCAACTTATTAAGACACAATCTGTGCAACAAAATCGCTAAAAATGCGAATTTTTTGGTAGGATTTTATATGTTTAAATGGAATGAAAAAAGAGAAACGAAAACATTGGGAAAAAAATGTTTGTAGAAAAACTTAATCAAGTGCCTCTGTACGAAAAGAACAAAATAAATTAAAAAATTTATAAGAAGAATATAAAGAGAAGATTTTATGGACTTAGTAAATAGTAAACAGACAGAAGTTTTACGTTGTTCTGTTTTATATTTTATTCTTTACTTCCATTTAAAAAAAAAAAAAAAAGTATACACAAAATATTATTATTTTTTTTTTCTTATATTTCATACTTTTTACTAAAATGGCTTACTAAAAGTAAAGCGGCATTACAAACAATTTCCGCAATTTAATTTAAGCCAAGAAAAATAAGTAAGCTACACACACACACACACACAGACACATACAGAAGAATATACATACACAAAAAGATATATTTAAAAAAGAAGGACGCATAAAAAATGCAAAAATCACTAAATATTTTGCATGCTAAAGTTGCAGATGCATCACTAAAATAATCTTTGCATACTTTTCACAGTGAAGCAAATTCAAGAAATGAAAGTTTTATAACTCTACCTACTGGTTAGTGGAAATTTTAGACACCATTTTAATGTTTTTTAATTAAGAAATATTATAAAATTTAATTATTTGGCCATTTATACTAAAAAGAATAATTTATTTTTCCTAAAGTAGTTATACATTTCCATTTTATAATAAAAATTAGTGGTCTTATCTAAAAAAAAATTGAAGTAAACTTAAAAATTATATGAAAAATTTCAATAATATTGAGTTTAATCTACATTAATTTTCTTGGAGAGAGCGTAGAACTTAAAAAAATGTATACATAAAATTACAAAAATTTCAAATTCTGTTGATATTTTGTTTAATGTAAGGCTTTAAAAAATATTCAATTATGGTGACTTTAGTTATTTTTCAATATTAAAAAATATATATTCTCTTTATTTAATAAATTATTCGAATTTATAAATTTAATACTAACAAATATTTTTCAAGCTATTAAAATCTTAATAAAAATTCCTTTGGATTTCTTCTTTAAGAAAATAAATTTTTATAATTAAAGTTTGTTATATCAAAATTTTTTAATTTGAAAATATGAAAATTATAAAAATTTTTTCATATAAATATTTGTTTCCTGTTCCTAATTTAATAAACAATAAAATACATACAATACTTAATATAAATATTTATATTAATAACAATAAAAATAAAATTAATATACAAAAAATATTCTTAGTTTTTTTAACCTTTAACTATGGAGGTGAAATTATTTAGCGTAGTCACTGACGTGGTGGTAAATTAGATCCCTTTAAATTTTACTATTTGTTTCTTTTTTTTTAAAAATACACAATGGACCATAATCATAGTCACAGAAAAGTATGCTTTTATTAATAGTTGATTTTTTTTAATAAGAATTTCTTGAATTTAAAATCGATTTAAAAAAATACTGATTTTAGTGTGACCATGATTATGGGCCAATATTTTTAACTAAAAAAATTTTGATTATATTGAAAAAAGGTACTTTATTTGAAAACTAAAAAACAACAAATTTTCAACTAAAAAAATATATAAATTTTTTTTTTAACTAAAAAGCCATTTTTCTACAACTAAATATCTAAAAAGAATATAAAAATGGGAAATTGTAAAAAAAAAGCGGATCGGTCTTTTAGGAGTAATTTTATTAATCATATTGCACACTCTACGCATATGCATTTGCTGCAACCCATACACAATTTAAATAGACACGCTTTAGTCTACTTGGACATATTTAGCATATTTTTCGAGCAACAGGAGGTGAATCTACGGAGCCTCGTTCTACTATGTTTCGTTCTACTATGTTCTTAATGCCCTAGAAATTCTTTGACTGTTTGACAAAATATTAATCTTTATTTGTGCTTAATTCCAGAAATTATGTTGGTTTTTAAATTTATTCAGTACAATAAGTACTGATTAATATTTTGTTAAACTTTTTTAAATCCAAATAAAAATTATTATATATACGAATTGTAGAGAAACCCTATGTTTTTCTTATTATTTTTTATAATTTTTTGTTTTTGTTTTTCATTCAGTAATACCCATCTGGCATTCGAATGTAAAAGAGAAGAGAAGAATAAAAATAAATTTCAATATTAAAATGTTGGTTCGGAAGTTTATTTATTTATTTAGTTCAATGCTTACTGAGTTTTTTGTTTGAATATTTGAATCTTTTTTTAACTATTGATTAATCATTCTTATTTAGTCAATTGGTTTTACAATATAAAGATTCTAATGTTTGCCAAAAACGTTGGGAGTAATCTACTAAGGATTCAGAGTAACGTCTGATGAAATGGTCCATATAGATATGCTATCGCACTTAGTACTTATTGTACTGAATAAATAACTCATGAGAATATCATGAGTAAAAGAATATATTTAAAAACAAACATAATTTCTGGAATTAAGCACAAATAAATATTAATATTTTTTTAAACTTTTAAATTCCAAATAAAAATTATTACATACTAGATGTGTTTACCCGGTCTGGCCCGGCACGGTCCTTAATTACATGAGTCTTTATAGTTATGTAACAATTTTTAGATATATCTGTTAACAAATAAAGTTTTTAAAAAACCCATCCCAATAAATATAGCCTCTGCTAATAATAAATTTTTTTTTAAATGTATAGTGTAAAAATCTTGGGTGTAAAAATGGGCTTGACCGTTCAAATATTATATATTTCCTTGGAGTAGGAATACCCTATGTACAGAACATGAATTTTATTTATTTAATACTTTTAAAATGTAAGAAGTGGCTTTAAATAAGGATTTTTAAATTTTCTAGTTTTGACAATAACAAACACAACAAAAAAAAAATAGTGAAATCGGTCCAGCCGTTCACGCGTGATGGCGGAACCAAGGGATATAGAGATTCATTTTTATATATATAGATTAATTAATAATATTTCAAATTTATTTTCTCTTATTCTTGTAAACTAAATATCTATATCTGTATCATTATAATAAAGTTGCTCATAGTTATATATATTTAATTTTTAGAAATACGAAAAATTGATTTAAAATATTATTAATTTACTTTTAATTGTTAAAATAATTTGTTACTTTTTTTTTCAAAAAAAAAAAAAACAAACCGTAATTTACAAAGTCGTAATATTTTATATGCTTGGTAGACTTTTATAAATTTTAGTATTAAAGCACAATAACTTAATTCGACTTCCGTTACACATTAAGTACTTTAAATTCTTACTTGTTATGTAAAAAAAAAAAATTTATGTTCTTTTCTTCATTTTACGTCACAGTACAGTTTTCATTTAATTGATAAATTCAACCTTTTTTGCTTTGCTTTAGCTTTTTATTTATTTTCTTTTGCTGCTGCTTATAAATAAAATATAGTTTGGACGATTTCTTAAAATGTTAAAAATTTGGCAGTGCCGAAAGTAAAATTTCATTATACCAAGTCCATTTTAAACTTATACTTCTTGATGTAATTCTTAATTTTTTTAAATCATTTAAGTAAATTTAGATCTAATGCCGGAGTACGTTGACAATATCAATCATCTAACATTAATCATGTTGTTCACATTGGTGAGGAACATTTTTACGCATGGAAAGAATAATTAAACATTTTTGTTTAATAAGCGCTTATTAAACAAATTTCCCATAGAAAATGTGCTAAATAAAATACATTTTATTTTATGTAAAATTTATTTGAACTCAAAAATAAAAATAAGAAGATCGATTAATTAAGATATTATAAAAAACATTTTTTTATGAATTTACCTCGTAATATTTAGCAAATACTGAAAACAAATATTTCTTGGTTTCTTAGTGATTAGTGGAAACTTGAATAGTAGTTAATGGTGATCATCGGTATAGATGTTGACAATATATGAAAAAATAAATAATATGAGTATTAAAAATTTTAAAAGCTGAAAAGCACTCTAAAACCGCAATGGAGATAACATAACAGATATTATTCATCATTATCATTAACATTTTTTAGAATAACAAAATTTGTCTTAAACACGTTTTTTATGTACGTTTTTTGGTACGAAGAAAAGCTAAAATATTTAGTTATAAATTATTACACTAACATGTTACACACAAAATGTTAAAATTAAGTTACTTTCCAAGAGAGTGTACTAAATATATTAAGAAAATGTAAAGAAAAATTTTGCATAGAAAATTCAAAGTAAGATTTAGTAGTAAAAAAAAAAATTATTTAAACAAATGTATTTGATTTGCTAATTATATATGGTATAAATAAAAACCAAATAAAAGAAAAGTTTTAAGCAGCCTCATGTTTACTTAATTAAAAATTTTTTTTCCTTGAATTAAAAGAAAACTAATTTGTTACAAAGTCTTTATTTAACTTTACAAAATTACAAAATGTTTGGTAATGTATACTTAGATACAGAAAGCTGAATTTGTTGCCAATCAAAAATTTAGGCGTGATAATTAAATTTAGAAAAAAATAGTAATTCCATAATACAGTTCAAAATAAAGTTTCCTCAATAATATTAACGAATTTTTATTGATATAACTAAAAAATTCAACTATCACAGCTGAATTTTTAACTAAGAATAAATTCCATTCTCTACATACTAAATTTTCTTTAAAAACGTAAAAGCAAGTTCAAAAACAATGGGCCGCTTTTCAATCATTGGTTATCTTTCGCTTTCGCTGTAACTGTAGGCCAGCCAACTATAAGTTTTTTTTATCATACAAGTATATATTCGAGTGTACATAAAAAGTTCAAATTTATACACTTATACACTGTAAGAAACTTTAATTGGAATTTAATGAATTTCAAACAACTTTTGTTTCTTAATAAATTAATCATTAAAAAAGTTCATCAAAAATAATGTTTATTGCACCTGTATTTGTAATTTATATTATTTGTTTCCAGTCTTTATTTAATTTGCTTTAATCTCATACACAAACATGTACTCGAACAAATAACAATTAAATAATAAAATTTTTATGTACTGGTACTGGCATCATTATCCGTTTATCATATTTTCAGTGAAAAGTTTGAGTACTCTGAGTAATTCAAGTAACACACATAAATTCCCATATACTGGTATAATACGGTCAAATGTCAGCAAAAATAATATCATTAACATTTTTGTTAAAGGATATTGTATTAATTATACATTGCATGCATACTCGTATCCGAACTTGTTTTTTTTTTTTTTTGTATGGACAAGCACGGGTGGCGAAATAAGATTTTAATTTATCAATCAAAAAGTCAATAACAGATTTATTTTACGCCAGACTGGGCAAACAAATCTGTTTAAATCTGAGGTAAAATCGAGGTGTACGATACTGAGCAACTTCCAATGAATTTTTCAATATTTATCAATCAGTTTCCTTCCTTATATGAGATGTCTTTGCAATGAAAGTTGCCTTTATTTTTTTTTTTTTTTTTTTTTTTTTTTTTTTTGGAAAACTAGGAAAGCTGCTGCTTTTTACTCTGTATCTGAGTTAAAAACCTTAAAGTAAAAAGAGTCTGTGCATCAAATTTCAGAGAAATCCATAGAAAAATTAAATTTCAATAATTTAAAAATTAATTCTAAAGTAGGCGTGGCCGTTAGAAAATTATTTTGCAATATTTCTTAAAATATATTAACTTACAAAAAATGTGTGCAAACTTCAGAGAAAACATATATTTGTATAGCGAACAAACAAACAGATTTCTATATTCTATCTATCTATCTACATACTTAAATAAAATTAATTTTCTATTTGTTTGTTTGTTTGCTATAATTTTTTTTGTTTTCCAACGGATTTGTGTACATATGGTCTTTATGCTCCACGTTCATTTTTACACTCACTTTTTTATGTAATAATAAATTCTTCCTTAATTGTAAAATCTTTGAGAAAAATCGAATATTTTCGTAAATTTATTTTATTAGAAAAAAACTTATAAAATGTTTTCTTTTTTTATTATAAATTAATTTAATTGGCCCCTATATTTGAATAAGTTTCTCTGCTCTGTGCTTAATGATATTTTGTTTGTTTTTATTTTTGAGCCAGTTAATGGCTCAGGCAACCGTTAACAGTATGAAGTGCGATTTCCTTGAAATGTTCTTGTTCCTACTTATGTTAGTCAATACTGATTAAAACGTGCATGTAGTTCTTTGTGGATGTGTATGTATGTAATTGATTAATTAAATATTTAAAAGTCTGCATTCTGTATAAAACTTTTTTTTTGTTTTTCATGCCATGTTAATTTAAATAAATAAATAAAGCACAAAAAACGAAATCTTGTACAAAAAAGAAAAAGCGTTCAAGCTCATCATTTAAAATTAATTTCATATTACACGCATAATTATTTCACAAAAATAAACGTAACAATTTCGATCAAATTTTGCTTAAAATTATATTACAAGAGTAAGTAAAAGACAAAGCTTAGGTTCCATAAGCTAAAATATGTGTTAGTGCTTTATAATAATTTGCAAAAGAAAAGTATTAACAATACTGGAAATGTCCTTTCATATTGTAATTTAGTTTTGAAGTGATTTTTTATTAGTTTCGAACAATTATTAATTAATAAAATTTCTATTAAAGAAATTAAAAAATTTTGAAAAATGCTAAAAAAATTTGTTTAAAATTGTGTGACGTATACTGCTGCCCATTTAATATTACGATTAATTTTTTGAAAAGACTGTCTTCTAGTAGAGTTTTTGGACGGGCGACCCCACTAACAAATATAAGAATAGAAACGTTATGCCAAATGACAGTTTCAGTTCAAGACATTAATATTCTTCTTTTACTTTAAATACGTATTTTAATTTTCTTCATTACTTCCATTAATAATTTATAAATTATTTAATGAATTTAATGCTTATTTCAAAAGCAAGATAAGAAAAGAATTACGCCAAGTATAATTCCCATTATATTTAATGACACTAATTTATCTCCACAGCTTACAGTACATCAATAGCAAAACAATAGAAAGCTGTTTAATTATTATTGATGATTTAGACATTAATTTTTAAAATATGTACAAAGTAATGACTTGAAATTAATTGCTTTGTTACAAATTACTTTTATAATAATAGAAGGCATCTCTATAAAAAATGATGCTGAGTTAAGTTAAAATTTAAATAAAAAAACATAAAACAATTTGCAAGAAAAAGTAAAAAACATTAAAGTACTTACAGTATCTAAAATGAAATAATTTAAATCACAAACAGTGAATTGTAAATTGTAAAAAGAAAACAGAGTAGCTTTCTTTATTAAGTAATTTAACAATAATTTCTTTTTCACACATTTAATCCATATGTGCTCATTGCCACATTTTTAAAACATTGACTTATTGATCAGCTGTGCATTTGATAATAAATTTACTAATTTTTTCAACATACAAATACTAAAACAACAAAACTTCCAGCAAATGCTGGACCAATTGTTCCCAAAGAACATGTCCCTTGAGTAATCAAAAATATACTGGTGCTAAAAGCAATATACCATGACCTGTGAAAAAAACTTATCACGGAAATAATACCAATGAGTACGTAAGGCGTACATAAGCTCTAATTTTTTTTTGGGCGAAGTACTGTTTGTACATTTGCGGTTATACTTAGTGTTATTCATCTAGTACCTTCTGTAACTAGTTTTTCAGCATTAGTTAAAAGATTAGCTGAACTGGTCCAATATTGACTAATTGTATAACCAGTCTGTTGATATTAGTTCTAGAAAATGCTACAAAGTATGCAAATAAATGCAATTGACCCCTTCCTAGAATAAGAGCGCTACAAAAGTTTTTTTAAATAAAACAAAAACGGTTTTGGATAGCAATGAAATTCTTTATTCCTGTGAAAGTACGTTCGATGCCATTACGTATGGAACTCGATTCTTTTGCATGGCCACCATGGGCACGCATGCAAAAGTCCAGACGCTGAACCCAATTTCGACGGTTTTCAAGCATAAATCGGCCTATACTGCTGAAATTTCACGTTCGATATTCGTACGAAGTTCATCAATCGTTGCTGGCTTGTTGGCATAGACCATAAACTTGACGTAGCCCCACAGGAAATACTCTAACGTCGTCAAATCGCACGACCGAGGCGGACAATCGACTGGAACATTTCGTGAGATAACACGTTCTCCAAACTTGGTTTCCAATAAATTGATTATGACATTCGCTGTGTGGCTTGTGGCGCTGTCCTGTTGGAACCACATGTCCTCCAAGTCCATATCATCCAATTGGGGCCAAATATTTTTGGTTATCATTGAACGGTAGCGATTACCATTCACAGTAACGTGCCGGTCTTGATCATCACGGAAGAAGTACGGCCCAATGACGCCGTTATTTTTTTGGGATGCAATGATGACTCATGGAGTACGTGTAGATTGTTTTCTGACCAATAACGCATATTTTGTTTATTGACGAAGCCATTCAGCCAGAAATGAGCCTCATCGCTGAAGATGATTTTTCGATGAAAATCCGAATCATTTTCAAGCGGCTTCATTTCTTGCGTCAATTTTATCTTGTAAGGATGTAGGCCAAGATCTTTTCGCAAAATTCGCCACAACGACGTCACAGAGATGCCCAACACTTGAGAACGACGTGTGAGAGACACATTTGGGCTTTCTTCAACTGAAGCCTCAGCAGCAGCAATATTGTCGACACTACGGGCACTTCTTTGTCTCACTGGCACGGGAACTTTTTTTACCGTGCCTGTGGATTCCAATTTTTCCACTAGACGCTCAATTGTTGATCTGATAAATTGGACGTAGCGCTCTTAACGTTGAGGCCACTGACTCTGAATTTCGGTAGTAAATTTTAATAGTTTCGACTCGTTGTTGGCTCGTATATTTTTCCATCATGAAATGGCAAACCTTACTGAAGATAAATGTCAAAAGAGCGGCAAGAAATATAGCGTCGTTTGCTGTCCCTGTCGATCCACTTTTGTAGCGTCCCTGTTGAAAAACCCGATACAAGGTGGGCCAAAAGAAGTCATCCGATGTGGTTGGCTCTCATTTTTGTTTATAAATTAAAATTAAATCTGTGCCGTTGCTCCGTCCTGTTAGAACCACATGTCCTCTAGTCCTATTTCGTTCAATTGTGGCAGAAAAAACTCGGTTAACATGGCCCTACAGCACGCACCGTCGTCCACTGTTGTCGTTTGACCAGCCCGATGACTCCTCCAGCGTGAACAGCGCACCATGCAGTAACTTTGAGCGGGTGTAATGGCTCTTCGTGAATCACTCGTGGATTTTCGGTGCCCCAGAAGCGATAGTTCTGCTTGCTCACATACCCGCTGAGGTGGAAATAAGCCTCGTCGCTCATAATGATTTTGGTCGAAAAATCGTATACTTGGATTATTCCACGTTCATGGGGAGTGTATCGCTCCATGGTTTGTTCACTTGTATTCTACATCTGTCTAGTTCACAAATGTCAAAACAGATTTGACATTGGCTGGCATTTGCAAAAATAAGAGTATCTTCCAATAGTATGATTTCTTTTAGCCCACTTTGTACTTTAAGGACAAGTCCAGTGTCATGTTGGTGACTAGTTCTTAATTCACTAGGGATAATAAAACAAATAGTGTAAATTTGGAAATCATCAACATCGCCTGGGAAAAAGTAAGCTTTTTATAATTTATTTTTTTAGTAAGATCATAAAAAGCAATTTTTTATACTAATTGATTTTTATTTGATGAGTTTTGTTATAAAAATCATTTGTTTCTGGTGAAACATTGATTTTTGGAAGTGTTAACAGCTGGGCTTCCAAATTACCAAAAGGACTGCCAGTTTATATTTATACGGACAATTATTTCACCTCTATGAAATTGCTGACAGCTTGAAAGAATTACACCCAAAAGGCACAGGTACAGTACGAGAAAATCACGTAAAACATGCGCCTCTAAAATCGCTTGTTCAAGTAAAGAAAATTTATGAAGGAAGCTACCATCAAATAATGAATAAAATATCTGGTGTTATTCTCGTTCAATACAATGAAAATAAAGTAGTTACAGTGACATCCACTTGTGAAGGTGTTGCATTAATTAATCACATTGTTGCTCAAGCAGATGGAAGAAAAAGATATTGATTCACCAGCCTTTTTGTATACAAATGTATAATAAGTGGCATGGATCACCTTGACGAAAATATAAGCTGTTTTAGCATTATTTAGTAAAGTCTGCACCGAATCACTCCATAGCTCATCCTCTTAAGTCTGTTTCCAGGAAAAAAAGGTGCCAGATGAACTTCGTCTCGATGGATTTGGTCATATAATTACTCCCAGTACTACAAAGAAATGTTAAAAATGTGATGTCGGATTCCACAGAAACTGTTTTGAAACCTTCCACACTAATTTTTAAATTCCTATATTATATAAAATTTAGTATTTTTTTTAAATAAATACTCTGAAACGGTTGATTTAATAAAAATAAATTTTTGAAAAATTAACATTTTAAAAGTTTTGTGATTTATTTTTAATGTGATCAGCGGTGAATTTTTCCAAAATGGTTAAATTTTTAAAAATATTTTTATATTACGTCATTTAATCTTGAACAAATAAAACTAAAATCAGTTTTTACAAAAAAAAAAAAGGTGGAGCAAATACAAATTAAAAAAAAGTTTTTTAAGTTCTTTTAATAAAGGTATAATTTTCTAAACTTTGTGAAAGTGTTATATTATAAGACTAAGAATAAATATTTATATACGTTAAGCCTCCATTATGCGGCTCTCGTGGGACCGGCACCAGCACGAATAATCGAAATACATGGTTAATAGAGGTTATTTTAAAATATACAGAAATTTATTTCTTCTGACGAAATATTTGCTTATTTAAAATATTCTTTTATATTACTTTGCCTCTTTGATTTTAAATTTCCTCTCGATAATTGGTTTTGAATACGATGTATCTGGATTTTATCTGGTTCTGATATAACTGGAGAACTTTCTACAAACTTTAACAGAACATTACAGGACTCTATCGCTTGTGCCAACGTTGGAGTTTCTATTTCAGTCTTTAAGTGCAAAATCTATTTTCGGATTTTCGGAATTTTTGAGTGTATTTAAAACCGTCGATTGAATCACTTTTAGACCCATATAGTTTGCTTGCCAACTCCATATTTTTCAGACAGCAACTTAACAGATATGTTTTTGTCGTAGTCATGAATCAAAGTAATTTTGTCTATAATTGAAAGAACTTTTCTTGCTCTTTTTGGTAATTTACTATTTGTAGGAGCCATCATTCCAAAACAGGTGTTAACAGATCAAATTTCATTTACTAAATGAATAAAAACCCGAATATGTTCTTATTTGTGGGTCCATGAACTTAAAAAGAGGAACTACCGGACTTAAATTTACATAATAAAATACATATGCTGCACGGAGAATAGAGGTAAACCACGGACAATAGAGGGAAAAAATAAAAAGAACCGCATGCCGGTTAATAGATGTAACCGATTAATAGAGGCCTGATTAATTGAGGTTTAACTGTAGTTCAATTTCTAAAAAAACCTAACAGCTAAAATTGTATAAAAAACTATTTAAGTTATGGCGAATGAAATAAGTACTGACACATTAGTCCTAGTAAAAATTTTTATTCAGAATACTAAAGTCTATTAAAGCTTTTTTTAAATTAAATATAAATAGCTTTTCTAATGTTGCGCACAACTTTCTAAAATTTATTTTTTCATTAGAATCTTTTCTTGATAACAACAAATATAACAAAACAAAGAATGATTGAAATTGGTTTAGCCATTTACGCGTGATGCTGTGACCAAGGGTAATATGAATTCATTTACATATATCTTTAATTTTAGCTTTGTGAAAAAAAAAAAAAAAAAAAAATGCATTATTAAGAAAACCTTGATATTTTTCAACAGGATATAAAAATAACTCCACAAATGCATATTTCCTTATAAAATAGAAAAAAGGAAAACATCAACAAAACCTAAAAATTTTATAAAACATTTAAAACTATTCGAAAAAGAATTAAAATACTTGACTGCCGCTAAATTTAAAATGTAATAAATTTTATTTTGAAGACGCATTTGCTGTTTGTGTCTACATCCGTTTGCCACTATTATGGAATACAACATGGCATTCTCTAGATAAATTATTATTAAATATATACAGTTTTGTAGTTGTTGTTGCTGTAGAGCTAGATTTACTTCTGCCCTTTTGTGCACAAACAATAGCACTTACAGAAACTGAAGTTGCACACACAAGTGATTTAACACAGATTTACTTCCCATTCGTATAAACAAGCACCCAGAACATCAAAAAAAAGAAAAATGCATGCATATGCACAATAAGATAAAGACTACACATCTTTTGTTTTTACTCTAGATATATAAAATCATTGTAGTGTTTGTGTTTGAGTGTGTGTGCAACATTGAATTGTTAGTTCCCTTTTAGGTTAAACATTTTTTGTTAAAAGGCTTACAATTGAAAATTTTTATCAGACAACATTTACTTAGATGAATAGAAATCCTCTTGATGCTCGAAAAACAACTTTAGCAGAACAAAATTATTTAAATGAAATTAAATTAAAAATAAACTGTTTTTGCTTTAAAGTTACAATTACTAAAAAGACAAGTAGAAAAATTCTAAATAGTATTTGATTTCTTAAATTAAATACTTCCACATGCAGTTATATGAATCTCAGTGTCTTTTATAATAAGACTGCTGTATTCCAATATGCAGAATCTTTCATATTCTTCACCATTTACCAAACACATGGTGGTTCTCTTTATTTTTTTTTAAATTTTAAATAAAAATTTTAACCTGACAGCCCTGTTTCTAAGTGAAAAAAGCTGACTTACAACTCAGTAATTAAGGTTAGATAGAGTGAATTGCAAATTAATAAATTGGAAATTAAAAAAGTTCAAATAAAATTTTATGAAGTAGCTAATAAAAGCATCGATTGCAGAATATTTCGTGAGTGCATATTTTTTAAATTTATGAAACTTTTTTTCCTTTTCCTTTCGTTAGCTAATTCACAACAATTTATACAAATTCATAAAAAATAAATTTTTTAATCATAAATTCTAATTTATTTTCAAAGTAGAAGGAATATAACTTATGTTAAAAAAATAAGGAAATACAAATTATAAATAAATATTTTTTTATTAGTAGATACTAAAGTATAAACGTGCCAGAACATCATCATATCCTACGATATCCTTTTTTAGATCTGCAAAATAATTGATGTGTAAAAGCATATGTATTGAATGCTGCCAAAAATCAAAATAAGAAAATTAAATAAATTTAAAACATTGAATTCATAAAAAAAACAGCATATTTAATGTACATATGAAAATCCCTAAATTAAAAAATGTTTACATTCCTTATAACTTGTACATATCATGTGAATACAGCTTCATTTATCATATTTTTTATTTAAGAGTCATTAATTTTTATTTATCGTAACCACCACACAAAATTCTGGCTTTTATTTAATCACATAGCTAACAGTGAACAACTTTAATGAAACGAAAGTTCTTTAATTTTAGAGTTAACTATTTTAATCTAATATTTTTTTGTTAAATTGAAAAGTGAATTGCACTTTATTTTCTTATTTTGACTCTTTTAAAATATAGAAAAAATTGGTCAATGCTATGTAAGTCCTTTGGTTGAAAATTCTCAGTCCCATCAATTTATTAAAACTTAAATAAATTGGTCCATTTAATAAAATTATTCACAAACAAATAATCTATCCTCACCATGATTATCTAATTTTTTTTTTTGCAAACTCGACAGTCACAAAACAATTGCTGGCATACAATTGCTGGAATATAATTGAATCTCGGAGAATTAGCTGCTTTTATTCATATCTGACAATTTTGTTTTTCTACACCATAAATTTTTTTTCTTATTTAATTTTAAAATATATGACTATTTTATTAAGCTTGAGGTCTTATTTTGCAAAAATTTATTTTTATATCGATATTTCGCTCCAATTTGTGTAGGTGCTTCAGGATATAATTATAAATTAATCATATAAATTCTAACCATGATGTACCAGATTCTGTTTTACTTAGTTCAACTGATGTCGACATCTTACTTTGGTGCTAATTTAAACTAAAATTGATTTCTTATTGTTTTATTATTTTTTACAGTCTTAAAAGCTGATAATTACTTAAATTTCACAAAATATTTTTTTTTTTGTAATTTCTTTCACTAAACATGATTTGTAAACATGAATACAAGTAAAAGTTTTACCAGTAAGAATTTGCAAGAATTTTTTTGTTTTTCAATTTTTTACTCTCTTTCGATGCTCTCTCCTTGCAAATTTTTCGAGTTAATGAACACTTTCCAGTAACAATTGTTACAAATTCGTAACAATTTTTAGTTATTGAACAGACCTAATATCTATGTTAATAAGAAAAAATTGTTAAGTTAACTGAAGTGACTTAATAAGCCACAAGCGTGTTTTTTTCTGCCACAAATTTTTGACATTTTCGTTGTTGAATAATAATATAAAGAGCATTAATACAACAGATTTGAACCTAATTGAATAAAGTGAGTAGAATGCTGGACTCTTTGTCTCATCATTCAATTAATTGTGGGATTTTATTGTTGCCGCAAAAATAAACCAATAATTGATGCATTGTAGCAATCGTATAATTCCAGCTAAGAGCCCCTCTCATCATACAATTTTGTTTATTTATTTCTTTTACAAAATATTTTATGTAAAAAGCTTTTTAAATTACTTTTAGTTTTCAATATATATATTTACCAGTTTTTAGAAAGCACAATTTAAGACCATGCTAAATAAAATTTATATATACAAATAAGATTTTCTTTTTTTTTTAAATCCAGAGCAATTAGAGAAATAAAATATAAAACAAGTTATTTCTAAGCAAAGCAATATAATCAGGACAAAAGTGAATGGATGACACCCTTCTAAATTGTAAAAAAGAAGATGTCTAAATGCATGATACTCGCTTGTGTGTATAAGATTTTGCAATGACTTTTTCAACAACAATTCGAAAAAAATGCTTTAAAAAAGTTTTACCCAAATGAATACGCAAACATAAAATGTTAAAAAATTTACAAGTATTTTAACATACTCGTACAACATACCACAATTAAATAACTGCGAAACATACCTAAAGTAAATGATGTATCTTTGTTTTTAAAGGTTTGCAATTTTAAATGAGTTTAAAACAAATTTAATTCGGCTGTGCGAGTCTTATATATCCTTCACTGTATTAATACTTTTCACTTTCAACATTTTTCTAAAATATCAAAAACCATACAAAAATTTAAGTGATTGCAAATAAATATACTGCGTGAAATATGTTTTAACGTACCCTTACGTTTTTTAGTATTTATAAATATATTTTAAGTATTTATAGTCTTAAGTCTTAAGTCATTAATTCTTTTTAAATATGTTTTTAGTATTATAGTAGTTTAGCGGAGGTCATCTAGATTGGCAATCTACTGCCCAAATACTCAGAAGCTACTTCGGATTATTTTTAAAATTTCTTTTAAATTTCCATATACCCAAGAGCTGTTGCTCTAAAGGATTTTCGCAGCTTCCGGACGAATCATAGAAAACTACGGAATGGGACACATATCATTTTAAAGAAGAGATCATCTTAACTTGTAATCTACCACCCAAATACTCAGAATTTAATTTGAATTATTTAAAAAAATTTTTTGAAATTCTCATATACTCTGCTCTGAGGGATTTTGGCAATTTCCGTTATGCATTATAAAATAAAATTTCCAAAATTTCCCATAAATGTTAAAAACAGGATCGCTCTTCCAGAAATCTTAGAACTTACAAATTTCATCCCAGCTTGATTTTAGAATTTCCTGCACGAATGGTACCTCGCCAACTTGGGGAATTTCAAAAATCCCTCAGAACAAAAAATTTTTAAATAATCCAATGTAAATTCTGGTAGATTACAAATCTAAAATAACCTTTTATGGTTCGTTTTGCAAATTGGTAAAATTTCTTAGAGAAATCAACGTATTTATGCACATTTGTTTATATTGTTTGCTTTTAAATGTGTTAGTTACTTAGTAAGTTTTGTTTAATTAAATTATAAAATTCACAAAAACTTTTCTTGATTATAAAAAAATTGCTATAAAAATAATATATAAAATCAGCCAACAGTTAGTTAAATTCGTTTATGTAAAAAATAAATTAACGAAAGTGAAAGAAAAGTAACCACTCAAATTAGACTGAAAAATGAGCTTTAGAGTTAAAGGTAAGAGCTTTTATATTTTTTGAGAGATTGCAAACGAACCATAAAATATACGGTTTAAAAAAATTTTTTTTTAAATAATCTAAAGATTTTTCTGAGTATTTGCCTAACATATTCTAAATATAGACGACCTCTAGTTTAAAATCATATGTCTCCCAACCAGCAACATTCTATGGTTCATTGGAAATCTCTTAGATAAATCAACGTACTTATGAACATTTGTATCTATGTATGTACCAATATTTCTTTTAAACATATTTATAAGTATGTCATAAGAACTGAAAAGATATATACAAATACTAAAAAACATAAGGAATTACGTGAAAACATATTCAGCTCGCCATATTTATCTTTACTCACTTCAAAAAAAGTATGTAATTGAAACGCTTATTTATTTATTGTTGGAGAGAAATATCGATAAAAAAATACATTTTTATAATACGACCTCAGCTAAACAAACTAGCCGTTTCAATAAAAAAGCCATTTAAACTAATTATTAATAAATTGTAAAAAAAGATATGGTAAATATTGATATAAATATATAATTTTCTTTGAATACCTAGTTTTTATTAATCTTAAAATAAATAACGAATTTCAGTTCAAGAAACTAAAATTAACGAGTCTTAAGAAACAATTCTTTCTAAGAACCTCATTTTTCATGTCAGCAGGAACTCAATATTTTTTGGTATTTACTTAAATAATAGTATAAGATAAGTTAAGTTAACACACACATTTTTTTTTAATTTATGACGCTGTTGGAGTAAAAAAAAGTAAAATATTAGAGAGAAATGAATAGTAAGATAGCAAAAACACAATTGAAAAGCACTTAAATATTTTTATTTCAATCATAACAGTAACAACACATTTTGCAGCACACTCAGCACTATTTCTTTGCACTTAGTAATGTTCGTGAGAGATGAAAAATTTTAAGTTTTTTTAATATATTCTAATTAAAACAAACATAAAACAAGGTCCTTTACAATATTTGATTCTTTTATTTGGTCTGCTTTTATTACAAAAACAAAATAACTCATGATATTATCGCGAAATATATGTGACCTTGGCTAAGAAAAGGTGGCTTATGACTCAAAAAAGAAATAGCGAGAAACAGCTGTTAAAGATAAACAATGCATTTCGTCAGTTTCTTAGTAGTTTTTCTTTTGCATTATGAACAGTCATGCCCAAAAGGCAACCAAAAAAGGCAAAAGAGCATAAATGAGATAAGTTAGTGTGGGTATATAAAGAGCGATCCTGTTTTTAAATTTTTCAATTCCATTTATTATCTTGATTCTGGATTTTCAATAAAATTCTGTTTTTCTTTCATTTGTGCTCTTCTCTACATTTTTAGTACACTTCTAAGCAAGTTAGGACTTTCTAGTTTTCACCACGTGAAAGAGCGTCTCAGAAACTATCGAAACCAAAAAAAAAAAGCGGAAAAATTTTTTTTGAGTCATAAGCCACCTTTTCATAGCCAAGGTCACATATACAAAACTGAGGCCAACGAGAGGCAAAAATAAATTTTTGAATTTACGTTATACAGTATGTGGGAAGTTAGTACAATAAACTGAAGCATGTTAACGTGTGTGAGTGTCATCATAACTCAAAAATTAAAAAAAAAAAAATATTAAATAATGAGTGTATTTTCTCAATATTATTATCACAACAATTCATCAGACGTATAGTTTTTTATTTCTTGTGTAAGTTTTATAAGTTTAAATTTGTTAATGAGTGCATAATATGGAATGTGTTAAACGTATGCACTGATAGAATTTTATTCATAAATCCTCTGAATTTTATTAGATTTATGAAATTTCAATAATTTAAAGAAAAACTTCATGAATAAATTAAAATAGTTTTAATTTTTTCACATAATTTATGATAAATGAACATTAAATAAATTTAAAAATTTTAATGGTATAGTTTTCAAGTATTTAATAATAAATTTTTAATGCAGTGTATATAACACAGACTAAATCAATATACTCGTATGGTGACAATAGCAGGCATGTCACTAACGTGACAAGTGCGTAACTTTCTGCGTAGTTTTGAATGAAAATCAAACAAGTTGAAATATCAATATTAGCTTTTGGTTGAAGAATGTTAATTAAAATCAAATTTAAAAAATTTTTTCTAACATTAACATCAATTACATGATTCATTACTTCCTTGATTTCTTACACGCATTCATGTAGTATTTGCTAATAATTTTAATAAAGTTTGATACAAACAATGAAGCAAATACTAAATAAAAATTTCTTTTGAAATACAAACTATATGTGGTTTTATTGTTTTAATGTTAATGCCAAATTCACTTTTCACTTTTTGTTCAGAATTTATTTCTTACATTCATTTGCAGGCTGTCATGGTAACAATAATAAATGCAAGTTTTAAATTTGAATCACACTTAAAGGTGATGGTGATGATGGTTTGCCCTGTACAATATAACACTCTTATAATTGGTCATAAATCTGACAAATGTAATTTGTCATCACTCAAGCAGCGAAACAGCCAGCTAGCCAACTAGCCACCTAGTGAAACTGGCAAAGATTTAAAAAAAAAAAAAAAAAAAAAAACTGTACACTTTCCTTATACACCAGACCAAAAACAAGAGTTTTCCATCAGCAAAATTTATTCTTACATTTACAAACCTTCAAACAGTTGTAGTACGCTATTGGAACAGAAAATGTTGATTAAGGCATTTGAGCACGAGTCGCCTATAGTTCCAACCAAGAGGTTTTTTTATTTTTATTTTTTTGTGTTCATTACACGACGGGTGTTAAAATTTTTTTTGGTTTTTATTTTCTTATAATTTAATTTGCTTTATTCTTTCTTTTGTTTTTTGCCAACCCTACATAAAAATAATAATTATTTTTTCCTTTCTCTTTCAGCTTATGGTTGTTATGGTTTTAGTTTTTTGAACAAATGAAAAATAGTTAAACGTTAATTTTGTGGCATAAAACCAGTAGCAGTAAAGCAGTTTGAAATAATAAATATGACCAGTTGGTCATTTCTAATAAAAATGTTTATTTACGTTGTAGCTTAATAAATTTAGTTAAATATTGAAAACAAAATTGAACAGAACGGAATTAGCAAAACATGGATTTTTGGGAATGTATTTTTTTTTATCGTATTGCAGCATGAAAATAAAAAACGTATTAAGTGAAAAACCATAATTTGCTAAATTTTTAAAACTTGCACAAAAATTTAATTGATTTTGATTTGCGCTTGGCTTACTGCGTAAAAAGCGCAAATATACTCATCCACTACACACATGCAATGCATATTGTCAGACGTTAGCACTGAACTTGCGTAATGTAAAGAGTGATTTTCTTGCTATTATCTTTTTGGCAACACTAGTTTTGACAGCTCACGCACGTTTTGTATCTTGTGTCACTGTCAAACATCTTCAGTTTGGTCTATAATTTAATCATGAATCGTCTTACAAACGAACAACGCTTGCAAATTATTGAATTTTATTACCAAAATGCGTGCTCTGTTAAGAAAGTTCATCGCGCGCTTCTTCCATTTTATGGTCAGTTTAATCGACCTACTGAGGCTTCTATTCGGGCTATTGTAACAAAATTTCGCACCAAATTTACATTGTTGGACATTAAACCACCAACACGCTTACGTAGAGTGCGAACTGAAGAAAATATCGCAGCCGTATCGGCCAGTGTTGGTGATGACCGTGAATTATGGATTCGGCGCCGTTCGCAGCAATTGTGTGAAGCCTTATAAGATACAACTGGTGCAAGAATTGAAGCCAAACGACCTACCACAACGCCAAATTTTTGGTGAATGGGCTCTTGAAAAGTTAGATGAAGATCCACTTTTTTATCGAAGAATTGTGTTCAGCGACGAGGCTCATTTCTGGTTGAATGGATACGTGAACAAGCACAACTGCCGTATTTGGAGTGAAGAGCAGCCAGAAGCATTGCAAGAGCTACCAATGCATCCACAAAAAACAACCGTTTGGTGCGGATTATGGGCTGGCGGCATCATTGGGCCGTATTTCTTCAAAGATGATGCGAATCACAACGTTACTGTGAATGGTGAGCGCTACCGTGCGATGATAACAAACTTTTTTTTGCCCAAAATGGAAGAGCTTGACTTGCATGACATGTGGTTTCAACAAGACGGTGCCACATGCCACACAGCACGCGAAACAATGGACCAATTGAGAGGCGAGTTCGGTGAACAGTTTATTTCACGCTTGGGACCAGTCAATTGGCCGCCCAAATCGTGCGATTTAACGCCTCTAGACTATTTTTTGTGGGGCTATGTTAAGGCTAATGCCAATATTGGACTAAGCGGATGGACCATTTGAGGCGCAGCCGCGGCCAACATTTGCATGAAATAATCTTCGAACATTAAATTATATCGACCCAACTATCGATCCAAATAAATATTTCATGCATTTTTCTGAATTTTATGTGTTTTTTTTTTTTTTAATTTCCGATAGTTCTTATAAAATCACCTTTTACAACAGACATAAAAGAGGTTTACCATTGTGTGCTTTCGTAATTATTGTCTTGACATGTATTTAATTTAATTTGATTAATTCAATTATTTATTTTGTTTTGGGTAATTCTCAATTTGAAATCGCTTTCATTATTTAAATTAAATAAAATGCACAGGCTTAAATAATTATGTGGAAATAATAATAATAAATAGATTTTTCAAAACTAAGTAGATAGGAGAAGACGTTGTTCGGTTTCTTAGAAATCTAATAAAAGCCACTGGACTCATTGTACACTAAGTTATTAATTACAATTAATGGGTAAAATTTTATTGAAATGGAATCTCATAATTTGACCTTAGATTTCTCTTGAAGTAACAATATCAAATAAGTTACTTTAAGATTAATCAACTAAAATATACTATCAATTGATGAACTGTTATCAATATAAAATTTAAAAAAAAATTTTTTTATATAAATAAATTAAACCTAGAACAAAGATGATCATTTTGTTTTAAACAGCAGGCAACTGACAAAATACAATAAACGTTCATAATGAATTTAAAACTAATTTTATTAATTAATTTAATAATAACAATAACGTATACAATACATGTCGAAGGTCGTAGAACATCTAGCAGGCGTCATAGCATACATCACCACACACATCATTACATACACCACCACGGCAGAAGTTTTCATAAGAGTGAAAGTACACATCATGTTATTGGCAATGATCAGCATGTAGCCTCTAAACAAGACACCCATGTTGCCCATAACAAAAATATGGAAACATCTCAAACAGATAATACACAAATTAATCATCCCACCAACAATAATGCAAACTCACAAAATAATATGCAGTCTGCCTCCCAACGTAATGGACAACACGAATTCCAATCATCATCTGAAAACGGTATGAAAAAACAAAAAAAATATTTCTTATTCTATAATAGTCTTAAAACGAAAACTTTTAAATGGTTTTGCAGAAGGTTTTGCAGAAGGTTTTACTACAGGAGCAGCTGCAGCAAGTCGACATAATAGAAGACACAGAATAACCACTGTGGCACCTTCTACGAGCACGAAAAGTCCTTGCCCAGTATCAAAAACTAATCATGATTCTATTTCAAATTGTGAAACTGTAGATTCGTTTACCACAGTGCCATTGGATAGATTAAATGAAAAGAATGTCAATGCAGCTACAGGCCAACCGATAACAATAAACTAAAAACAAAAATAATAAATAACCATGGTTTTTATTTTATTTTTTATTATAGGCTCTAATAAAAAATAAAATAGAAACCATAGAAGTTAAAGGTCGACAAAATTATCAAATAAATAATAAATAACCTCAATCTTGAAAAACTGAGTTTCTGTTATAAATGTGTGTGAGACAAACTATATTTTCTATTATTGCCAAGAGCTAAAAAAAATAACTATATTTCTCTAAAAAAAACGCTGGAAAAGGCTAATTCACGCCTTAAGCTTAAAATTCAAAATTTTCTTAATTCTTTATTACATTAAGAATCTTAATTATAAATTTTATAAAACCCCAAAAAAAAAACATGTAATATCAAACACTAAGGAAAATAATGTGGCTTTCCACACGGCTTTAAATTCAATTATTTTTCAACTTCAATATTAAAAAAATATTTAAAATTCCTTTAAGTAATAATTGATTTTTTAATTTTAAGTCCGATTTCTATTCTGATATTTCGCTTGCTTTATCGTACTCAAAAGTGGGCAACCTCAGCATTAATTAACGCCAGTACTAGATAACTAAATATTAAATGGAACAATTAATTAATCAATTAGGAATAAAGTGAATTTTTATTTTACAAGTTAGAAGCCAAGTACTTCTTCACTTATGGAATTACCATCGTTCGACCAATTTATCAATTTACATATCAAAGTTTTATCGAAAATAAAACTTTAGCTAATTTGGTTTCAGTCTCAGTTTTTTTTTTATGTATGATTTGTTTTCATTTTTCCAAAAAAAAGGCTATTAAAGGCTATTTTGAAAAAGAAAAAAGGCTAGAAAAAAGCTAAAATTTAAAATGGCAAAGCTGCATAGTACATACATATTTATTATTACGACTGGTTTTTACAAAGTGAAAAATTTTTTTCGTTATTGTAGTCAAATTGTAAATACTACAGCGTATCTTTGTAAATGAAATCACACGACACTTTCATTTCATTACGATTATGTTTAAAATTTGATTTTTGAAAAAAGTTCTAAAGCATTCCTTAATTGCTTGCTTTGTTTTAAAAAAATCAAATACAAATGAAAAACAAAAGCATATTTTCCCCACTTACTAGCAAAAGCAAGAAATTGACTACAAAAACGTGAACTACTTCTTGGGCTTTTAATTCACAAACGATCATGTTTTTTTTTCGTTTAATAAAATCAAGTATTTAAATTAGGTAGTGAGAATGTGAGAATTAAAAATGAAATGTTAAATAAAAACAGTTTCTTCAATGCGTTTATTAATTTGCTTGGTATGACATGCTCCAAAGTGGGACATGACAAACAGCAGTAGTTTTTGATGGGTAATTGACGGCGACATTAATAAGAACTAAATGTTAAACTTTATTAAATAATTAATATGTTAATTAAAAAGCAGTTTCTTTTCATAATATTTATTCATCATCTACAATATAAATGAAATTAATTTTCTGTTTGTTCGTTTCTTTGTTTGTTCACTACACAAATATTTGTTTTCCAACGGACTTATCTATATATCAAAAAAGCTCGAAATGTACTTTTGAACCGGCTGCACTCATTTTTACGCCCACTTTTCAATGATTTTAATTTTAATTTAAGTCTGAAATTATGCCTTGAACTATTTTATTTACTGTGATAATAATGCTAGCAAAAACATGAGTCACTTTATAAAGTAGTGAAGGGCTGTATATAGTGTGATGAATTTTTGAACAACTAAAATTATTACATTCACTTTCTTAGGATACAAATATTTGTTTTCCAACGGACTTATCTATATATCAAAAAAGCTCGAAATGTACTTTTGAACCGGCTGCACTCATTTTTACGCCCACTTTTCAATGATTTTAATTTTAATTTAAGTCTGAAATTATGCCTTGAACTATTTTATTTACTGTGATAATAATGCTAGCAAAAACATGAGTCACTTTATAAAGTAGTGAAGGGCTGTATATAGTGTGATGAATTTTTGAACAACTAAAATTATTACATTCACTTTCTTAGGATACCGACTCACGTAATAAAGGACCGGACCAGGCAAGACTCTGCATGTTTAACTACATAATTCGCTGTTTGAGTTTTTTTGTTTTCTGATAGAAACATACTTTTTAATTAAATGCGTTATTGAATATTTTAAAGTTTATCACCAATATCTTTATTTATAAAAAGTAATTTTATTTAAAAAAACTTCAATATAAGAATTAAAAAAAATTTTTTTTGATAGACATACTTCAGAGAAAACTTCTTTTAAATCGCGTAAAATAATTTTTTGGAATGTTTAATCTTCCAATAAAGTGGTGCTTGGTTCATTGTTTTCTCTATTTCTTACTTCATACTTGATATCTGAACTGGATTGAACAGTAACATTATCAGGATTGAAGTCAAATATTGAAATTTCATCTATTTTATATGGCTTAAGATCTTTTTCTTTGTAAGGATTATTTACAAAATGATTTTTATTATATGTGGCTATCGGACTCTCAGTTGTATATGTTTCTTTGTTTCTGATTTTATTTGTAATTTTGGATATATCATGAACCAAATTGAAAATTGAGAAAAAATCATTGTTCAGAGCTCTGCTGATGGCATATCCTACAGCATAATTGTCAGCATCTTGAAAATAAATATATAATATGTAGGTAACAAACTCATTAGGATTTTAGTTTTTTAAAATTATTATAAAAGTTTTTTAAATAAATTTTTTAATAAGTAAAAGTTTACCTTTACTGTTAATTCTTTCTTTTTCTTGATATGAATTTGATCCAAAGCTGCTCGTATGACTAGGCACGTATGAGTTATGAAAAGGAGAACGAAAGAAACCATTAAACCAACCACCATTAGTATGTTGACTAAAACTAGACCCAAAATGACTTGAACTAGATTCAGAAGAACTTCTTCCAAAGTGTGTATGTTTTTGTTCAGAGATTTTATGACTTCCTCCAGAGTCTGCATGACTCTTTGCAAAGTCTCTATTACTTCCGCTAGAGTCTACATGACTTATTGTAGAACTACTTCTACTTTTGGATCTACTAATAGATCTTTTACGAGATTCAATTGGAGTAATTGTTATTAGCATTAACGCTAAGTATAAAATAACGAAATTCTTATACGAGTACATTTTACAAGCAAATAAATATATTTTTTTTTCAATGATTTTAAGTGCAATAAACAAAATAGTGCCTCCTCTTTACTGTAATCTTGCTAAATGATGCTTTTAATATTTATTTTTTTATTATATTTGAGCACAATGTAGCACTATTAACTAAGAATTGAAACATAATGAGTGATAAGAAATTATCAATATTTTTTATGGTGTTGACCAATTAATCTTTAAGTGTTCACGCATGCAAAAAATAATTATGTATGAAATATTCGTGTTAAAAATTTATTAAGCTTGAAGTTGGATTTTACGATTTCATATAAATTATAATTATATACTGAATTAACAAAATTTTTATAATACGAACTCAAGCTTAAAAACTAGCGGTTTCAATAAAATATGAAAAATTGGAAATAAACTTACAAATAAAGTAATTTTAAATTAATAAATTTGATAGGATTTTCTTTAAGAATGTTTATCATCTTCATAGTAATTTTTCAAATTTTAAGTATTTTGTAAGGAAATAAGAAAAAGTAGTATTACGTCGAAAAACGAAATTAATTTAAAACAACCCAAACAGAAAAAAAAACTGTATGACAAAACAAAATGCACAATTTTATCGATGTATGTTAAAAGTTTGATTTTGGTTCTATGTAAAGTTGGAGCTTAAAGTTGTTCCTCTTCTTAAAATTTGCGTACAGTGCTCTTCTTATTATGTACCAATCTAATTATATATTTGCGTACAAAACAAAAGCCGAAACGTATTTATTTAATGAATGAATCATTCGTTGTTAGTTAACAAGGATAAGCATAAAACAATACCTCGTGCAAAGAATTATTCGAAGCATACTTATTTTGAAACTGAAAAATATGTGGGTAATGTTGTGTACTCACACAAGAAACTAGTCTGTTCTGCTTGTGCATATGTGTGTATGTATGTTTCAATATGTTGAATTAGCTTGTTGTTATTTTCGTGCATTTTCGTGGCTGCCTGCGTTAAAGTGAATGCTACTGTTTTTTACATGTACCAATACAAATACAATATAAGAAATTGTTTGCAATACTTTTTATTTGTATTTTTTTTACTTTGAAAAACTACAAAATGATATGAATGCAAACGTTTCGTTTTGTTTCTTTGCGAACACTGTTTTAAATCCTTCTATAAGAATTTCAGTCAGTATTATTTTAAAACACTTAAATGATTTATTTCATAAGATTAATAAATAAATCAAAATATTTTTAATTTATAGAATAAATACTTAAGCTATTGTCCAAATGATTTTTGGACATGTGTCGTTCATTGTAACAGTGAATTATCTCCTTGTAATTAAATTTCGATAAAACGAGCCTTTTGCAATTCATTGTGTATGAAAAAAAATAAACAATTTTTTCAGTCTTTCTTTTTTATTTCTTGTTCAATACAAATCAAAGTTATAATAATTTGCAGCAAATGATAATAATCAACTTTAACAAATTTAATAGACTTACTTCACTGTTACAGTCATATGTAATATCGTCATCAGATGTACGTTCCTCGGCATTACGTATACTTGAACAAGTTGGTATATCTGTCTGAAAATTTTTGTAATAATGGTGGTAAGCCGGTGGGATATAGGGTAGAAGGTCAAGCATATCTCTCTTTTTGCGTTAGTGACTGGTCTCCTTGTACAAGTACAAGTAAGCAATGCAATGCCCTATGTCTTGAGAACGTCTTCCACCTTCAATTTCGCCCCAGACATTCATACACCCTGTTTTATTATTGAAGAAATGTATTCAATGTAATTTTGGAATTGTACAAATAATGATTCCTTTTATATTATAAAATGACACAGACGTTATTAATTTTAGAAGACGGCTGATATTCCGATCCGGAATCACTAAAATTCCCCATATTTATGGAAACAAGCTTTTTAATACTTATTTAGTATATTTTTTTTTATAAATATTATTGCAAAATAGATGATCATCTGTCAAACATTAGTCACAATAAAAGTGAATGAACTGCGGACTTACTTCACTGTTACACAGGCATGTGACTTACTTCACTCTTATATTTTGCAGTTTTACTTCCGCGAGTAAGCAAGTATCGCCATCTATAATATTTTTAAGCAAATATTTTAGTTGCTTCACTGTTACTACAAAAGATAAGACTAAATGTGATACTATTCTAAATATATATTTTTAAAAAATATGGAGTTACACCACTTTTACAATAAACAACAGACGACATGTGTGAAATTTTTTTTAAACAGTCAAATGTCCAACTAAAAAAGTCTTTATTTTCCTAAAAAAAAAGTTGAATTCGGCGGTGTTAAATTCACTGTGTTAATGAGCTACTTTTATAACACAATCGATCAGCTCGTCAAAAAAATTTTAATGAAAAAGACTCAATATTTAGAGTATTTTCAGACAAGTTGATTGCTTGTGTTATAAACACAGCACACAGACGATATCATGAGAGGCATATATTTAGTTGTAAGGTATGAATGATAGTATATTGAAATATATATTACAATACTCACAGATGATCACTTAGTCTCGGCAGGAAAAGTCTAGTATTCTATTCATACTGTTGGAGATAGCGAGATGGGGACGGTTAGAAAAATAGCGACATACTGAATTTGTACATGTTCATTTAAATTACAAAATGTAATGAAATAAGTCTAGAGAACTTTTCCAAAGGTAATGTACTCTTAAAGCTTGACCGTTTATGTAGAGCAAAAATTAATTCTAATTTAGAATCTTATCTAGAATGACTCCTAGATGATCCCAGATTTTCTCTGATAGTGTTAAATATTATAATAAAATGACTTAATAAAGCATGTTATTACCAGAAAATACATAGAAATGCCATATGTGTTGCAAACCACCCATAAGGGTAAGCAACGTAAGTTTTCTTGAGGATGAGATGAAAGTTAAGGCTATTTTGAAAACAAACAAAAAAATAAGAAATAGCTAGAGGCCAATATAATTAAAAAGGCTAAAATGGCAACACTGATCGTGAACACGGAATTTTTTGAAAATCCACACTCTACTGAAAACTCGTTTGTTTGACCAAATAAAATACTTATTTCATTAAATTCCCTCGTACTTTAAATAAAAGATTCTTCATTTAAAGCTATCATTCTTAATTACAACGGAAAAATAATGAAAAGTTAGTTGAACTCAACGAGATGTAGGTATACGAGTGGAACAAAGTGTATATGTATTTGAAAGACACTCTTAAATTATAAATAAGAGAGAATGTTTAAATAATTTTCTTTGCTTTTATTACTAAATTATGTTGTTTTCGTCTTTCTTTTTTCTGAGGAACAGTAATAGTTATCAGTGGCATTTTAAATTAAACTAAGTTACATGTTTACTACTACATATAATATTATGTGTGCATATATAAGTGATAACTTTTAGGGCATTACTAGTTTTCATTTATTGTTCACATTATCAACGCATATCTCGTAACTTAAATTATATTTTTTTATTATAGTATTTCTGGTGCGACAATAATGACTGTAAGTAAATACAATCATTTTATTTAAGTCAAATGGCCTTTAAAATAAAGACTTGAACATAAAATGTGATTACGCTGATCATTATATTAAAAGACAGCAAAGTGGAATGATCGCTAAAATAGTGTAAGGTCTACTAAGAAAATTTCTTTCAAAGAAAAACAAATAATAATAATAAGACAAACAAATTTAAATTCTGTCTGCATAGATTTCTTTCAAAAAGAAATAACTAAAAATATAAAAAGAAGAAAAAAATTCAGTGATATGAAGTGCGTAAAAATTGTTGTGAATATATTAGTGATAGCAATTATCTTACTGTCGTTATGTGAGGCACGTGGTGGTAGGCGTGGTGGTTCTTTCGGTGGACTTTTCGGTAGTTGGCGCAAATATAAAAAACCTAACAATGGTGGCGGAAACTCACGACGTATTGTGAGTAGTTCGCCGGTTCATACCCCTATAACTAAAGCTTGGCATGAGAATAAAAAAACTACAAACAGTGATAAATATTACAAAAATATGAAAGCAAATAGTTATATGACACCCCTACCAAAAGGTGCATCATACTATCAAAATACTGCCGCGTTACCAGGAAATGCAATTTATGTGGCCCAAGCCCCACCCAGAGGATCTGGTATGTTTATAATTTTAAGAATATATTTTGACTTATTTAAAAACTTAAGAAAAGCATTGGCTTATAGTATACACTTGTCTGTTGCTTTTTTAAGCTTTTTTATAAACAGAATATATTAATGAACAGGAAAAGATCTACAAACTAAAAATATTAATGTGCTGTTTAAAAGAAACAATCAATCCAATTGTCTAAAAAAATTTAAATAAAAAACTCTGCAAAATATTTAAAAAAAATTTTTAAGCCATTGAATTGTTCGTTTCCTGTAAACTGGCATTCTAAAATATTTTCATAGTGACAAGCAATATTTTTTCAAAGTGAATTACAATTGACTTATTCATAAAATTAAATTGAGGGCAGATTATTTTTCAGGAATTAAAGATCAATAAACTCTAGAACTTCAAATAGATTTGCTTTAGCTTTGTAATCTGTCTAATGTATTTCAGTTGTTATGGCATACTTGTGTATTTCAGTCGTTGCCTATCTGAGAATTTATATGGTTTATGTTACTAGTGTACTAAAGCTAGAGTTAACTTACTTAGCAAAGCTTTAAATGCTCTCAAACAATTGAAAACATTTCATAGGAAAGAAAATACTCGTACAAGTACATCTAAATAAAATGGAGAGCTATTGTTTCGCTTGCTAGAAGTTTAAAGTCTTTTACAAAATAAACATTTTGGTTCGACTAAATTATAACATTTAGTTTCTACTGTGTTCGTGCTAAGTTAAACTAAAATGTCAAATAGAAAATATTGTACTCTTGACCCTATTGCAAGTTTCAAATTATTTCATACAAAAAAACTAAAATTTCAATATCGCATTTAACAATTTAAGTTTATTAATACAACTTTTTTTTCCTAACTAAATTGAAACTATTTTTTTTAATAATTTTTTTTATGGAATAAAAACTAGTTAAAATACATAAAAACAAAAGGATTAGCAAACGATTAATTTTATTTTCTTTTTAATTTAATACTATTTTTTTACAGAATTTGGTGACTTTCTTACGGGATATCTAACCGGACGCCTGCTATCTATGGGTTTTTCAACACCTCATTATCATGTTACTCATATTTACCGAGAAAATCCAACAGCCCAGGAAAATTTTATTCAATTAAATAGCTCTTCCAATGTCACTACTTTAAATAATCCCCAAGTATTAAGCTCAGAAAAAATATTTAATGCTCCCCTGATGGACTCTAGCACAACAACAGAAATCTTTAGTAGCAAAGAGATCATTAGTAGCACCACGATAAACCCTCTTGATACAACTGAGCTACCAGTAGCACCGTCATTTGGTGTTATTTGTGTCCCCATAGTAATAAACGAAAGAAACGAAATTGGTGAAACTGTACAAAAAGAAAGAACAGTATGCTATCCAGCTCCAGCACCACCTGCACCTCAAAAGGATATGAAATCAAAACCAGTAGAAATAGCTGGTGATATTATAGAGCATTAATTATTTGATATAAATAAAATTATTTATACTCTATTTACAATACAAACTTAATATACAGATAATGTATTTATATTTCACACTATTGACTTTGTAATAGCGTTTAATATACTCAAGACTATAATAAAAATATATTTTACAAAATACATAATTTTTGTTTTTAAAAACAAGTGAGAAAAAACTTTTAAAAAAAATATACATATAAAAATCTTAAAAATTTAGTTTAAATATTCAGCTTGAAAATATTCAGAAAGTTTTGTATAATTAATTTAATTTAAAAATGTGTTGCTGTATGTTGTATTCTAGTGTATCTTTTAGTCATGAGTATTTAGATCTTTTATGTTTTATAAATCAAACTTCTATTCAAAGCGGCAAGCACGGCTAAAAATAGTTGGTATCAAATAATTTATAAAATGCAATTTTCTAGTTTTTTTTCTGAAAGCGATTAGTGTGTTCTAAAAGCCATAAAACTCATAAGAAATAAAATGTCCATTTAAAATAATATTTTAGTTTCGAAAAGAAGGAAATATAAAAATCTCAACATAATTGGAATTGGCCCTGTTTTCTAAGCCCAATTCTAACTTTTTTGTAAGACAGCAAATAAAAATTTTTCGGCTTAAAAATTGTTTTGTTTTTTAAAGCAATTTAATTCACAGAACGTTACCATTGTATAAAACTTCTAAATTTATAACTAAAGGGAAATACAACGATATGATGAGCTTGCTTCCCTGCATACCACATATTTACCATCCTTATTTATCATATTTAGGGCCATTACTACAACTTACTTATAAGGTGTCAGATAGCTTTAATTAACTTTAGTTAAAGTAATTGATAAAGTGATGAATAACTTTTTTCCATTATTACAAGTTCTCAATAACATAAATATTATAATATTTGTTATGTGGCACCACTGCTGTGAATGCCAACTACTTTTCGTTGCTATAAATACATAATGGCAACGGCATACCTTATTTTGACGATAATTTTTCAAATAACTAAGAAATTCTTTACTTTTAAAATTTTATTTTAATATTTGTCATTTTATTGTGTAACTGTATTTATTTTTGTGTATTAATAAAAAAATTATTCAATGCTGTGGATGCCATATTGAAAATCGAAAATATGGCAACTTTAAATGCTTGAAGTTGACGTTAAAAGTAATGAGCAACACAAACCTATCTTTAGCTTTCATACACTTTTTACTTAAAGTATGTTCGTAATAATCAAAAAGCATTTATCTGTTCGAAAACATCCTACTTTTTTTTTATCGTTTAGTTGTAATAATGGGTCTTACTGTTATAATACTAATACTAACAATAAAGGATAAGTAAGTATATATTTTTTGTAGTTTTTATTATCTTAACTAACTAATTTACACTTGTTTTTCAATATAACTGAAAATTATTCTGAAAAATCTTGTTCGCTGGTGTATTTAAATATTTTCATGTTTGTTATTATATTCAATTAAGTGCATGTCGATAAAAATTTGGACTTACATTTACTCATATTTTAATTTTTTATAAAGTGTTATTTTTGAAAGTAATTTTCTTAAATAATTTCAACAATTATTATTTTACAATAAAATTTTAAGGTTAAAGTATTTATAAGAAACATTATTCGAATAGATTAACATTGGCCAATATTAATTGTTAGATTATTTGACCTTTTCATTAAAACTGCTAGCTTATTAAGCTTGAGTTCGTATTATAAAAATTTATTTTTATATCGATATATCGCTCCAATTTTCGAAGCGACCTCAAGCTTAATAAACTAAGCGTTTGCCAATATTTTTAAATTAACTCAAACTCAAACCCTTAAAAATTTACTTATATCACTTTCAACTGTAAAAGCTCATATATTTAATTACACTATATGACAAAAGCTATTTTCTTTTTTTTTCAAAATAAAAAGCGGTATTGGCGTTTTGAAAGTTTACATCTGCAAGAAAATGTTGAAATCATTAAAATGAAATATTTTCAGGCTTGGCATGCAATTGTTATGTCTAAAGTTTTTAGACATATCATTATTAAAATTTCATTCATTTGCTCTCTTGTCTTGTCGCCTATTGAAATTGAGCTACTGAATTATATTAATGTGAATGATATTAGTGTATTCAATATTTGATGTTTGTGTTTCAGGGTTAGTATTACACATAGTATAAATAAATATACCATGTATTCATTTGAAAATAATTCATAATATTATTATTTATATATTTAAGTATTTGTTAATTTATAACTTTTACTTTATATGATATAAGCAAACAAAACCCAAATTTGTAAAAAAAACATAAATAATGTGAAATGTAATTTAATTAAATAAATAAATTTCAATACGTACGCTCTATTTATTCAATTGTTCAAATTCAATTGTAATATTATTGACAATAATGCACTTTTATTTAAACTAGAATTAAATTATATTCTGCTATTTACATTTTTATGAATCATTGCAATTGTAATAAATATTTTTAAATAAATAAATACGTTAACATGAATAGTTTATATTGTTTTTTTTTTTGGGACCTGCATCTCAAAATAGACATACAATTTTCTTGCTTTCATACTCAATTAATATTTTATAGATTTTGTAAGCGACAGTAACTTAAATCACTTTTTAATATTTTTTATTAGATGAAGCATATTTGTATTTGTTGTCTTTTAGCACCGCTAATACATCTTTCTTCTTCCATTTTTACAAGGTGTTAGAAAATGACCAAATTAAAGCACCCGCTAGATCTTATTTTCATCTTCCTTTTTGCGATGCTCTGTTCAATCTAAACTAAGATATCCTTTGTATGCATACACATCAGCGGCAACATAATACTACCTCACAATATCTACTATTGAACGTAATTTACGGTTCTTAAATAAGTCACCTACACCAATTGAGTTTAACTATAACTAGTAAATAGCAACCTAAGACACTATAGACGAGTTCATTTTTAACATCATAGGTTGTTGACGAATTATATTACAAACAAAAATTTCTTTACTTCAAGTTAGTAGTAATATTTAGTAATAAATAGATAATAAAATCTAATTGAAAATTTCATTTAAACCACATTGATTCCTAATTTCATATTATTTAGATTATATGCATAACCCACATTGAGAACAATGAATCAATAAATGCGTGCCATTAGATTTGGTTTGATTGCATTTATTTTACTGCACTCGTGCCTAAATAGGCCGCAGTTGGCGACATCGAAGTCGAGACTAAGTGTAACAAAAATTATCCAACAGATTATAATTATTATTTTAGCATTTCTAGATGTAGAAGAAAACTTCAATATTCAACCAAGCGGTGTCGCTTAATTGCCTCTCTTGTACCGTAAGCTAGAATCATTGAGATATTTTTTGGTAACAAAATAGTAAAACTTATTTCAGTTCATCAGTAGGTAATTATTATCTTGATCTACATATTTAATGCTTACTAGTTATTGATCAAGACTCTAGCTGACAGCTCTAGTTTCTGGAATGAAATATTATTACTAAATACAACATTTAGAGTGATGGTAAAGGGTAAGAAAAAACAGCACGTAAATATGATATTCTCATGGAATTAGTACAATAAATACTAAAGAGATAGCATATCCATATAGACCGTTTTACGGAAGGTACTATGACTTCCAATGGCTTGGTGCTAGTGATTATTGGCATTGTAACCAACGTACAGTGGGTCATTCCGTTGCAAAAATAAAAAATTCAACTATAAAATTTGGAGAAATGCTTTACCGCATATTATAAAGGACAACTTACTGATCAAGTATCAAAAACCGCCTTCTTAAATCGGATGGAAATTATGAGCTAGAACCGCTTAAAGTTGTAAATTTTTAGACTGTTGTGGGTATACATGAATTTTTTTTTAAGTACTATAACTTTGGCTAAGATTTAAAAAGCATTTAATAAAAAACTTCTTGTACTATTAAATGAGTACTCGCAAGTTGTGTGAGCGAGTTTAACTCATGCCGCGGCATAATAGCTTTTAAAAAATATTAATTATCTCTAATGAAATAAATATATTTAACAATAATATGATTATAATACAATATATAATAATATGATTATAATACATAATAATGAAGCAAATTTATCAATAATATCAAATATTTCTCTTTCCGCATTTAAAAAAACTAGGTCACTTAGTCGATCTTGTCCCATCTTTGATCGTATATATGACAAAATTAATTTTCATTTGCTGAATTGATACTGAATTAGTCAAGTTCCAAACTCAAGTTTGGAAAAACCCGTTCTCCATATGAGATTATCAAAGTAAGAAATTCTAATAGAGTGTTAGCTGCAATTTCTTTTATACAGGGGAGTAATACTAGTATTTTGCTTCCATATATACATATTTTGATAAAGAGTTCTATTTTAAATTTTTTTCAAGGTCTTTACCAACATTATCCTTCCTTAATAAATTTTCAACATAGAAATAAATATTTCAAATTAAGGTCACTTAATCGTGTACATCTTTCTTATTGGAGACAATCAAAAACGTTTTTAAAAGCGAGAGAAATTACACTTTCTGCGAAAAGACCAACATCTCTAGCCAATTCTTAGGGCTCTTTGCGGCATCGTGTTGGTATCAATATGAAGCTATGAAACAAAAGCTAGTATATTTTCACTGTTGTTTCAGATTCACGTTTTCGTTAAAGCATTTTTTAATAATTACCATCGCAAAGTTAAACGAGAAAAAAAGAGATATATGTTTCCAAAAATTCCACAACGAGTCACAATGATTGGATCTTGTTTAGCTGCAGTAACTTCTACTAAATTCCAGGAATGATTATCACAATTTACAAATAATGATTTATATATTTTTTCCATTATTCTTTGTTGAACGCCAGATGTGTGACCTGTCATCACAGCATCATATCGTAGCATTATCAGTTTGTTAATGAAATTCCTTTGGAAATTAATTTCTCTAAAATTGCATTTACGACCTAGCTTGTATCTTTATCAAGCATTTCAACAAAATCTAAAAAAATTCTTTAATGCAAACTTTTTTTGATAAAATCAACATCGACATACCTAACGACATTTGACATTTGTTCTCTATCAGGAGTTGAATCAAATAAAGGTCCATAATATGTATTTCTTTTGATACTGATTATGAGTTGATTTCGAACTGTAGTTGCCAGAAGTTAAGACAGTTTTTGGGGTTTCTGTGGCATGTTTAAGATGATTTGCTAGTAGCGAATGAAACTGAGCTACAAGTTTAAGTAAAAAGACGTGCCATTTCTATTATGAATATAATCGTATTATTACAGTTTGATTTAGACTATTATGATTTTATCCAAAAAAAGTTGACATAATCTTTAAAGTAAAATTTATGAAAAACTTATGTGAAAAATTTCGGTAACGTCGACTCTAAAGTCTACGTTAATTGTTTTGGATAAGGGGGTTAGTGTTCTTTTTCTTTCTTTTTATTTACGAATTAGCATATATTATATTACACTGGCACTAACTTTAAAATATAAATCAATTATAATAAAAATAAAAATTATCCAGAAATGTTACGTTGACTTTTTGATGCCCCTTTGTAAATAGCTCCCGGTATGACGCCGCCCTTGCCACCTCTCCCTATGTTACTTAATACTTTCTATCAAATATCAATACTAGTCACAATATTTTCAGTAATAAATTATTATTTTTAAACAACATGAAACCGAAGCCTCTTAGCTTGTCTGCAGAAAATACCCAAAGTCTAGGCTGGAATCGAATCTGCGACTATGTGACTTTAAGGAAAAGAGCACTCTTGCTTAGTACCATATGTAATAAAAGGATAACATATCCATATGGATGATTTCACGGCAGCTACTTCGTTCTTTAGTGGGTTACTGCCATCTATTCTAATTGAAAGAATGAAAATCAAGCCAACAAATTAATTTATTAAAATAAATTAATAAATTTTTAACTAAACATAAATGAAAATGATATCAAATAATTTGTTATGAATAAAAAAATTCAGACTTGGAATACAAAATATTTAATTAATTTTTAAACTCTTTATAAGACTTCAGATATTATAAAATATTTAAATTTGTTTAAAATTATATAATCAAAAACCAAGAAATTTATAATATATACTTTCATATCCAGCATACAATTAATCAGCTAAAAATTTACTTCTAGAAATGTATGAATTTATACGAGTATATGAATTTATATATTATATTTGAAAATTTCTTAAGCGTTTCAAACAATTAATTTGTAAACACATAAAAACGCCTGCAAAGAAGGATTTCTCCTAATTAATATTAAAATAATGATAAGAGAACAGCAATTATTAGATGATAATTAACAAAATGTTTGGAATTGTATTGAATAAATAGTAATAGAAATTTAGAACACTGTACAACCTGTGGGGAACGGTGTATCTACTGCCAGTAATTTAAAATACAATTAAAGTGTTTACAAACACAAAGTAGCATATGCGCACTTATTCAATTTATTGTAAATTGTTGCTTTAAATTAAATTATATTTTTTTTTATTTGAGTCTTTTTTTTATATTTCAATAAAGAAACAAAAAAAAAATACAATTACAATGACACACAACAAAATTGCTCTAACAAATGGAAACACAATTTCAAAAAAAAAAAATATTATAACAATGAATGGATGGATGATATGATATAAAATTTAATTTTGTAGGTGATACTACGACGTACATATTGAATTTATATTGAATTCATAGTAATAATATATTAAAGGGTGTTAGATTTTAAGATTCTTTTTATTTAATGTTTGTATTTTTATTCTTTTTATCAAAGGGATTTTTGAAAATGCTAAAAACTAACTGCTAGGCTCCTTACTTCGATGCGAAGCCAAGGGCAAAGAAAACCAGTCACTCATTTTCGACTGAAAACGGGGCACACTAACTTTTGAATTATCGTTCGCTTGGGCTTACGTTGTTTACCGCAACCCTTCTCAATATACCATGTTGTCATAACAGCAGTTTCATAAATTAATTGCCAGTTTCAAAGAATAACTGCTGTAAACTAGAAATTTAGTTTAAAAAACACTACATGGTACACTACGGAAACTCTCAACGAAAGAGCGCAGAAAGAAAAATATAAAATACAGACACACACATTCACAAAGACAAATTGTAAACAAAAAAGCTTAAAAAATTTATTTTTTAATTAAAATGAAAATTTCATGTTGATTGTTAAAAAAATCAATATTAAAAGATAGAAAAAAAATTTCATTTCTAATTTTAGTGGTTTCTGTGCGTTTCGTGTTAATTTTATAAGAAAAAATAGCCAAGCGACAACAAGAAATCAAGTGAGTGATTTTGGCATTTGTATTCGTACAAAGAGAAAGAATATTTTTTAGTGAGCCGCAATTTCATATAGAAATGCTTAGGTTATTGTTCGATTTTCTTTTCATAAGAATTTTCTTGTAAAAATGTTTTTCGGGAGCCGCAAATCAGCTGTTTGTCTTCTGAAGTCGAAGCGAACGATAATTTTCTTCATAGGGAGCCTGGCCGTAAATATTGTAGATTTTTATTGCTCTACAAATGGTGTTTACATTAAGCACTGAATCAAGTACTATTGCAAAATCAATTATATGTAATACGAGCTATATAACTATCAATTTTCATTAAGAATATAACTTCTCGGTTGTAAAAACGGAATTTGTCAGCAGCCTAAAATTCAGTTGCGATAGTAAAATTTTTCAATAGTGCCAAAATTGGTCTTACAGCTTAAGAAATTTGTAAAAAGACTTAATTTCGGATTGTTATACTGAATTCTGATTGCCACAACTAAAAGATTTGATTATCACAACTAAATATTCGATTGCAAGTTGGAGACCGTATATGGTTTGATCACGTGAGAGAGGAAAAATATCATATGAATAATTCCAAATATATTCTTAATTATGTGATTAATGGAAAATTCTTTACAATTTAATGTTTGTTGTTGTTGTATTTAAAGGTTATCAGTCATATTCATTAAAAACATTTTTGTTTACAACGAAATTCATTAAAAATATTGTTTAATAAATGAATTTCCCATAAACAAAAAAAACAAAAAATAATGTTAAGCATTTGGACTTTAATATTTAAAAGCTTATTAAACAAATTAAATATCTCATTAGGCCTTTATTAAATAAAAATGTTTTTTATATTTAAATAAATTTTATTAATTTTAAAAGCTTTAAATAAGTCAGTATTAAATTAATTACTGTTGCATTTGTTTATGTTTGTAAACTCAGTTTGAATTGCCCTTTACTAGAATATTTTTCTGAGAAATATAATGACCACATATTTAGTGATGACAATCAATAGGTTATCAAAATGATACAATTGTTGTTGATGTGCAGCGTTGCCAGGAGCTAGAAAAAAATAAGCTATATTTCCTTCAAAAAAAAATGCTAGAAACGGCTAAATCACACCGAAAAAAATAAATTAAAAAAAAAGTTAAAAAGCTTAAAATTCAAAATTTTCTTAATTTTTTATTAATTATTATTTTTATAAAAAAAAATTATAAAGAAAATAAGGTCGTTTTCGACATGGCAAATATAATTATTTTTCAACTTTAATGTTAAAAAATAATATTTAAAATTCCTTTAAGTAATAATTAATTTTTTGATTTTTAAAGCGATTTCTATTCTGATATTTCGCTTGCTTTGTCTTACTCAAAAGCCAGCAACCTCATCATTACTAAACGGCAGTACTAAATAACTAATTACTATGTGGAGCAATTAATTAATCAATTAGGAACAAAGTGAATTTTTATTTTAGAAGTTAGAGACCAAATACTTTTATTTACTTATGAATTGCCTCCGTTTAATTTACATATCAAAGTTTTATCGAAAATTTTATTATATTTTAGCTCATTTGGTTTCAGTGTCAGTATGATTTGTGTTCATTTTTCCAAAAAAGGCTATTTAAGGCTTTTTTGAAAAACAAAAAAAAGCTAGAGGCTAAATCATAAATTTTGAGGCTAAGTGCGAGAAAAAAGGCTAAATCTAGCCTTAAATAGGGTAAAATGGTAACGCTGTCGATGTGCTTTGAAAGAATTCTGAAACAAGAAATTTTAAAAAATTTGTTACAATAATTAAAATTTTGAAATACTCTAAATGTACTTAGTTAATTTTTTGAGATGCTTATTATCTAGAATATATTCAGATGTTTAAAATAAATACACTAGGTGGTTAACCTATTACCATTTATACTTTTCTTAATTTTTCTTTTGTTGAATTTCTTATTTTTATTATGAATAAGAAATTTTATTAAAACTAGTTATTTGATAGCTCTATGAGAAAGTCACAACACAATAAATAAATGAGATTTTTAACATAAAACAAAAAATATCATCGTACAGTAAATCTACATCGCTAACGAATATCAATCTTGGTGATTGCAAATATTGTACTTAATTTCTAACTCACTAAAAAAACATAAATCTCTTTGGTTTACACTAATAATATTATTTAAAAAAAAAACCAAAATAGCCACACAAAATGCGACTTTAAACACAAGAAAGCAAAACCCCTCCATCAAGCTACAAAACAACTCAGTGCACAGAGAAACGTTGAACAAGCAACACGAGAGTAAAACAAAAAACAAAACACAGAAGGTGTGTGTAGTGTAAATCATTTAAATTATTATCAACTGCATTCAAAAGTTCAAGCATAATTATAAACATACAATAATAATAAAAAAAAAAATATTTAACAAACATAAGTTCAATAAGCGGTAAAATATATAATAATTTAAAATTTTTAAAAATTTCACTAGTGTAAACCAGTTTAATTTATTTTTTATATTGGAAGCAATAATTTCTTTTTTTTTTGGCAAAAAACTAACAACAGATGGCTACAGTATGAACAACAAACAGGCAACGAATTTAGCAAAAAGTTTTTTTTTTTTTAATTTAATAAAAAAAACTTTTAAACAAAGCTAAATATAAAATAACCATGTGTAGCAAAACCTGTTGATCTGAAAGAATAAAATATTAAAAAATAAAACAAAAACGTATTTTTGTAATAAATTTATAATTGGGTTTTGAGTGAGGAGAATATAAATTGCAGACGAAATTATTATTATTTGTTTTAGCATATTGATTGAAAATCTTTGTTGTTTATACGAGTACAATACCGGTTTTTCAAGTATTTATATATAAATAAATTAAAGTTTTATCAACCCTAACAAAATAAATTAACATAAACAATATTTTTTTAATGAACTTTTTACTGTGAATACCAGCTTCTTGCTTCATGAACGAGTCAATTAAATAACTGTTATAATTATAATTTAACTTTCGCATTCTGAATGTTCGAAGCCCACCCATTCACTAATTGAAAATTAAACCTGCTGTTGGGTTTCAAACAATTTCTTTCATAATTTTTTAATAATAAGAAATGCATGCAAGCTTTATGTCGCTAAGCCTTCATAAAACAAAAATATCTGAAGCCAAATTACGTCACTAAAAACCGAGCAAAATTTCCACAGAATTTATATGCTAATTTCGATCGATAGCGAATGGTGCTATTTAAAACCTGAACAATAGTTAATTAAAGTTTGTGAATGTATGACAATATTGAAGCACCGTTTTTAAAATAATAAGTGGGCATAAGCAAAGCATTATTTTTAATTTAAAACCACTGCCTTCCTCTACCAGTATCATAAATACAATATGTTTTGGTTAAATGAAAATTAATTTATTGTATAAAAAAAAAAAAACCAAACCATAAACTTATTTCAAAGCATGAGTCATGGAAGCATTCATTAAAGTAGATTGAACATTTTTTTAAACACAAATCATAAAATTTTTAACGTGGAATTTCTATGCACACAAGTACATTTTACACTTCAGTGAATAACATGTTGATTTTCAAATAATTGTTTTGGTTTGCCTCAAATACTAGGAATTACAAATGAGCTTATAATTTTATATGTACTTATAAATACTGCTGCTATTCATGTGAAAAAAAAAAAAATTATAAATAATTTTTTTTAGAGATAATATAGATCAACAAGTGTCAAGTGAAAATTGAGATAAGATAATTTTTGTTTACTAGTAATTTTTTATAGAAATTTAGCCAAAAGCTGTTTTCCTTAAATTGCAGGATAAATTCAAATTTTTCTTAGAAACAATCAATTGAAAAAGTTATTTCTAAAAAAGTGGTAGCATGAAAGTAAAATACGATTTGATAATTATTATTTTTAATATTCATGTTCTACAAAAGTAGTGATTGACTATTAGGTGTTTGATTTAATATGACCTGTTGGTCTTTTTTTTAATAAAAAGTAAATTAACCGCAAAAGAAAAAATTGACAGCATCAAATTGAAGTGAAATATAGAATATTATTATTTTTCCCTTGTAAGAGCTGCAATGAAAATTCCAGCTTGCCTGCTGTAAGGGTGGCAATTTAGAATGACCAAGAAATATAATGTTCTATAATAAATTCAAATAAGCCAAGACAAAGGATTTTTTTCATTATTATTATTATTACTAAAAACTAGCTGGCTTCTCTTAAATACCTGTTAACCTTTTAAGGACCATAGGGACATCGGGGTGCCAAGTCAAAAATTTGATAAAGCGTAAATTTTTTACGAATTTTGTGGATTTTATATTTTTGTATTGAATTAATCAATTAATCTCTCTAGCTATTTCATAGTTCTTCAATATTTAATTTTTAAAACAGAAACTTTTTTTATTATATTTTGTTTTTTATATAGAATTAAACTTCTATATTTAATTTACGTATTTTTCTTGTATTATACGCTAAATAGTTCTTAATTTTGTATATATATACATATATACCTATCAATATACAGGATGGGCCAAAAGAAACCAAGGGGTGTAAAAGTTTAATAACTTTTTTGTTTATTAACTTTTTTTTATTTTTTCTTTCAGATTATATAATATACAAAATGGAAATTTTTTTACACTAAGTATGAAAAATGATGTCTCTTAAATGACCACCGTTTTCAGCTTCGCACTGATGGGCTCTTTTTAGAGCATTTTCCATAACATCTTTCAAAACTTGTGGCTGTAGCGTTCGAATTTCTGCAACAATGTTTGCCTTGAGTTCAAGGATTGTCTCTGGCTTGTTCACATACACTCGCTCCTTCAAAAAACCCCAAAGAAAATAGTCGGGTGCTGTCAAATCTGGCGATCGCGCTGGCCAAATAATTTCCGAATTTCGAGAAATTATTCGCTCTCCAAAAATTTGACTTAAAAGTGCCATTGTGTCTCGGGAAGTATGGGCAGTGGCTCCGTCCTACTGAAACCACATACCAGGTCTGTTTTCAAGAGCAGGACGTAAAAAATTTTCTATCATAAAACGATACCGCTCTCCATTTACGGTTACAGCATTTCCATCTTCATTCTCGAAGAAGTAGGGCCCAATGACATTTTCAGATGTGATCCCACACCATACTGTACACCTGATGGGGTGCAATTGGCGTTAATGAATGGCTCTTGGATTTTGAGAACCCCAGAACCTACAGTTCTGCTTGTTAACAAAGCCATTCAAATGAAAATGAGCTTCATCACTCATAATAAAATAATTGATCTCTGGTTTAAATAATAAAATTCTATTGTTCTGGTTCTCTGTTCAGTTGTGAACCTTTCCATTATAAATTATCCAAGTGTTGTCTATATAATCTGAAAGAAAAAATAAAAAAAAATTAATAAACAAAAAAGTTATTAAACTTTTACACCTCTTGGTTTCTTTTGGCCCACCCTGTATTACCGCACAATTCCATTTTATAGAAGGTATGTATTATATGATATATTTTTTTATTTTATGCAATTTAACAATTGATTTTATTTTTTGAAATGCAAAAATATTGATTTTAACCCCAGATTAATTTTTCTTCAAAATACTTTTTTTAGACTCCTAATTTAGCTTTATATATAACTAATTCAGAAAGATTATGGCTTAAAAGGTTGTTTATTGTATTTTTTAAAGGCCTTTTAAGTGGTACTTGCTTGTATTTTTGTTTAACGGACTTATTGCGCAAATAATAGCAAACTTAAAAAATTAGTTTTAAGGTATGCTTTCCTAAGATTGTAACATTCCGTCTTTTTCAAATCCATTAGCAACAATTTTGAATAAATACAGCTAAAACTTATAAAGCCACATTTTTGTATTTCTTTTTATTGTTAAATAATATTTTTTTTTTATAATATGTTTAGTTCATCTTCAAATTTATTTAAATTAACAACAAATACAAATAATTTTTATACCTTTAAATTATAAATTAAGTCACTGCCAGAGAAAAGAGTTTATAATTCAAAAATCTATGAATTCAACGCTCTATTAATCTTGTAAAAATATCGCTATAATTTCTTCTCAAGATAATAAAATAATTAACTAAGATAAAACAAAATAATTTTTTTTTTTTTGCTGAAGTTATATGTAATTCTCGTGGAGGTCACCGATTAAAAAAATATTATAAAAAAATCCATAACGTAATTTTTTTAACAAGATTGGTGAAACCAATTAAGAAAAATTGCTTTTTGTCGTAATTAACTCAATATTTTTATTATTGTGGTTGCATTTTGCTGGGCGATATATTCCACAATTAACGAGTTGGTAATGAAAACTATACCGTTTGCTAGAATGAAAATAATTTTATAAAAAAAATTTTTAGGACTTTAAAATTGCATTCTCCTAAAATAACTAAATAAGATATAAATAATTTTTAAGCATTGTTACAGAATTTGACTTCTACACGATTCAAAACAAGCATTTGCTTGTATTTTTTCTGCCAAGCGTTTTGGTGCCCGTTGCTGTATGATAAATTTAATTTATTGTTAATAAAAATCAAAGTTGTCCATTGAATTCAGTACAGTATAGCACGTAGTACTTGAGAATCATAAGGTTATGCGTCTAAGGGATATAATGACCAGCGGTGCTAGGAGCTGGTAAATAAATAAGTTAAATTATTTTATAAAAATAAAGTTAAAAAACTACAGCTTAAAATTAAAAATTTTCTTCATTTTTTATTAAAAGTATAATTATAATTTTTATAAAAAAACCAAGAAGAGAACATAAAATGTAAAAAACGAAAGAAACTAACATCATTTGCCACATGACTTTAAATATTTATTAGTGAATTCAATTATGTTTTAACTTTAACTTCAGTTTTTTAATTTCAATTCGATTTCTATTTTGATGTTTAACTTGCTTTATCGTACTAAAAAGCGAGTATTACTAAGTGATGGTACTAGACAAGTAAATACTAAATTGATCAACTGATGAGAATTTTCTTCATTATTATAAAGCAATAAAGCAATTTCGAAAAGGATGTCTTGAAAAAATAAATAAATCTTCCATATGAAGTATGTACAAGCAAAGAAGAAAGCGCATTTGTTTTACAAGGTAAAAGCCAAATCCTTCTCTTCACTTTTTTGGTTTGGTCGAGCAAATTAAGTTGATTTGGTTAATATTTTGCCCCCCAAAAATTTTTTTATACAAACAACTCGATTTTTTTTAAATTGAAAGTAATATCAACTCAATTCAACTTTATGCATACAAAATATAAATTTAATTCAACTCAAATTCGAAGTTTATAGGCTAAAATGGCAACCCTCTCATATTTTTATATTTTTAACAATTTATTAAAATAAAAAATGTTTAAATTTGAAAACTGTAAAATAAACAATATTTTATTGTGTAGTGTTACAGCATTCGTTAGATTTAATAAAGAAAAATCTTATCTTAAATCGAGTATTTTTTTTTCTTGAATCTTTAGGGCTCTCACTAAAAGCCTTTCTACTCCTTGTGTAAAATACACATTTTATTAAATGAATTAAATAATTTGCCAAAATAAATATTGTCAATTACTTCTACTTCTTTCTTTACTTTTTTATTTAATAAAAAAATATTTAAAATCGCTTATCAGTCAATTACATAGTCTATCTCTATATCTATATACATCTGCATTCTGTATTAATTTGCCTTAAAAAATATATTTATCTAGATTAGTGCATAGAAATAAAACTACAATATGAAGGTTTATTAAAGTTGATGTACCAACTACTTGTATCATATTCAATTTAGATTAATATATTGAGTTTACAAATCATATTGAGAATTGTTAACAAAGTAGACATAAATGAATGCTAAAGTGTGCTCATACTTAAATTGTTAATTTATTTAAAAATACTCGCTTTATTATTACTTAAAATTACAATGCATATTGAAACTTCTTTTAGAATAGTAAAATTAAAAAAAAAAAAAAAGATTTATCAAATTTTGCTCAATTGGTTTGGAACTTATATTTACATGGCAATTTTTAATTTGTATTAAAACCCTAAACAAACAAAAAATACATTAAATTGCTTACAACCGGATAGAGCTAATTGTGCACTCACATAGTTTGAAATAAACAAAGTGTAAAATTTTATCGTCAGAATCTTAAACATCGCACAAGCGTAAATTTGATTTGAAATTGGGTTTCATATTTCTTTTTATTCATTTAGTTTTTCAGTTATAGCTTGTGCAGCCTATATGACAATGGGTAAGAGTAAGACATTCAGTTTTGTGCTGGTGGCAATTGTGTTTTTCGTCATTGTAAGTGACAATAATATACAGGCCAAACGTATCTACAGTTCAGGCAGTAGTCGCCGCTCTTCATCTTCGTCTACATCAAGTGTGAGACGCAACTCATATAATAAACCAAGCAGCTCACACAATTATAATAGTCACAGCTCTGCAAGTCATACGAATCCATCTTTATCGCATACAGGATTAAGTTCTTTGAGTTATGCCGGCTACAATCAACAAGCCAATAAACGTCCCAGTAGTGCTGGTACACTAAGTGCTTCACGACCAGCTAGTAACACTCAAGCTTCAGCAGCTAGACCCACTGCTGCTCCTATTGGCTGGAATGTGCCACCTAAGCAAGGTCCTCCTCCAGCTTATTCAGCCACAAATCCTATTGGTGGTGCCAAAACCAACTTTAATGAAAAACCGCCAGCATATAATCCCAATTATTCAGCTCCGCCTAGTTATCATGCAGCAACTAATTCCGCAAATAGACCAATAGCGGCTACAAATTATAATAATCAACAATCTGGCTACAATCGCAACCGTTTCAACTCTACTGGAGGAGGATTTGGTAGCGGCAGTTATCATACTCCTATTACAGCTACTAGTGCCCATAATGTGCAATCGAGTTATCCCAGACAACAGGTGCCAGCTGGTGCAACATATTATCCGTCAGCTTCTTCACTACCAGCTGGTGCAAGTTATCATCCGGCTGGCCACTTACCAGCCGGTGCAACGTATCATTCACCGGGACACTTACCTGCTGGTGCTACCTATTATCCATCTTCACCAGTTGGTGGTGGCTTACCTGCAGGAGCAACGTATCACAGTCCAGGACATATACCAGCTGGTGCTACTTATTACCCATCAGCTCCTGTAGCTGCTGCTCCTGCGTATTATCCATCCCCTGCAGCTTTACCGGCTGGAGCAACATTTTTATCTCCCGGCTCTGCTTTACCAGCTGGAGCAACATTTATACAACAACCCCAAAAATCATCATCTGGTCTTGGTTTTGGTATGCCTTAATTTTGTAATAAATAAGTTAACAAAGTAAGTTTTTATTTTGTTTTTAATTTTAGGAAGCGGTTTACTTGCCGGTGGCTTAGCGGGTGGTCTTTTAGGGCATGCTTTGACGCCTACACATACAAAAGTGGTGGAACATGTTCCTTCTTACAGTGGTGGTGGTGTTGGTTACGGTGGTGGTGGTGGTGGCGGTGGCAGTCCAAATGACAATAATGATAAAATAATAATTATAAATAATGGTCCACCAGGTTCAGTAACAACTACTGATGTAGGTGGGGGGACTACTGTAATAAATACTGGTGCAGCACAACCGCAAAGCTCTGCTCCCTCTCCTGGTGCACCTGCTGCCCCTGTAGCCCCTGTACCAGTTTCTTCTTATGCGCCTTCACCTGCAGCTGGTGAGCAGCCAGCACAATTGGCTCCTATTAATCCCACCATTATGGAAAATACAAATACTTTAAATGGGGCTAATATGGCTGTAGCAGGTAGTGCGGGCGCAGCGGGTATTGCCTCAGGAGCTGCAGCCACATCCACTTTAGCGGAAAACACTCAGCCTGCTAGTGTACCTGCACAAAGTAATATTCCACCTGCTGAGCAAACACCTGCTGGTATTATTTGTGTACCAGTCAAGGTACCAGAACCTGATCCAAATGATAGTACCAAGACCATTGAAGTTGAAAAAATTGCGTGCTATCCAGCTCCACCACCAGAAGCTTCAACTGCAACTCCAATAACAACAGACACTGCAGCTGTTGCTAACTCAGTAATACCTACAACAGCTGCAGCAGCTACAACCGCACTTCCAAGTGATGTTACAACCAGTGATACAACTGTAAAATTAACTACTTTAGAAGGAGGTGTGGCCTTAGCACCTCTGCAAGCAACAACACCTTTGGTAGTTTCCGAAGGATTCGTTCCACTGGCACCTTTTAATGCAAACGACCAACCAACTATTATGAAAATACCCGGCTATAATGCAAACCATTAGTAATTGATGTGGTTTGAAAGCAAAAGAAAATATACTAGTTCTGGTCAACTATACCAATTTTAATATTCATTTTTTTTTAATTTAGCTGTATAAAGGAAAGAATCTAATCTTACGAAAATCATTTTATATGTTTTTATATTTATATTTATTTGTTAATAGAAATGTTGCTTTTTCACTTTAACTTTCATTGTGAAAACGAGATTATTTTTTTTTCTAAATTTTAATATAAAATTTAATTTTCTTTAAAAGGTATTTTAAGTTAAGTTTATTAATAAAATTTAGTTTAGCATGAACATCTACAAAAAGGAAAACAGAAAACAAATACATGCCTCTGAAACATTTTAATTAAAAATTTGTTATAGTGATCAATTAATTTCTTAATTAGTATTTATAACAATTTTTCTTTGAATTCAAAAAATGATCAACATTATTTATGAAAAAAATATTTTTGTTTAAAAATATTTAGTTATTTCAATTAATAATTTGTTTAACCCAGACTTTCATGGGCATATACTAAGAAACAATAAAATTTATTAAGTAAAATTCAGGTAAGTATGCTTATATTGAATTTAAATTTAAAACATATTTAAAAAAAATTTAATATTGATTGATATTATTCTTCCTGTAGAAATTTCGAATTATAATTTCATAATAATAATTTATATAAAAAATATCTGTTTATTTATTTTCAACATAAATAATATGACTATTATATTAAGCTTGAGGTCTTATTTTTAAAAAAATTATTTCGCTCCAATTTTTGTATATAGCTTCTTCAGGATATAATTATAAATTAATCAAATTATTAAAAATACATATTTCAAAAATTAAATTAGGGTGCACAATAATTCCAGCTTTGGTCCTTATAATTTTATTCCCCATTGTCCTATGTTAAAACACTTCCAAAAAGATTAGAACCTACAGATTAAATTCCTTTTTTTATTTTGGTAATTTTCATGGGCAAAGTTGGCAGTGGAGAGTTTAGAGTGTTGTTCTTAAGGATTTTGGCAGTTTCCGTTTTGCATCATAAAATAAAAACTACGATAAGATAAATAACATAAAAATTTATTTAAAAAATGATAAAAAAAATAGGGTAAAAAGTAGAGGTTTTTCATTCATTCATACATGACTCCAAGTTTAATTTCTACCTGAGACAGCATCTGACAGATAGGCATGCTAAAGCTTTTAGTACGTTATGTGAGGACTTCATAATATATATTTGAGCCTTGAGAAATACACAAACAGAGATACTTGTAACGTAACCAATCTATTGGTCGCGCCCTAATATAAGTGCACACTACATATTCAAATATTTTTGATTGAAACATAAAAAAAGAATTTAACAAAATTATGTTAATAACACAAATAAATATCAATAGCATAAACACACATAGTTACATGCCTATGACTATAGCAATGCACACGCGTCTTTTGCCGCATGCATGCGACAGTCAAGTGGTCATCAAATACTGTAGTGCATTGTCTTTGATTTGTGCTGTGTTATTGTTATTTTGATGTACACACCCACCCCCCCCCCCCCCCATCAGTGCATCAAACTAAAGGTACTGACACACTATCCTACTTAGTCGTACGATCTGTTTAAAAATGCATGTGTGCTAAAACAGTATGATAGTGTGTATTGAACACACAGACCTTTTGACAGGTCTGTCCGATTTTTAATGTTATGAAAATTTTCATAAAATAAATTTTATCTGTGCGATCAGAGTTGTATTTTCTATGTTTAAGGCAGAAAAATAGCAACAAACTTTTAGGTTATTTTTCATTGAACATATTTTAAAAAAAAATATTTTGCGACAAAGAAGAAAATAAATACTTTTAAAAGTATTAAGCTGAGTAAACATATGTTTTTGCATCTTTTTTGTATAATAGTGTGGCATAAAGTTCGCCATTTTAAAGCGATTTCTTCAAGTAGGACAGAATTCTATCACACATTATTTTGACATAATCGTGCGATCGTGTAGGGTAGTGAGTCAGTACCTTAACACTGACTTATTTAAATAATAATATAAACAAAACATTTAAAATATATCACATTTCTTGGTTTGTTTCCATAATACTAAATGCATGGGAATAAACCCAAACAAATATGAATTATTAAAGCCACCGAATTATGAATTTTGGAAACCTCCTAAATTCATGATTGCCTGGTAAAACATAATATATTTACCTTATAAGTATAGTTTAGCATAGAATTTGGAAACTGAGTGTAACTGTAAAAAGTTACTCAGTTATATCGTTTGTTTTTTTATTATATAGAATTTTACTTCTATATTTTTATGTGAACCCTTTTTATTACGTATATTCTCATATTTTTCACGCTCTATTTAATTAGTTCCTTTTATTTTTTCGTATGTATTTACATACATATATACCTATCAATATTTTTACCGTACAAATCCATTTTTATTGTAGGTATGTATGTATGAAATATTTTATTTTATTTTATTAAATTTTTAACAAATCGATATTATTTTTAATGAAAATGTAGAAAGATTTATTTTAACCCCAGATACTCAGTTATGTTCTGCTGATCAATTTGATATTGTGGTTAACATAGTTCAAGCTGGCCATGTTCGCTATTAATTTTACGTCCAAGGTCATAAAAAATGTTTGCTTATAAGGAATTTTTTAATGGGAAATTTATTTATTAAGCGCTTATCAAACAAAATATTATATTTTTAAAGAAATTGGCTGTTAATATATTTTTATTTTCTAATAAACCGATTTTATTATTATTTTTTATTGTAACTAAATTAACATTTATTTGAAGTTAATGGGTCATAAGCATAATCAAAAAAATAGGCTTTTATTAAGAGCTGACTTTTGCTCATAAGAATTTTATTAATTTAAAATCGTTTTCAAAAGATACCGACTTGGTGTAACTATGATTATGGGCCAATGTTTATTAAGTGATTTTTTTGGATAAATTAATTTAATAATATTCGTAAGTATTTTTATATTACGTTTTTAATTTTTTTAAATAAAAAGTCTATTACGCTGTACTTACAGTTATTAATGCAAGACATAAAAGTTAATGATACCATTAACATTGTAAAGCACCCCTTTTAAACCTCAAGTTTGACTATTTAAAGCAAATTGTTATCAGCTAATTTGTTACACTGCCATTTAAGATAATATCATTCTAAAGTTAATGGCAACCGCAAAATTTTGTTAGAAATAAAGATAAAATGAGAAAGTTATTCTTCATGTTAAAATCTAATTTTATAATCGATATGATATTTTTAATTGTACATAAATGAAATAAGAAGGAAACAATATAAAATTTTGTAAAGGACTTTACTCATTAAAACAAAAGATTGCAAAAATAGTTAAAAGCTGTTAGCCCTTTTATGGATAAGTTTTTGCAGTATACAATTTATAGTTTTATCATAAAAAATAAAATAAAAATAACCCTTCATATGTATGCTTTATAAATTAATATTTTAAATGAAAACAAATTAATCTTAGTTATTAATTTTCTGTAAGTTTTGTGGGAAACCACTTACTCTCATTAGATATTTGGTCATAAAACGAAATAAACACTGCTGTGACATGAGTACGAGATTTATCCAACTGCGTGATAAATTTTATTCCATCATAAAATTAGTAAAACTATTTAATTTAATATTAATTCAAAATTTATATTTAATGGACTGACAAGTTGTTTACTAACAATTTTACGGCATGAAAAGCTATAAATATTATTTCATATTTCACTGGCGAGAAAAAAGCTTTTCAAAGAAACATATATTTTACCATTTATAAAATACAGGGTGGGCTAAAAGAAACCAAGGGGTGTAAAAGTTTAATAACTTTTTTGTTTATTAATTTTTTTTATTTTTTCTTTCAGATTATATAGACAACACTTGGAGAATTTATAATGGAGAGGTTCACAACTGAACAGAGAACCAGAACAATAGAATTTTATTATTTAAACCAGAGATCAATTATTTTAACGCAAAGAGCATATCGTCGATATTTTAACGTCAGAATTTCGCCCTCTGAAGCGATGATTCGTTGCTTAGTTAATCGTCATCACCAACATGGCAGCGTAAGAGATTTGCCTCGAGATTTGCCTCGTTTAAGTCGCACTGCGGAAAATATTGAACGAGTACAGCAAAGTGTTAACGAAGCACCAGAAACATCTGGCAGAAGGCGTTCTGCTCATCTATAAATGTCTCGTACGTCACTACGGCGTATTTTAAAAAAAGATTTACAGTTATACCCATATAAGGTGCAATTGGTCCAAGAATTAAAACCCGCAAATCATCGGCAACGTCTAAATTTTGCAGTTAAATTTCAAGAGTTGGCCAGAAATGAAATCAACTTTATTGAAAATTTGATTATGAGTGATGAAGCTCATTTTCATTTGAATGGCTTTGTTAACAAGCAGAACTGTAGGTTCTGGGGTTCTCAAAATCCAAGAGCCATTCATCAACGCCAATTGCACCCCATCAGGTGTACAGTATGGTGTGGGATCACATCTGAAAATGTCATTGGGCCCTACTTCTTCGAGAATGAAGATGGAAGTGCTGTAACCGTAAATGGAGAGCGGTATCGTTTTATGATAGAAAATTTTTTACGTCCTGCTCTTGAAAACAGACCTGGTATGTGGTTTAAGCAGGACGGAGCCACTGCCCATACTGCCCGAGACACAATGGCACTTTTAAGTCAAATTTTTGGAATAATTTCTCGAAATTCGGAAATTATTTGGGTAGCGCCATCGCCAGATTTGACAGCACCCGACTATTTTCTTTGGGGTTTTTTGAAGGAGCGAGTGTATGTGAACAAGCCAGAGACAATCCTTGAACTCAAGGCAAACATTGTTGCAGAAATTCGAACGCTACAGCCACAAGTTTTGAAAGATGTTATGGAAAATGCTCTAAAAAGAGCCCATCAGTGCGAAGCTGAAAACGGTGGTCATTTAAGAGACATCATTTTTCATACTTAGTGTAAAAAAATTTCCATTTTGTATATTATATAATCTGAAAGAAAAAATTAAAAAAAGTTAATAAACAAAAAAGTTATTAAACTTTTACACCCCTTGGTTTCTTTGGCCCACCCTGTAATTTAGGGCAGAAATTTAAAATTTTTATTTTTCCATTAAACAGATTTTTACTCAATAGAACTTAATAAAAACAGTTTGCGATACAACACAAGCCCAAAACAATTATTTAAAAATTTTAATTCAATATAATTAATATCTTTTTTGTTTATTAAAAACTGTATTCATTTCAGCTCTCATATTTTCTGACATTTCATTAAAAAAAACAACTATTTTATTGTCCCTTCATTTGAGATAATGACTTAATTTATGTTTGGATTGAGTATATTGTTTTTCTAACTACGTGTACAGATAGTGGAACCTTTTAGTTTTGCATTATTTTATTATCGCTACATGAGTATATCATTTTTCGTTATTTTTTTCTTTGTTTTTAATGACATTTAGTTTTGTTCTCTTGTATTTGCTAAAACTACTATTTTTTGTTGTATTTTAAATGACAAAAGTAGACATAAACATTTACAATTACATGCTTTCCAAACCATTTAACACTTTTAAAGTTAACTTACTCCTTAAGTATTTTTTTATTCGTTTTATATAAAAAGTTACAAAAGCCAAAACACAAACTGTAAATAATAAATTTATGTCTTTTAATACCCTTTAGATTTACAAGGAAACACACCCAATGGTAAGAACAAACAAATTAAATAACGTCATCTAATGACAAATTTGTAAAAATAATTTGGTTTAATTTTTAGGTAAAAGCAAAAAAGGCTTAAGGCATCAGCCTAAAAAAGCTGTCTTAGAGCTTTCAGGAGCACAAAGTTTGTGCCATATTTAAAGTTTTAATTTGTATAATAAAGCTCTTTTTATACTTAATTTAAGTGTTGGTTAGCTAACACGCATATAAAAATTATTACTTTATACATAAAATTAGGAGCTGCGGAAGATATTTATAGCAAAATATTTCAAAGCACTTTTCAAGTTAGGCAGTTACATAGTCTCTATGTGTTAAACTTTAAAGCTCAAAGTTCTTCTTAGAGAATTCAATTTGACAAATGTTAAAATTTCTCATAAAAAAGAAATATACTCAAAAAGTCCCTGTCTTGCTGTATTATGCCAAGTCTAACAAAATGTTATTGGTGGTATGTTAAATTTGTGTGAACTCATATCTGGTGTCATTGCATATAATTTCTACTCACTATTGATGTAAATAAGCGTTTTTAGGTATTTCTATAGCAAGTTCTGTAAAAATATTAAAATTTTTTCATAAAATGTAACTTGAAATTCCATCAAATTTACTCAATATCAAATTCGAAGACACAGCATTTCTATAAAAAACAAGGGAAAGCATTTTTTGTTAGAAATTGTTTACAGATAAATAAAATCAAAATCTATGCTAACATCTCTTTTATAAAATTAAAAACAATGACTTAATGCAAAAAAAATTTTTTATATTTTTTCTTAAATTCTAGAGCTCAACTTAGAACCTTTACAGCTTTTTTTGGAAAGTATTGGATGAATATAAAAAAGCTTTCTTTAATATGGAATATGTTAGTAGTTTCAATTTAAACAAAGTATTTGAAAAACTACAAACAATTGCAATAAAGTTTTAAATAACTATATTGTTGTTTGTATGGTTGTTCGGAAACATAAAGTCGATTAAAATTTTTTTTATAAAAAAATATAAATAGTGAGTGACAATTTTACATTAAATAAAATCAGATATGTTTTCTGCAATTAAAACGAACAAAAACATGTGATATCACACACATATAGTGGTTTCATTGGTTTAATTGTTCAAGGCTGACTTTCACACGTAGCCATCTATATCAGTGACTATCGCTATCAGAAGCGTTGTTCTCGAATACTGCCAAGGGAAGGCGAATACCAGGTGACGACGTCTTGAGGTGTGTAATTCTATGCGTCCATTATGCCCTCGCTATGATATTAAACGCTTTGATTAGATAGTAAGCGGAAAAAGGAAGAATATTTCTAAGCTGGTGGCTGTGAAAACTGGTCACTGGGTCATGGGCACGCACATTAGTGGTCTGCGACTGGTTTTCACTTTCTCTTTTCGAGTGTCCTGCTCTTCTGGCCTCGAGACATAAATTTCGTGTTGCACATCTTTGGCACAGTCTACCTGAGATACCGAAATTGGGCTGGCAACCTTCTCATATATCTTTATATAAGAGTTTGGATCTATTTAGTTCACTTTATTACTCCGTTGTCTTGGCGAATGCGTGGTTCAAATTCAAATCTTGAAATCTTAATTGTAGGCTGTCAGGCTGCTATGTAAAACAACTTTACTTTAATTTCTTCCAGTAAAAACTAAGTAATATTAATTAAAGTGAATAATTGTATGGTTTAAATACGAACTTTTTAAATTTTAATTAAAACTAAAATTAATATAATTTCAATATGAGCTGTTATTTTTAAAAACATGAGATTTTACTAAATCGTTTTCTTAAAAAAATTACACTTGTAAAACTTAAAAAAATTGCAGCTCATAGGTATGTTTGTCATTGCTTAAAATAAACTTTTTAGCAATTAAAATAATTTTAAAAAAATAGAGAAAGCCAAAACAACCCAAATGCTGCAAAAAAACTTAACAACAATAAAAGAATTTAATGAATTTTTTTAGCCTTTTCTTGCAGTTATTTTTTTTTTCTCTTTGTTGTTTTTTAAATTCGCAACATTTGATTGTTCATTTCTCTGCGGTCGTTCATTTGCATTCTTAATTGATTTATTAGAGAAACAGGACAAAATACAACAACAAAAAAGCTACAGTTCAATAAAAATGTTGTGCTTTTTTTGCGCTCTATTAATTGTTAGCCGGTGACCGAAAAGCTTAGTGAACTGTATTAAAACTGGTTTAAACATTAATTGTGTTAATAACAAAATAAGAAAAATTATTATTAGTCCCATTAGACAATAAATTAATTATAATTGACAATAAAAGATTGTGGAAAAAAATTTAATAAACCGTTGTTGTTAACATTAAAATGTAAAAGCTAAATTAATGAAAGTTATTAACCACAAACAGTATAAGAAAAATAAGTAATAAAATACAACGGGAAATATTTTTATTATCAAATATTTTACTTCGCTATCTAAAATGTTTGAATAGTGTTTCATAACTTTTATCCGAAAAATATTGTGTGGCTTATGTAGTAACCAAATCTAATAATTGCGCTGGTGTGTTTAACTTTTTAAAATCATCAGTTTTTTTTTAAATAAAAAAATATTACCAAAAAAAAAAAAAAAAAAGATTATATCTGAATAAACATTTTATTTTAGTAAAGGGCATAGAAAAATATATAGTAGGACGGACCTCAAATGGCAGTTTGCGCGTTTGAGACTTGGTAAATTTTTAAGTTATTGTTTTTCAATTAAAAAAAAAAAAAACAGTGCATGATATAATTATTACTTACAATAAATAAAGTTCTATGCCACTCTGTGCGGCTGACGGGTTACTTGCGGCTCTTTAAAGTATTATTTGTATCTCTATTCCTGTACTCTTCCCTTTCCAATTTTTTATTTATTTTTTTATTATTATCAGAGGTGTACAACCGATTCTGATTTGTTTCAATATAAATCAAGGAAAACTCAACAAGGATATAAAAAAAACTACAAAGAATATTGAAGGAATTTCAAAATGAAATTCAAGATTTGAAATATTTTAAAACGCTTCTTTATTGTTTTTTAATCTATTTGAAATTAACGTCTCTCAAAGTGAGTTTTCCACTATCAATATAATTACGAGTCAAAAAGCAGCTGAACTATAATTAATAGAGATGTCAGACGGGCCGGCTTTATGATTAAAAAATAGGTAGGCGGCGATTAGTGATTTTTGAAAATGAATACCAGAAATTAAGTATTCTGAATTTCAAGATTTTAAATATTTTAACTCGCCTCTTTATTTTTTTTAAATCTTGCTTGTCCAATTATTCAAATTTTGAAACAGCGTACTTATGTGAATCGTTTTATTTGTGAGTGGTAAACATCGATCAGAATTATATAACCAGAATCTGATAAAATTGCTAAACAGTGCTGTCAGCAATTATTTAATAAATTTTAGAGAACATCAAAGAAATAAAACTAGTGTATTTAATTTGTAATATCTAATTAGAATAGATTTGTATATATATGAACAATTTGTTTTTACTTTCACACATATTTAAGTCAACTAAGAAAAAAAGTTCACTTATTTTCGCAATTAACTGAATAACTTTATTAATGTTTCTTACGGATGTTTAGACGAATGCTCCGGAATTAACGAGATGCCAATGAAAAAAATTTTATAAGAAACACTTTTAAGACTTCTAAAGCTATAGTTTTTGAAAATATATTAACTTAATAGACATTAGCGGTTTTTCTATTTTGAACAGATTTATATTCAATATATATATTCTAATTTTATTTTCAATTAATATAAGTTTTGTAAACAAATTTTATTTAATAAAGTTTTTGCATATTTTTCAAATACGTGGTTGCAAAACATTTCAAATTTTGCCTCGGATTATCAAAGAACACCCCTACCCTTTGCTACTGAGTATTTGAGTGATAGAATCTTAAATTTTTTTTAAAGAGAACTTAAATTTTGAATTGTTTCTTCTAGAGATTTGGATATCATTATATTTGGAATGTACCTTCCTACCAAAATTGAGTTGCTATAGCAAAGTTTTGAGTTGATTGCCACGCTAAGCCAATTTTTGAATAATTCAACTTATTCGATTCTTGGATTTTAGCACAGATATAATTATACTAAACTTCGAACAATCTTTTTATTTCAATTTCATGCATGAGTTGTCTCACATAGCTATTAAAAAAAATAAAATTGATTGATATTTCTTTATAATATATATATATATATTTCTTTCATCAAAGATATATATAAGTCAAAGGAAAAAGTAACTAAAATTGTTTTCTTGTGACAAATAAAAATTAAAAATTAACTAAGAATATTTGTTTGCTGCATACAGAAGAGATATATACTTTGATACAAGTCGTTTCTGTCATCAAAAATGTAAGAGGCTGTAATAAAATTTAAATAAATAAATAAAAAACTAAAAAAGATCTTTAACAACCAGTGCAAATTTATTTGACAAAAATTGTTTTTAGGAAAGGTTTTTTTGTATCAAAAGTATCTTTTTCGTATTTGGCTATCATTAACATATCAGTCAACACGTTTGGTGTTATAAATGCTTACCATTTGTGTAAAAATGTTATCTAAAAGATAAAAGGATTTACGATGTAATCAATGATGTGTATTTGATATATTGATAATCAACAGAATATTTAATGCCACAGTGATATGGTGCTTTGTGTGATTATAAATCAATACGAAAAATACTATTACAAAATAGTGAATAAAGAAAATGTGTCAAAAGACTTACATTCAAAAGCTAACACTGTGTGTATTCATATATTAAATACATTTTCTGTTAAGGATGCAATGATTGTCAGTCTTCTCTGTTCATGGCAGGTCATTCGGCTACACAAGCATCTCAAATTGTATTCAGAATTCTTTATATACACTAAAAAAAAAGTATAATAAATTTAAGTAAATTTAACTTAACTTAAAGAATTTAGGCTCCAAAGAAATTTTATTTAAAATCTAGTTTACAATTTCCTTAAAAATTAATAAAAATTTTAACTAAATTTTTTAAGCTTTTAGGTCTTTTTATAATATATATTTTTATTAATTATTAAATTAATTTCCAATATTTCGACAAGCCTTCGTGTGTCTTTCTCAAGGAAAATAATTTTATAATGAAATGAAAATTTTTTTTTTTTTGAAATGTAAAAAAAAAATATGATACATATTAAAAACTTTTTTCAAATTTTCAAAAAACATATACAAAAACAATAACAACATTAATAACAATTTTATACAAAACACAATTTAACAAAAAACAATATACATTATCTATATATATTATATTCTATCTCTTTCTTACTAAATATCTATAATTTTGTGTTATATTATCTGTATCCATTTTAAAATTAATTCTACTATCATTTGATACATATATTATTTTTAACATTTCTAATAAATAATGACGTTTATAATTATTTTCTCTATCTAATATTGATATGTCTTCAAATTTCGGATAATGATTCATTGTTGCACAATGTGATGACAAAGCTGTTTTTTGTGCATTAATATTTCTATATCTTTAATCAGATTTTTGAATTTACTATATAATTCATAATATAGTCAGCAAGCATCGCTTATATTTTCAGTACAATATTCCATGAACCATTTCTACTAAAGGGTGGTTAAATTTTAAGGGCCGATGTTGATTTTGAATAGAACACAAATTATTTAGGAAATAATGTCATTTCTTTTTATTATGATAGCATAGCTTTTTTAAATTATGTATGAAACAAAATATTGGTCAAATGGCCGCCACGACTTCGGCGGCACACTTCCATCCGATGGTCAAAATTTTCGATGACGCTGCGGCATCTATGCCGTTAATGTGCTGAATTATCTCATTATTAGCTCTTGAATTGTTGCTGGCTTATCGACATACACATTTTCTTTCAAACAACCCCAAAGAAAGTAGTCCAAGAATGTCAAATCACATGATCTTGGCGGCCAATTGACATCGCCACCACGTGAGATAACACGGCCATTGAATTTTTCGCGCAAAATAGCTGTGTGGCAAGTGGCACCGTCCTGCTGAAGCCACATATCGTCCATATCTTGCAATTCGGGAAATAAAAAGTTTGTTGTCATCTCACCATATCGAACACCATTCACAGTAACTGCATGACCGGCCTCTTTTTGGAAAAATTACGGCCCGATGATGCCGCCAGCCAATAAACCGCACCAAACAGTCACTCTTTGTGGGTGCATTGGTTTTTCAAAAATCACTCTTGGATTATCATTCGCCCAAATGCAGCAATTCTGCTTATTGATGAATTCACTGAAGCTAAAATGTGCCTCATCACTGAAGATGATTTTCTTCGAAAATTGATTTTCATTTTTATAATAAGCCTGAAAAAACTTTAAAGCTTTGCTCGATTATGTATCTTTCCATTATTTAAATTGAATTAGTCTGAAATTGAGAAATGTCAAATGAAATGCAGAAAAAAACTTGACGTTTAGGTGTGGTTCACATTCAACATCGGCCCTTAAAATTCATGTTTTTACTTACCCCCCGACCACACGAGCAATATGTTTTTCAATTATTGCCGTGGCAACTGTCAAATTTTATTGCCAACATCAAATATTAACGTGTATACCGCATGAATATATGTTGAAAAATTCGTTAAGCAATAGTGGTTATAACATATTGCTCAGCAATATGAAAAATTAAAAACGTGTGAACCTAAAAAAAACCAAACTAATAAAAAATTAAATAATTCTTCAACGACATAAATCCACTACATTAATAATATCAATTAACTGCTTTAAAGCAATAAATAAATAGTTTAACGTTCTTATTTTCAGCTCTCATTTAATGTTTTTGAAAACTTTTAATTTTATATTCTAAGATATGTGTGCACCTGTTCGCCACCTCAAAATAGAAGCTTAAACATTGACATTTAACGGCAATCAAATTTGACAGTTGCCCCGGCAATAATAGCTAAACATATTGCTCGTGTGATTGGGGAGTAAGTGACTTAAAATCAATTCTGATCAAGTACTTTTCCGACTTCAAGAATTTATTGAGAAATGGCTTCAATTTTCTATTACATATTTTTGCATATTTATTATAATTACATATTTTTGGATATTTTGTTAGAAATGAAAATTTTTTATGTATAATTTGTATTAATTTTTATATTTTTAATATTCAAAAGTAAACAGTAAAATATTTCACAAATAAAAAAATGACACATTGGCAGCATTCTTGTTTTCTTTGTATACACTTGTTGTTTGTATGTATTTTGCCATTTCAGTTCACTACTTCACAATAATGTCGACAGATAGATACTATTGAATAATTTTCTATTCTAAAATTCATAAAAATACGTCTAAGGCATTAGCACATATTTGAGTACACATTTATTATTTTTAAGCGCATGTTTTTGGTTTTTTTAATGCATGAAATGCCTTGAATATAACATTAGTGACAAATGAAAAATCGATTATTCCATTGCCACTATCAAGCATTCTCTGGGATACACGAGCAGCAACTGATACGTTAGAATAATTATTGTTTGTTCTTAAATGTAAATCAATCAAAAATATAGTGTATATATTTTCAATTTATTTTTATATGTTTCACCCTGTTAATTAATTTTTAATCCAAAATTTAACTTTGAAAAATGTCCCATTATTTTCCTCTTTAAAGGAGTGAAAATTAAAAATTTTTAGTAGAAAAATTTTTGTAGCCAAAGAGTTATAGATACATGCGCTATCAGAAACAAAAAAAAAACTCTTCATAGGATGATTCTAATTCTAGCATTTTTTGGAGAAACGAAATTAAGACAAATAACAAACGTAAAAATAAAATTTGTTGGCTAAGACATAAATGTATTTTTACGAAAAAACTTTTAGATTTTGTATAAAAAATTGTATATAAAATAAAAAAATTAGTTCTAACGTTAAATAAAGTTATTCTTTAAGATGACAGTTTCATTAGTAATAAAGTCTTTTCGATAAATTCTAAATTAAATTCATACCTGCATTTTTTTATTAATATCTGTTATCCGTATTCATAACAAACTTTAATGAATTTTCTTTGGAAGTAAAACTTTTATGTTATTATGACATGCACATTTGTATGACACTGGCAAATTACTAGTAAAATTAATAAAAATATTTTTTTTATAAAGTGACTACAAAGATTTTATATTTTAATTAAAAGGAAGTGCTTTCAAAAGAAATATAAACTCTTGTTAAATAGCCAGAGATTGAATTTAATTTAAAAAGTGCTGGCATATATAAAAATGAAGATTTTTCTCTAAAGGGTTTTTTTTATTTATTTTTTATATTGTGAAAATATAAGGATTGCTGTGTTGTATTAATATTTCAAATTATTGAAGAATATTTTTTTCTCTTTTCACAGTTGAAATACAACTTTCAAATATAATGATGATTAAGTCCATATATATATTTATTTTTAAGCTCCGAGTAAGTAAATCAAATAAGTTATTGCATATATTCTAGTCAATATGTAATAAAATGGTCATGAACTACTACGAATATAGTTTATATGTTTCACAGATTGTATTTATAACATTTTCATATAATAATTTTTTTCACGAGGTAATTTCCAAAGACCTTCGTATACGGCTATCAACGAGTTAGATATTAGTAACGAGTGTAGGTAATTTCCCAAGACTTTACACTCGCCTAACAACAGGTTAAATATGTAAGAACAATCGCCAATAAAAACTTCGAACTACAGTTAAAGTAGCTTGCTCGTAACTATAATTCGTATTGACGAAATCTAATATTGCAATTATTTGTTGTTCTGTGGGTGGCATATGGAACATACACAATTTATTTGAATTTATTTATGCTGAAATATATGTGTACTGTAAAGTATCTCAGCATGCATTAATGCCATAATGAATATTTTTGATATTTTTTTATGCAAATAAATACATCAAGTATTATAATAAAATGGCATCAATAAGAAGAATATATTTAAATTCACAAGAAGTTCGTTTTACAATAAAAAACTATTAAAATAACTTTAATTTTTTCTGTGTTTGCTTGTTCGTTGTAAGATTTTTGATTTTCTAAAGCCTTATTTTGAAATTCGTGGTACATTTAATTTTTTTATACTGCTAGCAGAGTCTCCTTAAACCTTGGGAGCAGCCACACTCATTTTTAAAAATAATTATTTAGATAAGGTTTTTTCTAATAATTAAAATTTATTCTTGTCAGAAAATTAAAATATCTAGTATGGCCGTTTTATAGTATGACAAAAGGTGCGAAATTAGGAACAAAAATTTCCCTATAAACAGTCATAATTCAAAAATTTCACCATATACAATAATTATTCAATCAAAAATATTATATTTAAATCAAACTTGTAATTATTACCCATATTTGTTTTTTTATTAAAATTAATAGTTTTTCAAGCTGAGACCTAATTATAATTATTTATTCTTATATCGATGTCTTGTTCTATTTTAATTAATTTAATTTATAATTATATTCAAAAGAAGTTACATGAGTAATGAAATGAAATATTGATTTAAAAATAAATAATTAAAACTGCAAAAGCAGTTGTGATACGAAAGGCAATTGTTTTGCGCTTGCTCTTTGCTTATCACCAGATATGTGTATATAACAAAGTTGACATGCACTTACTCTTTAGAGAGCAAAAAGTGTACTATTATGGATTCGATTTCGTACCGTTTTCTTTACATCGCAGTACAAAGTAACCCCCTGGTTCCAATGAGATTTAAAATTCTAATTTTGCAATAGTTTTCTATAAATCTTCATATATTTAATAGTGCCAGTCAGAGAACTGAAAAAATAGCATTTTTAGTGTAATCAATAAAACAACATATGATTGAAATCATGTTCGAGTTACCATTGTTTTTTTGTGCTAGTAGACACGATTGAATTTAAAAAGCAGAAATATTTATAAGCATTAGCCTTGCTGTACACATTCAACAAAGCAAAGTCGTTTTTCAATACGAAAACATAAAAAAAAAAATGTGTGTGATCGTTTTTAAATATTTGCATTTTGCATTTTGCATTTTAAATTAAATATTGTTGCACAGCATAAAAAAATATCAGTTTTTAATGATTTTTTCAAAACTTGTCAATGATTTTTCGTGATTTAAACACACCAGTTTCAGATCTCTGGTGCCATTGTTATAGCTCAAAATTGACTAAAATTGAGAAAAAGTTATGTTAAGTAGCCTGAATTAATCGCGGATAATATATATAATGGTAGTTTTAAAGCTTATCCACAAATAAAAGAACAAAATTTCCTTCTTTATAATATTAGTATAGATATAAACTAAATAAAAATTATTTCTATCAATATTTTACCGTTTCATTGGAAAGCGTTGGTAGACATATTTTGAATAAGAATGTGCGAATTTACTAATATTAATGTATAGAATAACTTTTGTAATGGTTTTTTCTGGGAATTTCTTAGAATTTAATTTAGATTTAAATTTTTTCTATCAAATGTCTATAATTTTGCTAAAGCCATACATTTTTTACACTATCCAATTTATATTTAATTATCTGCTGCAGTATTATTTTGTTATAATGTAAGTATACACACACATACTCGTATGTACATATAGTATAAAAGCACAAGCTAAGAGTTATTTTTATGTGTTCTTAATAACCCTATTATGTAATAACCTGTTTATAAAAGTAATTGTGTCTATGATGCTAAGTAATTTTATTGACATCTAGACATTTTGGTCACACAATGATAATATGTATCAGTGTTAAGTGTTTTGGGTTAAGATGGTCGTTTAAAGTTAAATGTTATTATATCCAGACGTTCACAAAATTTTTATAGTTATTGCTTTGTACTTAATAGTCATTAAATTAGCAAAATATTATAACAATGTGAAGAATAAAAAAGAAAGAAAATAATATTTAATTTTTCGCCAAAAAAAAGAAAAGTTTTCCTACACAATGGCCATGAAAAATCTAGATTTTATTTATTTTGTTTAATTTACTTTAGTGACAAAGCAATTTTTTGATAATGAATGCGCCAAGTGTTTAATATTTTAGCTTTCACGCTTTAAGTTAAGCTCATTATTTAAGAATAAGAAGGCAGTGCAACAATGTGTCATGTTTTTACACCCAACTGGGCAAACATTTCTAAAGGCATGTGCTTGCCAACTTCAGCGGAAATAAACGCTTTAATGTAGGCACAGATTTTGCTTTGCTGCTTATTAAACTTTGGTTAAATATTGCGTTACGACATAAAAAAATTATAAAAAAATAAAAATTATATCTTTAAAGAATTTGGTAAAAAAAATTTTATGTTTTTACATTTGAAATAAACGTATTGTTATTTAATAAAACTAACAACAGCAATGTAAGACACACAGCTACACTTATGCTCACAACATTTTATAAACATAACTTTTCTCTTAACACAGAGTAAAATCTGCAAGATGTCAGCAAAAAAAAATCTTCCATTTGTGCTGTGACAACAGAATGAACAAAGATTTTTATATGACATTCAATGAATATCAATGCAAAATTTATAAAAAATTGGCTAATAAATACAGAAATTGATGTTTTCATTGTTAAGTGCCATCTTTTGTCATTGAATGTAATAAAAGTGTATGAATTTGATGTAAAGCAGCTAAAAAATAATAGATAAAAGAAATAATATTTATAATTGTATCAGGGTATTTAAAACGAATTAAATAGTTCAAAAATAAGTGGCCTAAAGATTTTTGACTGTCAATTTTTTACCACGTCCGCTTTGGCTTTTTTTGGATTTGAAATCTATGGCAACAAAGGTAATTTTTTCATTTCAACCAAAAAAGCCTTGTTCATTTGTCACAAAATAGCACAAAAGTTATGCTGAATCCTTCATATAAAACAGATTTAATTTCATATGGTTTTTGTTTTCCAAAATTAAAAAAAAATTATATTTCAAAACGCAAAAGTTTTCTACGGGTGAATAGCTAAAAATCTGTTCTAAAAACAGCATATAAAAAGTTTAAAGTTCTAAAAATAGAGATAAAAAATTTCAGTTTTTTCTAGAACTTGTGAAGCTTCAGAAAAACTCACCAGACCCATTTTAAAGTTGAATTAAAATGATTTTAGAAAGATGTTTTTTTTGGGCATTTTGTATATCATTTAATATTTTATTTATTTAAAGCACATTTAAAATTTATTTGCTTTTTGAATTAAACTAATATTTATTTTTTAATGCTCGAAATTAGAACAATTGCATCTCTATTTTCGTGTTTGTTGGGGTGAAAATTATCACACTGGATTAAAAAAAATTATCTATAGTGTCAAACTTTTTATTTTAAATATAAAGGGTGCACGCAAAGAAAAAAGATGGTTGAATATGGTCACCTCAAACATAGTTTATTCTCTGCCAAAATATTATTATTAATTTGAAGGATCTAAACATTATGCTGATCACGATGAACATGTTTCTAATTATTTTTAATCATATTATGTTTAGTGTCTTAGATCAACCATATAATCATCATATTATGTTTAATAAAATTTTACTTGAAATCATAAATATGTTCATAGCAAACATAATATTGATAAAAATATGGTTGAATGTAAATTATTTTCTATTTTGTCTCTTTCGTAACGATATAAATAAAGTGAGTATAAAACAGAAACTTAATCATTCCAACTCAACTGAGCTTTGTGGCTGAAGTGGTTGAGTGGCGAGTTAATGCTTCTTAACTATGTGTTCGCAAGTTCGAGACCTGGCAGAGTCAACTAAAATTTAAAAAAAATTATTTTAAACCCGATGTATTATGTAATAAATAAATATAAATTGATAGAAAATAAAAATCAATGGAATAAAAAAAAACTTTATTTATACAAAAAATTTAAATTAAAAAAATTTTTTTTAAATCATATTAAAATATGTTTGTATTAAAAAAAATTAAAAAAAATTTCTTGCCTTGACCGGGGGTTGAACCGCAACATCTGCAGTTGAAAGCTATTTTTAATATCTTTGATTTAAAAATATATATGGTCAGAAGCAATCAAAAATCTAACCATACTATGTTTCCACAAGAATATGGTTGCCTCAACCATATTTTTTCTTTGCGTCTGTCCGAACAAGAACATGAAAATGCTTATTTTGCCGATAAAATCATCTTCAGTATTTCCATCTTGATGGCTTCGTCAATAGGCAGAATTGTCGCATTTGGGGTGAGGAAAATCTTCGAGTGATTTACGAGAAGCAAATACATCCTCAACGTGTCACTGTGTGGTGTGGTTTTTGGGCTGGAGGAATCATTAGACCTTTTTTTTTATGAAAATGAGGCAGGTCAAGCGCAAACAGCAATGTTGTTCGGTATCGTGAAATGATAACCAGTTTTTTCTGGCTAAGAATTGAAGAAATAAATGTGGAGGGCTTGTGGTTTCAACAAAACGGCGCCACATGTCATACAGCCAGAGAAACAATTCAATTGCTGCATCAGTCATTTATTTAAAATTTAAATCTTGCGGTCTTGTTGGGACACCCTTTATATTATGCATCTTTAAGAATAACTAAAAAAAACGCCTTCATAAAGTTATTTCTCTATTTATGAAATTCAGTTGTCTAGATACACATTTAAACATTTAAATTGAGAGAAAATTTATTTTTACTGTTCTTGATATATTAAGGTAAGATCACACGATTGCCGTAATGCACCAATTTTGCCCAATTTTTATTGTGCTGAATTGGTACACAATAAAGAAATTGTCCCAATCAATTTTTCCCCGTCACACGATTGCCTCATTTAAAACAAATTTGATTGCCGGTAGTTGGTGCTAAACTATACAGTGGCAATAATTGCCGCAACACTGTCACACGATTGTTCTAACTTGTGGCAATTACCAGAATCAGCTGTTTTGTTTATTTACATAAAAAATAAAATTGTTGGCTTACTTTTATTTAAAGATGAATTGTTCGCTGAAAAAAAGAAAGTTGCATCAGCTTTAATTATATTGTGTGCACTTTATAAAGCAAAATATGAAAAAAAGAAAAAGAGAAGTATTAAAAGAAATGTATGGACCAGAGAGTGGCTCACAAAAAGGTGCACAGACGGCACATACCAAAAAACACTAATGGAATTTCGTGAAATTGAAAACCAAAATTTTTTATTTCAAAAATTTTATCAGGATGGGCGATGGAACCTTTAAGGAATTGTTACAATTAGTGTCGCCATACATTAAAAAGCAAGATACAATAAAAACAAAAAAAAACAAAAAAGTTGGCGCGTATTGCCTTCTGCTATTGCCGCATGAGAAAACAATAAATATTGGCGTATTTTTAACATTTATATTGGCGTTTGGTTGTTTTTCAAACGTTCACATATTTGCCGCACCAGGGTTGTATTTGATTGGGACAAATAAGCACAATATTGGTGTTGATTGCCGTATTATCCAATAAATTGTGAGTGAAATCACACGATTGGCATATAAAATAATCCAATAATTGGTGTATTGCGGCAATCGTGTGATCTTACCTTTAGTCTTGATGCATCCTTAATTACTTTTTAAAAATAAAGTTATTATTTTAAAATTTTATGTTATTAAATATTTTTAAAATGTAATTTTGATAAAAAAAAGTTTATTCATTAAAAAGAAAAAAATTGCTTCTTTAAGTTAAAATTGTAAGCAATGAAATGAAGTATTAACACAAATAATATCCAACTATTACAAGGAATACAAAAGATGTTCGTATTTTCCTTACTGTATAAGAAACAGTGAAAGTAATCAGAAGACAATTATTCTTAATTTTATCCGAAAAACTATTGTAGTGACAATGAAAAATATTATTTAAGGGCATTTCACGTGGAGTGGACAGCAAACAAAAAATGAAGAAGTAGACTTTGTTAATATTTGGGTTAACTATACCTACAGTGGGTATGGAAGCAAATACGTAATATTTTTTTTTTTTTTTGAGTTTTATTTTTCAAGTTATTTATGGGCTTTTAAAAAATATTGCTAATTAAAATTCAAATAAAATTATTATTACATTTTCTAATAAGAAAAAATTCTAATAAGCATACACTTTTCCCTTTTTGGTTAAAAAATAAGGTATGAAAAATAAAAAAAATTTTAACTTCGAAAACGGAATTATAAATTTCAAATGAGTTTTCTGAAAACTTCGTCCATTTTTTAAAAATTTTTTTATTCCAAAAATATGTTAAAATAAAATATATTTAAATATACGAGGTACGATCAAAAAATAACCGCGTTTCCAATCCTCGAAACACTTCTGAAGCGCACTTTTTGGTATCGCCAACAGCTCCTGTTTCGATTTTTCTTTTATCTCCTCAATCGTAGCAAAACGCTTTCCTTTCATCGGTGTCTTCAGTTTTGGGAAGAGGAAAAGGTCAGCGGGGGCCACGTCCGGTGAATACGATGGTTGAGGCAAGATTAGTGTTTTGTTTTTGGCCAAAAACTCAGGAACAAGCGACGATTTGTGTGGTGAAAATTCTGCAATTTTGGAACAATCTTCGCTGCCGCATGTTTCATGCCTAAAACATCCGTAAAAATTGCTTGGCTTGAGCCGAACGATATGCCAACATCATCAGCAACCTCTCTAACGATTATCCAAAATCACTTTCTTCACTGCTTCAATACTCGGGCGACCAGGACGAGCATCGTCATTGACGTCCTTAAACCGTTTATACCACAATTGAACTTGTGTTCTGCTCATAGTAGACTCGCCAAATGCCACAGTCAACATTTAAAATGTCCTTGCACACTTAATTTAATTTTTTACGCAAAACTTAAGACAGTCTCTTTGATCCATTTTTTGAAATAGTAAAAAATCGAAGAGCACACCAAAACACGACTAACTTTTTTATCTGTCAAAAACAAACTGACAATCCAAAACGGTTGATATTGTCAACATAAATAACAGACATGTGTACCAACATAAAAAAAAAAACAAAAAGCGAACATACGTACTTCACGAAAATTGAAAATAGCGGTTATTTTTTGATCATACCTCGTATATTTTATAGTGGGAGAGCTACTAGTTAAGAGTGTGATGTGAATATGTTATTTACCTACCCATAACTTGAAATAGAAACATCATAAAAAATATTACGTAAGTGCTTTCATACCCACTGGAGGAATTAACTAAAATATAAACAAATTGTACGGCCTCACTTTTTTCTCGCTGTCTGATTCACGTAAAATGCCCATACAGTCAATTAACTTTGTCACTAAAATTGCTTATTTTAGAAGGTTAAATAAAATCCTGTTTTTAAGGAAATTTTTTTTACTACCCATTCAGATTTCTTTATTTACTTTTAATATTTTCTGACTGTATTTGACATTATGCTAAAGATATTTTTATATTATTTTATCTGATAGGTTAGCGCGATAACCACCAATCTACAGGGCACCTTTGAATTAGGATACTTAAATTTTGCTCACCAGTGCACATACTGCATCTGTATACTAAATTTATTTCTATAACTAACAAAGTAAATCTTGCAAAAAAAAAAAGTATTTAAATTAAATTTACTTGCATTTTATTTAGGTTAAATAAACAATAAAGTTTCTTGATTCAAATCCAAAAACTCAGTTGACTCTTCAATTGAAATGTTATTTTGCTTTTAGTTTGTAAACACATATTTTACTTGTACAACCTTCAATTCTGTTCACTAACAATTTTTCACTTTCATTTATGATTTTGTAATTTTGCAACAAAAAAGAACGGGTTAAAGTTTCAAAGCTTTTTACACATTTATTTAGCATTGATTGACATATAGGGTTTTTATTTCAAGGACTTTTTAGGTTTTTTTTTATGGATATTAGGAGTTGCAAAATATTAAAAATTATATTTTTGTCGTAGCCATCAAAGCAAAAATACTATTAGTGCATTAAAAAATATTTGCTTTTATATTTAGTTTATTAAAATATTTTTTTTAATAAGCCGAGAAAGTCTTAGAGTACTTGTAAATACGGGATATATTTGAAATAGGTTTTTTATGCCAGTTGAAATATTATTTTTTTCAATAATTTGTTATGAAATGTAGTTTTTTAAATAGTTTTTTACTTTAATTTTATTATTTATCTTAATTTTTAATATCATGAGCCAAAGCCAAAGTTATCAAATACCCTGACGCATAGCAAAATGTCACTTAAATAATATTTTCTACTTTAAAATTAGCTTTAAAAAGTATCAGAAAACTGTGGGCAAACGATGTGTAAAAATACCAAACAATTTTGGGCATACGTTTCTTATAATAAAAACAAGTTGTGTTTGATAGTTTTGATAGTTTTGATAGTCTGTATATAAACTTTCTGAAATCCCCAGAAAACCTACAGAAAATTTTAGCAAGTTTATTTGCTGGAAATTTCTGTTTTCAATATGCTATTAAAATTCAGCTCAATTGGGCCATAATTGGCTGAGCTATGAGCTCTAAAGTGTGACTACCTTTACTTTTTGACTATTATATTTTCGGAGCTACAAAACGGACAAAAAAATTTTTATATGCAGTTTTATTAGAAATAATAGCCATAAGTTCTGTGCGGAAAATCGAAGAATCAAAAATACAACTGAAATTTTAGTTTTTCATTAATTTTTGCTTCCTTTTTTTTGTTTTGAGTTTTTTATCTTAACGCAGTTTTTTCAAACATCACATTCATAATATATTTAAAAAACTCAGCTGCATGGCTCCATAAATAGCGAAACTATGAATCCAAAATCTTGACTACCTCTAATTTTTTACCATTTTTGGTGCGTTTTTTGCGTATTTTGTCTAAACTACAAAAGTGTATGTGTGTGTGTGGTTTTTAATGCAAAGAGATTTTTTTTTCGATTTTTGTTGTTAATTAAATATGTTTGGCTTAAGAAATTTTTAAAATTGTTTGCCAAACTTAATTAAATTATATATAATTTGTATTCCTATTTAATATCTTTCTTAGAATTTCTAATATTATTAATTTATAAATTTAATGGCTGCAGACATTTTATTGCTTTTAAAAATGACGTTCTCAGAAAGGATTTTTTCTTAGAAATCATTAATTTTAGTTTCTTTAACTGAAATTAATTATTTATTTTATAATTAATAAAAAATAGGTATTCAAAGAAAATTATTTTTATCAATATTTGTTTTTCTTTTTTATTTTTTCATAATTTTTTAATTGTAAGTTTATATGGCTTTTTTTATTGAAGCGGCTAGTTTTTTAAGTTGAGGTCGTATTATACAAATTTATTTTTTTTTATCAATATTTCTTTTCAATAATAAATAAAGAAATTTTAATGTTAATATGATTTGAAACTTAATAATTTTTTTAAGAGATTGAAGATACATAATTATTATGAGTTAAATATGTTTTGACGTAGATAATTCGCTAAAAAAAATTTTTTTGCAAGAAAATTCTTATGAAAAGAAAATCGTACAATAATATTTGTTATATTTGATTTTTTAACAATCAATACAAAATTTTCTTTTAATTCAAAAATAAAATTTTAAGCTTTTTTGTTTACAATTTGTTTTTTGTGAATGTGTCTGTGTGAGTTTTATATTTTTCTTTCTGCTCTCTTTCGTTGAGAGTTTAAGTAGTGTATCTTTAAACTGATTATTAATTTATGAAACTGTTGTTTTGACAACATGATATATTAAGAAGGGTTGAGGTAAACAACGTAAGGCCAAGCGAACGATAAGTCAAAAGTTAGTAAGCCCCGTTTTCAGTCGAAAATGAGTGACTGGTTTCTTTCGGTTTCGCATCGAAATAGGGCAGTTAATATCGCTTGCTAATAAAGAATCAATATTTTACTATAATTATAGTATTTCATGTCTTTTCATGTATTTTTACCAGTTGTTATCAACGATTCTGTATATTTTTTGAAGCCAATTATATATCGCTTCAGCCAAAAAATATAAAAGTTGTGAGAATTGCCGCCATATATTTAGATATGTAAATAATCAGTTCAATTAAAATAAACAAAAATTATAATTTTCAAAAATTTATTCAAAATTTTATTCAAAACATCAAATTATTTTTTTAGTAACAAATTTCACTGATTGAAGTTTTGGAAATTTATTTTTTTCATATATTTTTTTCTTCTTAAAAATACATTTATAAAAATTATGTTTTCCGAAATAAATGTAATTTCCCATCAATTTAAGTACACAAAACCCCATTCTAAAACCCTAATCGAAAGCTAAAAGTTTTGGCTTTTTGTTTGTTTTTCCATTTCTTTTGTTCAGTATTAATTAAAATCTATCAACATCACTGACAGCATGTGTATTACATGTTACGCATTAAGCAACAAAATACGAAGTGCAATATTTGAATATAAAAGCTGATGTTATAAAACAGTCTTTAATGCCTTTTTCTTTGGATGTTCACAAAAAAACCTAAATTAATTACATTTCCATAGATTTCAGAGATCTTTAATTCAAATTCTATAATGAAACGAACAAAAAAACATTTCGTTTAAATTTTTATTTATAAAAGAAATACAAACTTTGCAGAAGTTCTATTCAATTCAATTTATTTATTTACAACTATAAAGAATAATGAACTAAATGTTATATTTGAGAGTGGTATAAGTCCATTTTTTAATAAGTCGGAGGTAATGCTAGTTAGATGGTGTCCTTACTGCTAACTCATAATTTTTTTAACTGGACTTTAAAATATAACTGTTTAAATATACATTTTAATCTATAAATTCTAAACAATACCTTATTTAGTTAATAGAATATAATTTGTTCCCTCTTGTTTGATCCCAAACGAAGCCAAAGAAAATAGTTACTCAGCTTCGACTGAAAAAACGAATATTAAATTCCCTGAAAAATGTAACAAGCCATAATATAGATTTTCTATTTCACAATTAATTTATTTTATTTATTATCTACAGCTTAAATTTTATATTAAATTTTAAAAATATTTAACCCGTTCCTTCTGATTTATAGAGATTTAATACAATTCTGCATAACTCATACGTCTATGTTTTATTTTTAGTTGCATAAACAGAACAACAATTTTTTGTTAGCAACTGTTAAAAATTTTGATTTATTTTTACAATACATGCTCTCTATGCACATACATTTATTTATTCAAAATACAAAAAAAGCAAATATTTATTAAATATAATTTATGCTTTTTTGATTTCATTTGAGAGAATAAAAAAAAATTGTATCATATATAAGTGTATACAAGTGTGAAGGGGTTTTTGTCACGCACATATTTTTATTTATTTTATTTACTTTTTTTTTGGTGTTTATAAATCATATTTCAAATTACTAACAAACCATTTAACATTCAAGGATGTTTATCAAGCAAACATTGTGGAAAATATTTAAACTCAGCATAAATTTAGTATATCGATATTTACAAAAAAAAAGTGTAGTAAGTAGTAGCGTATCAAATTACTAAGCATTTTAACAAGCAACAAACCACCAACCAACTAAAGGACCCATGAACGTTGTAACCAACCAAGCAGACAGGCAAACTTAACTTAAACTAACAAACCATCAAACAGCAAAACAACTGATCTATCAACGAAAAAAAAAAAGTCAACATTGTGGGTTTTAGTTTGAGCACACATTTCTCACAAGCGTAGCACTAAAATATATTTTTGGTGGATGAGAGGGAGTTAATGAAGGTCTATGGTATTTCCTTTTAAACTTTAAGCGAAAAAGAATAATTTTTTACAAGTCATTGATTTATTAAAAAAATATATTTTATTAATCTATTGTTTGTTTTGTTGTATATCAATAAAATGAATTTTTCGCTTTATTTAAAAATAGTGTTTAGCACATTTGTATTTGCTTATACTTTTTAATGAATTTTGAGGAAAAAATAAGAAGAAATATTACTTTTGCTGGAAAAATGCATTTGTGCAATAAAGTTTTGAACGATTTAAAAAAATATTTTGAAGATTTAAAATTAATTTTATCCTGTAGCATTTGATGTTTGGTTAAAATCTACTAGTAAAACTATTAGTTCTAGTACAAAAATCTGTACTACTGACTTACTTCTGAAATATATCCGAATTCTATTCCAGTAGGTCTAAAATTACACATTAAGCACGTGGATCTTATTTTTTTTTTTATTATTATTATGAACCATAACTGCACTGTAATTTTTAAAGATCTATTTACAGCCCAGCTCCCAAATACAATCTGAAACTTTTTACAAATCTCGTGACTGTTGTAAGAGTCTTTATAATGAATGCTTTTGGGGCCAGTGTACCACTGCGTAGCTAATATGTATTTTGCCACTTGTAAGCAATTGCACAGGATATGTTATGACGTCTGTTATCTGTCTTGAAAGAAACGACAACAGTCATTTTGTACGAAAGTAATTGTTTTCTACAACAACAGTCGTTTTTTACGACTGCAGTTATTTTGTTCGACACCGATTTTACTCCTATGGTAGTTGAGTCTACTATATCCTGTCAGCAGTTTAACGTAGAGCTTGATATCATTTCGGTTGAAGTTCAAAACAACTTTTAACTTAATACGTTAAGAGTTAATGTGTATACTTGTTTGCCGCGTGCCCACTTCGGCTCTCCAGCAGTAGACTTCGTTTCTCACATTGCGAAAGAGGTTTGAACCTATGTAAACGGTATATGGAATAATTTTATTCAGATTATCTATTATTTCATTGATGATATGCCCTACATGTGCTTGTATCCAGCACATGAATTTGTAGCAGCCAAAGGAAATTATGTCCAGACAGAGAATAGAATATTTCATAGTTTTTTTCATATCTCAGCATTAGCTTTGCCAGGAGCTAGAAAAAAAGAAGCTTCATTTGCCTTAAAAAAGGCTAGAAAAAGCTAAATCACTCACAAAAAAAAATTTTTTTAAAAACTATCTCTTAAAATTCAGAATAATATAATTATGATTTTTATAAAAAATCAAGAAGAGAAAATACAAAGATAAAAACTAAAGAAAATAATGTCGTTTTAAACATGCTTTCTTTTTTGGTCATAACTTGCTGTTTTTTTGAAAAAATTATAAAAAAAATTTCGCATTAAAGCCAAATTTCGAATCTATCCAACGCAAAAGAAATCAAGTCGATATATTGAAAACTTAGCAAGTTATAACGAAAATGGTAGCCAGTAGGCAGTAGTAGAAGTGGTTAGCTTTTTGGTCATAACTTGCTTTCTTTTGCGCTGGATAGACAAACGTATTGGCTTTAATACGAATTTTTTTTGCGGATATTGCGAAAAAAAAAATTTTTCGCCAAAAATTACCATTAAAAAACGACAAAGAAATGTTTCGCACTATCCCCTAAAAAAAATGTGAAAAAGAAAAAAGGCTATTTAAGGCTATTTTGAAAATGAAACAAGGCTAGAAAAAAGCTAGAGGCTAAACCATAAATTTCAAGGCTAAATTTAGTTTAAAAAGGGCTAAAATGGCAACGCTGCTCAGCATTTACGCTTGTTAGAAAAACAGAATTCTTCTTTTCGAAAGCATCAAAAGATTATAGTAATTCTAAAACAATTTTGATCAAATAAAATTATATTCCATTCCGTAAAGATTCCTTAGCTTTCGTAACCTTCGCCTAAAAAATGTAACTTGTTTTTCGTATTGCTAAAATCTGGCACACATATTCAGGTTGATAAAACATTACCAAATGTAAAATTTCAAAAGTTTCGGAAATAGAATTCGTATTTCTCCCATATATCCTAAAATTGAAAAGAGCCATAAAAGTAAGAAAACAAAGTTCAAACTTCATGAAATTTTGGTAGTGCAATTTCCGTCCCAGGACTGCCATTTTTCATTATTCCAAGGACATTATAGAAAATGATAAAATTAATTACACTAATTTTTAATGTTAAAAAAGGAGTCAAAATTATTCTCTTAGTTCTTCTGGTTTTGCTGTTACAAATTTTTAAAAAAATTTTAAATCAAGTATACCCCTTAAAATCCTTAAGAAATAAAAGTGAATAACTCTTTCATTTTCCTTGGATACTTCAAGTAGTATTGAAAGTTCAACCAAACATTTAAGCACTGCTAAAAAAAATTTAATTTATAGGACCTTAAGTAAACCAAGTTTACCATTAAATATACAGTCACCAAAAAGAAAAAAAAATTAAAAAATATAGGAAACAAAAATTTGCAATTTAGATACGTGAATATAAATTTTTAGCAGAAAATCTTCACCTACGTGCAATCCAGCCATAATATGCAGAACATTTATATGTTTTTCTGAAAGCTTTTTTAATATTTTTTTTTCTCTGGTTGTGTTTTGAGTATTTTGTGTGTATTAAATTTTCGTTGCTTTTAATGTCATGCATTCACTTTTTCCGTAGTGGTTTAGCATTTGCAGCCTCTGCTAGGATTTCGGTGGCTGTTGGTATGAATGCTTTAACGGTTTTTTTTTGTAATATCATATGCATCATTCAGTCAAGTGGTTGTTGATTGCATTGTTACTATGTAAATGTTGTGTTTATTTTGTGTCTGCGGTTTGCTTCGAGGATATTGAATTTAAGTAATTGCATTTTTTTGTTCTTTGGCCTTATAAATTTATATATAAAATGAACAAAAAATTTAAATAAATATTTAAATGAAAAATTAATACATAAAAATGTAAGTATATAATAAAACAATATAATAATAAACCTACGCTTATAGATTTATTGAGGTTAAAACATTTTAAAGGCTAATAAATAACCAATCAAAAAAATAACGAAATGTGATAATAATAGATGGTGACATTTTTCACACGGCCTTTTAAGTTTACTTTAAAATTATAATAGAATTTTTTGAATTGTTTACTCGCTAAATTTAATATTCGATGTCGTATTTATACAATTTTCATATTCAACAGGTTTATTGATTTGAATATACTATTAGCGGCTGAGGCACGTAGACGAACATTCGTGATTTTGTGCCAGAACTTTGCACTTTTGTTCGTATACATCTTTTTTTTTTTAATGATAATAACAAGTTTAACCATTTTAAAAGCTTTCGAATCTAATTTTTGGTGTTTATATACTGCACTTATAAATTAAAAGCACTTTTAATTTAAATGTAGCCAAATTGAAGATTGATTATTCCTATTCTATTGTAAAATGTTGTTTTAGTTTTAAAATTTTATAATCAACACACTACCAGTTCTTTTTATACAGTGCAACGAAACCACAGGAAAAGTATAAAATAAATACTTTCAGAATTTAAGACTAAAAAAGATTTTTTTTTTTTAAAAGAATTTAGTGTTTGATGGAAATAGTTTTGAAGACTTTCATGTTTCTTTTCTGAGTTTCGAGTGAGTAGAAATTTAAAAAAAAGGAATGAAAAATATAGAACCTTTTAACTATTAGACAGATTTAGTATGTAAACTGAATGGACAAGTCTTTAAACTAAGATGTTTAATATAAACTAAAACTTGCATTGATTATTAAACTTTTAAAATTATATATTAAAAATAAAATAATTACCTTTAAATTACATACAATTTATTTCTTTTTTGTTTATAAAAATTTTTGAAATTAAAAAACTTCATGTGAAAATGTTTAATTAAAAATAAATTAACTGCTTTTTCCGTAAATTTTTAATTGAAACTGTTTAATGTAATAGAAACTCAGTAAATCTCCACACATTATTTTCCTTTTTTCGTTTTATTAAAGTTATAAATTTTATTTTATTTATATACATCTCAGCCTCACGCATTAAATGCACGTAATCTGGTTATTAACACCTGACGCACGTGGCTTCTTTTTATCTGAATTTCTCTACTTATAGCTTTATGAACAATTGAAACTATTTTTAATCTACTTAGCAAACAAAAACGAATAATGTTGGTGATTATATTTGTTTCAAAAAGAACACTCATGATGAAATTCATCAAGCTAAACGCATAATTCCTTTGGTTTTGTCAGCTGTAATGTTAGTATGTAATTAATTTTGTAAGTGGTTTCTCTACATAATATGTTTACATTCACTGCACACTATTTTAATTAAGAAATAAAAACTGATTATAATAAAAATGTTTATAAATTTAATTTTAATTTGTTTGAGTATTTTAATTGAAAAAGCAACACTGTTCTTGTTAATAACTATCTATCATTAGAAATCTGTCAAAATATGAACAAGCTGCATTATAATAAGTTTGCGTTTGACAACTATTGATGTGAGCACTAAATGGAAAAAGAAAATATAGTATACTCATTAAGCATTATTTCAAAACCAAGCTTAGGCTTGATGAAAACTACAATGACTCCCCGTCGCAATGTCGTGATTTGATATAACGAGTGGCCCTAAATAGAAAGAGTTATTGTAAAGAAGGAAATTTAAAAAGTTTTGTAACAAGGATTTGTATAATTCCCATGTATATTGAAATTTAAAAATGTCATAAATGTAAGAAAAATGTTTAAACGTCATGAATTTTATAAAATCGTTGGATATGCTATTGTTGAACTCTAACATTCTTCCAAAACTAAATCCCCGAGAAATCAAAAAACTTGTACTTCGTTGATGGTGCTTGCTTATCTAACCTTGCATCTCATCTTATCTATGTTTATTGAGACTTACATGTATGTATGTACTACTATAAAGTGTTGCTTAAAAGAGGAAGAAGTGTCAGTGTTGACACTACACTATCTTTAACGATTTAATCAAATATGATTCAAATCAGATCAAGTACACGCTAAACTTTTTAAAAAATTAAAAAAAGTAAAATTGCTTAAATTAATTCCGTACACAAAACACGTATATTGAATTCAAGGTGTCTACAAAATTTTTTTTCAATTCGGTGCAAGGATTCGATCCTACTCTTAATACTAATTTTTGAAAGCATAAATTTTAACTTTACTTTTTCTATGTCTGAAAGTATTCTTTGAACAATATTTTCTATAAATTTTTTAACCGAATACTGCACGGCTGATATAGCGGCTACCAAATTTGTTTGAATTTGAACTATAACAAACATATCTAAAATTCTAAATTCCTACTAAATTTCTTTGATGCACAGAAACTTTAACTTTGATGTTAAATAATAAAAAAACTACATAAATTTTTGCATAAAAGTTTATATATATTTTAAAAGAAGTGTTTAAAAAAAAAAGATTAAATTGCTGATTGGTTTTTCCCATTTTTGGCCAAGCTCGTTAATGCCATTGTGGTCATACTCGTACGAGTAGGGAAAATTCTTATAATTTTTAAAGTCAAGTTCAGGTCTATCTATACCCCTGTCACATTTGAGCAATTCACAATGTGCTATTGCCCAACTAAGAATTTTAACTATTTACTACTATGGAAGCTTTAAATCACACGACTTGAGGAAAAACTAGAAAAGAGAAAAATTTCATGTACTCACCAAGCATGTTACCCGGGGGATTTTTCTCCCACAAGGAAATTTAATTTTTAAGGACAAATTTCATAAGTCGAACACTTTTTTATGATTAAAGAGAGAAGATTTTTTTTTATAAAATCAGAAAAAAGAAACGTTTAAAAACCTTGGAGGTTTTACTTATAATTTTATTTAACTTCTTTGTGGTCAAACGACTACAGAAGATTTTGAATATTTTCTCTCTGAGGTCTCTACATCTACAACTATTGAATAAGTTTACGATACTATTGAGAAACTTAGTGAGAAAAGTTTTGAAAGCCACAGGCATCTCACATGGCTCAGTATAATTACATTAGAATGAGAAAGTTCTCTGCCTTACTGCCCAACTACACGAGCAATATGTTTAGCAATTATTGCCGTGGCAACTATCAAATTTGATTGCCGTTAAATGTTAATGTTAAAGCTTCTCTTTTGAGGTGGCGAACACGTGCACACATATCTTAGAACATAAAATTTAAAGTTTTTAAAAACATTAAATGAGAGCTGAAAATAAAAACTTTAAACTATTAATGTGGTGGATTTATGTCGTTGAAGAATTATAATATTTAATTTTTTATTAGTTTGGTTTTTTTTAGGTTCACACGTTTTTAATTTTTCTCAAATTACAATTCAATTTGACAGAATATCTCCAAGATAATTGCTGAGCAATATGTTATAAACATTATTGCTCAGCGAATTTTTCAACATATACTCATGTGGTCCACACGTTAATATTTGGTGTTGGCAAATATAATTTGACTGTTGCCACGACAATAATTGCCAAACATATTGCTGGGGGGTTATGGATATTGCCGCTTTTATAGGAAAATACTATGAATTGGAATAAGAGTTACTGCCTCGTCTGCCTTTTCTTTAAAATTTAGCTTCGAAATTCCCCAACATTATGAAAATCAAGAATTAAAAAAAAAATTTAAAATAAATTTAAATAATTCAAAAAAATATGTTTGCTTATTAAAAGCTTAATAAACAGTTTTTTTATGGAAAATTAAACAAAAATATTTTTTATGAATTTGGCTGTTCTAGAGTTCAAAAAACTACGTTAGCTAAGTAATATGATTATTTTATCTAAAATTCTGTTTCCCATAAAAAATAACTGGCTTTGTTACCTGCCCTCATAGCTTAAAATTTAATAAAAATTAAACTTAAGTTTTTAAGAATAATGTGTTAACAAAATTAAATTAAGGTTTAAATTAATATATGTTTCTGGACTAAATCAATAGAAAGTTGTTTTATCTCGTGCTAATATTAAAACTGAACAAACTGACACAAAGTGATCTTTTCAAGTTGAATTCATATTTAAAAATCATTAATAAATTTTCTTAAAAAGGCTAACAAGAACGAAATTTGTTTTCATTATACTTTTAAAAAATAACTCTGTTAATTTGAATTATTTAGTTATTTTTATTAATTAGTTGAGAGTAGTTAAGAGTCAAATTATGAAAACTGATTCATAGTTGGCGTTCGCTCATAAATGCTTTATTTTTAATAAAATAAAAAAAAGATAATATAAAACTTTATATTAAAGGAGTTAATATTTATTATTCTCTTTATTTGAAGTAAAAATATTACATTTATTTAATTTTTTTTCCAATTAAAGCTTAAGAATAATTTAATTTAAAATGTTTTTTGAAGTGTTAACTATACAAAAAAAACACAAAAACCTTTAACCAAATTTCATGTGCAAATACAAACGTAGTAGAAATTCCCAGTGAAATTACACTGAATGTACAATCATGTAAAGTTCCCAAGATTTTAAATTGTATGTGTTATGAACTACACAAAAAGAGCAAAAAATAATTGAAAAGGGATTTTATTTTATATAAGTCTCCGAAGTAGCAATAAAAATGTTTGTATAAATATTTTTAATAAGTATTTGATTTTTTTCTGTAACTCAATGAAAATAAAATCTTAATAAAGTTATTCTTCCTAAGAATGTGTGGGTTTGTAAGTGATGCTAAAAGATTAAATGTGCATACAAAAATAAAATATTTAATATGCAATTATATGGTATAATGACAGTCATACCCTATAACTCTGCTTTAATTTTTAAAAGGTTTTTCATTTGCCAGAGTCATAATGAAAAGAATTAAATATAAAGGTAAAATATAATTTAAATTTAAACACAATAAATATAAATAGTTCTTTATGCATAAAATAACAACAGTGAAGTAAAGGAATAACTAAAATAATATTACAATTAGGACCAGGACCACACAGTAATTTTATTTGGGCAATTCTTGATTTTGTAGGAAGGAGGAATGGAAAGGGGTACAAATTTGCCCGTATTCGCCAATTCTCTTTTGTTCTCTCTCCGTCTCTTTTATAAAGATGTAAATAAAGAAGACAGGTAGCTTGAAGGCTGAATGAATGACTGAATAAGGATGCTAAAATTGCCCAAACAAAAAATTTGTGTGTGGACAAAACGACAATTTTAAAAGAGAATTGAAAAACCATTGCCCAACTAAACTTGCTGTGTGTGGTGCTGGTCTAGATACTGTAAATGTTCTTAACCCAGTAAACATTTAAAAAGCATATCTGTTTTATAAACATTTTATGTAGCTAAAATGAGGAATTTTAAAATACGTTAAATACGTCAATTTAAAATAAACTTTGAGCATCTTTTTACCAGAGCTTTATAGGCTGGTTCTTGCACTATCATAATCAAATACATCTTTGTGAAAGCATCGTCGGACGCAAAAACAAGCTAATGTATTTATAGCTACTGATGGTTATCATAAAGAGTTACATATATGTATTACAGTATCGCGATATCAGGAGAGGTTTCTTAGAAATATATTATAGTAAATAGCTTTAAGTCGTAGACATCTATTTTAAAAATTTTACACTTTTTTTTTATGGTTATTGTTAGTGGCTGGGAAACTCCCTCCCTACCACATGGTCTCTTAAATTATTAAATTAAGTGAAACGCTATTTTATAGCATGTGGTACCGAATTGGCTGGAATTGAGCTTGGCTCCGATGTTAATTTTCCCTGTATGTGTGTGTTTAATGGATGTGAATGTGGCAAATTGTTTCTGATATTCATGAAATTGCGTAAATTATGGTAGCATTATAGTATACCTAGTGTAAATTAAACTTTACATTTTTCTTTAGTAAAATTGTCTTATTTTTATCAGTCGTTGATAAAATTAAAATTGTAGAATAATTTAAAATTTTTTTTCTAAAGGTCGCACATTTAATAAACTCGCTACAATACACAGGGTGGGCCAAAAGAAACCAAGGGGTGTAAAAGTTTAATAACTTTTTTGTTTATTAATTTTTTTTTATTTTTTCTTTCAGATTATATAGACAACATTTGGAGAATTTATAATGGAGAGGTTCACAGCTGAACAGAGAACCAGAACAATAGAATTTTATTATTTAAACCAGAGATCAATTATTTTAACGCTCATTTTCATTTGAATGGCTTTGTTAACAAGCAGAACTGTAGGTTCTGGGGTTCTCAAAATCCAAGAGCCATTCATCAACGCCAATTGCACCCCATCTGATGTACAGTATGGTGTGGGATCACATCTGAAAATGTCATTGGGCCCTACTTCTTCGAGAATGAAGATGGAAGTGCTGTAACCGTAAATGGAGAGCGGTATCGTTTTATGATAGAAAATTTTTTACGTCCTGCTCTTGAAAACAGACCTGGTATGTGGCTTCAGCAGGACGAAGCCACTGCCCATACTGCCCGAGACACAATGGCACTTTTAAGTAAAATTTTTGGAGAGCGAATAATTTCTCGAAATTCGGAAATTATTTGGCCAGCGCGATCGCCAGATTTGACAGCACCCGACTGTTTTCTTTGGGGTTTTTTGAAGGAGCGAGTGTATGTGAACAAGCCAGAGACAATCCTTGAACTCAAGGCAAACATTGTTGCAGAAATTCGAACGCTACAGCCACAAGTTTTGAAAGATGTTATGGAAAATGCTCTAAAAAGAGCCCATCAGTGCGAAGCTGAAAACGGTGGTCATTTAAGAGACATCATTTTTCATACTTAGTGTAAAAAAATTTGGATTTTGTATATTATATAATCTGAAAGAAAAAATAAAAAAAGTTAATAAACAAAAAAGTTATTAAACTTTTACACCCCTTGGTTTATTTTGGCCCACCCTGTACTTGTTAATTAATATGGATGAATACGAGCATTTTTCATTTCTCATTTTCTAATTTTGTGAATAATTGTAGCTTCGACCTCAAATGGTAAGGATTTTACTAAAATCCAAAGCTGATTATTAAGTACACTCTATTGTTTATTAGCTCTCTCCAGCTCGTTTTTAGCTTATTCTGTGTGGTTCTTTTCGTACAAAATTTAGCTTGTGTTAAAAATTTTGGCTAGCGAGCCAAACTCAAAATGTCACGGGCTGTAAAAAAAAAGTTAAAAAAATTAGGCTTGCGACTTTGAGCTATATTTTGAGCTCTTGAATTTAGCTCGCGCTCGGAGCAAAAAACTTTCCTTACTCTGATTCATACACACAACTCGAAATATTATGTTAATAAAACTTTTTATTGTTTTACTATAAAATTTTTTGTTTTGTATTGCTAAATAAATCTCCAGTAATCATTCATTTTGTACTTGTTTTGATTTTTTTTTGCTTTTGCATATAAAAACATGCTTGACATGCTCCTGACACTAATGCTATATAAAAGCTTCAAAAAATGTCACTGTTAAAGTGACACTTTAAGTCTTTAATTTACTTTTAAAATTAATTCATGAAATATAAAACAAAAACTATAAAACTAACAACACACAGTCTGTATAATCCATTTTATTTTATTTTTTATTTATATAGGATTTAAAAAAATATTTCCTGAAAATTTAAATAAAAATATATTGCATTAAAGTCTTGAAGTCAAACATAATTAATCAATGTTAGATAATATATTTTACTTTTAACACGTTAGACTCAATTGTTTTGGAGTCTGGGCAAGAAAAAATTTACTCTCTATTTTCAATTTAATATAGAAATTTTTATACACTTTGTAAAGTGATATGCATTAACTTTTTAATTTTGCTGTTAAAGTTTGTATTTTTAAGTGAGTGTTAAAGCTTTACAACGTTTCATATGTGTGTGTATAAATAAAAAAATTTTAGCATGCTTTATATGAATTTAAATCAAAGTAACAAAAATCTTATATTTTTTGGTAAATATTTTATAACATACTTACTAAGACAGAATTGGCAAGAACCGCAGACATTTTGCGTGTATTCATGCATTTCTTTTAATAAAAAATTCGGGATATAGAATGTTCTTTTTCTTTTTTTTTGCCAACATTAGTGTTTTTAGTTATTTTATACAAGAATACTTGCAGTTGCAAGAGTAAATTGTATTAGGAATGCCTGTACCTCACATACATACTACAGTACTGCACAAGCATACTTTTTATTATAAAATACTACATATGTTTATGGTCATGTGTAGCTTGCAAGTATGCTTGTGCAATTCTCTAATACTTATATGTACGAGTATACATGTGTACCCAAGTGTTTATGTATAAAATTTTGTGCAAAAAGAGAAAGCAAATCTCTTCTAAACTATAGAAAGTGTGTATTTGCTCTCTATTATACTGAAAGAATTTTGTTATTTAATAGCAATGTTCCATTAGAATATTGCAATAGTTTATAAAATTAATGTCTTTTGAACAATAATTAATTGTTTTTTTCAGTGGATTTTTGATTTACAACAAACACTAAATTATAAATCAGATATTTATTTGTGGTAGGTCTTATAGTCGTTTACAGGTGAAATCTTACTCAAACGTTTGCCTTTTTCAACATTGAATTTTCTGATAAAGGCATTCAAAAGTGAGAGAAATATTATTCGAAAGCAGGGGGGTTACTCTATTGAATAACTCAATGTAAAAATCATACAGATGCGAATGGTTTTTCTTTCGCATCGCAATAGAGAGTAACCCCCCAGAATATGATTCGCAAACATAAAACTATTAAGGTTTTTCTGTACAATCAAATAATGCTAAATTATTGGATATTTTTTTAAATATTTAAGAATTGGGTTTGGCATAAGCAAAAAAAAATTATTAATTTTTTTAAACTCATCTGAGAGAACCCTTTGAACCATTAATATAAAAAATTTATTTTTTATAATATTTCAGGTGTAAAATTTTTACTTTTAAAAAATTTAAAATTTTTACACATTTCACTTCATACCATTTTTTTTATTTTTATTTTTGTAGAAAAATCAAACGACTTTATTATTTTCTTTTCCAAATAGTATTACGTAACTTGTTTGTGCATTTTTCTCTTTCAATTTCTTTACCTAAGCTGACAACCTTGTTTTGGTTTTAAGAAGATAAAACAAAACAAAAGTTAAATCTGAAAATATGGAACATCATTTTACTTTAGCTTTAGCTTCAGCTTTGAGTTTTCTTATCTTTTTTCAGTCCAGAAGTTATTTTTTACTCGTATTCTGTTTATTTAGTCTGTTTGTTTATATGAAAGAAAAGGAATTTAAAAGAGGCCATCTACTTCTTTGACTTAATCCGTTAGGCAATACTTGACCGAAGTTGCCAATATGTTGGATTTGATATGTGAATTGCATTTAAAACTACACAACTACTAACAGGAACAACAATGAAAAAATACTTGATTTTTTATATGTGGAAAATGTTAGATGAAAAAAAATGTAATAGGCTAATAAATAACAGAAATAAATTCTTTAAATTGAATTGTGTAGTAAATTCATGTTGGCTAAAAATAGAAGAGGGTACACATGTTTTATTTAAAGACGATACAAGCATGTTATTTCAATGATTATAATTTTTATTTATAAATTATATTTCTGTTTTTGTAACATGAATAAACAAGTTTCATGATATATAATATATAAAAACAATTTTTGGCATATAGCCCTTGTGACTACACCTTATTTTGTTTTATTTCGTCAATAGTGCATCAAATTTTAGCTTCTAAATAACTAATTGTTGCTAGTTTATCAGCATAGACGTATTATCACAAAAATGTGTTGAAGGGTATCATATTACAGCTGGTTCATTTCCGAGGTTCTTGAAAGAAGAATTCATTATTTTTCAACCAATGACAACAATGATTTATAATTTTAATGTCAACATGTCATTGATTTAATGAAACATTTCACTTAAGGAAGAAATACTTTATTGAATTGATGAAAAATGATTGAAAAATAATGAAATTTTAAATTGGATTAATAAAAAAAATTGTTTCAGTGTACGGTTAGCTAAACAAAGAGATGGTTTCAGATGATGTTATGATATGAAAAATAAAACACTCACGATAAATCGATAAATTCCTCTCTAGCGGTGACAGTTGCTTTTGTACGCACTCAATTTGTACAGGCTTGCTTTGCATGAATACCATCAAAAGTGTGTGTGTGTGTGTGTTTTTTTAAGGTCGTCAAAGGATCTTTTGTAAAGCCAAATATCCAGGGTAGGAATGTAACTTTTGATCTTCATATTGTGAGGCTAGTACACTATTCACTAATCTACGATGACACCAAAAGAATGAATGTGGTTTTCAATCAATCTATAGCTCTGCAAATTACCTGTTCAATTGCATGATTAAGTAAGCCTTAAACTTGCCAAAGTGCTTTATGTGCTTGGCGATTTCAAAGATTTATAAGCTTTACATGACGCAAGTCTTTGTATGATAATTTGACCAAGAAAAACTCACACACACTTTTCAATTATCGCTAACTCCTAAAAAAACAGCGCTCAAATTATAACGAGTTGTTTTCTTAACCGGTGAGCTGCTAACTAACTGGTGGAAATAGTTTCTAAAATATATTTTTGACAAAATTCTTTAAGTTTTTTTAACACATCAAAATATAGTTTCTAAAAATTTTTTAACAATTTTTAAAAAAAAAGACGACATAAGGAAGTCAAGCTCAAAAACAACGATGAGTAGTTTAGGGGAATTTATGAATTAACAGTTACATTAGACTAAAATCAATAATGATTTTTCTGCATAAACTTTAACTTGTCGAGCGCTATCAATTTTTCAGCACATAGAAAACGCACTTGATCTGTCTTTCGTTTTCTTTGTGCAGTCCATTCAGCTTAATATAACCTAACATGATTTAGCATCATAATTATTGAAAAATAACAAACTTTAAACCCTGTCGCAAGAAGTCACGACACACAGTTTTTCTTACTTAATTTTAAAAATTAAACGCTTTCATCAAAAATTCTTTTTTTATATTTATTTTTAAATTTCAGCTAACGAAAATCAATTTTACTAATGCCACAGTTTTATACTCATGCAGTGCATTAAAAACTTAACTGAAAACACAAAAATTGAATTCAAAATCTACAAAAGTTTTTTATTTTTATTTTTAAGAAACAAAACCAAGAGTATAAAGAAGTATTGGTAATGCATAGGGAGTATATTATTAGTTTATTGCTTTTTTAATACTTTGCTAAGTTCTAATGCACTTTTAAATATAAATAAAAAATATTGCAAATCTTATGAAGCTGAAAAGTAAATTTTTTTCGCATTAAAACTATTTTCAGATTAAAGTTGTTATTAATAACTTTTAGCTGAAATGTAATAAATTTGAGGTGCTCATTAGCAGAATTTTAAACATTATAAACCAAATTTTTAGGCCTTTAAGGAAATATAAAATTAGTTCTTTGTTAATTCTTTATATTAAGCTGAATATTTTTATTAACGTTCTCAGAATGTAATCAAGAAGCAAATCCACAACAGTCAGGCCAATATGTAAATCACTAGTTTCAGAATTGCTCCAACAATTTTTGAAAAAATTTAATTTGTTTTTTATCACTAAAATTGCTAAACATTTTGAAAAAAAATTTTGTTTGGCCTGAAGCCAAATTACGTTATGTGATATCGAGCGAAATTTCTATTTAAATTGTATTTAAATTTCGATCTGTAATCCAGTGCCACAATTTGGCCATTGTTTTACTTAAATAATACCGAATAAATAAAATAACTTGATATCCCCATTTTTAACAGTTAAGCTGTTAGTTTTGAAAGTGGTATAAGTCCACTTAAAAAAATTAGTTAGCAGTAGTCTTAGTAAGATATAGACACCATCTTACTAAAATTCTTGCTAATATTTTTTTTTTAAAAAGTGGACTTATACCACTTTCACAAAAAAAAAGAGCTCAATTGCTTTCGAGTTTTGTCTTTTATTTCTGTGAAAAATTCTACTATTCATTTGCAACTTTTCTTTATATTTATATTATTACCATGTTGCTGTGTCAATAGTGAAGTGAAGCTTAAATCTTTGCTCATAATCTTAAGTATGTTTTCTAAATACATATTTGTTCACTTTGCTCAAAATAATTTGATACAAATCCCAAACAAACATACGCACTTCAGCATAAACAGAATTTAATATCTGAGAGTTTGATAAAATCTACTCACACCAAAATATTTAGAAATAAAAAGCCTTAAGAAAAGTAACGAGATGTATTACAAAGTATAAACAAATTTATGTTTGTGGAAAATATTTTTTTTTACTTCGTGTTATATTTTGTTGTCTCTGTACAAACAATTTTGATTAAGTAAATGTCAGACAATTTATGGTAAGAAACAGTCATGGTAAATGAAAATTAAATTAAATTAACATTTTTACCAACAAAATAGTACCTTTTAGAAATGGAAAATCTGATTTTTTATCCAATATAAATATCTATCATAATAGGAGAACAAATACCAATTTGACATTAATATCAGGGAGGACCTTGATGGGCTTACATCATGATGAATAATTGTTTTAGTTACTTTTTATCATTAAAAATTTTAAAAATAACAGTTTTTTAGACAAGAGCAATAAATTTATTTTATTAAAATAATTATTTGCTGCTTTTTTTAATTAACATACCGTTTAACTTGCTATTTCTATTATAACTCTACGGTAACCGTAATGAATGGAATCTATATTTCATGATTTTCTATCATAATACGAATTTGAAATTCAGCATGATAGAAATTAATCACATATACTCGTATATATATCGAGTTTAGTCATTAACTTATGGACTGTTCAGCGATGTCATAAAAAAACAAAACACATATATATTAAAAACAAAAACAAGTTTTTTTTACTTTTAATACAAATATGCTTGCTTTCGTTCGCTTTGTTTTTCTTGTGACATCGATGAAAAAGATATTAGTGTTATTTTATGACTGATGCAAAATTTTTGTTCGTGTGTTAACAAAAACAGATAAGAAAAAAATCAAATTGAATTAAAACCGGATTTATAATATAAATCTGAAACCATCTAATCAAAAAGTTTAAAACACAAAAACAATAGTTACATTATTATTATTTTCATTTATTATATGTATATTACGAAGGCTGCTTGATAACTCCCAGACTTTTTAATTAAAAAGTTGTGTAAGCAAATAATAATTTCAACATTATCTGCTTTTAGATCAAATGTAATAGCTGTCCAGAGTCGTAAAAACTAGTCGGGATTGCGGTTGACATTGCCAAACACTCGTTTGAAGTGGTCACATGGCTGTACTTTTGGTCGAGTGTGAACATCTCGATTTTTTATGTGAAATTTTCAAGTAAACTGTGATTGAAGTGCTCAGTTCAGATGCCTACAGTCTCAACCACCTCACGTATTTTCATTCTACAATGGTGCAATATTATTCCAAGAAATTTATCGACGATTTCTGGTGTGATGACCTCTTTTAGGCGACCTGAAAGTACGGCGTCACTTGTGTTGGTACGACCAAAAAGGAACTCAGTAAACCATTTCTTATCCATTGAAATTGATTATGCAGAGTTTCCATAATAGTTATTCAGTCTTTTTTTTAATTTTAGTGATGGTTTTTTAAGCAAAAAATAACTGATTGTAAACGAACTTATTTTTTTTTCATTTTTGTTAAAATTCATAAGGTTGTTTGCTTTTAACAACTCCCAAACAAAGTAAATGATGGTGGCTAACGCCAGCAGTGTTGCATTTAAAGTTATTGCTTTGAAAATTCAAAAAATCACAAATTTATCAAATAGTGCGTGTACATGGTCAAATGTGCAACTGAATTAGTTCAAGCTTCCTCGTGATTATTGTGACATATTTTACCTAAGTTTTCTGGGTTTAAAATTCTATTGCCTAACTAGCTTATTCTGTGTCCTTCTCTACAGAACGCTGAGGTTCAGAATAACATCTATCTTAGCACGTTCGTTGTTATTGAACCATTTTTTACATCAGTATGCTCGCTTGGGCATTCCAGAAACTCTGCAGGTCTTGTTTTTACCTTGCTTAAAATTAATTCAAATTTGCTATTCTATGTATAGCATGAATAGAGTAACTTTACTTACAATCATTAGCTTTACCTATTTTTAAAAACATTAAGGTTCTACCAAATTGATCTGTGGAAGGCTTGATGAAAATAACGCAATAGATATTACAAAGATGCTGCACATATACTTGGCATTATTGTCCTCGTTTTTTGACTTTATCTTTGACAACCGTAGAAATGACATTACCTAACATTGACAACTGATACGATAAAAACATAGAACACATCAGGTTGCAGACTATACGACTTATAAATAAATAGCACTGGTCACATTCCTCATTGTGTAGTCTGCTACAAATAAATATTGCAAATGGCAGCAATATCGTAGGCAGCTATAAAATATTTCACTTTTGTAAACATAAAATTGTATATTCAAAGGTAAAAAATTTAAAAACAAAACAATCCATTTATTTAAAAAATATTTATTTTTAGTCTTTTTATGGAATTTTAATGTTCTTTAAAATGAAATAAAAATAGTTTAAAACACTCATTTATAATTTTTACTACATCTGTTTATTGTGTAACTTGGCTAGAGCGATAACAGTAGTCGTGTAGCCAAGTAACTGTGAAGTCATCAAAATATTCGACAGTTTACAGCCTATAGCCTGATTGCTTTATGTATTTAAAAAAATTTTATTTAATATAAATTTCCTTTTTAATAAAAATTTTTTAAAAAAAGTACCAAAATAATAAAATATATTTTCCATCACAGTTAAGAAAAAAACCAAGTAACTTGAATATAAACACAAATATACACATCAACTTATTTTCATTAATATGTCAACTTCCTACACTGAACGAGTTTTGTAACTAATCTAATGAAAACTTTATTATTTCTGAACTAATGAGACGCTTCTTTAAATAGATTCATAAAAGGATATGCTTTTCTCCACTATTGCCCCAGAGGTCCTAGGTATGGGGAATTCTACAACAATCATGACATTCATAAAGAGTCTAGGATTGTAGTTTTTATTCGCAGTATGATAACAATAAAAATTTTTCTTTTTGATTTTCTTAATTAAGCTAATGAACAATATTATTATTATTATACCCTTCACTGTGAGTAAGAAGGGTATATATAACTTTGTGATTCTGTTTGTAATTTCTACACCCTACATGGGACACTCTATAAAGTGTATATATTCTAGATCCTTATAAGTAGCGGAATCGATTTAGCGATGTCCGTCTGTCCGTTTGTCTATCCGTGTAGTAGTTGAAATCAACTTTCAGAAGAATCTAGACCACATAGAGAAAAGTATAGCATACCAAACGGTCAGTTGTTATTGTTAAACTATTGCTATTGAAATTCAACCAGAGCGGTCCATAAATGTCGGAGCTATGAGTCAAAAACCGAAACTACCTCTATTTTTGACCATTTTTTTGCCTATTTTGTCTAAACAAAGACACGGACGAAAAAACGTGGTATGCAGTTTTGTTTGAAGTATAAGTCATAATATTTGTGCTAAATATGAAAGCAATCGGCCCACAAATGGCCGAGGAATATCAAAAATGCAACCGGCATTTCACATTTTCATTCATTTTTGTTTTGTTTTTGCTTTGCTTTGTTTTTTTTTTTTTTCAAATTTTTTAGCTGTCATGTGCGTAATGCTTTTTACACACAATCACGAAAAATAAAAGAGTGTATGGGCAAAGACTATGGGCACAGACATCTATGAAAGAAAGTGCATTAGATCTTGCTCGATAATTAAATATTTAATTAAATATGTTTTGCTTATAAATTTTTACAAAAATTTGCAAAATTAAAATAAATTTTATTGTTTTTCTATTTAATATCTTTCTTAGAATTTCTTTTTTTATTAATTTAAAAATTTAGTGCCTGCAGACATTTTATTGCTTTTAAAAATGAGGTTCTCAGAAAGGATTGTTTCTTAGAACTCGTTAATTTTAGTCGTATTATAAAAATTTATTTTTTTTATAGATATTTCGCTCCAATAATAAATAAATAAATTTTTATATTTAATACAACCTCAAGCTGAAAAAAGTATGCATTTCAGTCACATAATTTTATGAAGTGAGTGAATATAAATATGGTTAGTTAAATATGTTTTCACGTAATTCCTTATGTTTTTTAGTATTTGTAAATATCTTTTCAGAATTTTTGACATACTAAGATACAAATGTGCATAAATACGTTGATTTCTCTAATAGATTGCAAACGAACCATAGAATATTACGGGTTGGTTCACATATCATTTGAAACAAGAGGTCATCACCAAAATTGTAATTACCCGAGTACTCAGAAAAATCTTTTCATTATTTTTAAAAAATTTATGAAATTCCCTCATACCTCAGTACTCTTCTTCTGAGGGATTTTTGGGCAGGAAAATTACTAAAATTAAAAAGGAATTAAGTCTGTAGGCTCTAAGCTTTCTGGAAGTGTTTTAACATTTTCTGAAAAATACGTAGTTTTTCTTATATGATGCAAAACGGAAACTGCCAAAATCCTTGAGTTCAAGAGTACTGGGGTGTATGGAAATTTCAACAAAATTTTAAAAATTGTCCAAAATAACTCTGAGTATTTTGGCGATAGACTATAAATCTAGACAGTCTCCTCTTTAAAATGGTATATGTCTCATCTCACAATATTTAATGGTTCGTCGGCAAGTTTCTAAAATCATTTAGAGCAACAGCACTGGGGTATATGGAAATTAAAAAATAGTCCAAAGTAACTTCCGAACGAACCATAGAAGATTACGAGATAAGATGTATATCATTTTAAAAGAGAGGTCGTCTAGATTTGTAATCTATCTTCTAAGTACTCAGAAAAAACTTTACATTATTTTTAAAAAATTTTTAATTTCCATCCTACCCCAGTACTCATACTCTGAGGAATTTTTATCATTCCTCATTTTGGCAACAGAAACTTACTGAAACCAAACTGAAATGAAATTTGTAAGTTCTACGCTTTCTGGAAATGTTTTAACATTTACTTGGAATTTCGTAATTTCGTTGACTCTATGATGCAAAACGGAAATTGCCTAAACCCTTCAGAGCAACAGCACTGGAGTATATGAAAATTTAAAAAAATAAAAAAAAATTTTAAAATATCCAAAGTAATATATGAATATTTGATTGGTTGGTTACAAATATAGATGATCTCCGCTAAACTATTGCTTGAAACATTTAATATTTAATGACTTAAGACGTATTTGATAAATAAGCCATTAATACTGAAAATACTTACAAATACTAAAAAACTTCGGGTTTTACGTTAAAACATATTTAACGCGGCATATTTATCTTCACTCATTTAAGTTTTTCTATGGTTTTGCTATTAATGAAGAATGTAGAAAGTAAAAATATTAATATTTCGTTAACACAGTAAAGGGTATATAAGACTCGGCACTGCCGAATTTAACTTGTTTTTAATTTGATCCGATTTATATTTCATTAAAATTGTATGAGTTTACTTTAGCTAACATTTTAAACATTTTAGGACTTATATATTCATTAAATTAATGAAATAATTTCATTCATCATGTAACAAAAAATTTTATTAAAATATTGAATATAATTTACTGGATTTGTGTAACAAAACTCTTTCAGTGTATTGTGAAGAAAACAATGATGGGTGTAATGATTTTTCACACAAAAGATGCTAACAAATATAATAAAAAACACAACTTTGACTTTTAAAAATGTTTAGAGATAATTGGTGGCACATGTTGAAATTTCGTGTTATATTTATGAACTTTTGTTAATGCTAATTTTAATAAAGTATCTATTAAATTAATTAGGTGAGGGGCTAATTTGTAGAGAATGAAAAGTAGAATTAACATTTTTGTTGGTGGTTGTTTTATATACCAGCTGTAGCAAAGAAAAAGAACAAATGTTGTTGTGATAAAACGCACAATACCACCAGACAGAATGTGGTATGTATTTAACAATATGAAAAATTTGACATTAAAAATTATAAAGATACTGAATGCTACAATAGTTCTTACATAAATGCTCTTGTAGTTAATTTTTGAAGCTCTTAGTACTTTTTTCATGTAGCATCTTAGTAAAAGTAATTAATTAATTTTTTTTTTGTTTAACATAAATAATTGCATGTCTAAGGCAAACATAATACATAAATTGCATTTTCAGTTAAACTAAGCGCCATATGTTGCTTAACTTAACATGCTTAAGTTATCAGCTTATTATGTTCATTTTTTTTTGCAGCATCATTGTTCGCCTCTGGATTATATACGCTTATTTTGTTGGCTTAAAGTCAACAAATGCCAATACCACTATTGTGGTATACAAGAAAAAGAGCCACACATACTAATGTTGTCATATTATCATAATAAGAAGATTAAACCAACACATAAAAAAACACTAAGTTTAAATATTAAAATCGAGTAAAAAATTAAAAGTGAATCATTTGCAATAAATTTAGTTCAGAATTTATTTTTTAATGTTAAAGTTAAAAATGCCTTTAAAGCAATTTTTTAACTCCTTTTTTATTTGCATATTAAAAAACAGATTATGAAAACCGAATGATTTGCATTTTTATTTAAAGTGATTACAACAGATAAGTATGTTAGTAATAATAATGAAAATTTACCACTCACAATTTGAGTGAAAACTTAAGCTAAAAAAGTTAGTAAATAATTTCTCATGGCCAATTTTATGTTTATGAACTGTTAAGCTGTTGGCTATAGCTATAAATCTTAAAAAAAAATTTTTTTACAGCAGCAAAGCAAAGTAAATTTCAAATAAATATATTTAGTATAATTTCCCTCTTCTTTTACTTAGTTTGAAAGTACATTAAGTTGACTTTGCAAATTATCTATGGCAAAAAAATGTTTTATTTTTACATTTTAGATGTAAACGTCAAACATAATCTAAAGTAGAACTTCTTATAAGCAAAGTTAATAAAAACAAGTTGTATTAGGATGTTCAAGTTTTTGCGAATTTAAAATATTGTAGCAAAATTTTAAAGTTGTAGCAAAATTGATATATAAAAATAACTATAGCATTTATAAATACTGATGATTTTTAAAATTACAACATAAACGAATATTTAAAGTCCATATCCTATATTTTTTATGTTGCTTGTTAAAATCTAAAAACGAATAGTTTTCTACAAAATATTATTCGAAAAATTTTCGGTTGCTAAAAACTTAAATACCTATTCCCTGTCTAATATATCTTACAATTTCTTTTATAATGAAAATTTCTAATATGGTTTTTTAAAGTTTTTGGTTGCTTCCAGTACTCAAAGCTTGTGTCTTGAGTTTTTTGTGTTAAGTTTTTTACACATGAACAAGTTTTAAAGTTCGTTTCTTTTTCTTAATATAGTTCATGTCTCAAGTTTTTCGATTATCGACGATTGGTGGCTTTAATTTTTTTTTCATGAATGAGTTTTTTAGTTCGTGTCTTAAATCTTTAACTTTTTTTAAGTAAAGTTTGTGTCTAAAGCTGTGGTCACATTACAGAAATATTTGTAAAAAAAAAATTGGCTTAGAGTAATTTAATCTTTTACTAAGACTCAACATATTTGCATTACCGTATTACTTGAATTGATTTTATGTAATACAAGTCATGTTAGATTATTATAATATTTGCCAAAAAGTAGTGATTACACTTATTTCCACAAATATATATGTAATGTGACCCTAGCTTAAGACAGACGTTTTGCTATTAAAGATAATGTTACTCCATGACAAACTATTTTTATTTGGAGCATTGGCAAATTGAAATAAAAATCAATCGATATATATTGGCTGATTAATTAAAAAGTTATTGCTAAACTGCTTTATGGATTGTAAATCACAATAGTGTTAGTGCTAATTTATTAACTATGTAGTTTAAATGTTAAGAGTTGTAACTAACATTTTTAATTTACAACTGAGCTTTAATTAAAACCAAAACTCATTATAAAGTATATTCCTTTTCTGGATAAAGTCATTCATATTTTTAACAACAAACGTAATGATTGACTAAAAAATATTACTCATTTTGTTTTAATTAAATAGTCCAATCAAATTTAATAAAGATATAATTAATAATTTTAACACCTCTGAAAGCACACTAATTAAAAGTAGCACTGTTACATACAACCGTTTATTTTACAAATTTATTGATTTGGTTATATGTACGAGTATTTACAGAAGCTCTTTAGATTTCAGGGTTTTGCCATTAACAGCATGACATAATTACATTTAGTAATTTTACAGTCATTACTGAATTTTGCTCTTTTGCAAAAGTAAAATCAATTTCATTAGCTTTACACAGGGACCTGAGTTATAAACAAAACCACTATTACGTTCATCTTATTGCTTTCGATGTCATATATAATAATTGTTGAGAAAAAAAAAAAAACGGATGCCGATGACTGCTTCATATTATGTTGCATTCAATTAAAATGAAATTCGTTAAATATTTTGTTAATGTAATTTGGTGTTACAACGATAAATGCATACAGAAAAAAAAGATAACTGTAAGCGAAATATTAAAATTAATAAACAAAATTTAATTTTTTCATACATTTAAAAAATAAAATGTTTAAAGAAGCTACATCAACTTTACTATGTTAATGTTTAAAATAATTTGAAGGTTTTATTTTACGTACAAGTATTGAAGACCATATGGAAAAGACTACAGTTGGAAAATGAATACAGTTTTTAATAGAGTTTCTTTGGGGTATGAGCTTAACACAAAATTAATTAAAAAATGTATTAATATACTAATTAACAACTGATTTTCTTCGTTACTTATTTTTTCACTTGAAATATTTTTAAACCTTAAACTTAATAAAATATCTTTTCATCTAGATATTTTATCTAATAAAAATGCAAATATTATATTTCTTCACTTAAAATTTTGGTTTATTTAATAAAAGATATAGAAGTATTTTAACACAAAAAACTTTTACTATCGCACAGTGGCTGATTTTCCGAAAACCTCTTACAAAATCTTGAGATATGTATATGTATAACTTGCTGATCAAGAATCAAAAACCCGTTCTTAAATCGGATGAAAATTAAAAGTTTTTTTTACCGTTTAAAGACTGTATAAAAAAATTCAATTTTCGACAAAAACTTAAAACTTCAAAAAAAATGTTCGGTGAAGTTTACAAACGATTGCTACTTTTTGATTTTACTAACCTGATTAAAAAAATTTTTAACTTTTTTTTACGTTAGTGGGGTGGTTTGGTTTTGGAAATTAACTAAAAAAGTTACCCTTAGGTACGGGAAATATTACATACACACTTTTATTGTAACCAATATTAAAAATCAAATTGATAAACTTAATCCTTCTGTTTTTTAAATAAATAATGGACAATTTGTTACTGTCAGCTATGAATTCTACTTTACAATTATTGATTGTAACGTTTTAAATGAAATTACGAATACCTGGTCAATTTTAAAATATGTGGTATCATACTTATCTTTCAACACCTTTTTAATTTTTAAAATATCTTCATTAGTTCAAAAGTTATGATTTTTGCAAAAGAAAAAAAATTAAAACGAGCCACTGTGTATCGTAAGAGCAATAACTTCATAAAAACATTTGTATTGTCCTTATTTTGCGTTAGAACATGCTTAGGGGAGAATTATAAAATCTACAAAAAGAAAAGTATTCAATAAAAATTCTTATATTATCGCAAGTGTATTCAACATACTCGTATATGACGGAGTATGTATGTGTGTGTATTTTTTATTTATATATTTTTTTATTTTTGACATAATAGTTCATATAAAAAATACAATGTTTCTTAGTTATTATTATTATTTAAAGCACGTTTGCATCATGAAAATGAAAAATTGAAAGCTTAAATGAATTGTTAAAAGTTCATACAGAACTTTAAAAGTAAACGACACAGTGGGGAATTTTAAAAGCAAAATTTTAATATATAAATGGAAAGAACGAAAAAAGAGAGAAAAAAGGAGTAGAAGAATAATTAATCCATTATTTTATAAACTTCAATTGAAATTAAAATTTTTTCCTGTACTTCCAATTAAATCATTTAATAATTTTCAGTGAACACTATGGATTCGTAAGTTGGAGATTTTCCCACATCTCAAAAAGCGTTTGAACTACATAAAATGAAGTCGATATTAAAATATTACATATAAAAAACGAAAGCAAAAACTAAAACAAGTCCTTCATTTTCCACTATCTTTTGACTTATACAAAGCCGTTGGACAACAGAAACTTGTAAAGCGAACAAACAAGCAAAAAAAAATATATTCTATTTACAAATAAGTTCATTGAATATTTATTTTAAATAATTTTTAATATCAAGTTAAGATATACACTTTAAATATTTTTCTTTATTTAAATTAATAATTAAAAAAATATTTTTAAGCTGTAGGTAATTTCTTGCACATATTTAAAAAAACTAAAATTATTTTAAATAAATATATTTATAAAGTTTATTTTTAATAATAAATTAATATTTTTTAAAACAGATTTTTAACAGAGCAACAACAAAAGATTAAAAATAAATGTTTAATTATTTATTTATAATTTAAAAAAAAAATTAACTTTGAAATTATTTATTTTCTTTCTTTTATTAAAATTATTGAAAAAGAATTCACACTGTGCAACACTGGTAAGTGCTTTTGCCTTGCTTTCATTACATTGTATAACCAAACTTACGTGCATACTGTAACCAACCGTCATTGCAATGACAACGGATTGCAATAAAAAAACACCATGGGAAATCCTTAAGCCTTTTCAAGTAAACATAAACAAAGAAATTTTCAAAATATGTTAATACACATTGTGGAAAACAGATGAAAAAGTTATTAAAGGTGTTTGACATATTATGAAGATGAAAGAATTGTAAGTTAAAATAATAAATTAAATAAAATAAAAAGTCAACTTGTGATAATAAGGGATAAAAGATAAGTGAAACATATGAGAAAGTATTTTTCCACTCTTGATTTTTTTTTAGTTTGAAAGTGTTACTTATTTTAAACCTAAAATATATATTGAGCTGAAAATGGGTTTCGTCAGTGAAGATTATTTTGTTAAAAAATTCTCATTTAGTAGGGAGGTCACTTAACCGACATAATTTTTCATATTTAACTGAAACCTATTTTTAATAATCTGAAATAAAGAATTATTTATAATATCTGAAAAAGAATTTTTTTTATTAAAATTAAAATGATACCTCAAATTGTATATGGCCTGAAATAAAATATATGAACTTTAAATTCAAGTTATAGTTTTGTTAGGCTATCATTACAGAATCCATAAAACATTTGCAGTTCTAACAGTTATATGATGTTAAATATATATATATATATATAGTCCTAGAAAATTGGTTTGACAGCTGAGAAAACAGATGCTGCAGTCACTTGCTTACGTTTAAATATCTACAGGAGAGTTATAAATCTGTAGTAAATAATATAAATTTACGGTCATTATTACACATAAACGGTAGCCAAAGTGAGAATTTTTTAAGGCAAAAAACTAGTTTTTGACTAAGTTTTATAACTAAAAGGAAGTTATATGTTAAGAACGGGTTATGCAACACTTAGCTTAGTCGTGTGTTTTAATTTAAAGCATAACAAAAACTACTAACTAGTAAAAATGGTAATTAATTTTGATTCATTGTATTACATTTTAGTAAGCCGTTACATTCAAAAAAAAACTTTAACCGAAATATTTGTTATCACAAATTTAATTTTTTTTATTATATATAAATATAAATTATTTTTTTAATTTTTAAAAAGTAAGTAACATTGTTGTTTGGTACAAGTAAACACAACTCTGGGCATGAGTGTGTGTTAAAATGTATATATTAACTGGCTAACTTGCCAAACTCAAATTGCTTTTGTTTAATAAATTAATAGTTATTACAATTTCATATAAAATGCAATTTGACTGTTTTAATTTTTTTCACACCTAAATTTTTTCAAAAATACTAAAATATTTTCTCTCAACCAATATAAACCCATTATTTAAAAATTATTTTTTTAGGCAGTTGTTTGTGAAATCCTTTACAATTTATGCGCAAAAAAGTAAATTTATTTTATAAAAAAAAAACACAAACAAACAAACACTTTAAAGAGCAAGCTATATTGACTAATATAAATAAGTGTACGCACACACAATGTGCAAATCGTTTTGTGTTTGGTTGGGTGTTATTACGCATGATATCATTTTAACCTCTTTTATTATTTTTTGTTTTTAGTTAAATATTCAACTTTTGTTAAAATTTAGTACGTGCTCATATCATACAATGCTGTTTGCTTTTTTACTTTTTTTTTGTATATATAAACAGCAGGATAACAACACATTATTGAACAAAAAAGACTGTTTCATACACATGCATAGTACTCTCTTTGTTTAAATAGTTCAAATTCATAACAGCAGTAGCATACATTCAATGAGCTTAAAAATAAAGGCTTACAGATGAAAAATTTATCACAATAACACAGCTTAAGTATAGATAACAAACATTATTTTTCTTTTCTTTTTGTTGACTTTTTTTTTTTTTTTTTTGTTAAAGTCACTTTTGGATTTTTTTTTTTAAATTATTATATCTGCCACTTGCTTATGTATTCACATATAAACATGCGTACATAAGTATTTCAAGATCAATCACGCTTTTTAAAGTATAAAACTAAAAACAATTTTCAGTTTTGAAATAATTTTTGCAGAAAATTACTCTTGGTGGCAGCAACAATTTGAAAACTATAGAATTTTGATATTCAAACTGCAGGCCTCACATACATACACTTCGGTTCAATTATTTAAAGGCACTAAAAATTATATACTCAGCAGTTTGTATCTTTTGCAATTTTTAACCAATTGCAGAATTTTAAAATGGAAATGAAAGCTAGACACCTTGAAATATAATAAAAAAATTATGACAATAGTGCTTTCTTTACTAAAAAACTTTTTTTAAGCAATTTATCAAAAAAAAAAAATCCAAAAATGTTGTTCTTTAAATGGCAGCCATTTCTTATTTCACACTTAATATAAGTAATTTTGTTTATGGATGTAAACAATCTATAAGAATCATTATTATTGTCCAGTAGGCAACTCCAACAGGTCAGGTTGAAAAAAAAATTACCATCAATTAAATGTTTAGCAAAAAGTGGATAATTTATTGCAACATAGATAAAGTTAAGTAGCTAAGCTGATTTAAAATATATTAAAGCATTATCATAATTCTGTAACAATATCGAAAAAGCACTTATGTTTTATTAAGCAATTTTATAGGAATGCATTGAAAGAAAAACCTACGTTAGTACAATGATTTCTTACGTTGCAGTTACGATTTTGTCATCGATTTTAATCTAACGTATATCTTCATTCCTGTTAAGAAAAATGTTTAATTTAAAATATAAATGTCATTAATAGAATTAAACTTTTTCGTAGCCAAAATGTTAAGCAGCGTTGATACAATGAAAAGATTTTATTTATGTAACGAAATTTTATTGTTCACTGAATGAAATTGTTACAAAACATATGATAAAGTTTCATATATATAACGTAATGATACATCTCCTTTATGAATATTTTCATTGCTTTTTTCATAAAATTTTAGAAGCTGAAAATATATTTTTACAAAAAATGTTGTCTTTGATACCTTTTTAATTGTAAATTATATCGCCCCATCATTCCTGAACTACAATAACAAAGTTATTGAAAGTTAATTGCGATTATAAGTCGCTTTTTATCTAAATCAGCTTAAGCGGTTTTTCCTTATTAGCACAGAATTACTAAAAAGAATATTTACTTTATTTAATTTAAATAATACTTTAAAAATGTATAAATCAATATGCTTATAAATACTTTCTATTCTAGTCGGAAAAAAATTAAAATTTTTATTTCTTGTTTTTAATTGCATACTCAAATAATTAAACTCGTATGTTTTCCCATATGACTCAAATCCTTGCAACTAGTTAACAAAGTTTTGCTTTTTTTTTTTTTTTAATTCTATTATATTTACCCAGAGAGAGAAATCTGGTATTCGATAAAATTTTGTAAAGTAAATTTTAAAGTTTGCAGTTTGTGTGTACAAGTAAAAAAATAAATATTTGCATATAAAATAAAATCTTGTGTTGTTTAAAGTTTTCTTAATTGTTTGTTTGTTCTCTTACAAAATCAAATAAATTAACAAAGTTTTACTCATGTCACAGGCACTGATGCACAATAATTCATTTTTATATTGACAATATGTTACAGCTTTACATAATACAAAAAAAAAAAAAAAAAATAAACACAAAAAAAGTGAAAAAAAGGAAAGATTTCATATAAAAATTTCTTTAAAGTTAAGTGAATAATATTAAATTTTGAATTAAATTTTATACAAAATACTTGACGTTAAAAATTTTTTTTCCCACTTTATGGTAAAAATTTCCTGCATTCATAACCTAAAAGTTGAACAACTTGTTCGTTGAAATCCTGCATTTTACTCGTACGGTATTATTAAAGAATAATAAATTTTATTAAAATTTGCCAGTGGAAATTTATTTAACTATAGGGTGGTTCAAATAGAAGTGGCGCAAAAATAACCTTCTGATGTTTTTTGGCTGTAATTTAAAAAAAAATTAAAAACTTTGATTCTTCTTGTGGATTATTTTTATTTGGTCTTTTAATTTTTTTACATCAAGTCGAGAATATGATGTCATGTAAATAGCCGCCGCCACAGTTGATTATGACATTAGGGGCCAATCGCAAAATTTATAGTATTTTCTGATAGGAGGATTACTTTTGCGCCAAATTAACGTCAACTTTTCTGGTCAAAATAATTTGATATTTCTTTGTTTCAGCGTTTGAAAAATTCAACCATATAGAGGTACACAATTGAGCAGTGTTAGAATTAAAATGCATTTGGTACACTTCGTGGTAGAAAAAAAGCGTGTACAGTTGGGCGAATTGAAGTAAAATAGTTTTTTTGTAATTAGATGTTATATAAATTTAGAAAATTTGAGATTTTGTTAACAAAAGTAAGTTATTTTATTATGTTACAGTATTAATTTAAATAAAATTTTATGATTTTCTACTGTATTTTGCTTCAGGTACATCTCGTTGTAATGTCCAACAGTAATCCGCTAGCATACATGGACTCCACTTGCCCTGGTATCGTTTTTCCATGGTAGAAATGTCTTGGTGGAATCTTTCACCATGTTCATGGAAAAACGATCGGTCTTTTAGCAGATGCCAGGTCAGGATATGTTATTTTATTTTTTGTTTTAATTGTGATACCTCATCCAGTAAGAAGACCCACACAGCAGACGTGTGGAACCCACGCTTTGTCTTGCTGTCCGACGGCAAAGCCAAAATACTGTTCATATAGCTTAGTCACTAATGGTGTCAAATTCCTTCGCTGAGTTTTAAAAGTAATGTTACCACAAATATAACAAAACCTGTCAGGATCATTTTTGCACTTTCTTGACATTATTTAACAGTCGCTTAACTCAATAAATAGAAAAAAACACTATACTATTCACATAAATAAAATCTCTGAATGCAAAAGTGAAACAAAAATGGTTAATTTTAAATTTTACGGATAGTAGCTGTAACACGAAAACTAGAACTGATGGAATCAAAATAAATACGGTGATAAAATGAGGTTATTTAGGTAATTCCAAATTGGTAAGTAAATTTCTTGTTACAAAATTTTGTTGACCAGTGTAGTCAACAATAAAATGAAAGAATTTCTGATTCAGGAAAATTTTTAATTGTCAGCTTTGTGGTTAAATAAAAGCCTAAATTTTTTGTGGTGCTTATTTTATCGAAAAATATTTAATGAAAAAATATATTGTCATTTTTGGTTGTTGTACATGGTAGTTTGTAGTCTTTTTATTTGTTATAGTCAATATTCATATTAGTGGTGAATTTTTAACTACTAAAATAAACCCAAAATTACTGAATCAGACATTCGTTAGTGGAAACAAAAAATATGTAGGTTAAAATAGCACCATATTGAACCTTTAAAAGTTACTGAATCGCACTACTGATCATTCTTATGATCACGATAAACATGTTATTTTTAACCACATCATGTCATAGATATGGTTGAATTTATCCATAAATTTATTTATAGTAAACATTTTATGTTTGCCATAAACAAAATATGTTTAATTAAATAAAAAAAATATGGTAGAAAATAAATCGTTTTCTATTTTGTCCCTTACGCAACCATATAAATAACGTGAGTATAAAACAAAAACTTAATCGTTCAAACTCAACTGAGCTTTGTGATTGAGTGACGAGTTAATGCTTCTTAACTAAATATAACCAAGTTCGAATCCTGGCGAATCAAATAAAATTAAAAAAAAATTCAAGCCCGCCGTATAACGTAGAATAAGGAGCGGGAACAAGTCACCTGGCCACTGCGGCCAAAATAGACTTAATATGTAGTATAACGTAATAAATAAATATAAATTAATAAAACCGAGAAAAAGTAAATAGAATAAAAAAAAATTATTTATAAAAAAAAAATTTATGAAAAATTTGTGTACAAAATTAGAAAAAAGGTTTATAAAAATTATAAAAATTTTCTTTTTGGCTGTGATCAGGGCTTGGATTTAAAAATATGTGTGGTTAGATGCAATCATATATGTAATCATACTATGCTTCCACCAGCATATGGTTATTTCAATAATAATTTTTCTTTACGTACACTATCATGCGATTTGACATCGTTGGTCTTTTTTCTTTGCAGATATTTAAAAGAAAAATTGTACATCAATAAGCCAAGAACAGTTCAAGAACTAAAGGATGAGATAATTCGGCACAGTAACTACATTAAACATCAATTGGGTTTCAGAGTCGACCATCGGATAGAGATATGCCACCGAACCCGTGGTGAGCATTTGGACTATATATTATTTCACAAATAATTTTCACAAATACTTGTACAGGGTGGGCCAAAAGAAACCAAGGGGTGTAAAAGTTTAATAACTTTTTTGTTTATTAATTTTTTTATATTTTTTCTTTCAGATTATATAGACAACACTTGGAGAATTTATAATGGAGAGGTTCACAACTGAACAGAGAACCAGAACAATAGAGTTTTATTATTTAAAACAGAGATCAACTTTATTGAAAATTTGATTATGAGTGATGAAGCTCATTTTCATTTGAATGGCTTTGTTAACAAGCAGAACTGTAGGTTCTGGGGTTCTCAAAATCCAAGAGCCATTCATCAACGCCAATTGCACCCCATCAGGTGTACAGTATGGTGTGGGATCACATCTGAAAATGTCATTGGGCCCTACTTCTTCGAGAATGAAGATGGAAGTGCTGTAACCGTAAATGGAGAGCGGTATCGTTTTATGATAGAAAATTTTTTACGTCCTGCTCTTGAAAACAGACCTGGTATGTGGTTTCAGCAGGACGAAGCCACTGCCCATACTGCCCGAGACACAATGGCACTTTTAAGTCAAATTTTTGGAGAGCGAATAATTTCTCGAAATTCGGAAATTATTTGGCCAGCACGATCGCCAGATTTGACAGCACCCGCCTATTTTCTTTGGGGTTTTTTGAAGGAGCGATTGTATGTGAACAAGCCAGAGACAATCCTTGAACTCAAGGCAAACATTGTTGCAGAAATTCGAACGCTACAGCCACAAGTTTTGAAAGATGTTATGGAAAATGCTCTAAAAAGAGCCCATCAGTGCGAAGCTGAAAACGGTGGTCATTTAAGAGACATCATTTTTCATACTTAGTGTAAAAAAATTTCCATTTTGTATATTATATAATCTGAAAGAAAAAATAAAAAAAAGTTAATAAACAAAAAAGTTATTAAACTTTTACACCAGTTGGTTTCTTTTGGCCCACCCTGTATCATAATAAAAATATTAAAATAATTCTCTGAAAACTTTTTGTTTTATTTACAATTCACATTGTGCTTTTTGGTTGGACCACCCCATAAAATAACTTTTTTTTTCATAATTAAGGAACATTAGAAAATAGTACTTCATGTTTGAATATGTCAAACAACTAAATCAGGTTTCTTTCATTTACAATGATGACAAAGTCTTGATACGTAAAATAAAAAAAAACGTGATTGGTATTATTTTATTGATAAATATTATTATTAATATACTAATATTTTTATGGGCCATAATTGCAACAGTATTGATTGGCATAAAATACTTTTTTTTGTTAAATATTTTATAATATACAGTTTTGGAGCTTAATTTATTAAGAAATACTGATAAAGAATACTCTGAGCCCAAAACACTGCATTCAATATCGAAAAAATTTTACCGAAATTTTAATATTATTTCATGCAAAAAAACAAAATTTTCATCGATTTTATTACATATTGAATGTGATATCTAAATCATGCTTTTTAAAAACTTATATTATTTATTTTGATGTAAAAAACTATGTTCCGTTTTGCTTTATAAAAAATTTTTCTAGCGAAATTCAAAGCAAAGATTATGTGGAGGTAGTTTGTGGTGGCCGTTTTGTTATACATCACCTTAAATATTGTTAATATAAAATACTTATGATCATATATTTAATAAAAAAAAGGATAATTTTTTTAAATTAATGCTAACTATGGCAAAATAAAGCTTAATTCGAAAGTTGATTTATTCTTTCATTTGCTGAATAAATTTTATTCATTTATTATTTACATCTTCTCTTTAATATGAATGGACAATTTCATACAAACAATAAATATTTCATTAAAGTTTTATGAATATTTTCTTTGAACTAATAGAAATATTTCATTAAATTAATGAAATATTTATTGTGTTTATAATATAATTTCATTGTATCAATGAAATATTTTGAATGGAATAATTGCATTAATTCATATAAATTGTGACAAGAATGTCAGAAATACAAGAATGCGTTATACCGCACATAAAATTTAAATTTTCTGAGTCACGCGACTTGTTTTTATTGGCTTATAATTTACAGCTAAATAATTAGCAGTGAAGAAATTTATTATTTTTTCTTCAAACATCTAACGAAAAATCATGCGCACGACGAAATCTTGTATATCTATCATCTTGTCTTGTGAAATATTTTATTGGATCAGGTACTCTGTTTTAAAGGAATCATTAATTTGAAATTGTGAGATAAACTGTTATACATATAAGAAAGTGGAAGAAGTCTACTTTTTTTTTTTAAATTAGGCAGCAAATAATTCTAGTTATATGGTGTCCTTATGTTGTTAAAATTACCGCTAACGCATTATTTTTTTAAGTGGACTTTCATATATAACATTTCATATAATTCTTTCTGTAGCGGAATTCACTCTTGTTGGCATTTCAAACTTGCATCTATTTCTTGCAACAATGCGTGAGAGACCTATTCTACGATTGTAGCAAAAAAAAGAAAAAAAAAAAAAACATCACAGCTGATTTCATAGAGAATAAACATAAACAAAACCCTCATGTATTTTTTTAAAGTAAATTTGCGAATTAATTAAATCCTTGAATCAACGGCAATGCCAAAGTTATCAGAAAAAACTAAAATCATAAATTTTCTAGTTTAAAATGCTCTCAATGAAATTGAATTTCATCATTTTGTTTGTACGCGGCGCAACCTCGTTAAAATTTAAAATGGAAAATAAGCTCCAGTTGTTGTATGAACTTTCTTAAAACCAACTCATATAGTTTTATATAAAACTATAGTTTTCCTTTATTTTACCAGTATTTTTTAAATAAACCTTAATTTAATTTAAGCCTACTTTGGTAATTTACATGTCGCCTCCTACCGCCGTACAATTTGATAACTCTGAAGTTTAGTTGTATATTTCGTTCAGCTGTGTTGATGTTGCAACCTCTTTGAGCCTGCTTTTTGCAATGATTTTCAGTCTTGAGAATTTTATAAACCGGTGCAAATCTCAGTTTCATATAAATTTTTTGCCACACTTGCAAGGGTAGTTTTCATTTAAGAGTGAAAACCGCTTGTATAATTTTGTAGCGGCCACTTAATAAAATACACAGGTAAAATAAAAATGAATTAAAAAGAATTACATTTCTGCTTTTGTTTTGTTGACAAAAAAAATATACAATTTAACGTTAAACTAACACACAAGAAAGAGAGCAAAGCCAATTGTTTTCGTTTGTTTTATTATTGCTGAAATCGTTTCTATTACAGTTTTGCTCATGTTTTCGTACACTGGATAACTGGGTTTTAGTATATAAGTATTGTGTTTACTTGTAAACATGTGTAAGTGTCACATGTATTGTTTGTTTAAGTGCGTGTGTAAACATTGTTTAGCTTTCTGATAAGCCATGCTAGCAGGTAGTAGGCTCATGCTGAATGTTGTATTAGTTATAACACTCTTTAAGTATATTTAAGGAGTTTTATATTTATTTTACTCAAAAGGTGTTTACAGTTCTTTTTTTATTTTATTAATTTTGTTCTTATTTGCTTTAGAGTGCGATGTGTGCCAGAGCACTTTTCTTGAAAATATTATTTATTTAACATCAAACTTAATTCAATTACAGAATGTGTTAAGTTGTTTAACAAGTAAAATATCTAATATAGACTTGTAATTTTATGGTTTTGTAATGACTTAATTAAATGGAAGCTATTCCCTTTTAAACATTTTTTTGTGCTGTAGATTTGCATTGCCGATACACTATTGACACCGTTTATTGTCATTTTCATTTTTTCTCTGGGTGTAAAAAATTTAAGAGAAATTCTTAAAAAAATAATTTTAAACATTTCAAATACTATTATTTAAAAATTTTTTTTTTTTGCTATTTACAAAATATATATAAGGAAAGTCAAATTGTTTCTATTTAAATGTTATAAAAATAAATAATCCATTTTTATGTTAATTAAAAAATGTATTAATTAGACACGTTGAGTGTTTGCTTTCAAAGTGAAATTAAACTTTCCAGAAATTATAAATTAAAAAGGTTTTAAATCTTTGGAGACATGGTTAATTTAAGCCAAAACCAAAACATTTCCATTTACGTAATAATATTTAAATAAAACTGACAGACACACACATGTACGTTAATGAAAGTCATTTAAATAAATAACAGTAGTTTGCTAAAAAAAAATTTATAACTTTATATCTTCATCTTTAATCTTTATATACATGAAACCCCATGTCTCTAATGCTGACGGATGTTTTTGGTTACTTTTCCAACATGTACAAACAGTTTTCCTGTTTTTGCCGCTCCATTAGTAAAACGTAAATGACAAACGTGTTTGTTTTACAAGGGTAACAAATGTATTTTAAATTATACATTCAACACAATCACGAATAAGTGGAAACATAAGTTTTTCCTAATTCTAGGGACAATTATTAAGGTTAGTACAAAAGTTTGTTTGCTTTTTGGTTTTAATTACAGACATAAAAACATGGCTAAAGGATTTCTGTTATAATTTCCCGTTAACTACTACGTTAACACCTGAAACAAGTATTTAAACAAGTCAGCACCCACAAACACAAAAACACATTTTTGAAATTATGCGTTGGATGTTGTATCACTTTCATTATTTGCATTCGTAAAAAGTAGGTTCATCCTTAATGTCATTAACTTAAACAAATTTCTAATGTTGTTTATTTAAATTTTAATCTTACTTTTACATTTAATAAAAAGTGTAACAAAACGAATAGGGTTATTTTTCGTTTTTGTAAGCATTTAAAAACATTTCACAATGACTTGCTTAGTTTAAATCTTAATTGCATGAATTAATAATAAAATAATCTAATAGAAGCAAAATACCGAATTAATTTGCTAAAAAAAAATTTTTTAGCCTTAAACGCACTTTCTTATTTTTAATACACTAAGTGCTTTCTTCCTCGCATCGACGAAGACCATTTGTAATCCACCCTAGATCCAACAGAATATAAGAAAATAATTTTTTTTAAAAAAATGTATTCTTTATTCGTGCTTAATTCCAATTTTCTCAACATGATTATTTCTATTACTTTTGTAATGTTGGTTAAAAAAAAATTTGTTTATTTGTTCAATGCCTACTCTCTTAGTTTTTTATTTTCTTGCTTAAACATTTTTAAACATTTTGTTTGACTAAAATTCTCATTTGGTCGATTGGTATAACAAAATAAATATTCGAATGTTCAGGCAGGATATTAACAAGACTTGGGAGTAATCTACTGCAGATTCAGAGTAGCGTCTGATTAAACAGTTGTATAGATATGCCTTCCCTCTTAGTATTTATTGTACTAAGTAAAAATTTTTTTAGATTTTTCATGAGAATATCATTTAAAATAATGCATTTTGCACACCAACATAATTGGAATTAAGCACGAATAAAGATTACATTTTGTTAAACTTTATAATTCTAAAAAATTTAATATGTTGGGCAGCTTTTTTTTTAATATAAAAATTTAATTTAATTTTTATTCATGTAACGTAAGAAATTAAGAGTAAATTTTAATTTTATTAAAAAAAAACAAAAAATATAGTTTTTTTTGGCATTTTCAAAAAAGGAAAAACAATATTCGTCGATTCGACGTGTAGGGTTAAATAAAATAAATTTTTTATATGACAAAGAAGAAGAAGATTTATGAAGAATTTCAGCTAAGTTTATTTAACTTTTCCTCTAATAAAAACATTTCTTTTTATATATTTTCTCTGTGGGGCTGGCAGTAGAGTCAGCAGTAGAATAAAGCCATTTTCATCTAAGGTTTTATCGTGCAAACTACAGAATCCAACTTCAAATTACGACATTCGATATCGATCGAACTTTTTATTTAAATTGTATTGAATTAAATTGTAGTTTGGCATTAGCTGATTTCAATTCTATCCTAAACTGATAATATCTAAGACCAGAAAACTTGGTAAACCATCACTTTAAGGGTTTGAGGTTACTCTTATGTTGGAATTAGTAAAATCGTATCGTCTTGCTGTAGAAAAATCGTATCGTGCAGCTTCGGGGCATAGTTACTAAAAAAGTTTCAATGCAGTCAAACGTGTCAGTTGTTAATATCTTGTAAATATTTTTATAAGCTAATAAAAAATAACAACATTAAAACTGCATTCCATAAGTTCTATGTTTATTCATTTATGTGAAATGTATAAAGCTAAAAAACAAAATTAAGCAGAAACGAAGATGGCAGGTACATCCAATTAATAAAAATTGGGCACAAACTGGATATTTCCAAAAAAAAGCTTACGGGCGTGGAGCTATGTGTGGCTTCAGAAATTGCATCTTTTCTAAAAGATGCCATGTTGATCTCGTCGACGCACCACTACCAGATGGCTCGATGGTTTGTCGACATTCTCTCGTGTATGATCTCGCAAAGAAGTCCACCTCCGGATCGTTGCTCTTCTGCCAAAAACACATTTATTTTTACAAAAAAAATTCTATACAATACTTTTATCAAATTTTTTCTCTATACATACCTGTTGTACCCATTTCTTTGGCAATCTTTTGCCAAATTGCTTTCTTTCTATCTGGGAATATAGGTTGGCTTTATTGAAAATTTCTTCATTTTCTTGTATAAATAAATTAGTTTACCGTCGTCAATTTTTATTTTGTTATTTTTAATTGCAAAATTTCTCTTGGTTTACCATGTTTTTATACCCTTCACTGTAAGTAAGAAGGGTATATATAAGTTTGGGACGCCCTATAAAGTATATATATTCTGGATCCTTAAGTAGCGGAATCGATTTAGCGATGTTCGTCTGTCCGTGTAGTCGTTGAAATCAATTTTCAGGAGAATCTAGATAACATACAGAAAAGTATAGCATACGAAACGGTCAGTTGTTGCTGTAAGACTATTGCTATTGAAATTCAGCTAGATCGGTTTAGAAATAGCGAAGCTATGAGTCAAAAATCGGGACTACCTCTATTTTTTGACCATTTTTGGTGAGGTTTTTGCGTAATTTGTCTAAACTACAAGGCAGACAATAAAACGTGTTACGCAGTTTTGTTACAAATATCAGTCGTAATGTCTGCGCAAAAAATCAGAAAGATCGGTTCACAAATGGACCAGAAAAATCAAAAATACAACCGGCATTTCACATTTTCATTAATTTTTGTTTTGTTTTTGCTTTGCTTTTGCTTTATTTTTTTCTTTTTTTTTTTGTTTGTTCAAATTTTTTAGCTGTCATGTGCGTAATGCTTTGTACACACAAGCACGAAAAAAAAGAGTATATGTGCGTGTGTGTGTGGTTTTTATTGCCTTGAGTACAATGGTATTGCGAATACAGACATCTTTATGAAAGAGAGTTCGTTAGATCTTTCTCGATAATTAATCATTTAATTATTTAATTAAATATGTTTGGCTTAAAAATTTTTACAAAAATTTTGTAAAATTAAATGAAAATAAATTTTTTTTGTTTTCCTATTCTTTCTAACAATTTCTTTTTTTATTAATTTAAAAATTGAGTGCCTGCAGACATTTTATTGCTTTTAAAAATGAGGTTCTCAGAAAGGATTGTTTCTTAGAACTCGTTAATTTTAGTCGTATTATAAAAATTTATTTTTTTATATATGTTTCCCTCCAATAATAAATAAATTAATTTTTATATTTAATACGACCTCAAATTGAACAAAGTATGCTTTTCAATTACATACCTACTTTTTTTGAAGTGAGTGAATATAAACATGGTTAGTTAAATATGTTTTCACGTAATTCCTTATGTTTTTTAGTATTTGTAACTATCTTTTCAGTATTTTTGACATACTAAGATACAAATGTGCATAAATACGTTGATTTCTCTAATAGATTGCAAACGAACCATAGAATATTACGGGTTGGTACACATATCATTTTAAACAAGAGGTCGTCTAAATTTGTAATCTATTGCCCAAGTACTCAGAAAAAACTTTGCATTATTTTTAAAAAAATTTTGAAATTGCCTCATTCCCCAGTACCTTTCTTCTGAGGGATTTTTACCATTACCCACTTTTGGCCAGGAAAATTACCAAAATCAAAATGGAATTTAATCTGTAGGCTCTAAACTTTCTGGAAGTCTTTTAACATTTTCTGAAAAATTCGTAGTTTTTATTTTATGATGCAAAACTAAAACTGCCAAAATCCTTGAGAACAACCCTACTGGAGTATCTGAAATTTGGTTGATAGGTTACAAACATAGATAATAATATTTAATGACGTAAGACGTATTTGATAAATATACCATTAATACTGAAAATATGTTTACAAATACTAAAAAGCATATTTAACGCGGCATATTTATCTTCACTCATTTAATTTTTTCTACGGTTTTGATATTATAAAGAGTGATTTTTTTGCTATTATCTTTTTGGCAACACTAGTTTTGACAGCTCACGCACGTTTTGTATCTTGTGTCACTGTCAAACATCTTCAGTTTGGTCTATGATTTAATCATGAATCGTCTTACAAACGAACAACGCTTGCAAATTATTGAATTTTATTACCAAAATGCTTGCTCTGTTAAGAAAGTTCATCGTGCGCTTCTTCCATTTTATGGTCAGTTTAATCGACCTACTGAGGCTTCTATTCGGGCTATTGTAACAAAATTTTGCACCAAATTTACATTGTTGGACATTAAACCACCAACACGCTTACGTAGAGTGCGAACTGAAGAAAATATCGCAGCCGTATCGGCCAGTGTTGGTGATGACCGTGAATTATCGATTCGGCGCCGTTCGCAGCAATTGGGCCTCTGAAGATCCACTTTTTTATCGAAGAATTGTGTTCAGCGACGAGGCTCATTTCTGGTTGAATGGATACGTGAACAAGCAAAACTGCCGTATTTGGAGTGAAGAGCAGCCAGAAGCATTGCAAGAGCTACCAATGCATCCACAAAAAACAACCGTTTGGTGCGGATTATGGGCTGGCGGCATCATTGGGCCGTATTTCTTCAAAGATGATGCGAATCACAACGTTACTGTGAATGGTGAGCGCTACCGTGCGATGATAACAAACTTTTTTTTGCCCAAAATGGAAGAGCTTGACTTGCATGACATGTGGTTTCAACAAGACGGTGCCACATGCCACACAGCACGCGAAACAATGGACCAATTGAGAGGCGAGTTCGGTGAACAGTTTATTTCACGCTTGGGACCAGTCAATTGGCCGCCCAGATCGTGCGATTTAACGCCTCTAGACCATTTTTTGTAGGGCTATGTTAAGGCTAATGTCTATAGGGACAAGCCCGCTTCGATTGACGCACTGGAAGCCAACATTGCCAACATTATTCGTGAGATACCGGCCGAAATGTTGGAAAGAGTATGCCAAAATTGGACTAAGCGGATGGACCATTTGAGGCGCAGCCGCGGCCAACATTTGCATGAAATAATCTTCAAACATTAAATTATATCGACCCAACTATCGATCCAAATAAATATTTCATGCATTTTTCTGAATTTTATGTGTTTTTTTTTTTTAAATTTCCGATAGTTCTTATAAAATCACCTTTTAGAAGAATGTGGAAAGTGAAAAAATATTAATATTTCGCTAACACAGTGAAGAGTATATAAGACTCGGCAATGCCGAATTTAACTTGTTTTTTTTTCAAGGTTGGACGTTAGCCACGTAAAAATCTTTTCTATAGATTTCTACGTTAAAAACGTTGCCACTACATTTTCTATAAGCACTAACATGGTTTATGTATGTGACGGATTTTATCAGCTGATCCGCAACCTCACGATACGATTTTACTAATTCCACCATTAATAAGTGCCACTGGCTTCTGTAATTTGTTTTGCGATAGCGTGATAAGTCGTTTTAGCTGTGTTAGTATAGTTACCGTTTTGCAAAGTTTTGAAAATTTGTGCTTTAGCCCCATGAATTAGTTTTAAAGATAAAGACTTTTGTAAATATTTTTTTACTACAAAAATTAATTTCTATCCTCTTTTATATTCTGAATAGCACTGAAATAAATATGAGCTTTTATTTTTGAAAGTGGTAAAGTTCACGCAGAAAAAAATTAGGAACCAATTAAAAATTTTAATTAAAAAATTTGTTAAATCAATAAAATTTTTAATTGAATCAGTTAAATATTTAATTAATTTTATATATTTTTCAGTTTAATTATATTTTTAAATATTAAAAATTTAATTGATTTAACAAATTTTTTAATTAAAATTTTTAATTGGTTTTTAATTTTTTTTCTGTGCAATTAAAACAAAATTTTGAATCGGTATTTTAAGTAAGATATACACACTATCCTTCTAAAAATACCTCTAACCCATTTTTGTTAATATGGAATTATACCACTTATAAAAAATAACAACTTGTCCAAACTCCATTTGGACAATAAAAAATAAAAATAAAATGTTATTGTTATAATTATATTGAAATATTATTGAAATTCTAGATTAGATTATTATTTGAATTATTTAATGAATTGAATTACTTAAATGTCTGAGAAACCTTAAGTTTATCTGAAGCTACAATTCATATGTAGTTGAGACATGAGAAATTGAGAGCACTGAAGTTAACGAAAGATAAAAAAATCGCTGCTCAATTTCTCATGCAAGGCTGATAAGGAAGAGAGAAAAAAAAAAAAGAAAAAACACTCTATTTCTTACCTTTTGATAACCAACAACGGCACAGTTTAACATCGGTTTTTTTTATAAAATAAATTTGTAAAACCCTCTACACCAGATGAGTCAAAGGCTAACCATCAATTGTTAGCTAAGAAAAAAATATAAAATACGGCATTCAAATCAACCTCAGCCTATAGTTAATTTGTGAGCCACCAACCTAGGAAGTTGTGCAAGCTTATATTAACCAGATTTTCTTTGGCTAACCAACAACACTGAAACATCGTAAGTACCATCAACAATTATTATAACCGCTAAAAGAAACTAATTCATTTGTTTCTTACCTTTTCTCTTCTCCCGCCCAAAACCAAAACCCAATTAATTATATTTGCTAATATCTCTGGGCAAATATTTATAATTAATAATTTCTTATTGCTGGAAAGCATAAGAAATTTTAAATAAAACAAACAAGTTTTTTATTCACAACTCATATTTCAGTTATATTTAGATTATAGAAGATATGTGATGTCTATATCTTATTACAATTACCACCAACTAATTTTTTTAAGTGGGCTTATCGTATACCACTTTCAAAAATAATTAATTTTTTTTATTCAGTTTTTATTCAGTTATAAGAAATATTAAATGAAGAAAAGTTGTTATTAGATATCAGATTTGTAATTCAGCAAAACCATCATTTTTATATCTTTTTGTATAAAATAAAGGTCACAAATACCATTTAAAAAATTGTTCAATATTGATAAAATTCTCAAAATATATCCTTTACCCTAATCCTACCAAATGTGCCTCTGAAACACATTTCGACGTTTAATTCAATGTAGTAATAATATTTGGCATATGGCAACCAAACTTCTTGACTTTTATTTTACATATGTTTTGTATAGTTTAACAAAAAAATATTTTAAATTCTAAAGTTTTTCTATTTGTTATAAGTCAAAACAAAAAAATGAGCTTCACCGAATGTTACTAATTGTGCAATAAATAAAATGTGTGTATACTTAAACAATGCTGTCCAAAATATTATAATAATGTTTTTAATGGACATGGTATAAAACTTTTTAAGGTGCAAACAATGTGTTTAATAAAAAATTTCGTTTAAATTTACTTGTTTCTAATTTATTAAAGCTCTTTCTTCAAAATGTTCACTTGTGTGTCTCAGAGACTTATTTTATATCGGCATTAAATAAAAATTTCAATTAAATTAGCATTACAAGTAATAAAATTAGTTTTTAGAGTGTGTTTATGTGGAGTAGTGATGCATATGCAATGCACAGCTAAATGGTGTTGAATGGAATAATCTTTAGAACCGTAATAGCTAAATACATTATCCTAACTACTGGATTAACTCTAACTGTTGGGAGTCTTAAACTGCCATAAATTCCGCAACCGCAAAAGGTTATATACTTTAGATACAAAATTGTTATACACCCGTAAAAAATTTTAAACTTTTTTTTAATTATTTTACATTTAGATTTAGAATATATTCTGCTAAAAACTCAAAATATCTTAAAGTAAATCAATTTAAATATAGGGGAAATATGTTGACAACATTAAACGGGAATATATTTTTAAATTGTTACACTTGCATAGCCTTCTTTCCATAAAACTGCTCTGTTAAATTGGAAGCCGTTTTTTAGTACAAACAAAGATGTCTCAACATTTATATGGAACTTATATATATATATATATATATATATATATATATATATATATATTAACAACAAATTAAGTAAAACAAAGTCTGTTACTTAACAGCACGAACTGAAAATTAAAAATGAGCGCTAGAAAAAATCTGTTAGTGTTTAACAGGCAGTTGGAATGCAAAGATGATACCAACGGCAAGTTAAAAATATTTTTTTCTTCAATTCACATCATACAATTTGTGATTTATTTGAAATCACTTTTCGCAATATTGGACATAAATTTATATACGTAATTTCTATCTATTTTAAAAAACTGTACAAATGCATAGAGAAGAGTTAAATTTTATAAAATCAAGAGGAGAAGAAAAGTTATGAGTTGTTGGTGAGCATTTTAATTTTATTTACATGAAAAAAAATTGTTTGAATAATATGCAGCTTGAGCTGTTGTTGGACCGGAAAAATAATACAACGTGAACGGATGTTATGAATTAAAATAATCCTCCGGATACGGCAATAATCTGATGGTTAAAAAAACCCACCCAATAACAAGAATGTAGTGTAAGTGTGCAACTACTTTCAGTATAATAAAATAAAAGCTGATGGATGATGTGTGAATGCTTTACAAGCATTCTTAAAATGACTTACAAGCACATTTTATTATAAAATATTATACATGTTTGTTAGACTTACAAAATTATAACTTTAACTGTTCGCCACATATATTAATTGCCTAGAGAATATCATTGAAATACCTGGTGATTCTACTTAACCCTAGCTGTTATGCTGAGTACACACTTGTAAAAATGTTTACGGAACACGTTTGTCGCTCATGTTCCATTGTTTGATACACACACTGGAACCAACAAGTAAACCACAAATGCAACATCTGTTCTATATTTTGTATTTTAGCATGAACATCACATTTGAAACAATATATACTTTCATTTTTGTAATTGTCGCTTCTCACATTACATAATTCTGGTAAATTTTTATATAAATTAATAAAATTTACCCACCTCTCATTTCTTTTAATTGCCATTTTCCTTTTTCTTTACTTCAATTAATTTTTTCAATGGTCGACAAAATCCTACATGTTTACACCTTGTTTGTTTTAGGTGAACTAAACAAGTAAAAGCAGTAAACAACGATACAGACTATGGAACCAACATCAATTCAACCAGAAAATATTAAAAAAAATTTATATTTTGAAAACCTCGAAGGGAACACGAAAATAAACTATAAACACGACTACAGAATACGGAACGAAACACGAAAAATGTCATGTTTATGGAACATGTTTCTAAGTGTGTACTCAGCATTACGCGTATGTAAATAAAATTTTTTATTTATTACAAACAGACTTTAACCAAGAAGTGTATGATAAGCTAAAGACATGTTTGTGCTATCTATACCTTTTAACATGAACTTTAAATTTACCATATTTTCGATTTTAGATATGTCAATTTCAAAAGCCATAAACACAAAAATAAAACAATATAATTACACAATGCTACAACAAATATTTAAATAGAATATTAGTTATTTGAAATATAATTGCCAAAAAAGGCATTCACAGCAGTGATGACACATTACAAATACATAAATATTTGTCAAGATATGGAGATCAACTATTTTTAAATAAAAATTTGTATAGTCTAACATGACTAATAATAAAATAATTCAAGCAGGGTGTATATTAAAAAAAAAAATAAAATAATCTTAGAGAATGTTTTTTCAAAATATATAAACTTTTATGTAGTTAGCATAGTGGTTATGTTTATTTCCATAAATATTTGTTTAATGTGACCGTAGCTTTAGTTGCTTAATCTATCAAAATATGCATGTGGGCTCAAAAAACAGGATAAGCGAATATGTGTGTTCAGATTTGATTGTAAAAAATGTAGCAAATATTACAAATTAAGTAACAGAAATGATGCCATAGGGAAAGAGATTTTTCGAAATCATCGCTGCAGCAATCCGGTTACTGGGAGCAACTTCAATTTTTCTATATTTTATAAAAATAGTATCTGATTGGTTGCCTTTCAATAACGAATTTTTATAGAACAAAATATGAATTTAAATGCTTTAAAAATAATAAAAATGATTCAATTATTATATACGAAATATTAAAAGAGAATTCATAAATACTCAACATGTACAAAAATATTTTTATGAATTCGGCTGTTTCCATCAAGTAATATTTTCTGTATAATCAGAGTTGTTTCTATTTTTAATTGTTGAGAAATGAGCATTTATAAATATTTGTCAATATTTTTATTCATTTTATGTTTTTGCGTCTCTGTTGTAGCACAGTATGCTCTTAGAAAATACCTTGTGATATTATTTTTTTTTTTTTAAGAATCAATAGGCACATAGAATTAATGAATAACTGAATCGAACGACTGTGTGGGCTATAGTACGGTATCACAATCATTGAAAACCAATTTAAGCACTATTAGTATTTTGTTTTCCTTCACACTTAAAATTTTCTGCTGACAGGCGTTTAATACACAAGTTACGTACACAGTTTTAATGTTACATACATATGGGTTTGTTTATACGAGTATTTACTGGTGATGGGTAAAAACAAACAAATATCTAAAATAAATTCACATTTTATGTGTTAAGGGTTTCCCTAAAAAAATATATATATAAATTATATGGTCCTGTTCTGTAAACCGGTTTCTTAAAATTGTGAACTTTAAACTAAATTCATAAAAATTTAGTCATTTTAAAACTGAATAAAAAACTTGTCCCAAACAATCATTTATTGTAATAAATGACTAAAAAACATGAAAAAAGTAATCTACACAAAGAAAACAGTAACCCTACTAACTGACTTATCAGCAATTCCCTTATAATTCGGTGAACAGGTTCCTCTTAAAATATGTAAGACGAATTTTCGGAAACTCAAATATTAAGGGGGTAAAAATCGGATTTGTTATATATATATTTCCGTTACAACTACAGATAGAAAAAAAGTTCAAACTAGAAAATATTCTACTAAAAAAATAAGCGGATGGCTATTTGTACACTTTTTGGTTAAAAAAGGTAAAACTCAAATGGTGGTACTTTTTTTTAACAATATTAATCTTTCAAAGTAAAAATTTTATTCTTCTCTTCTTAAAAAAGTATTCTTTTTTAAAATTTGAGCAAATAATGGGTAAATTATGTATTTCTTTTTGCTAATATTTCTAAATAAATATTTTAATATAAATTACTGCAGAATATAAACATTTCTTTATTATTAATTCATATTAACCAATAAAAATCAATTTAAATAATTTCAAGTACCAAAAGGGAGATAGATAATTGGTACTTTATATATAAACTATTTTAATGACGAGTGTTATGTGCAAGCTTTGATCTGTGACAGTAGAATCAAACGCTACTGCACGAAATAAGAAATTTTAAACGATAAATTATGATAGTTTTTACTAATTTTAATGGTATTTTTTTTTAATTTTTATTGTTAACTGTGCTAGAACTGTGAGCTCATACGCTTCTAAGTTAATTAAAAAATTATTAAAAAGACCACTTGGTACTTTGTGATATTTTATTATTTACAAACCTATAAATACGAAATCGGCTTCAAACGGTGTGAAGCAAATTGAAAAAATCATTAAGTAGACTATTTGGTACTTCTTATTAATTTTAATGGTCAAGCATTCCTGAGTATAGTAAAAATTCTTTAAAAATAAAAATCGTACTTTTTTAAATTTTAATGGTCCTTTTTGATTTTTTAATACTGACGTATATAAAAAGCACCCTATTATAACTCACGAATTCAATACTAGTTAACACATAAAATTTAATAATTTTTTTATTCGTTTTAGTAAAATTATTGCATTTTAATACATTTAAGTTAAAGAAAACTTCATATCAGAAATTCTGCGCAATTTTTTCAACCTATCGTATGAAGATTAGCTCAATGACGTAGCATTTTTGTCCACATTTTAATAGGTATCACAAAAAGAACCACTGTCCGATAATAGCAAACAATGTTTGTAAATTTTAAGCATAAACAAAAAAATTTTGAACTTACGAGTAAATTCGAATAATATCAAAACGAAGTAAGATTTACAGATTTCTTAGTCTTGCTCACTATTCACAGTAGCCCTACAAATAACTTGTTACGTTTACACATACGGCTATTTTTGAGAGACCTGAGTTTATCGAACTTTCTGTTTGAGTTATTTTCACAAAAAAATTTTAGTTGATCTTATTGTTCGTTTTCTATAAACAGAACATAAAATTGATAATTGATTGAAAGGATTTCTTATAGTTTTTTTTATAAGTTTATTTTTCGTGGGGAAGCCTTAAAATATTGATAATAATAACACGTACTGCTAAGAGTTTATTAATATAAAATTCTTGTCCAATTTATTATGAGTAAATATGTATATTGAAACATTTAATGCAATCATGTGATAATATGCAAACAATATTATTGAAAAGGTTTTTAAATTTTTCATCTGGAGTTTAATCTAGGTATTTTGTGATAAAAATGTGTGAATCACAAAAATATAGAAGAAGAAAAATTATTAAATGTTTACATTGAAAAATAAATTTCTTTTAGAGAAGTGTTTTTCAAACAAATTTAATTTATTATTTTTCAAATAGAAAAAAGTTAAAAATTTAAAGAAGCTGACCACTCCACAAAGTGCAATTGATGTTGATCTATATAACAAAACATTCTGCACGCAAAGAAAAAATATGGTCGATGCAACCATATTCTGGTGGAAACATAGTATGGCTAGATTTATGATTGCTTCTAACCATATATATTTTTCAACCAAAGATATTAAAAATAGCTTTCAACTGCAGATGTTGCGGTTCAACTCCCGGCCAAGGCAAGAAATTTTTTTTAATTTTTTTTTTAATACATACATATTTTAATATGATTTAAAAAACAAAATTTTAATTTAAATTTATGTATAAATAAAGTTTTTTTTTATTCCATTTATTTTTATTTTCTATCAATTTGTATTTATTTATTACATAATACATCGGGTTTAAATTTATTTTTTTAAATTTTAGTTGACGCTGCCAGGTCTCGAACTTGCGAACACATAGTTAAGAAGCATTAACTCGCCACTCAACCACTTCAGCCACAAAGCTTGAACTATTAAGTTTTTGTTTTATAGTCACTTTATTTATATGGTTGCTGAAGAGACAAAATAAAAAGCAATTTACATTCAACTATATTTTTATCATTATTATGTATGCTATGAACATATTTATGATTTCAAATAAAATTTTATTAAACATAACATGATAATTATATGGTTAATCTAAGGCACTAAGCATAATATGGTTAAAAATAACTAGAAATATGTTTATCGTGATCAGAATAATGTTTAGATCCTTCAAATTAATAATAATATTTTTGTGAAGAACATACTATATTTGAGGTGACCATATTCATCCATCTTTTTTCTTTGCGTGTGTTAAAGAAATACATTTAAATTTTGTTTACTTAAATCACTTTGTTTTGCACTTGATAAAAATGCATTATAACTTTATTCTACATTTTTGTAAGACAAAAGCTTTTTTTAATAAAATTATTGATTAAAATTTAATGTTATATTCATGCCGTCATTTATAAATTTTTTATTAACTATTATCGTTTATTTATGTTTTTATTTTAACTTGAAATTAAAGGTCTATAGAAAATTTTATTTTGAAAAATAAGTTTTTATGTTAAACAGCTTTTGAGTAGAAATTTAGTGACAGGTTTTCGTTCGTTTTAGCAAAAAAGAGCCTGATTGCTAAGCTTTTCTATCATTTATAAAAATATATAATTTTTTTTTTAAATTTGATTTTTTGTTGTTATTCCCTAACTAAGTTTATCTCCATTTATTTGTAGCTGTTTTTTTTTTTTTTTTTTTGACAATTTAGACAATGAAAGCATATTTATTATATTTTATTTCATTGCTCTTAACAACTACAAATGTTATTTATTTTTTTTACTATAGTATTAACAGCTTACATAGGCAACTTTACGCATTTCATACTGCAATTTTTTTCACAATAATAAACAAGTTCATTTCAATAACTTTTTCACGAAAAAACATTTGAAAAAAAAACTTTTTATTTATCTATAACACCCAGCAGCAGTAATAAATTTCCAATTAATTGCTTTATATTGAAATTTTTGTGGTTGGAAAAATAACTAACACTAGCTAACACAAAACTTGCAAAAGAATAAAAAAAAGACAAAATTTATAGTAACTTGTTATCTGAATTATATTTAATTACTAAGTTTTTGGTATTGCTGTAACATAGAAAAACCACGTCATTTTAGAGGACTATAACCTTAGAAACTCTCAAAACTTTTTTTTTAATATTATTTCGGTTTTAGCAAATGGTGTTATTTTCATTTCCACTATCCCTAAACCATAATAGTAAAATTATTCAATTAATTACAGTAACAAGCCAATTTTTACTTATATCAATTTAGGCTATATTTCCTTATTAGCATAGATATGAATGAACTCAATAAGAATTAAGTGCATTATGTTGCGGTCAGACTAAAAATGACAACGCAACTCATAAAGACAAAATGAGTGGTACGGTGATTTCAAAAGATACAATTTTGAAAAGTTAAAATGGTTAATATATCTGAATAGACCTTTTTGGGAACTTTAGGGTAAAGAGTTTGTGTATTCGTGTATTCGCGTGTTTGAGTTAAAAAAAAAAGACGATCTGACTAGCAGTAGAGATTGACGGAGGATTCATATAGCTCAATTAAGAAATGTGTTGGCTCATTTAAATTTAATTATTTAAATTCCAAAATGTATGTAAATTGATAGTATATAAAGCTAAGAGCGGGTGCCTCCCAAGGCAAGGGACAGAACCATTAATTGATTAAAATAAAACTTAATAGAAAAAGCGCACTTTGTTGATACGAGTATCTTGTAGGAATGCATTTCGTAGTACTTTGAGTAGTAGAGTTATTTTATATATTATGCCATATGCTGGGAACACAATTGGGACGAACGACGAATTTCGTCTAGCATGACGAATTCGTTGCTGAGAGTTCGTTGCGTAAATTCGCATCATGACGCACAATTATGACGAATAAATAACAGCTGTTGTTATCAATAAAGTTGTTTGCTGTACGTGACAGAAAATAAACATTGTAAAAATATTGCAGTATTCGCTGTTCGATTAAACAAAACAAAAGAATAAAAACTAATTTTCCTTTATTAATACATATGTATGTATATACACACATAAGTAAGTGTATATGTATATACATATGTATGTAAGTATAACACACTTTTGAGAGTTGGCCCATTTGTAAAAAATAATAGTAAATGCATACATACACACATATGTATGTAAGTATATAATAAAAGCAAAAAAAAAAAAAAAAAAAAACAAAGAAACAAGTTTATACCTCAAGTTGAAGGGTTACCGTATAAACAAAAATAATTACTTGAGAATTCTATACATAAAAAACCATTAAAAAACAATTTTATGGTAAATAGTTGTGTACATAATTGTGTAAATAGTTGTGTACATATAACTTACATGATGTACATTGAAAATAAAACAATTATTAAAGTCAAAATTAGCTTTAATTACTAATATACTTGAAAGCTACAAGGAAAAACGGCAACTCTGTATCAATTTGTTCGTCGTTCGTCGCCGTATGAAATAGAAATAAATCTATCGCAGAATTCGTCACGCACAACGAATTTCGTTCGACGGCGGTGTTGTGTTAACTTTTATATGCACAAATGTGTTTTATTTCTGATGACGAAAGTTCGCAACGAAAAATTTGTCGTTCGAACCAATTGTGTTCCCAGCAATAGTTGTTGCATTGTATTATTGCATTTTGCTGTCTTCTACTTGTACTTAAATATTCAAGTTGTGAGCAAAAATAATTTTTTCTTTTTATCATTTTTTACGGAATTTCAGTTTAGTGGTATTGAGTTTTGCCAGAATGTAAGAAAAATTAAGCAATTGATCAACAAATCTCTCAGCATTAAAAAATAAAACTGAATATGCAGTTTTCATTAATTTTTTTTTTTAATTTTTGCCTAATTCCACTCAACCCGTATCACTTAAATTAATATTACCATCAGCAATCTTAGAATAAATCATTAGCTTTCAACTAAAAACTCAAAAACGTTAAATATGTAAATAAAAATAAGAAAATTGTATATCAGTAAGGGGTATTTCACAATATAAAAAAACTATTCCACAAAAAGGATTCTGAGGATTTTGATGTTATATAATATTATGGGATGACATAGATTTGTATGACAAAGCCGTTAACCAATGAATGTGTTTGAAAAGATAATGAGATGAAAAGCAGTCAAGTGAATAAATATCAGCGTTGCAAAGAATACATTATAAAACACAAAAATTTTAAAAAAATTATATGAAAAATTTCGTTAATTTTTTTGGAGTGTAAATAAATAAAAGAAATAATTTTTTTGAGTAAATTCGCAAAATGGCAGAGTTATTTGAAGTCATTTTTGATAAAAATAAATTTGTTAAGAAACATTTCCATTCCTATAATCTAAATATAGTAAATTAAATTAAAATGAGTTTTTAATTTTCAGATCTTTGAAAAAAAGAACATTATAAAATTTATATATTAAAAATTTTCAATTTCTATAAGCTTCAATTACCTTAAATGTAAAAAAAATTTAAATATTAAAATAAAGTAAAACAACAATTGAATATAAACTTAAGATCTGGTAAAGTTGAAACTCTGAGCCAATATGGTAAAATTGCTTAATTAAGCAAAAATTACCTAGCTGTCGCAAATATATATTTATTGGATGCTGGGATGGTGCATTCCATATTTAATTAGATTCCAAAGAAAATACCACTGTTTCCAAAGTTGAAGTAGTTTTATAAGAACAACTTTTAAGGTTTTCAAAACGTCTTTAAAATACTCGTAATTATTGATAAGCTATTTTTACATTTTGTCACAGAAATAATAAAATATAAGAGACGATACGAAGAAGACCAGAAGAAGAAGAATCCGTCACGCACTAAAATAGTTGCTTATAAAGTTTCATAGGCATGCTGCCTAACTTAATGGATAGCGCAGAAAATCCTTACAGAAGCTGCCCACTCCACAAAGTCGAGTTCATTCAAATTCACTAGTGCTAGGAGTATACGTTTCTAGATAAATAAATTTCTATTAGCACTAATTCCAAGTATGTTGGTAAGAAAATTCACTTTTTAATGATACTTTTTTGAAAAATATTTCATTATTTTGAAGCAATAGATGCTGAAGGATTACAATAAGTCATATGAACATTTCAGGAAAGTTATTAATTGACTAAAAAAAATGAGTAAATTAAAAGGTAAAGATAATGTTTTAAACGTTCAAACAAGATATTAGAATCTTAGCAGATATGAAGAAAACCAATATAAATTGCCAATAAAAATTAAAGAAAAATATTTTATGTTTGTTCTTCTTATTTGTTTTACATTAAAATGCTATTAAAAAAGCTTCAATAAACTCAAATTTTTGATTAATAATAGTGCAATTAGTTACAAGTTTCTGTTAAATTTTTTATTCCTACAATTAAAAACAAATTTCTTAAGCTGAAATTTTAAATGAAAATAGTTTATTAAAAATGTTGGTTAATCTTTCGTACCATAATAATTTTTTATTTTTGTAAATAAGGTTTTCAGCAGCCTTTGCCAAATAGTATGTATGACAACACATCGATATGTAACGTTTTATAACATAAAAAAATTGATTATTCACTAATGCTACTGCTTTTAATACAAAAGGAATATATTTTCTCTGTAACAATTAGTAACTGCACAATTGAATTAATGCAAAATTTATTTTAATCAATTTATTTTCGAATGTAGGAGTATAATAATATTTTATATTAAACAAAATCTGCTACACATTTGATGTGACTAATAATAGGGACATACGTATATGCAAATGATATTTCACAGCAACTAAAAAGTAATTCCATTGAGAGCATGTGTGTATGGAAATGTACAACATGAAATGTAATTTGTGTTTGTAAAATTGCATCATATCATTTGTTAGCTATACAAAGTGAATATATGTTTTGGTTAAAATTTGTAGCAAACTAAAAGATTCAACAATTTATTACTAAAGATTTAAGGATTTTAACATGAAACGTGCATACTTCAATTCATTTTTGTAGATACATACATCCAGTTATTTAGGATTACTTAAAACATGCAATTTAACATTAAATATAATTAGTTGAAATAAAGCAAAACTTTGCATAAATAAGAAAATGTAACTAATTACACTATAGAACAAAATTTAACTTTTGTTTTTAAATAAAAAGGTTCTGCCAACTGATTTTGGTAGAAAAGATCAGAAAAACAAGTTTATATCGGTGTTTTACAAGCCTACCTTAAAATTGGGCTTAAAGTTTCAATCTTTGTTCAAATGTTGATTATGAAACACTATGTAAAACACTACGAGGAATATTTTTATGAAATCTTTTAACCTTCTTACTCTTCAATTAGTGGACTTTTTTGACCCTTAATTTAAAAATGAAAACACAGACTCACTAATTGAAGAGTTATAATATCCCACAAAAATATTCCTCGTAAAATTGCTGCAATTTTAACATTTGCACTCCAAATATAATAAGTCAAAATTTAAAATTTATCAAAGTTTAATTATTTTAGCAACATCCTGTATTGTAAGGAAGCCCATATACTTTATTATCTGTCAACCTATACACTATTGTAATGTAGCCATAATCAAAGACACTCACTAATTCGTATTTAAATAAAGTTGGCACAGTAATGCTTCGCATGCTAATTTCCGAGATAGCCTTATATCCTTAATTGAAGTACAGATATGACATATGTAAGTGTGTAAAGTACTTATGACACTTCATTATTTTTGCATTTTTTGATATGGCATTAAAAGAAAGAAACAACAAATGATAGAAAGAACTAAATATAAAAAAATGTAAAGAAAACTTATTGTTATTTATATTTCTTGATTATATTTCTTTTAAGTACTTTCTTCTTAAAAACAAACACGCCAAGCAAAAGAAAAAGGTTTTTAAATTAACTCACCAGTTTCAAAAATATCTTAAAATTTTGCGAAGAAAACAATGATTCTTAGCAAAATTTAAAAAATTTTTTATATAAAAAAATTATTTAAAATCGACCAAAGCTAAAAATTACAGTTTTTTCCTATCAACATAGATATAGCCTCATTAGTTTCAAACAAACCAAAAAAAAAAAAACAAGGTGCCGATTTTAAATCAACGCTATTCTAAAATAATTTGGAAACAGTTTTCAGTTGAACTGGTACAAAATAAACTTGAATATTTAAACTTCTATTATTATTTTAATTTTTACATTGAATTTCAAAGGATTATAAAGAAAACACACAAATTTACCAATCAAACGATTATCAGCACTATCCTTTATATAAATTTTTTTATATCCAACCAACAACGAAAAATCATTTTTATGTAAAGATTTTCATTCAATATGCTAACATAAAATGAAGTAAGAACGAAAAGTAGAGAAGAGCAAAACACTTAAGAATATGTGCAGTTTCCGCTTTTATTACAAGAGGAAATTGAATTTGTGTTTTATTTTATTTCTTATTTTAAAAAAGGCTACTTTATTAAGCTTTTAGATACACATACATATTTTGTACAACACAGCAATATGTTGAGAGTTTATTAAGAACACAAAAAAATAAAAAAAGATGTAAATATTGATTGATTTACAATAATTTATTTATTTATTTATTGTTATTTATTAAAAACTTTATGTTAAAAAAGTAAATAATTTTACGGCATATAAAAAATGTGACCCAGATTTAAGGTCAATAATAGTGGATCATAAAACAAAGAAATTTTTATTTAAATTATTGAAATAAATACATTCATAATGAGCTTTTAAATTAAAACTGTACACACATAAAACGACTTTGGTTGTGAGAACTGAATTTATCATAATAAATAATAAGAAGTAATTGTTTGTAATTTTTAAATATATGTAGGAATATCGAAAGAGATAGAGAGAGATAGAGAGAGAAAGAAATTTTAAAAAATTTGTTGAACAACAGATTAAGTGCCATTTATTGTGGAAGCAATAATCATTAATTCTGGCGTTGTGTATTTTCTTATTACATTTTTAATGAAATAAAAACAGAAATAAATATTTTAAGAAAACTTCCTGCAAAAACATTTCTCAAATAATTGTCACTAATAACAAAAAATAAAAATAAAAAACTAAAAGTATATTTTGATGACACAGGCCTCTCTCCACGTAGTAATCCAGCTTATTTAGCCGATTTATTTACTTCAATGAAGCATTGCACATATTGTGCTAAAAACAAAGACACTACCACAGCAAAGCATGCGGCGTTGATAGATGTTTCACAATTTGACAATTTGATATAAAATATCTATTTAATAAAATAAAATAAAGTTTAATCATACTTATGTTTCTTAAGAATTTAATTAATCAATTTGAAAATGTTAAAACTGTGAAAAACTTTAATTTTATGGCTCAATTATGGAAAGCAACTTAATTTCAGTTGCACTTGCAATGAAAATTATTATTAGCAGAATTCATCTTGCAAGTCATGCAGATATTGCAAATGTGACAAAAAGATTTAAGTTGTGCACTTCACAACAACAAAATATATGAAACTGAGTTTGCACCGGCTTATAAAATTTGCAAATAGCTCACTCAAAATTTTTGCACCATCAAAGCAGCTAAATTAAACAAACAAACAACTAAAGTTCAGAGTTATTAAGGTTTACGGTGGTAGTAGGTAAATTACCAACGTAGCCCTAAATTAAATTTTAGTTTATTTAAATAAAAAAAAAACTGCTAAAAAAAATACATTAAATCCTATGAGTTAAAATCAAATTAGAAAAAAGTTCATGTTAGAATTGGATTTACTTTATAGATATTGCAAAGGCGCACCGAGACATAGAGCTTCAAAAATGTGCTTCGGCCTAGGTACGAGTAATGCCAAACTCTCTATATGCGTTCTTCATTGCTTATGATATTTTTTTTTTTTTGCTACAATCTTAGAAAAGGTCTCTCATTGTAGCAAAAACAAGTAGCAAATTAAATTTTTCATATGCCAACAAAGGTGAATTCTGCTATACGAATGGCAGCGATTTTTAGTTGTCAAGAAGTTATCGAAAATGCTATTTTCAGATAGGTAAATTTTTTTTAAATTTTAATATATATTTTAGGCTACAAAAAACCTCAATTTTCACATATTTTTAACAATTTTCAATATACATAAATTCTTGTATAACGAAATTTTTGCAAGCACATTTTTAGGGTAAGCTTTAATGATATTTAAAAAAAACCATTAGATATTACCCTCTCATGTTGCGAAAGAAAAAATAAATTTTTTAAAAAATTATGTGTATGTTATTTTGAGTGAATGTTTGAACTCCCATCACAAATAATATCAATACTTGTTTAACTTAAGAAATATTTTCCAAAACAAGCTTTAGCATCTATAATAATACACCCACAAATTTTTATTTAAAAATAAAACTGATAAATATAATTTTAAGTTGAATAATAAAATGTTTTCTATCTAAACAACATCATTATTTAATTCATGCCATTTAACTTTAACTATGCTTACATGTTTCTACAAATCATTTTTCCCAAAAATATCTTGATTTAACAGGAATAATTTTTAGCAATAAACATTAGGGTGGCAGCAATTAAAAATAAATTAAGCATTTAAAAATATGTATACTTTTCTTTCGAATTATTTTAGAGAAATAAGGAAAAACTACATTTACGGAGAAATTAAAAACTATTTTTCTGAACTTTGTATTTAATTACACCTTATCCAGAATAAAATTAATATTTATTTGTGGATTATGATAATTTATGATTTAATTTATTTTTATTTTATGCAATTTTTAGACTAGTATAACAAAACCGGTAAGTATATATTAATAATTTGTTAAAAACTATAATATTTATTTTTTATAACATTTATATAAATAAAATTAATTTTCTATTTGTTTGTTTGCTTGTCCGCTATACAAATTTTTGTTTTCCAAATGATTTTTCTGAAATTTGGACCACAGACCAAGAAACACTACCATATACTTTTGGACCCACTATGCCTATGTTAACTCCCACTTTTCAACGATTTTGATTCGCCATTATTCAAAAGAATGTCTGCCCGCACTTAATTTAAGCCTGAAATTATGACTTGAAGTATTTTATTTAACACTTTGGTTGTGATAATAGTCCTAGCAAAAACTTTATTAAACGGCTATATTTATTTGGATATGTATCTAACAATTAAATCTTAAAATTTTTTACTAGCAAGTTCGGTTAATTTTCTAAAACCTGAGTTCGAATGGTGACACTTAATATTAATTGAAATTTAAATACAATTTAAATGCAAGATTTCGATTGATATAGAGTGTCGCTATGCGGATCCAGTTTTTTTCAATCTATTAAAAATAACTTCATTTATTTAATTGTTTTTTAATGGGTTGCAAAAAATATTTGGTACCACCCTAATTTATATTTTTTTCAAGTAAAACTCTAAAAAAAAAATATAAATCTGCAAATATGTACATATAAATAGACATTAATCTTTACATTTTATTTTTTCCCGTCTAGTGAATCGATTTGAATGATTATTAATGGGAACGCATTTTGTACTCAAACTTTTGACTATATGCAAGCATTAGCAAATTTAATACATGCAATGGATTTAAAGTAAGCTTTACAGATACTACATGAGTTTCAATCACAATACACAACGTACATAAGGAGATATATTTACTACAAATATTTAACTATGATTTTTTGTTGATATTAATAGATGTGATTTATTTTTATTCAAAAAACAAAAGTTTCTGAAAAAAAAATGCTTAATAAAGTTCCCTCTTCCAAAATGTCTATTTTTTTTTTGCATAAAAATACGTAAGCAAAAGTATTAAAACTTTTTAGTAACATAAAATGTGTTTTTGGAATCTTTAATAAACATATACAAGCATTTAATTAAAGTAAAACTTCTATGAGCTTAAAGTTAAAATATTTTATAAAGTAAAGGGTGTTTTTTATAGAAGTATTGAACTTTAAATTGCAATAAAACAACGATGGATTATTCGATTGACATGAATTTTATTTATTCGAAAGATAATCTTGTGGCATTACATTTTAAATATGATTTCTGGCATATGACGTCCAATTTTCGATGACTTTTTTAAACATTTGTGGCCGTATATCGGCAATATTACGGCGAATGTTGTCTTCCAAATGGTCAAGCTTTTGTGGCTTATCCGCATAGACCAATGACTTTACATAGCCCCACAGAAAGTAGTCTAGCGGTGTTAAATCACAAGATCTTGGAGGCCAATTCACAGGTCCAAAACGTGAAATATGTTAACTCCCACCAAACGTGTCTTTCAATAAATCGATTGTGACACGAGCTGTGTGATATGTTGCGCCGTCTTTTTGGAACCACAGCTCCTGGACATCATGGTTGTTCAATTCAGGAATGAAAAAGTTAGTAATCATGGCTCTATACCGATCACCATTGACTGCAACGTTCTGGCCATCATCGTTTTTGAAGAAGTACGGACCAATGATTCCACCAGCCCATAAAGGGCACCAAACAGTCAGTTTTTCTGGATGTAACGGTATTTCGGCATACACTTGAGGATTAGCTTCACTCCAAATGCGGCAGTTTTGTTTGTTGACGTAGCCATTCAACCAGAAGTGCGCTTCATCGCTAAACAAAATTCGCTTATGAAAATCGGGAACAACGGCAATCTCGTTTTGGGCCCATTTATTGCACTATTTGCAAGCGTTGTTCAGGCGTAAGTCTATTCATGATGAATTGCCAAACCAAACTGAGAATAAATAACTTGACAGCTGTTAAATCGGTCACCATCTTGAAATTTAATGCCAACTTAAAGTTATATACGTCTATAAAAAACACCCTTTAGAACAGTAAATAATAATTATTTATAAAAAAAAAAATCTTACGCAAAAAAAAAAAAAATCAGAAAACCATTTTAAAGAATATTAATTCCAATATAAAACAACATTAATTTTTCTAAATATATAAAAGGAAACGAGAAAAGCTAGGACTTGCTGAGCAATTATGTTTTGAAAATGAGAAGATAATTCAAACACAAGCTTTGATAACGTGGATATTGTGAACTTTCAAACTTACAGAGAAATCCATATCTCCAAAAAAAAGAAGGTTCGAAGCAGAGTCTTTTATAACAGGAATGTGTGGTATTTAACCTTAGAAATATCCTTATTCTTCCTGTTTAATAATTATGTGGAATACAAGTTCCATGCCTCGTCATCTATTTTGAGCTCTCTGTAAATAATGCACCGATTATGTAATAGTATGAATTTTGTAAATGAGACCTTTACTTGGCCTGTATATCTGATTATTAATTACTTAAAAACGTGGTTATTGAAAACACTAAATTAGTTTTGACTGCAAAATTTAAATAGAAGCACAGAGTTAGTTCTCGTATTAAATTATTATTATTTTCTTTATTGAACTTGCATAGTCATTCTGACAACACAAGTCCTAATATTCAAATTTCGTTCATATTTTGACACTAACGAATGAGAGAACAAAACGAACTTCAATTAAGTAAAAAGCGTTTTTCTCTGTTCTCTTTTATTTCTCTTGCCCACAAAGTACAAATTCATACAATAAGATTTGCAGGGTGAAAACGAAAACTTATATTGGATCACTTCATCATCGAACAGCAAAATTTTTCAGACCTACTTTTTCAATTGAATATTTATTTAAAGTGTGTAGTATTGTGTTTTGTCATACTCGCATAAAAATTTAAAATTTATTAAAGATTGATTACAATTTTAATGTAATTTTTATGAAAATTTCTGTATATATTAAATACTATTATTATCCTTCAATCACTTACTTAAAACTCAATAAAAATAGATACACTAAAAAATTTTTTTGTCATTAATTTAATGAAATATTTCAATTTTTTCTACCAATAACAACATTTCATTACACTAATGAAATATTTAATTAATTCAACAAAATATTCATTAATAATATCAAAATATTTTAATTGCAAATGCTTAAAGTTCACTTTAAAACTCATGAGCAATACAATCTCGCTGTCAGCTTATCATAAACTTTTCGATAAAGTCTAGTTGTACTAACCAAAAACCATTTATCTGCTCGATAAGATTTTTTTTGCTTTTAGTTATTTTAGTATGAGTACTAATGGTAGTCTTTTTTCCAATTTTTCTTTTAACAATTACATAAACGTTTTATCTAAGAATTTTCTTGTGCCTTTGAATTTCTTATACCCTTCACAAAAGGGTATATATAAATTTGTCATTACGTGTGTAATTTATACAACATACTAGTATATGGTAGGCCCTATAAAATATATATTCTGAATCCTATTAAGCGATGTCTATCTGTCCGTGTGAATATTGAAGTCAGCTTTTTTAGTAAGCCAAGCGGTCCATAAATAAATATTAAAATTCAACCAAATTTGTTCATAAATGGCTGAGCTCTGAAATGAAACTACATATATTTTTGGATCATTTTTCTAAGTGGATTTTTTTGTGTATTTTGTCTAAAATACAAAATGCGCAAAAAAGTAGTAAGCAGTTTTATTAGAAATAACAGTTATAATGTCTGTAAAAAATGAAAACAATCGTTACAAAAATGGCCGAGAAAAATCAAAAATACAACCGAAATTTTATTTTCAATATTTTTTTTTTGCCTTTTTTATGGAAATTTTTAAGCTATACTGTGCGTATTGTCGCAATCAATAGATAACGACGTCGTTTATTATCGACGGCTTATAATTAGCATTCCAATTGTTGTAATCGTTATTTATCGATAAGTGCTTGTTTATATTTTGCATTCTATAAGAAAAGGCGACGGCGATATTGTATTGAAAAGACTCTGATTTCGTCGTCACCATTTTAGGTAACGACTAAAAATAAATAGAAATAGAAATAAAAAATTAAAATGGAAAAATTTGAAAAAAATAAAATTACAAATATAAATCAATTTGAAAAACTTGTGGAATTACTAGAAAAAGATCCTTCCCTTGCCGCAGGATTTCGTAGAGGCACAATTCCATTTAATTTCAAATCAAAATGGGAAGAAATTGCAACGGAATTAAACGCACTGGGTCCACCAAGAAGGTTAGCGGATGGATGGCTGAAGGTAAGATAATAGTGATAATCAGTAGTGCATTATACGAGTATGCTTTTGACGGAATATATATATAAGTAGGTTTGGCGAGACTTAAAATTTAAAGTCAAACAGAAAATGGTAGCCAACAAAGCTGAATGCAGTTCTACCGGTGGCGGAAGATTTAAGCAATATATCCTAAGTTCAATGGAGGAAGCTGTTGCAAATTTATTGCAATTCCAAAAACAATTGAACCCTGAAGGCGAAGTTCAGGGTATCCAACAACAAAACCAGGACAAATTGTCGGATGCAGTGTGCAACATAGTTACAGAGGAACAGGAGGTGTCTGAAAATGTTGAGTATAGTGTTTCAGAATTCCCACATCATGAACTACCGGAGTGTTCAATAAAGAGCGTTGTACAATATTCGACACCTCTTAGTATTTCAAAGAAAAATGAAAGCCGGGTTCAATCAAGAGGCAAAGAAGAACACTCCGTTGGTAAGAAAAAATGTAATTGTGTCCGAGAAGAATTGCTCGAAGCCCATAGCAGTCAGCAGGCAAAGGTTTTGACGGATATATCAAATTCTTTATCGTCGCTAAAACGAAGCGTAAGAGATTTAGAGAAAAATCAAAAGCAATTGGTAGACATTGAAAAAAAAAAATTAAATTTTTGGAAGAGAAAAACGAAAGAGACCACAAACGAAGTAAACGAGAGGAAGAAGTGCACGAATGTGAAATGAAAATTGAAAGAATAAAAATGTTAATAAAGGAAAAAGAGCTTGAAAGATTTAGCAGCAGCTGTGAAAAGTAAAATAAAGATCTAATATTTTAAAGGGATAAATTTTTAAATTTTTCCTGTGAATTTTTTTTTTTTTTTTGTTTTTGTTACTGAATTTTATTTAATTATTTGTTAAGCATTTTTATTGATTTTTTTTAATTACTGTGGATGTAATTAATCGTACAATTAACATTGAAAGACTGAATTTTTAATTTTTTGTTTTTATTTTTAAGAAATTAATGAAATATATGTATGTTGAATAAAAATCAGAGAAAACTTGCTTTTATTTGGTTTCTTATATCAGATGCTTCTGTGGTTTGTGTAAATTCTGAGTCATTTCAGTATCAGATAGAGTATTTTCTGCTCTGTACCGACTTTCTCAATGCATATATTGTGGAGAGCAGCACAAACATTTACAATTCTGATTGCTTTTCCAGGTTTGTAATACAGTGCCCGTGCTCCAAGAAGACATCGAAATCGATTTTTTAATACACCACTATGTTTCTCGCTTTAGCATGTTTTGTGTTAAAAATAGCCTCCGCACTTCCTTCAACAGCAGAGCGATATGGCGTCATTAAATATGGCTCAAGCGGATAACCTGCATCACCTACACAAAAAATTGTCATTACTTATTAATATATAAATTAGTTTTACTTTTCTCACCTAAGAGCCATAAATTACGTTCGCCGGCAGTGTAACGCTCCTGGAGTACTCTTTTTGCATGACTAACGTTCCATATCAATGAATCATGCGCTGAACCTGCATACCGTGCATCAACAAATCGTATTCGAATGTTATGATCAAAAATCTAAATGGAAATCAAATATAGTTATAAAATGTATACATGTGTATGGTTCCTTAAAATTTTCAAGATAGCGGCAATTTGAATAGAGGTGCATATTGAAAGACAATTTTTTGATTTTTGCGCATTAATTTGATTTAAATATTTAATTAACAAATGTCTATAATTAATTAAAAAATGGCTTAAAAACGTCTACAAATATTTTAAATTAAATAAATTTTTTTTTCGTTCCTATTGGATATCTTTCTTAAATTTTTTTTTATTAATTTCAAATTTGAAAATAATATACTCAGAAAGTATTTTTTCTTAGAACTCTTTAGTTTTAGTTTCTTGAACTGAAATTAATTATTTATTTTATGATTAATAAAAAAATATTTATACACAGAAAATTATATTTATCAATAAAAAATAAATAAATATTTTTTAAGCTTTTAGGTCTTTTTATATATTTTAATTATTATTAAATTAATTTCCAATATTTCGACACGCCTTCGTATGTCTTTCTCAAGGAAAATAATTTTATAATGAAATGAAAATTTTTTTGATATGTAAATAAAAATTATGATACTAAAAACTTTTTTCAAATTTTTTAAAAAACATATACAAAAACAATAACAACATTAATAACAATTTTATACAAAACACAATTTAACAAAAAACAATATTCATTATCTATATATATTATATTCTATCTCTTTCTTACTAAATATCTATAATTTTGTGCTATATTATCTGTATCCATTTTAAAATTAATTCTACTATCATTTGATACATTTATTATTTCTAACATTTCTAATAAATAACGACGTTTATAATTATTTTCTCTATCTAATATTGAAACATCTTCAAATTTCGGATAATGATTCAATTTTGCACAATGAGATGACAAAGCTGTTTTTTGTGCATTAATATTTCTATATCTTTGATCAGATTTATGCCCAGCTATTCTAGTTTTAAGTTTGTTTTTAGTTGTACCTACATATATTTTATTACAATTTTCTGTGCTATTTCCACCACAAGGTATTCCATACACTACATTAGATATTTCTAGTTTATTTAATTTATCTTTCATTTTTGTAAATAATTTATTTAATGTATTATATGTTTTGTGTGCCATTTTGTAGTTATCCCTATCAAATATTTTTGATTTTTCCAATTTTTCTGATATTTCTGGTACATATATTAAAGATTTATAAATTTTATTTTCCTGTGTTCTAATTCTGTTATCCTTGTTCCTATATTTATTATTTTTCAATAACTGATCTATTAAGTTTTTTGGAAAATCATTATTTCTTAAAATATTCTTAATTATTTCCCTATTTTTATAATGAAATTCTTTATCACTAATTTCTAAAATTCTTTCTATCATATTATTAGCAGTATTTATTATAATTCTTTTGGGATGTTTAGAATAATAATTAATTATTCTTCCTGAAGATGTTGGTTTTTGATACCAATCTAGGACTAATGTATCATTCCTTCTTATAAGTAAAGTATCTAAGTAATTCAGTTTTCCATCTTTTTCTTTTTCAATGGTAAATTTAATATTGGAATGAAAACTATTAAATGTATTTAAAATATCATCAATTGCATTTTCTGATACTATACAAAATAAATCATCTACATATTTTGTTAAAATTTTTGGCTTTTTAATTAATTTATAAATGCAAGTGTCAAGTAAGTTTTCCATAACTATATCTGCTAAAATAGGCGAAACTGGTGAACCCATGGGAAGACCATTAACTTGACTATATATTTTGTTATTATATTTAAAATATCTATTATCTAATATACAAAATTTAAGAATATGTAAAAATAAACCTTTACTTATATTTGTATGTTCTTCTATTATAGTCCATTTATTTTCTATAATTTGTAAGGCTAAGTCTACTGGTACACTTGGAAACAAAGACACTACATCAAAAGATACAAGTTTTTCATCATTGTCAAGTTTTAGACCTTTAATTTTATCTTTAAATTCAAAAGAAATATCAGAAAAATTGGAAAAATCAAAAATATTTGATAGGGATAACTACAAAATGGCACACAAAACATATAATACATTAAATAAATTATTTACAAAAATGAAAGATAAATTAAATAAACTAGAAATATCTAATGTAGTGTATGGAATACCTTGTGGTGGAAATAGCACAGAAAATTGTAATAAAATATATGTAGGTACAACTAAAAACAAACTTAAAACTAGAATAGCTGGGCATAAATCTGATCAAAGATATAGAAATATTAATGCACAAAAAACAGCTTTGTCATCTCATTGTGCAAAATTGAATCATTATCCGAAATTTGAAGATGTTTCAATATTAGATAGAGAAAATAATTATAAACGTCGTTATTTATTAGAAATGTTAGAAATAATAAATGTATCAAATGATAGTAGAATTAATTTTAAAATGGATACAGATAAGCTAGCACAAAATTATAGATATTTAGTAAGAAAGAGATAGAATATAATATATATAGATAATGAATATTGTTTTTTTTTAAATTGTGTTTTGTATAAAATTGTTATTAATGTTGTTATTGTTTTTGTATATGTTTTTTAAAAAATTTGAAAAAAGTTTTTAGTATCATAATTTTTATTTACATATCAAAAAAATTTTCATTTCATTATAAAATTATTTTCCTTGAGAAAGACATACGAAGGCGTGTCGAAATATTGGAAATTAATTTAATAATAATTAAAATATATAAAAAGACCTAAAAGCTTAAAAAATATTTATTTATTTATTTTCAGATAAAAAAGGTCAAATAAACAAGATTTATATATTTATCAATGTTTATAAATTTTTTTTTATAAAATTATAATTTTTAAGTTTATTTTACCTTGTTTTTATTGAAAGGTCTAGTTTATTAAGCTTAAGGTCGTATTAAAAAAATAATTTTTATATCGTTACAATAATAAATAAATTGTTATAATAAGCTAGCCTTTTCAATTATGTAATATTTTTTTTTAGATATGTAAGAATAATGTGAAAAGTGAAATATATGAATATTTGGCTAACATTGTGAAGGGTATATAAGACTCGGCACAGCCGAATTTAGCTTGTATTCTTTTATTTTTGCCCCTGTCGCTTTTGTCAATTTATATTAAATAGAAATTTATACAGAAGCATTGCTGAGTAATGAAAATTTTTCCATAGAAAAACAAAATAATGCATTTGCTGGTGCTTTATAAAGTTCTTTCTTTCAAATTTAACTTTGTGTTGAAGTGAATGTAAAAGTATAAAGTCTGCTGTTAGTGTATTTTCACACAGACTCTTTAAAAAGCACACTATATAAAAACGACAAAAGTACAATAAGCTTAATTCCAAGACTGCTGAATAAGTGCTGAAATTATACGTGTATATGAAGTAAAATATTGAGAAACTAAATTATAATAAAGAGTGATTTTTTTGCTATTATCTTTTTGGCAACACTAGTTTTGACAGCTCACGCACGTTTTGTATCTTGTGTCACTGTCAAACATCTTCAGTTTGGTCTATAATTTAATCATGAATCGTCTTACAAACGAACAACGCTTGCAAATTATAGAATTTTATTACCAAAATGCGTGCTCTGTTAAGAAAGTTCATCGCGCGCTTCTTCCATTTTATGGTCAGTTTAATCGACCTACTGAGGCTTCTATTCGGGCTATTGTAACAAAATTTCGCACCAAATTTACATTGTTGGACATTAAACCACCAACACGCTTAAGTAGAGTGCGAACTGAAGAAAATATCGCAGCCGTATCGGCCAGTGTTGGTGATGACCGTGAATTATCGATTCGGCGCCGTTCGCAGCAATTGGGCCTCTGTTACTCCGCTACGTGGAAAATTTTGCTGAAGGATTTGGGTGTGAAGCCTTATAAGATACAACTGGTGCAAGAATTGAAGCCAAACGACCTACCACAACGCCAAATTTTTGGTGAATGGGCTCTTGAAAAGTTAGATGAAGATCCACTTTTTTATCGAAGAATTGTGTTCAGCGACGAGGCTCATTTCTGGTTGAATGGATACGTGAACAAGCAAAACTGCCGTATTTTGAGTGAAGAGCAGCCAGAAGCATTGCAAGAACTACCAATGCATCCACAAAAAATAGCCGTTTGGTGCGGATTATGGGCTGGCGGCATCATTGGGCCGTATTTCTTCAAAGATGATGCGAATCACAACGTTACTGTGAATGGTGAGCGCTACCGTGCGATGATAACAAACTTTTTTTTGCCCAAAATGGAAGAGCTTGACTTGCATGACATGTGGTTTCAACAAGACGGTGCCACATGCCACACAGCACGCGAAACAATGGACCAATTGAGAGGCGAGTTCGGTGAACAGTTTATTTCACGCTTGGGACCAGTCAATTGGCCGCCCAGATCGTGCGATTTAACGCCTCTAGACTATTTTTTGTGGGGCTATGTTAAGGCTAATGTCTATAGGGACAAGCCCGCTTCGATTGACGCACTGGAAGCCAACATTGCCAACATTATTCGTGAGATACCGGGCGAAATGTTGGAAAGAGTATGCCAAAATTGGACTAAGCGGATGGACCATTTGAGGCGCAGCCGCGGCCAACATTTGCATGAAATAATCTTCAAACATTAAATTATATCGACCCAACTATCGATCGAAATAAATATTTCATGCATTTTTCTGAATTTTATGTGTTTTTTTTTTTTAATTTCCGATAGTTCTTATAAAATCACCTTTTATATATTTTAAATAAATATTTTTTAAAAGTTTTTTTTTTTAGTTTTTGCAGCACGTTTGTGAAAATTCGTTACAATCTAATATAATGTGTCCAACAATTAACATGTATGTAAACACTCACGTAATTATATTGCATACAGCTGCTAAATAAAATGCAAAAAAAAAAATTATTTTATTTTAAGATAACACGTATAAATGATATTGTCTTACAAAGTGTATACCATAGTTGTATATGTTAAACAACAAGACAGTATAAGCAGTTACACAATTGTTTCAGATGTAAGTTTGCTTATTAGCTTAATATTTTGAAAACTTGTTAGTTAAAGTGAGTTGAAGCAAATAAATTTTAATATAAAGTTAACTGCAATATACAGATTAATATCATATAATTTATTTATGATTATTTGTATTTGATAAAGGCTGGTCATCACTGCACGTGAAATGTTGGACTCACTAACAAAAAAGCCTCTTCTATCTCCCTGGAATTGTTTTCTAAGCCGACACTGCTTTGGCATTATTTAGCAGTACTTAAAAACAGTTGTCAACTGCTGACCAGTAGGATATTAAATTACCTAAAAATAACAATTCCCCTAGTAAATATACTTACATTAGCCACTACATTTTTCGAAATGAAATAATTAATTAAGAGATTTTCTGTTCAGTTTTAGATTTTTTTTTAATTCTTTAAAAAGCTACAAACTATAATTTATATCACTAACCCGAATTAGTTTAGAAAATAAAATTAATTCCAGAGAAGCTTATAAAAATAACAAAACTTTTGCTCTTTTTAAAAAAAAAAGTGAAGTAAACAGCTTGTCAAAATGCTAACTGTGTGGTATTTCAAAGTAAAAAAAAATGTTACAAGTAAAAATATAAATAGTAACGAATAAAAAAAAGTTTCTTCCATATGTGTTTATCAAAACAGGATTTATTTATTTGCCAGACCTCGCGCTAATTTATAATCCGGAATTTCTTATTTTTTTTCTTTTAATTTATTACCTTAAATATCTAAACTCCATCCTTTTTTATACTGAATAGTTTATGTCATTTTTTCATTTAACTTGACGTTATCAAAGAATATTTGTTTATCTGTTTAATTTAAGAAAAATAAAAATAAAATAAAGTGGCAAAAATGAAGTGGAAGTAAAAAACAGCACTAAAGAAACGCACACATATGCATGTGTATATTTTTGACATTTTGACAAATTGTTATTAATGATTAAAGAAATAAAAATAAGATACATGTGCATTCAGCACATAAATGAAAGCAGGCTACCGACTACGTGACTACAAATGCTCTCATTCTTCGTTGTTAGATGCGGGATAGTCAGATATTAACGGGGGTCTTACACTGTAATACAAATGTAAAGGTTTTCATTGGATTTTGTTCACATTCATAAAAATTCGGTCCTCATAAATAATAAAAATTTATAAAAAAATTTTATAAAAATGATGAGAACTGCACTATTATCAAATTTCAAACTTATTTTTTGAGATATTGCTTTCACACTATCAAGTCTTGCTTAGTATTACAGATTAAAAATCGTTTCAATTATATTGAAGGTAATAGCAGTAAAGTAAAATTAAAACTATCAAAATTTTAGTCCTTTTTATGAGATAATCTAGAAATTGCGATTAAAGTTGTTCGACTCCGGGTGCGGCGACTGGGCATCAGGTTGTTTGTTATAGAGTATATACTTTAGTTTAGCAACTTTCAAATATTTCATTTTCACTCAAATTAAATTACACAGGAAAACACATGAACAATTTCCCAGATTTGTTTTCGATGAATTAAAGTTTGCTGATTACGAAAATAACACTGCTTCTTTTAGCAGCATTAGTTTTCAATTCACTGGCAGGTTAAAAATAATTATTATTTTTATGCATTTTATTTCTTACAGTTACGGTGGTTGAGTAAGACGCTTGTTTTAGAACCCGACAAAGATTAATGCAGTAATTGAGAAACATAAATGTCCTAGAGCACTAAACATGCATATTTGAAAGCCTCACATCACTACAAACATGTCTAACATTGTACAAGCGCAAAGCAAAAATATGGTTGAGGCAACCATATATTGGTGGAAATATAGTATCTATAGATTTATGATTGCATATAGCCATATATATTTTTAAATCAAACATATTAAAAATACCTCTCAACTGTAGATGTGTTGCGGTTCAGCTCCCGGTCAAGATTAAAAATGTTGGTGCTCTATACTGCAATCTTAAAGATTTTATAGAAATCGATTCAAATGGGTATGCAAATAGTGTTGTTTGCATACAGACGCTCTGAAAAATTTTTCAGTTCTGATTAGTGTTATTTATCATAAAGTATTTCTACGTTTTCATTTACTAAAAAATTTAATTTTTTTAAACAATAAATTTTTTAGCACATATTATCTTCTTTTAAATAAATATTTTTATTCACTCTGTCAAAATAATTGTCTTATTATTTTAATTTTGGCAGATTATGGTCGGTAGCCTGCTATTGTTTATGTGTTTAATGTTTTACTTTATACTGTAACTACGTAAGTGTTTCTACAATAAACTTTAATATAATTCTAACACAAAAAAATTATGGTAGTTTTGGGTTATAAAATATAAAAAATGAATTGAATTTCAAATGAAAAATGAAGATGCACTTTTTCTGTCATGCTTTATCTCAAAAGAAAATAATGATTTATATAACAATAACAAATAAAAATAAAACATTAAGAAATAAATAAAATGAAAAAAAAAAAAAAATGCAAAAACAATTAAACAATAAATAAATAAAATAATGTTTGTTTTTATTTTCGGCTCATGGTAAGTAAAAAAAAACTTTTAGGCAACTTCCTTTTAAAATTTGCTGTTCTAATATTAAAAGCTTTTTTTATTCAACTAAAAAGTTATAATATTCTTTGTATACCCTTTACTGTATGTAAAGAGAGGTTATGTATGTATGTTTGTAATTTTTACACCAATCAATTGCTGTCCTATTAAGTATTTATATTTATTCAGTATCAACGTTTGAAATAAGTATTTGTAAAAATAGTATTATAGTTAAACATAGCGGGAAATAGATTTCAATAAAAACAAAGATTTCAATAAAAATTTATAAATTCTCATTTAGTCAATCAGATTTACAACATAAGTATTCTTATGTTTGCCAAAAATTTAGGGATCAATCAACTGAAGATCGTAGAAGCTTGCATTAAATGATCCATATGGATGTGCTATTATTAAATAAGATGAATTTTGCAAAACCAATGTAATTAGAAATCAGCATCAAAAATTATTATTATTTTGCTAATTTTAAGCTTTGTGTTATTCACTTAAACAACAGCAATAAAAGAACAATAAGTTTATTGTAGGCAGAAAAACTTCTAATGTTAGAAATGAAAGCATTACAATTTCAATTTTGTAATTACCCTAATAACTACGAGTAAAATACTTTGGCAATAATATTTGATTTTTATGCTAACCAGACTATAGTTAATTTCTTTTCTAGTTTGTAAATACAAGTATGTACGTGCAGGCTCTTAAAAAAATTTTTTTACCCAAAATATGTAGCTGCTTTTGTTATATATTACCCACATCAATTTATCATTAGAAACTCATGAAAACCACAATACCACAATATTTCATTTGCAAAATTTTAAAATCAATTGATATTTGAAACTGTTTTTTGACATCAAAGATGTTTAACAATAAGTGCTTGAAAATGACAAAAAAAAAAAATAATAATTCATTTGAAAATTTCTAGTTAATAATATATCTGATGTAAAGGAAGTTTGCAATGAGTGATAAAGAAAGAAAAAAACATTAATACTAATTTGAAGAACCAGTCGTAATTTTAGTAACAAGGCTTATTTTGGATTTATTAAAGTCAAAGTCTTAAGCCAAAAATATTTACAATTATAAATATTTGTAAAGGTAAGTGTTTTTAAATTTATATGAACTAACAATTAATTAACGTGTAATTAATTACGTACTAAATTTTAGAAAAATCTGTTAGAAAATTAAGTTTTACCTACTTTCTCAAAAAAGTTGAGTTTAAAGTCAACGTTATCGAAATTTTATATAAACTGATAAAAAAAGAGACAGTAAAATTCGTTGTTGTATAAAGATAATGTCTAGTATTCAGTAAATTTTATGAAAATTATTTCATATGTTCCTCTCATATATAACATGTTGAAGATATACTTCACGTCTTGTAATTTATATTAATTATGCAGATGTATTGTACTCGTATGTGCAGCTTATTTAAAGTCAATTTTTATATAACTTCACTGCACACAACAGAGAGTAAAGATGGTCATCGGTTGAAAGCGAGGTTGGTATTTAACTCTATTGATTTATAGGGACATGGATAAAATGTATTTATTAAATTAGAGAACTCTGTAGGCTGGTATATTCACTTTTGTCCTTTTTCAAAAATATACCCATTTGTGATTGATTAACCACATGGTATTAGAGGCGAAATTTATTCCTTACCTGGACTAGATATTAGTATTTTCAAAAACATAGCTTCCATGATCTTTTTCTCTAGTTCGAATACAATGCAACCTCTAAGTGATAGTTCTGTATAAATAAAACACAATTCTGTATAAATAAAAATCATTTTATGTTTGTTTTATTATTTAAAAAATGTTTGTTTTCCTACGAATTTATCTGAAATTTGGTACGTGCATTTTTATATACTCCACGGAAAGTCATCATATGCTTTGCAAACTGCCATTCACACTTTTTATTAGAACAATTTAGATAGGATTTTTTATAATTAAATTTTCCATATTTTTTGCTTCATACACTTTATAAAATTTGGTACATACGAGTACACTCTATAAAATTCAGTAACGGTCTGCAAATACTTTTTAGCTTACCATTTTTATGCTTAATTTTTAACACAGCAAGAGAAATCCGTTGAAAAATATATGTAATTTTAATCAATAAAAAGAAATTTGTTCAACATTTGGGAGACTAGCACTATTGTACCGATCACGCCTACTTTTCTGATCTATTTTTAATTAAAGGTTAGTATTTTATAAATTTTTTTTTTTAACTGCAAGGAGGATCGTAATATGTACAGGATGGCCAAAATGAGACCTAGTGCTGTTAAACACGTAATAACGGTTTTTTTTAAATGATTTATTTTTATCTGTTAAATACATTTTACGGAAATTTACCGTGACTGTGTGAAATATGACATCAGGCAAATGACCACCATTTTGCTCGATACAAGCATTGGCTCTTTTTAGCGCATTTTGCATTACACGGCGTAATGTTTCTGGTTGCAGGCCTCGAATATTCTGCTTGAGCTGTCCAAGTGTCTGTGGTTTGTTAACATACACTTTGTCTTTTAAATAACCCCATAAAAAAATCGGGCGCAGGATGCCAAGGGAAATCTGAATTTTCTGAAATTATGCGTTCACCAAAAATTTCACGCAACATGTCCATAGTTTGCTTAGCAGTATGCGCAGTGTCTCCATCTTGTTTAAACCACAAATTAGGATGTTGCTCCACCATTGGCCGCAAAAAGTTGTCGATCATTGTTCTGTAAGAAGCCCCGGAGACCGTTTTTGGCGTTTCATCCTCATTCTCAAAGATATATGGGCCGATGATTTTTGTGGCCATAGCACCGCACCAAACAGTGCATCTGATTGGGTGTGACTAATGCTGATGTATTGCCCTTGGATTTTCGGTGCCCCACAACCTACAGTTTTGTTTATTCACATAACCACTTAAATGGAAATGCGCTTCATCCGTCATCAAAAGATAATTTAAAAAATCATTTTGGGTGGCTAATTGTCTATTGTAGTCGTTGTTGGGGGTCTTGCGGTAGAAGCTGTTGCACAATTTTAACTTTGTATGGATACATCTTAAGATCCAGCTTTAAAATTCTCTGTAATGTTGTTCTGGGTATACCCAATTGGCCAGAACGGCGACGAGTTGTGACAGATGGATCAATTGCAACACTCTGCTGCACAGCTTCCACGTTGTCTTCAGTACGAATATTTCGATGAACACCTCTTCCTGGACGGTCGGCAACAAAACCCAGTTCCTCAAAACAGTGAACTAAACTTGTAATCATGGAAGATGTGGGCGCTGATCTTACGTTAAAAAAATGGCGATAATTTCGCTGCGTCAGAACAATTGATCGTTGAGAAGAATAATAAAAATCGATAACTTTAATGCGTTGTTGTGGACTGTACGTATTCATTTGAAATTTAAAAGAGTTCAGTTATAATCTGCAAAAAGAAAAAAAAATTATGTTAAAAAATAAAAAAGTTATTTGTGTTTCATATCAGCTGGGCTTATTTGGGCCACCCGTTATTTGCACCGCCCCTGTCTACTTTTGAATAATATTACTTTCTTTCCTGACAAAGAGAAACCGGGTAGCTGTAGATGGTGTTAAAAGAAAGTAAAAAATTTTTAACTCAATAATTTTAGTATAAATTTTATTTAAAAATGTATGACGTGTTTTAAACTTATTCGTTGCTCCTTAAGAAAGCTTTTCCAAGAATATTTTATATCGTTTTAGAAATGATTTCTGATACTATAATACAAAAGAATAACTTTATTGTGTATTGCAGCAAGCTGCTAGAAAATTATATTTATTTTTAAAATAAAATAAATTTTTCTTTTATTAAGGGCCATTTTTACAAGTTACCGATAGTTAAAGATAAGATTTTAAAAGTCAAATATCAAGGTTTTGTTGTGATATTAAATTAAAAATATCAATAAGTTAATTATTGGAAAGTGTGGACTTAACTTGGTTATTTAACTTTCTAAATAATTCCTCTATATTATCCACTTTAAAGCATTAAGGAGGTTTCATTCGAGATCAATTTATAAACGAGGTTCATAATAATTTTTAATTAAACCAATGAAATTTAATTAAAAAAAAAAAAAAAAAGAGATTTTTCTTTAAATTGACACAATGCTCGAACAACAGTTATCCGGTTTTAGTAAACAATTGATAAGACGTATTTTATTCCTATCATTGCCATGATGGCTAATGAATGCGTTAAGCTTTGGAATTTCTATTTTACATTTTCTCTATATTTAACTTTCCATAGTATTAGCTATGACCAGAATATTTTATATCATATTTATGTCTTTGTTATTCATTCTTTTGCTTGTGCTTTTTTTTCAATATCTTGACTTTCTGACTTTTCTCATCACCATAAATAGTTACATAATCATTGACAGATTTGACACTAAAACTCATTATTTTCATCTACAGTCTTTCTAGTTGTGTTGGCAGTCGTTTAATTTGCCATGTCATCTCTTGGCTTACAATCTTTTGTGATACAATTTTTATAGAGTCAGTATCTGGTTGGCATTTGTATGCATGCAGTTTAGCTACAGACTCTTTTTATATTTCTTTGTTTACAAGAACACTAACTAGTCTGCTAATAAAATTCTGTAATGAAAGCTGTTGACTCTTCGGTTATCTGAAAATAAAAGGGAAAAATCACAATAGCTTTTTATTGTACGCCTTCTTTAAGTAGTGTAAAAATGATATTGCCCGTTTAGTGGCCAGGTTTATGTGCATAGTAAACATATCGTCAAGTCTGGCACATACTAACACACATACTTATTGTTTGTTTATGTATGTATATCCTGTAACGGCATGAATATAAATCGCCTCTGTTCATGCATAATTAACTAACTACCTACAATCAATGGTTGGTTTTCATGCAGTAAATTTTAATGAATTTGTGACACAATATACGATACGACCATGCCATGTACAGCCACTAAAATATTTATGAGTCTATAAAGAAAAACAAGTTTATTAAGAATTTAAAATAGAAGATAAAGAACAAGCAACCTATAAATCATAATCGACTATGATAACAGACAATAAGATTTACTGCTGTTTTCCGGTAAATTATATTACAGGATATATTACAGTTCAAAGGCACTCTTGAAGTTTATTGTAGTTAAAAATAATTCGCTATTTTATATAATAGCATTTCGTTCAGTTTAGTGAAAACGTCAGAAATAAATTTCAATACTTAGTAAATATATTGTATTTGAAAATTAAAGTAAATTATTTCAAGACAAATATTTACCGAATTTTATATGCTTTAATATCAAGTATCCCCGAAAGATTTAAAGATTTATTTTATATAGGGCAAAGCTAATCTATACAAATTATAAAAAATTTTTTTAATTTACAATTGGAATCGGAAAAACTAGTTCATTTTAATAAATTACTTTTTAGAATAACAAATCCTGCAATAATAGTTTATATACTCGTATATAATTTGCATGCAGTGAATTAAAAAAAAAAAAATTGTTCTAAAAATTCGTTGATGCAGTCAGCTTGTACTCGTATAGACTCGGTTTGATATAATGGTTGAAAATTGCGTAAAATTTTGTGGAAAAACATTGATATTTTGTTTGCTATCTTCTAACATAGTCCGGCCGCTCTAAACTGCATTTTATTTATTAATATTACGCTTACAGATTTACTTATACATAGAAAAAATGAACCAGCAATAAAGAAACTTAAAAATTTTTTTCTTTCAGATAAAGCAACACTTCAAAATATAATCAATGTCATAGATAATGTTTTTAATTAAAATATTCACATGTTGTTTAAATTTTTTCTATGTATTTATATTGCTGGTAAGTACATTTTTCGAAAACGTATATTCCACGTTGCCAGCAAGTAGCAAAAAAAAAGCTAAATTAACCTAAAAAAGGCTAACTCATGCAGAAAAAAGTTAGACAAAAGTTAAAAAGCTACAGCTTAATATTTAAAATTTTCTTAATATTTTATGAGATGTATAATTAAGATTTTTATAAAAAACCACAAAGAAAACATAAACTATCAGAAACCAAAGAAAATAAGGTCCTTTTCCGTATTTCTTTAAATACTTATAAGTGAATTCAATTCTTTTTTAATTTTTATATTAAAAATAATATTTAAAATTCCTTTATTCAATAATTTTTTAACTCTAACTTTACTTTTTTGATTTCAATGCGATTTCTATTGTGATATTTAACTTGCGAACAACCTACTAAACGTTAGTACAAGACAACTAAATATTTAATTTGATTAATTAATGATAATTTTCTGCAGCATAATTAATCCATTTAGACAAATTTGTCTTGAAAAAGAAAGCTTCGATATAAAGTATATGCAAAGTATAAAGTGCATTATTTTACAAGGTAGAATCTAAATACTTTTCTACATTCCCGTAGTTCGACCAATTTATCGATTTACATTAAAGTTTTGTCAAGCATATTTAGTTAATTTGGCCAACTACTACCCTACCAAAGCAAATTTAAAAATTTTTTTTACAAAGAATGCGACTTTTTCTAAAAAAAATTTAAGTACTAGCAATTCAATTAAACATTATGAAGATAAAATATAAATTTAATTCAATTCAAATTTGAAGTTTACAGAACAAACTCATTTGTGTTCAGTAATTATCTACAGTGTTAGTTTGTTTTAATTTTTCCAAAAAAGGCTATTTAAGGCTACTTTGAAGAACAAAAAAGGCTGGAGAAAAAGCTAGAAGTTAAAACGGCAACGCTGATCACCATTTGTAATTTCAAAGCCACAACTACATATTTATTATTGTTCTTGTTGCATTTTTTATTTTTTTTTTATTTATTTTTTTTTAAGTAACTATTTCAACTTCATATTACTACATTGTTGACAGACATGTGAAAACGAGAAAAAATGGGGTTAACATACGTTTTTACAAATTAAGTTTTTCAATGTATTTTAGTATACCAGTAACATATTTTTAAAATTTTAAAGGCAATAAAAAAATAAATAAACTCTACTGATAAAATTTTATACAACCCTTGATTGGGTTAAAAAGTAATTGATACTTCATGAAGTCTGCAGACTGAAAAACGTCTGCTTCACTCTGGGAACACGATTTCGTTGTTAGAATTGAATTTTTTACCAATCAAATCATTTTTTAATGATGGGAAAGAAATTTAGTTCTACAGATCAAAGTTGTTTTCTTAATATTTTTTTGATTTTCTAGTTGAATTATACAATTTCAAATTAAAAAAACCTTTATAAAGTTATATTAAACTTAAATATTCGTTTAAAATAAATTATTTTGCTGGGCTTAACAAACTTTTCCATTTACATTGATTTTTTTTTTTGCATTACTATGGTTTCATTTCTCTTTTTGTTTTTATTTTCAATAATTAATGGCTGCAAATATTTTTAAAGTTTTTTTTTTTCAATGTACTAAGATCCTTGTTTATTTCAATTTTATATTTTATTTTATCTGAAAAGTTGTAATGATGTCAGTTAGTGACATGATTAAAAAACTTTAATTAAAGCTAAGCAAAGAAAAATTAATAATTTAAAAGGTTTGTTATGCTCTGAAAATAATTGTTTAAGTAAAGTTTTTGTACATATGAAAATCACTTTTTATAAAATATAAAATGTATTGCGTTGATTACAAGTTTTATTTATTATTTAAGAAAAAAACAAAACTTTTTTAAATTAAAATTTTTTTTTTTCAAAAGAATTTAATGAAATAAATAAAATTAATGCCATTAACTAGTAATGCTTGGGTAAATTTAAATTTTATTGATTTTAATTAAAATATTTTCTTTTGCATTTTCACAAAATTAAACTTGATTAAGTTTGGAAAAAATCTGAATATCAATTTGTGTTCAAATTATTACACCAAAGCATATGTTTCTTTTATTAAACACTTTAGCAAAAATATTTCTATCTTTAGTTTTTAATTAATTTTAATCCAATTAAAACATCATTCTTTGCACATGAATTAAAAAACTTCTTGAGTAATAATCTTCTACTTAAAGCGACGCCTTTACCCATCATATTATATAATGAACCCTTCACAAATAAAAAAATTAAATTCCTTCATATAATTAGTTGCATTATTGCATTTACCATGCTGTGCTTCACGCATTCACGCACACTCATGTACATTCACAGTTAGTTTTTAATATCACTCTTGGGTAAAGCTGACAATAGAGATGGTGTAAATTTCAATTTAATTGATTAAGAAATTTAATTAACTAATTAAGCGAAAGAGTAGTGTGAAAAACTAAACTTAAAATAAGAAAAAAAAATATGAAAAGAGAAGTAATGAAATGAAATTGCACATTTTTAACTAAAATTTTATATACTCATAATGTAGGGGTAAATAAAAAAGCTTTCATAAAAATTTAATATGAAAATTTATGTTAAACTTCAAACAGATTTATGGACCATTATGCACAAAGCATACAGGCATTTAATATATTCAAATAGATTATGGCCTTAAAACTTTATTTTATGTAAAAGAACTCTTTATTATTTTTACTATTCTGAAATCATTTCGCATTATAAATCCTTAAGCAATATAATTTTGGGCAAATTGCATATTATATCGAACACATTTGATCTTTTTTCCTTTTATATTTTTTTACTGCATATAAAGTTAGCAAAATTTAAAAGAAAACAAGTTAAATTCGGCAGTGCCGAGTCTTATATACCCTTCACTGTGTTAGCCAAATATTCATATTTTTCACTTTCCACATTCTTCTTATATATATAAAAAAAAATATATAACTAAAACGGCTAGTTTATTAACCTTAAAGTCGTGCTTTAAAAATTTATTTATTTACTTACTAGTGGAGCGAAATATCGAAATATAAAAATTTTTTTATTATATGACCTCAACCTTAATAAATATTGATAAAAAAATTTTTTTTTACTAATTCTAAATTAAATTCAGTTCAAGAAACTAAAATTAACGAGTTCTAAGAAAAAATTATATCTGAAAATCTTATTTCTAAAAGCAATAAAATGTCTGCAGGCACTCAATTTTTAAATTAAATGAAATAAAAAAATATAATAGCCCAGTTCACAATCTTGGGCAATTGAGATTGCAAATTTGTTTAATTGCAAACATTTATCATCAATGGTGAGCGGTCTGTTTTGACTTAGTTGCAATACTTGTTACAAAACACGAAATTCACAGCACACAGGGAAAATCTTTTCCTACTGCTCTGTTAACATTTGTAAGTTTTGCAGGTTTTCTATAAATAACAAATGTAATTATTAATATATGTGATACTTTCTTTAAGGATCTCTTAATGGCTGTTTTTTTATGTGTTTTTATAATAAGTGGTTCATTGAAAACTATTTTTTTGGTTAAAAAAAATGTTGTGGTTTTTATTTTTAAATAAAATTACATTTTTTACATTTAAAATTTTTGCACTTTTGTAGAAAAAAATTGTTTTTGAAGATATAAGAAGTTAAGAAAAAAATATATATATATATTTATATATATGGTAACGATGGCTGAACGTGTTGCACACGTGGAGTAAATATAAACTATTGGTTTTAAGTACTGCTTATTTGCAAATGTGAAGCAAGTACATTTTTGTACATTTTGTTAGTGTAGAGCAACATTTTGCAAATACTACGGTGCAAGACCATTTGCACAAGATTGTGAGTAGGGCTAATATAATTTAATTTTGCAAAACATTTTTTAAACCAAATGTATTTAATTAAATATTTAATATCAAATAATAAAATTGAAATTAGCGGCAAAACTAAAAAAAAATTCTTTTTCATAAAGATACATACTAATACAATACACACGTTTGTAGGTTTTGTGTTTGTGGGTATAAGCGCTACGCACATGTACAGTTTAAAAATGTCCATAAAAAGGAAAGCAGAAATTAATGGAAAACTGAAATTTCGGTTAAATTTTTGACTATTAATTTTTAAAAAAACAAAAAAGTGTAAGCAAAATACGCAAAAAATACACTCAGAAAATGGTCAAAAATAGATGTAGTCATGGTCTTCGACTCATAGCTCAATCACTTATGGGCAACTGAAAGAGAAAAACAATTGACAGATTGGTATACTATACTTTTCTGTACGTTGCCTAGACATTTCAGACAGTTGATTTGAACGATGACACAGACAGACAAGCATTGCTAAAGTGACTCCGCTATTCATAAAGACTCAAAATATATATACTTTATAGGGTGTTCCAGGTACGGTGTAGAAATTACAAACGGAATCACAAACTTATATATACCCTTCTTCCTTACAGTGAATGGTATAAAAAATATGTGCCTGAGTGTTTATAACTGTAATGGTTGTTGTTACTTGAAGTTGGTAGTGACTGCAAGGGTGCAGTCGAAAAATAAATATTCAAAAAATTTACAGACCTCAAAAGAGAGAACAACCATAATGTATCCAGCATGCATTTGTTGAAAACTCATAAAGTAGACCAGTAAAATTATTACTCTTATATTTCCTTGCATTTATCTAACTAAAAATTATTACAAAATCCCAATCATTTGTTACCCAAAAGGCAAATAATAATAAAAAGTTAATGTTTGATATAGAATAATATTTTTGAAAAAAGGAAATTTAAGTTTTGCACTTCATTTTATTTGCAATTGAATAACAAATTTATTTTAAGGCAAATATGAAACTAAAAAATTTAGTTATAAGCAGAAAACCAATTAAATTAGTCTATTAGGCTATTAAGTTGAAATAAATTTTATAAATTACATTAACAGCCAGGCTCTTTATTTTGCTCCCAAACGAAAGATAAACTCAATAATTATCTTTTGCATAAACGTGATAGGTTGCTTTTAAGATAACTCTGCCATAACCTTATACACTAAATAAGATTATAAAAGCTTTTTATTTCGAAAGCGAAAGAAAGCTAATAACTCATTTTTGCTGTACAAATCCTAGATCCTATTGCACTATTGAAAACTTGTAATAATTCCTATTTTAACTATTGAAAACTTGTAATAATAGGCCTTTGCGATGTTATTACATTTAATCCTTTTAACTGCACGTTTGAATGTTTTAAATTTCAAAGTTACTTTCAAACATTTTCCAAATTGTCTCAATTATTCATACACGCAAAACTATTTTTCGCTAAACTCTTTCTGTCACACAAAATGATATGTTACTCTAACACAAGACAAATACTATTTTACTAAATTCTGTGACATTTCATACCAATGTATAATAGATAGTTTGGTTGTGTTTGCTAAAGGTAGAATCTATGTGTGTGCTTGCACAATGAATTTGTTTCGAAAGCAAACATACCTAACTATAGAGATGTGCACAACAACTGACATAAATTTCATTTTAGTGCACAATTTAAGAAAGGGTAAAAAGTAATTTTAGCGATGAGCAGACAGTAATTTTTAAAACTTTAAAAATTTAGTAAAAACTTTACACATGCATGCTTATACGGCTCATACAAACTCAAATTCAATAAAAGTTAAATACAGTCTGGCAATATGAAAAATTTATACACATAAAAATTGTTTTAATTTTCTTCAATTAATAAATTATTTAAAAAAAAAAAGATACATACTATAACTATATCTTTTACTTTGATGTTAAGTGTGCATGGGCCGCTTTACTAATACCGAGTTAGCAAATTTTGCAAAAAAAAATTTGGGAATAAAAAATTATTGAATTGAATTGTAAAACTAAATCTTTCAGTGACAAAGTTTTCGTAAAAACTGAGTGTTGTCTCATGTACACATACATACATTACATAAATAACAACCGCCGTAATAGAAAATTGGAACTATTTTGTTTAGAAAATAGAATAATAGTGCAATTTATCATCTATAATTTCAGAATATAAGAAATTACTTGGTTAAAAGTAATGGAAAGGTCTGCGACCAAAAAACTGCATAGGATTTTTTTTAAATTTTCTTACAGATTTTGATGCGCTAAACTCAAATCCGTTTTCGGTTTTTCTCCATCACGTAGGGATTTTTTTTTATGGGGGTGGCAATTTTTTAACCTTAAATTAGTCAGGTACGAAGACGATTTTCATAAACAAAACACCAAAAGATGCGTAACAAAATTATATTTAATTTAATGTAATATAATTTTTTTCTATATTTTATCGTTTTGGAATTATTCAAAAATTTAAGAGGGGAAAAAATTTTTTTCTTGCAAAATTCGCGTTTTTTTTCAGTTTAAAAATGCAATAAAAAAAAAAGAAAAAGGAAAAATTTTATATTGTGCACATTTTTCTGAAAGCTAAATACCTTAAGAATAAAATAAGGTATAAATCATGAAAATCGAATAACAAATGCCGATTTTATTCTCAATTTACCGCAGCTACCCAATATTAAACGAATATGTGTGACATTTATGGCCTTGAAAAAAACCAACACACCGATTAGCGAATGTCTGCTATTAGAAATTAGCTCAATGATTTAGTAAGAGATTTAGGTCTTTCAAAAGATGCAGCCGAACTGTTAGGTTCTAGATTAAAAAATAAAAACCTTTTATCACCTGACACTTCTTTCTACTGGTACAGACACCGAGAAAAAGAATTTACCCAGTTTTTCTGAAAAGAAGAAAATTTAGTTTTCTGCAATAATGTGGAAAAACTCATACATCGTTTTGATATAAGGTATGACTCATCTGAATGGCGCCTATTCATTGACTCATCTAAGATTAGCCTTAAAGCAGTATTATTGCACAATGGAAATAAATTTGGCTGTGCATATGAAAGAAGATTATAACGATTTCGCCATTATCCTGGAAAAAATCAAGTATCAAGACCATCAATGGATGATTTGTGGGGAAGCTCAAGGCTGCAAGATGAGTTTGAAGGTTCATTTTTTACACTCTCACATAGACAATTTTCCTGAAAACCTGGCGGCTTACAGTGAAGAGCAGGGGGAGCAATTTCACCAGGATGTCCGTGATATCGAGAGAAGATACCAAGGGCGATGGGATGTCACTATGCTTGCTGACTACTGTTGGCTGCTTAAGCGAGAAACTGAAGATGGAAATCGGAAAAGGACTCATGAAAGTATCAAGGAAAAGAAGAAGAGGTTTCATAAAGAACATGAATAAGTATACATATGTATCAAAATAATGTTTCGTTTGCTTTAAAAAAAATATTTATTGTTTGAATATTTCGAATAAAGGAGTGCTTTAACCAATTTTTTGTGTTTGAATTTGCAAAAAATCCTTATGTGATAGAAAAAAATGGCTATCACTTTTGAAATCAGCGCACTTTAAAACATATAATTCAGTAAAAATATCTCATGCAGCTGAAAAAAAAGTTTTTTTCGCAGACCTGTGTAATCGGTTTAGCTCTTATCAACCAGTAAGTTATTTGATTATCTCTGTTTCTACAAGTAGACTCTGTAAGCTTTTCACTCATAGAAAATAATTATCTCTAAGTGAAGACCAATGCCAATGACATATGGATGGATTAGGGTTAATTTTTTTAAGAAATTTTTTTATTATTTTTTCAGTTATCTAATAGAAGTAAAACCCAACTAGAAGGCCATTAGTCAGCAATTTTAACGCAGTCATTTACACAAAAAAGGGAAAATAATCTCTTTCACAAAAAATAAATAAACATTGTAAATTCTATCGAAGCAGTAGAAGGACGTTTAATTTTCTAAGAAAAATTTACAGGGCCTCTAAAGTTGTATTTTTCCAAATTACTTAATAAGACATGACCGGAATTTTCGTATTTTTTTACGAAATATTCTTATTTATTTTTTAGCTAATAATTATAAAGAAATCTAAAGTCACAAAATACAAATATACATATATTGCTAAAGGCCGGAATTTAAGATATTGTGTAAAACTCGTATTTAGTAGCAAACATTTTACATAGGATTGCTTTTAGTCTTTAAGTTTTCAATAGTAAACAATATTTTACTGGGTGTTTTTAAATTTTAATTTGCACCTTACAAAGCAAAAATTTCCCTATTTACAACATATAACACAACTGTATATATATAGTTAATCTTACACTTTTAATAATTTGGCAAGTGTACATTTTACAGCAAGTTTAATACCCAAGTTGGTGTATATTTCTAATTTTAATACCTGCTTATAAACGAATGTGGTTAGCTTAATGAACGCATTTGAAATTGTATACGAAAATGTTGTTGCGTACTTTTTACTACACATCAACAAAATGTGTATGCATGTTATTACCAGGGCAAGGAAGTTCATGCACTTGAAATCGCAAAATATGCATATATAATATTAAAAAATATGCATTAAAAATTTATTTATTTAACTGTTTATTATTCAGGTTAAAACTAGAAACATTGCTTAAAAAAATAATAGTAGTAATTTTTTGTTTTAAGTTATCAAATTTGAAATTCATTTTATTTAGTTTTAAGCTGTTTTGAACATTGAAAATTTTCGTTCTACATCACGGATCTATATGATGTAATCTACTCATTTTGAGAATAATTATTTTCTATAATATTTTCTTTACTGGAAAGTAAACTAAAATTACTACCAATTTCTTTAACTTTTTTAAATTCAGAATTCTTTTTTTAAACCGCATCAAGTTTGGTTTTTATTTTTCTGAAGATTTGTCCTTTTACTTTTCTTATTCTAATGACGGAGTCATCAATGATTTAAACTACTGGAGTTTAATCACCGCATTCGATATCGAGCCAAATTGATCGAAAATGTTCATTTTGATATCTTGGCATTCGATACTGAATCTTCGGACCAGTATAATCTTAGCAAATATCTTTCAATAGCAAATTAGCTAATGTAACCAAAACAAATTACTTTTTTAACGAGTATGGTCACAAAAAACTTAAAAAAGTTTAAGTTTTTATTAGTTTTAGGTTAAAATAATTAATTATTATAATTTTAAAAAATTTTTATTTTTTAAATTTGAAGAAATAGATGTCAGAAAAAGCCATTATTTATCCATATTATCAAAAATTCTTTTTGGTGCATGGAGTGTAGCTGGTATCGAAATACTATTCAATACGATAGCCTACGTGTTTTTGAATGCGTTGATTAGATTCCTACAGTTTGGTTATTGTCACGACTTAAAAAGCATAAATTCTAATTTAGCCTTTATATCAGCTAAATTTAAAATATTCAAGGCTGTCATAGAATCCAATGTTGTAGGTATTGGATTTAAAACCGACAAAAAAATTACTTTGCTGTCATGAAATCCAATGTTGTCGGTTTCATTTTCGAACTAGAATTAATATCGGTTTTAGGTGTCACAGAAACTAATGTTATCGGTTTTGTATTGGATTGAAACCAATCAGTTGTCAGTTGTTGGTTTGTTTAATTTCAAATAAAGCAAGTGACTAAGACGGACTTTTGTCATTAAAAATTCACATGCAGTTAGATATTTATTATAATAAAAATTTAAGCAAATTAATATCAATTATACAAAAATAAATTTTTACTCATAATTTTTTTTTCTCTACAAAAAAAAAAAAAAAAAAAAAAAAATAGCACTTAAAACTCAATAATTATGCATTTTTTAGAAAAATATCCTGTCATTGCTAAGGGATTTACAAAACTTGATAAGCCAACTGTGTGATCTCTTTGACAACAGTTGGATGAATCAATAAAAGGGTAGGTTCACGGCAAAAAGATGTAAACAGAAAGCTTTTTTATTTAACCGGTAATTTATGAATATTCTTTTTACTTTCTGTCAGCGTTCTTCTTCTAATAATAAAAATCCTGCAACGGCAAAGTCATTTTATTTCACTACTTATTTCACTGACACTAATTATATATTTTATAGTAAAAATTTTTAATAAAAAAACACGTTTTCATTTTTATGTAAACGAAAACACTACGATTTATCAAAATTGTTATCAATCATTTACATAAAGAATTTCATACAAATAAACTAATGTATAGAACAACTGATTCAAACATCGGTTTTATTTGTCTTCGAAAATAACAAAAACGATTTGGTTTCATGACACCAAATGAAACCAATATTGCTTTGCAAAACCGACAATTAGCAAAACCCGAATTGGATTCTATGACAGCCCTGATTGTTTAATTTTTTATAGCAACTGCATCATTTTCGTAAAAATTGTGTATCACATCTTTAAATTCTTAAAATTTTTACCATAATACTCAACTGCTTAAAACCATTTTGTGGTGGAAGGTTCAATTTAGAATATTTTACTTTAAATAATGCAACACGTAAAGGTGATTTTGAAAATATTTTTTAGCACATGATAGCAATTAATCTATTGTATCAAACTGATTTCTAATTTCTTAAGCAATACTAACCATGAGCTAAGCATGTGACATGTAATATTTTTGGGTAAAATACATTTAAAAACTTAATTATGTATGGCGCTGCATCAGTCAAGTAGAGCAAAATTTTATTTTAGTTAAAGTTTTCTGCTAAAAGCGAAATTGAATAATTGAAAGAATAGAAACAAAAATATCACATAGTGTTAGCGAAATAACAACATTTAATCAACAACGTACAAAAAGGCAAAACAAGGCGAATTTATTACAAAGTGTAGTTAACTTAATATCAAACATTAAAATTTTCTTGCTTTTGCTTCTTATAAATATCAAAGTAAGCAGACTATCCCAAACTATTTTGACTGTTTGACAGCGTCAAGACTCAAAAAAGTATAACCAGCTGATTTCTAAACAGAAAATTAAGAAAAAAAAATTTTTTTTTTAAATATAATGACGAAAAATTTACATTTATAACAAAATATGTCAAAAAAAATTTACAAAATACTACAAAATATTTATAACACAGAATATGCATTTATAGCAAACTATGTAAAAAAAATATATTTAAGGGAAAATATGCTTTACCACATTGATGCCATTTTACTGGAATTAATGCAATTAGCAAAGATATTAACTTCAAGTGAGTCACAGAGTAATGACAACAAACATCCATTTTCACCATATCCCTTGCCCTGGTTATTACAAATGAAAATTTTAAATGAAATAGTGTGAACTAATATCTGCGTGTACTCATACTTTTAAGCATTTTCCATTTAAAATGTAGACAATTTTAGCTACAAGTCATCCTTTATTTAAATACCTGCATGTAATTTATTTATCTTGCTTTTATTCATACGAGTATTAAATTTTATGTTGTAAAATAAGACAAAGTAAATTAAATACTATTTTATTCCAAGTAAAAATTATAAATGACACAAATATGTTTGGTGATGTAATCATTTCTAAATAGCTAAAAATACAGTAACTCCTCCTCAGAATCGAGAACATAATTGATAACGATTGATAAATTTAACATTCATAAATAAATAAATGTTAAAAAAAAATAATAAGTTTAATGAATTAAGTAATAATAATAATAAAATAGTTAGCCAAATTTAAAATAAAAAAAGTTGAAAAATATAAACTTATTTTCGAAATTAAGTCAATAAACTCAAAGCAGCTATTCCAAGAATAATCAATAGTTATTTTTAAGAAAATTAAAAAGTAAAGCCACAGTGTTCGACATAAGAAGGCAAGATCCTTAAGGCCATCTAAAGGTCTAAAGAACTAAAAAGTGTGTTTCCTATTCTTACGAATCTTTTCTTGCACTACTGGTTTATAGCCTTATTAATTTTTTTATGTTGAAATACTCGTATGTTTAACACTAGCTTGAGAAAGTTCTTTAACTCGGGCTAAGGCCCATTGTAAAGAAAGTTTTGCAAAACGAAGCTGCTATTTGCAATACCACAGATGAAAAAATTTTTAGGTTTTTCATATCAATTAGATTTTCTAATTGCTCTATCATTCAATTTAAACTTACTTCCATAGTTACATTTTTAAAAATATCATGCTTCTGAAAGCATATAATCGTTCAATGATTTGCTTATTTAAGATAAGCCATTGATTTTATTTAAATCAAGGTGGTCGCTTAAGATTAGAAAGAATATGTTAATGTATTTAATTAAATTGACTATGTTGTTATGAAGTTTTTATTTGCGTCATTTCATTCCATTTCTAATTATTACACCGTACATATGCCTCCCTTTAAAGTATATATATTCTTTATCGTTACAAACAGCGGAGTTTAATTACAGATGTTAATCTGTCTGTCAGAGTAGATGGTGAACTTATTTTTTGAAGTCTCTACAGTTTAGCAAGCCAATCTATCAGTTATTGCTGTAGTCATTTTGCTATAGTAATATTAAAATTTTTTTTTTAATTTATATATTATTTTTATAATTTAAGAAGAGTGAGGGAATATAAAAATATAATTTTTTATAAGAATCAACTTTGCCTAATTATTACGTTTTATTCTATTAAATATATGCCAAATTCCACGATAATTTTTTTTTCAAGAAACTTTTGTCAAAACTCTTGCAAACTTTTGCATAAATTTCAATTTCTTAGCAAATTGGAACTTATCTAAAATGAATTTAATTTTTTTTTCATCCTAAATTATATTATAAGTGCAACGCTATATTTTTTAAACTTCTTTCATTTAAAATTTTTTAATAAATTAATAAAAAAATTTTTCAAATACGTATGTCTGTATGTATGTATATATGTACACATACACACCTGTTTGTATAACATTTTATTTTTAAAAATATATACATATAAACTTTTGTAAACTAAAAATTTTATAATTTTATGCAAACAAAAAGTTTTCATTTTACTGTCTGGGCTCGGTGTTAATAAAAGTTTTTTTACCAATAAATTTTTACATCTCGCGAGAGTTTCATATAAAATAAATTTTTAAACTGTTTTCTGTCTTTGAACAGACACATGCGTTGTTTTTATGCTACAAATGCGATTTAGCAACAAGAATTTACATAAGAATTTTTGAAATGATATTTCCTGTCTAAACGTAGTTGTATTGTGATATTTTATGCAAATTATGTTTCAAGCATAAAAAAGAGAGAATAAATATATAATAACGTTTAATATAAAGCTTCAACTGTGAAGTTTAAATATAAATCAAATTTAAGATTATTTTATAAAAAAAAAAAAAAATAAAAAAATAAAGTATTTAACAAATATTTTTTTTTTGTTCCGTTTGTATCTCTAAATTATTTTTATATAGATTTGAAAAGCAAAGGTTATTAAACTAATATTAATATTTAAACTATTTTACAGGTATATGTTTTTAATTAGACATAAATTTCAAGAAATTCTTCACTTTAAATATATCAAAAATTATGACAAACTTCTTTTAAGCTGAAACAGAAGAGAAAATATTTTTTTTCATTTTTACTGATGTCAATTACTTGATTTTTTTATTTATCATAAATAAACCGAATATAATAAGAGTGTCCATGATTTTCATACTTGCTCTGCAAATGGATATAATTTTTTTAAATTTAAATTGACCATAAATGAAAAAAGTGGTATAAGTCCATTTTAAAAGAAAATAAGTCAGCGTTGATTTTAGTAAGAAGTAGACACCGTCTAAAACTATCACTGACTAATTTTTTTTGGTAAATGGGATTTATACCACTTTTAAAAATATTCAGTATTTGCTGCTTTAAAGCATTTTTTTTCCTTTAAGCTTTTTTTTTTAACTTATTTTAACGTTTACTTTTTTGATGTAACAAAACCGTTAGCTTTGTTATGATTATGTGTAATTAAATTGGCTGTGTTATTTTATAATATTGATTACAAATATTACAACATGACATAAAATTTAAAAGGCTTTACTTAACATGTCATACACTTTTGATGAGGCTTATCAATTAAATTAAAAAAAAAATGCATTTTATATGAATATTAAAGAATAAAGTTATTTTATAATAAAAATAAATAAAACAAAAAAAATGGTGCAAAGTATTTTTCTTTTTTTTTTATATAAAAAGTAGATGTAAAAACTTTTTCTCAAATTTTATACATACAAGAACTCATACTTTACAACTGATAGCAGTAGGATGATATTAACAGTTTTTAAACTTAAATTTAATCTTTCTTTTTGTTTAAAGCTTATTTGCATTTATGCAGCAAATACAACAATTGAATCTACAATTCAAACCTCAACTGAGTGTAATTGTGTAGTAGCTGATCTAAAGCTTTGACTAATTGGTTTAAATCATTTATTTTTGTTTTGTTTACAAAATTTTATGTTTGAACTAAGCATAGCATACAGATGAGATCTAAACATTTGTAATACAAAATGTTACACAAAAATATTTAGTAACCGAGATGACATTTATAGCAAATAAATAATATAAAATCACATTAAGCAAATTATATTTTTTAGTGTTTTATGTTGGACATTGCAAAACGTTTATTTTGAATGTAGAAAAAAATGGTTTTTTAGTTATTTTTGCAATTATAAATTGATTTTTCTAATTTGAAGTTATCATACTTAAGCGGGAGATAGACACATCAAATTTCAGCATCAATCAATTTATTAAATTAGTTTTGATTTTCGACAAATTCACCACTACGAGGGATGACATCAAAGTTTTTCCTATTCAGCCCTCATTTGCAACCTAGCTTGCATGCAGATACATTTACCAAAATTTCTGGGTTAAATTAAATTTTTTCTATATTTCACTATATTAGTGGTTTTTATATATAACCACAATATCATCACTCGGTGTTGTGAATTACTATTACTATCTTTTGTTCTTCTACTTGTTTAAAACTCAATGAGAATAGAACACACAGAAGAGGTAAAAAAAATCTAGAAAACATCTCGGTTGCATTTAAAGTAAGTGAAACATTCCTTCGAATTAATCAATCAATTCTTCACATTGGATACAATTATTCCAAGTATAGTATTCACAGATAGCAGCAGCTGACTATCAAGTAATATTTTTAGTGATTCATTTCACGATTTTATATAGAAGCCTTTAGATATTAATAAATAAGTTGGAGTTATATGGTTGTCAGTCAGAACCATACTGTCGTTAGCAAAATAAATCAAATATTTACAAGGGAAATCTTAAAACTTTTGTCATTGTAATCAAAAATGTAAAATTGACACAAAAATTTTTATTTCAAATAACAAAATTTAATTGTCGGCTCGTATTTTTTTTTTTTAATTTTTTAGATACTTATAATAAAAAAAACATTTTTAATTAAAATTTATATTTTGCTATGTTTGTCAACGGTTTGGTAGTTATCAAAGAAGCAAAGAGAATGAAAAATTATTTGTTATGTCTAACAAGTATCAACTCAAAATAATTTTTGCCTTCTAAATGTAGGATGTATTTAAATACATGCTTCCTATTAACTAAAATTGAGGTTTCCTGGCAAATGAATGTTCTTATTTTGTTGTTCTAATTAAATTGATTAATGAAAGTTAATATTATACACAAGGATACCGTTGCTTATTGAAAGTAATGAAGTATTATTTTATTATTGGAAAACCGAAATCATTTCAAGGAATTTATTTATTTAAATAAAATTTATTATCTGTTTTAATAAATTTAATATATCTACCTTATCATGTTTTTATATTTAATGTTATGCAATAAAAATCTAGTTATGTTCTACAAATATTTGTCAGACTATTGGTTATGCCTATTTTATCAAATTAAAGTGAACGTACTTTAAGCGACTGAGAGAGACTAAGTAAAAACTACTAATTTTTAATAATTTTTTTCCGCGTTATTTATAATTTCTGCACACTTTAATTATAATAATTGAAATTTTAGTCTATCATTGTGATTTGTAATAGATTCACTTTTTTTGGAACTTCCAATAACTAATATAAAAACTCTTTGCTATTAAGAGTCATTCAAGTGCTGTAAATTTATTGAATGTTTTATTCATTTGCAGACTTGGTACTGTTTGCCAGTTTTGTTATTCATATGCAAGTATCCATTGCACTTTTTATAATAATTCCCATTAGGCAAATATTTTAGATTTTAATTTAAAAACAATTAAGAAAACTTTATTTAAAATTTTTAGTCATTTAGTGGTTAAAATTTAATAATTTTAATTAACAATAAAATTCCATGATTTCAATTATTTAGTTTTTAATTTTTTTTTATAATTTTATTTAATATTCCTTTTAGTGTTGAAAACAAAATACCACTTCAATCACATTCATTCAATGATAAAATTCATATGGTTCAATAAATTTGTTTTATTTGGGAAAATGTGAAAAAATAAAATATATTAGCATAGATTTATTTGGTTTATTTTTCATCGTTATTGCTTATTTTGTTTCTGTCACATTAGTGTCACAATAATTTAATGTTTGACTTTATGCAGTGGCATTTTAAGTAATTTATTAATAATAAATGACACTGTAAAATTTATATTTAAATTTATATTTCTTTTTAATATTCTACTCATTTAATTGTAATTTATTGTTTGTAAAATTAATTGATTAGCTAGTTATTGAAAGCCAAGATGTCAAAGGTAAAAAAAGATTTTAAAAGAAGAGAAAACAAAATAATAATAAAAACTCTGATTCCATTTTGTATTATAGATTAAAAACGACGTTGGGATTAGAACCAGGAGCGAGAGCAAGTCACCTGCTCGCTACGGCTAAAATAGACTTCTTTATTACCAGCTCAGGACATGTACAGTTGCTATTTCTATATTTTTCAACAGGGTGGGCCAAAAGAAACCAAGGGGTGTAAAAGTTTAATAACTTTTTTGTTTATTGATTTTTTTTTATTTTTTCTTTCAGATTATATAGACAACACTTGGAGAATTTATAATGGAGAGGTTCACAACTGAACAGAGAACCAGAACAATAAAATTTTATTATTTAATCCAGAGATCAATTATTTTAACGCAAGAGCATATCGTCGACATTTTAACGTCAGAATTTCGCCCTCTGAAGCGATGATTCGTTGCTTAGTTAATCGTCATCACCAACATGGCAGCGTAAGAGATTTGCCTCGAACCAGTAGACCACGTTTAAGTCGCACTGCGGAAAATATTGAACGAGTACAGCAAAGTGTTAACGAAGCACCAGAAACATCTGGCAGAAGGCGTTCTGCTCAGCTAGAAATGTCTCGTACGTCACTACGGCGCATTTTAAAAAAAGATTTACAGTTATACCCATATAAGGTGCAATTGGTCCAAGAATTAAAACCCGCAGATCATCGGCAACGTCTAAATTTTGCAGTTAAATTTCAAGAGTTGGCCAGAAATGAAATCAACTTTATTGAAAATTTGATTATGAGTGATGAAGCTCATTTTCATTTGAATGGCTTTGTTAACAAGCAGAACTGTAGGTTCTGGGGTTCTCAAAATCCAAGAGCCATTCATCAACGCCAATTGCACCCCATCAGGTGTACAGTATGGTGTGGGATCACATCTGAAAATGCCATTGGGCACTACTTCTTCGAGAATGAAGATGGAAGTGCTGTAACCGTAAATGGAGAGCGGTATCGTTTTACGTCCTGCTCTTGAAAACAGACCTGGTATGTGGTTTCAGCAGGACGGAGCCACTGCCCATACTGCCCGAGACACAATGGCACTTTTAAGTCAAATTTTTGGAGAGCGAATAATTTCTCGAAATTCGGAAATTATTTGGCCAGCGCGATCGCCAGATTTGACAGCACCCGATTATTTTCTTTGGGGTTTTTTGAAGGAGCGAGTGTATGTGAACAAGCCGGAGACAATCCTTGAACTCAAGGCAAACATTGTTGCAGAAATTCGAACGCTACAGCCACAAGTTTTGAAAGATGTTATGGAAAATGCTCTAAAAAGAGCCCATCAGTGCGAAGCTGAAAACGGTGGTCATTTAAGAGACATCATTTTTCATACTTAGTGTAAAAAAATTTCCATTTTGTATATTATATAATCTGAAAGAAAAAATAAAAAAAAGTTAATAAACAAAAAAGTTATTAAACTTTTACACCCCTTGGTTTCTTTTGGCCCACCCTGTACTTTTATTACATATTGGTGAGCTGTGTAGAGTATTTAGTATGAGTTTGCATTGCTATTCTCTTTGCTAAATTGGATGTAAGTTAGTATAGAGAAAATCAAAGTAACACATACCAATTATTTCCATTTGCTCAAACAAATAAAACAGATGTAAAGGCAGGTACTACGAGTATAAGTTACTTATTGTACTTTGAAAGCAAACATACATATATACATGCTTCGTGCGTACTTTTGTATTGGAAACAAAAACAAATTTTCGTTTATTTTTGTTTTCAATAAATGTACGAACGAAGTTGTCCTTCGATTTTATGAAAGCGAGAGAAAAATATCGGTTTATACAACAAATTATTATAGTACAACAGTTGAGACAGAGAAACAAATTCATCTAAATACCTTTAGTAACAAATACTTATTTAGTACATTTGTTTTCACAACTCTTGTACTCGTAGGTACACTCGTGCAATTCTTTTTTACTATCTGAAGTAAAGTAACAGCTCAAGCCAACTAGAAATTAAGCTTGACCGTAAGTTAATTAAACTAAGATTAATTAAGTGTAGTTTATTTGAACTTATGTGCTGTTTTTATAACACAAGCGATCAACTTGTCTCGAAATTTTATATGAAAAATACTCAAAATATTGAGTGTTTCCTAAACAAATTTTTTAGACTAGTTCAGCTTGTGTTATAAAACTTACAATAATTTTTTTGTGTTTACTTTTTTTTAATATTTAGAACTAATTGTTTTTATAGAATACTCATATATGTCGAGTCAATTATTACATTTAAAATATAACTGTATGTCTTAGACACCAAAGTCAGTATACTTCGGGAACTGAGTTTTGTTTTTAAAAGTTGACTTAAATTTATAAACTTATGTAATTGAATTTAAAAATGTTTTATTTATATTTCTTATCATCAGCTTGTTTCACTAAATAATTTTAGACAATAGGAAATAACGATTAAGCCAAGCCAATGATTATACAAGCATACGCTTTAGTTTGGTTTTTCATTTCCTTTGTGTAATGAACTACAGCTGCCAGTGTCTTGTAATAAGGATACTGTACACAAAATGATTTAATATGTTTATTTAAATGAAAACAAAAGCATTTAGAATAGCTTCTTTATGTTCTCACAAATTCAGAAGAAATGTATTCTAGTTACCAATTCTTTAGCTTAAATTATATTTAATAACTTTATTTATTGATAAGTTATAGTTATAACTTAATAACATTTTAATAAAGTTGTATCATAATAAACTAAATACACTTTCAATACAAGCAAATGTTATACATATTGTGGTTTATTCGGCTGCATAGTGGCTTTATATTGTAAAGTTATTGCTTGTTGTTATGGAAAATTATTAGATTAAAATATTTAGTACTCGTCAGGTTTCAAATACTTTTTCTGTGCATCCTCAAACAATTTGAAGTATTATTAATTAATTTTAAAGATTGCTTTGTTATTTACTGTGCGTTAATAAAATAAAGCAGTAGTAGTTTGAGTAAATGAAATTTCTGTTTATATCCTGAAATCAAAATGTTGACTAAATAAAAAAACTTAATTAAAAGGGAAATTTAAAGTACTATTTAACTTCAAGCTCATAACAAAAGAGCATATAAAATAACAACAGAATTTAAACTAGGGAAAATATTTGTATTAAAAGTAATAATATTGAAGGTGGTATAAATAAAATTAAAAACAAATTATTAGAGGTAATTTCAGCAAGCATACACACCATATAACATTAATAATAATAATATTATTTTGTTCTAAAATATGAAAAATAAATTAATTAAAAAAAAATATTTAATAGAAAACTTTAATACACATTTAGTTGTTCTTAAAACTAGAATACATAAATTTTATAGGTATTTAAATGTAAAATAGTGAGAGTTGCGTTGGATTTAAATATGATTGCTGAGGCTTTTGTCAGTTAAAAACAAATGTACTTGAATGTTACACAATTTATTTTTATTGGCAAAAGATTTTTATGACTGATAGTTTACTACTCATGCAAACTAAAATATTTGTTTCACTTTTAGTTATTTATTGTGAGCTTGCAGCTTTGACCTTTTTTGAAGTCATTGTAGTATATTAAAGGGTTAACAGCAAACTTTAACCCGGTGCAATAAAGTAAAATACTAAAGGTGAAAAAATGTTTTTTTTTTTTTCAGTTGAATAAAATTGTAAGAAAAAGAAAAAGTGTATCAAACAACAAAATCGATATGCCAACGCATCAATATGCAGCATCAGTTCTATTTGTTGTTCTTATGCAATTGCTTTACTTGAAAATACAGAGAAATAAAAACAAAACAAGAAAACACACAAACACTAGCACTATTCTTGCTTGCTCTTTGTCTCTCACTCTCTCTATCTCTGTCCTTCTCACTCTCATCACTATTTATTCTCCTTTTAAAAATGATGGAAAAGGATACATAAAAAAAGAAATATAATTTTTCCATCTCATGCCCCTAACCGTTAAGTGCTACAGTACGTATAATTAATTTAGCTTTTATGTTTTTGATGGATTATAGAGATTTTGTGCTGAAATGCTAAAAATTTTTTAAGACCTTACTTTTTATTTTGTTGGCAAAAAGCTTTGCTCTTTGTACAGCAAACAAAATTTTACTCTCGCTCTACAATTATAAATTTGACTTTGGTTTTGGGATTTATATGATAAATAAGATAAATCGTTTGATAAATAAAAACAATATTTTTCAAATACTCATAAAAGAGATGATATTAATAAGTTTTAAAATTTGTAGTTTAAGTTACTTCCTAAAAGATTTTAATGTTTGGATACATACTTAAATGAAGAAACTAAATTTTTAATTGGTTCAATTAAAAAGTTATTAAATTCTAAAATTGTGTCCCAGGACTTTTAAAAAATGTATTAGTTCTAAAATGCTATATTGTAACAACTTTAAAGAGAAGGTATCACGTTACTAGTATCAATGTTGTTATCATTATGTATATTAATGTATTCGTATGTTGGTTGGCTGATTTACGTAGCATCTTGATAGCTACCACTCAAAGTAGTAAGATTGCATTTTGAACCACCAACGGCTTAGTGACTTGGAATAAGGAATAATATAGACCCATCCTGTTGAATTGTAGCTTTGAGATATCTAAAAATATTCTATAACATTATCCCCGATATCTTAAGGAAACCATTCATAAAACTTGCACCGACAAACTTCTGTGTTGCTATAAAGAGAAAATATATATTAAACAATTTTTTATAAAAAAGTAATTTTAAATTTTTTTTTAAACTTCGTAAATTCAATTCTTACCATTTGTACCAGACCCTAAATTTAAATTTGTGTTCCATATTTTTTTTGCATAATTTGAGTGCTGATCGCCGAGGCTTAACGTCCCAGATGGTTAAACACAGCCTTGCATTAGACAAAGAGAGTAGAAGATGAAACATTCGATTGAAGTGACAGCAAAGTAGCTTGACTACATGTATCTCTGTATTATTATGGAACTGGTATCGTAGGATATTGTAGCTAAGATAATAAACAGCAATGATTCAAGATTAATCAATAGTATAATTTATTTGTTTCGAATATAAAAATTTTAAAGTGACTACACACAGAAAACAACTTCGTTTGTGAGAACTAAATTTGTTTCCAATCAAAAATTCAGTTAACTTAATCAGTATTTTTAGTTGTAGTAATCAGAATTCTATAATATTGATCAGAATTTAGTTTTTCTTAAAATTTTTTGGGCTGTAAGACTGATTAGATATTGTCACGATTAAAAAATTCAGCAGTCACAATTGAATTTTTAATTCTCACAACCGAAGTTGTTTTCTTAGTGCAGTCTCTTATATAAAAAACTAAAAGGAATACCAATCCTAATACCTCAATAATTAACCCGGTAACTAGTTCCTTTAACTTTTTCATTTAGTACTTACACATGCAACAGAGCTTTGGTTGTAACAAGTGAATCCGATGCAATTCAAAAGTTCAGTTATGATAATTAAATATTTTTCTTTTAATAATGTCTTTGGCACAACAAATTAAATTCCTAAAACCTAAGGCTGGTATTCAAAATGACTAATAACGACTTCAAATAGAAATTATGACAAATTTTTCATACAAATTTGTCACAATATCGATTTCAAATACACTTTAATTTTCTTTGAATACCAGCATAATATGTGTGTTTGGATGAACTTGGATAAGGTTTTGCCTGTGCAGACTCACTACCTGAACTTCATTTAATTTGTTTCAGTACAAAATTTCGAAACAATAAATTTTATTTTCTACAACTCTTCACTAATAAAGCTGATTTAACATTAAAATTCAATTTAAATTATTTATTTCTTTATTATTTCTTAAAGAAACTTGTACATGAAATATTCAAGCCTACACATACATGCTTTTTCACTGAAAACTTTATATTTTATATTGCTTGTACATTATGCTAACACATACACGTCGTGCTACTACTTTTACAGCTTTAAAAAAATTATTAAGCATAAAAAGAAGTAAAGAAAAAATATGTTACCATATTTACAACTTTTGTAACTTGTGTTGCATATTTCACTTCAGTACAATTTATTAATTCTCTTGCTTCAAAAAAATTTTTTTTTTTTATTTATATACACATTTGTACCAACAAATTAATGATAATTCAGGTTAACATAAAACAAAAATAAAATAAAAAACTCTCTCTTAATTAAAAACTTAAATACAAGACGTCATAAATAGTTTTTTAATGCTGCTATTTTTTAAAACTTTTGGAAAAATTTGTCGTTAAGCAGCCAAAAGTTTTTGAGTATAATACCTGTATAAGACTGCGAACAAAAAAAATTATAAATAAAATACAAAATAATAAAATTTTAAAATTTTACAATCATTTTTTAGTAAGTTTCATAAGTACATGCTGCAAACAATGGCAGCTTGCATCAAAGTTTTTCGGAAAAAAAATAAAAAATAAAATTTTTTAAACTCTCTTTTTTCAAAGTTGTCGTCACTGTTCTATATTCTGAATGGAATTGAAATATATAGAATTATGTATACATACTTTTTTTGGTTTGTGAGTAAATTAATTTGATATTTTTCTTCTTTTTTTTTAACTTGTAGTTTTACCTGTTCGCCAGGAAAATTATATATATTAATATTTATAATTTTTCTGACGAAGCTTTCCACAGGAAAGTGAAATATTGAAAATAATAAATAATTTTATAGCAAACAAGACTAAAGCTCAATAATCATTAATTATATATAAAAATAAAAATCTAAATAAATAATTATATAAATTTAAAATAAATAATTATTATCCGACCTCAAGCTTGCAAAAATTAGCTGTCTTTTTCTTCTTATGATATTAATTTTTTTTTTAATTTAATCAATCTTTTCTCACATAAAATAAAACAAAAATAAATTAAAAAAAAATTTTTTTATGTAAAAACTGGTCTTAACTAAAATTATAAATTTTTGTACTTCCGAAATTTGGAATACAGAACAGAACGCGAATAAAAAGTATGACTCATGTAAACAGGCTCGTAAGCTAATAATCGATGTACACTCCTTTACACACCTGCTTCTGATGAGACAGTAATTTTTGCTGAGCCTTTAGTTGACCTAAAATCTATATAGTAAAATGTATTCGAACTTTTTTGTGCATTAAAATGTCTACACAAATGTATGACATATGGCAAGTTATAAGTCTTTAATGAACTTAAATTTCAATAATTTATTTATGAAAATAAAGGAAAACAATTCGTTAAATATGAAAACATGTTTATCTACAAAGTATCGTTACTAAAATATTTTTCTTACAAAAAACACACACATACCCACAAATTATATATTTTTAAAAAACATGCACGTGCTTACGTAGATACATTCAAGCACTTGAATTATTAAGAACTTGACTTTAGCACGTATTGTAAACATATAAAAAGCACATTTTTCGACCTTTTTTATGCTTCTTGTTTACCATTTTGTAACTTCTTTTGTTATTTATGCTGTGAAAACAAGCAGAAAAAAACTTTTTGTTGACCTTATGTGGTAAAATGTGTTTTATTAGAAATAAATGTTAAAATTTGCTTGATTTATATTTAATCACAAGCATATTTTTAACTTGTTCTTTACGAGGTACGTTTTAAAATTAGTGTTACTGGTACTTTTATTATTTTATAGAAATATTAATTATAATTTTTAAAACTGTTTTTTAAATTACAACTTATTTCAATTCAAAATATAAATATTGGAAAATACTTACATATAACTGTTTTCTCAAAAAAAAGTAAAAAAGGTCATAGGTACTACACATTGTGAATAAAGTATTCATGAAGTATGACTAATTTTGTTATAAGACAACTGATGGTAAGATGGTAAATTTTTATCTTAATTTTTTTTAATATATTTTTTTTTTATGTTTTACAACAAACACTTTTTCGTCACAACTTTTTAAACTATTGATCAGTATAACGATTTTTTATCAGTAACTTTCCCACAAAAATAATCGAAGCTTGCAACAAAGTTAACAGCATATAAAGAATCATCGCAAATAACGATTTCTATCGCACAGAATATTTTTGTCAAAATGTTACTGAATACCGAATTCGATAAAATATCGTTATATTTACATATTTTGACATTATGAATGTTCGTAATAAAAGTTACTGAATCGTACTAAAGATTTAAAAAGAATGACAACCGGGTTCATGCAATACTTATATATGTCGTGTCGCCTGCACAGCCTTAGCCGAATAATCGAATAAGTTATAAAAAAGAATTCGTAAATTTTTTACATTACTGCACATACTATGATTAAAGTGAACAAAAGTATATTTTAAATTTAAAATGTTAAAAAAAATTAAAAAAAAAAATTATGAAAAAAATGTTTTTCAATATAACTAAGTCCGAATGATGATATAACTAAATCCGAATAATTCACCAAGTATTCAAAAAAACCAAAATTAAAGCATACTTGAAGTAGACATGTAACAACTTTGTTTGGAAAATTTGTCATGTGTTACTCATTAAAATTGTATAATATATAAATAAACTTAGGCCCGTTATTACAACTTATAATAGTTAAAGTAAAGATTTTGTATGGCAAATTACTGATTGTTGGCTAAGACATGTGAATAGTTAATAACATCTGATATTTAACTTTATATTATTAATTGAATGTCCAACCAAAAGTTTGATACTGATTTATAAATTCTTAGCCATAACTAACGGCGACTTGTAATAGTGGTTAATGTCATTTATCTAAATCATGCTATAAAAGATATGATAAAAAGTAAACATTTTCTCCATCAACAAATTAAAGAGTCAATACTTTGTTGATTTAGTTCAGTTGATCTTTTATCTTTTTATCCCAAGTATTCCAAATATTTTTGATTGTCATGGAACGCTTTTTATTGCGTAAAATGCTTGCGAGAGAGGAATGAAAGAAATTAAAAACAAAATTCGAAGAAGCATATAATACAAGCTGTATTGTATTTAAATTAATATTTGGTTTCTTTTTTAATAACACTGTGCTACTTATTTGTTAAATTTTTAAATCATAACGTCTTTGTTTCCACACGGATTTCTATCATTTTGTCTTTTGTTAAAAGCATCTGATTTTATCTTTCCAACAAGGCATGCCTATTTTAATATCGATTAATAAATGGATAAGTTATAGTGATTGAAAAAAACACTTTAAAAAAATAATAAAATTAAAAGTTTATTCGTGTAATAACCAAGACTTCTAAAAAGTAAATATTTGTTGTCACTTGAAAGTTGAATATAATGTATATTTAAGAGTAGGTCATTGACTGGGAACAGAACACATTCAAATGACTTGAAATGGTTGAGGGTGTTGGGTACGGGGGTATTTGGTTTAAGCTTCAAAAGAAGGTTATCTGTCAGTATGAGTCAAGAAAACTGAGTTTCTCAGGCCTAAATACATGCCATAGTTTTCTGCCTAAGAGAGGAATTAGAAAGAGACAAAAAAACAGTCACATCTATATGCACTTGGACAGTAGACCGGCATTACTTGCACTTAAAATAAGATCAAAACTGGTCTGGGATTGCCTAAAACTTTTAAAAAGAATAAATAAACAGGGTTTATTTGGTATGGGTGCCAGGTCATAGTAGATATGAAGGCAAAGAAAAGGCAGACGAACCCGCAAGAAAAACGGCGTCTAATAGATTCATTGGCACAGAACCACTCTAGGAACTGTTTTAAAGCTCTATTAAGCTCACTTTTAGGGAGTGACTAGAAAGTGAATTGAAATAATTGTGGCTGGAAATGAACGGTATCATGCTTGACACCTTCAGGAATTCGCATTGTCACGGGATTCTTAACTGAACATTGCAGAGTATTGAAAAACTATGAAGGATCAGTCAAAATGAAGTCAGCAGGTTATGTAACGAATATGAAAAGACAGCAGAACACATTTTGTGTCACTGTAATGGTTTAATTTGGACCCGTATTCGATACTAAGGACAATATTACCTACAATCATCGGACATGGCGGACACATCACCCAAAGAAGTTTCTGAATTCTTAATGAATACACGACTCTGGGAGGATTTATAACTTAAAAGTAGTGTCACAATAGGTCTATATTAGCCTCAGTGACCAGGTGACTTGTTCGCGCTCCTGATTATAATTTTAATTCTGGCGCTTGCAGGATTCATAAGTATTTTCAAAAAGATTTGTTGGCGAGCAAATTTTTATATTCTATATAAATATTTTTACTTTTCAATAAGTAAATATAATAATAGTTTATACATAAATGTTTATAAACATTTTTATGTGTGTATATAGGTCAATTTTGTATTACATTTGTTTTTTACCTTATAAACAAAGTTGCTGTTACAAATAACTAAATGTAACTAACCTCCCACAATTTCATTTACTGTGATAAATAGACGAACACAAACAAATCCTTACACGTTTGTATTTCAATATCTAGCAACATTAACAATTTTAAAAATTCTCTCTTGCAAAGGATAAGGGATTAGAGTGTTATATATATTGAGAAAAAATCAGCTGTTTTGTGGAATCTAATTTTAACATAACATTTTAGTACAAAGAGCATTTTAGTTTTAAATAATAAATAGTTTATGTAAATAGAGTAAGTAGTAGAAAAAAGGGTGGTAAATGTAACTACTAAATATGACAATGTGTGCAATAGAAAAAATACTTATTTTTTGTATTTAACTGCAATTTAAAGCCTCAATGAAATGGTTAACATACTGAGAAGTTTTAAGCGTGAAAGTATGTTTTAAAATTAAAACAAATACATTTTTAGGAAATTAATTACAAGCATACGTAATATGTATGTATGTAGTCTTATTTTCTTTAATAGAAAATTGTTTTAAGCACAATATTTTTAATTAAAATAGTTTTATGGTAAATAACATTAAATTTTTTTAACTTTTTAGTTAGGTGGTTTGTTTGGTTTCATTTAAGGTTTAGATCTTTAATACTGAACAGATATTCTGAGCCACTATATAAATATTTAGGCACGTTTAAAAAATCATTTTAATAGCCAAATTTAAACAAAATATTTTGATTAATACATTTTTATAAATCAAAAAAACTTTTACATTTTTTCTGTAAAAAAAATAAATAATTATTTACATTTAATGTCAAAGAAATATTAGATAGAATTAAAAAATGCTTAAAATAAAAATTGTTTAAAATATTAAAAATCTATAAGAAAAGACATGCTATTAAATAATTAGCTAAATGTCATATTAGAATATCTACTAATAACACAGAAAACTGTTTCCAAAGCAAACAAAACAAATGGAACGTTAGGTGAAGGAGACGGATAGTTGAACTTAAAAAGTTAAATGAGCAGTTTTACCTTGCATTAACTCATGGTGACGGCCTCACTCACTCTCTTTCTCTATCTTCTTTCCTTCCCCTTCACTCTTCTGTTACTATCTTTCCTCTTCTTTATTTTAATCTATACAGGTATCACAAAGGGACGACGTCAGAGAACCCAAGTGAGCCCAGCTCTTGTTTTTTTTTCCTTTCGGGCGACCTGTTTAACCTAACCTAATCTAACTCATGATGAAGCAACTGCTATCTTCCCTGACTGTCTTATCTCAGCAAGTATCATGTGGGCTAGAAATGCTTTGCCTTCTCCTCCAGGTAAGTACCAAAAAAAAAATTCATCATAATCCCCTCTTAGTGTTTACGCAACCTACTATAGTCTCTAAAGCACGTCTTTAATATGGAACTAATTTTGACAAACATTCTTAGATTATCGGTATTATATTTACATATCATTTTACTGTATGTCTAATATTTTCAAGTAAATTGTGTTTTAAGTTACTCCCTAAGACTGATATAATAAAATAGTAACTATTACCAACTCTTTTAGTTTTTTTGTACATTTAGAAAAGCAAAATTCGCTCAGTGTATTAACTCAGTAAGTTAGCCTCCCATAAAGCAAGCTGCTTAGTACGTTTCTTTGACAATTTCATTTATAGTTTTTAGATATTTGAATAAAGTTTATTTGTATAAGTGATGTATTAAAATTGGAAGATAAAACCACTTTGATTGGGATAGATAGACTTTGTATACTCTACATAAATAACATCTTTTTTATCCGCGAAAGATACTATTACCACATCTTCAGCACGCTTTCTTCTTGTATTTTTATTACAGGAGTGTTCTTGTTACTTCATTTTCATTACAAATATTAAAAGTCATCAGTAATATTATATAACGTGGATATTGGGCTACCATTCTTAGAATAGTTATTTTATATAGAAAATTTTGGAAAAATTCTTTGAAAAATATATAGTTTTATTTATTAAATCATTGAATAATGAACGTAAAAGTGAGTGTAGTATTATATTATTACTCACTGGTTATGAGCTTTAATCGATGTAAGAATTTTTAAAATTGGTTCAGTTGTTTTAGAGCGTATCAACGACAAACAAAGTGTCTGCATTAGGGAATTCAGTCAGGAGCTGTTGTATTAAAAACTATCAAAATTTATTTCAATTTAAAATTTGAATCTAAAACATTTGTCCATTTAAAAAATTTAATTTTTAAGCCCGTCATTACAAAGTTAGGATTTTGTGGGACTAATATTTGTTTTTGGCTAAAATTTTTTAATCAAATTTGTGTGGACACACTATCCGATATTTAACTTATCGATATTATTAATTTAATGTCCAACCAAAAACTTAATATTTGACTTATAAAATCTTAATTTTAACTATCGGTAACTTGCAATAATCAATCCTACAACAATAAATAAAAATTTACAAACTTTATACACCAAAAAATTAAAACAAAGTAATGTTTACTTTAAAACTTTAGACAATTTGAAAGAAAATTATTAGCGAATTGCTGAAGGCCGTGTTGAATTTTTTTTTATTTTTACAAATAAAAAAAAATTGAGAAAAAAACTTCAACGGTATTACAAAAAACAAAAGGTAATTTTAATATTTAAAAAAAGAGCTGTACGTTTGTTTATTTACAAAAATCAGAACTAAAATTCAGCATCAGCCATTCACCACTTACTTTTGAAAGCAAAAATTTTGTATAATTTCAATATCAATTAAGATTTTTCTACTATAAAAGATATAGTTTTTAGAAAATAAAATTATGTCTCCCAACATGTTTCGCAACATATTTTACACATGCTTTATTTTGCTAACATATATATGTATGGGTTACACAATTCCGACAAAAAGCTGAGCCCTAAAACAAAAAATACTTTGTAAACTTGAAGAAACAAATGGAAAAGTTTTATTTTATATTTTTTAGATTATTATTATTATTTTTATTTCTAAATAAATGTCTCTCTTTGTTTCTGGCATACATACACCTTTACATAGGTAAATCCTTGTATGTACATAAATTTCAAATAAAGGCTTTACACATAAAATTCGACACAAGCGATATATCCTTTTTTTTAATGGTTTATGTTGCATATTTTTTAACAATAGCATTTCTTGAGGCAATAGCAATTGTGCTGAATTGTGCAGTTCAGTTATTTGTATGCAAGCAATTTTATATTTATTTTTCTTTTTATACAATATTAAAAAAATGTGAACTGAATTGTTGTGTATTGTTTTATTTAGGACGGTTTTTTCTTTACTTTCTAACAGAATTTTTTACTGCATGACACTGAATTTACTGTTTAATGCAAACTTTTTTGTTTTAAACTATAGAATATTACGAACAAATAGGTTTTGAAGCTTAAACTCATATTATGCATATAAACATTTCTTAATAATGATATAGAGAAGAAATTTTTTTTTAAATACATTAAGAATTCAAGTACTTGCTTGCATGATTTGTCCACCACATCAGATGTTTGTAGGTCCAAATTGGACCATTACAGTAACATAATATGAGTTCTATTGTTTTTTCGTCTTTGTTACATAATTCGTAGAGGTCATTTTGACAGATCTTCATGTTTGCAAAGTGTTTCTCTTCAATGTCCAGTCATGAATCCCATAACATCAGAGTCAGACATGTAAATACGTAATTATTTTTTATTGCAAAATTCCTCTCAAAAATGCTGCAAATGTTGAATTAATATTTCCATTCAAACAGAAAAATTAATTTTATATTAAAAAATTAAATTCGCTGTGTTAGTGAAATATTAATATTTTTCACTTTCCACATTCTTCTAGAATATCAAAAACAAACAAAAAATTATGTGAGTGAAGTTAAATATGTTTTAACGTAACTCTACGTTTTTTAGTATTAATAAATATATTTTCATTATTAATGGCATATTTGTTAAATACGTCTTACTTCACTAAATACTTCTTTATATATTTTTAATAGTAGTTTAGCGGAGGTCATCTAGATTGGTAACCTGCTGCACAATTACTCAGAAATTACTTTGGATTATTAAGAATTTTTTTTTTAATTTCCATATACCTTAGTGCTGTTGCTCTGAAGGAGTATAGTCTGACCAAAGATATATGGCAACGTTCCCTGAGATATAGTGAGCATATGTAAAATTTATTAGAGATATCGATTGAAATATATAATTTTAATTAACAAAAAAACCGATTGAAACAATTTAATTTCAATCAAAAGTGGGGGTAAACGTGAGTGTAAAAGGGGCTTGGCTAGTTCAAAAGTATATGGCAACCTTGCTCTGAGTATAAAGATCATTGGTACAAAATTTCAGAAAAATGCGTTGGAAAACATAAATTTTTATAGCTAACAAACAAACAGAAAATGAATTTCATATATATAGATCATGGGTCCTAATTACATAGTCGTAAGCGATAAGATCTGTTTTAAAGCTTAATTTCGTCCTAAAACAATTTTAGACAGTTTACGAAACTCGCGATTGCTGTGAACCGCTTTTTAGTTTGTACAGGGTGGGCTAAAAGAAACCAAGGGGTGTAAAAGTTTAATAACTTTTTTGTTTATTAATTTTTTTTTATTTTTTCTTTCAGATTATATAGACAACACTTGGAGAATTTATAATGGAGAGGTTCACAACTGAACAGAGAACCAGAACAATAGAATTTTATTATTTAAACCAGAGATCAATTATTTTATTATGAGTGATGAAGCTCATTTTCATTTGAGTGGCTTTGTTAACAAGCAGAACTGTAGGTTCTGGGGTTCTCAAAATCCAAGAGCCATTCATCAACGCCAATTGCACCCCATCAGGTGTACAGTATGGTGTGGGATCACATCTGAAAATGTCATTGGGCCCTACTTCTTCGAGAATGAAGATGGAAGTGCTGTAACCGTAAATGGAGAGCGGTATCGTTTTATGATAGAAAAATTTTACGTCCTGCTCTTGAAAACAGACCTGGTATGTGGTTTCAGCAGGACGGAGCCACTGCCTATACTGCCCGAGACACAATGGCACTTTTAAGTCAAATTTTTGGAGAGCGAATAATTTCTCGAAATTCGGAAATTATTTGGCCAGCGCGATCGCCAGATTTGACAGCACCCGACTATTTTCTTTGGGGTTTTTTGAAGGAGCGAGTGTATGTGAACAAGCCAGAGACAATCCTTGAACTCAAGGCAAACATTGTTGCAGAAATTCGAACGCTACAGCCACAAGTTTTGAAAGATGTTATGGAAAATGCGAAGCTGAAAACGGTGGTCATTTAAGAGACATCATTTTTCATACTTAGTGTAAAAAAAAATTATATAATCTGAAAGAAAAAATAAAAAAAAGTTAATAAACAAAAAAGTTATTAAACCTGTAGTTATTACCTTGGTGAGTGAAATTTTCTTAGTTTACACCTTCCATCATGGTGCAACAAAATAACAACATTACAAAAAGCACATTAGCGGTACGCAGTGTTTGATGCAAATGGCCTTACGTCATTGCAAGTGCAAAATATCGTAGCTTTTACTTTGCTACCCAACAACAAAATACACTCAGTTGCACTTGCTACATTATTGCGTTTGTGCAATACTCAAAATGGTATAGCTCTTTATGTTGCGTGTATTGCAATATCATTACCAATGATGTTGATTTGCACAATTTACAAAGTAGCTTGTTGACAGATTCTCAAAAAGCCAATTTTTTATAACTAAATTTATTACTAATTAAATTGTACTCAAGTTCCATTAAAATCGCTAAATTCATTAAAGTTTGCATCGTGTTATTATCGCTAACACCAGCTGACACTTGTAAGTAAAAAAAAAATACATCAAATCTAAAATTCAAATAATGGCATCTGGTTGTGCCAAACTAGTAATAAAAAAGGAAAGAAATAATAAAAAGTGGACCAGAGAAGAAATCCACTGAACTTAAAAAAAAATATTAACTGGTGTCAGCTGTTTTATATGTTGCAATAAATGTTGCACTGAATATTGCCACGTTTGGTTAAACAGCACTCACAATTTTAGTCGAAAGCAATGCAATTCCAATGGGTGCAATTTTTAAACGCACCAAACACTGAATACCGCTATTTTGTTATCAAGCAATGTTTTAAAATTGGATAATACTTTACACTAAAACAAAAAAAGAGAGAGGGAGAGAGAAAAAGAAATGAATTATTTTTTCTTCAAACAATGGACAGTCTACGTCATCTAACGGGAAATCATGCGCGTTTCATAATTTTGTATTTCTATCATTGTTGTTTTGTTATTGCTTTTGCGGCCCCCTCTTGTCATACGTTGATTTTAAATCAAAAAATGTGCTAGACTAAACACAAAAATTTTTATCCACTTTTGATCTCTTTTTAACATCCTTTTTTCAGTCTATTATTTTTAAAATTGTAAACAAATTTCATCATGCAAAAAAGAATTAGATTGCGTCTCAGTCGCACCTGCTCTACATGATAATTGCATAAAAACGTATATGAAGTACGTTAAGTTTTTTCGCCCACTTAATTTAACATTTGTTTGTTTCAGTGTTTAAAAAATTCAAATATGGAGAGGTACACACTTGAGCAGCGCGTTAGGATTGTTAAAGATTTTTACATTTCATATAGTGGCAATGTTAATTGGCCGCCATGATCATGCGCTTTAACACAGTTGGACTTTTTTCTTTGGAAATATTTGAAGGAGAAAGTGTTCGTCAATATGCTGAGAATAATTCGAAGCTAAAGAATGAGATAATGTGGCATATTAACTATAATGAGCCTTAAACATATCTGAGTCATTTTAAAAATATTGAGCATAGGCCACCAAAGCCATGGTGAGCATAAAGCAGATATTTTCTTTCACACGTAATTATCATAGGTTTTTCTCTGAATACTTTTGTTTTATTTACAATGCACATCGTACCCGTGGATACCCAGCAATTATGTTTAAACTACAAGTATTTAATATATCTCACACATAATTTTTGTTCTCGTGTGGAATTAATATTTTCTATTAATTTTCAACAAAAAATATTTTTAATTTTCCAATAAGTTGTAGTCACGTCTCGTTTAAAATAAAGTTTTTTTTTTATTTTTTTATTGGTGCAATAATTTTTGGAGCAGAAACACATTTAACATGTTGCAATTAAAAAAAAAAATGTTGCTGTTTGCGCATTAAAAAAAGTATAAATAAATAAATAAATACATTGGCTGTGGCCAGTGCAATTCTGCTACCACTGTGGTGGCTGTTGAATTTTCAAGTAGCTTCATTGTTATTTTGTATTTTTCTCGTAGTTAACAGCATTTAAATTAAAAAAATAAAAACCACATAAATAATTTCTTTTACAAATTTTACTTTTAAAAGGCTACTTAATTCTTTTTTTATATATTTAAAGACTGCTAGTTGAAATCGTAATTGAGGATTATGAATGTTTAATTATATTTTAAATAGTTAAATCGTATTCTGGGCGAGGCACAAGTTAATAACCAACATTTATTTGTAATGGTCTGGGTGGTCGTAATGCGCAAAGTCTGTCTGCAAATTGTATTTTTTATGCTTTAACAATTTTTATATGTAAATAGAAAGACACACAGATAAATTGAATTTCCAAATTGAATCTGTTGTTTGAGCTATTATTTAAAAACAAACAAAAAATAGTCGACGGTAATTTTAGTAAGATGATATCTACTCGTATATCTCAATAACAGTACCGCTAAATAATGTTTTTTAATTGAACTTAAACCATTTTCGGAAATAACAGACCCTTCGATAGTACAAAAAAAACAATTAAATTTTAATGAAGATGAACCTTTTGTAAGTTTTAGCAACTAATCCCAGCAAAATCTATATTTTATATTTAGATATATATTTTTTTTTATTTATTTATTATACTAAAATAATTTTTTTTTATTTAAAAACTTCTTTAGAAGGGAATGAAAATGTCTTTCTTACCTATGGTTTTATTAAAACATAAATTAATTTATATATTTTGTCCTTGTTTTTAATTAAAATATTTACTGTCAGTCTACTTAGGGCATTATCTTCGGATATGGCGGACAAATCACCCACGAAAGTCTTTGAATTCTTAATGAATATTTACTACGCAGAGATAATTTGTAATTTGAGGGTAGGGTCACAATAGGTCTATTTTGGCCGCAGTAACCAGGTGACTTGTTCCCTCTCCTCATTCTAATTCTAGTTTTATTGTTTCTACTGGCTCTGTATTTGGATCTCAAAGAAAACCGAATAAAAATAAAAAAAAAAAAGAACCCTTTTTACTACATCGCAATGTTAAAGCCTGTTATATGCCCGATCTTTCAACCTTACTAGTTTACTGACATGTTCTGAGACTAGTTCATTATCTTTTATTGATTTTTCTAATTAATTAATTAAATTTTTTATACTCTTTTCAAATTATTTCATAGCTAGAGATTGATTTTCGTTTTATATTTCCTTGAAATGAAATTTTTTTATAACGAATTTGACAAGAGGTGGTGAAAAAAGTATGTGTTAATAAATATTTTCATATTTCAAAGCAAAATATAACTTAAGTAATTCCTTGTTGGAATTTCTAAAAAAAATTTGTTTTGTTTTTTTGTTTAAGCGGTCAACGCGACCGCACTTTATTAATAATCAGAACTCAGTTAATTTTACAAAGTTTTCTTATTTATATTAAACTTAATGACCTAATTCTAAAGGTGGCGTGTTTTTACATTTTAGCAATAATTGCACTATTGCAATTATTGTGAAATACTTATAATTTTGTGACACAGTTAATTGAAGACGCTTACTTAGCAATCGCAAAATATCTACTTACAAACTAACTTTATTGCAAAATACTTATTGACCTAATTCACAAATAAGCGAGAATTGCCTTATTTGTTTTCTTATTAATTGATTACAAAGTATTTTTTATTAACCTAATTAATTGCTAAAGCATTGCAACTTACTTCCGCGTTTATTAAAAAGATGAATAAACGAAATTATTAAAGAATAGAGTTTATTGACTTTGTTTGTGTTAACTCTTCCCTTCTTAAGCCGATTGTCCCCAATCGGGGTGGCTTAACAGGCGAGTTAGTGAGCTGAGATGTTGTAAGCTGTAGAAATGGCCCATATGCACTTGTACTGCCTGCAACATTGTCTCGAAGCTGAGGTGTGATATGAAATTTCTGTTTATTATTGACAAAATAGTAGCAAACTAACATGGTTATGGAAATAAGTATTATTATTGCAATGTCCGAACTTAAACTTATTATATGCGTACTTTTATTTTTATTAATTAATAGGCTTATTTCATTCTCGTTATTTAATTGATTTACATACAAATTTTCTAGTTTCAGATGTAATTTATTAACATTTTTCTTTTCTCTGATTTTTGTCATCAAATTAGGTAAGATAAAGGTTTCATGTATTTTTAAATTAATATTAGTGTATGTTGTATTTAACGTGGTAATTTTACAATTTTCAAACTTAACAAGGAAGGTCCCCTTAGGGTTGACCTCTAGTTTGTTACAATCTTGAGTAATGGTTTCATTAAAATTCTTAAATATAAGTATTCCAGGCATTACCTCTGTAACAGAGAATTCTTGCACTGTTTCTAACTCACATTGTGCTTCTTGGAACTTCAAGATGCTTTCCACACATTTATCTTCTATTTTGACTAAACTTTTTCTTAAATCATCTTTTATATTTTTATTAAAAATGTTATTATTATGATCAGTTAATATTTCATATTCGCTTAAAACTAAAGATTTATTCATGGCATTAGGAATGGGTACAAATTTTATTTTGAATAGGGTGTTGCTGGAGAATTGTGGTATCAACAAGGTTAGGATAATGTTGTTAGCCTCTGAAATTACTGCAATTTTCATTCTGCTATAACTGTCAAAGTCACTAATTAGACTGATTTCCTTGTCTGTTAGGATGTCGGAGGGAACAATGCCCAATTTGCAAGAGAATATGATTTGTCCGATTCCGTCAATATGGTTTCGCAAGAGGGATATGTCGTTGTCAATTCTATATATCTGTTCGATAAATTCTACTTCGTCTTCCAAGGTTTTTATTCTGTTTTGTGATTCGTCTTTAAAATTATTTAGGTAACTACTAATAATCATCTGCTGCTTATTAATATGGGTTTCTAAGACTGTCTAATGTTATTTTTGTGTACTATTCTTCCTGTTTTTGTTTTTACTGTAGTGTTGTAATTTTCAGCGACTATTTCCTTTTTGTACCTAGCCGATAGTTTGTTTCCTACTCTCCTATTTATTTTAACAAAAATTTCTTCTCCCTGAGCATATTCCTTTGGGGGTGAACGATTTGCATTGTGGTAGGTCAAATCCGCTTGCTGCTTTTGCGTAATTTTTTGTATGGTCTCATTTCTTTCCATTTCGAGCCGTGCGGGATCACTACTGACACGTCTGCCGAAAAATGTTTCTAATGGTCTTTTCCCTGTGACAGTGTGTATAGAATAGTTATATTCTTTCACTGATTTTTCTACTAGTTCCTGAAACGATCGGTGTGTTTGTTCTGACTGTATACAGCGCATTATCTCTTGGAGTGTAGAGTGGAAACGCTCCACTTGACCATTTGAGCTACTCGAGTATGGTGCGGTTTTAAAGATTGAAATACCAAATTCGTTTTCTAACATAAATCTTATTGATTCTGAATTGAGTGATTTCTCATTGTCCATCACTACTTTTTCGGGCATAAGGGAGAAAAGAATATCTCTTAAAGGTTGTCTTATATCTTCCGTTGCCTTCGAACGTATTGGTTTTGCAATTGCATACTTTGAAAATTTGTCTAATGCTGTTAGTAGCAATTGTTTCCCTATTATAAGTATATCCATATGGACTATTTGTCCGGGATACTGGGGAATTGGAGTTGGTTGTATTTGAGGCTTTGGAGGGTGCCTCTCATATTTATTAGTCTTACAAACTGTACAATTTTTAATAATTTTTTTAATTTTATTGGTCATTGACGGAAAATAGTACTTTTCTAACACTTGTATTTTATTTTCTTTGCAGTTTCTATGGGCTCTGTTGTGATATGCTATAAGTATTTCTTCCTGCTCTTGGCTATTTACTATATCTTCTACCATTACTTGTGAAAACCTAATCTTATATGCACTGAAATGTAAAGGATATAGTTGCTGAATTTTTCCCATAATATCCTCTTCGGTTTTAATGCAGTTTATAACGGATGGATTGAGGTAACGTTTTAAGATGCTGAGTAATGTAGATTCTGAATAATAGGGTTCGGTGACTATATGTCTGTGATATGTAGGAAACACTATTTTAAATTGATATTCTGGAATTACATCGATGTTCAGGAATATCTGGTTCTTGAAAGCATTAACAGGTGTTTCTACACTAATTATGAGCCCATGAGAGGAACTGTCATCAGAGTTAGTAGCAATTGATAAGGAATTTAATGGTGATTCCTGCGGTGGGATTCTAGATAGGGCGTCGGCCACAACATTCGTTTTTCCTGGCTTGTAGCAGATTTCATAATTGTATTCCTCAAGTATAGACTTCCATCTTTTCATTTTGCTGTTGTTATTTTTGTTGCTGAGAGCATATGTCAGCGGTTGGTGGTCCGTGTGAATTTTCACTTTCTGTGAACCATACAGGTAGTTTCTAAAAGCGTTTAAGGCCCATATAATAGCTAACATCTCTTTTTCGTTAGCGGCGTAATGTTCTTCAGCTTGGCTTAATGTTCTTGAGATAAAGGCTATGGGTTTTCCACCTTGAGATAGAACCGCTCCAAGTGCAAAACTAGAAGCATCAGTTACTAACTCAAACTCTTTGCTGAAATCTGGATAAACAAGAATTACATCCTCGGAGATAAGAGAATACTTGATTTTCTTAAAGGACTCAATGGCTTCTTGGTCAAAGAAGACCTCAACCTTTGCCGACTTGTTTTTGGAGGTACGACCCCCTTCCCCTCTTAAAAGAGATGTCAGGGGTTTTGCGATTTTGGCGTAATCTTTGATAAATCGCCGGTAATACCCCGACATACCCAGAAAACTACGGAGTTCTTTTAATGTTCTAGGTTGGGGAAAATTAGTAATTGCCTCAACTTTGGTGCGATTAGTTTTTATACCATTTTCAGATATTACAAAGCCCAGAAAGTCTACTTCTTTGTTGAAAAATTTACATTTATTGAGTTGGATTTTCATATTAGCGTCCTCTAATGTTTCAAATATTTTACTTATATGTTGGAAGTGTTCTTCTTCCGATTTACTGAATATGATAATATCGTCGATATAGACGTAGCAACATACCCCAATGAATTCTCGTAATATATCGTCGAGAGTACGTTGAAAAATGGACGGGGCATTTTTTAAGCCAAACGGTAGACGCGTAAATTCGTATTTAGCATTTTTAATTGAGAACGCGGTTTTCTCGATGTCAGATTTTTTTAGTGGAATCTGGTGAAAACCACTTTTCAAATCAAGTACCGAAAAAAACTTACTGGAACCGAGTTGGGAGATTACCTCTGATATCTCTGGGATTGGGTACCTGTCTGCAATAGTAATTGAGTTCAATTTTCGATAATCTATCACCATGCGGTATTGCTTATTTCCAGTTGAATCTGCCTTCTTTGGGACAATCCAAACTGGGGAGTTAAAGGGTGATCTTGATGGTCTTATGATACCATCGTTTAATAGTTTTTTAACTTGATTTTCTACCTCTGTTTTAAGAGATCCGGGATATGGGTAGAATTTAGTATATACTGGAGAATTACTTGCGGTTCTTATTTCACCTACAACTTTTGTAGTATAGGTAAGCTTTTCATCCGGTTCACTAAAAAGATTAGGATGAGCGTTTAATATCTGTGTCATTTCTCTTCTTCGTTCCGCGGGCATGCTATCTATATTTATAGCATTTACATGTTGAGTGGGGAGTTGCTTAAGATGCACTTTAAACCCGTTTTTCAGTAACATATACTGTTTGTGTGTAAAAATAGTAGCTTCCAGCTCTCTAAGGGTATCGTTACCTAAAATACCGTCGAATGTTTCTAACGAGGGCATTAAATAAAATTTTATTTCTTCTTCAATTTTAAAAAGTTTTGCGTATGTGTGTTCATTTATTTTAATATCTCCTACGATAGATTTTGCAAAAAAAGGGCTTTTATTAGGGATGCGTTTTTTTACTAAGTTTGGTTTTATATAATTCTTGCTAGAGCCTGTGTCTACTAAAAATTTTAAAATATTCCCGCTCTCCGTTTCCACTTCAAAGTAAGGCAACGAAGAGCTTATCATGCTAAAAAATGAATATCGCTAGGCTCTCCATATTGCCTATTTCCATCATCGGCCTGCCTGCTTCCCATTTCTTCCGTGTCTATGCGAAATGTTCTCTGATTTTTATGCTGTTGTTGATGACCGAATTGGTTTGGCCTTTTACCGAAAAATTGGTTTTGATGAGGTCTGTTCATATAGTTTACGCGGTGTGATCGCAGACTCTGATCCACATCCATTGGCTCTGGACGAGGTTGCGGCTTCGGTGGGCGAGGGGGATTACTATTTACTTGACCTCTCTGGTGGGAATTATGATTCCAAGGTTGACTTGTACTTGGGATGTGAGCTAAATGGGGATAAAATGTTTTGTTTTGCGAGTTTCCTAAATTTCGTCTAGGTGGCAATTGTGGGGACTGATTTCTTCTTACGTTATTGGCATGGCTTGCACGAAAATTTTGATTTTCTAGTTTCAGGCACAAGTGAAGTGCTTGAGGTAAATCAGTAGGTTCTCTTATTCCTAACAGTCGTGGCAAGTCACCGTTAAGACCCCTTACGAAGGTATCTAAGGCTTTGTCCCTATATGACCGTGTGAGCAAGTTTAATGATTCATTGCCCATTTCGAGACACCCTAATTTGTTCAATATCAAGGAAAGATGAGTGTATACCTGTTGATAGAAATCTTGGATGCTTTTATTCCCTTGCACCAACGTTGTCATCTGGTACTCAAGGGTTGATAAATCACGCTTGTCGCCATAATGCGTTATTAAGCATTGTGAAATTGCTTGCCAGTTCAAAGGTGTATTGTATGACTCCAATGCCACCTCGGCATTGCCAGTTATTTTATTTCTTATTACGCTTAGTATTCCATAATACTTAGGCGTACCTCTGATCGCTTCATAGATTTTTAGAATGCGTTCGACGCTTTTTTTCCAGGAATTGAATTCTCCAGGCTGCCCAGAGAATTCCTTTAAACATTTTACAACATCAGGTATTTTGTCCATGTCAGTTAGGTTATCTGTCTGTCTAGTTATTCGCTGGTCACCTACGTCCGCCAAATTAACGGGAGGATTAATAATGTCTTGTATTACCCGTGGTCCTTGTTGTCTCAGAACGTCCGAAGCTATATTTGATATAAGGGATCTTAAGTCCTCTAGGCTTAATTGAGCATTCCCTGGGGGAGGATCATTGTGTGGAGGTAGGATTGGGGGACGTACTAAATTATTTTGATTTGCCATTGTATTTTTTTTATTTTTTTTTTTTTTTTTTTTATGTATTATGTATATTCTTCAATAAAATTTCTTCGAAAAAAGAGAAATCCTCTACTTTACACTAATATGTACCAAAAAAAATATTTTAGACTTAAATATTTGGGATATTTTTTTTCATTTACAAAAATTCTTTCTTAACTTTAAATCTACCTTATATTTCTGGATCTGTAGAATCGCCTCTGATGCAGGTGCCTTCGTTTGACTCACAAAAATGGTTACAGATCTGGATATTGATACTATGGTCTCAGCTCTGATTGATTTTCACAATATTTGGTTCACAAAAATGGTTTCGGATCTGGCTTCTGGGGATGAGTTCACCGCACTTCTTTTAGTTAGTTTTTCTTTTATTTCAGAGTTTTCAAATAAAGTTTTTATATCTTTTTCGCACAAATATGTTTCCGTAATTAGCCGTTCGATTATATTCAGTCACTTGATTACATTTACTCACTCAATCACATTTAGTCACTTGATCCTTTTTAAGGATACTCCTTGTTTTTTTCTTAATTTTCGTTTTTTTTCCTTACGATAAAGGCTGGCACATCGTATGCCTCCTTTTTGCTTTTGCTACTTGGGAGCCTTATTATCGATTTATATGTTTGAATTCGGACGCCAGTTTTAAACGTACTGGACCGGCCGAATGGTGCTCGGGCGCCACTTAAGTAATTCCTTGTTGGAATTTCTAAAAAAAATTTGTTTTGTTTTTTTGTTTAAGCGGTCAACGCGACCGCACTTTATTAATAATCAGAACTCAGTTAATTTTACAAAGTTTTCTTATTTATATTAAACTTAATGACCTAATTCTAAAGGTGGCGTGTTTTTACATTTTAGCAATAATTGCACTATTGCAATTATTGTGAAATACTTATAATTTTGTGACACAGTTAATTGAAGACGCTTACTTAGCAATCGCAAAATATCTACTTACAAACTAACTTTATTGCAAAATACTTATTGACCTAATTCACAAATAAGCGAGAATTGCCTTATTTGTTTTCTTATTAATTGATTACAAAGTATTTTTTATTAACCTAATTAATTGCTAAAGCATTGCAACTTACTTCCGCGTTTATTAAAAAGATGAATAAACGAAATTATTAAAGAATAGAGTTTATTGACTTTGTTTGTGTTAACTTATATGAATTTTGAATTCAAGGCCTTTGCCAACTTACATATCTATCTATACATATAAAAGAGTAACTTTACTGGCTGACTGACTGACTTATCATCATCGCCCAGCCCAAACGGCTAAAGCTACGGTAAGCAGGTTTCTGTTCCAATGTGAAGGATGAATAAGTAAGGATTTTTGGAAATTCGAATATTAAGAGGGTAAAAATACGTAAAAACGGCTAAAATCGAACTACTTATATCTCTGGAACAAACACAAATTGAGTCAAAGTTCAAACTGCAAAATATTCTACAAAAAAACTAAGCGAATGGGTATTTGGTACTTTTTCATTATTTTTACATTTGTGGAATACAAATTGTAAAACACTGATGTTGGTACGTTTTTTAACCCCATTTATCTTTCAAAAAAACAATAACAGCAAAAAAAAATTAAATTGTGTTTTTCTCTTGTTTAAAAGGTATCCAATTAACATTATCACTTTTTTAAAATTTTTCCGAATATTTACTTTTATGTAAATTGATGCAGCATATGAATATTCTATATATTCAAGGGAGAAAAAAGTACCAAAAGGTGCATATAAGAGTGGGTTTTACATTTAAACAATTTTAGTGCTATTTTTTATGTTATGTGCAAACCTAGAATTGTGACAGTAGACTTAAATGGTACTGATCGAAATAAAAAATCATTAATGTGACAAAATAGTACTTCTTATTATTTTTTATGGTACTTTTGAATTTTTTAATAAAAACGAATCTAGACATACGAAATTGGGTTCAAACGGTTCTGAGTAAACTAAAAATAGTTAAAGATACCATATGTTACTTTTTATATATTTTGACTTTTTAATGAAAACGAATCTAGAAAAAGAAGGGAAGGCTCAACTTTTGATATTTATTATTTACGAATCTAGAAGTATGAAATTATACTTAAACGATTCTGAGCTGAAAAATCACTGAAGGAACAAATGGTACTTTTTGTTAATTTTTTTGATACTTTTCGATATTTTGTTACGAGACTTAGCTAAAATAGTCTGAAACAAGCTATAAAGCCATAAATGGGACAAAATAGTACTTTTTATTGATTTTACTGGTACTTTTTGGATATTGCATACTAACAATCGTAGAGTTATGAAAATCATTCAGAGGAAAAACAGCACGTTTTATTGATTTTAATTTTTTTAATATTAACGAATTTAGAATTATCAAAACGAACTTAAACGGTGCTCTGTAAATATAAAAAATCAATAAACGACAAAATTTTACTTTTTCTATATTTTAATAATATCTTTTGATTTTATTTGTATTAAAAAACCTAGAGCTGAGGTTAAATAGCCTACAAGGAAATAGTAAATTATGATAGCAACAGTAAGGTACTGTAGCGCTTTACATGTTAGTCACTCATACTTTTATTAAAAAGACTAATAAATACTCACATTAACAGAAGCACTTTGTTGTAATTCAACTTGAAAGGTCGGAAAATAAAACATGCGTTAATTAAAATTGAATTTAATTATGTTTAAGCTCATGTGTCTTGTTTATAACAACATCAGCTGTTGACTTTTCCTTTCATAGCAATCAAAAGTTGTGGCTTGTGTCGGTTTTAGCAATTTCCTATTTTTGTTTTTAATCTTACTTTTTGTTTGAAAGCTTGTATACTGAATATTGGATTGCACCAACCATGAACTTTTCCGTATGCGTGGTGATATTAAATAGTTAGCCTACAGTATATAGTCTGTCATATAAAAGTATGTATTTATATTTTATTTTGCTAAAGGGTTTTTACAAAATCTAGACAGTTGATAAGAATTAATTTTATTTTTCGATATCTTCATTTTATTATATTTTTTTTTTTGCATGTTTTTCTTAAAACAATACTGGTGTTTTCATAGAAGCATTTGAAAGTGTAGGGTTTAAAATTGTTTCATTTATTTTATTACACATTAAATATATCAAAGACAATTTAACTTATGTGTGAATATAGGAGTTTTTAATAATTTATTTTAATTGTCACACAATGTAATCAACCAACCGTCTAAAAATTGTTGGCACTCTTATAATAAACATATATTTTTTAAGCTTTACATCACATACCTGCACGACAGACGTTATAATTAACATTGAAATATTTTTTAATTAAAATTATTTATTAACAAACATGCACAGATTTATATACTTAATGATACTAAATGTATTTAAAGGCATGAAGTCAAAAACTTTACTTGAAATTTATTTAACGGAATAAAAATTATACAAAAATAATTTAGAGCTTGTGAAAGATATATTGTTAGCTAACATTTAAGCGTTATTGAAAAATATTTAGGTTTTACTTCATATACAAAAAAAAACATGTGTAATATATTTAAATTCAATAAAGTCTGTCAAGATTTTTCATCTACAAGACTTTAAAGTCAGCTAGTTTCAAAGCATATGTTCTGAGATTTAATCTTGCAAGTCGAAGAATCAGCATTAAGTGATCCCCGTATTTTCTATTTTTCAATGATGATATCTGAGATCCACCAAGCGGTAAACCATATCTTTAAAAGTTTAAGATCATTATCAATGAGTTGTGCTATTCGCAACGTTTTGAGAATTGTGATTTGACTCACGAATCAGTTTTTAATTAATAAAGAGCTGCCAAAAAAATAACCTCGACACAACAAAGTTTTCATATCCAAGACAAAATAAGATTGATATTTGTATCAAGTTCATTTAAAGACGTTAGACAATTCATGGCTTTGTAGATGTAAACTCAGCTGAATAAGCCAGCGCTGCTGACTGATTATTTTATATCAAGTCTATATTCTTTTAAATAATTTATATATGAATTTAAAATACACAGAAAAAATCTGACTCAGTCTTGGGGTATTTTTTTAATTTGAATATTTTCGATGTAAAATATTTTGAGTGAAATTTCTCAAATCTGTACACTTTCTGAACGTAATATATACATATAGTTGTGAGATAATTCATGGAACCACAACTTATTTAACAAATTTTTCATTCAATTCACTTTACTTATGAATAATTTGTGAACACCACTTAAAAAAAATTTTAAATATGTAATTTTTAACGTTTAATTGCAATATTATTATTATTATTATTATCATTATATGCTATGATCGCACCGCGTACTTTAAGATCTATTGTGAAGCGAAGTTCCTAATTACAATCCTAGACCCCTAACGAATCTCGTAATTGTTGTAGGACTTAATTGCAATAATTATCAATTGTTTACTATTGCAAAGTGTAACTTAATTTAAATAATTTTAAAACCGTCATTGAAAATCGTCTGAGATATAAGTTACCGATAAGCATATGGTTTCGGGGGCGGCATTCCTCATATTAAATTCCGACTGCACGGCTGCTAGCCAGATGAGCCAATTTATCGCTGATAATAAGCACAACTATGAACATATTATCTTTGAAATACGCCTGCTCTTTCCACCTTTTCACTTCAAACCACGATATTTAGTTTTTTTATTTATGTTTTCTTCTTAATAAATACTTCTTCTTATTCCGAGAAATATTTTAAACTCTTGTGTTTGGAAAAAAAATCTTAAATAATTATTCCAACACAAGTATCTTTTCACAAAACAAAATTTTTTATTAACAATTTTTTTATGCTACAATAGTAGACATCTTTTTAAAATTTTATATAAAATATTTGTTTAAACATAAATATGTACGTGTGTGTACTTATCTACACGTAAATGAAAATTACCATCAATCACCAAGAAACTACTTTATAATACATACAACTCGTAACTTAATTTGTCAGTATATATCCATATGTGTCTGCAGATTTATGTGGAAAGAAAGAAAATGTACAAGTGAATAAAAAAAGAATAACAAGAAATAAGCACTACATGTGTAACTACATTAAAAAGAACATATCAACATGAACTACAGGTAAAGAAGAATAAGAATAAGTAAATAAATTTGATTAAAAAGAATAAGAGTAAGTAAATAAATTTTATTAAAAAAAAGCATTGTGTTTCGGAAAAAATTAAAATGAATATCTTATTTTTAAAACAAATACCATTGTGATGTGATACTGATTTAATATCACATATAAATATCTTAGGCACTTGTATTTCTTAGAAAAAAAATTACAGTGGGCGCAAATAATGTAACAAAATAATATTAATTTCAATTAAAATAATTTTTATTAAGGTAACAAAATTAAGACGATTTTTTTTTTACAAATTTTGTGAAAAACTTTTCAAGTGTATAGGGTAAATGTGAAAGTATTCGGCATTTTAACGCGTTCTCTTTTTTCAAATTGTTACCATATTATACATGATCATGTTATTACTCTAATATAACTCTGTAATGGTACAGTATTGGGTATAGTTTTAAAGGGTTCAAGCTATTTTTAAAATATTTTTTTATTAAAATTGAGTAATTTATAGTTTTTTAAAAATACACTAATTTTGCCAGTAGTCGGCATACATGTCCCAGTGCTCATCACACTGCGATCCTATTGTCGGCATATCATTTTGCCTGTACATTTTTTCAAGGCAATCAGATGCCGACTCCAGAAACATGATCCTGTATTCAGCAGGCTTGAAATTACTTAATAAAACGTTCTGCCAACTACTCGCAAAACACAATTTGCCAATAGTCGGCACCCAATGACGACTACAGGAAATTATAAAAAATTTTTGTGCCTGAAAGCGGCATCATTAAACAGCAAAAAATTATTATTTTTTGCTAATTTTTATCAACAACAATATTTCAACTCTTTTCTTTCCACGGAAATAATTAAAATATATAAATTGTTTCAAATAAAAGCTTTAACAACCCATTGAAAATTGGCCTTGAAACTAAATTTTTCTGCCCATATTTCAGAGAACACATTGGATAAAGGCAAACTATGAATAAATTACTGATTTCAGTAGGATGAACTAATTTGAAATAGTGAGTTAAGTGGATTATTTAATCAAAAATGGTTTTTTATATATTGAAAACTCTCTATTTATTTGAGTTTTAAAAACAAAAATGACGACTACTGGAACATGCCGACACTAGAAGCGTTTACCCCATTAGACACATGGAGTTGATTGCAGTTTCACATAATTATTTTTCTAATCTACCTCTTTAATTTGTTGTATTAATTTAATAGCAGCATATTCTGGGAATAAATTTTTCTCAAACTAATTTAAAATCAAGGAAAAGGTGTTCTGAGCACAAAAATGTTTGCAAAATTGTGACTTAAAACCGGACAGCTAATTGGTTTCCGATATCAAATGACTTGGAATTTTTAAGCATTTTGTTTTGAATTCGTTTACTCAGTTTTTTAAATTAGTTTACTAGCAAAAAATCTTAATTATTTTACACAAAATAATTGTAAAATATACTATCTTGAAAAGACGCTTTATATTGGGGAACATTTTAGGCTTTTTTTATTCTTTGTGATATTTTTTCCTTGTTTAGTACTTAGCTTACACCAAGACCAAAAAGTAAAAAAAAACTTAATTTTCAAATTTTAAATTTTATATATATATTAATTATTTATTAAGTAATTAGTTATTTATTATTATATTTTTTTTTTTTTTTTGATAAATCACTTTAATAAACAATGAGAAATTCCTGATTAAGAGCATTAAAAATCATTACTAAAAGTTAAATACCTATCTTGTGATTTCCAAAACACCGAAAAAGTCTCTTACATAATATAAAATTCCTTGTTGTTTAAAACCACCGCAATTTCAGAACATTTCTGTATATTCGGAATTAAAATCCATATTCATCAAAAAAAAATAAAGTGTTTAATGCAAAACACTTTCCTACCACATACATATGTATCTAATTGTAATATCTTGAATTTTCCTATTTATTAAAAGATGTATCATGCTTATTTGATCAACACACATACGTTAGCCAATCAAATACAATTTTATACTAAATATGGCAGCTAAAGAGCAGAAAAAAAGTATTCAAAAGAGTGCAAAAAAACCAATAACTTCTTGAAGTTGTATAAATTAGCAAAACGTGTGTGCGAGCGGAACAGAAATATTTTTTATTTACGGGAGATTGAGAGTGCAAGAGAGCGTGTTAATTGAGAGTTTTAGGGTACAAAAGTGAATTGAAACACTCAATTCTTTATTGTTTATGTTTAATTTCGCATTATGATCATTATGATCTTAAAAATATGTTATACTTAAGCATGCAAAAGAATATACGTTCTTGAGTGGAAATATATTTTATGAATATTATGTATTTGTTTGTTTTTTACTTTTTTTTATAAATAGATTTTTCCATTTTGTTTTTTTTTTTGCTTGTTTTTTATGAAACAGTTAGTTTCCAACTGTTAAGATATATTACTTAGCTGCCATATTTAAAATACATTTTTATTTGATTGGTTAACGCAATAAAAAGTATGAATGTATAAGACATTCAAGAATGATATATTTATTATATAAGAATTTTCAACAGGGGGATAGACACATAAATCAATGCATTAGGGTGCTTTTTTTAAAAGGAGTTACATGTATAGGTACGTTACGTTGTGTGTGAATTTGACGAAAATTAAAAGTATTCAGTTTGATTTTTTTAAACATACAAATGCATAGATTGATGCTGAAATTTGATGTGTCTAAGCCCCCGCTTTAATTTTTGTATAGTGTTTTTATATTTTTTAATTTTTTTCTAATATTTATAAAAAAAATTGGATGTACCTTAATGCAACCATTTATACGCATACACTTCTATAAAAAAAAATTACGTTGACTTTAAAGTAAATTTTATGAAAAAATTATATGTAAAATTGAGATAACTTTGAATTTAAAGTCTAGGTTTATTGTTTTGGATAAGGGGGTTGTTACGAATTAATTTGCTGTCTATTTTATTTTAATATTTTGACTTTTAAATACACAGTGGTGACCCTAACGGTAATCAGTAGTTACTACCCGTGGGATAATTGCTTTAACTGTATGCCTTTCTTACTTTTGAATTTAAACGGGACAGAACAAGTAATCTTATTTTTTATATTATCATGTTTTTGTGAAGCTAAAAATATTTTAAAAATATGTATTTTTCCCTTTAAAACATCAATATTATCAAAAAATGTAAAAAGCTTTGTTCTATTATTAGTCGCTTGTTTGTGTGGTTGCTGGTCCAACACAATTGTATTTGAAATTTTAGTTGGCAACGCAACAGGGGTTATTCTAATTCAAATAATTGGCTAATTATTTACAATTCTACACTGGTCTGGAGAATTTATATCTCACGAACTGATAGTGTTAGGGAAGGCTAATATAAGAGGGTATGCGTTTATTTATACAAGAAAGTTCACAACCGAAAAAAAAAAGATTTTCGTTTTCTTATGCTACACGGGGGAAAAATTTAATTGGATTGACTTACATAAATAAAATTATTTCATTCAAGATGTGATAAGTTTTGTTATTTTTCAATCTAAAGACTTTTGGCATATTTACAAAAAATATTTTGCTTAGTAAAAGATCATTAAGCTAGCATATTTATTTAATACACTCTTATTAAACTTAAATGCTTTTTATGCATACGGCTGCTTTTAAGTATATAATTTATAAATAACATAGAATATATAATAATACAAGCTGTCTTAAAAAATTACAAAAATATTGACTTTATTACCTTACAAACTTTTTAAAAATATGTATGTCTAACATCTGGTGGACCTCTACTTTTTTCATTATTTATTAGTGACTTGCCAAACGTAATTAAACACTCATATATACGAGGTATGATAAAAAAATAACCGTTATTTTAAATTATTTCAAAAAGTATTTATTTATTCATCAATAACTATCTTGTCCCCTTCAAAGTATTCCCCCTCAGATATAATACACTTATGAAAGCGTATGTATGCTGATGATGTACAACTTTTTTATACCTTCAAAAAATATTCTTATCACAAGTTGTTACAAGAAGACTTCAATTTATTTTATCTCGGGTGTGAAAAAAACTGTATAAGACTTTACCTCGAAAAGTATAGCATATGTCTTTCTATAGAAATAAATTCTTAAATGTTAAATACTTCATGCGCTGATCGAAACTGATACAGATCATTTAATTTTATTGGATCCTAAGCTAAGCTTCATACAACATATTAATTTAGTTGTAAATAAAGCAAAAAAATATGCGATGGGTTAAAGAATTTGATGAACCATATATTAAAAAGCAATTATTTACATCACTTCTTCATCTTATTTTAGAATATGGCTCAATAATATGGCACCCAACCTTTCAATTCCATATAAATTGTTTTGAATCTGTAGAAAATCAGTTTTTATTATTCTGCCTTCGTATAGTGTCCCTTCTTATAATGTTAGACTTGCACTAATTAAGTTACCATCTTTAATAAGCCACAGGAAAGTGCTAAATATTATGTTTATATAAAACATAATCAGCGGAAATATATGCTTCAATATTTTAAGTAGCATCATCTTGCTTTATGTACCACAGCATCCTACACATAATTACTACCCAATAGCAATTAAGTCTTTCGCAAAAAATTACTCGAATAATGGTCCTTTTATCAGATTATGCAGATATCTGTAAGAATTCTAAATTCATAGACGAAAATAGCTAAATAAAAAATATGACCTTCGCAACTGCACGTAATGAATCCGTTAATTCAATTTTGTTAAATGTGATTCGAATATTGAGTTTTAAATTATCAATTGGTGCCAGCTTATCAGCAAAGATCAGAGACTTGACGTATCCTCATACCAAGTAGTCCAAAAGTGTCAAATCCCAGTAACGAGTTGGCCAATTTTTTACTTGAGATAATTCAGGTACTAAAGGTTTTGCACGACAAATCACTAACTTTCTTTAATTGTTACAATAGTTTTTTCTTTCTTCAAAATTTTTTAGTGGAAGAGTACGAGCTTGATTTCGATAATTATTATCTAAAAATGGTATATGTGGTCATGTCTATTACTTGCTCAGCTAAAGTTGACAAAGTGCTTAGCAAACAGAGCATGAACTTAAAAAATATTCTACGATTTGCCTACGATTTTCTGTTGTAGGTCTTAGCACGGTGATTTGTCGAAGAATACTAAAAAAAAATACAAATACTCTTTATTAATAGACAATAATTTTTACAGATATAGTAAAATAAATTATTGTAAAAAGTTTCAAGATTTCGTTACATTTTAAAACCATTTTTAATTTGGTATCTGTAAAATATTTATTTACCCACTGTAAGAAACTCTAGCATTTTATTTTTTGTTATACGTTGCCCTACCTCAGTTGTAAAATATTCTGTAAGAAACAGCAGAATTTTCTTATTTTTATAGGCATAAAAATAAATAAGAATTTTAATTTAATGTAAACGAACCCTGTAGTTGTGTATCTAGTAACTTGGCTCAACCGTTGACTAAAAAGACATCGTTAAAGTCATCTGGTAAATTATTTTTATAATATGTACCTACAAAAGCAGCTACTTCCTTTAATGTCCTAAGTGTAACAGAAAACCAAAAAAAGCACTACATTTCACATCAACAGTTTTCATCAGCTTTTTCATATATATATTTTTTACCTACAAACTAAAAAAGAAAAGAGAAAAATAATTTAAAACCTTGTCAACACATGGTCATTCTGGAGTAGTTGATGTGTATTTAGTTCATTGAAACATTTTACCTTTAGGCTTCAAAATCAAACTAAAATAGATAAATTTGTTTTCCGGTTTGTTTTTGGTATTTTCTTTTGAAATGTACGAGTAAATGCATCAGTATTTACTTATTTGGTTGACGTTTACTTTGTCTAAATATTTGTTTCTACTGATATTTCAAATGTGCATAACAGTTTTTAAAATGAAGAAAAAAAATTATTTAAAAGGCAGGTTGGTAAAAAAATAAATTAAAACTTTTCAACTTGAATATCTATTTACGTAGGTATATTACAAAAATAGTTACGGAAATTGTGTTTATAAAATGGGAAATTACTTAAGAATCAAATTGATTGATTTTTTAAAGAAAAACATATTTTCAATTATGTTTTTAAAGTATTGAAGCTTGAATTTTAAAATAAATAGCACGTTTTACCAACTCAGTTTTGAAATAAAAATTACCTAACGTGTTGAATTCACAATAACTTTTAAAAATGCCTGAAACCACTCATATTAGAAAAAATAATAATTTTGAATACAAGATTGAAAAAAGATTTTTGAGGCAGTTTTCTGTAGAACAGTATAAGGAAAAAATTTTACATTTCTGATCTGATCTTAAAGTTAACATATTAAAAATTTTTATTAATGGAATTTAATCATGTATTCATGATTTATTAAAAAAAAAATTAAATAGATTATATTTTAAATTGATTTATTTAAAAGTTTTATCAAAAATACTATAAGGACTAGTAGCTGGAAAAAATCACCAAAAAAAAATTAATTTTAATACAATAATTAATATACAAATTATAAATTTTAAACTTTAATTTATTTATATTTAAATAATTATTTTTAATTAACAGACCAAACATTTTATTAAACATTAAATTTATGGTGACGTTACAAATACTCTCAGAGTCTAGTTTTCATTAAGAATTCATAAACTTTTTTGGGTGAATAGATTTCTCTATATATTTTTTTTGTGAGTTGTTCGCCATATTAGACTATAGGGATGCCCCAAGTAAAGAAATTAAGTTCCAGTTAGACCATTACAGCAATATGTCAAATATTCTATATATTTCCTAATTATTTCAATACTGTGCAAAGAGTATACAGAAAAAACTGAACATCATAATCAGCTACGAAATTCATAAACACATTTAATTTTTTAACTGAAAAAAATTTTTTTCACAGCGAACATGAAACAAAATATTACACTGAGAAAACAAATTCGGCTTGTTGCCAATCAAAAATTCAGTTACGATATCTAATTTTTCAATCCCAAGAATAAAAAATCCGTCTTACAGCTTGACATATTTTTGAGAGAACTAAATTTTGAACTTTACTATCAAATTCTGGTTGTTACAACTAAAATATTTGATTATCACAACCAAATTTTTAATTGAAAACAAATTTAGTTTTCACAACCGAAGTTGTTTTCTGTGTGTAGATTTGAACAAAAAATTATTAAATAAAACATTAACTTAGCAAAAATTTTTCTAATAATGAATAAAGTGAAAATGCGAGTTCCTGACCGAGCTGTCATTTTTTTCTTTTTTTCGAGAAGCGACTGGTATGAATGTTCTCACTACTCTGATATCTCTTGTCTATAAATGATTAATTTCCAGCTATTCTCTAAAACGGAGCCAATTGAGATAGTTCGTAGAATGGTACTGGGCCAAAGAGACGACTAATCACGAATTTGTCTGCTTTCTGATTGCATACATATCCTGACACCCATATCAAGTAAAACCTGTTATGAGATATTATCACTACCTTTCCTTTGTTTTTTATTTTTTTATATCAAAAAGTTAATAAGTGATGTAGTGCAGTTTAAAGGTAAAACAAATTGAAAGCCATATAAAATTCTTCAGCAAAAGTCATTTTTACGTTAAAAATATTGTACAAAAGAAAAAAGTTTTTTCAGCTGAATCATAAATTTATTTGAGTAAAATGGATTAATAAAACACAGTCAGTTAAAATAAAAGTTAAAAAAAAAAAATGCTGAAACAAATTGTAAAAGTAAGCTAATTTTCGAAATTCTTACATTTAATTTTAGTTTTCGTTTTGACGAAACTAATAAAAATGACGGGTAATTAAATTTCTTAGCGACAACATCAACCTAATGTGAATGAATTGAGACAATAAATTTTTAACTTGCTTTTCTAACTTTTAATGCCGACGTACAACCATGTGGAATAGAAAAAAAGCGTAATAATTTGCATAAAAAATATATCAAATTAGAAACTTTACCTTTTTTACGTTTAATCACATGACTTTATTTAAAATACAAGAATTTAATTATTTTAAAGCACTTCTACTCTTCTAATTCAAATAAAAGGCAGAAAAGAATATTATCACTGGCGAATTTGAATGAAAAAAATATAACAAAAACTAAAAAAGAAAGGGATCCATTGTTACTATTTAGACTATGTAGTGTAATTCGTGTTAACACAGAACATGGTGACTTTTTAAAACTAACTAGTAAAATACGTATCCTTTAAGGTACTGACTGACTATCCTACACGATCGTACGATTATGTCAAAATATTGTGTGACAGAATTCTGTCCTACTTGAAGAAATTGCTTTAAAATGGCGAGCTTTATGCGACATATGCAAAAACATATGTTTAATCACTTTAATACTTTTAAAAGTATTAATTTTCTTCTTTGCCGCAAAATATGTTTTTTACAAATATGTTGAATGAAAAATAACCTAAAAGTTTGTATAAACAAAACACAAGCTTTGTATTGTTGCTATTTTTCTGCCTTGAACATAGAAAATGCAACTCTGATAACACAGATAAAATTTATTTTATGAAAATTTTCATAACATTAAAAAATCGGACAGACCTGTCAAAAAGTCTGTCACACACATGAACTGAGTGTAATTTTAGCCTTTTTGAGGCTAGATTTAGCTTTTTTTTTTTGCACTTAGCCTCGAAATTTATGATTTGGCTTCTAGCTTTTTTTCTTAGCTAAAATGATGTATTTATTTGTCATGCTCTTTTTTTTTTTTTTTTTTTTGGAAAAAGAAAACAAACTAAGGCAGGTATTCAAAATGGCTAATAACGGCTTCAAGTAAAAATTATGACAAATTTTTCATACAAATTTGTCATAATATTGATTTCAAGTCTACTTTAATTTTCTTTGTTTTTAGCCTTTTTTCAGGCCAATGTAATTTGTTTTTTTTCCTGGTAACGCTGGTTTTAAGGGGTTATCAGAACGGCTATGAGTTATTATATCAAAATAAGAACATTTAAAATAAAGCTACCAAAACGTGTGAAGACTCCATACAAACACACATCGGTAAAAATATATAAAATTTTATACTAAAAATTTTTATGGATGATTTAATAAAAAAGCTACTGTATTTAATATTTTCTGCAAGTAGTTTTTAAAAATTAATAGGCTGGATCTCTCATTCTATTTTTTTTTAATGGTAAGCTGCAATATTAGTAGAAAACACAAGTGGGTATACTGTAATCAATAAAACTTTTTAATGCTGAATGCAGTTAGGCTAGTAGAAATAACAGTAAGATCTAAGCTGATCTGTTAGCAATACTATGTTATGAGTGTAATTGTTGTGCTATAGGATTATTTCTGTTGCCGCTGTAAGACCAGGACCACATGGTAAGTTTAGTTGGGCAATTTTATCTAATTCTCTTTTAAAATTATCGTTTTGTCCACACAAAAATTTTTTATTCGGCAATTTTAGCATTCTTATTCAGCCATTCATTCAGCTTTCAAGCTACCTTAATTTTTTTTTTTTTACATATTTATAAAAGATACGAAGAGAGAACACGGGCAAGTTTATACCTATTTCCATTCTTCTTTCCTCTCTCTCCTACAACATCAGGAATTGCCCAACTAAAATTGCTGTGTATGGTAATGGTCTAACGAACAAGGTTTATATAGTGGGATAGTGGTGACAGAAAATGAAAACTATAAAATTATTCCAGTTAAGCATTGTATTGCACAATCAAATTTTCAGCTCAAATTGCTATTGTCGCCCTTAATTAATCATGAAAATAATAAAAACTGAAAGCCTAACATATGGCTTTGCATCGAGCATCGAATACCCTAACTGTATATTTTTTGTAAAAGCAATTTATTACATTTATACATTGCATATTGTAATACTATGTACAACGATGATAAATATGGTTTTTGTTGAGTGAGTAGTGGTTGCAATTATTTTTAAACACTATGCCTCTTAAACCCTGTTACTATAAAACAAAAAACAAAACAAAAGTTAATGGAAAAACATTTGCCTTTTAAAATATGCAAAATGGAACAAAAAAAGCTTAAGTAAAACAAACTTTAAATAGCATATGACTGAAGTGTAATAAGTTTAAACTAGAACGCTCAACTGATGGTTAATACTAAACCCAATAAAATTGTTTTTGGTTTTTTAATTGCATTTTTAATTTTGGTTTTAGGACGCTCAGAGGACGAAAGTACATAAATTTTGATAAGATAAAATTACACTAAAACTAAAAATTGATTTTTTTCTTGTCAAAACACTAAAATGTAAACGAAGCATAGAATCAAAAATGTATTTGCCTTAACGCAAATGTGTTCGAGTAAATAAGTAACAATTTCTTTGACAACATGAAACCAAGTTGACATGTTTTAGCCTTTGAAAAAATTTTTTTGGTTTAATATTTCGAGTTTAAATACAAGAACTTCATAAAAAAAATTTTAACAGCTGTGAAAATTGTATTTCATTCTTTCATTTCAAGTTTCCAGGCATTTAAATTGCATTTTTACAACCTTAACTTTTTGCATCAGGGTTAATATAAACTTGTCACCTTTTTTATATTCAACTGAATGGTATATAAGACTCTAGGCATAGCCAAATTTAGTTTGTTTGTTATATATTTACGTAACACGAAGAAAATTGCATCCTTTTAATTGTTTAAAGTTGTGGGTGGGTTTGGTGGCATTTTCGCAAAAAAACATTTATCAGGAATACGAAGGTTAAGCAGCATATTGACTCTTCATCATAAAAATAGTGGAAACTCTTCAATAAACTATGTTGCAATAATTTAGGCTTGTCTCGATCCTTTTTAATGTAAAATTCCAATTTCTTTCTTTTTTTCTATTTCTTTTTTAATTTACACAGAAAAAATATATAAATTGCGTTAATTGTTGTATCGCTTGTTAAATAAAATGTCTTGTAATCAGCGTTGGCAGGAGCTAGAAAAAAATAAACTAAATTGGTCTTGAAAAATGGGTTAGAAAAAGTTAAATCACTCAGAAAAAATTAAAAAGCTAAAGATTAAAATTCAAAATTTTTATATATAAGAAATAAAGAATATAAAATAAAATATCATAAACTAAAGAAAATAAGGTCTTTTCCTCATTACTTTAAGTTCTTAAAAGTGAATTAAATTATATTTTCTATAGTTTTTTGATTTCAATGCGATTTCTGTTCTGATAAGTAACTTGATTTATCGTACTAAGGAGCGAGCAACCTCAGCATTACTAAACAATAGTACTAGACAACTAAATCAATTAATGATACTTTTCTGCAACAATATTAACTCATTTGAAAAAATGTGTTTTGAAAAATAAAGCTTCGGTATGAAATATGTACATTCGAAGTATTAAGTGCATTTATTTTACAAGTTTGAAGCCAAATACTTTTCTTCACTCCTGAAATTACCTTTTGTTCGACCACTTTATCAGTTTAGGTTAGGTTACATAGGGCGCCCACAATAAGAAAAACAGAAACTGGGCTCAATTAAGCCCTCTGATGTGGTCCCTGTATAAAAGGATGTGATCAAGGACAGCAATAGAGAAAAGTGAAAGGGAATAAATGGGAAGACAGATAGAAGGGATGATGAGTCCATCACTTAAATCAATTCCTAATGAAGCCGTATAGCGTTATAGTCAATAGCGCAGTGAAACCCAGCAAGTAGCAGAGAAGGTGTACCACAGTTTTCTCCTCCTCCTTGTCTTGATAACTTCTACAGTAGTTGTTTGATGGCAAACCCATTGTTCTAGCATGGTTGACCACCCAATGTTATGCCATCCTAGTTAAGAATTTCCGATATTGTCGTACCAGATGGGATGCCGAATAGACATACACAAAGAAATTAATTGTAGTCCGACTCTCTCTCTATTCCAAACTAACACGTTCTCACGACTTTCGTAATTGTTGTGAGGTTCATTTTACTTAGGTCTTCTGCAACTAGTATTCCACTGCTAGATAGCGTACTCTGCTTCTTTTAATCGCTGGACAAATGCACAGAATATATTCCGATATTTCTTGTCTTCCTTAACAGAAAGGACAAGAGTCTTAGCAATTCTATTCATGTCAAAATTTTATGTTGAGAATTTGATGTCATTTTTGATTAGATTACCATTAACATTAGCCCTAATACACTGCAGATAGTACATACGTGCTTAATTAGTTTTTGAACTGCTTCGGCTTTAGAGCTATCTTTTTTACTTATGAAGTAATTGTTTGCCGAAGGGTTCTATATCAACTAAAGGGTTCTACATCAATCAAATTTTAAATATATAGTCCGCAATTTTATAGCCAACATTCTTTTTGTACCCGAAGTATAATAAGTTTTTTTCTGCCAACGAATCAAGAAGCGTATGATAATCTTAAGCCAACCACCATCAGACATATGCATTAAGATTTGCTTGGCTTTAGAAGAGAATATATATTCTAATACCATGATTGTTATTTTAAACTAATACGTGCAATTAGAATTTACAAGGTGACAGTATATTCCTTAATGCTCTAAGAAATAATGATTACCTATAATCCTCTGATCTGAACAATAAATCGCCATTGGAAGTCCTTCAATTTTTAACGAATACTAGATTTAGGGAGTAAATATTTATAACGTGAGAGTAGTGCCACAATAGGATTATTCTGGACAGGTAATTTCCTCGATTCTACTTCAAACTCTAATTCTAACTTCTCAGATTGTTATTCTGTTTTATTATAGTTGCCGATGTTATGGTGAAAACAAAGAAATATAGCAACGATGTTTTATATTCGTGCTGTCGAATTTAGACTGACTTGACATTTGAATTAAGGGCTATTTGTGGAAGTTAAAGTAGTGTCGGATCAGTCATACAAATTTAAAGTCGTATTTTTTTGTGATAATTAAAAAAAATGTTTATAGTTATTCAAACAAAAAAGTCCTAAAATAATAAGACTCTTTCTATTGTGTTTAATATTTTGTCATAAGTGCTCATTACACTCATATTTGATATAACACACAGCTGTCATATTTCGTGTTGTTTATTTAAATCATATGACTTTATGACTACTGGGTGAATCATTTAATTGTCTTTGTTTGTATTTAACAAAAATTAATAATAAAACAAAATCAGCTCATATAATATTTTTCTAAAACAAAATTTAAATTAATATTTTATAAGTCAAAGTTTATTTCTAAAGTTGATATTATTTTCAAATATATCATTTTGCCCTATGTATAATCAATACCATTAACAAGAAGAACAGAACATAGAAGAACAGTATAAAATCTGTTTCTTGATTGAGTTGCGGTTTTGGTATCTGCGGTTAATATTAAATTAATGCTGAATGAATATGAGAAGACTATTTGGAATGTGTAAAAATTAAAAATGATTTGAAGTAGAAATGTTGATGAAATTTTTTATATTTTTTATTATAGTTCAAACAGTCTGTTAAAACTTTCAATTAAATAAATAGCAAAATTTTTAATTAAAAATTATTTTGGAAAAGTAAAATTGAGTGCTAAATGTTAAACACAAAATTTTCTTTCAAAATAAGGCTGGTTAAGTAAAACACATTTAAAAATTTAGAATTTAGCAATCTACACTTTGTAGCTATAAGTTCAATTGAAACTTTAAAAATATATTTCTGAATTTTTTTCCAACGCTTTGTTGGAAAACTTTTTGTTTCTTATTTTGTTTTAAAAGTGAGTAAATTGAGTAAATTGCATGTGGGAAAATTCGTGAGTATATACGTCTGTACAAGCTTTTCTTTTACTCTATTTAATTTTATTAAAAAAATAACTATTCTTTTATGTGAAATTTCTTATTTTCTGTTACTGTTTTAATTTTGATTTTCTTGTTAAATTTTCACCAATTACACAATGATATTTCGATAACATTGAAATAAATTATAAATCAAATTAAATAAAATTTAGTTGCTATGGTGGTATAAAAATGTTTATATATGTACTCATATGTAGTTGTGCTTTAAAAAAAAATATATACTTTTCCGTAAGTGTTTCTCTTTTCAATTATTGATGGTAATCAATGTAGCGGTTGATGTGACAATGACTATGATGATGGTATTAATCATGCTATTGTCAATTTTAATAATGAAAAACGGTAAAATGATGCTACTGTCTGATGATGTTTTAAAGTAAACGAAATTGTATTTCTGTATTGAAAAATTGTCATCAGCAGAACTAGAACAATGAACTTTGTTAAGAACGTTGCAGCCATTTTAGTATAGTGCTTGCATGTGTTAGTAATGGTTTCTAGTTGTGTCAATGATTTTACAATTTCTTTGAAACCTGTGCTGTTATAAATTTAATTTTTTTTTTTTTTTTGCTCAGTCTCTTAATGGAAATAACACGTTGAACTTAAAGTGATTACATATTCACTGAGAGATTGTAGTCTGTCAATTGCTTGCATTAAATGTTAAACTGAACTGAAATTAAATTAATTAGAAAGAGAGAAATCTTTCAAATATAATAAAGTAGTCGACGTAAATTTTAAATTTGAAGCTATTAAGTTGTTTTAAACATATCTTTATAAAGTATTATCTCTTTAATTTTTTTGTTATAATTTTTTTGTTTTTATAAATTGCATGTCTTTTTATTATTTTTTTTTGTGCTGGTCTGTGAGTACCTTTTAGTATTTTAAGAGTTTAATAAAATTATATAAAAATCTACGTGTTTGGGACTTTTATCTTGTGCTTACAAAAAAACTTTAGAGAAAGTTTGAAATGAATAAATAAAAAGGCATTTTAGTGAAATGACAAAAACCAGAGAATATATAGTGAACTTTAAATTGTCTCCTTTTAGACGTTTAAGGAAAAAAAAAAATAGAAATAAATTTTTGACTTACTGTTAATACAAAAATAGACAAATTTACTGAAAGTAAAGAAAAAACTACTTTAATATATTTTTTTTAATTTTTATAATAATTTTATTTCAACAAAAAATATTTTTCTCACAGAGAGTTGAGAATTGTAAAACTCATTTGAATTTCATGCAACTCAATTCTGAATTTTAAAGTTTTTATTTTTAATTGGTTTAGTTATTGTTAATAAGGATCTAAATAGTGTAAGCTATCCTCCCTCTATTGGCCAGTCACCTCAAACGATCCCCGTGGGTCCCTTTGCAAGCAGTGAGGTCCACGCGAGGGTTGACGTAAGTCCTTATAGGAGCCTACGTTCAGAGCCAGGATCTCGGCGCTAAGCAGGAGTTATCTCAACTGCACCTAAACAGCCATCTCGGTGGCAACGTGTTCGGAACGTACTCGGAAACTCGCCACAGTCTTAACGGGACGGAGGCAGCTGCAGCATTAGCCCACCAGCCGTGTCAGCAAGACGTCACTCTTGCCTACTAAGGTAATGGAATACTGCAAGCCGTCAGCCCTTTTCAGCCTATTCGATATCATTTTCCGGTACCGTGGTCCATGTAACCATATTCCATTTCCATCATCATCCAGGCATGGTGATCAGCTGTCCAAAATTTTGGGCCACGGGTGGTATTTTTATTTCCCACCTTCCCTGCCTCTCTGAAAAAGATCAGCCGAGAGTTCCCCTATCCGCCACCTGGGGACGTGTCCGATAAGAGACTTGGAAAAAACTCCACACGGAATAGTGTAAGATTGATTCAAACTATTTTTATTTAATATATTTTCTCCCCTATTATGAGAGGTAGCTGTTACTAATTGCTGTAAGACTTGTTACTGTTCCATGTCGAATTAGTTTTTCTCTTACTTAGCTAGTCTTCTGGTAGAAACGTAAAACAAGTAATAAACTATTTCTTCGTCGCCAGCATGGCGATTAACTTTATGCTTTATACAACTCCTTTTTTAACAACAAAAATCCTTGAAGCTTCTTGGCCTGTCTGCAAAAAACCTCCAGAATCTAGGCAGGAATGGAAATTGCGACCCCTAGACTGATAAGTTGGTACGTTACCTACTAACTTTCGGGAGAACTTCTAAAATTACGTACAGATGCATAGAAATTGTTTAAGTTATTTGAACATTTCATTAAGCATCTTAAAATGTGCTTTCAAATCAAAATATTTTAGCTTCCTTTTTGTAAAATTCTATTTTATTTATCACAAAATAAGCTTTGATATTATACAATTTTATTCCTATTATTCCGATACTTCATTAGAAATAATTAATAAAAGTGCATTTAATCGTTCAAATTGAGCTCAATTATGTAATATGATTTTGACTGGTATTTTTTATTATTATATTTCTTTTTCAATAAGGGAATAAATGAACTTAAGCAAAATTTTAGTTAAAGTCATCTAATTGCCATATAAACAAGTACCTATAGGTTCAATGAGTTCTTGAAATTGTTTGTTAAGTTATGGCAAATTGACTTTTTGATTTTTTTTATGCTTAATTTCAATTGGAAAGTTTACAAATTTGTTAATCTCAGCTTTGAACAATGACTTGTTTAAATCTTTGTTTATATGTTGAGTTAAGAAATATATTAATATTTTTTTTTTTGTGCTCAATTCCAATTATGTTATGTTTGTAAAGTTTATTATTTTCCCTATTACTCTCTCACATAGTGCAATATTCATATCGTTAAGAAAAATTATACTGTTGTCGCGCTGTGCCTATTTTTTAAAAGAAACTCTATTTATCGCAATTTCTTGTTTAAATTTGTGTATACTCGTATAATGTTTGTATATGAGTAATAAAATAAAATGTGTAGTGTTTATGTATTAGTATATAGTGTATAGGTTTCATGTTAGCTTTAAGTGTTCTAGAATTAGCTTGATGAAGAATGTTCGTTTATCTTTCCATTTCTTGATATTGCTAGAAATATATAATAATATCTTAGAGATAGTAGCAGTTTCTGCTGCTAGCTCAAAAAATAAGAAAACCAATGCTGAGATTGCCAGAGATGATTAGTTTTGCTAGAAACGGCTTTAGACGGTTATACCAAAAGTGTTTGGCTTCCAAACTTTGTGATACTGCGACCCACATAAGAAAAAAAAATTGGCATCCCCTTATTAGATAAAACAATAAAATTATATAAGCACATTTTCAAGTTGCAAAAAGTAATGTATTCATAGATTAAAACTAAATGAAAATTATTAAAAATGTATTATGTATATTTATAGAAAAAAATTTTATGTGATAGATGATCTTGTTTGTTAGCACAAAGTTTCTGAAATCGTAGTGATATTGTTGAAATAGACACCCGTAGTTCTTTTTCCACTCCTAAACGATTTCGATATTTAAATTTCAGGGCTGCAAAAGCAGAACATCTGGTTTCTCATAAATATGGTTTTACTCTGTCCGACAAAGTAATATAATCTTTTTTTCGTTTCACCCAAATTAATTAAAGATTCCCGTTGCAAAGAAAATATTTCATTCAGTTGTTCTTTTTCAAAAATTGTCAATTCAAATGCATCAAAATAATCCAAAATAATATCGTTAAAATAATGTAAAAAATGTTTTAGTAAACTTTGCAAATGTTCTACAAAAATTTTTTTATTTGTTTCAATATTGTTTCTGGTACAAGTGTCATTTCAAATTGAAATTAGATTACATATTATTTTTATAAATATTATCTATTGGCTATAGTTTTATGGTACATCCGACAAATTTATTGCTTAAGATTTGGCCTCGAATGAAGCCAATTATTAAGTTAATTTCTCTAACATTCAGCACTGGTGCAACCTTGCTAATAATAAATATTAATTTTTTAAAGTATTAAGCCTAAATATTTTAGCAATATTTTAATACGTAATTAACACCTTAAGTTAAGCCTTTTGCTGGCAATTAGGCTAAACTATTTTTTTATTTATTACTCGTTCATTTGTTTCTTGGTTTTCTTTTAGCAAATAAGAAAAACTTTTCCAAAAAAGAAACTCTAGTATAAAGCAAAAGTTTTTCACTTAAACATTAACTTTGCACACAATTCTTTTGTGTTTTTTTTTATTTTTTTTTTTTTTTTTTAATTTACGCTCAAGTTATTCGTTACTAACATAAGGAGGTGAAAATAATTAATTACAATTTAAGTTTCAATTTTCAGGTGATTTCAAAAGTTTTACATTGAGATAAGAAAAACTCACAAACAATTTTCGGTCTTAGTTTGTTTTTTTTTTCTTCTTTTTTTGTAGCAAAAAAAGTTTTGACTAAATCGATTATATTTATAATGAATACGTTTTACTTCATAATTAAACTGCAAAGATGAATTTTGTATGCCATTAAAGAAGATAGTTGTTGTTAAAAGCCTACAGCTCAAGATATCATTAACTATCTGGCATCTGTATGGTCATTCTAAGTATATAATATCTGTGCTAACAACAAATAATCACTTAAGTCGCCTTAACTAAAAATTGGCTTGTTGTCGCAATTAATTCAATAATAAAACTTAATAAGGCATAAGCATTTTTTCATTTTTGCTGCAGATATTAATGAAAACTGGTACTAGCGATCGTAATGTTTATTCAATGTCTAGCATACCATATCACACAATGTAACATACGAGTTATAATTTAGTAAGATAGAGATATGTTTACTATGTAAATTATAAGCTTCACTAAATTAAATATTAATATTGTCTTTCTTTACCCTCTCCTTCTTCTTCTTCTTTTCTCTCTCCTTCTCTATCTTCCCCTTTTTCTCCCTCTTCTTACCCTTCCTCCTCTCCTTCTCAACTTCCCTCCACTTTCTCTCTATCTCTATTTCTAACATTAATTTTATATCACTTTTGATCAAAAGATCTTTATTGGTTTTGCGGTTCATATGGTCTAATAACAAAACTTTAATTTAGTAAATGTACATGTTATGTTTGCTCTATTGTTATCATGGCACAGACATAGATTGTGAAAGATCAAACGTCGCTTACCAAGCACTGTTTGTTGCTGCAACAAAGTTCAACGAAAAACAATTGTATAAAACACTGACAAATAAAATGTTAAAACAAACACAGTATTTTCCAAATGCCTGCAAGATACATGTATGTACGTATTAAACAAAAAAACAAACAAGTGTCTGTCACACTCTAGAATAAAAGCAAAAGTTTTTTCCTTCTTTTTATAAAATAAAACCGATTGCACAAACAATTGCTAAAAAAAAAAGTTAGGAAAACAACAGGACTATTGTTCATTGCAAAATATTTCGCTTAATAGAATTCAACACATGCACCCACATACGCTTATTTCGACAAACATTTATAAACGCAGTTTCATTCCATACAAGCAGCGTTGCCAAAACATAGAAAAAACAAAAAAGCTAAATTAGTCCAAAAAAAATCACTCAGAAAAAAATGCTAGAAAAAAGTTTAAAAACTACAGCTTAAAATTGAAAATTTTCTTTATTTTTTATGACAAATCACTCAAAAAAAAAGCTTAAAGGTGTAGGGAATCTTTCGTTAAACAAAACACAACTGTGAGTAGCGAACAAGATAAACAACCCTGAAGTCAAGAGGAGAGAAGAATTCAAGCAGTCGGTGTGAAGCAGTTCAACGAAAAAGGCGTAACTTTAATCTTTTTTTACGAAAAACAATAAATATAATATGTAAATAACAAAGGGCGGCACAAGCATACTTGAAAGCCACACATCACTATAAACATGTGTAATATTTTATATTAAAAAATGCTTGTAAGCCATTTCAAGTATGCTTGTGCAGCCCTTTAGTAAATACAAAATAAGAAGCTACAGCGTAAAATTGAAGTTTTTTTTTTTAATTTTTTATGACAAGTATAATTACGATTTTTATAAAAAACCAAGAAAAGAACGTAAAATAATAATAAAGAAAATAAGATAGTTTTCCACATGCCTTTAAACATTTATAAGCGAATTCAATTATTTTTTAATTTTAACTTTAATTTTTTGATTTCAATGCGATTTTTATTTTGATATTTAATTCGCTAAAAAGCGAGTAACTTCAGCATTACTAAACGATAGTACTTGACAACTAAATACTAAATTGATCAATTAATATTCAATAGTTTTCTTTAACAATATTAAACCATTTCAAAAAATGTGTTTTGAAAAATAAAGCTTCGATATGAAGTATGTTCATTCGAAGTGTTAAGTGAATTTATATTACAAATTAGAAGCCAAATACTTTTCTTCGCTCCTGAAATTACGAGTACCTTTCGTTTCACCAATTTATCAATTTACGTATCAAAGTTTGTTGAAAATATTACTTTAGTTAATTTGATTAGGGTAACAAATCATATGTAAAACTTTTTTATGATTTTTTCTCTGGGAAAATTTTGGTTTTTGGGAGAAAACTTTGCTCTGTTAAAGAAGAAAGAAATTTTGTTTATAATAAGAGGAAAGGCAAAGTAGAAAAGCTTAAATGGAATTTTTATTCTTAATTGTTCTGATTATGCAGATAAAATATAAATTTAATTAAAATCAAGTTCGAAGTGTTCACGCAAAGAAAAAAGATGGATGAATATGGTCACCTCAAACATAGTGTGTTCTTCACAAAAATATTATTATTAATTTGAAGGATCTAAACATTATTCTGATCGCGATAAACATGTTTCTAGTTATTTTTAACCATATTATGCTTAGTGTCTTAAATCAACCATATAATTATCATATTATGTTTAATAAAATTTTACTTGAAATCATAAATATGTTCATAGCAAACATAATAATGATAAAAATATGGTTGAATGTAAATTGCTTTCTATTTTGTCTCTTCCGCAACCATATAAATAAAGTGAGTATAAAACAAAAACTTAATCGTTGAATCTCAACTGAGCTTTGTGGCGAGTTAATGCTTCTTAACTAAGTGTTCGCAAGTTTGAGCCCTGGTAGAGTAAACTAAAATTTAAAAAAATAAATTTAAACTCAATGTATTATGTAATATGTAAATAATAATACTATAAATAAATACAAATTGATAGAAAAGAAAAATAATGGAATAAAAAAAACTTTATTTATATTTACAAGAAATTTTAATTAAAATTGTTTTAAAAATCATATTAAAATATGTATGCATTAAAAAAATTTCTTGCCTTGACCGGGGGTTGAACCGCAACATCTGCAGTTAAAAGCTATTTTTAATATCTTTGATTTAAAAATATATATGGTTAGAATCAATCATAAATCTAACCATACTATATTTCCACCAGAATATGGTTGCCTCAACCATATTTTTTCTTTGCGTGTTCAGAAAAAATTCGTTTGTGTCCAGGAATTTTCTTGATTCTTACTTTGTTTGTGTATGACTTGTTTTATTTTTTTTTTTAAATAATGCTATTTAAGGCTATTTTGAAAAACAAAAAAGGCTAAAGGATAAATAGTAAATTTTAAGGCTAAATATGAAAAAAGCTAAATCTAGCCTTAAAAAGTTAAAAGGGCAACATTATATATAAGTAGAACAACTCACAGTTTTTTTTTTTTTATTTTGCTTTGCACAGTGTTAATGTCAAAGTTTTAACTTTTTAGGCTAAATTGAAATAAAAAGTCATATTTTTGGTTGAAAATGGAATGTTTTTATTTTGTTTTGTTTTTTTTTTTTTTTTAATTTAAATAATTTGTTTTCAGTTTTCGAATTTGCGTGTTTTAATTTTTTTTTTAATTTTATAATTTTTAAATTGGAAGTCTAACGATGTTTTATTATATTTGCAGACTAATACAATGAGAAAAAAAAGTAGTTATTAAATACACAGTTAAATTTATAAAAAAAAAAAAAACCTTTCTGCTTAATAAAGGTTTATTAAAAAGATTTTATATAGAGACAGTAAGAGTGAGTTATAGAAAGAGAAAGAGAGAGAGAGAGAGAGAGAGAGAGTGTGTGAAATAAAAAACTATTGAAAATCTTTTAAAAAATAAACGAATGGAAATCAATTTAATTACACGTTAAATTCTAAAATAAAAATAATATAAAATTTTTTCCATTCAAATGGTTCTTTTAAATATTCTTAATCATTTCACGTTTCAATTCGCACGTTTAATTACACTTTGCAGTAAGAATTTTTAATTATGTGCAAAGAAATCAGAAAAGAAATTTTTTCTAATTGAATTTATATTCAAAAGAGCAGCAGCAACAACAATTTCTTTAGAACTATTTAAAAGAAATTAATTATTTAGTCTTTGTTAAATATCCTTTAATTACATGATTTCATTTAGCCCTTTTTATAAAATATTTTTTTACTTTAGTTGAAATGATTTAAATAAAAGAAAAAAAGTTATTCCTATATTGATTTTTGTTAATTGTTTGAAAAAGTAGAATGAAAATTGTAATATAACCTTAATTAATTAATTTTTTATAGAATTAGTTTTTATGAGGCAAAAATAGCAGTTTAAACTATTTGCGTAACTATGGCAGTTGGCTTAAATAGTTTAATTTTATTTTGAACTTGGTTTGATCACTGTTTAGATGAATTCCAAATATAGTTTTTTATTTTTCATTTAAATAATTATTTCCTTTGTGTAAAATAAAACTAAAAAAATTTTTTAATTTTAAATTAATTTGGTTTGTAATTTCAATCAAAATAAGAAATAAAATGAATTGCACAATGCACATACACAATCAATTACAATAACATTAAAAACTCTAATTTATTATCAACATATAAATTTGGCGTTGAGTTTTTTTTTTAGTATGTTGGTGCACCACGAAAAATTCTTTTATTTTGGCTTGTTGGCAGATAACAATGCATTAATAAATTAATTATCGTTCAATAAAATTTAAATTAATTAAACTCTTTATTAACTCTTCGCAAATAACAGTTTCTAAAGTACCTTTATTCAATTAACATATGCTTTACCTGCTCATAGTGCGATTTAGTAACTTTTATGGGTTCGACGTGCTGTTATATTTAACTCCATAGTTTGTCTTTTGCACTACACTAAAAATATTTTATGCATAGAAATACGAAATTAACTTTCGTGAAATTATTTTCGTACAATACACTAAACTTTTGTATATATTACCAAAAATTCGGAAAATTAAAGGAAAAAAATATTTCGTAATATTAGAAATTTTTGGAAATTACGAAAAATATTTGCGAAAAATTTTATTTGTAAATTATACAAAATTTTCGTTGTAAATACAAAAGTTTCGTACTTAACCTGTTGAAAAATTTTGTTAATTTTGTAATTTGTACGAATTTTTTTTCGTAAAAGCAGTTTCAGTTTTTTACAAAAACAAATCGTAGAAATTACAAAAGGTTCGTATTTGTCTGAAATGACTGTTAAAATATTCGTAAAGATTACGAATATTTTCGTAAGCCTTGCAAAATAATAAATATATTTTTTTCTTTCTATCTCTCTTTCTCTCGTTGAATAACCAGTTTTTAATATAACTGTAAAAAAAACAAGTTGGCTTTGGTTTCATAAAAAATAATATTAAGCGTCATTCAGTCAAATGCTGTTCAATGTGTGGTGCATATTTTAATAAGAAATACATTTTTTTAAAGAAAAGTACGTGGTAAAAGTGAAATATAAATAATAAAATGAATTGTTATTTGTGTGAAATATATTTACCAAATGAAAAATTTATTTCAAAGCATTTTCGACTTATGCATATAAAACAGAAAAATGCATAATACATTTAAGTGCACATTCAACAATGGTGAAAAATATATTTCGAAAATGCAGCATTTTAAGAAACATTTCAAGGCACATCTCAATGATTCTTCTGAGCTTACATTATCCAAAAATTCTGAAGGTGTTACAGAATACTTGAAAATGGTTACAATTCAAGCATTGTAGTTATTCTTAAGTGACAGCAAATTCTCTAGATACGCACCAGGGAGTAATGGTGTAAGATTTTCAATATTATGTCATATGAAGAGATTTTAAAGCATTGAAACGGCTGTTTTGAATACCGTCAGAAGCTGTTAAAAGAACTTTGAGATCCTAATTCAAAAAAGCAAATGATGGATTTCTGGCCAATGTACAAAGATCATATATGTATGTGATTCAGTAATTTTCGGTTAACTTTGGGAGTTAAAAATTCATTACTAACAGATATAAATATCGTGCTTACCAACCAAAAACACTACAAATTATCTTGTACGATAACCAAAAATAGCTTATTTATTTATACCCTTCACAAAAAAGTGAAAAGGGTATATATAAGTTTGTCATTACGTGTTTAGTTTCTACACCGTGCATGGGACACCCTATAAAGTATATAAATATATTATTTTGTCCGTTGTGTATTTTCGACAAAATATGCAAAAAAGGCAACAAAAATGGTCAAAAAATAGATGCAATCGCGATATTTGACTCATAACAACGCCATTATTGAACCTATGCAGCTGAGTTTTGCTCCAGATACTACGAATGTGATGTTTGAAAAAACTGTATACTATATCTTTTTAGTTTAAATAAAATACCCAAAAAACTAAGCAAAAATTTATGAAAATCTAAAATTTCTGTTGTATTTTTGTCCTTTTGTGTACACATTGCTCAAATTTTTTGCTCAGACTTTATGGCTATTATTTCTAATAAAACTGCATATAAAGGTTTTTTGTCCGTTTTGTAGTTTACACAAATTACGCAAAACATAGAGGTAGTTGCACTTCAGACACCATAGCTCAGCTATTTTTTTCAAATCAATTGGGCTGAATTTCATTACGAAATTTACAACAGGAACTTCCAACAAATTAACTTGCTAAGCTTTTCTGTAGGTCTTTTAGGGACTTCATCGCTAAATCGAAATGTACGGTGTAGAAATTACACAGAAATATATACAATTTATTTCTGAAATATTGGTGTAGCATTATTTTATAGTAATTTTAAAACTTAAAAATTTTAAATATTATTTGATTAAAATGGTTTTAATATACTTTCACAAAGAATTGTTTATTCCATTAAAAATAATCCATACAATTTGGTGCAAAAATGTTAAATTCTTTTCCCGTTATTAAAATGTTTTTAAGTTAATTTTATGTTAGAATCATTAAAATTTTTCGGTTAAATAAGCACAAAACAAAATTCTGGCTTTTATTTAATCACACAGATGACAGGGAACAATTGTACTGAATCACAAGTTCCTTAATTTTAGGGTTAAAGAATTCTATTTTGCAGATTGAAATACATGCTATCCAGCTCTGCCTAAGAGAAGAACTTGAAATAAACAATATTAACAGTTACTCCCACAGCAGCGTGGCAGTACAAGCACTCAACACTTTTTAAAACTGGTTTGTAATTGCCTAATTTATAAGCATTTACTAGCACCTAATATGGCTACAAGGTAGCGCAAACATCCATTACATTACATTCTTGGAAGAGAACAAATGACATACTGGGCCTGACATATATTGTGTCAGTATGTTTAATAATCTTCTTCCCATAAAAGACGGGTTGTGGGTTTAGTTGGTAGGCGTTTTTAATCGGAGTTCAACATAACCTGTCGATGAGTGACGACCGGGCAGGTATGCGTAACAGAATTCCCACCTTCTCAACCCAAAAAAAAATTTAAGTATTTAATTAATAAACTGAACTAATAAATAAATAAAATAAGCAAAAATCACATAACTTATTAGTATGATAGTGCATAAATACTCCACACTGTTAAATTCAATTTAATTTTAATAAAAATTCAAAATTCCAATTAAATAAAATTGTTTAATTATTCTTGAAGCAAATGACATGATCTCTTTATTTATTAACATTTTATATTCTAAAAACAATCAGCTAGTCATCAATTAAAATTAAGTATTTTCTATCAATTAAAGTAAAACAAATATTTTAGATTTTTACAAATAGAACTGAACTATTCATCAATTTTCAACAATCTCTCTTTTTTATATCCATTTGTTTTCTCAACGCCTTACGTGACATAAAAAAAATTATAACTTTTTTAGTTTCTTGTACTAAAAAAGAAAATAAAGTTGTTTGTTGTTGTTAGTTTTTCTAGTTGGTCAGATTGTGAAAAAAAGGAAAAATTTCTGTTTATCGTTCGCTTATTTCTCTCAAAGAAGCTAACTAAGAAAAAGCAATCTAATTTAGGTTAAAAAGTCACTTGAGAACAGAACAAAATAACATCAACTTTATGTTAAAAAGTAACTTTTTAAAAAGAAAGAAAAAAGAAGAAAAATTTTTTTTCTTCTTCCACTTTGTGTTTGCTGAAGTTTTAAATGCAATCAAACTTTTTGTTTTTTAGGTGTCTTTCTATTTTGTTTTCTTAAAATGTTTATTAATCTATTTATCATGTTTCAGCCGAGTTGACTATTTTTCAATTTTTTTTCTATGTACTTGTACTATTTACTAAGTGGTACATTTAATTGGATTATGCAACCTAGACATAAGTGGTGTCTGAGAATTTTTGTGTTTTCCTAAGATTGACCTTATTAAAGTGATAGGCTTAAGCTACGGTCACATTAAATAAATATTTGTCGAAATAAGAGTAACCACTATGCAGAAATAATTGCTTACATTAGTTTAATTTTTTTATTAAAATAAAACTTACTTCCATTATTATATTATTTGTATTAATTTTATGTAATTAAAGTTATGTTACACTATAAAAATATTTCCCAAAGTAGTGGTTACGCTTATTTCGACAAATATTTGTGTAATAAGACCTTAGCTTTATATATGTACATACACAACTACAATTTTATATGTACAATTAAGATTAAACATATTATTAGTATTAGTATACATATCGATTAGTATACATATCGATATTAAAAGAAACACAATTTTTAATTAATTTATTTAATGTTGAAGTCCATTTCACTAGCTTTAAAAATGGCAAGTAAAAAAATACACAGTCTTTTCTAAAGGGTGTTTTTTTTTGACGTATAGAACTTTAAGTTGGCATTACTGTTCAAGATGGCGACCGATTTAACAGCTGTCAAGTGATTTATTCTCAGTTTGGCTTGGCAATTCATCATGAATAGACTCACGCCTGAACAACACTTGCAAATAGTGCAATTTTAGGGCAAAACGAGATTACCGTTGTTTCCGATTTTCATAAGCTAATCCTCAAGTGTATGTCGAAACACCGTTACATCCAGAAAAACTGACTGTTTGGTGCACTTTATGGGCTGGTGGAATCATTGGTCCGTACTTCTTCAAAAACGATGATGGCCAGAACGTTACAGTCAATGGTGATCGGTATAGAGCCATGATTACTAACTTTTTCATTCCTGAATTGAACAACCATGATGTCCAGGAGCTGTGGTTCCAACAAGATTTATTGAAAGGCACGTTTGGTGACCGCCTAATTTCACGTTTTGGACTTGTGAATTGGATATCATATTTAAAATGTAATGCCACAAGATTATCTTTCGGATAAATAAAATTCATGTCAATCGAATAATCCATCGTTGTTTTATTTCAAATTAAATTTCTATACAATAGATTCTATATAATAGATTATCAATTTTTCACTTTTTTGTAAAGGGTATAAAAATTTGTTTGAGTGGTTTTCAACACAAAGGTTAATTCTGTTTCTATTCTATTTCTTCAAAATTTAAAATATCGATGTACGTTGGTGTTTTTCATTTCAGTTCTTTGTCTATTTTATATACTTTTGTGCTCATTTCTTATCTAATTTATTAGGTAAGTATAATCGTATACCCTTAATATATAGATTAAATTAAGTGCAAGGTTGCATATTACACAAACATGACTATAATAATGGATGTGTTAGTTGTCATACAGAAAAGTGTAAAGAAATATACTGGGCTTTTTTTAATTAAAATGTAAAAAAAAAGCAATTTAATATTCACATATAAAAGTATAATTTTTGTTTTTATATTTACTTGTAATAAAAATAAAGGAAACAGTCTTAGCTTTATGTTTATAAAAAATAGTTCCAGTAAAATTTGTTTTTTTTTTTTTTTTCATTTAAAACCGAACAAGAAAATCCCTTTTCAAAAACAAATCATGTTTATGAATACCATAAATAAATAACACGTGGGATGTATAAAATTCAAATTTAGTTTTGTGTAAAAAAAAATTTTTTAATTTATTCTTGAATTACATAGCTGAAAAATGTATTTTTGGTTCTGTTTTATTTTTGGTTTTTTTTATTTTTAAATAACTAACTTTTTTCTGTCAATATAAATGTTATTTTACTTATGCCTTTTAATCCCTAACTTTAGCAAGAACACAAATATGGTCTGTTTAATAGAAGATAAAGTACACACATAAATAAATCCAAAACACATGCATACCTTTTGCTTTACTGCATGCAATTCCGTATTCTTTTTTTTCAGGCCAACATTAAAAAAATTTTGTTGCTACTTCACTTCTCTAATATTTGTAGGTAGCTTAAGCATACACGTATTTATATTTGTTTATAAGGGATATAAAAATATATTTATTTTCCATAATCTCTAAGCTAACACTTGACCCAGGTTGTCAATAAAGAGGTGATGTTTGTTTGGCAATGACTAATCCTATAAATCAGGATATTCGTAAATACATATCAATTTGTACAAATTTAAAATTTTTATTAAAGAAAATGTTAATTTTTCTTTATGGCCATAACAAACCTCAATTAAAATAAAATTTGTTGTAACAATTTTGTTGGCTTTGTGTACACTTAGAAGTTTTTTTCTTTGTTACGAAAAATGTGCAGAAAATATTGGTACAGGGCTTCAAATATAATTAATGATGTCATGCGAAAAATTCATCCTTATCCGTACACACTCAAGTTCAATACAACTTAAGTGGTACAGTCCGGTAAGGTGAAAAATTGAAGCATATATCAATCAACAAAACCAGTTACATACAAAACACATACGCTCCAGAAGCTAGTATTTTTGCACTAAAATTTCATTGAAATTGAGTTTGTATGGAATCGCATTAGCCGCAAACATTGATTTTCATAGCCAACACTCTTCGACTAAAATTGATATTTAGCTACTCACATAGATGGAAGATTAAATGCAGTTATATTGGGCTCAACAGTAAAAATTAAAACTTCATGGTTGTGTTAATTATTCTTTTGTTAAATTGTGCTTAAAAGAGTGCAAAGTAGTGAAAATGCGTTGTTATTGGAGAATGATTTTAAAATTAACAAGCAAAAGATTTTTGTTTTGGTTATTAACCAAAAACGAATTTTTGCTGACAAAAAAGCAATGCGTTTTAGACAAGTATTATGACATTGAAGTTCTAACAAGCAGAAATTGATTTGTGATTTATAATCTACGATTTGGTAATTAAGTAGTTCTAGTTGTTGCCTTAGGAAGCTGTTGAAATGGTGTAGTTTGTGCTTGGCATGCTTCAACGCAAAATTAATATTATGTGGTTGTTCACTTAAAAATTTTAATTTACAGGATTTCTCTTCGCCCTAAGAATGCAACTTATATACTGAACAAATATTTTAATTGATTCAATGAATAATTATAAAAAGTGTTAGTTTCTATTCTATCATTATTACGAGCTGCAATTCTAAATATTCTAAAAAGATTTTCTTATAAAATTATATCGGTTTTATTTTGTTTTTAATGAGATCTCATTAATTATAGTGCTTAAATTGAGGCGGCAACCGTTTTTCATCTTTTAAAAATTTTCATGCACATACAAATCTAAATAGCGCAACAGCAACCCTGAACAATTGGGAAATCCAGTTTTGATAACGTGTTTTGTAGTGAAGTTGGCTGCAAAACAATTATTTTTTTTATTTTTGTTTTGTTATTTTTGAATAGTAATGACATGTTAGCGTTTTTAACTCTATTTTTGTTTGTCTTTAGTGGGTTTTATTGAACATGAAGATTAACACTACTATAGAAAATACGCACCCCCAACTCTTTTATTTACTGATGACGCTTTAATAAAAATAAGAGGAGTTAAAAAAGGTTTGCTTGCTTCTACAATTTAGATTGAACTGTGAGTCACAATAACAAAATAATTTTAACTTAAATCGACTCAAGCAAGTTTTATATATTTTTAAGAAAATTTGTAAGAAAAACACAAATTTTTTTTTAATGTAAAGTAAAAGTCACTGAACTCATTCCCTTGCATATTGTGAATAGGACAGCATCAGCTAGAATAGGCTGAAAGCTATTCGGCTTATTACATCTTCTAGAGAGGGCGCTCTCGCTGAGCAGTTAAAACTTTTAGAATCTCGCCGTCTCTATAATGAATAAAACACAGGCCTTATAAAGACGCTTCGAAGTGGTCATCAGAAAACTCTCAGTTGGAAAAACAGTGAAATACTATTGCAGCTGAACAATTCTTGTATTCTTATTCGTCCCAAATCAAAGACGACAGTAAGGGGGTACATAAGACAGTTGGAAATGGCAAAAGCAGTTTTAATTTTTTAAGCTGAGGTCCACGCCTTAGAACTACATACAATAGAAGCCCTTCTAAGGGGGTACTTTCGGTACCGGAATATACATTTTATTAAACAGCCAAGTACATTGGTAGGCAATTCTTTTCGATGAATATTGGTTTGGGATTGATAAAAACTTCACGTTGCTCTAACAAAAAGGAATTGGGGTACTTTTCTTTGGATTTGTTAGAAGGAAGGGCATGTAGTCATAGTTTCAAAGCCCTTCTGTGGAGTGAACAACAAATTTTTTGTGCCTTACTACACAAGAAAAGAAACGAAGTTTGAAAAACTGCTGGAGAACTGAAGTGGGATTGTGGTAGTAAAATAGTCTCATTAGTTTCAAGCGCATTAGGGCTTAAATTGTTTTGAACCTCAACATAGCAGCTGACAAGCCATTTTAGACTCCAGAATCACATGAGTGAAATCGGTGTTGTGTTTATCAAAATGAACGGAAGACGCAGAATTATTTGTCTAAACAATAGGACGTTGGCTTTACACGGCCTGGGTATGTTGAATCTTACAACAAATACGAGATTCGTAAGAAGTAGCAGATTGTAGTTGAATACTGTATTGCGCAATAGATTTTGAAGGTCGCGGTGTGATAATAATAATAATTTTCGCACAAATTTTTTTAAAACGTTTTGTTTGATTATGTTATAAATAATTTTTTATTTAATATTGTTACACATATGAATAAAAGACAAGGTTAGCCAGACGCTTTGTTTGTATTCACGAAACTGATGTTTTTATTTATTATCTTAATATTTACAGAGTTAGAAAATTAAGTAGTCAATTTAAAGTTGTACAGTTCAGTGTGAATATTTTACAATATAGCGATTCTAGTAAAATCTGATTAATGTTATAATCACAAATAAAGATTAATATTTTGTTAAACTTTTAAATTCCTAATAGAAATTGTTATAAAATATATTATAAATATAAATATTTTTTAAGCTAAAAGTTACTTTCCTGAAAATTTAAATTTCATAACTTTTATTATAATGCTTAGCTGTACTTGATATAAAATAAAAGTAAATTGTCTACTTGTATGATTTATTAAATGCTTATTTTTGTTTGTTATCGATCTAAATGAATTTTAAATCACCACTTTTAAATTAACAACAACTTGCCAGCGTAATAAATGATAATAAGTTAGTTTAAAATTTTTACAACTGCTACTTTTTAACTACACTTTTCAAAAAGTAATAAAAAGTAATAAAAAAACTTTATAAAAACAACATAAAGACACAAAAAATATTACTTTAATATCGCCTTTTTTGTATTATCACAAAAAAAAAAAAGTATAAAGAAAGTAATTCAGTAACATTTGTAGACAAAAATATGTCGTAAATTTTTTTTTAATTTTTTTTGTAACATAAGTCTGTTGTCCTTTGAATTGTTTTGTTTTGATCAAGTTTTACATTTCCTGTTTTTGTTTTAGCTGTTTATTCATTTTGCGTGTAAAAGTTTTTTTTACTGACTTCCTTCTTGCCTTTTTCTTTACCTCTACTTTTTTTTAGTTTGCTTTTAGGTTTTTACTTATAACTGTCCTTTTAAAACTTGTTTATTTAGTATTAACAAAAATGTACGCATGTTTTCATTAGACGTCTACAGTTGCTATTTGGTTTTTTTTTTATTTTGTGGCATATTTTTAAGTAGAGTATGCCAAATTGTCACTTTCATTGTGTTGTTCAAAAGCATTTACATTTCTTGGATTGTTTTCTTTATTTATTAATGTCATGTTTTAGCAATTGTGAAATTATTTTGTTAAGTTTGAGTTAATTTATTAATAAACTGTTGACATTGTTTTTAATGATTCTTTATGCTACATAAACCTACATTTATTTTTTTGCTTAGACGAATTTAACATTTTTTTTGAATAATTTTTGAGAGAGTCTTCAGTCATGGAAAGAAATAATTTTAATTTTTAGCATAAAATTCTAATTTGTTAAAGAAATTAGGAAAAAAAATTAATAAGTAGATTTAACGTCTAGATATGTCAATAATCTATACACTGATTACTGACTGACTGACTAACTGATCATTATCGCCCAACACAAATGGCTAAGGCTACGGACTTGAAATTCGGTGAGCATGTTCCTCTCAAAGGACGATTTCTGGAAATTAAATTAAATTAAAAACAAGTATAATCCGACTTTTTATATCAGTAGAAGTAATAAGAATAGAGCCAAAACTCAAACCGCCAAATATTCTACTAAGCAAAAATAAGCAAATCGGTATTTGGTACTTTTTTGATAAAAATTCAAAGTAACAATCAAAACAACAAAAACTAAATTTTATTCTTCTCTTCTTAAAAAAGTCTACATGAGTATTGGGACTTTTTAAAATTCAAGCAAATAAAGAGTAAGATACGTACGCACTTTTACTACTATTTCTAATCATTTATCAAGTTAAAAAAAATTTAAATAAGAAAAAAGTACCAATATGATTAGTACTTAATATTTAGCAATTTTAGTGAAATTTTTTATGTTGTGAGCAAACTTAGAAGTGACACAATAAAATTAAACGGGGAATTATGGTACTTTTTTTTTATTTTAATGGTAATTTTCGATTTTTGAATATTAACAATCTCTTAGAACTACGAAGCTGGGCTCAAACGATTCAAATCAAAGTGAAAAACATTAAGAAAAAAATGGTTTCTTTTTATTAATTTTAATGCTACTTTTTGGCTTTTTAATATTAACGAACGATTGGGCTAAAACGGTCCTGAGCAAAGTGAAAAATCATTGAGTTGCGGCAAATGGTACTTTTTATTGGTTTTAATGCTACTTTTTGATATTTCATTATTAACGACACTAGAAGTACGAGATAGGGCTGAAGCGTTTTTGAGCAGAGCAAAAAACCGTTGAGAAAACAAAATATTACTTTTTGCTATGTTTAATGACTTTTGAATAAAACTAGAACTATCAGACGAAGCTTAAACCGGTCTGACTAAAGAGACAAAACAAGAAAATGACAAAATGGGACCTTTTTGTACACTTTAATGATACCATTTGATATTTTTACTATTAAAAAACTAGAATTGAGATTAATTAATTCATAATGAAATAATAAATTATAATGGCGGCAGCGCTGACGAAGTAGCGAGTTAAATAAGGCTAGTATTCATTATAAAATTAGAAGCCTTTAATTTATTTTAAAAAACTTCCTGGTAGAACCAACACTCTGCGGAAAATTCATTCAACTCACTCATTTTATTCCTACTAAAAATAGATGCACTCATAGAATGATGGGTGATGTATAAACCTTTCACTTAGCTCATGTTTCATTTTTGTCTAAGTCTTGAATGCTTCTGGAAAAAAACTTATTTTGATTTTTAGTTGAGACTTTTTTCTTTTAAACAAACTTTATTATTCTTCCTTCTAAAAGACAACTAAATAATATCACCTAAAGACATTCATTCCATTTATTTCACGCAAACTGATTAGTACCCTTAAATAAAAATATATTTCTCTAATAAAATGGTTACGTTGATAACATGTTTATGCAAAATAATTCTGGTTTAAAATAAAAACACAATATTTAAAGCAAAGTCTTCTGCTCTCTTGTGCATAGATATTTCTCTACAGAAAATATTACAAAAAAGTAGCATTTATTTGTTAAAATTTTGCACATATGGCAGAATGACAGCTTTACTTGTACTTTTATGAAGAACATAGTTACTTTTTTTTATTATTTAGAAGAATTATGGCTGTTAAAATTTTGAGCACGTTCACAACATGAATAAATTGAAAGTTAAAGTAACTTTATTGTGAATACGAATAAAATTACAATAACCACTAACAGTCAGAGTACCTACATAAATTTATATGGGTATGCTTAGAGTAAGCAAGTAATCTTTGATAGCAGCGGGTTGTTCAATAAGACATAACTAAAAAAAAGTATCCTTAAATCTAGCGGATAAATAAAGGATTTAATGAAAAGAGTATATTTGGCAAACAGAAACAGTTGTGTTATTTTAGTTTAAATAAGAATTTTGTGATATACATATCTAAGTGACTATTTATGTAAGCATTAAAATATACTTTAAGTAAATCATATTAGTTTTTGCTGCGCAGGAAATAATTTAAGGCTATTTAACGAAGATAACTTAGCCTTACAGTTGTTTTTGAAAGTGGTATTAGTCCCTTTTTTAAAAAAATTAATTAGAGACAATTTTATTAAAATTACCGCTGGATATATACTACTCAAAAAAAATATCTTAAATAATAAAAAACATACAAAATAAAACTCTTAAATAAGATGAGTTTACAAATTCAAGTCAACTTCTCTAAACTGTTTCCAAATTATTTTAAAGTGCTGATTTTAAATCGGTATAAGCTTTTGAAAAAGGTGACACTACATTTAAAGTATTAATTTAAAAACGGTTTATTCTATTTGCCAAAAGAGAAAATCCAAAATTTCGCAACAAAATTTGTTTTAAGTCGTAAGCTTTAATTTATTTTTAATCTTGTAACGATACGTTTCTACTAAAGGGCTGCACAAGCATACTTTCAAGCATCATCCCTGATTTCAAATACTGTGAAACACTATTCTATCGCATATCAAAACAAATACTTCAGTGACAAAATGTTTTGCACTGTAGTAAAAATTAGAACCCCTAGAACATAGAACAACCAGAACACAGATACAATAGCACAAAATTGAACATAATGCTGAGTACACACTTAGAAACATGTTCCATAAACATGACATGTTTCGTGTTTCGTTTCGTAGTCCGTAGTCGTGTTTATAGTTTATTTTCGTATTCCTTTCGAGGTTTTCAAAATATCAAATTTTTTTGATATTTTCTGGTTGCATTGATGTTGGTTCCATTGGCTGTATCCTTGTTTTCTGTTTTTACTTCTTTAGTTCACCTAAAACAAGCAAGCTGTAAATATATAGGGTTTTGTCGACCGTTGAAAAAATTAGTTGAAGTAAAGAAAAAGAAAAATGGCGATTAAAAGGAATGAGAGTTGGGTAAATTTTATAAATTTATATAAAAATTTACCAGAATTATGGAATGTGAAAAGTGACAATTACAAAAATAAAAGTATATATTTTTTCAAATGTGTTTCACCCGTGATGTTCTTTCTATAATACAAAATACAGAACAGATGTTGCATTTGTGGTTTACTTGTTGGTTTTCAGAGTACCGTCTGATAAAATAGTTCATATAGATATGCTATCCCCTTCGGTACTTATTGCACTAAATAAATAACTCTACCCATTTCTTTTCTTTAAAATAATTAAAAAGAAATTTACGTAATAAGATTAATATACTATAAGAAAAATAAAACCAATTATTAAAAAAAGAAAATGAAAGAAATAATATTTTTTTTTTACTATTATGGTGACTACAAAAACGAACCCTAACTTTTTGACTACTGCAATCCTCTTAGAAGTTTTAAAACTGTGAAACAATTTTTTTTTTTTACAAAATTAAGAAGTTTTTATTTCAAATTTTTTTTTTATGAAATATATAAAAATTTTTCTTTTATATAATTTCAACATTTAGCGTAACAAGTGTCAAATCTTTTGATTTTATTCAAGTCAATCTAGTCTACAGTAAAAGAAAATAATTTGTTAGACAAATTTTAATGCATAATTTAAAGTTTTATTTATAAGTATATATAATAAGGCATTTTTAAGTCAATTTAATATATGTATTATATGTCATGGTAACTATTGCATTTAGCATAACTAAAACAAGTTGAATTCGGCTATGCCGAGTCTTATATTCCCTTCATAATTTTAATGTCGCCCATTCTTTTTAAATATTTCACAAAACTGAAATATTAATAATTAAATTATGCTGAAAATAATTTTATTTAAACAGGAATCTACACGTATACATGACAGCATTTTTCCCAAAAATATTTTTAAAATGAAGTCAATAGTGTTTTGTCTCTCGTAATGAGTGTTCAGACTTAAGTTCGTCATTCACCGATTTCGTTTCAAAAAAAAAAAAAAAAAAAAAAAAAAAAAAAAAAAAAAAAAAAAAAAAAAAATACCAATATATTTTATAATTTTGTGTATGTTTTTAAGTTTATTTAAAAATATAACTTCCGATTTACGCCATTTTTAAAGGGAAGCACTTAAGCTGTAATTTAAGAGAGTTTTTAGATATTCGTCGTTCCTTTGAAATCATTCAATGTCGTAATATCAGAATCAAGCATGTATGTTTTGAATCAACATTACAGTAGTTTTAATCCCCACTAATCTATGCAACTGCATCATATAGATCTTGTGGTATTTTTTAAGAAAAAAAAAATTAAAACTTAAAAAGTTCGTGTTCACTTCTGTCTTTGAAAAATCTTTGATTTTATATGTAGTCACACAATTATTATTAATTTAAATTACAATCTAGCCTCAGGTAATTTTAATATTTATAATTTACCTCTAATTAAATTACTCCTGTAATTCAGTCATTTCTTTATTGAGTATTTTTTGCACTCATTTTAACATTTTTAACTCATCATCCATTTTTACACTTGTCCACCAATCAAATTGTCTTGTAGTGACAAATTATGGAAACTCAGATACATATTTGTTTTTGGTTTAGTTTATTAAAAAGTAACTGTTTATTAAACACACTAATAATGTAGCCATTGTATCAAAAAAAAAAAAAACAACAAAATTTCCAAAAAAAGTCTCTCTATTTCAGAAACTGTTTTTTAGTTTACTAAAGCACTCTGCGAAAGAGAGAGAGGGAGAGATATAGCACATACAAAATTCTTATACACATAGAGAGAAAGAGAGAGAGAGATCTTCCACAAACAAATGAGTTGGAACACACACACAAAAAAGAACTAAATCATGCAAAATACTAATTTCATTACAAAAAAAAAATTGTATTAAAATCTTGTTTTGTATATTTTTGCACTTGTGGCCAATCACATTTATTTGTATGCAATTATAAATTATGATAAAATTTTAAGAAAAAAATATGTAATTATAATGACATTTTTAAATAAAAAAAATTAAATTCGAATCTAAAGAGTCTTATATACCCATACATGTGTTACCGAAATATTTATATATTTACATATTTCACTTTCCACATTCTTCTTCATGAGTTGTATTTATTGAGAAAAAAAACCATTTTTATAAAAAGACCTAAGCTTAAAAAACTAAAATTCCAATAAAAAAAAATCGTATAAAGTCACGATTCAAAAATTATAAAAAAAAAAAAAAACAAATGACAAATATTGATAAAAATAATTTTCTTAAAAATTTTTTTTTTATTAATGGTAAATAAATAATTAATTTCAATTCAGGAAACTAAACTTAACGAGTTCTGAGAAACAGTCCTTTCTGAGAAGCTTATTTTTAAAAGCAATAAAATGTCTGTAGACACACAATTTTTAAACAAATAAAAATAGAAATTCTAAGAAATATATCTAATAGGCATACAATTTATATATATATATATATAATTTAATTTAATTTTGCAATCATTTGTAAACATTTTTTAAGCCAAACATATTTCATTAACGAAAAAAAGCAGAGCATATATTAATAAAAATCTGAACAATCGGTTATATTTTACAATTTTCTCGGTCATTTGTTTACTGATCGTTCCGAGTCTTGGCACAAACGTTACGACTGCTGTTTATGTTAAAACTGTGTAAAACATTTTTTGGACCGCTGTGTATTTCAGACAAATTACGCAAAAAATGCAATAAAAATGATCAAAAAATAGATGAAGTCGCGATTTTTGATTCATAGCTCCGTCATATATGGACCTATCAGTTTTGCTCCAGATACTGTAAATGTGATGTTTTTATCTTAGTTAAAATACCCAAAAAAAACAAAGCAAAAATTAATGAAAATATAAAATTTCGGTTGTATTTTCTATTTGTGGACCGACTGCTCTGATTTGTTGCACAGAATTTAAATCTATTATTTTTGGTTTAACTGTATATAAAGTTATTTGTCCGTTTTGTAGTTTACACAAATTGAGCAAAATAACGCTCTGAAAATGATCAAAAAATAGAGATAGTTGCACTTCAGAGCTCATAGCTCAACAAATTATGGCCCAATTAGGCTGAATTTCAATAACACACAGACAACAGGAACTTCAACAAATTGACATGCTTAACTTTGCTGTAGGTCTTCTAGGGACTTCAGAAAGTTGATTTCAACATATACATGAGCAGACGGTCAGACAGACATCGCTAAATCGACTTATAAGGACAAACAATATATATACTTTATTGGGTGCTCCATTTACGGTGTAGAAATTACACACTTAATGACGAACTTTTTCAATTTTTTTGTGAAGGGTATAAAAATTAAATGCACATTTAAAATTAATAATCTGAAATAGTTTTTAGTTGCAAAACCCAACAAACCAATTTTAATTTTTTCTATTAGCTAAAAATTTCATTTATCCAAAAAAGAAGAAATGCCACTTATTGTTTATCATTTGTATAATCAGCCTTCTCTGACAATTTTATTTCATTCTTTTAATTTTAAATTAGGAAATTTAAAAAAAGTCAAAAGTAAGTAATTTTGTAAACGTTATTACTTTTAAACCTTAAAATTTTTAACAATTTAATTTGAATAAGTCTCATACTTATGTCGGCTTCTAAGCCGTCTCAACTTATAACTTAAGCAGCAAATGAGTGTTAATTAAATAAATATCTCCTTGACAACTTCAAATTTATATTTTGAACTGTTTTGAAATAAAATTTCATTTTAGTCAGTGAGTGATATTCAATTGCAAACACACACCTTAATAAAACATAAAACTATTTACACACATACATCAAGTTAATTTGTCACTTATCTCATCATGTAAATGTGGCTTAACAATTTCTGTGGCTTAGCAATTTCTTTGCGTATAACTTTTTATAGTAATTTTCTATTGTAAGTAAATTAGATTTTTTTTTTTGAGTAGTAACAATTTAAAATAACATTTTTAAAACTTTTATTTTTTGTAAAATTTTATCTCTATATTTAATTTTTATTTCATATGATTTCTATAGATATAATAAAAAGAAATCAATAACTTAAAGTATTTAATTATTTTTTTTTTGCAGATATTGTCTGCTGCATCCCTAATGATACTCAGCTTTTCATTTTATTACTTATTTGCGGTTTTTTTGAGGTTATTTATGTTTATTATAATAGATTTATTTAGTGGCTTTATTCATGTCGTACTAAAAAGAAAAAAAGTTAAATTAAGTCAAACTTATTTAGTATTGAAACGAATGTGTTTTGTTTCTAATATAAGTTATTTTATTGAAGTATAAAATTAGAATGAAAATATTATGTCAAATGTAAAACGTATATATTAAAAAATTTTGACACAATAGTTTTGATTACTTCGATTCTCCAACACCTCCCCTCGAAGTAGAAATACTAAATCATTGCTGCTGATATGATTTCAAGCCCAAATTATTTAAACAGGTTTGATGTTTGATTTTGCAAAGTGGCTTCGTTAGCATATCGGCTGGCATCTTTTCTGTTGATAAATATTCAAGAATTATATTGTTATTTTTTATGCAATCGCGTACGAAATGATGGCGTATATCAATATGCTTGGTGCGCGAATTGTAGCTAAAACCTTTTATTAATTTTTGTGCGCTTTGACTATCGTTGAATATAGTGACATGTTCGCAGTTAATACCAATATCACTAAAAATACTTCTGAGATAAAGAGCTTCTTTGGTTGCATCAGCAATAGCTATGTATTCAGCTTCGGTACTGGATAATGACACTGTTCGCTGCTTTCGTGCTTCCCAACTAATAACTGCACCACCAAAAATATATGCGTAACCAGAATAAGATCGACGATCTGTTAAATTTGCTCCCCAATCTGCATCGGCTACTCCATACAATTCCAAATTGCTACTTTTGAATAATATTCCATAATCAAGTGTTCCTTTTATGTAACGTAGAATCCGTTTAGCGGACTTCCAGTGTTCTTCCTTATAATTTGAATTAAATTGACTCATGTAATTTACTGCATAAGCAATATCGGGGCGTGTTGTTACCGCCAAGTACATAAGTGCTCCTATAAGTCGCTGATAAGGATATTTAGATATTGCTTTATCGTCTTTTGTCAATGGATGCACTAACTTGCAGTTTGTTTCCATTGGAGTTAATGCAGGTTTACATTCTGCCATACCAAATCGGTCTAAAATTGCTTCTGCATACTTACGCTGTGATAGAAAAATCTGATTAATTTTAAGATTTTGGTAAAAGTCTATGCCTAAGCAACGCTTAACTGGACCTAAATCCTTCATTTCAAATGACTGAGATAATGACGTTTTAGTATCATTTAACCATTTATGATTATTTGTCGCTAATAATAAATCATCTACATAAATCAGTAGTAGTAAAATATTTTCATTTTCTTTCTTTGAAAATAAACACGGATCTTTCGTATTTGGTTTTAGTCCTAATTTAATTAATATTGTTGTTAACTTGTTGTACCACATTAAGCCAGATTGACGCAGGCCATACAACGCTTTCTTTAACAAACAAACAGGATTTTTCATACTAGATATTGCATGTAGCCATCTATTAGCCGTCTCTTCCACATTTCTGTTATATTTTTTAATATTACTAGAACCCATAGGCTGTCCTGATTTAAATTTGTTCAATACAGGCATTAATACATCCGGAATCTTTATATAAACGCTTTCTTTAAGCTCTCCATTCAGGTATGCTGTAATGACATCCATTTGATGTATTTCTAAATGTAACTCAGCTGCTAAAGCCACTAAAAGTCTAATTGATGATGATCGGGCTACTGGAGAATACGTTTCATGGAAATCTTCACCCGGACGTTGCGCATATCCTTTTGCTACTAGACGAACCTTTTTTCTACCATCATCTTTTGTTCGAAAAACTAATCTGCTATCAATAATTTTTCTTTGATCAGGTTGCTCAACAATTTCCCAAGTTTTACTACGAATTTGCGCTAAATATTCATCCTCTATTGCAGCTATCCATTTTGTTACATCTTGTGATTTCATAGCATCATTATACGTTATAGGATCATCTGTTGTCGTCAAATATGCCAATTCGCATTCTTCAAAATTCTCTTCTTCAGACTGAACTAATGGTTCACTACCGTCCTCTTGTGAATCACTTTCATCGTCTTTTGTGGTTTGAAATAATTTTCTAGGCCGTCCACGTGTACCTAATCTTTGTAATTTTGGCCGTCCTCGAGCACGTTTTACATTTTTAGTATCATCATTAGATTCCTTATTTTCTGTACATTTTTGCATCGTATTAAATTCTTTATAGTAATTTTCATTTCCACTTTCAACAATATTGTACTCAAGCCCATAAAAATCTTCGTATGTATCATTAAAACCCTTTTCATTTATAAATTTTACATCCCGACTAATAACTACGTCTCTTTTATCTTGGGACCACATACGATAAGCCTTAGATTCTGACGAATATCCTACAAAAATACATTGTTTTGAACGAGAATCAAATTTACTTTTAGCAGGATTTTTGTTCAGTACATAACCTTTGCATCCGAAAACTTTCATGTGCATAAGTGTAGGCTTTTTATTTGTCCAAAGGCTATAAGGAATTTTACCATTTGCTTTTGTAACACATCTATTTCTGATGTAGCATGCTGTGTTAACAGCTTCCGCCCAAAAAGATGGCGGCGAAGTGGCATGTTTCATCATGCATCTCGACATTTCAACGAGAGTTCTATTTTTACGTTCCGCCGTACCATTTTGCTGCGGAGTATAAGGTGTTGTCAAACGCCTTTTTATTCCATATTTTTCTAAATATGAATCAAATTCCTTGTTACAATATTCGCGACCATTGTCCGACTGAAGCATTTTAATTTTTCGGCCTGTAAATGTCTCTGCTGCTGCTTTATATTTTTGAAAAGCTGAAAATACATCAGATTTTTGTTTCAAAAAATATACTTCACACCACCGAGATTTGTCGTCGATGAATGTAACAAAGTATTTCGCACCTGATATAGATGCACATCTCATAGGACCACATACGTCGCTATGAACAATCTCCAGTATATCATTGGTTCGAATATTTTTGTTTATTGGAAAACTACCACATACTTGTTTTTGACTAATACAAATATCACAAGTTGATAACTTAAGATCTTTCTTAAAATTTAAACCATAAACTTGATCACTTTTTGCCATATCTTTTAGATCTCTTTCATTTAAATGACCCATTTTGTAATGCCATAAATCAAGCTCATTTTTAGCTTCAACTACATTAGCAGCATTTTCGTAATTTTTAATATAATATAAATTACCTGTTCTTTCCGCATGGAGGCAAACTTTTTTATTCTGGTCAATTATGACAGCATCATTTCTGCGAAAAATTACATTATAGCCATTGTCTGTTATTTTTGAAACTGACAATAAATTTGTTCGCAAATCAGACACGTAAAGAACGTCTTTTAGTTGTAAATTGGTATCAGAACCATAATTGTTTACAGAAACTTCAACATTTCCAATACCACTGATTGTAGTATTATTATCATTTGCTAAATTAAGTTTTTGATTTATTGGCTTTAATTCTTTAAAATTATTAATACTAGCACTCATATGAGATGTACAACCACTGTCTAAACACCACTTTGTACTAGTGCTAGGACATAAAAACACTGATTCTGTTGAAGTAAAACAAACATTCGATTTGTTTTCTCCCTCAATGTTGCGAGCACTTTCTAAATTTTTAGGTTTATTTTTACAATTTCTTGCAAAATGTCCAATTTTACCGCATTTAAAACATGTACTATTTTGTTTCGATTTCATTTGTCCTGGCTTTCTTTGTTCTTTCTTCGTAAATAATGCACTGCAATCATTTCCATCTTCCTTTGATTTTCTTGATTCATATTCTTCTAAAATTTTTACACGAAGCATTTCTGGTTTTGGTAGCTCATCTCGTGTTTCCAATGCACACCGAAAAGTTTCAAAAGAATCCGGAAGACTATACAAAAGTAAAATAGCTAAAAGCTCATCGCCAATTAAGACACCAATTTCCTTTAATTTTGACACAGCATCAAAAAATTCATTTAAATGATCACGTACCTTGTCATTTTCTCGCATACGAGACAGTGCCACTCTTTTTAATAATGTTGCCTTACGTGCAGGTCCTTTTGATTGATACGTACCTTCCAATCTTAACCACATTTGTCTTGAAGTCACACATTCCGCAACTAAGCCCAATTCTGATGGACTCATAGCAAGCATTATATCTGCAGCTGCCTTTTGATCTTGTTTTCTCCACAAATTTTCTTCTACCTCACCTTCGGGGCATTTCAAACTATCGTCAACATATGACCACAAATCATTCTTTATTAAGATAGCACGCATTTGCATCTTCCACGTATCATAGTTGTCCGCGTTTAGCGGCTCTATACGCACCACACTGGCCATACCGTTAATTGATTTTAATTATATTTTCCAATTATTTTTCCCTTGTCACAGTTTATGTAAGCCAATCTGGGCCCATAACCTATTGAAACGAATGTGTTTTGTTTCTAATATAAGTTATTTTATTGAAGTATAAAATTAGAATGAAAATATTATGTCAAATGTAAAACGTATATATTAAAAAATTTTGACACAATAGTTTTGATTACTTCGATTCTCCAACATTTAGATTAAATATTAATATTTTGATGCAAAATAAATATGTAGAAAAAATAACAAAAAGTTAAATTGGGCTGAGTCGAGCCTTATAGCCATATCCTTAACTGTAGCAGCCAAATACATATGCATATTTGATATTTTGCACATTCATTGCACAAAAAGTTAATTTTAATACAGGCAAAATTTGAAAAGATAAATTTTTGTTTCAGAAAGTTTTAATAATTTACGTTTTATAAGATTAGAAAAATATTATAAAACTTGAATGCAAAGCACAACATAAAATTCTGCTGTTTGTAACTTGGTAAAATTGATTTTCTGATCCCTTTTTTGTGAATTTTTAAACATCTTTTTACTTTTGACTAGACTAATTTTTTCACATATTATTTTTCTTTTTTGTAACATTCTTTTGTTAACTCACTGACTTTTTTGTTTCTTTCTCTTTGCTTTAATAAACTTTACAATTGAACAATTTGTAATACAGCTTTTTGTTAAAACGCATTAAAAATGGTAACCAAAAATTTATATCCTGAAGAAGCTACACAAATTGGAGCGAAATATCGATATAAAAATAAATTTTTTAAAATCAGGACCTAAAGCTTAATTTAAAAGAAAAAGGTCAAATAAAACTAACTAATAAATTGTAGAAATTATTTATTCTTTAAGAAGATGTTTAAATAAAAAATTTTTGTTAAAAAAGAAAATTATTTTTTAATAAAACAGAGCTTTTTTTTGCATTTAGATAAACAGTTAAAAATAATAAATAGAGGTAATAGTAGACCTAGATTTAAATTTTGTATAAAAGAATATAAATAATTTTCGAGGGAAAATTGGTACACCAGTAAACTCAGTAGATAATACCTCTAAGAAGACAGAAGGATTTTTGCGGGGTGTAACCACTGACTTAACAAACTGGTTCCAAAAGAACAGGTATCTTTACAGAGAAAGTTTCGTTGAATTGATGACTTAAAATATATGTTGACACAGATGCATTGAATGCATAAATGAACTTATGAATCTTAAGTTATTGGATTGGTGATGTTCCATTAGATTCATTTCTTAGTTCAATGTTGTCTTCATAGACTTCGTGCATGCTTTCATAAAAGTAAAAACAACTGTGACTGGTTATTCAATGGTACAGGTAGTGGGAAATAGAAAATTGTTGCTGTCTGTTACTTTTTTTCGAGTTTCAATTGTAAACCAACATTTCGCTTTTCAACATGAGTATAAGATTCACTTAAACCTTTGTGTGCGTCTTTTTAAAAATGGAAGTCATATATATAAGTTGTGTGTGAATTTAATGAAAACCAAAACTCGTTTGATTTTTTTGATATGTACACAATTGCATAGATTGATGTTGAAATTTGATGAGTGTATCTTCGCTTAATAATACTTTTTAACAACACAAATCCGCGAAGCTTTTCGCTTGTCTGCAGAAAACACCCAAGGTCTAGGCAGGGATCGAATCTGCGACCCCCAAGGTGATAGGTTAGTACGCTACTTACTAGTGTAGGGGGCATTCTGTTTTTTTTTTTTTTTTAATTGTGTAATTTAGAGCATGCTTTAACTATGAAAAATTGGGCCCAAGCAGTAATTACTCACTTAAATCAACCACTACGATTTTTTTCAAAACAACGAATAAAAAGAATTCATCTTTTCATTTGCTTCTTTTATATTTTGCTTCTCAATTTAAATGACTGTGAATAAAAGTTCTAAAAAAATCAATGTTTATTTACAGTTCGTTATATTGAATCAATTGGAATTGACTTCAAGCCCATTTACACTGACAAGCAAATCAAAAGATTAAACTTTTGAATTCGCATTGAGATAAACTTTTATTTAGTTAACTTTTAGTTCATTTTATTGCTATTGTGTAAATAAAATTGTGCTGTGCAGCAGCCATTAACGAAGCTTATAATTATTCCCAAAGGATCAATAATGAACGGTTTCAATAAAAGTGATTTATATATAATCCATAAGTATAAATAAATATTTGAATTTAGTTGGTATTAAATTAAACATTCTATTTAAATGTATATACGAGTTTAATAATATAGAGAACCACACTTTAAATTATAAACACAAAGAAATAATATCATAAGAAATTAAATTTTTAGATTAACTGTTATTAGTAATTTTTGACTAACAGAAATTTTTGACGAAACAGAAATTTAGGAAGACCATTGTTGTTTATACTGATTAGTTATTAGTGAATTATAGCATGTAAAACCAGCACATATCGATTACAACTAAAATTAAGTTATTCCAAGCAGTTTTCTTCATCCACTTTATAAAACACATATTTGCTTTCCTTTTTATAAATTTAATTTGCTTAATTTTTCCGCTAATGAGTACTTAAATAGTGTATCAATTTCATTGCGTTACAGATTTTGAGATGTCATAAATTTTGTTTTAAAAACACAACTATAGTTGGAGAGCTTCTTGTAACTGTTTTGTTAAACATGTTAATAGTTCAAATTAACATAAAATCAAATATCATTTGATTGTAACTATTAAAAATGACTTAATACTAACATAAATATGTGAAAGCATATCATTATTGTAAGAGCTAAATACAAATTTAAAATTGTTCAATTTAAGTATGTATGTATTTACGTATTTCTAATGGTTGTTCATTAATGTTGAAATTTATTTACTAATTACAAACTTTTAATTAGAACCGGTAGTAATGTAACATGAAAAGAAACACAACAGATATTAAAACCAATTTAAAAATGCTGCACGTTTTGTTGTTCATTTATATGCATTCATTTGTTGAAATTGTTGAAAACAATTAAGTAAACAAATAAACTTTGAAATTTTTGTTATATTTTGCATTGCAAATGCAATTTAAAACAAGTAAGTATGTGTGCCAGTTAATTCTGATAGGAGTATAGGTAATGGGATTATAGAACAAGTATTTGCAATTAACTGGTTTAACTTTGTGGTATATGGGTCATCATGAAATTGTTTTTGCATTAGTTTGTGTAAATATACGATTAGGCATGCAACAAAAGCGAAGAAATTACTTATCAAAGATGCTTTAAATATACCGCTGTGTGTAGCGAAAAAAATATAATTAATATCATATCATATGGTTACAATAAAAAATTGAAATAAAAGTGTTAGTACATAGTTACTCAAATTAATGGTAATACTTGTGATAATGTAACGAAATATGAGGGTATACAACTTTCGTATTCAAATTGAGTTAAATACTTAAAGCTAACACTACATAGCATTCCAAAGTTGATCACACAAATGGAGCTGATGAGAAGAAAGGAAATTCTCCGAAAGTGATCGGTATCTGGGTTTAATATCAATTTTAAATTAAAAAAAAAAATATCAAATATCAAAAATTGAGTAAAGAAATATTTGATACCTTCAACAATACAGAATTACGAGTATTTAAATGTATAGAACAGGAAATTAGAATTAGAACAAGTCACCTGGTCTCTGCGGCCAAAATAGACCTATTCTGACACAACAGTCAAGTTACAAATCCTCCCAAAGCTTAGTATTCATTAAGAATTCAGAAAATTATTTGGGTGATTAGTTCGCCATGTCCTACAGTTTTAAAAGAGAAACGGGTCCAAATTATACCATTAACTTGCGGAGGTCTTTTTGACTGATCCTCATATTCGCAAAGTGTTTCAATACTCTGCAATGTCTAGTCAGAATCCCGTGACAATGCGAATTCCTGACTGGGTCAATCTAAGTAATTCCTTTGTTCTCTTTCAAGATCGAAATGGCAAGAATGTTTTCGCTACCCTGATACCTGCTGTTTCCAGTCAATCTATTGGTCGCCCCTTTTCTTGCAAGTTCACCTGACATATTAACGCAAATAAACAAAAAAAATATTTAAACTAAATAATATTATATATGAAAATAAAAACACACTAGATTCTTTCTCATTCCAGATGAATTTAGATAATATAGTATCACTTATAAGTGAGCTCTATAACAACGCTAAGATAATTTGAATAACATCCGATTTTTTTATATATCCAAAACACCATAAATAAGTTATTTCCAATAATATCAGTTGGTAGGTACACGTATAGATTTAGCTATTACATACCAAGCTAACAAACGCATTAAAAAAAATTTTGATTTTGAATAAATATTTCATTGACTTTAATTAGAAATTTGTGTAAAATAACACCTGTTGTTGATTAAAATGTTTATTGGGCGAATAATTTTGTTTAAGTATGAATTGATAAATAATTTCTATTTTAATCCAATATAATGACCAACAGAAAAAATATAAAAATGATGGGGAAATATATTGTTACGTTTTTACACTACTACAGGTTAGCGCAGAATGAAGTATATGGTTCGAACTCTAACTTTTATAACTTTTTTAATTATTAAATTTTCTTTGTTTTTTTTTGGATTTTGTGAAGAAGACTTGTAGAATTAATTATGAATTATTACACGATCGAACAACGTACAAAAATAATTGAATTTTATGTTTAAAACAAACAGTCTATTTTGTTGACACAGCGTGCATATTGTCGTCATTTTAATGTGAGCATTGCACCCGCAGCGTCTACAATAAACCATTTGATTGGAAATTTTCATCAACACGGGTCTGTAAGAGTCCTTCCTGGTGCCGGAAGATCACCTACCGTGCACACTGCTCAAAATATTGAACGTGTACGGGAGAGCGTGCAGCATAGTCCATCAACATCAACAAGGAGGCGTTCGACACAACTTGGACACTAGAAATTTTTGCGAAAAGTTATGGAAAATATGATAAAAAGAGCACGTATGTTCAAAGCATAAAATGGACATTACTGTATCATTTTTCAAAGCTAATTGCAAAAAAATTCCCCAATAATATACTGTATTTAAAAAAAAAGTTATTATAAACGCATAAATAAAAAAAGTTATAAACCATTTTAACCAAATAGCTCATTCTGCGCCATCCTGTATAAAAAGGTTTAATTCATTATGGTTCGTATTATAAAATAAAACACAAGAAGTTCACTTTTCTCAACACCTATTTTAGAAACACCATCACCGACACTTTATTGTTTATGACACATCTTGTTTACAGTTTAATGTCTCAACTAGAACTTAACTTATATGGCAATCTAAGCATTCTCTTATTGCGTTTAAGATACTGGCTGATAATGCTGTCGGGTTAACATGAATAAGGCCAGTCTTGTGATAAATTCTGCCGAAAGGTGTTTTATCAAAGAACTGCTTAATAGCGTAGGCAGACGACGGCGTTAATTTGCATTAAAATCTCACTAATGTAAATTAAAATTTTACCCTGAAAGACGACTGTTTTTGCATTTAGTAAACAGCTGTTTGTTTGTAAACAATTATTTTGTGAAAAAATAATTTCGGTACCACATTCTGCCCACATTTCTAAGAGAATCTATTCTTTCACTTGGAAATCTTAAATGTTAGAAAATACTTTATAATTGTAATATTTCTTTTTTCTTAAAAAAAATTAAAATAATTTACTTTTGCTTACTTTGAATCTATTTTAATTTATCAAATACAAAACAGTTTGACAACAACTGATTGATTTTGCCATAATAATAAAGCTAAATGCAATAAAATTCAGTTTGATTTCATTCATTTAGATTAAAGTTAATTAAAATTCACAAGTTAATTAACGCCGTCGTCTGTCTATACTTTAACATGTTTTTTTTTCAAATTTACAAAAGAAAAATTTTTTTTGTGGTTTACAGTTTTCAATGTTGACAAATATCGGTAATATTTCCATATGTTGTCAATAATTTTGGAAATGATTTTAAATGTGTTTTTTTTTTTTTGTAAAATACATCATATAATAATTTTTCTTATGAAATGGTTTTGCAGGAAAATAAGAAAATTTTTGTTTTTGGTTTTAGTTTTTTTTTTTTAATTAACTTGGAAGAAATTTTTTTTAAATTATAAATAAAGATTAATATTTTGTTAAACTTTTAAATTCCAAATAGAAATTATTACATATACAAAGACAAGTGCTCATCGTAGAAAAACCCTATGTTTTTCTTATTATTTTTTATAATTGTTTGTTTTTGTTTTTCATATACTCTTTAATTACATTCAGTAATACCCACCTGGCATTCAAATGTAAAAGAGAAGAGAAGAATAAAAATAGAATATATAGTTTTCAATATTAAAATGTTGGTTGAGAAATTTATTTATTTATTCAGTTTAATGCTTACTGAGTTTTTTGTTTGAATATTTGAATCTTTTTGTGACCATTGATTAATAATTCTTATTTAGTCAATTGCTTTTACAATATAAAGGTTCCAATGTTTGCAAGAAACGTTGGGAGTAACCTACTGAGGGTTCAGAGAAGCGTCTGATGAAATGGTCCATATAGGTATGCTATCCCCTTCACCACTTATTGTACTGAATAAATAACTTATGAGAATATTATGAGTAAAAGAATAAATTTTAAAACCAACACAAATTCTGGAATTGAGCACAAATAAAGATTAATATTTTGTTAAACTTTTAAATTTCAAATAGAAATTATTACATATAAAAATTATTATGCTAAACTTTGTTTTACTGATGATTTATATGTTTATTTTCCTGACGCACAATATCTAAACGAAAATATTACGTAACATCCGTTTCAACCATTTATAGTAGATAAGTGTACAATGGTAAATGGTAAGAGGATATCCCCTATTTTACATATTTAACTGAAAAATATCATTTACATATTTGAACTAATTTACTTTAATTTTTTTTTTTTATTATTTTTAACGGTTGTAAATTTTATTACAGTTTCACGTGTTGAGTACAAACAAAAATTATAAATTATAATAATATGATGGTGTTAAGCTTGTCACATTTTGTCTCTTTTATTTTCTAAACAAACAAAGAACAACAACATGAACTATTTATGAGCCAAAATTATGATGAAATTACGTGATAAAATGTCAAAAGTTGCTTAAAACCCTTAAGGAGAAAATTAAACTTTTGCATGATATTCAGCTCAGAATTTTAATAAACTTAAAGCAAGTAATTATTACAGTAGTATGGGAAAGGTGTTTAGTTTTTTTCTAATACGAGTATATTGTATTAGTATCTTTGACTATAAGATGATAATTTCGCAAAACGGAATGCAGAAATAAAAGCATTGAACGCATTTAATGAATATTTGTTATTTCTTTTCTTATTTTTTTATAATTTTTTAAATGTAAATTTATATGACTTTTTTTAGTGAAACAACTAGTTTGTTAAGTTGAGATCGTATATATAAAAAAATTAATTTTTTTATCCATATTTCGCTTCAATAATAAATAAATAATTGTTTATATGACCTCAACTTAAATATTTTAAAGCTGAGTTTTTTTCTTCTAAATTAATTAATTTTATTTAAGTTATGAATAGTAAGTAACTATTCTTGTTCGAAATTAAGTTAAATATATAAAAAAAAAAAAAATTCAACAATAAAGTTTTACAAATGTTCACCTTAAATGAGAGAACAACAAGTGCAAGCATGTCTGATTTTCAAGCATTTATAAATGTTAAACCAAAAAAAATTTTATGACACAAAATATGAAATGTAGCATTGCTTTAGTTAAATTTTGTGTCATGCAACTTTGAGTTTGTTCATCCTTACAAAAGGTACGTAACACACTATTATGTCATGCATAGATAGACAAAACACATACAAGCCGACACATGCATAACGACTTACTTCTAGATCATGATTGTAGACATAATGTAGAGAAACATGTTCAAATTTATAAAGAATTTTAAGTCGATGAGCATGACAGGCATTATGCTTTCTTCAACTTTGATTTTTCCGCTCTCACAAAAAGATAGATATGCCAGCATAACTGTCTGCATAACAAAAACATAAAGTATAAAAATGTTCTTTTTTTTTTAAAATAATGTTGAAGTAGGCAAATATCAAAGAATATTTTGCAAGCATACTATTTGGCAATAGAAAGCAGGTGTTCTAAATATTCTTTTGCCAGTAAATTTTCGGTCTGCTTCTAATAATGATTTTGGACAATATCATTCATGCATTGACTTCTATATTCTGAGTTTTCTCTTTGAATTTAAAACATTTAACTAGTGTTATGTTGTGCTAATTTTTTTCTGTTTTCGTATGCTTTAAAACATTATGCTAACTATTGCTGTTGCAGCTCAAAATGGTGTTAATTGTAATCAACAGCAACATTAATGTTCTTGACAAAAAAACTGCAGCTAAAATCTGAATATGCAAAGAAGTTCAGCAATGAAATAGCATCCAACTAACCTAGACCCATGCAGTCAAAATTTACACAGAGAAAATAAAAAAAAAATACATTTTGTGCCATATAAAAAAATAATATAGAGAAAACCTATTTTTATTAAAAATTAATTCAATAAAAAAAATTCTAAAATTTAATAAGAGAACGTTGTTATATTGATTAACATCCATATTAATAAAAACCTACAGCAGTATTTAAAATAAAAAATAAAAAATTTTTTTGACAAAATTGTAGTCTACTTGAAATATTGTAAAATTTTGTTGAACATTTTTTTTTTTATATTTAAAAAATTCTTATATTATATAAAAAAAATAGAAGAAAAATTGTGGTTCTTAAGATATCGAATTTTGTAAATTACTTTTCGAAGATGAGTTTTAAAATATTTTTTAAAATTATTTAAAATTTTTTCAATTGTAAATTGATTTTAGCAAAATTTCTTACTATTTTGTTGAAACATTTGATCGGAAAACTTAATATGTAGACCAATTGCGGTAATATCGATGATCAAAAAACTTAGGATACGAACTTCATTGTTGTAGACCAATGAATGACTGAAGAAAATAATTTCAGTGAAACGAAAAATTTAGAATACAAACTTCGAGTCGCCTTCATGATTAAGATTGCCTAATAATTATTAATTTTAACTATTCAATTAATTTTATATGATAAATTAATTCATTTAAGGTTCATTTAGCTGTATTAGTTAATGTGTAGCTAAAACCCATAAGAAATTGAGAAGCGAGATAAATGAGTTAACGAAAAGATAAAAACTGTCGCTTCTCAATTTCTCATCAACTATAAGTTACTTAATTTTAATCTTAAAACCACTTTTCATATTGCAATTTAACTGCCAATAATGACACACTTTTTTAATATAATTTTTATTTTTATTACTTAAACTAAATTTAATTAAAATTACCTTAACTAACACTAACATTAAATTAAAACCCAATCAAACTAAAGAAAATTAGTAATATCTTAATCGATCTTCTCATTTGCATTTTATGTAAAATTTATGTGAGCTTAAGATCATTCTTATAAATTATTTTTTATTTTTTATTTTAAAATCTCTTAAAGTCAAATAAATTTCACATTAAGCTAAATTTTTAAAATCAAAAAAAAATTATATAAAATAAAAGAAAATTATTGTGACTCAATTCAATTTAGTTATTTAAATGAAAGAGCAACTACACTTGTATTCATTCATATATGAAAGATCAAGACACAACAAACTTATAACAGTGTTTAAACTCGACAACTAGCAAAATTTTGACAGAACTGCTTTGAAAAAATTGCAATAGGTTCCTTAAGCTGAAAATCATATGAAATAAATTTTTTTTTGTATCTAATGTTTACTTTATAGTTATTTGATAAGCGTTTGGTTTCGCTATAAAAAAATGTGGTTATTAAGCTGCGGGTTAATTATTATTATTTTACAAATTTGTCTTAAGAATAAAATTTTTACATATTTAACTTTTTTACATATTTTTTCTATCCATATTATAATAAAATCTTCGATGGCCGTCATCTTTAAGATTTTTGCATGTGTTTGTTTTATATAATACTAATTAATAAATTAATTAACAAACTCATAAGCACAAATTAGAATAGAGATGCTATCAATAACCGAATACTTTTCATTTTCTTTACCAAAATTGTTCCAAATTTAAAAAAAAAAACTGATTTTTTTAATTATTTAGAACTAAAATAGTAACAATAAACAAACAAAAGTAATTATAAAAAACATCTTAAAGAGTTATCTAGATAAATGTTTATTAATACGTAAATTTATTTGAGGACCAAAAGTGCTTAATAACTATTGCATGTTGAATAGAACTTTTTTCAATAAAACTTTTTTATTAATTTTTTTTGTAAAATTTTTATTGACGCAATTAGGCAGGTGTGAAATATAAATTATGATAAATTAGTCGGTTAAAGACTTTATTTTAAAATGAACTGAAACATTTCTTTAGTTTAATTAAAATCTTTAAAATTTATTAAGTATTGAATTTAAAATAACTCTTTTAATATTATTTTTATTAATATTTAATAATAGAAATTAATTATAAGAATAAAATTGGTAACGTGCACTGGTAATTTTGGGTCTCGGCAGGAATCTAACTTGCTACTCCCAGATTGATAGGTTAGCACGCTACCCATTGATCTACAGGACACCTAACTATTTTTCTAATTAATCTACATATAATATTTTATCAGTGCATATTAAGCATATTTTTTTTAGTTTTATTTTTACAACATGCTAAATGAACATTTAAAATGTACTTTATTCGTAGATTTTTTTAGAAATTAATAAATTAAATTTTCAATTTCAAGAAATTTTATCTCAGTGTCCATAACTTTTCATGCAGTATACTTACATGTGAATGCATATTTATAAATGTAACAAAATCTTGAGAAACGCTTAAAACATGTGTTTGCTTCACTCGTATGAAACGTATCACAGAGTATATTTGTGTAAGTGTATAATGGAATGTCAGTATGTAACTGTACTATGTGGATATACGACATTAATATTCACTTATGATTGAGCTGTGCTTAACAGAAACACTTGTTAGGTAAATACAACTAAACAGACATTAATAAATGCTCCACAACTAAAAGGGTGAATTTATAAGTAACTTTAGAAATATAAAAAAATATTTTAGCAACTATGAACTTAAATATCAACATGTTGTGCCCTGGTAACACTTTCTACAAAGAAATATTCTTTTCCAATCTCATTGCTAATCTCTATTTCAAAATGCAATCTCACGTGGAATATCAGCTTATAAGCTATTTCTTCAAATCAAAAAAAATTATTTCACAACTAAATAAGTAAGAAATTCATTTGACTCTCGTATGTAATATTTTAAAAGAATGGGTACTTCATTATTTGAGAGTTTATTTGACCTTTTTATTTTTATTAAAACGGCTATTTTATTAACTTGAAAGTTGGAGTAAAATAGATTTATAAAATAAGACCTCAAGCTTAATAATATAGCCATTTTAATAAAAAAAAAATTAACGTATTAAATTAACTTAAATTAAATAATGTAAGTTATTTTTTTTGAATATGATGGTACGACTTAAGAGCCAATGTTATCAAAATTTTTCATATAACTTTTTTATATATAATTAATTATTATTGAGCTTTAGTCTTTTTATTAGAATTATTTATTATTTTCAATATTACGCCTTCCTGTGGAAAGCTTCGTCAGGAAAATTATAAATAAAGCTCAATAATAATTAATTATATTTATATATAAAATCAATAGTCTAAATAAATAATTATATAAATATAACTTTTTTATAAATTTTACTTTAAAGTCAAATAACTCTTATATTATCATATTTAACTATTATACAAAAAATCACATTTAATTTTTAACCTGAAATAAGACCTTTCACAGAATTTGAAAGGAAAAAAATATTTTTCACAGCGAAAATGAACAGAAGCAAAATATCATAGGAAAACAATTATAGACTTGAACTAAAAAGAAAATTTTTTCTGTGCAACAATTATGTGTGAAACAAAATATCGGACAAATGCTCGCCATGGCTTCGGTGGCATACCTTCATGCGATGATCAATATTCAAGAAGGTCAACATGATGATGGGATAACATGATGGATTTCTGGCGAAAAAGAGCCATTGTTTTGTTGGCTGTGTGTCAAGTAGCACCATCCTGTTTTAACCATGTTCGTATCTTGTCTGTTATCATATCGATATTGTTGAGCACGATGACGAGTGGCACTTCGGCAACACTATCACAAACAACAACAATGTTCTACTTAGAACGCACTGCGTGAGTATGTACTTTCACATATCCTATAGACCCGGTTTGCTGAAATTTTGCTCACCTTTTCTCCCGATTGTGGAACATTATGTTGACCAAAAAACCACAAAGTATACCAAATACATTTTGATTTGAATTTTGCAAAAGGCTTCTTCAATATTAATGTGCTGCTCAATTGTTTACATCTCCATGTTTGAATTTGTTAAACACTGAAACAAAGAAAAACCAAATTCAGTTGGGCCAATAACTTGTTAAAATTAACATCGTGCATTTCTCAACCATAATGCACCCTTTACATCAGTTTTCTAAAAGTCTAGAAAAAAATTGTTTACAAGGCAAGGATTTTCATGCAAATGCATATTTTTATTCGATAACTTAAAAAGGATTCTGATTAAGTATTTACTTTTTCGAATTCGACAATTTATTGAAAAATAACATAATTTTGTTATTGCATATTTGTGCATATTTCGTTATAAATGTATATTTTTAATGCATAATTTGTATTCATTTTACTATTGTAACATTCAAAAGTATAAGCTGTTTGTGGCTTTTCGAAAGTTGAAAGCGATCAAACGTCTAGACGATTTGACCGTTTGTAAAATGAAAAGAGATGTTTTGTCAGTCAACATAATCTTGTAACATGTGGCAACATATTTGCGTACTAGTATATAACATTTAATTTTCATTCAAATCTAACGGTTTGAATCGGTTATTCGTTCTAAAGGAAATTTTTAAAAGTACTTTTGGAAAAGTAATTTTCTGATTATTTATGTGATAAGAAAAATAATGATATTTTGTTATTTTCCATAAGTGCATTATTAATGCATATTTTTTATTTTTAAGTGCATGATTTATGCGCATATTTTCGTTTTTTAAGTGCATGAAATTACTTACCATAGTAACTACAATTTAATTTTGAGTGAGATAATTTTTAAGTCCTATAAAATTAAAAAAAAATTAAACACTTCTTTATTAAATGTGATTAGTTTTATATGGTGGTTGTATGTGTAATGAAATTATAATTAACAAATTTAATTGATGTTGTTTGCTTTCAAATCGTTGATTTAAAGTAGCACAGAATGACATTTAATTTCGTTAATTTACACTAATGCTAAAAAACTTCTACAGTTTCAATAGTCTTAAGTCAAGTTAAGAGTTTTGTTTTAGAAAACTTGTTCAATTTCTTCATCATTGTGTTTAACAAAAGAAGCAGTAAGATTTTGGTAAAAGAAGTTTTATAGATATTTTGAAACAATTTTTTTTATTTTTAAAATTCAAAAAAGCCAACACAACACATTAGCAAAAAATATATCTTTTCCAAGACTCAGCTTTGTTGAACAATGTAAATAAAATATAAATTAAATTAAATTTTTCTAATGTATTTTTTAAATGCTCTTTAGTCCTCTCAGATTTGTTGGTAAAAATTAATTTATTGCTCTAAAAACTGGTAGTAAATCTCTTGAGCTATTAAGATCTCATGGTAGCCTCCATGACTGGTGAGATAACTGGTGAAAGCAATATTTTATTATCTGTCAGATGAAAGTAGATTCGGTCTCTTGATGTAAAGGAAATTAAGTTATACTTTTTAGCCAAACACTAAATTATTACCTTATAGTGCCAGTTACTCGTACATACTACCAAACGGACATTATCTTATAAATAACAGTATGAAATATTTTGTATTATTCTTAAGGTGTTTAAAATTGTAAGTGTGTCATATAAATTATTCATATGATATGGTTATAAATGTTGACGTTGTCGTTGTTGAAATGATTGTTGTTATATTTAAGTTAGTGTAATTTTAAAGTCTGGTTCCTTGCATACCAGCAATTTTATTGTACGAATGATAACAATACCAATATCAAGGGTCAAACTATACTTATTTATATTTTGTTGCACCACTAAATTTGCTCTACTTTAAATTTTTATTCAAACTCAATATTTTAAATGAATATATATCAATATATCAAATTCAATAAAACGAAAATATTCTACAACTGAGTTACGCTTAGTTTGTCCACGGTCTACAAAGGTCTACTTCCTTTATATTTATGCCACCACAGTCGTCTAGTACTACGAAAAAATACTCCGTTGAGCTAAATGCTTCACCCTCGACTAACTAACTACGGTATAAAATAATACTACGATGATCCCATACAGCAGAGCAAAGTTCGTGTGGTAACAAGAATTCTGCTCCTGGATTTGTTATAAAAGACGATGCTTTATGTATACTCTTATTTATACTTTTGTGTGACCGATGTCATACAAGCTGTACGCTACACATTTCTGGTTTATCTCTTAAGTTAAGTATGTAACGTCATGTTACACTCGAAAGAGAGAAGTCTACTCATACAACCTTGTGGCACAGAGTATTTTTAAGTAAAAGTTTCTATAAATTTAATGTCTCTAAATTATAAGACCAGAAAAAGTATAGATTTCATATCATTTTTGATTAGTGGTCTTAAGAGCTTGATTTTATACCTGCACATGAATTATTAAGTAACTACTCAATCTTAATATACAAAATTTGAACGTATGTGTGTTTGACACTGTACTCCTCCTAAACGGTTGGACTGATTTAACTGAATTTCTGTGTATGCCTTTTTTACGTCTTGGAAGGCTTAGAGTCATAAATAGCAGATGGCGCTGAAATCGATATCTACTATCTATTTTTACCCGGTGTGAGTACGATTTCTTAGAGTAAGAAAATCAAATATGCAAAATTTTATATTTCAGTCAAAGTCCCAACTCTCTAAACAATGGTGGTGTGTGTGACATGGCAGAAACACACATAATTTGCTACCTGTGTCCTTAATTGGTCACAAGGGCTGTAGTGGTAGGCACGGATAGCACTAGTGGCTTGACCACGGTGAGATAAGGCCCTAGCGGCAGGTGCTCACTTTAATCATCCACATGCATTTCAGTCAAAGTAACCCCTGGGATGTCCCTACTTGATGTATCACTATCCGGGGAAAATAGGTGCGCCAGCACCTGGAACTGCCATGGGTTTGAATCTGGCGGAAGGAAACCTGAGGGTTTACCTAAAAGATACCTTCGGGGTCCAACCAGTGACCGAACTGGGGACGGAGTTCATGTCACCTTTGGCAGGGTGGCATGTTCTTCGATGTGCTGTTTCATAGAAACAGATGTCACTCGACACGGGTTTTGGATAGGCCCAACTCCCTTAACAAGGGAGTGGTTTGACCACGGTGAGATAAGGCCCTAGCGGCAGGTGCTCATCTAAATCATCCACGTTTATTTCAGTTAAAGCATAACTTAAATTTTTATGAAAATGAAAATAGATCACAAACACTTTTAAAATTTTTCTCAAATCGGAGAACCGATTTGACTAATTTTTTTATTATACAGGGTGTCCCAACAAGAACGCTAGATTTAAATTTTAAATAAATGACTGATGCAGCAATTGAATTATTTCTCTGGTTTTATGACATGTGGCGCCTTCTTGCTGAAACCACAAGCCCTCCACATTCATTTCTTCAATTCTAGGCAAGAAAAAACTGGTTATCATTTCACGATACCGATTCCTCCAGCCCAAAAACCACACCACACAGTGACACGTTGAGGATGCATTTGCTTCTCGTGAATCACTCGAGGATTTTCCTCACCCCAAATGCGACAATTCTGACGAAGCCATCAAGATGGAAATGGGCCTCGTCACTGAAGATGATTTTATCGGCAAAATAAGCATTTTCATGTTGTCTCTCCAATACCCAATTAACGAACTCCCTTCGCTGTCCATGGTCATTTTTTACTAACCTCGTACCTTCAAACAATAACAATTGTTCAAATGTCAAACAATGACACTTCGGATGGCGCCAAATTTAAATCTTGCGTTCTTGTTCGGATACACTTTATCTTCGAAAATAACCAAATTTTTATTTTTTTCTCTTTTTAATTATTTTTCAATATAAATAACTTTTGTAGACAGAATAACGTTTGTTGGGTGAGCTTTACAAATGCCTGTAACTCAACCGATTTAACCGTCATAGCATCGAATTAAAAAATGTCTGATCTTAACAAAATATGTTTTTCAGACCCAAATCAAGCATAAGGTTTTCATATCGGATTTTTTTTAAATTTAGCTAAACATTTTAATATACACAGCTTTGCTGAAGAGCTTGCTAAATTTCTTTATCTATAAATCGCTTTAGCATATTTATTAAATCTGATTTCACTTGAGGCACGAGCCACAACAAATGAATTTACAAATTAATCCCGGAGTAGCTATATTAACATTCGAAAACGTTTGCTTTTTTACTTTTTGAAAACCACATGTTGGTATGAGAAGGGTTAAGAAGAATAAAATTCTTAAAGAAATATATCAGTTCAACTATTATTTTATTTGTCGTTACATTTTATTGCTGACTTGAATGTGCTTGTTATTTGTCATGACAACAAAGCTTTTGTGTTACATTCGTTTTGTCATTTGAAAATTTTCTCATGCATGTAGAAAATGAACTGTGGCAAATCTATTATACTTCACTTTAAATGCTTCATGATATTATGGTTATTGACTAAAATGCAACACAGTAAACAGCAAAAATCATCAATAAATTTAAACACTTATGCTCTTATCCAAAAAAATTTGACATAGACTTTAAAGTATAATTTATCAAAAAATTATATTGAAAATTTCAATAACGTTGACTTTAAAGTCTACTTTAATTTTTTTAGATAAGGGGGTTAAAATATATTTTAACTACTAATTTATTTCTTTAATTTATTATTAAAGGAAAGAAATTGAAAATGTTATTATGTGGCAAAAAACCAATTGCTTAATATTGTTATCCAAATTTTATTTTCTACAGAATTGTTTGGCAACGGTATGGAACAAAATTTTAACTTACATAAAACGAAAACATCAAATACTCATGCATACATTGCAGTGAACATCCCAATAATATGTTATAGTTCACAAATACTTTTTATAACTTTCACTCCCAGTAAGAAAATTGATTTAGAGATGTTTATCTGTCCTTGAAATCAAGTTTTTAAAATTCCTAGATAACGTTCAGAGTTCTGTTGACATTCAGCCTATCGGAGCTATGAGTAAATGATTTATTTAAATAATAAACGGATGACAGTAATAATATCTTTAAAAAATCAAACTTATAGCTTCAACGATGCTGGAGTACTAACAAAATACAATCGAAACTTTTTCATCCATTTTTTATAGAAATTGTCAAACTGTGTACGTGCGTTACAGGTCTGCAGTCTTGCTTATACATGCGTACCCAACAAAAACCAATTAAAAAGCAGTGAAAAAATTACTGCAACTGCACTTTTTCTCTGTGCTAACTTTACATATATTTTCCATTCCATTTCATTATTCCAGAAGGTTTCAGAAAGTAGAATGAGTAGCAGATCTTATATACATGTTGTCTTTATAAAAGGCCTGGTTATAGAAGGATTCTTGATTGGGAATACTTACATACATGCACACAAGCGTGTGTATGTATATTAAAAATGAATAAAAAATTTTATTTTTAGAAATCCTGTTATTTTATTGTAAAAAATACGTATGCACTTGTGTATGTAAAAATTTCTAAAATGATAAATGAATGTTTACCAAAAATATTATAACCACCAAAAAATCATTGTCGTCATTGCATTTTTAAAACACGCTGGCAAAATGAAAAATGTTTGAAAAAGATGACATTCACAAATTATTCTAAATATTCATAAAGCAATTATTAAGTTTTATTTTTTTTTTTGTGTTCTTTTTTGAAAAATTTAACAGTATTTTTTTTCTATTATATCCGTTTGTTTTCCACTTGAAGTGCATTTTATTTTTAACAATATTTAAATTCAACTACATGGGAAAAGGGGTATTGAAATATTTTTGTGTACATGCCTGGATTAATATTTATTTAATACAAGTCACATATTAAAACGAACTAAATCTAAAATTCATGTGAATGTATTGTTGTTTAAAAAAAGAAAAATAAAATTGTTGCTGATTGATTTTTAATATTTGATAAATGATTTTACAGGAATTTTATAGTTTTATTAGTTATTTTATATTGGTCGAAAATTCAAACGAAAAATATAATTAATTTCTGGAGGCATCATTAATCTTTAGTGCATTTCAGCGTCAGTTTATGAATATTATTTAAATAATAGTTAAATTAATGTTAATATTACTGATTAAAATATTTTTGTTAAATCATTCCAATCTGTGGCTGATCTATATATTTTTGCAGAACCAGAAAGTATTTTCTAATTTTAAACCTGTGGCTTATATAGATCCCTAGTTATGATGCCTTTATGGTATCTGTAGAGTAAAAAGAAAAAAAGATAGGGATATCGATTGAAAAAATTCAAAGAGAGAAGAAAGCATAAAAACACACAGAGATGTGAACAAGAGTGTAAAAAAGTATTCACACAATTTTATTATACATATAATATTAATATTATCAATATGGCCATATGGCACTCATATTAGCCTTATGTTTTTGAAATATATTTCCTATAGACTTATAGTTTTATATGTTTGAATAAATCATGTGCTTCATAAGACATTACCTGAGAAACTGTTGAAAATATAAGATATTTTATTGCAGTCTGTAAATTTTTTTCTTCAGAATTTTTGCAAAAACTTTAGTAGTCGAAGGTAAATCATAATTATGTATTTTGTGTGTTAGAGTTTTATTATTTTAAAATAATTACAAAATATTTTTTTTAAATAACAAAACTGATTTTTTTTAAGCCGCGTGTTTTAAAACTTGTAACTGTCATATGGCGAGTAATTACGCAATGCAAATGTACTTATACATTTTTAGACTCAGTCCATAACAAATTCGTTTTTATTTAGAAGAAATGGAAATGCAACGTTATTAAACAATCATCCGATGAAGTCTTTTGTGTTAATATTAGTGATATTTGCTATAATAGTATTTAAGATTGTGTATTTCTTGTCAGAAATAATGATAAAGATTTACGTACAGTCATTTCGAAAACTGATAATAGACTAAATATCTTAGATCAGCTTGAATATAGTAGGCTTAGAACTGAAGTTACCTGTCACTCCAAATAAAGAACAAGCATGTTATGCCCCGCTATTGTGTCAGCTTATAAGTGAAGTATGGCTGATCGTATGTATCAAAATTTAGCAAATAACTATGAAGAAGAGTAGGGGTGCTTTATATTTAATTGGAATATGTCTATTCAAAATGCATTGGAAAACATGTGTTGAGAACTTATGGCAATAAGACTTTTGAACTACAGGGTGGCCCAAATAAGACCAGCTAATGTGAAACACAAATAACTTTTTTATTTTTTAACATAATTTATTTTTCTTTTTGCAGATTATAAGTGATTTCTTGGAAACTTAAAATGAATACGTACAGTCCACAACAACGCATTAAAATTATCGATTTTTGTTATTCTTCTCAACGATCAATTGTTCTGACGCAGCGAAATTATCGCCGTCTTTTTTAACGTAAGATCAGCGCCCACATCTTCCATGATTACAAGCTTAGTTCGCAGTTTTGAGGAACTGGGTTCAGTTGCCGGCCGTCTAGGAAGAGGTGTTCATCGAAATATTCGTACTGAAGACAACGTGGAAGTTGTTTAGCAGAGTGTTGCAAATGATCCATCTGTCTCAACTCGCCGCCGTTCCGGCTAATTGGGTATACCCAGAACAACATTACAGAGAATTTTAAAGCTGGATCTTAAGATGTATCCATACAAAGTTAAAATTGTGCAACAGCTTCTACCGAAATACCCCCAACAACGACTACAATACGCTCCTAGGTCTCATTTGGGCCACCCGTTAGTTCAGGCTTTAGAGACCTGCCAGAGCTAAACCAGAGTTAGGTGAAAAAATGTAATGTTGGTTTTTATAGAAAATGCTTTGCATCATAAGATACTGAGAGAATTCAAAAATAGCTACTTGTTTAATTTTTGACTTTTTAATTAATATATTTTTTTCATTTTAATTATAATATTGCCGAGATTAAAAAAAAAAGTGAAATAACTCTAAGGTTGTTTGAATGAATGCTAAAACAATAACCATTTATTACACTAATTGTAAAAACAGAGGAGTAAGACAACAATAGTATATCTGCAAAGTTTCACTAAAATTGCTCCGCAGGAATTTTGTAACTAATGGGCATATTAATAAATTTTCAAATCATTATTTGTACATAAACTTTTGTTTTAAGTCTATTCGTATAATACTTTCCATTTTGTTGGTTAATATTCTACTTGTAAAATTTATGGCAATTAAATACATATTGTTTATAGCAAATCTAACAAATATTGTACAAATTCTTGTGTACATGGTTTTGCATTCATAACTTTGTTAACTTGTACTAGAGATATTAGTAACAATAATAGCATCAGTAATTAGTTCAATTATTTTCATGTTTGTTTTAAACCAAGAAATCATGTTCCAGTTTAAATAACATTTGAGTAATAAAAATTCCTTACACAAATAGTTTAAATGTATGTACACATATTTATTTCATTACAAGGAATGACAAATGAGACTTACAAACTATTCAACTAAATGTGGACAAGTTAAAAATATGCATGCAGATGTATGCAACAAAAAGATGAAGCTAAAATTCAAAATACAAATTATTTGCTTAAAAAAATTAAGCAAATTTGTACTTTGGTACTTTTATTTAAATATTTGTACATGTTTGGGGTAAATTGGGTAGAACACAAATTTTGATAAGTTTTTTAATCGCATTTATTTTTTAATGTACCCTAGCGTTTACGCATGCAAATGCAAGTGCGAAAAACTCAATATACTCACACTATTTCCCTAATACACTCATAATTTTCGACATTTTTGACACTTGCTGAAAATTCAACATCAAAGAAATGAGCCTTGTTACTCAGTAGAAAATTTTTGGATATTTGATTGGAAAAAGTTAACAATATTTATTACTTTTTTGATTATATTTGTAAATTAAAATGATAAAATTTATCTTTTATATGTAAACTGTAGCTTAAAATTTAATTTAATGTCTCCTTGTTAATTTAAATATTTCATTAAAAATAATATGTAATTTGAAGAAAATAAATTACAATTAATTTTTAATTTAAAAAAAAAAATTTAATATTTAAAAATTTCTTAAAAATAATAAAGACAAATTATATCGTTTAGCTTTACAATTATAATCAAAAAAGTAAAAATGCTAAAGTTTTCCCACAAATATACGTAAGTGATTAACTTGGTAACTCTAAATTATAAGGCAAATTAAATTATCAAAATGAAATGCCACAATTTTTCCATGACAACACTTTTAAAATGAACTTTTACTTTCATATGTAAACACTCGTTTAAGACAAAAGTAAAACTTACATATGTAAAGGTACTGTAAAAGTGATAGTATTAATGTTTTATTTGTATTCTTCTCTTCTTGAAACAGTTGTTATATATAACAAAACAAAGCTGCATTTCTCTTTACTCTTTTTCTCGAATATTTAAAATATTTAATCATCAATTTGTAAAAGCCAATAAAAATTACTCTACACCTTCTTTTTCATAGGCTAAAAGGTAGTGCAAGGTGAAAATATAATTGCTACTTAACCGTTTAAAACTTTTTTAGTTGTTTCTTTTGTGTTGTTTTCTAGTCCATAATTGTAGTTTTAAGATCGTATTGTTTTGAACAAACTAATAACAGGGAAAGTTTGATACGTTTAATTTTTTAATGTTATTTTTGGTTAAAAAAATTTAAAAAAATTCTACTTTTAATATATTTTGATCTTACTTTTTGATTTTAATTAAAAGTGAAAAATTGAGAAATATTCATATATATATTTTTTTAATAGAATTTTCATTTTTTTTTTTTATTAATAATACACTTGTAATTGTGTAGCTAGAAAGCTCTTAGCGCAAAATATGGTCTTAAAGTCTGAGTCCTCTACTACGAACCGTAATTTATTTCATTTAAATGATTCAGTAGTTTTTTAAAACCTTATTGTCTAATTTTTTAAATTAAAGAAAATCAAATATTTTTTGTGATTTAAAACGTTAATTAAATTTTTTTTATTTTTTTTTCTTAATTTAAATTTTTTTTTTTGGAAAAAAAAATTTCTTTATATGGAAATTTTTTTGATAAATAATTTTTATTTACGGTACAATAATTTTCTTATTTAAAGCCGAGTAAATTTATTTATTGCAACATTTTACTTTAAGTTGCCACAAGCTAGATTTTCATGTTGTTTTTAACTACATGCTATTGCATTCCATAAGCTAAACAGTTAGTGAAACATTACAATTCATGTTAAGAAATTTTGTTGCACAGGCAATTTTATAAATCGTGCACACATGCATACATACATCCGCACTGGCTTAAAGCATAAGTTTGTAGTTTTAAGTTTAAGTGCTTTAATAACTTTATAAATTACTTTTTGTTTAATAACTTTTCATTAGGTTAGGCAGACTGACTTGTTGTATTTAAGTCAGACATTTAAATTTGTAATTAAACAAAAATGTTAAATAAAATTTTAAAAAAATATACTGAATACCAGTGCTTAAAGTTGTTATACACAATTTATTAAATACTTATTATGCTCTTATCCATAAAAAGTTGACGTAGACTTTAAAGTAAAATTTATGTAAAATTTCGATAACGGTGATTTTAAAGTCTATGTTAATTTATTTGGATAAGGGGGTTAAAATATAGAAGTTATGTAGTCATATTTTTGTCTTTCTTTATTGTATTAAAATGCGTTTTCTTAAACACAAAAGTTGAATCAATACTTTTATTGTTTGACTTATTTGATGCATTTGCATCAAAATTCTTTATGACTAAGGAAAAAAACAATATAAAAAAAATCAATTTGTTATCCCTAGTAGACAACTAATGAGAATGTAGGTCGATATATGCATACATGATAAGAGAACAGAAAAAAATATTGATTCTTATAAACAATAATATTATAAATTAAAATTTTTCATGGCGCATAACCAAGCGATATCCTTTCATTTTAATTGTGATTCAAATATCATCCTTATGAAACTATATTTTTATTTAAAAAAAAATTTTAATTGTCACAAAAATAATTTTCTAAAAGTCGATTTTTAGTCTCTCAACAAAATATTAAATACTAAAATGCAAAATATTTATTATACGTACCGGATTACTAAAACTGTGTATTAACAATAACAGTCAGTATATATTCCAGTAAAATCAACTAAAAAAAAATAATAATAAAAACAACATTGTAAAATAATTTTTTCACATAAAAACATAATTGAATATTTGCAAAAAAAATAATTTTTTTCAACAATAACTTTAATATTTGTTACAATTGTCTCTACTAATTGTAGACATATTTTTTAAACTTTTATATTTTTATGGTTTCATGTTAACTGAATTACTTGTTTGTATGATGCCGTAACAATTGAAACAACTATTGCAGAAAATAAAAATAAAATCATTTGTATTACACTCTGCCCATGAATATTTGTTTTCATTTATCTGAGTATCATTTGTAGCCAAACAAATTAATTAAAATAAAAATAAAAAGAATCAAAATTGTTTTCCATATTTCTAATGACACACATTTCAAATGTAACAAGTGCATAAGCGACTGTATAAGTTTAAGCAAAGTAAGGATTTAATTGAATCATAACTGAAAATATTTAAAATATTTTCAAATTAATATATCATAAAGGAGCACCATATACTGTTGAAAGATATTGAACGAGCTATTTATAATAATTTAAATAAAATTAAATTCACAACAAGTATGCGATATACTCGTACTATGTGAAGTCTAAACACAGAAAATGATAGAAATTTGGGAATTCAGTCAAAAATTTTGTTTTCTCAATTATATTTTAGCTGTATTACCGAATTTCTATTAAAAAAATTGTTAAGAACAAAACAGTGCAAATAAAATTTTATAACAGTAATTATGAAATTCAGTTTTAAAAGGGTAGGAAAGTTTTAATTTTACGCTTTTCACCCGAAAAAGTATTATTTTTTTGGGATAATATATTTTGTTATGAACTTTTTTTAAAAATTTTACTTTTTTCTACCAATTAATATTCAAATTACCAAAATCTTTTCGTAGTCCTTTTACTTACTGTAAAGGTATTTTATTCATTGAGAAATAACACAGGCCTCTCATTTGTATGCGTTTACAGGGGCCAGTGTCACGATTGGTAAGGCGAATAGCCTATCAAGGGAAGGGTCGATGCTGACAGAGCAAAATATTACTACACCCTGCAGTATCAATATGTCGGTTTGCAAACAGTACACCCAAATGTAGGCTAGATAGCAATCGCTGTAGAGATTAATTGGGACGCCAGAGAGGCCAGTTAAGAAATGTTTTGACGGTAGTAATAGGACACTGCAATTTTGGCAATCCTGCTAAGAGAATGGGCTTGCCATCAAGCGACTACTGTCAAGACGAGGAAGAGGAGTAAACTGTAGAGCAGTTTTTCAGCCAATCTTCTAATCTGGAGGAGCAACGCAAGATCTATTTTGGATTGACTATATAACTTTGTTAGGAGTAGCAATTGGTTTAAATAAGGGACTCATCATCTTCTTTTATCTGCCTTCCTATTTATTCAATTTCACTTTTCTATCTCTATTGCTGTCCTTCTTCACTTTCTCTTGTACAGGTATCACAGAGGAACCACATCAGAGCACCCAAGTGAGCCCAGCTTCTGTTTTTTTTATTTGGGCGACCTGTGTAACCTAACCTAATAACGCAGGCTAATAAAATCAACCGTTCTTATATTTTTTAATCCTAAGCATAGCTCTCTAGACTTAGGTTAGGTTAAATAGGGCGCCCAAATAGGGAAAAGAGAAGGTGAGGTCACTTGGGGCTTCTAATGTGGTTCCCTTTTTGTTATTTTAAAGCAAAAACTCTAGACTTACTATTATATAGAAAAAATAGAAGATTGCGACATATAATTTTTTATACCTCAAGAACTAGCTCTCTGATTAAATATTTTTTTAAAAAAAAACTTAAAATTTTTTTTTTTTTTAAATATCTTTGATGAACAAAATCTTAAATGTTACAAATAAAATTAATCAAGTTCCAAGTCATTTATTTCATTACTAAAGTGTGTGTCTGAAGTCTTTTGAAAGCTGGGAAACTGGATGTTCGTGTTTTATTTCTCTGTGAAATTGAATGTTTTTCAAAAGTTTTCTTAATCATGAACATTTAAGAAACAATGTTTTCAAAGAAGTAATGGAATAAGAATAAAAATATAATATTTTAAGGATATTGTAGAAAAAAGTACTTTTTTATGCAAAACTTTTATAATTTTTTTAAATTATTTAAAATAGAGAAAAACAAAAATCTACCATTAATTTTTCTACCAGCGTTTTTCCACAAGCGATCAACTCTTCTAGGAAGTTTGTATGAAAATCACAAAATTTTTCTAATAATTTTTATAAAACATTTGATTACTTGCCCCCTTATCCAAAAAAATTAACGTAGGCTTTAAAGTCAACGTTATCGAAATTTTTCATATAATTTTTTCATAAATTTTGCTTTAAAGTCTACGTCAACTTTTTTTTAGATAATAGCATTGATATTTTTTTAACAGTTAATGCTAGAGTCGTATAAATAATTAATTTTAAGCATTTTATGAAGGGAAACTTTCATTATCCTGAATGCACCATCCAATGTATATCAAATTTTTCATTAATAACTTTACTTTTTAGAAAAATAATGTAAAAGTTAAAAATTTTCTGCTCTCTGCATTAATTTAGTATTTGAATAACTTTTTTTTCTTTGCTTTTTTATTTTATTTAATTTTTTTATTTTTAATTTTTAACTTTGACCCAGTTATACAGTCATCTGTAAACTATCAAGGATAAATCCCACACCATAGAACAATGAAATACATCACAATACGAACTCAATTCAAAAATATATTTATATTCTTTCTTCTTGGTAAATAAAAATGCAAAATATACAGCACAAATTAAAAATCGATATGCAAACGCATCAATATGCATGAGTTTTATTTGTTGTTTTTCATTTTTGTTTATTTCTGCAATTGCTATTCCACAAAATACCCTTAAAAAATAATAAAAACAAAAATGTTTTTAAACAAACAAATGCAAAGATACTTTACTAATGCACAGAGATACTGACTTAAAAAAATATTGCTCTAATACTGTTTCTTTTTTCCGTAAGGCGTTTTCATATCTATTTTTATCAAGTACACACAATCAAAGAGTGCTTCAGTGCGTATAATTAATTTAGCTTTAATGAATATAATGGGATATTAGATTTTTTTCTTTTAATCACTTGAAGTGCTTATATTTCAGACAGCAATTAATAGTGAGAGGCGTTTACTTTGAATGAAAGCTATATCGTTGAATAAGTGGAATATGAAAGGTAAATATTTAGTCATTTAAGCTACATACACAACAAATGCTTATCTAAATGTATGTTGCATTAGGCAACAAAAGAAATTTAAAAGTACCTACTAAGTACACCTAAATATTAATGAAACAGCTGTTTTTAAGTGACTTATACTTCTTAAGAGGCATTCATTCATCTGCATTAAGTTGATTTAAATTAAAACAAATTTAAATGAATTTCAATTATCTGCTGGGTTGAGCTGAACTGTTCAACCAAAATACTTAAAGTGTTTAGTCAGGTACATTGTTCGCTGTAACGTCTCGAATATGAGCTGGACGTTTGAATTGTATTTAAATTTTAATTGAAAGTACAAAAAAATTTTTACAACTTGAAACTCAATTTCTAACTAAAATTTATTGAGTTTAAAACTTACATTTTAACAATAACATAAAAAAATTTTATTGTTAGAAAGGAATTTCAATTGAAGCATAAAATATATTAATGAATTTCTTTATTAACTTTTAAAAGGTTTGTGTATTTTTAACTTTGTATAATGTACAATTTAACGGTTTTCCAAAAAAAAAAAAAAATTTTTGTTTTGCTAACAGAAAATAAAAAATAGCTCACGTTTTAAAATAAATTAATTTACCTGTTTTAATGTAGTAATAAGAGGTTTTTGAACATGATAACACAGCTTTTTTAGTTAAAATATTTTTTTCAGCAATAATACAATTATAAGACATTTTATTGTGTTTAACCTTATTTGAAAAGATTAGGATTATCCAGGAGTCATTCAATATATTGGTTTGATTTATTTTTGGCCAGATTCAATTTTAGTTTGTCTTTTAATTTATTTTCAAGCTATTAGGCCTACATAGCTTGAAAATAAATTAAAAGTCATTCAATATAATTATATTGTAATTGCATAGGGTGCCATAATAAGAAAAACAAAAATACTTGGGGACTCTGATGTAGTCCCTTTATGAGAGGAATGCTCGCCTGCCTTCTGATTCTGCCGGGCAAAAATAATATAATAACAAGCTCAGATAAGTCGTAATATGACAAATTTCTGATAGTTTGTTTCAGCGTAACAGAAGCATTTAGAAAGAAATGTTCTCTTTACTTACTACTAAACGCCTTGTGGTTAGAAAGAGCATATAAAAGTTCAGTGTATCTGTATTTTTGGAACTCACAATTTCAGGCACGGTGAATAGAACCTTACACTTCTGTTGGAGAAACGGCATTGTAATACATTTAAATTTTGAAGCGTTATTGCCTTACATATATATTAGAAAATTTTAAAATGATGCCAATCGTGGTATCCGAATATTTATTCTCTTGGACATCCAAGTAATTCTGAAAGCACTTTCAAGCTTTTGCTTCTCTATACTTTTTCAAAACAGAATTCGCTTATTCTGTTGTAAGTACAAAGACGTGCAGGGTATGAGGGCAATAAAATTACACACTATTGTATTAAAATTGGTGTGGACACTCCCTGGATTAAGAAAGCCAAAGCATAGTTGCTCAAAGGCTATTGTGAAGCGCATTTGTAATGACTTCAAACTTTACGCTAATCTATCTACAGAATAAATATTTTGTTATTATTAGAAAGGGCTGATGTTGAATGATCAACGGCGCGAAGAGCATCCGAAACTATCAAGACAGTGTATTAGGACAGAAATATTTGGCCACAAAACTATATGAAATTTCAAAATACAAGTATATTACAATATGTTGAAAACTACATACGAGCGCGACTACGCAATTTTTTTCAAATATTTCTTAAAAAAAATTTTTTAATTTTTAAATGCTTTTTTTATAACAAAATTAAATATATGAATTTATTATTAAATTATATAAATTAATAAAAAAAAAAATTTTATTTATTTTTTAATTATAAACAGTAAATAAATTTACAGCTTAATAACTTTATAGGAACTGGATGCAGTAGCCTTCAGAAATTTGTTTGTGTGATTATCAACACAACTGAGATGGAAGCTTAACACACAAGCACTTATAAAAGTAACAGGTAAAAAATATAAAAGAAAAAATATTGTGGCTTATTATGTAGGCTATTCTTGCTGAGATTTTATTTCTGTCAAATTGAGTTAAATAGAGTTAATGATTTCTTTTGTCTAAATTAACTAATTTAGACAAAAGATTTTTTGTTGCAGTTATTGAGTTACGAATTAATTTTAAAGTAAATAAAATAATATTTCTTAGTTGTTACTAAGCTTTAAATATCATGGTAGTTTTAATAACAAAAGATATACAGTAGGGAATATTTAACATTTTTTTTTAATGTATTTTTACTTTAGCTTTGGCACGAACATTTTTTTTATTAAAAAATTAAGAAAAAATATAAATCTTGTTTATTTTTAAGATTTTAGGTCTTTTTATATATTTTAATTATTATTAAATTAATTTCCAATATTTCGACACGAATTCGTTTGTCTTTCTCAGGGAAAATAATTTTATAATGAAATGAAAAAAATTTTTTTTTGAAATGTAAATAAAAGTTATGATACTAAAAACTTTTTTCAAATTTTTTAAAAAACATATACGAAAACAATAACAACATTAATAACAATTTTATACAAAACACAATTTAACAAAAAACAATATACATTATCTATATATATTATATTCTATCTCTTTCTTACTAAATATCTATAATTTTGTGCTATATTATCTCTATCCATTTTAAAATTAATTCTACTATCATTTGATACATTTATTATTTCTAACGACGTTTATAATTATTTTCTCTATCTAATATTGAAACATCTTCAAATTTCGGATAATGATTCAATCTTGCACAATGAGATGACAAAATTTTAATTTGTAATAATAAGATGAAAAAAGTTTATATATAAATTTTTTAATTAATTTTGAAAAAAACACTAATTTGTGTTCAGGAATTTTGGTTTTTTATGTACGATTTATTTTAATTTTTCAAAAAAAGGCAATTTAAGGCTATTTAAAAAAAAGGCTAAATGCGAGAAAAAAAGAATGAATCTAGTCTTAAAAAGGCTACAGTGGCAACGCTGCTCATAACTACCCTAGGATTATTTTGGTGTAGCTTGGATAGGAGAAAGTTTTTGAAAAAACATTTAAGAAACATTTAAAAATTAATTTTCTAAAATTGAATATATGTGTGTGTGAGATAGGTAATAGAAATGAAAAGAATTTGTATTACATAGCTTGTAATTAGGCTTACAGGTATGAAAGGCCTTTACGCTTATTCGTTTGTGAATAAAATGAAAAAGAACAGTTAACCCTACATTTAATTTTCATCAACAATTATTAATTTTATTTTCCTGTGCATAAATATATCTAGTTTGTGGTTGCCTTCAGCAAAAAATATAAATTTTTTTATTGTTAGTAAAAACAACGCAATTTGGTGGCTAGCAAACAATAAAATGCCATAAAATTTTAAATTAATTTACCGCAGATACTCAACCAAGCAAACACGAGCTCTTCATTTACATTTATGCTTGGTTGGAAATATTTATAGGCAGGGTTTTTGTAAGCAAATAATTGAATAATACAACAACAAAAAAATTCAAAGTAAAATCTATAATAAATACATACTTGACTATACGTATACTAATAGACTCGATTATGCTTCATACTTTACTTTATTTTTTAAGCTAAATATTTATTTTCAACGAAAAAATTTACTTAAATTATAAACCATAAATCTCATGTTTTTGTGCAAATCATATCATACAAAGTAGTCAACTACTATTTACTTTTACATTGAACAATGTGCGTAGTTGTACTCGTACAAAAAATTTTATTAAATCATACATGAATTTGTTTGATATTTGCTTACACATGAATAAACTGAATTTCATGATTTATAGTTTATTATGATTGAAGAAATAAAATATTTAAAAAACACAGTGTAATAAAAAATTCTTTGATACTGTAAATAGCAAAGCCAGATATATGAATGAAATTCGAAAGAATTTAGTCTTCCAAAAATAATCCTTTCATGCTTTAATAAATAAACTACTTATTGAAGCTTAAAAGGTATATTAAAAATAATATTGACAAGAAAAAGAGAAATTCTTTTAACTGCTAAGTTCGCAGCAAGTACTTGTAGTAAGAAGCAGCGTTGCCAAGAGACAAAAAAGTAAGCTAAGTTGGCCTAAAAAAAGGCTAGAAATAGTTAAATCACGAACCAAAAACATGATAGAACAAAGTAATAAATTAGTTTTTCACATGGCTTTAAATTGTTATAAGCGAATTCAATTATTTTTCAACTTCACAATTTTAATTTTTTTCAAATAATAATTTTGTTTTTGATTTCAATGCGATTTAACTTGATTCAACTTGCTAAAAAGTGCGCAACTTCAGCATTACTAAGCAATAGTACTAAACAACTAAATTTATTCGGAATTTAATTCTTTTTAAAGAAAAGAGCTAGTGATATTTTTATTAAGATGGTGTCTGTATCTATCAATATTTATAATCACACATGGAATGGAGCACGATTTCTTCATAAAGTAAACAATCAACTCTGGCTATATAATGTTGTCGCAAAAATATTATTTTTGAAAGTGAAATGCTTCATTTATAATGATATTTTTAGTTGAAAAACAAGGAAGATAAAAAAACCGCAGCAAAATCACTATTGGCCCTCTTTTCTAAACTGAATTGGAAAAAAAAATGTTTGTAAAGGGTTTTTTTTATAGACGTATAGAACTTTAAGTTGGCATTACTGTTCAAGATAGCGACCGATTTAACAGCTGTCAAGTGATTTATTCTCAGTTTGGCTTGGCAATTCATCATGAATAGACACACGCATGCACAACGCTTGCAAATAGTGCAATTTTATTTCGAACGCGATTGCCGTTATTCCCGATTTTCATAAGCGAGTTTTGCTTAAGGTACTGACTCACTAGCCTACTTAGTCGTACGATCTGTCTAAAAATCCATGTGTGCTAAAAAAGTATGATAGTGTGTATTGAACCAGCAGACTTTTTGACAGGTCTGTCCGATTTTGTAATGTTATGAAAATTTTCATAAAATAAATTTTATCTGTGCGATCAGAGTTGCATTTTCTATGTTCAAGGAAGAAAAATAGCAACAATACCAAACTTGTGTTTTGTTTATACAAATATTTAAGTTATTTTTCATTGTATATATTTGTAAAAAATATATTTTGCGGCAAAGAAGAAAATGCATACTTTTAAAAGTATTAAGCTGAGTAAACATATGTTTTTCCATCTTTTTTTGTATAATAGTGTGACATAAAGCTCGCCATTTTAAAGCGATTTCTTCAAGTAGGACAGATTTCTGTCACACATTATTTTGACATAATCGTACGATCGTGTAGGATAGTCAGACAGTACCTTTAGCGATGAAGCGCACTTCTGGTTGAATGGCTACCTCAACCATGATTACCAACTTTTTCATTCCTGAATTGAACAACCATGATGTCCAGGAGCTGTGGTTCAGACAAGACGGCGCAACTTGTCATACAGCTCGTGCTACAATCGATTTATTGAAAGACACGTTTGGTGACCGCCTAATTTCACGTTTTGGACCTGTGAATTGGCCTCCAAGATCTTGTGATTTAACACCACTAGACTACTTTCTGTGGGGATATGTAAAGTCATTGTTCTATGCGGATAAGCCACAAACGCTTGACCATTTGGAAGACAACATTCGCCGGCCACAAATGTTGGAAAAAGTCATCGAAAATTGGACGTCCAGATTGGACTATATCCGAGCCAGCTGTGGCGGTCATATGCCAGAAATCATATTTAAAATATAATGCCACAAGATTATCTTTCGGATAAATAAAATTCATGTCAATCGAATAATCCATCGTTGTTTTATTGCAAATTAAAGTTCTATACGTCTATAAAAAACAGTCTTTATAAACACAGATTCACATTTTTGGGCGCTCTCTAAACAGCATTCACATAATTTTATTCCTTTTAAAACCGAATAAATAAACTTGCCCATATTATTGTAATAAATGACTAAAAAAATATTGAAAATGTAGTTAACCTTCCACTTATCCCCAAGAAAACTTACGTTGCTTACCCTCATGTGTGGTTTTCAACACATATGACATTTCTATGAATTTTCTGGTATTAACATGGTTTTTTTTTCAGTTAAAATAACTTTTTATCAGCAATAATACATTTATTAGGTCATTTTACTATATATAACACTATCAGAGAAAATCTAGATAAGATTCTAACTTAGAAAAAACTTTTACTGTACATAATCCGCCCAGCGTTAAGAGTAACTTTTGCACGTGAACGGTTGTATAGAAAAGGATAATGTTTACGATAAAAAAAGATTTAGTTTTTCTACAGAACTACAATAGCACCAATTTATCAGATAAGCCTCCTGGGTAGATTGCACGCGGCATCTCAATAAAAAAACAAAAGGGGTTCTTTTTTTTCTTCTGAAGTAGTCACTTTGTGATAGAAAGGAAGGCGATGCTAAGATAACACCAAGGTCAGATAATAGGAAAGTAAATACAAGAACAAATATCATATGTACTACATTATATTTTGATATGTTCTCTAGACTTATTTCCCTACATCCTTTAGTTTAAAGGAACATGTAAAAATTCAGTATGTCTATATTTTTGGAACCGTCAACATCTCGATATCTCAAGTAGGATTTATAGAATACTAGACTTCTCCAGCCGAGTATAACTGATCATCTATGAGAACTTGGAGAAACTTATTGTAATATATTTCAATATTCAAGCTTACAACTATATGGCTCTCATGATATCTTGAATAGTCAAGTAACTCTAAACGTACTTGATAGCTTTTTCCTATTATAGCTGAATGAAAAATGCTATAAAATTATCGGTGATTTGTCAAAAAAAAATTACTTCATTATTCTACTATAGTTATGGAGACTGAAAGGATATGTGGGCAATGAAATTGCAGACTATCGGATTAAAATTGGTGCGGATACCAATTTATTGGCCTAGAATTCTTCTTCAGGATAAAGCATTACTTTATGCGTGATTTATCATGCGAAGGAGAAAAGCAAAGTCTCCAAGACTATTGGACTATCAAGTGGACATGCGGTAGTCAAAAAGACTTATGCCGAGTGACCTGGGCTTAAGGCTAATCTAAGCTTTATCAGAAATTACTTTAAAATCTAGTGAGCTATTTACAGAACGTTTTGGACTTAACGGAGACATAAATTAAATTGGTATGGTACAGGATTATTCATGTTGTCTCTGTCAAAAGAGGGATTCATAGAGCAAATTTTTCAACGCTTAAAAGAAGCAAGAGAGAAATATTTGACGCGGTGCGACTATAGCTTGTAAGAGGGCGAAATACATGTATATTTCATATGTGTGGAAAACCACACATGAGGGTGATTTTTGAAATATTTCTTCAGAAAAAACTTTTTTAGTTTTTAAATGTGTTTTATATAATTAAATAATGAAGCGGACAAAGTCCAGAAATTTCGAGAGAAATGCTTAATTTTTTCCCTTTCAAATTTAGTAAAAAAAAATTTGTTTGTGTGTTTTTCAAACTCAAAGTTGAAGCATTTTTAATTCGTTTTAGAAAAATGGAATTTAAGAATTTACCATAAAGTAAAAAAAAAAATTTTAAAAACACTCTAAAATGTTTCAGAAGTTTTCACACCAAGTATGAAGATCTCTTCTACTTTTTGCTAAAATTTTTTTGGAATCACAATACACACGATGTTTACGAATTTTATTACACAAAAACTTGACTTGTCGTTTAAGTAAAAATTAAACTAATTTTTTTCGTAACACCAAAAAGCAATTTTTTCGCTTTTAAAATGTTTTTGTTTTATAATTATTTTATTAATTTATTCGATCTTATAAATTTAATATTAATAAATATTTTTTAAGCTTAAGGTTTTAATAAAAATTATTTTCACTGAAGAAGATATCCAAGAGAAAGTCGAAATATTGGAAGATTAAAATCAAAGCAATTAATGTTAATATAAATTTTTTTTTATGACGATTCGATTTAATGTATAAAACTTCAATACACTCCGGTTCACTTATTTAAAAGCACTAAAAGTTCCAATTTTAACCGACTGCAGAACTTTAAAATGGAAATGGGAGCTAGACACCTTGAGATATAAAAAAAATCATGACAATAGTGGTTTCTTTACTAAAGAATTTTTTTTAAGCAATTAATCAAAAAAAGTCCAAAAATGTCCAAAATTAATTCTTAAAAAGCTTGTTTGACATTAAAAATCCATTTGAGTCGATAAAAATGTGGACTTAAATTTACTCAAGTTTTCATTTTTCAATAAATTTTAAAGTAACATCAGTTTTTGTCGTCGTCGACATCAATTTACTTATAATTTAGTATTTTCTAACAGCTGTCATAGTTTGTTTAAAATTTTTAATAAAAAATTGTTTTTGAAGTTTATTTAATGAAAAAACACACAGCAATATTGATAGCATAAGTAATTATGTAATACCAATTAAGTGTCAACAGTTATTAATATTGAGATAAAAATTTATGTCGTTTTGTGACGATGACACCAAATAGAATAAGGGCGATTGTTTCACAATAAATTTTAAATTGTGTACAGCGTAAAAAAGACATATTTCAAAAAGATTAACTTCTGGTAATATTTTTAAAATAACTCAAACACAAAATCCTTAAATATCTCGAAACATGTAAAATAAGACTTAATTATGCCACTGCGTGAGTGAGTACATGTTGAGAATAAAGTGCAAGCCTCCTGAAATTATCTTTCGTTGGATCAATTTATCAATTTACATATGAAATTTTTATAAAAACATTTATTTAGTTAATTTTGTTTAATATTTTGCCCCCCAAAGCAAATATAAAAAATTTTTTATACAAAAAATTTTAACTATTTAAAAGCAACTCCGTTCAACATTATGCAGACAAAATACAAATTTATTCCAATTCAAAATCGAAGTTTATCGAATGAACTTATTTGTGTTCAGGAATTTTATTGAGCCTTAGATTTGTTTTCATTTAAAAAAAGAAAAATTAATTCAAATAAAATTAAATATGTTTATCATTTTAGCTTATCTAAATAAGACTGTTTTGAAAACGAAAAAGGGAAGTTAAAAAGCTATAGCCTAAATCCTAAATTTCGCGTGTAAGTGCAAAAAAGAAAAGGCTAAGTATACCTTCAAAACGGCTAAAATGGCAACGATGCTTTTTTGAAGTGGCATTCCAGTTAAAAAAAAAAATTGTTAGCCGTAATTTTATTAAGTGGACTTGATTCATTTTCAAGAATATAATAGCTCATTTCATAAAAAATATTATAAAAAATTAAATAGTAAGTCGATATTAGTCGTAATAACCTTTTTTAGAGTGATAGCGAATTCTACTCGATTTTTAATAAATTAGAAATTCATTAAAGTTAAGTATTTAGATACAAAAATATTTTTTACATAAATGCTTTAAAAATATACCATATATATAAATACATGTGTGAGCATGAATTATTTAAGCTTGCAAGATGTATTGAAAGTTTATAAAATACTTACAAATCCTATAGAAAAGTTTTATTGAAAAGAACAAATCTTACTACGAAATATTTCAATAAATATTTAAGGTCACACGCAACACGTTTGCTTAATTAATTTTTTTTTTTTTTTGCATTTCGTCGTCTAAACTTTTAATTTAGTATATTAACTTTATATACAACAATATAACTGTCGTTCTTAGGTGTTCTTATATTGAAGGAATTCATCAATTATTAATAAATGATAGCGAGAGCAACCGAAAATGATGCTACCTTACACGATGTGATTAAACGTTTTAAAAATGATTGTTTAAAGAAGCACATAATTATCTATCATAAAATTTTACCATACATGAATAGAAGAGAATTTCTGTCAACAGTGGACGAATGTATAATATAAAGAGTGATTTTTTTGCTATTATCTTTTTGGCAACACTAGTTTTGACAGCTCACGCACGTTTTGTATTTTGTGTCACTGTCAAACATCTTCAGTTTGGTCTATAATTTAATCATGAATCGCCTTACAAACGAACAATGCTTGCAAATTATTGAATTTTATTACCAAAATGAGTGCTCTGTTAAGAAAGTTCATCGCGCGCTTCTTCCATTTTATGGTCAGTTTAATCGACGTACTGAGGCTTCTATTCGGGCTATTGTAACAAAATTTCGCACCAAATTTACATTGTTGGACATTAAACCACCAACCCGCTTACGTAGAGTGCGAACTGAAGAAAATATCGCAGCCGTATCGGCCAGTGTTGGTGATGACCGTGAATTATCGATTCGGCGCCGTTCGCACCAATTGGGCCTCTGTTACTCCACTACGTGGAAAATTTTGCGGAAGGATTTGGGTGTGAAGCCTTATAAGATACAACTGGTGCAAGAATTGAAGCCAAACGACCTACCACAACGCCAAATTTTTGGTGAATGGGCTCTTGAAAAGTTAGATGAAGATCCACTTTTTTATCGAAGAATTGTGTTCAGCGACGAGGCTCATTTCTGGTTGAATGGATACGTGAACAAGCAAAACTGCCGTATTTGGAGTGAAGAGCAGCCAGAAGCATTGCAAGAGCTACCAATGCATCCACAAAAAACAACCGTTTGGTGCGGATTATGGGCTGGCGGCATCATTGGGCCGTATTTCTTCAAAGATGATGCGAATCACAACGTTACTGTGAATGGTGAGCGCTACCGTGCGATGATAACAAACTTTTTTTTGCCCAAAATGGAAGAGCTTGACTTGCATGACATGTGGTTTCAACAAGACGGTGCCACATGTCACACAGCACGCGAAACAATGGACCAATTGAAAGGCGAGTTCGGTGAACAGTTTATTTCACGCTTGGGACCAGTCAATTGGCCGCCCAGATCGTGCGATTTAACGCCTCTAGACTATTTTTTGTGGGGCTATGTTAAGGCTAATGTCTATAGGGACAAGCCCGCTTCGATTGACGCACTGGAAGCCAACATTGCCAACATTATTCGTGAGATACCGGCCGAAATGTTGGAAAGAGTATGCCAAAATTGGACTAAGCGGATGGACCATTTGAGGCGCAGCCGCGGCCAACATTTGCATGAAATAATCTTCAAACATTAAATTATATCGACCCAACTATCGATCCAAATAAATATTTCATGCATTTTTCTGAATTTTATGTGTTTTTTTTTTTTAATTTCCGATAGTTCTTATAAAATCACCTTTTATAACAACCGAATTTTTATACCGCAATTATAAACCGAAAACTTTCAAAAAATTTCTTCGAAGACATTTATCGACAAGACGATGTAAATCAATAGTACATACATAGGCCAAATTATTGCATTCGATATTGAACGATATTTTAATTCAAAATCTATTGAAATTTCGATCTGCATTGAATGCCACTATTAGGACACATTGACAAACAAATAGAAAAATATATTATTATTATTATTATTTGATAAATATTAGAAATTAATTCTAAGATAAAATTTTTTAACGGGAACTCTGACCAGGGTCTAGGCAGAAATCGAACCTGCAATCCCCAGATTGATAGATTAGCGTGCTACTCGCTAATCTACACAGCACCCTAGAAAAATATTTAAGTTAATTTCAAAATTGCGAACTAGCATCAAAAAATGCCGTAAAAATTTATCTTTGCTCTTGGCAAACCACATCGAAATCTCTAAGAAAAATCCACATCAATTTTCAAAAGCATTTGCAACAATAAAAATTATAAACGAGTATTGTGCAGAATTTTGGAACACCGTACAAATTGTATAAAACAGCGGCTTACGGTTTTATTAAATGCAATTTCAGAATTTGAGCAAAGAAAAACTATTTCTGTTAAGTTCAGTTGGAAAGGTATATGTATACAGTCTTAAATGCTCTTTGAATAAAATGGTAAAGAAAAATACGGCAAAAACCACACTGCAAACATTTTTAGCAGTCGACAAATCTGCGCTCACTTCTAGCTCACTAAATATTTAGCAAGACACAAACAATTATCGGTTGCGACAGGAGAAGAGTTTTCAGCAAAATTCTAACACCTCAGATTTCTTCACGTAAAAGAAATAAAAAATATTTTAATTAATCTTCAGGTTTCCTCACGTAAAAGTAATAAAAAATTTTAAATTAATATAAAACCAAACAAGGTGCTAAACCCTGACGGTAAGGTCTACGTTTTGAAAAAAATTGGAAATGCACTTTGATTGATATACATAGGAAGTTACTTATAAAAACACACACTAACCAACTACGGCCTAGACAGATGAAAATCGTTCTCTAATCGAAATAATTATCGTTGGAAATTAATCAGGCAAAGTGCAGACAAAAAACAATTTACTTTATGTTCTACACTTTCTGTGAAAACTATGAAAGTATCCAGGAGCTGAACAGAAATGGCATTCCTGATTTCTCGGCTAATTTATCTACGTAGCGGCCAAGAGCTATTAGTTAGAATCACAATATTCTGTTTGGAATTTATAAGAAAATATTTTTAAATGGTAAATGTAACATTGGGATAACTAAAAAAACTCAATAACCTAGAATTAGGATAACGATCGGGAGCGAGTCACCTGATTACTGAGGCCAAAATAGTATTATTGGAATCTTTAATAATTCAGATAATTCACGTACTAGTTTGTTGATTATTATGACGATCGTCCAGCCGTAACCTTAGAAATATTCTTTCTACTTCTGCTCAACAACTGAGAAAATCATTTTTATTCATTTTTAGGCTCTGCCTTATAGCCTTCACTTGACAATATTCAAATTGCAGTGAAAATTGGGAAACCAGTCTTTGTATCGTTTTATTTTTCTATATTAAATTATTTCACAGCTCAACAAAAAACAAAATGTTGTGGAATGCCTTCATATATTATATGCTTGCCTTTTCAACACAAAATGTTACTTAATGTGGTATTTAAGATATTTTATTCATATTTCTCTTCATCAAATATGCATTGATGAAACTTTATGTTATTTTCTGAACATTCATATTTTCCTTTTTTTTAGGAGTGAATACCAAAAATTTTGCACACAAAAAGTTTATCCCATTAAATTGTTGAAATATTTTCAACAGGACTCTTAATTTTTTAAATCAAATGTGTATGAAGTATGCAAATATTTATAAAGAATAAAAATAAAAAAGTATTTAAACATAAATTTTTTAAATCATGTGTGAAGAAGTGAGTTGTCTGTGTTGTATCTACGAGTACATATGAGTAGGGTTGAGACCAGATATATTTTAATTTGCAATCTAATAAATTATAAAAGAATCTTTTTAAGTTTTGTTTCTCTTAGAAATTGCAATCGTCCTTTGCAAATATTTTTATGGTTACTTTTTATGAAAACCGTTATCAATTTAATATTTATTTATTTTTTTATTATCTAAAGAAAAATAAATAAATCAAGCAGTCTGCATTTAAATAATTCTACTTTTATTGTGTGATTTGTTTTTGCATATTTTAAATCAGTACTGTGATGTTAAAAAATAAGTATAAAAATAAAAAGTATTCAATGGATTAAATTGAGATTAAAAGCAATTGAAAATGTGAGTTCTTACAAATCATTATTATTTGGTTTTTTTATCATAAAGATCTACTAGATTGAATAACGTTATGATATCAGCAAATATTATATTGATTTTAATTAGAAAAGTAGAATAAAAACAAATCCTAAGAAAATTTTTAATTTTGATTGTATATCTTGTGATTTATTACAAAGCGTGATAAAACTAAATTTTGTGCTAAAATCATGAGTTTTGCTAAAATCAAAAGATTTTATACCAAAAATATTAAAGATTATTTTTTTATATTATATTCATGAATTTAAATAAAGAATTGTAATTAATTTTCAATTTAAATTGTAACCGTATTATAATTACAATTGTCAATCGAAAAATTAAGGTGAATTCGAAGTTATGTTAATCAAACTAAATACGTAAACTAAACTAAGTTAAACCTAACTAAAAATTAATATTATATTATAGCAGAAGTTGTTTTGAACCTTAAACTCTACATTGAATTGCTGAGAGTCCATTGTAGACTTAACTACCACATAAGTAAAATTTGGTGTAATACAGAAAAAATCCTATCATTGCACGTTGGAACATATTCTGTGCGATTGCCTAAGATAGCGAGAATCAGAAACAGTTAATTAGGGAGTGTGATATTACTCCTAAAAGACGTAGCTATAATGAATCCTACAACAATTACGAAATTTGTAAGAAGTCTCGAATTGTAGCTAGGAGCTGCAAAATAGATCTTAAATGTTGAGGTGCGATTATAGCTCATGATGAAAATGATAAACCCAAACAGGGTTCTAGAAATTCCATTTTATGTGTTTGATCTAACAACTCGTCTAAAAAATTTATATGAAAAGTAATCAAAAAATTGAGTGTTGGAGTCATCGCTGAAAAGTTGCGCTACACTAAGGCAAGTTTTGAAATAAATATATTCTTTGAATTTTGTCATTAAAAAAATGAAAAAGTCAGTATTGTTTAAAAAAATAAAAAGTTTAATTAAGCTAATGAAATATTTCATTAACTATTATAAAAGAAATATTAATTAATTTAATGAAATAATTTCACTAATACATTGGAAATATTTCATTAATTTCAATAATTTGTGAAATGAAACTTTTCATTGAATATATCCCACAATTTTCTTTCAGCGCAGTGTTTTATTCTAGACTTAATTTTTGTTTGCTTACAATTTTTAATCTTTTTAAGTAAAGTATAATTTCTTTTGTTATTTGTTTTATGTATATCTCACTATGTACTCCTAAGCTTTTCAGTTATGAAAACTTTTATGAATTTAAATCTCTTTTACACATATCCAAACCGAAAATACTGCTCAAGTTATTAACAAAATGAATTTTACCACAAAAATATAAAGAATAAAAAAAATACTCGACAATATGTATGTATAAAATAACAAGTTAAAAAAAAAATGTTAAAACTGTGTTAAAATGAAGATAAAATGCAAAAAATTTGCCACAACAACCCAGAACACAAAAAAAATCTATAAAACCTAAAAGACCAAAAAATAGTTGCTCATAAATTATTCTCACATTTTACTTAAAGAAAACACTAAAGCAAATAATTAACAATATGAACTCTTGCCAAAACATAAAAGATCAAAAAGAAAAAATCAAGCCTAACCAATGCCAAAATAAGTTTTTATGTGCGAATATGTATGTATGAACATTGTGAAATTGAAAGTTAAAATGCATAAAAGAATAGCAAGAAGTAAGGTCTGCATAAATACACTTAACCCAAACTTAGCTTACTTAAAAAAATAAAAAAAAAATGTAAATAGGAAACAATTGTTAACACCATTTTGCCACTTTGTCTACAAACATATAAATATACTGAATAAATATCTTTTTTCATAAATACACTATACAGGTTCTAATAAATAGCTTTGTAAGGCAAATGAAAACTGCTGTTCTTTTCATAAATGTTTGAAATACTGAAACATAATAAACCTGTGTTACTTATTATGAACCTGACCTTGAAGGATAGCAAATTTTATTAAAGCTTTTATTTGTGCATAATTAATTTTAGTTTTCTTATTAAGAAAAAGCAAAAGAAGCAGTAAATAAAACCTATTTCTTATTTATTATTGGTTGAGCAACTTAATTAATATTTTGCTTGTGTTACTCTTACATATGACCTAAGAAAACTATAATTACAGGGTGGGCCAAAAGAAACCAAGGGGTGTAAAAGTTTAATAACTTTTTTGTTTATTAATTTTTTTTTATTTTTTCTTTCAGATTATATAGACAACACTTGGAGAATTTATAATGGAGAGGTTCACAACTGAACAGAGAACCAGAACAATAGAATTTTATTATTTAAACCAGAAATCAATTATTTTAACGCTCATTTTCATTTGAATGGCTTTGTTAACAAGCAGAACTGTAGGTTCTGGGGTTCTCAAAATCCAAGAGCCATTCATCAACGCCAATTGCACCCCATCAGATGTACAGTATGGTGTGGGATCACATCTGAAAATGTCATTGGGCCCTACTTCTTCGAGAATGAAGATGGAAGTGCTGTAACCGTAAATGGAGAGCGGTATCGTTTTATGATAGAAAATTTTTTACGTCCTGCTCTTGAAAACAGACCTGGTATGTGGTTTCAGCAGGACGGAGCCACTGCCCATACTGCCCGAGACACAATGGCACTTTTAAGTCAAATTTTTGGAGAGCGAATAATTTCTCGAAATTCGGAAATTATTTGGCCAGCGCGATCGCCAGATTTGACAGCACCCGACTATTTTCTTTGGGGTTTTTTGAAGGAGCGAGTGTATGTGAACAAGCCAGAGACAATCCTTGAACTCAAGGCAAACATTGTTGCAGAAATTCGAACGCTACAGCCACAAGTTTTGAAAGATGTTATGGAAAATGCTTTAAAAAGAGCCCATCAGTGCGAAGCTGAAAACGGTGGTCATTTAAGAGACATCATTTTTCATACTTAGTGTAAAAAAATTTCCATTTTGTATATTATATAATCTGAAAGAAAAAATAAAAAAAGGTTAATAAACAAAAAAGTTATTAAACTTTTACACCCCTTGGTTTCTTTTGGCCCACCCTGTATGTGCACATGAACTATAAATGTGTGTGAAAATCTATAAAACTAGTAATTTTTTTTAAGAATTAATTGCATAATCAAACAATTTAAGGATAAATCTTCATTAAATGCTTGTAATGGTTGTATAAATTTTAAAATTATTTTGATAAAGCTTTGCTTTATTAATTAAAGAACATCATCATACATTTCAAGTTAGTTGGTTTAAGTTGCGGATTCATAACCTTGAACAAGCCCGAATATATTTGAGAAAACACTTAACTCTTAAAGGAAAAATGAATAGATATCTTAAGCTAAGCACCAGCTGCAGTATGTGTCAAAATTGGACCAGTTATACTAACCACCAGCATGGAAATATACTTCTTACTTCTGCTCAGCAGCAAAGTGAAGCACTTACTATCATAAAAAACTCACACTAGTTGCAAAATATAGTACGTCTAGAGATCTTGCAATCTGCTACGCACCTCTCTAGTATACAAAAGGCCCTGATCCATCTATTTGACAGAGACCCGCACGCCTCCTCATTCATGGCCAAAATTTTTACCGGAAAATATGTTTCAGGTAGTCAAGTTGTATTTGTTAATAAAAAAGTCCTTTGGTCACTATGAGTTTAGAGAATTTTTTATAGCCTTCTTTGTAAATAAGAATTGTATATAAAGGGTGTCTCACATCTAGTATTATTATTATTTTTTATAAGTGGAAAATATTAAATTTGACATTTTTCACATATAATTATTTTGGTTATTAAAAATTATCAAAAAACCAAAGTGAAGTCAACACCAATTTTTTTTAAACATTAATCTTCTCCGATAAAACGCATTTCTATCTGAATGGCTTTGTGAATACACAAAATTATCGAATTTTAGGCTCAGAAAATCTTTTTGCAATTCATGAGAAGAAAATTCATCCAGAACGCGCAGCAGTCTGTTGGAAATATTAGTTAGTCATCACTTTTTTCAAGATGAGGCCGAAATTGGTGACTGACACTTTATACAGGACTTGCATAACATGTGAAATAAAAAAGTGCACTTTTACGGGTCTCCCAGTAAAAGAGTTTTTGATTCCGTTGTATATTTTGTAAGTGTAGTTGCTTGAAACTCTTCACAATATACAGAATAGCTTTTGTTGTTGCAAGAATTCCATTGGAATTTAGTCCGATCTGTCCATAAATAAATAGCAACATTTTTTTAAAACTTTTTTGCGTTTTCTTACATACAATAGGGAGCAAAAAAGATGGCGTTTGTTTTGTCAAAAATGACAAACAAAATAATTCGTGAATTTTTTTTTTGTTTTTCATTAATTTTTTTTTTCTATAAAAATATTTCAAAAATGAAATATTCTCCTTAGCGATTTCTTAGATAATTGGATTATTCGTTTTCTGTAAACAGCACATTAAACTTCATACAGAAAATGTTTTTTCCGTGAAAAATTAATTAAATTTTTACAAATTTAGAACTCAATTTTAGTCTGATGTCCACCATAGAATTTGTTTTATTTTTATTTTTCTTGTGATTTACTTTCAGTATGTTTTCTATGAAAAATTTCTTTGTTGCATGTTTTAACTTTACTTAAGTTTTTATTAATAAAATTTAATTAAAATCGAAAAAAAAAAATTATTTTAATCCATATAAAAGTATTTATAAAATCCATTAAATTTTATCTTGGAAAAAAGCTAAGACTTATTGTTTCCTTTTGAAGAAAAAATTTTTTTTTGTTTTCGATGCTCTTTTAGTGTCCTTGTTAATGTCATTAACGTCAGTTTAACAGAAAAAAAAAAAAAAAAAAAAAAAACTTTCAACTTGTTTAATCGTAAGTAAAGCACATTTCAATTAATTGTATTTAGTGTTTTCTGTTGTTGTTTGAAAATAAATTTTAAATTAAAATAAAATTTTTAAAGTTTAACAATAATTTTAAAACAGAGATTTTGCAACCCAATTTAGTAATTGGATGTAGGAGTATTTCCCAAAAAGAAACAACATTGGTTTTGTTGTCGCTACTACAATATCTTGTCAAGCCCAACATATCCGTTACTGGTGATAACTGGGACGTATTTATGTAAAAACATTACTTGTGACATTATTTTTCTGGTAGGTGTTGTCGAGTACAACAAGGATCTGCTTTCGGAATTTGCCAAGCACCTCCAACATCTTGAACCTTTTTATGCACTTATTAACAGGTACCTTCAATATCATCCGATTTTAATTTTCTCAGCTAATTTAGAAAGAAAACAATAAGGCCATTTGAATCGCATATAAATATATTATTTAATTAAACTTGAGTGTTTCTCCATCAAACAATTTTTTTTTATATTTTTCGCCATTTTTCAAAATTAGAGACATTTCTACATAAAGTATTTTATGGTTCCTTCAATTTTTGAATTTATTTTCTAAATATATTTATTTATGAATAAAACTCAACTCTTTTTTAAAATTGTTAAAAATTTACTGATTTATTAAACTTTTTATTAAAACAAAATTTAGAAAAAAATTTTTTTTTTACTATTACACTCAAAAATGTTTTTTTTTTTTTACTCAACACTATCAACATACTGCTGAAGTGTTCAAAAATATTCTGAAATCATTTTTATTTTATATTTGCAACCACTATGTGATAATTTTCTTTTTAGTAGCGAACACCTTTCAAGATAACTGTTTGGCCGACCTCTAACTCACTATCGCGAACAACAGCAATGTGGTAACCAAAAAAAGTTAGATGAGTATGCACAGGTGTTTGTTGAAATTTGTACAGAATTCTCCCGATTGTGGACACATTTGATCGATTATGCTGACTAAACAATACAATCACAAAATTTACGAAATGCATTTTGATTTGAACGCCCATTTTCGTAAAAAGCTTCAACAATCTTATGTAACTCTCCTTGGTTGAATTTGAAAAAATTGAAACAAAGAAATGTCAAATTATGTTGGGACTCACAATTATTATACTGCATTATGGTTGGACCAAATTTAATGAGTTTTTTAATTTCTATCCAATTTTGATAATAGATAAAAAGTTATGAATTTATTACTAGGATGCAATTTTATACAATTTGATAAGAATTAGAATTATGAAATTTGAAAATGTTAGTTAAGAACTTATACCGAAAAAGTTCTAAAAAAATTTTTTTTTATTGGTCAGTATGAACTAACTTTATTTGCAACAAAAACCCAACTAAAAAACTTAATCTTAAAAGTACTTAGCATTAACATAATTGACCTAAAAATAAAAAAATGATGCAAAATACAAATAAGATTGTACTTATTGCGAAATATGTAGGAATTGGTGCAAAAAATATAAGTAAGCATTATTGTGAAATAAATAATTAATAAAAATAAATAATAAAAAAATACAGAGTTCGTTTACTTTGTTTGAGTTAACTTGTATATTTACAAATTGAAAAAAAGGAAAAAATAACTACAACACATATAATAAAAGTGTACCTACGATATAAATTTTAGGGAGTAACAGACAATTCCAAAAAATAAAAGTATTTAACTTTAAAATTTTTTTAATTAGAATATCAGTTTTGAGTAAAAATTTTCTTGATTTTCACACTTACTATCTATTTTATTTGACTTTACTATACGTGATATTTCTTATGGAAAAAATTTAAGTCTTATTTAGATGCAAACATTTTTAAGTTGTAAGTGTAGCAAAAAAAAATTTTTTTTTGAAATAAAAATTTCGCGGCAATCGCAGTATTTTTTATATTAATTTATCATTAAATTGTTGACATTATAAATAAAAACCTTGTTGCAATTCTTGATATAAAAATGACAAACAGAAAAGTTTATTTAATACATAGTTAAAAAAAAAAAAAAATTTACAACAGTAACTCATTACTGAAGGTTACTACTGTTTTAATTAAAAAAAAATTCTTTACTTTAACTTTGTGGCTAAAAACTACAGTACAATGAATAAATGACAAGAAAAATGTTTTTTTTATGCTAAAGTTTATACAAGGATTTATTTGATGAAGTAATTCCTTTTCCTTGCACTCTTCTGTGTTGTGTGTATTCATTTTATTTTCATACCCCAGCATCATACATACTGATGTTACACACTTAAACATGTACGAGTAAGTATTTTATATAAATATGGAACATATTGTAAACACAGACGTTTAAGAAATCCATTACTTTTTTTCGGATTACATATGCAATGTTAAATGTTATGCTATGCAGACATAAATTACAGGAGCACAATAATTTATGTACATGTAGGACAAATACACTAGTTCTTGTGCCACTTTATATGCATTTTTATTACTTATGTGAATTTTATTATTTTTATTATTAAGTTTATAGTAAATTTGTTTAATGCTATTAAATTTTTGAAATCATAAAACAATAAATACTTTGACTAATTTATAATTCTATCTTGAAGAGTCTACACAAAGTCGCAACGAAATGTAGTTATAAAAATAAATTTTTAATAATTAATTTAATTCCAATTAAAATCATAAACAGTAAAAAAATAAATTAATGATTTTTGATACTAAAATTTGTTTGAAATTAAAATTAGATCTCAAAAGAAAAAATGATAAAGTTCTCTAAATTTAAAATAACTCTAGTATTGAATACATAGTACTCGTATTCTATACTAGAATTTTTTAGTTAGTGGATATTGTGATAACCTATCAATCTAGGGGTTGCAGATTCTCACGATTTCCTCGTTATTTTCTTCTTGGATTAGTGTTGTTTATAAAAAAAAGAGGCAATACTAGAAAATGAGAATTTGAACAGTTACAAACAAGTTGTACTTCAAAAGCATCCATCTCACCATTTTTTTAATTTTTTTTGCTAATATGACAGTTTACAGATGTAGGTTGTAGACTGCAGGTTTTAAGAAATGGAGAAACAAGAAATAATAAGCCAAACAGGAATACACAGTATGTAAATAACTTTTTTTACTACTATTTTTGCAGTATTTGTATTACCATATTTGTTGTTGTTGTTGTGGAAAAATGTTTCTATAGTTGGCTTTTTATTAAAGTCACATATTACAAACATTGTGGCTTTGTGACTGCAAACTTTAAGCTGTCATCGCTTCTGTTATGGTTATTGTAATAAACCCGCAACTATTTTTGCAATATCATATGCATCATTCAATCAAGAGTATGTTGAATGCACTATGAAATTGTTCTGTTTATTTTATGTCTGCGGTCTGTTTGCGTGATATTAAATTTAAGTCGATATTATTTTCAATAACCCTTTAAGACTGCACGTAATAATATCAGGAAAAATGTTTATTAATAAATACATTGCATGTAGAGATGCCAAACGGGAGCAGCTCTCAAAAATCCCGGAAATCGGGATTTTAATAACTGAATTTTCAACTAAACATAAAAAAAGTATTTTGCACAAAACAAAACAATATTCATCACAATTATTTTTTGGAACTTATGTGCTGTTTTTATAACACAAGTATGAAACACTCAATATTTTGAGTACCTTTCATATAAAATATTCAGACGAATTGATCGCTTGTGTTATAAAAAAAGCGCATAATCATATGAATCTGTAAAAAAATATGTATGTTTTTTATTTTTTGTTTTACATACCCCGTTAATATGGCTTAACCCTGAATAACCAATGTAAGTCGTTTCGACTACACGCAAAGAAAAAATATGGTTGCGGCAACCATATTCGGGTGGAAACATAGTATGGTTAGATTTATGATTGCATCCAACCATATATATTTTTAAATCAAAGATAATAAAAATAACTTTCAACTGCAGATGTTGCGATTGAATCCCCGGTTGGGGCCAAAATTTGTTTTATTTTTTTTAGTACATACTTAATTTATATAAATATTAAAAAAAAAAAACTCTATCAGAGCTCGAACTTGTGAACACTTAGTTAAGAAGCATTAACTCGCCACTCAACCACTTCAGCCACAAAGCTCAGTTGAATTTGAACGATTAAATTCTTGTTTTATACTCAATTTATTTATATGGTTGTGGAAGAGACAAAATAGAAAGCAATTTACATTCACCCATATTTTTATCATTATTATGTTTGCTATGAACATATTTATGGTTTCAGTTAAAATTTTGTTAAAAATAATATGATAATTATATGGTTGATCTAAGATGCTAAACATAATATAGTTAAAAATAACTAGAAACATGTTTATCGTGATCATAAAAACGTTTAGATGCTTCAAATTAATATTAATATTTTTGTGAAGAACACACTATGTTTGCGGTGACCATATTCAACCATCTTTTTTCTTTGCGTGTACCATTATTTTTTTCTTTTATGGTAACTTTTATATCTAGTTATCTCTTCTTGATTTTTTTAAGTATAAAAGCAGTGAATTTAGTTTAAAACTATTAAAACCTATTGAATTTTGCTTTTAATTAATTTTTGATGCAATTTAGAGTACACATGAGTCTAAATGACTAATACTAGTAAAGAGTGATTTTTTTGCTATTATCTTTTTGGCAACACTAGTTTTGACAGCTCACGCACGTTTTGTATCTTGTGTCACTGTCAAACATCTTCAGTTTGGTCTATAATTTAATCATGAATCGTCTTACAAACGAACAACGCTTGCAAATTATTGAATTTTATTACCAAAATGCGTGCTCTGTTAAGAAAGTTCATCGCGCGCTTCTTCCATTTTATGGTCAGTTTAATCGACCTACTGAGGCTTCTATTCGGGCTATTGTAACAAAATTTCGCACCAAATTTACATTGTTGGACATTAAACCACCAACACGCTTACGTAGAGTGCGAACTGAAGAAAATATCGCAGCCGTATCGGCCAGTGTTGGTGATGACCGTGAATTATCGATTCGGCGCCGTTCGCAGCAATTGGGCCTCTGTTACTCCACTACGTGGAAAATTTTGCGGAAGGATTTGGGTGTGAAGCCTTATAAGATACAACTGGTGCAAGAATTGAAGCCAAACGACCTACCACAACGCCAAATTTTTGGTGAATGGGCTCTTGAAAAGTTAGATGAAGATCCACTTTTTTATCGAAGAATTGTGTTCAGCGACGAGGCTCATTTCTGGTTTAATGGATACGTGAACAAGCAAAACTGCCGTATTTGGAGTGAAGAGCAGCCAGAGGCATTGCAAAAGCTACCAATGCATCCACAAAAAACAACCGTTTGGTGCGGATTATGGGCTGGCGGCATCATTGGGCTGTATTTCTTCAAAGATGATGCGAATCACAACGTTACTGTGAATGGTGAGCGCTACCGTGCGATGATAACAAACTTTTTTTTGCCCAAAATGGAAGAGCTTGACTTGCATGACATGTGGTTTCAACAAGACGGTGCCACATGCCACACAGCACGCGAAACAATGGACCAATTGAGAGGCGAGTTCGGTGAACAGTTTATTTCACGCTTGGGACCAGTCAATTGGCCGCAAAGATCGTGCGATTTAACGCCTCTAGACTATTTTTTGTGGGGCTATGTTAAGGCTAATGTCTATAGGGACAAGCCCGCTTCGATTGACGCACTGGAAGCCAACATTGCCAACATTATTCGTGAGATACCGGCCGAAATGTTGGAAAGAGTATGCCAAAATTGGACTAAGCGGATGGACCATTTGAAGCGCAGCCGCGGCCAACATTTGCATGAAATAATCTTCAAACATTAAATTATATAGACCCAACTATCGATCCAAATAAATATTTCATGCATTTTTCTGAATTTTATGTGTTTTTTTTTTTTTTTAATTTCCGATAGTTCTTATAAAATCACCTTTTATAAACGCATTGGCTATGCAGGGTTAATAGATAGGCCTTTCGGGGAACCGTCATTGGTTTTTAATACACTGTGGCATAGTTTACGTATTGCATTGGGTTTACCTGTACACTCTACTAGAAAATAACTCCAAACTAAACTTTTATCTGCACTTTATCTACAATTCCAAGTATTTATTGAGATTAAGATAGTAAATGGAAATATTTCTTTGGGAACTTTCACATTAAAATGATGACAATACGAAATGTAATGTGTATAGTATAGGCCCATTTAATATATTAAATCAGTGGCAATATTTAAAGCCATTTTAGAGTAGAACAAGTACTCTAAAAAAGTAATCAGGTGGCGCAAAAGTAATCCTCCTATCAGAAAATTCTGCGATTGGCCCCTAATGTCAACATTGTTTATTAACGTGTATTTCGCATGTGTTTACTACACAAATGTCAAAACTGAACTGACATTAGGGGCCAATCGCAAACTTTATAGCATTTTCTGATAGGAGGATTACTTTTGCGCCACCTGATTACTTTTGCACCACCCGTTTTATAAGAATTAAAAGTTTCCTTTAAAAAATTATTTCGATTACACCCAATGGCTTTGTTTTCATTGCCAACTCATTAATTGTGTAATATATCATGCCCCCTCGATCTCTCCTATGACTCACAATTATAAAGTTATTGATAGTATTTAGGTATATGAGCGATATGAACTTATTAAATTTATTTCGTTCATAATATGAACTATAATTTTTCAAATTAGTACAAGTCTAATTTTGGTGTGTCAAATGGATCTGCGGTATTTGAATTAACTGTAGTGCAATTCACTATTCAGTTTTAAAATGTTGGTGAAAAATAATTAACCATATAATTAAAGAACTTGTGTTGTGTGGTAAAAGCCAGAATTTTGTGCAGTGTGTACTTAACCCAAAAATAAAAGTGAATGAATTTTAAATAAATAAAATATATAATAAATAAGCCATTTTTAGTTGTTGTACATGGTAATTTGTAACCTTCTTGACTGTTGTACACGGTATTCATAGTAGTAGTGAGTCAAAGTTAACAGAAAATTACTGAATCACTCATTCGTTAGTGCAAACAAAAAAATATGGAATTAAAAAAACAACATGTTGAATCATTAAAAGTTATTAAATCGCACTTTATCTTAGTAAAATTACCGCTAAATTAATTTTTTTTTATATTGAATGGACTTATATCATTTTTAAAAATAAGTTCTTATATAATGAACACCTGCTGTTTCCCCACACTTTACTCGTTGCTATTATTGAATATAAAGTTTCAAAGAAAGCCAAAGCCAAGCCAAGTGGTAGCTAACGTTACCAACCCAGTGTAATTATGTCACTATTTTTTATTTAAAATCTTTTTGTTTTATTTTATTATATAATTAAATTTATTTTTGATGTTCATTCTTGTAAATCGTTATATATATTTTTTTAATGAATTTCTTCAAATTTTTATTTTTATCATTTCCTTCAAAATCAAAAAAAAAAGATTTAGTTTAAAACGTTACTTGTTGAAATAAAAAGGACAAATATTTTCTAAGACATTTTTTTTGTCCCAAGTTTAAAATGTAATCAAGCTTTTTGTTTATAAAATACATTTTCTTTCCTTTTTTAAAATGATTGTTAATCCATTTATCGTGTTCTAACTGTGCTTCTTTATTTTTATTTTGTTTTGCTTTTTTTTACTTTTGTGGTATTTGTGCTATTAAGCTAATGTAATTGGGTTAACTTGGACACACAAGATAATTTATAAAAGGACTTTAATTATATTTAATAACAAAGGGTCGCTGCTAGGTTAATCTACTTTGAGCCAAAAAATTTATTTTCTTATTAAGGTTTTGTCTTGAATAACAAAAACTTCAAACAATTCTTTAAGCACGTTATGCTTGTATACGTTTATGTATATTTAAATGTTTACATATATTTAGCTGTCCCTTTTAAATATGCTTAGCATTATCTGCTTAACAATTTGTAAAGTGTAGCTGTATTTGCTTACTTTTAACTTTTAATTTTTCTGTTACATTTTTAAAATATTTTTGTTCATTTGTTCACAGCAAATTATATTTCGTTTTACATTATAAATTTCTATTTGCTGTTTAAATTTACTAATACAAAATTTCATACTAAATACTGTGGTATTTAGAATCATCACTCCATGTAAGTTTGAGATTTAGTAAGAGTAACTAAAAACGTTTTATTCAGCGTTGGCAGCAGCTAGAAAATAAATAAGCTTGATTGGCTAAGAAAAGTTTAAATCACAAAGCAAATAAGAAATCAAAAAAAATATATATATAAAAAAGATTTTAAGAAATTAGAGCTTAAAATTCTAAATTTTCTTAATATGTTATTGCAAAGAAAATTACAAAGATTCTTTAAAAAAAAACATAAAACAACAAAAACTAAACACAAAATTATATTTTCACACATGCCTATAAAAAGCATTATTTACCTAATCTTTGTAAAGAGTAACTAATGCACATCAAAGAAATTAGTGCTTTGATTTCAATGCAATTTTTTGGCTTAGAGGATGTTTCGATAGCGATTAACAGTAGAATTACTAAATGGTACCAGAAAACTTAAAGCTAAGCTCATCAAATTTATGAAAATATTTAATTCAATGCAAGCTTGCAGTTTACAGAGCAAACTCATTTGCATCCCTCTAAAAGAAAGACGTGAAGCGCAAAATAATTGTCTTCAGAGATAAATTTTCTTCAGTCTTATTTTATGTATAATTTGTTTTCATTAAAAAAAAAGAATGTAATTTTAGCTTTTTTAAAACTATTTTGAAAAAGGAGAAAATGATAGGAAAAAAGTTAGAGGCTAAAAGCGAGAAAAATTGCTAAATCTAGCTTTTAAAAGGTTAAAATGTCAAAGCTGCTTATTATGTTCAGTTTTCAAACATTTTGTAAAAAGATATATTTTGCATTCGTTACATTTACATAAATAGTGTGTGCCAGTTACTGTGTTTGCACCGGCCTTTATATCGTTCTTCTTGGTTAACAATTACAGTTTTCCCCAAACTCAATACTATGTGAGATCAAAGAGCAATTTCATTATTAGACAGTGCCTGGGAACCAGATTATGGCATGAAAAAATTTATATCCCCGTCACATAACACCAGAGCTCACAACTTGTAGCCGAAACGTATGAAAAATATACATTTTGCCAGAATGCCTTTGGCAGGATGCTACCATATAGTAATTGCTCACTGAGAACCCCAATTTGCATTAACTTTTTATTCAACTAATCCAGTTAAGGTGGTACTGTAGCAAATCGATATTTTTTTTTACCCACCATTGTCTGGCTGGTTTTACAATTGAAACACTTATAGGTGACTGCTGACCCCAATCGTTTTTGTATTGCTTCACATATTTTCCAAAACATTTTTTTCCTCCGCATTCTCATTAGTTTTCTTCACAACTATTTCTTCATAGATAAATAAAGCTATGGTCACATTAGATGCATTTTTGCTTGATAGCAAACAATTTTATTTGCTTAAAATCAGCTGTTTTTCTGTTTGGTGCTAAGTCCCCGTTTAGACGAGGAAACATTTAGAAGGGAAACATTTCGTTTGTAGGCAAATTACGGATGGAGAAGAGAACATAATTTTTGTGTTCGGTACTCGGCGACACGCTTTGTTCACATATTCTTTGTTGATATTTGCTTTACTACTCTTTTCTTTCATTGTTTCGTGTGCAAATAAAAACAATAATAATGGAATGTTCCCGGCAACATGTTCATCTATATGACCGCGAAAGAAAAAGCAAAAGAGAATTCAAGATCTTTTTCTTCTAAATGTTTCCTCGCCTAAATGGGGACTAAGAAATATATTGCAGTCAGATTACAGCAAACAAATATTTGCTGTTTTTTTTTGGCAAATGTTTGTCTAATGTGACCGTATCTTAAGTTAAATAGATCTATAGGTGGCTTTCCATCTAAGCATTTATAAAAAAAAGATTATGTGAGCACAGAAGAAACACAAAAAGAGAAAATACTCAACGATTGCTACAATTCCTCTGTGATTTTATTTTATAAATTTTTTTTTGGGAAATTTATTTCATAAGCTTAATTAAGTTAAATATTTCTTATGAATTTCTCTGTAAATATTATTACTTACTTAATTAAAGCTAATTCGTTTCGTTTTATATGCAAGAACTTGTCACATCGAAAATTGTGAAACAAATAATTACACCGTTTCTCGATTTGTGAGTAAAAACTGTTTCTGTAGTTACTCGTAATATGAGAAAATGCAAAACTGTTAAGTCTTTATTGGAATTTTCCAATGATTCAAATGCCAAATACGATAGAAATTGTCTACAAAAAATGTATTTATATAAGATGACTACACTTATTTCTGATATTTTTGTTTGTATGAAATTTTGTTAGTACAAAATGTGAATAAAAATATTAAAAAGTGTCGTTATGTCCCACAAAAAAAAACATTAATTAGTAACAAAGAATACATATTGTTAAGAAAAATAATGCTGTTGTGCCTCTGTTACTTTTTATAAGAAAATGTATTTATGTATGTTGTTTAAGTTAATACATAGAATTTGTGAATGTGTGTTTGAGAGCTATAAAGTAAAATGTATATCTGTATTAGTGTATAGATTTCATGTTAGTCTTAAGTGTTATAGTGTTTTCAGACTGAGTGGATTAACTTAAAATCGGATTTAATTTTAAATCCAACTTATGAAAACTGTATTTACCATACAAAATGATTTTGATAAATCTACTTTAAATATTATTTTGGAATTGAATTTAAGTTAGATTTATGATATACAACACTGAAAATATGCTTTTATTTACCATTTTTATTGACGTCTCTGATAACAATGCTAGCAAAAATATTATCCACTTTATAAAGTAGTAAATAGAATGGGTTTATTATCAATTAAAAATCTATTTGTAAACTGATTTCTCTAAGGATACAGACTCACGTAATAAAGCACCGGGCCGGGCGAGTAAAAAAATAAAAACCATTTGAAATATTTTCTAAAGAAAATGTTTTCAACGGCGGCACCAATAAAATAATTTTGAAGAAAACGAAGTTTTTGAAAGAAATACAAAGAAAATATGTGTCTGGTAATTGTATTAACAAAAGTCAATAAGCAGCATTTAGTGGATTTAATATTAAATACTTTACAAAAAGTTACCGTTTGATTTTAACCAGAACGTTCAATGCTAAGCTGGTGAGATTGCCAGAGATGATTAATTTTAATTGAGACGTTAAATATTTAGTAATAAACAATAAATTGTCGTTGTGACGGTTACAATAAAACTGTGTGTCTATGATAAGTGTGACGAACTGAATTTCTTGTGTTTTATTTTACAATAACGAACGTTAATTAACAAAACGTTTTAATGATAGGGTAAAAACGTAATAATATAAAATTGAAATATTTAGCTAAAGAAATTTTTTCAAATACATTTATATTATATAATATACGAGTATTAATTTAAATGATTTATATTTATTTTTTACATTTTGTCATGACGTTTCCACTCTTCTCTCATACATTTTGAAATGTGAGACTTTTTGTTAGCTCTAGTGAGAAATTTATCGTAAATTTTTTTTTCAATTCAACTTGTTTCTTGCGAAAATTTTCTCGATACGAGAGTTATATAAATGAAGCACTGGTACGTATACTTATTGAAAATTTTCATATAAAATTAATGTAGCTTATACCACTTAGAAAAAATGTATACGCTAGGGAAATGTGCGGAAGAAAACCGATGCCTTCACTTAGCCTTGGAATACTAATGTACGTAAAATGTACGTGTACTTTTTTCAATTCGTTGCTACACACACATTTTGAATATAACTACTACATTTTACAAATGCTTTTAACAATAGGTTTTAAACAGACACAAATTCAAAAAAAAACATATTTTTAATCATTCAATTGCTTTTATACTACGAAGTTAAAATTTACCTATTATTCGTGTTAAAAGTATAAGAAAAAGCATAAAATTTATACCTAACTTTTACGTACATTCGTATTAAGAGTTTAATAATTAAATGAATAAAAATTTTTAGTCTTGATTTTGTATCGACTCTGAATTTTATCTCAAATATTTATTTTTTTAAAATTTAATAATTTCTATTTTTTTTTTTTTTTTTTTTTTGTATTGTTTTTATTTGCTATCAATATTCAGTTAGTATCTAAATGCTAAAACAATTTTTGAGTTTCTATCGATAAGATATTACAACAGTTATTTACAAATTTCATATATTAATAAAATTTCTTCTTAACTACTAATCTATTATATAGGAAAAAGATAGCTAAAAAACCTATATATAAAAATCACAGACTGAAAGTTTTGAGTGGCCTAGGATGCAGTATCTAATTTAATCTATAACCAAGTATAGAGTTAATTAGCTACTCCTGTAGGCCCCTCAGGTGTGCATAGTTTGATCTTCTGCATCTATCGAAGAATGACAGAGTCCTTTCATTTATTGTTTCTTCAATTTCTATTTTGAATTTAAAAGTTTAACAAAAATTTCTGGAATTAAGCACATATATAGATTAATATTTTGTTAAATTTTTAAAAATTAATAATATACAAAAAATATTACAAATTTAATAAAATTAGCTAAAAATTAAAACTTTCTTAAACCTAACCAAAAACCGATTAGCATTTTTTTTACAGAAGTATAAGTATGTCTAGGCTGCACTTGTACTGATTTCTTCACTGCTTTTTTTTCACTTTTTAGCTGGTTATTGTTATAATTTAAACAAGTTAATTTCGACTGTGCCCAGTTTTATATACCCTTCACTGTGCTAGCGAAATATTAATATTTTTCACTTTCCGCATTCTTCTAAAATATCAAAAACATACAAAAAAATTCGTCTTACATCATTAAATATTTAATTATTAAATGATTTAAGCAACAGTTTATAGGTGATCATCTATATTTGTAACCTGACAAATAAATAATCAGACATTAATATACTTTGGACCATTTAAAAATTTTTTTTTTAATTTTCATATACCCCAGTGCTGTTGCTCTAAGTGATTTATCAACTTACCGACGAACCATTAAATATTGTGAGATGAGACATATATCATTTTAAAGAGGAGACTGTCTGTCTACCGCTTAAATACTAAGAAGTTACTTTGGACTATTTTTAAAATTTTTTTTTAATATGATTTTGGCAGTTTCCGTTTTGAATCATAAAATAAAAACTACGAATTTTTCCGAAAATGTTAAAACACTTCAACAAAGTTTTGAACACAAAGATTCGATTTTGGTAATTTTCCTGTTCAAAATCGGGAATGGTACCTCCGTAAAGTGGGGAATGGTAATAACCCCTCAGAGGTAATTTACTGGGGAATCAGGGAATTTAAAAAAAAATTTTTTTTAATAATCCAAAGGCTTTTCTGAGTACTTGGGCGATAGATTACAAGTGTAGACGACATATTTTTTAAAATGATATGTGTCCCAACCCGTAATATTCTATGGTTCGTTTGCAATCTCTTAGAGAAATCAACGTATTTATGCACATTTGTCTTAGTATGTCCAAAATACTGAAATTATATTTAGAAATACTAAAAAACCTAAGGAATTAGGTGAAAACCTATTTGACTAGCCATATTTATCTTCACTCACTTCAAAAAAAGTAAGTAATTGAAAAGCATACTTTGTTCAGCTTGAGGTCGTATTATATATAACAATTTTTTTATTTATTTTTTTTTTATTTATTAACAGAAAATAATTATTGGAACGAAATATCTATAAAAAAAATTTTTATAATACGACCTCAACTTAATAACTTAACTAGCCTTTCAAACCAACCAACCAATTTACGATTCTAATTGAAGGACATTTAGGCCGCCACGTAAGCCAGGTCATATAAACTTACAATTAAAAATTATATAACAATAAAAAAGAAATGACAAATTTTGGTCAAAATAATTTTCTTCGAATACCTAATTTTTATTAATCCTAAATATATAATTAATTTCAGTTCAAATTAAAACTAACGAGTTCTAAGAAACAATATTTTCTGAGAACCTCATTTTTAAAAGCAATAAAATGTCTGCAGCACACAATATTTAAATTAATAAAAATAGAAATTCCAAAAAATATAGCCAATAGGCATACAAATTATTTATAATTTAATTGAATTTTGCAAACATTTGTAAGCAATTTTTAAGTTAAACATGTTTAATTAACGATAAAAATTGGAACAAATTTTTTTCATAAATATGGCTGCATTACAAAATACACACCCATACATACACTTTTTTAGGTTTCGTGCTTGTGTGTACAAAAATTACGTACAACAAAGCAAAAGCAGAGCAAATATTAATGAAATGGGAAATACCGGGTATATTTTTAATTTTTCTCGGCCGATCGTTCTTAGTTTTGACACAAGCATTACGATTGCTGTTTATGTTAAAATTTGTATTTTAAACAAAGTACGCAAAAAAGGCAACAAAAATGGTCAAACAATAGATGCAATCGCGATTTTTGACTCATAACTGCGCCATTATTGAACCTATGCAGCTGAGTTTTGCTCCAGATACTATGAATGTGATATTTGAAAAAACTGTATACAACATCTTTTTAGTTTAAATAAAATACCCAAAAAACTAAGCAAAAATTTATGAAAATCTAAAATATCTGCTGTATTTTTGATATTCCTCATCCAGTTGTGTACCGATTGCTCCGTTTTGTTGCACAGACTTTATGGCTATTTTTTCTAATAAAATTGCATACGAGTATGAAGGTTTTTTCCTCGTTTTGTAGCTTACACAAATTACGCAAATAACGTAGGTAGTTGCACTTCACAGATCATAGCTTAGCTATTTATAAATCAATTGGGATGAATTTCAATACGAAACTTACAACAGGAACTTCTAATAAATTGACTTGCTAAACTTTTCTGTAGGTTTTTTATGGACTTCAGAAAGTTGTTTTCAACATACACACGGACAGACGGACATCGCTAAATTGAAATGTACGGTGTAGAAATTACACAGGAATATATACAATTTATTTCTGAAATATTGGTGTAGCATTATTTTATAGTAATTTTAAAACTTAAAAATTTTAAACATTATTTAATTAAAATGGTTTTAATATACCTTCACAAAAAATTGTTTATGCCATTAAAAATAATCCATACAATTTGCTGCAAAAATGTTAAATTCTTTTCCCGTTATTAAAATTGTATTGATGAATAAAATATTGAATATTGTTGCTTTTGCCTGCTTTCCTATTCAAAAATTAAATTATTTTTACAACAAGTGTTAAAGTGTATGTAAATATTATCAAGCATTTTATTTGTTTTATACTATCTGTATTTATCCGGTCTTACCCGGTCTTTTAATAAATGAGTGGTAGTTCTCTGAGTGTATATATAAAACTGAAGGCAGAGTAATTTTTTAGAGATTTGATTTTTGAGTAATAAAACCAACTTAAAATTTTTATGAATAGTGAGCAATGGCGACATAAAAGTACACAGCGACCTTTCTTTCAAATTTCAGAAAAACAAACCGAAAATTAATTTTATTTACATACATAGATCAAAAGGTTTTTGTAGACTTTTGTTTTAATTTTTATTCAATACTGTATGTTCAAACAACACGTAACTGTTGCTACTATTTAAATTATTTTAGCTCGCAAAATTTACTAAATTTAATTATATAAAATGCAAAAATTTATTTATTTTTGCTGTTGGACCAGCCAAAAAGATAGTATTTATTTAATATTTTACAAAACATTTTAAAAGCGATAATGCAATTAGTTATTTTAAAAATTCTTTACCGTTTTTCAGTAATTTTTTTTAAGTTTATAAGCTGCCAATTTATTTCGTTTTTTAAGTGGTTTATTTTATAAATTTTACTTAAAATTTTTTTTTTTTTTAAATTTGGCTAACAAAATTTTTATGGAAAGAACATGTTTAATAAAAACTGCTGATTTATTTATAAAAGCAGATGAAAATTTTTGAAATTAATTGAAGATAATATGCTGTACAAGCATAACACTGGAAAGAGCTTGTAAATCATCTATTAGTAAGTCGACGTGTTATTTCGAAAAATGAGTATGCCTAATGCTTTTGTAAGTCATTACACGTCTCATGAAACGCATCAAAAAGTCCAGCAATCCTATGCATATCAAAGCTCCCTTGATATAAGAATGAACACTTTATTGAAACCTTTAACTCACTATAATTTGAAAATTCACTGTAATATCAAGCAACTGGTCATAGTGAGAACGTGAACAGTGTGTTTTTATCTCCATACTCGTGTTACTAGGTGTTTAAATAAGACCACATATCTTTAACTAATTGTAAATAGTGTTCTGATATATCATCAACACGAAAATCTTTAATAACTGAAACGAAACATACCGAAATTTGCTGTGCAAGTTAGTTCATTATCACAGCGGGGAACAGCAATCTGAGCAGAAAATAACGTCGAACATTAACACTTATCGTTTTGCAGAGCTTATGGCTCTTCTGTTTACCATACAAAAATAACAATTATCATTACATTAACGAGCCTCCAGCTATATCATTAGTGAACTATACTTAAGAGCAGATCTTTTTTCACTCGTCCATTGTTATAAAGAGCCCACAAAATTTTGGCATACATATTTGACACAATTGACTTCTGTTGTTTTGCAAATATTTACTTTTAAGTAGTTGAAATACACAGGTTTTACGAAGTTGGTAATAGAAGTACGATATATGTCTCAAAAGTATATTCACCACAAATCACACAAAAATTGCCTGGATCGTGGCATTTTTTTATACATTTCACTGTAAGTAAGAAGGGTATATATAACTTTATGATTCTGTTTGTAATTTCTACACCGTACATGGGACACCCTATAAAGTATATATATTCTGGATCCTTGTAAGTAGCGGAGTCGATTTAGCAATGTCCGTCTGTCTGTCCGTGTAGTCGTTAAAATCAACTTTCAGACGAATCTAGACCACATACAGAAAAGTATAGCATACCAAACGATCAGTTGTTGCTGTAAGACTATTGCTATTGAAATTCAGAAACATCGAGCCATAGATGACGGAGCTATGAGTCAAAAACCGAAACTACCTCTATTTTTAACTATTTTTTTAGTGGGTTTTTTGCGTATTTTGTCTAAACGAAGAAACGGACAGTTTTGTTTTAAGTATAAGTCATAATACGTGTGCTAAAAATTAAAGCAATCCGCCGAAGAATATTCAAAAATATTCAAAAATAGAGGTAATCGCAATTTTTGATTCATAGCTCCGCCATTTATGGACCCATCCAGCTGAGTTTTGGTTAGAATATTATGAATGTGATGTTTAAAAAAAACTGCGTACTACTTTTTTTCAGTTTAGATAAAAATCGCATAAAAACAAAGCCATAATTCATGAAAATCTGAAATTTCGGTTGCATTTTTGATATTCCTTGGCCATTTCTGGTGCGATTGCTTTCATTTTTAGCACAGGTATTATGACTTATACTTCAAACAAAACTGCATACCACGTTTTTTTGTCCGTTTCTTCGTTTAGACAAAATACGCAAAAAAAAACTACTCAAAAAATGGTCAAAAATAGAGGTAGTTTCGGTTTTTGACTCATAGCTCCGTCATTTATGGACCGATATGGCTGAATTTCAATAGCAATAGTCCTACAGCAACAATTAATCGTTTGGTATGCTATACTTTTCTGTATGTGGTCTAGATTCTTCTGAAAGTTGATTTTAACGACTACACGGACAGACAGACAGACATCGCTAAATCGACTCCGCTACTTATAAGGATCCAGAATATATATACTTTATATGGTGTCCCATGTAGGGTGTAGAAATTACAAACGGAATCACAAAGTTATATATACCCTTCTTACTTACAGTGAAGGGTATAAAAAATAAATCACATAGTTTTAGCCAAATAAAAAAATATTGACTACAAAATACAACCAGCAACATAAATAAGGCGAATTAATTAAAAAGTGTAGGTAATTCTAGACCAAACACCAAAATATTGATGCTTTTGCTTCTGGAAAATGTCAAAGTAAGCAGAGTATTCCATACTAATTAGACTGTTTGCCAGCTTCAAGGCTCAAACAACTATTAGCACTTGATTACACCTTATAACCAAGTCGCCATGAATAAAAAAATATTTTTAAGCTAAAAATTAAGAAAAGAGAATATTATGACAAAATATGCATTTAAAGCAAAATTATTCAGTAACAAATTGATGCAATTTCACTTGAAATATTGTGATTCGCAAAAACTATTAATTTCAAGTAGGTCTCAGAGTAACAAAGTTCCTTGCTCTGGTAACAGCCGAAATTGAATGCCAGCCGAGATATACTGCATGTAGCTAAATGAAATATACTCGTCTATTGAAAAAAGCAATATAAAATACTTACTAAAATAAGGGGTTTGAATTTTTTAAAGCTCTTATGCTCTTAATAAAATTTTAAGTATATATTTTAGATTTGTTTTTTTTAACATCTCAATGAAACGTAATATTTTTTATTGTCTGTGATTATTCCTTTACTTTTGTATGTTGACAGATTATTTAGGTCTGTTTTATAACAGATAAAAATTACTTTAGTTTCAGTTTAACTTAATTTCTTGTGAAGGTTCTTAGGTTATTTTATATCTTTCTTCTAATTTGCTTGTTATTTTGTTTACTTGTGTGGCTGTACAAGTGTTTGCTTTTTTGGGATATAAATATTTCAATACTCTAACTTAATCTCTAAGGCAACATTTGACTGAAGTTGTCAGTATCTAAGGGATGGCTGTATACAATACTGTATACAGTTTCCTTTTGTCTAAGCACAAATTAACGACGCATTTATAAAGATACATATATTTGTTTTAATGATTTTTTTCTTTTTTTAAAGGTTAAATTATTTATAAAAACTCATAATACAAAGCTTTCAATAATATTTACTTATTGGAGTCATTAAATCAATTTAAATTTAAAACTTTTGCAACAATTTAAAAAAAATTAATCTAAATATTTTTTAAAGGTTCTACAGTCAAGTTTTATGAAGTTTTAATGCAAAAGTACTGCAGTCTCTCTCGCGTTTGTGCAGTGTATGCAATTGCTGATTGATCAATTAATTTAAGACCATCCAAATAATTTTGATATTTGCTTTAATTTTGGAATTTGGTCCCAAAGGATCTAGTCACGATCAATCTTACAGAAATTACGAGATTCGTAAAGAGTCTCGGATTGTAGTTGGGAGCTGGGCCTCACAATAGATCTTTAAAGGTCGCGGTGTTAATAAAAATAATAATAAGAACTTCAAATTGACGCCAAAAATAAAAACATTCTCTTTCATTAAGATGTCTGTATTCGTAACGCTTTACACTCAGGCATTTAAAAGATGTACACTTACACACACGTTTGTATAATACCGATTGACATGTTTTATGTTTGTGTCCACAAACATTACGCCCATGTCCAGCTTAAAAATTTCCATTAAAAAACAAAAAAATTTAAAAAAATTTAAAATGTCAGTTATACTCTTATTTTTTTTATATGACTCGGCTTTTTGTTTACCAACTGCTCTCATTTTTTGCACAAACATTAAAACTGTCATTTATGACAAAACTGAAAACTGAAAATGGTTAAAAATAGAGGTAGTCTCGGTTTTTGACTCATAGCTCTAGGTGAATCCCAAAAGCAACTGAAAGAGAAAAACAACTTACGGATTGGTATGCATTACTTTAGAGACTTTAGAAAGTTGATTTAAACGACGTGATGGACAGACAGACAGCCAGACGGGTGTCCCATACACGGTGTAGAAATTACAAACGGAATCACAAAGTTATATATAATACACCCTATTTACTACGGTATAACAATGAGAAATTAATTTTAGTTTAAATTAGGATCTACAGCACTTAAGTTAGATGTCGAAATCATTTGAACTAAGTTAGACAGAATCTGGTACATCAAGGTTAGAGGATGTTATATATATTTATATATGTATTCATATCTTACAAAACTACTTCATTTACGTTTTACTCTCTCGTTGCTGGTTTCTGAACACACCTATTTCATTAAGTTTTAAATAATTATATTTTCATTAATGTCGACCAAGCAATATTTTAGTATCTCAAGTGATATGAAAATAAAAAAAATTAATAGAGTCAAACAACCAATTAAATTTGTCAACTGCGAGTATCAAATGATACATTTGTAATAATAAATTATTGGAAAATATCAAATTTTTTGTGTACTATTTTTGTTTTTTTTTTTTTTTTTAACAAGGAATGCGTGTGCGTTGCTTAGCAGGCTTTTTAATTTAACTAAAGCTTTGGAAAAAAAAAGAAAATAATATTTAATAGGACTAGTTAAGCAAAGCAAAATTCTTTTAATTTGTAAAAATCTAAAAATAAAAATGTTAAATATTTTAAAAAAAGTTTACTAAGTACCTGAAGAAAAATGTTGAATTTCTATAATAAAAGACAACAAGTAAATCATTAAATTTATTATTTTTTTTAATTGTGTAAATAAAAAATAATGAAAGTGAAAACGGAAATATAGTTTTGCATATAATTCAAAGCAAAAATTAAATAATTTGTATGTATGCAAATTGTTATAAATACATAATTCAAAGCTTATTTTGTCTGATTTTATTTAGCGCTGGCTTTTATTAAAATTTAGCGAATAGTTCGAAAATATTACGTTTTGAAGAGTATATCTTTTAAATGTTTTATATTATTTGTTTCGAACTGACATGCTCTTTGCAAAGTATATCACATAACACTTCTTAGAATTTAAAGTCACTTATCCTCGGATTTTTGCTTTATGCTGTTTCGTCCTTTTGGTTTACCTTTAGATAGCCCCAAAGATAGCGAGAACAAGTCACCTGGTCACTGCGTCCAAAATGACCTATTGTGACACTACTCTCGAGATACAAATCCTCCCAGAGTCTAGTATTCATTAAGAATTCAGAATTCAATTAAACAATTACAGTGACACAATATATGTTCTGCTGTCTCCTCATTTTCGTTACATAACCTGCTGACGTTATTTTGACTGATCCTCATATTCGCCAAGTGTTTCAGTGCTCTGCAATGTCCATCTCGGACAATGCGAATTATTGCCGGGGTCAAGCTAAGTAATTCCTTTGATCTTTTCCGAGATCGGAATGACATGAATGTTTTCGATACCCTGATACCTGCTGTTTTCAGCCAGTATTGTTGCGATTCTCTTTCTAGCCACTCATTAAAAGTGAGCTTAACAGATCTCCAAGCAGCCCGCAGAATGGTTTTCGGCCAATAAATATATTAGCCACCCCTTTTCTTGTGAGCTCGTCTGCCTTCTCATTGCCAAAAAGTGTAAATTATGTAAAATTTTTTGCAGAGATCGCCTTATATTACCAACTTATGAGTACATGGCCTATTGGAAGTTTCGGGTTTTTCTCAATACTTGCTTTAACACGAGCAACATTCTCATTATTTCGAACTGTGCTAGATATTTCAGCCTGCAAATGATCATAGACAGACCCTCGTTGCTAAAAATTCTATAACATTTTTGTGTCAGAGTAATTTAATGCTGACATTTAAAATGCAACAACCTTTTCAAAGCTAAAAAAAAACAAACCAAAAAAAATATTTTAAAGCAATTTATTCATAAAATTATTTATCACACAGTACTATATTAAAAAGTACATTATAAAAAAGTACTTTATTAAGAAGTACTTTATCATTAGGTACTTTATAGTAAAGTAATTTACAGTAAAATACTTTTTATTGTGATACATGTACCTTCTTAGAAAATAGGACGTTTTCGCTTAACCTATTGCTTCCTTTAAGATATTCCATAAGAGAAGGTCCAACTGCATCATCAATTTCGAAAAGATGCGTCACAGTCAAACACAAATAACTTTTTATAATTCGTCTCCTCTATTAATATTCTGTATGAAGCGAGTACTTAAATAACAAAATTATAACTGTTATTAACTAATAATTTTTGTAGTTATATCCTTTTTGAACACACTTGGTGTCTATACAATGGATTTCCATTAACATTTTATTTTTGTTTTTGAAAAAGTATTTAAACAAAAACTTTGTTATCGCCAGCCAGTTTGTATAACAAGTAGAGAAGTAAAAGTAATAAAAATTATTATTCATAGACAAATTTATGTAAATTTGTTACACTATTTATAGTTGTCTGGTGTCCTTTAATACAAATTTAACGAAAACAATTTGTTTTCCTTTTTATCTATTTTTTATTTTTATGCTGAATGAATTTTTGTTTCCTTAAATTCTTGAAATGCTCATAAATTTATTTTGTAAATGGTAATAATCGTTGAAAATACTTCATGAGTTTATTTTTTCCAACAAATTTTGAAAATTATTTTTTGTATATTGTGCCATGTACGAGTATGTATGTATGTAATGTTAAACATGAACAAATTAATACTGAAAAGATAAAGTTACACACACTTCAATACACATTTCTTAATTTTGTTTTTTTTTTAATATTCCATTAATGACAATTGCTGGCTTTTCTTTTTTTTTAACATCATTGGTAAAATACACCCATCGTCACTTATTTATAATACAGTAGGAGTTTTTGTGTTATACCAATTTTAAATGTATAAAATCATTTATTCATTTTATTTTTTATTTCTTTGCAAATTTGTTGTTAAGCTATTCAACTTTTCTGTGATTGTTTTCAATAAACTTGATTTTATATCCTTTTTATTTGCTTTTGTAAAAAAAGGCTTTGAAACTCAAATAAAATTGTATGAGTAAAATAGAAGACCTTTTAACCTTTAAAGTGGAAACCAACAGACAAATGACGGCATTCAATATCGATCGGAATTTCAAAATAACTTGAATTGAAATTTCTATCGATATCGAATATCGTAATCTATCTTGGGTCTTGGCTAGACATTTTTAGATTTTTTTTTTGTACTATTAAGTAGATGATACCAATCTCATATTCTAATTTCTTATGAATTCCTTAATTCAAAAAACTTTTCAGATTTATGAGAATATGGATATGTGGAAGCGCACGCTATTGCAACACACAATCTAATTTAGTAGTGCGATTCAGTAACTTTTATTACGAACATTCGAATCAAAAAAAAAAGTATAACGATATTTTATCGAATTCGGTATTCAGTAACTTTCCGACAAACATATTCGGTACGATAAAAATCGCTATTTGCGATGATTATTTATGTGCTGTTAACTTTCGCAAACTGCATTGTTTATATGAATGTGTTTATTTATTTGGATAGATTTTTTTTACAACTAAAATTCTCTAAAAATTGGTACATATGCTCTTTAAGGATACCAACTCTAAAGATATCGACTCACGTAATAAAGGACCAGTCCAAGCGAGACCGGATAAAACCATCTAGAAAAATTTATAAAACCCTTGCCTTTCATTATTCTGATCTCCGATCAACAAAGCTTCATCAATACTAGATATTTAGATGTTGTTGTATTTAGAAGCAGAATATAAATCTGAAAAATAACTATAAAACATGAATAAATTTAAAATAACCATAAAATGCATATACGAGTAGTCACAGCCAGTCCTAGAGGTTCACACTTTGATGGCTAAAATAAAACAAACAAAAGAAACTTTTCTTTAATATACCCAGAAGAAACAAATTTATTGTTTTAAAATATTTTATATTTATATAATTATTATTTAAGACTTTTTATTGATATAAAATTAATTAATTTGAGCTTAGTCTTGATATTTAAAAATGTTTTTTGCTTTATTATTTATTATTTTCAATATTTCGCTTTCCTGTGGGAAGCTTCTTCAGGAAAATTATAAATATTAATAACAAAAATAACAAAATTTCATTTGACACGAAATGAAAATATTTTCTTTTTCATTCATATATATTTTGAAAATATGAAAATATTTTCAATGAAAATACTTTTCTTTTTTTTACAAAATTTAAAAAAAAAAAAAAAAAAAAAAAAAAAAATATTTTCTTCTCTATCTAACATATGTACAACTATATAATTTACAATTCAACCAATAAAAATTAAGTAATACATATAACAAACATTGTTACAAACAATATATAAAAATCAATTTTAATAACAAAATAATTAAATATTATATTATATTAATATATCTCTATTTTTTTTATGTATTAAATATCTATAACTCTGAGCTATATTATCTATATCTGCCTTATAATTTATTCTTTTAGATGATGGTGTGCGAATTATCTGTAACATTTCTAACATGAACCTCTTTTTATAATTATTTTCTTTATTTAAAATTTTTGTATCTACAAAATTAGGATTATGATTGTGTTCAAAACAATGTAAAGTCAATGCAGTTTTTGGTGATGAAATATGTCTATATTTTTGGTCTGATTTATGTCCTGCTAATCTTGTTTTAAGTTTATTTTTAGAAGTACCTATATATAACTTATCACTAGACATATCTAGTTTTTGTAATTTATCTTTAGTGTTATTAAATAATCTCCTTAATGTGTTACAAGATTTATGAGCAATATTATATTTTTCCGTATCAAATATTTTTGATCTTTTAATACGTTCAGATATGTTTTTTAAATAACTCATTGATTTATATATTTTTGGTTGTATTCTATTATTAGTGTTATTAATAGTCATATTTGTTTTATTTTGTCTTATTAAATTATCGATAATTTTTATTGGAAAACTATTTTCTAATAATATATTCTTAATTTTTTCTATATTTACTTTATGAAACTCTTTATCACTTATTGTTAAAACTTTTTTTATTAAATTTCTAGCTGTATTCATTATCATCATTTTTTTATTTATAGGTATGCTCTCCCCTTCAGTACTTATTGTACTGAATGAATAACTCATGAGAATATCATGAGTAAAAGAATAAATTTTAAAACCAACACAATTTCTGGAATTAAGCACAAATAAAGATTAATATTTTGTTAAACTTTTAAATTCCAAAATTATTACATATATTACAAATACAAGTGCTCATTGTAAAAAAAACCCTATGTTTTTCTTATTATTTTTTATAATTTTTTGTTTTTGTTTTTCATATACTCTTTAATTACATTCAGTAATACCCACCTGACATTCAAATGTAAAAGAGAAGAGAAGAATAAATATAGAATATATAGTTTTCAATATTAAAAATGTTGGTTGGGAAATTTATTTATTTATTCAGTTCAATGCTTACTGAGTTTTTTTTTTTGAATATTTGAATCTTTTTGTGACTATTGATTAATAATTCTTATTTAGTCAATTGCTTTTACAATATAAAGGTTCTAATGTTTGCAAGAAACGTTGGGAGTAACCTACTGAGGATTCGGAGTAGCGTCTGATGAAATGGTCCATATAGGTATGCTCTCCCCTTCAGTACTTATTGTACTGAATGAATAACTCATGAGAATATCATGAGTAAAAGAATAAATTTTAAAACCAACACAATTTCTGGAATTAAGCACAAATAAAGATTAATATTTTGTTTTTTTTTAATGGATAGTGCAAGAAAATTTTTTTATCATTTTTTAAAAAAAAAGCAAAGGGGGTAGTCCATTGTTTTCTTTGGCGAAAAATATTTTGTTTCCACTATCTTCAAAAAACCAAATTTGAATTAAAGCCAATGCGGTTCTCTATTCAACGCAGTAGAAATCAAGTCGATATCTAGAAAAGTAAGCAAGTTATGACCAAAAAGGTAAGTAGATATACTACTGCCTATTTCCGGCCACTTTTTAGTAGAACTATTTACGTTTTTGGCCATAACTTGAAAAGTTTTCAATATATCGACTTGATTTCTTTTGCGTTGGATAGCTAACCGTATTAACCTTAACTAAAAATTTTTTTTTTATGGATAGTGGAAGAAAATTTTTTTTATCATTTTTTAAAAAAAAGCAAAGGGGGTAGTCCATTGTTTTTTTTGGCGAAAAATATTTTTTTTCCACTATCTTCAAAAAACCAAATTTTAATTAAAGTCAATGCGGTTCTCTATTCAACGCAGTAGAAATCAAGTCGATATCTAGAAAAGTAAGCAAGTTATGACCAAAAAGGTAAGTAGTTATACTACTGCCTATTTCCGGCCACTTTTTAGTAGAACTATTTACGTTTTTGGCCATAACTTGAAAAGTTTTCAATATAACGATTTGATTTCTTTTGCATTGGATAGCTAACCGTATTAACCTTAACTACAAATTTTTTTTTAATTAATAGTGGAAGAAAATTTTTTTTATCATTTTTTAAAAAAAGCAAAGGGGGTAGTCCATTGTTTTTTTTGGCGAAAAATATTTTTTTTCCACTATCTTCAAAAAACTAAATTTGAATTAAAGCCAATGCGGTTCTCTATTCAACGCAGTAGAAATCAAGTCGATATCAAGAAAAGTAAGCAAGTTATGACCAAAAAGGTAAGTAGTTATACTACTGCTTATTTCCGGCCACTTTTTACTAGAACTATTTACGTTTTTGGCCATAACTTGAAAAGTTTTCCATATATCGACTTGATTTCTTTTGCGTTGGATAGCTAACCGTATTGGCCTTAACTACAAATTTTTTTTAATGGATAGTGGAAGAAAATTTTTTTTATCATTTTTTAAAAAAAAGCAAACGGGGTAGTCCATTGTTTTTTTTTGCGAAAAATATTTTTTTTCCACTATCTTCAAAAAACTAAATTTGAATTAAAGCCAATGCGGTTCTCTATTCAACGCAGTAGAAATCAAGTCGATATCTAGAAAAGTAAGCAAGTTATGACCAAAAAGGTAAGTAGTTATACTACTGCCTATTTCCGGCCACTTTTTACTAGAACTATTTACGTTTTTGGCCATAACTTGAAAAGTTTTCAATATATCGACTTGATTTCTTTTGCGTTGGATAGCTAACCGTATTGGCCTTAACTACAAATTTTTTTTTAATGGATAGTGGAAGAAAATTTTTTTTATCATTTTTTAAAAAAAAACAAAGGGGGTAGTCCATTGTTTTTTTTGGCGAAAAATATTTTTTTTCCACTATCTTCAAAAAACTAAATTTGAATTAAAGCCAATGCGGTTCTCTATTCAACGCAGTAGAAATCAAGTCGATATCTAGAAAAGTAAGCAAGTTATGACTAAAAAGGTAAGTAGTTATACTACTGCTTATTTCCGGCCACTTTTTACTAGAACTATTTACGTTTTTGGCCATAACTTGAAAAGTTTTCAACATATCGACTTGATTTCTTTTGCGTTGGATAGCTAACCGTATTGGCCTTAACCACAAATTTTTTTTTAATGGATAGTGGAAGAAAATTTTTTTTATCATTTTTTAAAAAAAAGCAAAGGGGGTAGTCCATTGTTTTTTTTGGCGAAAAATATTTTTTTTCCACTATCTTCAAAAAACTAAATTTGAATTAAAGCCAATGCGGTTCTCTATTCAACGCAGTAGAAATCAAGTCGATATCTAGAAAAGTAAGCAAGTTATGACCAAAAAGGTAAGTAGTTATACTACTGCCTATTTCCGGCCACTTTTTAGTAGAACTATTTACGTTTTTGGCCATAACTTGAAAAGTTTTCAATATATCGACTTGATTTCTTTTGCGTTGGATAGCTAACCGTATTGGTCTTAACTAAAAATTTTTTTTTAATGGATAGTGGAAGAAAATTTTTTTTATCATTTTTTAAAAAAAAGCAAAGGGGGTAGTCCATTGTTTTTTTTGGCGAAAAATATTTTTTTTTTCACTATCTTCAAAAAACTAAATTTGAATTAAAGCCAATGCGGTTCTCTATTCAACGCAGTAGAAATCAAGTCGATATCTAGAAAAGTAAGCAAGTTATGACCAAAAAGGTAAGTAGTTATACTACTGCCTATTTCCGGCCACTTTTTAGTAGAACTATTTACGTTTTTGGCCATAACTTGAAAAGTTTTCAATATATCGACTTGATTTCTTTTGCGTTGGATAGCTAACCGTATTGGTCTTAACTAAAAATTTTTTTTTAATGGATAGTGGAAGAAAATTTTTTTTATCATTTTTTAAAAAAAAGCAAAGGGGGTAGTCCATTGTTTTTTTTGGCGAAAAATATTTTTTTTTTCACTATCTTCAAAAAACTAAATTTGAATTAAAGCCAATGTGGTTCTCTATTCAACGCAGTAGAAATCAAGTCGATATCTAGAAAAGTAAGCAAGTTATGACCAAAAAGGTAAGTAGTTATACTACTGCCTATTTCCGGCCACTTTTTAGTAGAACTATTTACGTTTTTGGCCATAACTTGAAAAGTTTTCAATATATCGACTTGATTTCTTTTGCGTTGGATAGCTAACCGTATTGGTCTTAACTACAATTTTTTTTTTAATGGATAGTGGAAGAAAATTTTTTTTATCATTTTTTAAAAAAAGCAAAGGGGGTAGTCCATTGTTTTTTTTGGCGAAAAATATTTTTTTTCCACTATCTTCAAAAAACTAAATTTGAATTAAAGCCAATGCGGTTCTCTATTCAACGCAGTAGAAATCAAGTCGATATCTAGAAAAGTAAGCAAGTTATGACCAAAAAGGTAAGTAGTTATACTACTGCCTATTTCCGGCCACTTTTTAGTAGAACTATTTACGTTTTTGGCCATAACTTGAAAAGTTTTCAAAATATCGACTTGATTTCTTTTGCGCTGGATAGCTAACCGTATTGGCCTTACCTACAAATTTTTTTTTTAATGGATAGTGGAAGAAAATTTTTTTTATCATTTTTTAAAAAAAGCAAAGGGGGTAGTCCATTGTTTTTTTTTTGGCGAAAAATATTTTTTTTCCACTATCTTCAAAAAACTAAATTTGAATTAAAGCCAATGCGGTTCTCTATTCAACGCAGTAGAAATCATGTCGATATCTAGAAAAGTAAGCAAGTTATGACCAAAAAGGTAAGTAGTTATACTACTGCCTATTTCCGGCCACTTTTTAGTAGAACTATTTACGTTTTTGGCCATAACTTGAAAAGTTTTCCATATATCGACTTGATTTCTTTTGCGTTGGATAGCTAACCGTATTGGCCTTAACTACAAATTTTTTTTAATGGATAGTGGAAGAAAATTTTTTTTATCATTTTTTAAAAAAAAGCAAACGGGGTAGTCCATTGTTTTTTTTTGCGAAAAATATTTTTTTTCCACTATCTTCAAAAAACTAAATTTGAATTAAAGCCAATGCGGTTCTCTATTCAACGCAGTAGAAATCAAGTCGATATCTAGAAAAGTAAGCAAGTTATGACCAAAAAGGTAAGTAGTTATACTACTGCTTATTTCCGGCCACTTTTTACTAGAACTATTTACGTTTTTGGCCATAACTTGAAAAGTTTTCAATATATCGACTTGATTTCTTTTGCGTTGGATAGCTAACCGTATTGGTCTTAACTAAAATTTTTTTTTTAATGGATAGTGGAAGAAAATTTTTTTTATCATTTTTTAAAAAAAAGCAATGCAGTAGAAATCAAGTCGATATCAAGAAAAGTAAGCAAGTTATGACTAAAAAGGTAAGTAGTTATACTACTGCTTATTTCCGGCCACTTTTTACTAGAACTATTTACGTTTTTGGCCATAACTTAAAAAGTTTTCAATATATCGACTTGATTTCTTTTGCGTTGGATAGCTAACCGTATTGGCCTTAACTACAAAATTTTTTTTAATGGATAGTGGAAGAAAATTTTTTTTATCATTTTTTAAAAAAAAGCAAACGGGGTAGTCCATTGTTTTTTTTGGCGAAAAATATTTTTTTTCCACTATCTTCAAAAAACTAAATTTGAATTAAAGCCAATGCGGTTCTCTATTCAACACAGTAGAAATCAAGTCGATATCTAGAAAAGTAAGCAAGTTATGACCAAAAAGGTAAGTAGTTATACTACTGCCTATTTCCGGCCACTTTTTAGTAGAACTATTTACGTTTTTGGCCATAACTTGAAAAGTTTTCAATATATCGACTTGATTTCTTTTGCGTTGGATAGCTAACCGTATTGGTCTTAACTAAAAATTTTTTTTTAATGGATAGTGGAAGAAAATTTTTTTTATCATTTTTTAAAAAAAAGCAAAGGGGGTAGTCCATTGTTTTTTTTGGCGAAAAATATTTTTTTTTTCACTATCTTCAAAAAACTAAATTTGAATTAAAGCCAATGCGGTTCTCTATTCAACGCAGTAGAAATCAAGTCGATATCTAGAAAAGTAAGCAAGTTATGACCAAAAAGGTAAGTAGTTATACTACTGCCTATTTCCGGCCACTTTTTAGTAGAACTATTTACGTTTTTGGCCATAACTTGAAAAGTTTTCAATATATCGACTTGATTTCTTTTGCGTTGGATAGCTAACCGTATTGGTCTTAACTACAATTTTTTTTTTAATGGATAGTGGAAGAAAATTTTTTTTATCATTTTTTAAAAAAAGCAAAGGGGGTAGTCCATTGTTTTTTTTGGCTAAAAATATTTTTTTTCCACTATCTTCAAAAAACTAAATTTGAATTAAAGCCAATGCGGTTCTCTATTCAACGCAGTAGAAATCAAGTCGATATCTAGAAAAGTAAGCAAGTTATGACCAAAAAGGTAAGTAGTTATACTACTGCCTATTTCCGGCCACTTTTAAGTAGAACTATTTACGTTTTTGGCCATAACTTGAAAAGTTTTCAAAATATCGACTTAATTTCTTTTGCGTTGGATAGCTAACCGTATTGGCCTTAACTACAAAATTTTTTTTAATGGATAGTGGAAGAAAATTTTTTTTATCATTTTTTAAAAAAAAGCAAACGGGGTAGTCCATTGTTTTTTTTGGCGAAAAATATTTTTTTTCCACTATCTTCAAAAAACTAAATTTGAATTAAAGCCAATGCGGTTCTCTATTCAACGCAGTAGAAATCAAGTCGATATCTAGAAAAGTAAGCAAGTTATGACCAAAAAGGTAAGTAGTTATACTACTGCCTATTTCCGGCCACTTTTTAGTAGAACTATTTACGTTTTTGGCCATAACTTGAAAAGTTTTCCATATATCGACTTGATTTCTTTTGCGTTGGATAGCTAACCGTATTGGCCTTAACTACAAATTTTTTTTAATGGATAGTGGAAGAAAATTTTTTTTATCATTTTTTAAAAAAAAGCAAACGGGGTAGTCCATTGTTTTTTTTTGCGAAAAATATTTTTTTTCCACTATCTTCAAAAAACTAAATTTGAATTAAAGCCAATGCGGTTCTCTATTCAACGCAGTAGAAATCAAGTCGATATCTAGAAAAGTAAGCAAGTTATGACCAAAAAGGTAAGTAGTTATACTACTGCTTATTTCCGGCCACTTTTTACTAGAACTATTTACGTTTTTGGCCATAACTTGAAAAGTTTTCAATATATCGACTTGATTTCTTTTGCGTTGGATAGCTAACCGTATTGGTCTTAACTAAAATTTTTTTTTTAATGGATAGTGGAAGAAAATTTTTTTTATCATTTTTTAAAAAAAAGCAATGCAGTAGAAATCAAGTCGATATCAAGAAAAGTAAGCAAGTTATGACCAAAAAGGTAAGTAGTTATACTACTGCCTATTTCCGGCCACTTTTTAGTAGAAATATTTACGTTTTTGGCCATAACTTGAAAAGTTTTCAATATATCGACTTGATTTCTTTTGCGTTGGATAGCTAACCGTATTGGTCTTAACTACAAATTTTTTTTTAATGGATAGTGGAAGAAAATTTTTTTTATCATTTTTTAAAAAAAAGCACAGGGGGTTGTCCATTGTTTTTTTTGGCGAAAAATATTTTTTTTCCACTATCTTCAAAAAACTAAATTTGAATTAAAGCCAATGCGGTTCTCTATTCAACGCAGTAGAAATCAAGTCGATATCTAGAAAAGTAAGCAAGTTATGACCAAAAAGGTAAGTAGTTCTACTACTGCCTATTTCCGGCCACTTTTTAGTAGAACTATTTACGTTTTTGGCCATAACTTGAAAAGTTTTCAATATATCGACTTGATTTCTTTTGCGTTGGATAGCTAACCGTATTGGTCTTAACTACAAATTTTTTTTTAATGGATAGTGGAAGAAAATTTTTTTTATCATTTTTTAAAAAAAAGCAAACGGGGTAGTCCATTGTTTTTTTTGGCGAAAAATATTTTTTTCCACTATCTTCAAAAAACTAAATTTGAATTAAAGCCAATGCGGTTCTCTATTCAACGCAGTAGAAATCAAGTCGATATCTAGAAAAGTAAGCAAGTTATGACCAAAAAGGTAAGTAGTTATACTACTGCCTATTTCCGGCCACTTTTTAGTAGAACTATTTACGTTTTTGGCCATAACTTGAAAAGTTTTCAAAATATCGACTTGATTTCTTTTGCGTTGGATAGCTAACCGTATTGGCCTTACCTAGAAATTTTTTTTTTAATGGATAGTGGAAGAAAATTTTTTTTATCATTTTTTAAAAAAAGCAAAGGGGGTAGTCCATTGTTTTTTTTGGCGAAAAATATTTTTTTCCACTATCTTCAAAAAACTAAATTTGAGTTAAAGCCAATGCGGTTCTCTATTCAACGCAGTAGAAATCAAGTCGATATCTAGAAAAGTAAGCAAGTTATGACCAAAAAGGTAAGTAGTTATACTACTGCCTATTTCCGGCCACTTTTTAGTAGAACTATTTACGTTTTTGGCCATAACTTGAAAAGTTTTCAATATATCGACTTGATTTCTTTTGCGTTGGATAGCTAACCGTATTGGTCTTAACTACAATTTTTTTTTTAATGGATAGTGGAAGAAAATTTTTTTTATCATTTTTTAAAAAAAAGCAAAGGGGGTAGTCCATTGTTTTTTTTGGCGAAAAATATTTTTTTTCCACTATCTTCAAAAAACTACATTTGAATTAAAGCCAATGCGGTTCTCTATTCAACGCAGTAGAAATCAAGTCGATATCTAGAAAAGTAAGCAAGTTATGACCAAAAAGGTAAGTAGTTATACTACTTCCTATTTCCGGCCACTTTTTAGTAGAACTATTTACGTTTTTGGCCATAACTTGAAAAGTTTTCAATATATCGACTTGATTTCTTTTGCGTTGGATAGCTAACCGTATTGGCCTTAACTACAAAATTTTTTTTAATGGATAGTGTAAGAAAATTTTTTTTATCATTTTTTAAAAAAAAGCAAACGGGGTAGTCCATTGTTTTTTTTGGCGAAAAATATTTTTTTTCCACTATCTTCAAAAAACTACATTTGAATTAAAGCCAATGCGGTTCTCTATTCAACGCAGTAGAAATCAAGTCGATATCTAGAAAAGTAAGCAAGTTATGACCAAAAAGGTAAGTAGTTATACTACTGCCTATTTCCGGCCACTTTTTAGTAGAACTATTTACGTTTTTGGCCATAACTTGAAAAGTTTTCAATATATCGACTTGACTTCTTTTGCGTTGGATAGCTAACCGTATTGGTCTTAACTACAAATTTTTTTTTAATGGATAGTGGAAGAAAATTTTTTTTATCATTTTTTAAAAAAAAGCAAAGGGGGTAGTCCATTGTTTTTTTTGGCGAAAAATATTTTTTTTCCACTATCTTCAAAAAACTACATTTGAATTAAAGCCAATGCGGTTCTCTATTCAACGCAGTAGAAATCAAGTCGATATCTAGAAAAGTAAGCAAGTTATGACCAAAAAGGTAAGTAGTTATACTACTTCCTATTTCCGGCCACTTTTTAGTAGAACTATTTACGTTTTTGGCCATAACTTGAAAAGTTTTCAATATATCGACTTGATTTCTTTTGCGTTGGATAGCTAACCGTATTGGCCTTAACTACAAAATTTTTTTTAATGGATAGTGTAAGAAAATTTTTTTTATCATTTTTTAAAAAAAAGCAAACGGGGTAGTCCATTGTTTTTTTTGGCGAAAAATATTTTTTTTCCACTATCTTCAAAAAACTAAATTTGAATTAAAGCCAATGCGGTTCTCTATTCAACACAGTAGAAATCAAGTCGATATCTAGAAAAGTAAGCAAGTTATGACCAAAAAAGTAAGTAGTTATACTACTGCCTATTTCCGGCCACTTTTTAGTAGAACTATTTACGTTTTTGGCCATAACTTGAAAAGTTTTCAATATATCGACTTGATTTCTTTTGCGTTGGATAGCTAACCGTATTGGTCTTAACTACAAATTTTTTTTTAATGGATAGTGGAAGAAAATTTTTTTTATCATTTTTTAAAAAAAAGCAAAGGGGGTAGTCCATTGTTTTTTTTGGCGAAAAATATTTTTTTTTTACTATCTTCAAAAAACTAAATTTGAATTAAAGCCAATGCGGTTCTCTATTCAACGCAGTAGAAATCAAGTCGATATCTAGAAAAGTAAGCAAGTTATGACCAAAAAGGTAAGTAGTTATACTACTGCCTATTTCCGGCCACTTTTTAGTAGAACTATTTACGTTTTTGGCCATAACTTGAAAAGTTTTCAAAATATCGACTTGATTTCTTTTGCGTTGGATAGCTAACCGTATTGGCCTTACCTAGAAATTTTTTTTTAATGGATAGTGGAAGAAAATTTTTTTTATCATTTTTTAAAAAAAGCAAAGGGGGTAGTCCATTGTTTTTTTTGGCGAAAAATATTTTGTTCCACTATCTTCAAAAAACTAAATTTGAGTTAAAGCCAATGCGGTTCTCTATTCAACGCAGTAGAAATCAAGTCGATATCTAGAAAAGTAAGCAAGTTATGACCAAAAAGGTAAGTAGTTATACTACTTCCTATTTCCGGCCACTTTTTAGTAGAACTATTTACGTTTTTGGCCATAACTTGAAAAGTTTTCAATATAACGACTTGATTTCTTTTGCGTTGGATAGCTAACCGTAATGGCCTTAATTACAAATTTTTTTTTAATGGATAGTGGAAGAAAATTTTTTCTATCATTTTTTAAAAAAAAGCAAAGGGGGTAGTCCATTGTTTTTTTTAGCGAAAAATATTTTTTTTCCACTATCTTCAAAAAACTAAATTTGAATTAAAGCCAATGCGGTTCTCTATTCAACGCAGTAGAAATCAAGTCGATATCAAGAAAAGTAAGCAAGTTATGACCAAAAAGGTAAGTAGTTATACTACTGCCTATTTCCGGCCACTTTTTAGTAGAACTATTTACGTTTTTGGCCATAACTTGAAAAGTTTTCAATATAACGACTTGATTTTTTTTGCGTTGGATAGCTAACCGTAATGGCCTTAATTACAAATTTTTTTTTAATGGATAGTGGAAGAAAATTTTTTTTATCATTTTTTTAAAAAAAAGCAAAGGGGGTAGTCCATTGTTTTTTTTGGCGAAAAATTTTTTTCCACTATCTTCAAAAAACTAAATTTGAATTAAAGCCAATGCGGTTCTCTATTCAATGCAGTAGAAATCAAGTCGATATCAAGAAAAGTAAGCAAGTTATGACTAAAAAGGTAAGTAGTTATACTACTGCTTATTTCCGGCCACTTTTTACTAGAACTATTTACGTTTTTGGCCATAACTTAAAAAGTTTTCAATATATCGACTTGATTTCTTTTGCGTTGGATAGCTAACCGTATTGGCCTTAACTACAAATTTTTTTTTAATGGATAGTGGAAGAAAATTTGTTTTTATCATTTTTTAAAAAAAAGCAAACGGGGTAGTCCATTGTTTTTTTTGGCGAAAAATATTTTTTTTCCACTATCTTCAAAAAACTAAATTTGAATTAAAGCCAATGCGGTTCTCTATTCAACGCAGTAGAAATCAATTCGATATCTAGAAAAGTAAGCAAGTTATGACCAAAAAGGTAAGTAGTTATACTACTGCTTATTTCCGGCCACTTTTTACTAGAACTATTTACGTTTTTGGCCATAACTTAAAAAGTTTTCAATATATCGACTTGATTTCTTTTGCGTTGGATAGCTAACCGTATTGGCCTTAACTACAAATTTTTTTTAATGGATAGTGGAAGAAAATTTGTTTTTATCATTTTTTAAAAAAAAGCAAACGGGGTAGTCCATTGTTTTTTTTGGCGAAAAATATTTTTTTTCCACTATCTTCAAAAAACTAAATTTGAATTAAAGCCAATGCGGTTCTCTATTCAACGCAGTAGAAATCAATTCGATATCTAGAAAAGTAAGCAAGTTATGACCAAAAAGGTAAGTAGTTATACTACTGCTTATTTCCGGCCACTTTTTACTAGAACTATTTACGTTTTTGGCCATAACTTGAAAAGTTTTCAATATAACGATTTGATTTCTTTTGCGTTGGATAGCTAACCGTATTGGTCTTAACTACAAATTTTTTTTTAATGGATAGTGGAAGAAAATTTTTTTTATCATTTTTTAAAAAAAGCAAAGGGGGTAGTCCATTGTTTTTTTTGGCGAAAAATATTTTTTTTCCACTATCTTCAAAAAACTAAATTTGAATTAAAGCCAATGCGGTTCTCTATTCAACGCAGTAGAAATCAAGTCGATATCTAGAAAAGTAAGCAAGTTATGACCAAAAAGGTAAGTAGTTATACTACTGCTTATTTCCGGCCACTTTTTAGTAGAACTATTTACGTTATTGGCAATAACTTGAAAAGTTTTCAATATAACGATTTGATTTCTTTTGCGTTGGATAGCTAACAGTATTGGTCTTAACTACAAATTTTTTTTTAATGGATAGTGGAAGAAAATTTTTTTTATCATTTTTTAAAAAAAGCAAAGGGGGTAGTCCATTGTTTTTTTTGGCGAAAAATATTTTTTTTCCTCTATCTTCAAAAAACTAAATTTGAATTAAAGCCAATGCGGTTCTCTATTCAACGCAGTAGAAATCAAGTCGATATCTAGAAAAGTAAGCAAGTTATGACCAAAAAGGTAAGTAGTTATACTACTGCTTATTTCCGGCCACTTTTTACTAGAACTATTTACGTTTTTGGCCATAACTTGAAAAGTTTTCAATATAACGATTTGATTTCTTTTGCGTTGGATAGCTAACCGTATTGGTCTTAACTACAAATTTTTTTTTAATGGATAGTGGAAGTAAATTTTTTTTATCATTTTTTAAAAAAAGCAAAGGGGGTAGTCCATTGTTTTTTTTTGGCGAAAAATATTTTTTTTCCACTATCTTCAAAAAACTAAATTTGAATTAAAGCCAATGCGGTTCTCTATTCAACGCAGTAGAAATCAAGTCGATATCTAGAAAAGTAAGCAAGTTATGACCAAAAAGGTAAGTAGTTATACTACTGCTTATTTCCGGCCACTTTTTAGTAGAACTATTTACGTTATTGGCAATAACTTGAAAAGTTTTCAATATAACGATTTGATTTCTTTTGCGTTGGATAGCTAACAGTATTGGTCTTAACTACAAATTTTTTTTTAATGGATAGTGGAAGAAAATTTTTTTTATCATTTTTTAAAAAAAGCAAAGGGGGTAGTCCATTGTTTTTTTTGGCGAAAAATATTTTTTTTCCACTATCTTCAAAAAACTAAATTTGAATTAAAGCCAATGCGGTTCTCTATTCAACGCAGTAGAAATCAAGTCAATATCTAGAAAAGTAAGCAAGTTATGACCAAAAAGGTAAGTAGTTATACTACTGCTTATTTCCGGCCACTTTTTACTAGAACTATTTACGTTTTTGGCCATAACTTGAAAAGTTTTCAATATAACGATTTGATTTCTTTTGCGTTGGATAGCTAACCGTATTGGTCTTAACTACAAATTTTTTTTTAATGGATAGTGGAAGTAAATTTTTTTTATCATTTTTTAAAAAAAGCAAAGGGGGTAGTCCATTGTTTTTTTTTGGCGAAAAATATTTTTTTTCCACTATCTTCAAAAAACTAAATTTGAATTAAAGCCAATGCGGTTCTCTATTCAACGCAGTAGAAATCAAGTCGCTATCTAGATAAGTAAGCAAGTTATGACCAAAAAGGTAAGTAGTTATACTACTGCCTATTTCCGGCCACTTTTTACTAGAACTATTTACGTTTTTGGCCATAACTTAAGAAGTTTTCAATATATCGACTTGATTTCTTTTGCGTTGTATAGGTAACCGTATTGGCCTTACCTACAATTTTTTTTTTAATGGATAGTGGAAGAAAATTTTTTTTATCATTTTTTTAAAAAAAAGCAAAGGGGGTAGTCCATTGTTTTTTTTGGCGAAAAATATTTTTTTTCCACTATCTTCAAAAAACTAAATTTGAATTAAAGCCAATGCGGTTCTCTATTCAACGCAGTAGAAATCAAGTCGCTATCTAGATAAGTAAGCAAGTTATGACCAAAAAGGTAAGTAGTTATACTACTGCCTATTTCCGGCCACTTTTTAGTAGAACTATTTACGTTTTTGGCCATAAATTGAAAAGTTTTCAATATATCGACTTGATTTCTTTTGCGTTGGATAGCTAACCGTATTAACCTTAACTACAATTTTTTTTTAATGGATAGTGGAAGAAAATTTTTTTTATCATTTTTTAAAAAAAAGCAAAGGGGGTAGTCCATTGTTTTTTTTGGCGAAAAATATTTTTTTTCCACTATCGTCAAAAAACCAATTTTTAATTAAAGTCAATGCGGTTCTCTATTTAACGCAGTAGAAATCAAGTCGCTATCTAGATAAGTAAGCAAGTTATGACCAAAAAGGTAAGTAGTTATACTACTGCCTATTTCCGGCCACTTTTTAGTAGAACTATTTACGTTTTTGGCCATAACTTGAAAAGTTTTCAATATATCGACTTGATTTCTTTTGCGTTGGATAGGTAACCGTATTGGCCTTACCTACAACTTTTTTTTTAATGGATAGTGGAAGAAAATTTTTTTTATCATTTTTTAAAAAAAAGCAAAGGGGGTAGTCCATTGTTTTTTTTGGCGAAAAATATTTTTTTTCCACTATCTTCAAAAAACTAAATTTGAATTAAAGCCAATGCGGTTCTGTATTCAACGCAGTAGAAATCAAGTCGATATCTAGAAAGTAAGCAAGTTATGACCAAAAAGGTAAGTAGTTATACTACTGCCTATTTCCGGCCACTTTTTAGTAGAACTATTTACGTTTTTGGCCATAACTTGAAAAGTTTTCAATATATCGACTTGATTTCTTTTGCGTTGGATAGGTAACCGTATTGGCCTTACCTACAACTTTTTTTTTAATGGATAGTGGAAGAAAATTTTTTTTATCATTTTTTAAAAAAAGCAAAGGGGGGTAGTCCATTGTTTTTTTTGGCGAAAAATATTTTTTTCCACTATCTTCAAAAAACTAAATTTGAATTAAAGCCAATGCGGTTCTCTATTCAACGCAGTAGAAATCAAGTCGATATCTAGATAAGTAAGCAAGTTATGACCAAAAAGGTAAGTAGTTATACTACTGCCTATTTCCGGCCACTTTTTAGTAGAACTATTTACGTTTTTGGCCATAACTTGAAAAGTTTTCAATATATCGACTTGATTTCTTTTGCGTTGGATAGCTAACCGTACTAACCTTAACTACAAATTTTTTTTTTTGGATAGTGGAAGAAAATTTTTTTTATCATTTTTTAAAAAAAAGCAAAGTGGGTAGTCCATTGTTTTTTTTGGCGAAAAATATTTTTTTTCCACTATCTTCAAAAAACTAAATTTGAATTAAAGCCAATGCGGTTCTCTATTCAACGCAGTAGAAATCAAGTCGATATCTAGAAAAGTAAGCAAGTTATGACCAAAAAGGTAAGTAGTTATACTACTGCCTATTTCCGGCCACTTTTTAGTAGAACTATTTACGTTTTTGGCCATAACTTGAAAAGTTTTCAATATATCGACTTGATTTCTTTTGCGTTGGATAGCTAACCGTATTAACCTTAACTACAAATTTTTTTTTATGGATAGTGGAAGAAAATTTTTTTTATCATTTTTTAAAAAAAAGCAAAGGGGGTAGTCCATTGTTTTTTTTGGCGAAAAATATTTTTTTTCCACTATCTTCAAAAAACTAAATTTGAATTAAAGCCAATGCGGTTCTCTATTCAACGCAGTAGAAATCAAGTCGATATCTAGATAAGTAAGCAAGTTATGACCAAAAAGGTAAGTAGTTATACTACTGCCTATTTCCGGCCACTTTTTAGTAGAACTATTTACGTTTTTGGCCATAACTTGAAAAGTTTTCAATATATCGACTTGATTTCTTTTGCGTTGCATAGCTAACCGTATTAACCTTAACTACAAATTTTTTTTTTATGGATAGTGGAAGAAAATTTTTTTTATCATTTTTTAAAAAAAGCAAAGGGGGTAGTCCATTGTTTTTTTTGGCGAAAAATATTTTTTTTCCACTATCTTCAAAAAACTAAATTTGAATTAAAGCCAATGCGGTTCTCTATTCAACGCAGTAGAAATCAAGTCGATATCTAGAAAAGTAAGCAAGTTATGACCAAAAAGGTAAGTAGTTATACTACTGCCTATTTCCGGCCACTTTTTAGTAGAACTATTTACGTTTTTGGCCATAACTTGAAAAGTTTTCAATATATCGACTTGATTTCTTTTGCGTTGGATAGCTAACCGTATTGGTCTTAATTAACAATTTTTTTTTAATGGATAGTGGAAGAAAATTTTTTTTATCATTTTTTAAAAAAAAAGCAAAGGGGGTAGTCCATTGTTTTTTTTTTGCGAAAAATATCTTTTTTCCACTATCTTCAAAAAACCACATTTGAATTAAAGCTAATGCGGTTCTCTATTCAACGCAGTAGAAATCAAGTCGATATCTAGAAAAGTAAGCAAGTTATGACCAAAAAGGTAAGTAGTTATACTACTGCCTATTTCCGGCCACTTTTTAGTAGAACTATTTACGTTTTTGGCCATAACTTGAAAAGTTTTCAATATATCGACTTGATTTCTTTTGCGTTGGATAGCTAACCGTATTAGCCTTAACTGCAATTTTTTTTTTAATGGATAGTGGAAGAAAAATTTTTTTATCATTTTTTAAAAAAAGCAAAGGGGGTAGTCCATTGTTTTTTTTGGCGAAAAATATTTTTTTTCCACTATCTTCAAAAAACTAAATTTGAATTAAAGCCAATGCGGTTCTCTATTCAACGCAGTAGAAATCAAGTCGATATCTAGAAAAGTAAGCAAGTTATGACCAAAAAGGTAAGTAGTTATACTACTGCCTATTTCCGGCCACTTTTTAGTAGAACTATTTACGTTTTTGGCCATAACTTGAAAAGTTTTCAATATATCAACTTGATTTCTTTTGCGTTGGATAGCTAACCGTATTGGCCTTAACTACAAATTTTTTTTTTATGGATAGTGGAAGAAAATTTTTTTTATCATTTTTTAAAAAAAGCAAAGGGGGTAGTCCATTGTTTTTTTTGGCGAAAAATATTTTTTTTCCACTATCTTCAAAAAACTAAATTTGAATTAAAGCCAATGCGGTTCTCTATTCAACGCAGTAGAAATCAAGTTGATGTCTACAAAAGTAAGCAAGTTATGCCCAAAAAGGTAAGTAGTTATACTACTGCCTATTTCCGGCCACTTTTTAGTAGAACTATTTACGTTTTTGGCCATAACTTGAAAAGTTTTCAATATATCGACTTGATTTCTTTTGCGTTGGATAGCTAACCGTATTGGCCTTAACTACAAATTTTCTTTTAATGGATAGTGGAAGAAAATTTTTTTTATCATTTTTTAAAAAAAAGCACAGGGGGTAGTCCATTGTTTTTTTTTGCGAAAAATATCTTTTTTCCACTATCTTCAAAAAACTAAATTTTAATTAAAGCCAATCCGGTTCTCTATTCAACGCAGTAGAAATCAAGTCGATATCTAGAAAAGTAAGCAAGTTATGACCAAAAAGGTAAGTAGTTATACTACTGCCTATTTCCGGCCACTTTTTAGTAGAACTATTTACGTTTTTGGCCATAACTTGAAAAGTTTTCAATATATCGACTTGATTTCTTTTGCGTTGGATAGCTAACCGTATTAACCTTAACTACAAATTTTTTTTTATGGATAGTGGAAGAAAATTTTTTTTATCATTTTTTAAAAAAAAGCAAAGGGGGTAGTCCATTGTTTTTTTTGGCGAAAAATATTTTTTTTCCACTATCTTCAAAAAACTAAATTTGAATTAAAGCCAATGCGGTTCTCTATTCAACGCAGTTGAAATCAAGTTGATGTCTACAAAAGTAAGCAAGTTATGCCCAAAAAGGTAAGTAGTTATACTACTGCCTATTTCCGGCCACTTTTTAGTAGAACTATTTACGTTTTTGGCCATAACTTGAAAAGTTTTCAATATATCGACTTGATTTCTTTTGCGTTGGATAGCTAACCGTATTGGCCTTAACTACAAGTTTTTTTAATGGATAGTGGAAGAAACTTTTTTTATCAGTTTTTAAAAAAAAAGCAAAGGGGGTAGTCCATTGTTTTTTTTGGCGAAAAATATTTTTTTTCCACTATCTTCAAAAAACTAAATTTGAATTAAAGCCAATGCGGTTCTCTATTCAACGCAGTAGAAATCAAGTCGATATCTAGAAAAGTAAGCAAGTTATGACCAAAAAGGTAAGTAGTTCTACTACTGCCTATTTCCGGCCACTTTTTAGTAGAACTATTTACGTTTTTGGTCATAACTTGAAAAGTTTTCAATATATCGACTTGATTTCTTTTGCGTTGGATAGCTAACCGTATTGGCCTTAACTACAAATTTTTTTTTAATGGATAGTGGAAGAAAATTTTTTTTATCATTTTTTAAAAAAAAAGCAAAGGGGGTAGTCCATTGTTTTTTTTGGCGAAAAATATTTTTTTTCCACTATCTTCAAAAAACTAAATTTGAATTAAAGCCAATGCGGTTCTCTATTCAACGCAGTAGAAATCAAGTCGATATCTAGAAAAGTAAGCAAGTTATGACTAAAAAGGTAAGTAGTTATACTACTGTCTATTTCCGGCCACTTTTTAGAACTATTTACGTTTTTGGCCATAACTTGAAAAGTTTTCAATATATCGACTTGATTTCTTTTGCGTTGGATAGCTAACCGTATTGGCCTTAACTATAAATTTTTTTTTAATGGATAGTGGAAGAAAATTTTTTTTATCATTTTTTAAAAAAAAGCAAAGGGGGTAGTAAATTGTTTTTTTTTGCGAAAAATATTTTTTTTCCACTATCTTCAAAAAACTAAATTTGAATTAAAGCCAATGCGGTTCTCTATTCAACGCAGTAGAAATCAAGTCGATATCCAGAAAAGTAAGCAAGTTATGACCAAAAAGGTAAGTAGTTCTACTACTGCCTATTTCCGGCCACTTTTTAGTAGAACTATTTACGTTTTTGGCCATAACTTGAAAAGTTTTCAATATATCGACTTGATTTCTTTTGCGTTGGATAGCTAAACGTATTGGTCTTAATTAGAAATTTTTTTCTGGTTTATAGTGCAAGAAAATTTTTTTATAATTTTTTCAAAAAAAAGCAATGGGGGTAGTCCATGGTTTTTTTTGGAGAAAAATATTTTTTTCGCACTATCTGCAAAAACCAAACTTTAAATTAAAGCCAATACGGTTTTCTATCCAACACAGTAGAAATCAAGTCGATATCTAGAAAATAAAACAAGTTATGACCAAAAAGGTAAGTAGTTATACTACTGCCTATTTCCGGCCACTTTTTAGTAGAACTATTTACGTTTTTGGCCATACCTTGAAAAGTTTTCAATATATCGACTTGATTTCTTTTGCGTTGGATAGCTAAAAGTATTGGCCTTAACTTGAAATTTTTTTTCAATGGATAGTGGAAGAAAATTTTTTTATCATTTTTTAAAAAAAAGCAAAGGGGGGGTAGTCCATTGTTTTTTTTGGCTAAAAATATTTTTTTTCCACTATCTTCAAAAAACTAAATTTGAATTAAAGCCAATGCGGTTCTCTATTCAACGCAGTAGAAATCAAGTCGATATCTAGAAAAGTAAGCAAGTTATGACCAAAAAGGTAAGTAGTTATACTACTGCCTATTTCCGGCCACTTTTTAGTAGAACTATTTACGTTTTTGGCCATAACTTGAAAAGTTTTTAATATATCGACTTGATTTCTTTTGCGTTGGATAGCTAACCGTATTGGCCTTAACTGCAAATTTTTTTTTAATGGATAGTGGAAGAAATTTTTTTTTATAATTTTTTAAAAAAAAGCAAAGGGGGTAGTCCATTGTTTTTTTTTGGCGAAAAATATTTTTTTTCCAGTATCTTCAAAAAACTAAATTTGAATTAAAGCCAATGCGGTTCTCTATTCAACGCAGTAGAAATCAAGTCGATATCTAGAAAAGTAAGCAAGTTATGACCAAAAAGGTAAGTAGTTATACTACTGCCTATTTCCGGCCACTTTTAAGTAGAACTATTTACGTTTTTGGTCATAACTTGAAAAGTTTTTAATATATCGACTTGATTTCTTTTGCGTTGGATAGCTAACCAAATTGGCCTTAACTTCATTTTTTTTTTTAATGGATAGTGGAAGAAATTTTTTTTTATCATTTTTTAAAAAAAAGCAAAGGGGGTAGTCCATTGTTTTTTTTGGCGAAAAATATTTTTTTTCCACTATCTTCAAAAAACTAAATTTGAATTAAAGCCAATGCGGTTCTCTATTCAACGCAGTAGAAATCAAGTCGATATCTAGAAAAGTAAGCAAGTTATGACCAAAAAGGTAAGTAGTTATACTACTGCCTATTTCCGGCCACTTTTAAGTAGAACTATTTACGTTTTTGGCCATAACTTGAAAAGTTTTCAATATATCGACTTGATTTCTTTTGCGTTGGATAGCTAACCGTATTGGTCTTAATTAGAAATTTTTTTCTGGTGGATAGTGCAAGAAAATTTTTTTATAATTTTTTCAAAAAAAAGCAATGGGGGTAGTCCATGGTTTTTTTTGGAGAAAAATATTTTTTTCGCACTATCTGCAAAAACCAAACTTTAAATTAAAGCCAATACGGTTCTCTATCCAACACAGTAGAAATCAAGTCGATATCTAGAAAATAAAACAAGTTATGACCAAAAAGGTAAGTAGTTATACTACTGCCTATTTCCGGCCACTTTTTAGTAGAACTATTTACGTTTTTGGCCATACCTTGAAAAGTTTTCAATATATCGACTTGATTTCTTTTGCGTTGGATAGCTAAAAGTATTGGCCTTAACTTGAAATTTTTTTTCAATGGATAGTGGAAGAAAATTTTTTTATCATTTTTTAAAAAAAAGCAAAGGGGGTAATCCATTGTTTTTTTTGGCTAAAAATATTTTTTTTCCACTATCTTCAAAAAACTAAATTTGAATTAAAGCCAATGCGGTTCTCTATTCAACGCAGTAGAAATCAAGTCGATATCTAGAAAAGTAAGCAAGTTATGACCAAAAAGGTAAGTAGTTATACTACTGCCTATTTCCGGCCACTTTTTAGTAGAACTATTTACGTTTTTGGCCATAACTTGAAAAGTTTTCAATATATCGACTTGATTTCTTTTGCGTTGGATAGCTAACCAAATTGGCCTTAACTTCATTTTTTTTTAATGGATAGTGGAAGAAATTTTTTTTTATCATTTTTTAAAAAAAAGCAAAGGGGGTAGTCCATTGTTTTTTTTGGCGAAAAATATTTTTTTTCCACTACCTTCAAAAAACTAAATTTGAATTAAAGCCAATGCGGTTCTCTATTCAACGCAGTAGAAATCAAGTCGATATCTAGAAAAGTAAGCAAGTTATGACCAAAAAGGTAAGTAGTTATACTACTGCCTATTTCCGGCCACTTTTAAGTAGAACTATTTACGTTTTTAGCCATAACTTGAAAAGTTTTCAATATATCGACTTGATTTCTTTTGCGTTGGATAGCTAACCGTATTGGCCTTAACTGCAAATTTTTTTTTAATGGATAGTGGAAGAAATTTTTTTATCATTTTTTAAAAAAAAGCACAGAGGGTAGTCCATTGTTTTTTTTGGCGAAAAATATTTTTTTTCCACTATCTTCAAAAAACTACATTTGAATTAAAGCCAATGCGGTTCTCTATTCAACGCAGTAGAAATCAAGTCGATATCTAGAAAAGTAAGCAAGTTATGACCAAAAAGGTAAGTAGTTATACTACTGCCTATTTCCGGCCACTTTTAAGTAGAACTATTTACGTTTTTAGCCATAACTTGAAAAGTTTTCAATATATCGACTTGATTTCTTTTGCGTTGGATAGCTAACCGTATTGGCCTTAACTACAATTTTTTTTTTAATGGATAGTGGAAGAAAATTTTTTTTATAATTTTTTAAAAAAAAGCAAAGGGGGTAGTCCATTGTTTTTTTTTGGCGAAAAATATTTTTTTTCCAGTATCTTCAAAAAACTAAATTTGAATTAAAGCCAATGCGGTTCTCTATTCAACGCAGTAAAAATCAAGTCGATATCTAGAAAAGTAAGCAAGTTATGACCAAAAAGGTAAGTAGTTATACTACTGCCTATTTCCGGCCACTTTTAAGTAGAACTATTTACGTTTTTGGTCATAACTTGAAAAGTTTTCAATATATTGACTTGATTTCTTTTGCGTTGGATAGCTAACCAAATTGGCCTTAACTTCATTTTTTTTTTTAATGGATAGTGGAAGAAATTTTTTTTTATCATTTTTAAAAAAAAAGCAAAGGGGGTAGTCCATTGTTTTTTTTGGCGAAAAATATTTTTTTTCCACTATCTTCAAAAAACTAAATTTGAATTAAAGCCAATGCGGTTCTCTATTCAACGCAGTAGAAATCAAGTCGATATCTAGAAAAGTAAGCAAGTTATGACCAAAAAGGTAAGTAGTTCTACTACTGCCTATTTCCGGCCACTTTTTAGTAGAACTATTTACGTTTTTGGTCATAACTTGAAAAGTTTTCAATATATCGACTTGATTTCTTTGCGTTGGATAGCTAACCGTATTGGCCTTAACTACAAATTTTTTTTTAATGGATAGTGGAAGAAAATTTTTTTTATCATTTTTTAAAAAAAAAAGCAAAGGGGGTAGTCCATTGTTTTTTTTGGCGAAAAATATTTTTTTTCCACTATCTTCAAAAAACTAAATTTGAATTAAAGCCAATGCGGTTCTCTATTCAACGCAGTAGAAATCAAGTCGATATCTAGAAAAGTAAGCAAGTTATGACCAAAAAGGTAAGTAGTTCTACTACTGCCTATTTCCGGCCACTTTTTAGTAGAACTATTTACGTTTTTGGTCATAACTTGAAAAGTTTTCAATATATCGACTTGATTTCTTTTGCGTTGGATAGCTAACCGTATTGGCCTTAACTACAAATTTTTTTTTAATGGATAGTGAAAGAAAATTTTTTTTATCATTTTTTAAAAAAAAGAAAAGGGGGTAGTCCATTGTTTTTTTTTGGCGAAAAATATTATTTTTCCACTATCTTCAAAAAACCAAATTTAAATTAAAGCCAATGCGGTTATCTATTCAACGCAGTAGAAATCATGTTGATATCTAGAAAAGTAAGCAAGTTATGACCAAAAAGGTAAGTAGTTATACTACTGCCTATATCCGGCCACTTTTTAGTAGAACTATTTACGTTTTTGGCCATAACTTGAAAAGTTTTCAATATATCGACTTGATTTCTTTTGCGTTGGATAGCTAACCGTATTGGCCTTAACTACAAATTTTTTTTTAATGGATAGTGGAAGAAAATTTTTTTTATCATTTTTTAAAAAAAAGCACAGGGGCTAGTCCATTGTTTTTTTTTTGAGAAAAATATTTTTTTTCCACTATCTTCAAAAAACTAAATTTGAATTAAAGCCAATGCGGTTCTCTATTCAACGCAGTAGAAATCAAGTCGATATCTAGAAAAGTAAGCAAGTTATGACCAAAAAGGTAAGTAGTTCTACTACTGCCTATTTCCGGCCACTTTTTAGTAGAACTATTTACGTTTTTTATCATAACTTGAAAAGTTTTCAATATATCGACTTGATTTCTTTTGCGTTGGATAGCTAACCGTATTGGCCTTAACTACAAATTTTTTTTAATGGATAGTGGAAACAATTTTTTTTTATCATTTTTTAAAAAAAGCAAAGGGGGTAGTCCATTGTTTTTTTTGGCGAAAAATATTTTTTTTCCACTATCTTCAAAAAACTAAATTTGAATTAAAGCCAATGCGGTTCTCTATTCAACGCAGTAGAAATCAAGTCGATATCTAGAAAAGTAAGCAAGGTATGACCAAAAAGGTAAGTAGTTCTACTACTGCCTATTTCCGGCCACTTTTTAGTAGAAAAGTTTTCAATATATCGACTTGATTTCTTTTGCGTTGGATAGCTAACCGTATTGGCCTTAATTTCAAATTTTTTTTTAACGGATAGTGGAAGAAAATTTTTTTTATCATTTTTAAAAAAAAAGCAAAGGGGGTAGTCCATTGTTTTTTTTTTGCGAAAAATATCTTTTTTCCACTATCTTCAAAAAACTAAATTTGAATTAAAGCCAATGCGGTTCTCTATTCAACGCAATAGAAATCAAGTCGATATCTAGAAAAGTAAGCAAGTTATGACCAAAAAGGTAAGTAGTTATACTACTGCCTATTTCCGGCCACTTTTTAGTAGAACTATTTACGTTTTTGGCCATAACTTGAAAAGTTTTCAATATATCAACTTGATTTCTTTTGCGTTGGATAGCTAACCGTATTGGCCTTAACTACAAATTTTTTTTTTATGGATAGTGGAAGAAAATTTTTTTTATAATTTTTTAAAAAAAAGCACAGGGGGTAGTCCATTGTTTTTTTTTGAGAAAAATATTTTTTTTCCACTATCTTCAAAAAACTAAATTTGAATTAAAGCCAATGCGGTTCTCTATTCAACGCAGTAGAAATCAAGTCGATATCTAGAAAAGTAAGCAAGTTATGACCAAAAAGGTAAGTAGTTATACTACTGCCTATTTCCGGCCACTTTTAAGTAGAACTATTTACGTTTTTGGTCATAACTTGAAAAGTTTTCAATATATCGACTTGATTTCTTTTGCGTTGGATAGCTAACCAAATTGGCCTTAACTTCATTTTTTTTTTTAATGGATAGTGGAAGAAAATTTTATATATCATTTTTTAAAAAAAAGCACAGGGGGTTGTCCATTGTTTTTTTTGGCGAAAAATATTTTTTTTCCACTATCTTCAAAAAACTAAATTTGAATTAAAGCCAATGCGGTTCTCTATTCAACGCAGTAGAAATCAAGTCGATATCTAGAAAAGTAAGCAAGTTATGACCAAAAAGGTAAGTAGTTCTACTACTGCCTATTTCCGGCCACTTTTTAGTAGAACTATTTACGTTTTTGGCCATAACTTGAAAAGTTTTCAATATATCGACTTGATTTCTTTTGCGTTGGATAGCTAAACGTATTGGTCTTAATTAGAAATTTTTTTCTGGTTTATAGTGCAAGAAAATTTTTTTATAATTTTTTCAAAAAAAAGCAATGGGGGTAGTCCATGGTTTTTTTTGGAGAAAAATATTTTTTTCGCACTATCTGCAAAAACCAAACTTTAAATTAAAGCCAATACGGTTCTCTATCCAACACAGTAGAAATCAAGTCGATATCTAGAAAAGTAAGCAAGTTATGACCAAAAAGGTAAGTAGTTATACTACTGCCTATTTCCGGCCACTTTTTAGTAGAACTATTTACGTTTTTGGCCATACCTTGAAAAGTTTTCAATATATCGACTTGATTTCTTTTGCGTTGGATAGCTAAAAGTATTGGCCTTAACTTGAAATTTTTTTTCAATGGATAGTGGAGGAAAATTTTTTTATCATTTTTTAAAAAAAAGCAAAGGGGGTAGTCCATTGTTTTTTTTGGCTAAAAATATTTTTTTTCCACTATCTTCAAAAAACTAAATTTGAATTAAAGCCAATGTGGTTCTCTATTCAACGCAGTAGAAATCAAGTCGATATCTAGAAAAGTAAGCAAGTTATGACCAAAAAGGTAAGTAGTTATACTACTGCCTATTTCCGGCCACTTTTTAGTAGAACTATTTACGTTTTTGGCCATAACTTGAAAAGTTTTCAATATATCGACTTGATTTCTTTTGCGTTGGATAGCTAACCGTATTGGCCTTAACTACAAATTTTTTTTTAATTGATAGTGCAAGAAAATTTTTTTATCATTTTTTAAAAAAAGCAAAGGGGGTAGTCCATTGTTTTTTTTGGCGAAAAATATTTTATTTCCACTATCTTCAAAAAACCAAATTTGAGTTAAAGCCAATACGGTTCTCTATTCAACGCAGTAGAAATCAAGTCGATATCTAGAAAAGTAAGCAAGTTATGACCAAAAAGGTAAGTAGTTATACTACTGCCTATTTCCGGCCACTTTTTAGTAGAACTATTTACGTTTTTGGCCATAACTTGAAAAGTTTTCAATATATCGACTTGATTTCTTTTGCGTTGGACAGCTAACCGTATTGGCCTTAACTGCAAATTTTTTTTTAATGGATAGTGGAAGAAATTTTTTTTTATAATTTTTTAAAAAAAAGCAAAGGGGGTAGTCCATTGTTTTTTTTGGCGAAAAATATTTTTTTTCCACTATCTTCAAAAAACTAAATTTGAATTAAAGCCAATGCGGTTCTCTATTCAACGCAGTAGAAATCAAGTCGATATCTAGAAAAGTAAGCAAGTTATGACCAAAAAGGTAAGTAGTTATACTACTGCCTATTTCCGGCCACTTTTTAGTAGAACTATTTACGTTTTTGGCCATAACTTGAAAAGTTTTCAATATATCGACTTGATTTCTTTTGCGTTGGATAGCTAACCGTATTGGCCTTAACTATAAATTTTTTTTTAATGGATAGTGAAAGAAAATCTTTTTTATCATTTTTTAAAAAAAAGCACAGGGGGTAGTCCATTGTTTTTTTTTTGCGAAAAATATCTTTTTTCCACTATCTTCAAAAAACTAAATTTGAATTAAAGCCAATGCGGTTCTCTATTCAACGCAGTAGAAATCAAGTCGATATCTAAAAAAGTAAGCAAGTTATGATCAAAAAGGTAAGTAGTTATACTACTGCCTATTTCCGGCCACTTTTTAGTAGAACTATTTACGTTTTTGGTCATAACTTGAAAAGTTTTCAATATATCGACTTGATTTCTTTTGCGTTGGATAGCTAACCGTATTGGCCTTAACTACAAATTTTTTTTTAATGGATAGTGGAAGAAAATTTTTTTTATCATTTTTTAAAAAAAAGCAAAGGGGGTAGTCCATTGTTTTTTTTGGCGAAATATATTTTTTTTCCACTATCTTCAAAAAACTAAATTTGAATTAAAGCCAATGCGGTTCTCTATTCAACGCAGTAGAAGTCAAGTCGATATCTAGAAAAGTAAGCAAGTTATGACCAAAAAGGTAAGTAGTTATACTACTGCCTATTTCCGGCCACTTTTTAGTAGAACTATTTACGTTTTTGGCCATAACTTGAAAAGTTTTCAATATATCGACTTGATTTCTTTTTTGTTGGATAGCTAACCGTATTGGCCTTAACTACAAATTTTTTTTTTAATGGATAGTGGAAGAAAATTTTTTTTATCATTTTTTAAAAAAAAGCAAAGGGGGTAGTCCATTGTTTTTTTTGGCGAAAAATATTTTTTTACACTATCTTCAAAAAACTAAATTTGAGTTAAAGCCAATACGGTTTTCTATTCAACGCAGTAGAAATCAAGTCGATATCTAGAAAAGTAAGCAAGTTATGACCAAAAAGGTAAGTAGTTATACTACTGCCTATATCCGGCCACTTTTTAGTAGAACTATTTACGTTTTTGGCCATAACTTGAAAAGTTTTCAATATATCGACTTGATTTCTTTTGCGTTGGATAGCTAACCGTATTGGCCTTAACTACAAATTTTTTTTTAATGGATAGTGGAAGAAAATTTTTTTTATCATTTTTTAAAAAAAAGCAAAGGGGGTAGTCCATTGTTTTTTTTGGCGAAAAATATTTTTTTTCCACTATCTTCAAAAAACTAAATTTGAATTAAAGCCAATGCGGTTCTCTATTCAAAGCAGTAGAAATCAAGTCGATATCTAGAAAAGTAAGCAAGTTATGACCAAAAAGGTAAGTAGTTATACTACTGCCTATTTCCGGCCACTTTTTAGTAGAACTATTTACGTTTTTGGCCATAACTTGAAAAGTTTTCAATATATCGACTTGATTTCTTTTGCGTTGGACAGCTAACCGTATTGGCCTTAACTACAAATTTTTTTTTAATTGATAGTGCAAGAAAATTTTTTTATCATTTTTTAAAAAAAAGCAAAGGGGGTAGTCCATTGTTTTTTTTGGCGAAAAATATTTTATTTCCACTATCTTCAAAAAACCAAATTTGAGTTAAAGCCAATACGGTTCTCTATTCAACGCAGTAGAAATCAAGTCGATATCTAGAAAAGTAAGCAAGTTACAACCAAAAATGTAAGTAGTTATACTACTGCCTATTTCCGGCCACTTTTTAGTAGAACTATTTACGTTTTTGGTCATAACTTGAAAAGTTTTCAATATATCGACTTGATTTCTTTTGCGTTGGATAGCTAACCGTATTGACCTTAACTAAAAATTTTTTTTTAATGGATAGTGGAAGAAAATTTTTTTTATCATTTTTTAAAAAAAAGCAAAGGGGGTAGTCCATTGTTTTTTTTGGCGAAAAATATTTTTTTTCCACTATCTTCAAAAAACTAAATTTGAATTAAAGCCAATGCGGTTCTCTATTCAACGCAGTAGAAATCAATTCGATATCTAGAAAAGTAAGCAAGTTATGATCAAAAAGGTAAGTAGTTATACTACTGCCTATTTCCGGCCACTTTTTAGTAGAACTATTTACGTTTTTGGTCATAACTTGAAAAGTTTTCAATATATCGACTTGATTTCTTTTGCGTTGGATAGCTAACCGTATTGGCCTTAACTACAAATTTTTTTTTCAATGGATAGTGGAAGAAAATTTTTTTTATCATTTTTTAAAAAAAAGCAAAGGGGGTAGTCCATTGTTTTTTTTGGCGAAAAATATTTTATTTCCACTATCTTCAAAAAACCAAATTTGAGTTAAAGCCAATACGGTTCTCTATTCAACGCAGTAGAAATCAAGTCGATATCTAGAAAAGTAAGCAAGTTACAACCAAAAATGTAAGTAGTTATACTACTGCCTATTTCCGGCCACTTTTTAGTAGAACTATTTACGTTTTTGGTCATAACTTGAAAAGTTTTCAATATATCGACTTGATTTCTTTTGCGTTGGATAGCTAACCGTATTGGCCTTAACTAAAAATTTTTTTTTAATGGATAGTGGAAGAAAATTTTTTTTATCATTTTTTAAAAAAAAGCAAAGGGGGTAGTCCATTGTTTTTTTTGGCGAAAAATATTTTTTTTCCACTATCTTCAAAAAACTAAATTTGAATTAAAGCCAATGCGGTTCTCTATTCAACGCAGTAGAAATCAAGTCGATATCTAGAAAAGTAAGCAAGTTATGATCAAAAAGGTAAGTAGTTATACTACTGCCTATTTCCGGCCACTTTTTAGTAGAACTATTTACGTTTTTGGTCATAACTTGAAAAGTTTTCAATATATCGACTTGATTTCTTTTGCGTTGGATAGCTAACCGTATTGGCCTTAACTACAAATTTTTTTTTAATGGATAGTGGAAGAAAATTTTTTTTATCATTTTTTAAAAAAAAGCAAAGGGGGTAGTCCATTGTTTTTTTTGGCGAAAAATATTTTTTTTCCACTATCTTCAAAAAACTAAATTTGAATTAAAGCCAATGCGGTTCTCTATTCAACGCAGTAGAAATCAAGTCGATATCTAGAAAAGTAAGCAAGTTATGACCAAAAAGGTAAGTAGTTATACTACTGCCTATTTCCGGCTACTTTTTAGTAGAACTATTTACGTTTTTGGCCATAACTTGAAAACTTTTCAATATATCGACTTGATTTCTTTTGCGTTGGATAGCTAACCGTATTGGCCTTAACTACAAATTTTTTTTTAATGGATAGTGGAAGAAAATTTTTTTTATCATTTTTTAAAAAAAAGCAAAGGGGGTAGTCCATTGTTTTTTTTGGCGAAAAATATTTTTTTTCCACTATCTTCAAAAAACTAAATTTGAATTAAAGCCAATGCGGTTCTCTATTCAACGCAGTAGAAATCAAGTCGATATCTAGAAAAGTAAGCAAGTTATGACCAAAAAGGTAAGTAGTTATACTACTGCCTATTTCCGGCCACTTTTTAGTAGAACTATTTACGTTTTTGGTCATAACTTGAAAAGTTTTCAATATATCGACTTGATTTCTTTTGCGTTGGATAGCTAACCGTATTGGCCTTAACTACAAATTTTTTTTTAATGGATAGTGGAAGAACATTTTTTTTATCATTTTTTAAAAAAAACCAAAGGGGGTAGTCCATTGTTTTTTTTGGCGAAAAATATTTTTTTTTTTCAGTATCTTCAAAAAACTAAATTTGAATTAAAGCCAATGCGGTTCTCTATTCAACGCAGTAGAAATCAAGTCGATATCTAGAAAAGTAAGCAAGTTATGACCAAAAAGGTAAGTAGTTATACTACTGCCTATTTCCGGCTACTTTTTAGTAGAACTATTTACGTTTTTGGCCATAACTTGAAAACTTTTCAATATATCGACTTGATTTCTATTGCGTTGGATAGCTAACCGTATTGGCCTTAACTACAAATTTTTTTTTAATGGATAGTGGAAGAAAATTTTTTTATCATTTTTTAAAAAAAAGCATTGTTTTTTTTGGCGAAAAATATTTTTTTTCCACTATCTTCAAAAAACTAAATTTGAATTAAAGCCAATGCGGTTCTCTATTCAAAGCAGTAGAAATCAAGTCGATATCTAGAAAAGTAAGCAAGTTATGACCAAAAAGTTAAGTAGTTATACTACTGCCTATTTCCGGCCACTTTTTAGTAGAACTATTTACGTTTTTGGCCATAACTTGAAAAGTTTTCAATATATCGACTTGATTTCTTTTGCGTTGGATAGCTAACCGTTTTGGCCTTAACTTCATTTTTTTTTTTAATGGATAGTGGAAGAAATTTTTTTTATCATTTTTTTAAAAAAAACAAAGGGGGTAGTCTATTGTTTTTTTTGGCTAAAAATATTTTTTTTCCACTATCTTCAAAAAACTAAATTTGAATTAAAGCGAATGCGGTTCTCTATTCAACGCAGTAGAAATCAAGTCGATATCTAGAAAAGTAAGCAAGTTATGACCAAAAAGGTAAGTAGTTATACTACTGCCTATTTCCGGCCACTTTTTAGTAGAACTATTTACGTTTTTGGCCATAACTTGAAAAGTTTTCAATATATCGACTTGATTTCTTTTGCGTTGGATAGCTAACCGTATTAACCTTAATTACAAATTTTTTTTAATGGATAGTGGAAGAAAATTTTTTTATCATTTTTTTAAAAAAAAGCAAAGGGGGTAGTCCATTGTTTTTTTTTGGCGAAAAATATTTTATTTCCACTATCTTCAAAAAACCAAATTTGAGTTAAAGCCAATACGGTTCTCTATTCAACGCAGTAGAAATCAAGTCGATATCTAGAAAAGTAAGCAAGTTATGACCAAAAAGGTAAGTAGTTATACTACTGCCTATTTCCGGCCACTTTTTAGTAGAACTATTTACGTTTTTGGCCATAACTTGAAAACTTTTCAATATATCGACTTGATTTCTTTTGCGTTGGATAGCTAACCGTATTGGCCTTAACTACAAATTTTTTTTTAATGGATAGTGGAAGAAAATTTTTTTTATCATATTTTAAAAAAAAGCAAAGGGGGTAGTCCATTGTTTTTTTTGGCGAAAAATATTTTTTTTTTACTATCTTCAAAAAACTAAATTTAAATTAAAGCCAATGCGGTTCTCTATTCAACGCAGTAGAAGTCAAGTCGATATCTAGAAAAGTAAGCAAGTTATGACCAAAAAGGTAAGTAGTTATACTACTGCCTATTTCCGGCCACTTTTTAGTAGAACTATTTACGTTTTTGGCCATAACTTGAAAAGTTTTCAATATATCGACTTGATTTCTTTTGCGTTGGATAGCTAACCGTATTGGCCTTAACTACAAATTTTTTTTTAATGGATAGTGGAAGAAAATTTTTTTTATCATTTTTTAAAAAAAAGCAAAGGGGGTAGTCCATTGTTTTTTTTGGCGAAAAATATTTTTTTTCCACTATCTTCAAAAAACTAAATTTGAATTAAAGCCAATGCGGTTCTCTATTCAACGCAGTAGAAATCAAGTCGATATCTAGAAAAGTAAGCAAGTTATGACCAAAAAGGTAAGTAGTTATACTACTGCCTATTTCCGGCCACTTTTTAGTAGAACTATTTACGTTTTTGGCCATAACTTGAAAAGTTTTCAATATATCGACTTGATTTCTTTTGCGTTGGATAGCTAACCGTATTAACCTTAATTACAAATTTTTTTTAATGGATAGTGGAAGAAAATTTTTTTATCATTTTTTTTAAAAAAAAGCAAAGGGGGTAGTCCATTGTTTTTTTTTGGCGAAAAATATTTTATTTCCACTATCTTCAAAAAACCAAATTTGAGTTAAAGCCAATACGGTTCTCTATTCAACGCAGTAGAAATCAAGTCGATATCTAGAAAAGTAAGCAAGTTACAACCAAAAATGTAAGTAGTTATACTACTGCCTATTTCCGGCCACTTTTTAGTAGAACTATTTACGTTTTTGTCATAACTTGAAAAGTTTTCAATATATCGACTTGATTTCTTTTGCGTTGGATAGCTAACCGTATTGGTCTTAACTACAAATTTTTTTTTTAATGGATAGTGGAAGAAAATTTTTTTTATCATTTTTTAAAAAAAAGCAAAGGGGGTAGTCCATTGTTTTTTTTGGCGAAAAATATTTTTTTTTTACTATCTTCAAAAAACTAAATTTGAATTAAAGCCAATGCGGTTCTCTATTCAACGCAGTAGAAGTCAAGTCGATATCTAGAAAAGTAAGCAAGTTATGACCAAAAAGGTAAGTAGTTATACTACTGCCTATTTCCGGCCACTTTTTAGTAGAACTATTTACGTTTTTGGCCATAACTTGAAAAGTTTTCAATATATCGACTTGATTTCTTTTGCGTTGGATAGCCAACCGTATTGGTCTTAACTAAAAATTTTTTTTTAATGGATAGTGGAAGAAAATTTTTTTTATCATTTTTTAAAAAAAAGCAAAGGGGGTAGTCCATTGTTTTTTTTGGCGAAAAATATTTTTTTCCACTATCTTCAAAAAACTAAATTTGAATTAAAGCCAATGCGGTTCTCTATTCAACGCAGTAGAAATCAAGTCGATATCTAGAAAAGTAAGCAAGTTATGACCAAAAAGGTAAGTAGTTATACTACTGCCTATTTCCGGCCACTTTTTAGTAGAACTATTTACGTTTTTGGCCATAACTTGAAAAGTTTTCAATATATCGACTTGATTTCTTTTGCGTTGGATAGCTAACCGTATTGGCCTTAACTACAAAATTTTTTTTAATGGATAGTGGAAGAAAATTTTTTTTATCATTTTTTAAAAAAAAGCAAACGGGGTAGTCCATTGTTTTTTTTGGCGAAAAATATTTTTTTTCCACTATCTTCAAAAAACTAAATTTGAATTAAAGCCAATGCGGTTCTCTATTCAACACAGTAGAAATCAAGTCGATATCTAGAAAAGTAAGCAAGTTATGACCAAAAAGGTAAGTAGTTATACTACTGCCTATTTCCGGCCACTTTTTAGTAGAACTATTTACGTTTTTGGCCATAACTTGAAAAGTTTTCAATATATCGACTTGATTTCTTTTTTGTTGGATAGCTAACCGTTTTGGCCTTACAAATTTTTTTTTAATGGATAGTGGAAGAAAATTTTTTTTATCATTTTTTAAAAAAAAGCAAAGGGGGTAGTCCATTGTTTTTTTTGGCGAAAAATATTTTTTTTCCACTATCTTCAAAAAACTAAATTTGAATTAAAGCCAATGCGGTTCTCTATTCAACGCAGTAGAAATCAAGTCGATATCTAGAAAAGTAAGCAAGTTATGACCAAAAAGGTAAGTAGTTATACTACTGCCTATTTCCGGCCACTTTTTAGTAGAACTATTTACGTTTTTGGTCATAACTTGAAAAGTTTTCAATATATCGACTTGATTTCTTTTGCGTTGGATAGCTAACCGTATTGGCCTTAACTACAAATTTTTTTTTTAATGGATAGTGGAAGAAAATTTTTTTTATCATTTTTTAAAAAAAAGCACATTGGGTAGTCCATTGTTTTTTTTGGCGAAAAATATTTTTTTTCCACTATCTTCAAAAAACTAAATTTGAATTAAAGCCAATGCGGTTCTCTATTCAACGCAGTAGAAGTCAAGTCGATATCTAGAAAAGTAAGCAAGTTATGACCAAAAAGGTAAGTAGTTATACTACTGCCTATTTCCGGCCACTTTTTAGTAGAACTATTTACGTTTTTGGCCATAACTTGAAAAGTTTTCAATATATCGACTTGATTTCTTTTGCGTTGGATAGCTAACCGTATTGGCCTTAACTACAAATTTGTTTTTAATGGATAGTGGAAGAAAATTTTTTTTATCATTTTTTAAAAAAAAAAACAAAGGGGGTAGTCCATTGTTTTTTTTGCCTAAAAATATTTTTTTTCCACTATCTTCAAAAAACTAAATTTGAATTAAAGCGAATGCGGTTCTCTATTCAACGCAGTAGAAATCAAGTCGATATCTAGAAAAGTAAGCAAGTTATGACCAAAAAGGTAAGTAGTTATACTACTGCCTATTTCCGGCCACTTTTTAGTAGAACTATTTACGTTTTTGGCCATAACTTGAAAAGTTTTCAATATATCAACTTGATTTCTTTTGCGTTGGATAGCTAACCGTATTGGCCTTAACTACAAATTTGTTTTTATGGATAGTGGAAGAAAATTTTTTTTATCATTTTTTAAAAAAAAAGCAAAGGGGGTAGTCCATTGTTTTTTTTGGCGAAAAATATTTTTTTTTTACTATCTTCAAAAAACTAAATTTGAATTAAAGCCAATGCGGTTCTCTATTTAACGCAGTAGAAGTCAAGTCGATATCTAGAAAAGTAAGCAAGTTATGACCAAAAAGGTAAGTAGTTATACTACTGCCTATTTCCGGCCACTTTTTAGTAGAACTATTTACGTTTTTGGCCATAACTTGAAAAGTTTTCAATATATCGACTTGATTTCTTTTGCGTTGGATAGCTAACCGTATTGGCCTTAACTACAAATTTCTTTTTAATGGATAGTGTAAGAAAATTTTTTTTATCATTTTTTAAAAAAAAGCAAACTGGGTAGTCCATTGTTTTTTTTTTGAGAAAAATATTTTTTTTTTACTATCTTCAAAAAACTAAATTTGAATTAAAGCCAATGCGGTTTTCTATTCAACGCAGTAGAAATCAAGTCGATATCTAGAAAAGTAAGCAAGTTATGACCAAAAAGGTAAGTAGTTATACTACTGCCTATTTCCGGCTACTTTTTAGTAGAACTATTTACGTTTTTGGCCATAACTTGAAAACTTTTCAATATATCGACTTGATTTCTTTTGCGTTGGATAGCTAACCGTATTGGCCTTAACTACAATTTTTTTTTTAATGGATAGTGGAAGAAAATTTTTTTTATCATTTTTTAAAAAAAAGCAAAGGGGGTAGTCCATTGTTTTTTTTGGCGAAAAATATTTTTTTTCCACTATCTTCAAAAAACTAAATTTGAATTAAAGCCAATGCGGTTCTCTATTCAACGCAGTAGAAATCAAGTCGATATCTAGAAAAGTAAGCAAGTTATGACCAAAAAGGTAAGTAGTTATACTACTGCCTATTTCCGGCCACTTTTTAGTAGAACTATTTACGTTTTTGGTCATAACTTGAAAAGTTTTCAATATATCGACTTGATTTCTTTTGCGTTGGATAGCTAACCGTATTGGCCTTAACTACAAATTTTTTTTTAATGGATAGTGGAAGAACATTTTTTTTATCATTTTTTAAAAAAAACCAAAGGGGGTAGTCCATTGTTTTTTTTGGCGAAAAATATTTTTTTTTTTCAGTATCTTCAAAAAACTAAATTTGAATTAAAGCCAATGCGGTTCTCTATTCAACGCAGTAGAAATCAAGTCGATATCTAGAAAAGTAAGCAAGTTATGACCAAAAAGGTAAGTAGTTATACTACTGCCTATTTCCGGCTACTTTTTAGTAGAACTATTTACGTTTTTGGCCATAACTTGAAAACTTTTCAATATATCGACTTGATTTCTATTGCGTTGGATAGCTAACCGTATTGGCCTTAACTACAAATTTTTTTTTAATGGATAGTGGAAGAAAATTTTTTTATCATTTTTTAAAAAAAAGCATTGTTTTTTTTGGCGAAAAATATTTTTTTTCCACTATCTTCAAAAAACTAAATTTGAATTAAAGCCAATGCGGTTCTCTATTCAAAGCAGTAGAAATCAAGTCGATATCTAGAAAAGTAAGCAAGTTATGACCAAAAAGTTAAGTAGTTATACTACTGCCTATTTCCGGCCACTTTTTAGTAGAACTATTTACGTTTTTGGCCATAACTTGAAAAGTTTTCAATATATCGACTTGATTTCTTTTGCGTTGGATAGCTAACCGTTTTGGCCTTAACTTCATTTTTTTTTTTAATGGATAGTGGAAGAAATTTTTTTTATCATTTTTTTAAAAAAAACAAAGGGGGTAGTCTATTGTTTTTTTTGGCTAAAAATATTTTTTTTCCACTATCTTCAAAAAACTAAATTTGAATTAAAGCGAATGCGGTTCTCTATTCAACGCAGTAGAAATCAAGTCGATATCTAGAAAAGTAAGCAAGTTATGACCAAAAAGGTAAGTAGTTATACTACTGCCTATTTCCGGCCACTTTTTAGTAGAACTATTTACGTTTTTGGCCATAACTTGAAAAGTTTTCAATATATCGACTTGATTTCTTTTGCGTTGGATAGCTAACCGTATTAACCTTAATTACAAATTTTTTTTAATGGATAGTGGAAGAAAATTTTTTTATCATTTTTTTAAAAAAAAGCAAAGGGGGTAGTCCATTGTTTTTTTTTGGCGAAAAATATTTTATTTCCACTATCTTCAAAAAACCAAATTTGAGTTAAAGCCAATACGGTTCTCTATTCAACGCAGTAGAAATCAAGTCGATATCTAGAAAAGTAAGCAAGTTATGACCAAAAAGGTAAGTAGTTATACTACTGCCTATTTCCGGCCACTTTTTAGTAGAACTATTTACGTTTTTGGCCATAACTTGAAAACTTTTCAATATATCGACTTGATTTCTTTTGCGTTGGATAGCTAACCGTATTGGCCTTAACTACAAATTTTTTTTTAATGGATAGTGGAAGAAAATTTTTTTTATCATTTTTTAAAAAAAAGCAAAGGGGGTAGTCCATTGTTTTTTTTGGCGAAAAATATTTTTTTTCCACTATCTTCAAAAAACTAAATTTGAATTAAAGCCAATGCGGTTCTCTATTCAACGCAGTAGAAATCAAGTCGATATCTAGAAAAGTAAGCAAGTTATGACCAAAAAGGTAAGTAGTTATACTACTGCCTATTTCCGGCCACTTTTTAGTAGAACTATTTACGTTTTTGGCCATAACTTGAAAAGTTTTCAATATATCGACTTGATTTCTTTTGCGTTGGATAGCTAACCGTATTAACCTTAATTACAAATTTTTTTTAATGGATAGTGGAAGAAAATTTTTTTATCATTTTTTTTAAAAAAAAGCAAAGGGGGTAGTCCATTGTTTTTTTTTGGCGAAAAATATTTTATTTCCACTATCTTCAAAAAACCAAATTTGAGTTAAAGCCAATACGGTTCTCTATTCAACGCAGTAGAAATCAAGTCGATATCTAGAAAAGTAAGCAAGTTACAACCAAAAATGTAAGTAGTTATACTACTGCCTATTTCCGGCCACTTTTTAGTAGAACTATTTACGTTTTTGTCATAACTTGAAAAGTTTTCAATATATCGACTTGATTTCTTTTGCGTTGGATAGCTAACCGTATTGGTCTTAACTACAAATTTTTTTTTTAATGGATAGTGGAAGAAAATTTTTTTTATCATTTTTTAAAAAAAAGCAAAGGGGGTAGTCCATTGTTTTTTTTGGCGAAAAATATTTTTTTTTTACTATCTTCAAAAAACTAAATTTGAATTAAAGCCAATGCGGTTCTCTATTCAACGCAGTAGAAGTCAAGTCGATATCTAGAAAAGTAAGCAAGTTATGACCAAAAAGGTAAGTAGTTATACTACTGCCTATTTCCGGCCACTTTTTAGTAGAACTATTTACGTTTTTGGCCATAACTTGAAAAGTTTTCAATATATCGACTTGATTTCTTTTGCGTTGGATAGCCAACCGTATTGGTCTTAACTAAAAATTTTTTTTTAATGGATAGTGGAAGAAAATTTTTTTTATCATTTTTTAAAAAAAAGCAAAGGGGGTAGTCCATTGTTTTTTTTGGCGAAAAATATTTTTTTCCACTATCTTCAAAAAACTAAATTTGAATTAAAGCCAATGCGGTTCTCTATTCAACGCAGTAGAAATCAAGTCGATATCTAGAAAAGTAAGCAAGTTATGACCAAAAAGGTAAGTAGTTATACTACTGCCTATTTCCGGCCACTTTTTAGTAGAACTATTTACGTTTTTGGCCATAACTTGAAAAGTTTTCAATATATCGACTTGATTTCTTTTGCGTTGGATAGCTAACCGTATTGGCCTTAACTACAAAATTTTTTTTAATGGATAGTGGAAGAAAATTTTTTTTATCATTTTTTAAAAAAAAGCAAACGGGGTAGTCCATTGTTTTTTTTGGCGAAAAATATTTTTTTTCCACTATCTTCAAAAAACTAAATTTGAATTAAAGCCAATGCGGTTCTCTATTCAACACAGTAGAAATCAAGTCGATATCTAGAAAAGTAAGCAAGTTATGACCAAAAAGGTAAGTAGTTATACTACTGCCTATTTCCGGCCACTTTTTAGTAGAACTATTTACGTTTTTGGCCATAACTTGAAAAGTTTTCAATATATCGACTTGATTTCTTTTTTGTTGGATAGCTAACCGTTTTGGCCTTACAAATTTTTTTTTAATGGATAGTGGAAGAAAATTTTTTTTATCATTTTTTAAAAAAAAGCAAAGGGGGTAGTCCATTGTTTTTTTTGGCGAAAAATATTTTTTTTCCACTATCTTCAAAAAACTAAATTTGAATTAAAGCCAATGCGGTTCTCTATTCAACGCAGTAGAAATCAAGTCGATATCTAGAAAAGTAAGCAAGTTATGACCAAAAAGGTAAGTAGTTATACTACTGCCTATTTCCGGCCACTTTTTAGTAGAACTATTTACGTTTTTGGTCATAACTTGAAAAGTTTTCAATATATCGACTTGATTTCTTTTGCGTTGGATAGCTAACCGTATTGGCCTTAACTACAAATTTTTTTTTTAATGGATAGTGGAAGAAAATTTTTTTTATCATTTTTTAAAAAAAAGCACATTGGGTAGTCCATTGTTTTTTTTGGCGAAAAATATTTTTTTTCCACTATCTTCAAAAAACTAAATTTGAATTAAAGCCAATGCGGTTCTCTATTCAACGCAGTAGAAGTCAAGTCGATATCTAGAAAAGTAAGCAAGTTATGACCAAAAAGGTAAGTAGTTATACTACTGCCTATTTCCGGCCACTTTTTAGTAGAACTATTTACGTTTTTGGCCATAACTTGAAAAGTTTTCAATATATCGACTTGATTTCTTTTGCGTTGGATAGCTAACCGTATTGGCCTTAACTACAAATTTGTTTTTAATGGATAGTGGAAGAAAATTTTTTTTATCATTTTTTAAAAAAAAAAACAAAGGGGGTAGTCCATTGTTTTTTTTGCCTAAAAATATTTTTTTTCCACTATCTTCAAAAAACTAAATTTGAATTAAAGCGAATGCGGTTCTCTATTCAACGCAGTAGAAATCAAGTCGATATCTAGAAAAGTAAGCAAGTTATGACCAAAAAGGTAAGTAGTTATACTACTGCCTATTTCCGGCCACTTTTTAGTAGAACTATTTACGTTTTTGGCCATAACTTGAAAAGTTTTCAATATATCAACTTGATTTCTTTTGCGTTGGATAGCTAACCGTATTGGCCTTAACTACAAATTTGTTTTTATGGATAGTGGAAGAAAATTTTTTTTATCATTTTTTAAAAAAAAAGCAAAGGGGGTAGTCCATTGTTTTTTTTGGCGAAAAATATTTTTTTTTTACTATCTTCAAAAAACTAAATTTGAATTAAAGCCAATGCGGTTCTCTATTTAACGCAGTAGAAGTCAAGTCGATATCTAGAAAAGTAAGCAAGTTATGACCAAAAAGGTAAGTAGTTATACTACTGCCTATTTCCGGCCACTTTTTAGTAGAACTATTTACGTTTTTGGCCATAACTTGAAAAGTTTTCAATATATCGACTTGATTTCTTTTGCGTTGGATAGCTAACCGTATTGGCCTTAACTACAAATTTCTTTTTAATGGATAGTGTAAGAAAATTTTTTTTATCATTTTTTAAAAAAAAGCAAACTGGGTAGTCCATTGTTTTTTTTTTGAGAAAAATATTTTTTTTTTACTATCTTCAAAAAACTAAATTTGAATTAAAGCCAATGCGGTTTTCTATTCAACGCAGTAGAAATCAAGTCGATATCTAGAAAAGTAAGCAAGTTATGACCAAAAAGGTAAGTAGTTATACTACTGCCTATTTCCGGCTACTTTTTAGTAGAACTATTTACGTTTTTGGCCATAACTTGAAAACTTTTCAATATATCGACTTGATTTCTTTTGCGTTGGATAGCTAACCGTATTGGCCTTAACTACAATTTTTTTTTTAATGGATAGTGGAAGAAAATTTTTTTTATCATTTTTAAAAAAAAGCAAAGGGGGTAGTCCATTGTTTTTTTTGGCGAAAAATATTTTTTTTCCACTATCTTCAAAAAACTAAATTTGAATTAAAGCCAATGCGGTTCTCTATTCAACGCAAGTAGAAATCAAGTCGATATCTAGAAAAGTAAGCAAGTTATGACCAAAAAGGTAAGTAGTTATACTACTGGCCTATTTCCGGCCACTTTTTAGTAGAACTATTTACGTTTTTGGTCATACTTGAAAAGTTTTCAATATATCGACTTGATTTCTTTGCGTTGGATAGCTAACCGTATTGGCCTTAACTACAAATTTTTTTTTTAATGGATAGTGGAAGAACATTTTTTTTATCATTTTTTAAAAAAAACCAAAGGGGGTAGTCCATTGTTTTTTTTGGCGAAAAATATTTTTTTTTTTCAGTATCTTCAAAAAACTAAATTTGAATTAAAGCCAATGCGGTTCTCTATTCAACGCAGTAGAAATCAAGTCGATATCTAGAAAAGTAAGCAAGTTATGACCAAAAAGGTAAGTAGTTATACTACTGCCTATTTCCGGCTACTTTTTAGTAGAACTATTTACGTTTTTGGCCATAACTTGAAAACTTTTCAATATATCGACTTGATTTCTATTGCGTTGGATAGCTAACCGTATTGGCCTTAACTACAAATTTTTTTTTAATGGATAGTGGAAGAAAATTTTTTTATCATTTTTTAAAAAAAAGCATTGTTTTTTTTGGCGAAAAATATTTTTTTTCCACTATCTTCAAAAAACTAAATTTGAATTAAAGCCAATGCGGTTCTCTATTCAAAGCAGTAGAAATCAAGTCGATATCTAGAAAAGTAAGCAAGTTATGACCAAAAAGTTAAGTAGTTATACTACTGCCTATTTCCGGCCACTTTTTAGTAGAACTATTTACGTTTTTGGCCATAACTTGAAAAGTTTTCAATATATCGACTTGATTTCTTTTGCGTTGGATAGCTAACCGTTTTGGCCTTAACTTCATTTTTTTTTTTAATGGATAGTGGAAGAAATTTTTTTTATCATTTTTTTAAAAAAAACAAAGGGGGTAGTCTATTGTTTTTTTTGGCTAAAAATATTTTTTTTCCACTATCTTCAAAAAACTAAATTTGAATTAAAGCGAATGCGGTTCTCTATTCAACGCAGTAGAAATCAAGTCGATATCTAGAAAAGTAAGCAAGTTATGACCAAAAAGGTAAGTAGTTATACTACTGCCTATTTCCGGCCACTTTTTAGTAGAACTATTTACGTTTTTGGCCATAACTTGAAAAGTTTTCAATATATCGACTTGATTTCTTTTGCGTTGGATAGCTAACCGTATTAACCTTAATTACAAATTTTTTTTAATGGATAGTGGAAGAAAATTTTTTTATCATTTTTTTAAAAAAAAGCAAAGGGGGTAGTCCATTGTTTTTTTTTGGCGAAAAATATTTTATTTCCACTATCTTCAAAAAACCAAATTTGAGTTAAAGCCAATACGGTTCTCTATTCAACGCAGTAGAAATCAAGTCGATATCTAGAAAAGTAAGCAAGTTATGACCAAAAAGGTAAGTAGTTATACTACTGCCTATTTCCGGCCACTTTTTAGTAGAACTATTTACGTTTTTGGCCATAACTTGAAAACTTTTCAATATATCGACTTGATTTCTTTTGCGTTGGATAGCTAACCGTATTGGCCTTAACTACAAATTTTTTTTTAATGGATAGTGGAAGAAAATTTTTTTTATCATATTTTAAAAAAAAGCAAAGGGGGTAGTCCATTGTTTTTTTTGGCGAAAAATATTTTTTTTTTACTATCTTCAAAAAACTAAATTTAAATTAAAGCCAATGCGGTTCTCTATTCAACGCAGTAGAAGTCAAGTCGATATCTAGAAAAGTAAGCAAGTTATGACCAAAAAGGTAAGTAGTTATACTACTGCCTATTTCCGGCCACTTTTTAGTAGAACTATTTACGTTTTTGGCCATAACTTGAAAAGTTTTCAATATATCGACTTGATTTCTTTTGCGTTGGATAGCTAACCGTATTGGCCTTAACTACAAATTTTTTTTTAATGGATAGTGGAAGAAAATTTTTTTTATCATTTTTTAAAAAAAAGCAAAGGGGGTAGTCCATTGTTTTTTTTGGCGAAAAATATTTTTTTTCCACTATCTTCAAAAAACTAAATTTGAATTAAAGCCAATGCGGTTCTCTATTCAACGCAGTAGAAATCAAGTCGATATCTAGAAAAGTAAGCAAGTTATGACCAAAAAGGTAAGTAGTTATACTACTGCCTATTTCCGGCCACTTTTTAGTAGAACTATTTACGTTTTTGGCCATAACTTGAAAAGTTTTCAATATATCGACTTGATTTCTTTTGCGTTGGATAGCTAACCGTATTAACCTTAATTACAAATTTTTTTTAATGGATAGTGGAAGAAAATTTTTTTATCATTTTTTTTAAAAAAAAGCAAAGGGGGTAGTCCATTGTTTTTTTTTGGCGAAAAATATTTTATTTCCACTATCTTCAAAAAACCAAATTTGAGTTAAAGCCAATACGGTTCTCTATTCAACGCAGTAGAAATCAAGTCGATATCTAGAAAAGTAAGCAAGTTACAACCAAAAATGTAAGTAGTTATACTACTGCCTATTTCCGGCCACTTTTTAGTAGAACTATTTACGTTTTTGTCATAACTTGAAAAGTTTTCAATATATCGACTTGATTTCTTTTGCGTTGGATAGCTAACCGTATTGGTCTTAACTACAAATTTTTTTTTTAATGGATAGTGGAAGAAAATTTTTTTTATCATTTTTTAAAAAAAAGCAAAGGGGGTAGTCCATTGTTTTTTTTGGCGAAAAATATTTTTTTTTTACTATCTTCAAAAAACTAAATTTGAATTAAAGCCAATGCGGTTCTCTATTCAACGCAGTAGAAGTCAAGTCGATATCTAGAAAAGTAAGCAAGTTATGACCAAAAAGGTAAGTAGTTATACTACTGCCTATTTCCGGCCACTTTTTAGTAGAACTATTTACGTTTTTGGCCATAACTTGAAAAGTTTTCAATATATCGACTTGATTTCTTTTGCGTTGGATAGCCAACCGTATTGGTCTTAACTAAAAATTTTTTTTTAATGGATAGTGGAAGAAAATTTTTTTTATCATTTTTTAAAAAAAAGCAAAGGGGGTAGTCCATTGTTTTTTTTGGCGAAAAATATTTTTTTCCACTATCTTCAAAAAACTAAATTTGAATTAAAGCCAATGCGGTTCTCTATTCAACGCAGTAGAAATCAAGTCGATATCTAGAAAAGTAAGCAAGTTATGACCAAAAAGGTAAGTAGTTATACTACTGCCTATTTCCGGCCACTTTTTAGTAGAACTATTTACGTTTTTGGCCATAACTTGAAAAGTTTTCAATATATCGACTTGATTTCTTTTGCGTTGGATAGCTAACCGTATTGGCCTTAACTACAAAATTTTTTTTAATGGATAGTGGAAGAAAATTTTTTTTATCATTTTTTAAAAAAAAGCAAACGGGGTAGTCCATTGTTTTTTTTGGCGAAAAATATTTTTTTTCCACTATCTTCAAAAAACTAAATTTGAATTAAAGCCAATGCGGTTCTCTATTCAACACAGTAGAAATCAAGTCGATATCTAGAAAAGTAAGCAAGTTATGACCAAAAAGGTAAGTAGTTATACTACTGCCTATTTCCGGCCACTTTTTAGTAGAACTATTTACGTTTTTGGCCATAACTTGAAAAGTTTTCAATATATCGACTTGATTTCTTTTTTGTTGGATAGCTAACCGTTTTGGCCTTACAAATTTTTTTTTAATGGATAGTGGAAGAAAATTTTTTTTATCATTTTTTAAAAAAAAGCAAAGGGGGTAGTCCATTGTTTTTTTTGGCGAAAAATATTTTTTTTCCACTATCTTCAAAAAACTAAATTTGAATTAAAGCCAATGCGGTTCTCTATTCAACGCAGTAGAAATCAAGTCGATATCTAGAAAAGTAAGCAAGTTATGACCAAAAAGGTAAGTAGTTATACTACTGCCTATTTCCGGCCACTTTTTAGTAGAACTATTTACGTTTTTGGTCATAACTTGAAAAGTTTTCAATATATCGACTTGATTTCTTTTGCGTTGGATAGCTAACCGTATTGGCCTTAACTACAAATTTTTTTTTTAATGGATAGTGGAAGAAAATTTTTTTTATCATTTTTTAAAAAAAAGCACATTGGGTAGTCCATTGTTTTTTTTGGCGAAAAATATTTTTTTTCCACTATCTTCAAAAAACTAAATTTGAATTAAAGCCAATGCGGTTCTCTATTCAACGCAGTAGAAGTCAAGTCGATATCTAGAAAAGTAAGCAAGTTATGACCAAAAAGGTAAGTAGTTATACTACTGCCTATTTCCGGCCACTTTTTAGTAGAACTATTTACGTTTTTGGCCATAACTTGAAAAGTTTTCAATATATCGACTTGATTTCTTTTGCGTTGGATAGCTAACCGTATTGGCCTTAACTACAAATTTGTTTTTAATGGATAGTGGAAGAAAATTTTTTTTATCATTTTTTAAAAAAAAAAACAAAGGGGGTAGTCCATTGTTTTTTTTGCCTAAAAATATTTTTTTTCCACTATCTTCAAAAAACTAAATTTGAATTAAAGCGAATGCGGTTCTCTATTCAACGCAGTAGAAATCAAGTCGATATCTAGAAAAGTAAGCAAGTTATGACCAAAAAGGTAAGTAGTTATACTACTGCCTATTTCCGGCCACTTTTTAGTAGAACTATTTACGTTTTTGGCCATAACTTGAAAAGTTTTCAATATATCAACTTGATTTCTTTTGCGTTGGATAGCTAACCGTATTGGCCTTAACTACAAATTTGTTTTTATGGATAGTGGAAGAAAATTTTTTTTATCATTTTTTAAAAAAAAAGCAAAGGGGGTAGTCCATTGTTTTTTTTGGCGAAAAATATTTTTTTTTTACTATCTTCAAAAAACTAAATTTGAATTAAAGCCAATGCGGTTCTCTATTTAACGCAGTAGAAGTCAAGTCGATATCTAGAAAAGTAAGCAAGTTATGACCAAAAAGGTAAGTAGTTATACTACTGCCTATTTCCGGCCACTTTTTAGTAGAACTATTTACGTTTTTGGCCATAACTTGAAAAGTTTTCAATATATCGACTTGATTTCTTTTGCGTTGGATAGCTAACCGTATTGGCCTTAACTACAAATTTCTTTTTAATGGATAGTGTAAGAAAATTTTTTTTATCATTTTTTAAAAAAAAGCAAACTGGGTAGTCCATTGTTTTTTTTTTGAGAAAAATATTTTTTTTTTACTATCTTCAAAAAACTAAATTTGAATTAAAGCCAATGCGGTTTTCTATTCAACGCAGTAGAAATCAAGTCGATATCTAGAAAAGTAAGCAAGTTATGACCAAAAAGGTAAGTAGTTATACTACTGCCTATTTCCGGCCACTTTTTAGTAGAACTATTTACGTTTTTGGCCATAACTTGAAAAGTTTTCAATATATCGACTTGATTTCTTTTTTGTTGGATAGCTAACCGTTTTGGCCTTACAAATTTTTTTTTAATGGATAGTGGAAGAAAATTTTTTTTATCATTTTTAAAAAAAAAGCAAAGGGGGTAGTCCATTGTTTTTTTTGGCGAAAAATATTTTTTTTCCACTATCTTCAAAAAACTAAATTTGAATTAAAGCCAATGCGGTTCTCTATTCAACGCAGTAGAAGTCAAGTCGATATCTAGAAAAGTAAGCAAGTTATGACCAAAAAGGTAAGTAGTTATACTACTGCCTATTTCCGGCCACTTTTTAGTAGAACTATTTACGTTTTTGGCCATAACTTGAAAAGTTTTCAATATATCGACTTGATTTCTTTTGCGTTGGATAGCTAACTGTATTGGCCTTAACTACAAATTTTTTTTTAATGGATAGTGGAAGAAAATTTTTTTTATCATTTTTTAAAAAAAAGCACAGGGGGTAGTCCATTGTTTTTTTTGAGAAAAATATTTTTTTTTTACTATCTTCAAAAAACTAAATTTGAATTAAAGCCAATGCGGTTTTCTTTTCAACGCAGTAGAAATCAAGTCGATATCTAGAAAAGTAAGCAAGTTATGACCAAAAAGGTAAGTAGTTATACTACTGCCTATTTCCGGCCACTTTTTAGTAGAGCTATTTACGTTTTTGGCCATAACTTGAAAAGTTTTCAATATATCGACTTGATTTCTTTTTTGTTGGATAGCTAACCGTTTTGGCCTTACAAATTTTTTTTTAATGGATAGTGGAAGAAAATTTTTTTTATCATTTTTTAAAAAAAAGCAAAGGGGGTAGTCCATTGTTTTTTTTGGCGAAAAATATTTTTTTTCCACTATCTTCAAAAAACTAAATTTGAATTAAAGCCAATGCGGTTCTCTATTCAACGCAGTAGAAGTCAAGTCGATATCTAGAAAAGTAAGCAAGTTATGACCAAAAAGGTAAGTAGTTATACTACTGCCTATTTCCGGCCACTTTTTAGTAGAACTATTTACGTTTTTGGCCATAACTTGAAAAGTTTTCAATATATCGACTTGATTTCTTTTGCGTTGGATAGCTAACTGTATTGGCCTTAACTACAAATTTTTTTTTAATGGATAGTGGAAGAAAATTTTTTTTATCATTTTTTAAAAAAAAGCAAAGGGGGTAGTCCATTGTTTTTTTTTGAGAAAAATATTTTTTTTTTACTATCTTCAAAAAACTAAATTTGAATTAAAGCCAATGCGGTTTTCTATTCAACGCAGTAGAAATCAAGTCGATATCTAGAAAAGTAAGCAAGTTATGACCAAAAAGGTAAGTAGTTATACTACTGCCTATTTCCGGCCACTTTTTAGTAGAACTATTTACGTTTTTGGCCATAACTTGAAAAGTTTTCAATATATCGACTTGATTTCTTTTGCGTTGGATAGCTAACCGTATTGGCCTTAACTACAAATTTTTTTTTAATGGATAGTGGAAGAAAATTTTTTTTATCATTTTTTAAAAAAAAGCAAAGGGGGTAGTCCATTGTTTTTTTTGGCGAAAAATATTTTTTTCCCACTATCTTCAAAAAACTAAATTTGAATTAAAGCCAATGCGGTTCTCTATTCAACGCAGTAGAAGTCAAGTCGATATCTAGAAAAGTAAGCAAGTTATTAGTTATACTACTGCCTATTTCCGGCCACTTTTTAGTAGAACTATTTACGTTTTTGGCCATAACTTGAAAAGTTTTCAATATATCGACTTGATTTCTTTTGCGTTGGATAGCTAACCGTATTGGCCTTAACTACAAATTTTTTTTTTAATGGATAGTGGAAGAAAATTTTTTTTATCATTTTTTAAAAAAAAGCACAGGGGGTAGTCCATTGTTTTTTTTTGAGAAAAATATTTTTTTTTTACTATCTTCAAAAAACTAAATTTGAATTAAAGCCAATGCGGTTTTCTTTTCAACGCAGTAGAAATCAAGTCGATATCTAGAAAAGTAAGCAAGTTATGACCAAAAAGGTAAGTAGTTATACTACTGCCTATTTCCGGCCACTTTTTAGTAGAACTATTTACGTTTTTGGCCATAACTTGAAAAGTTTTCAATATATCGACTTGATTTCTTTTGCGTTGGATAGCTAACCGTATTGGCCTTAACTAAAAATTTTTTTTTAATGGATAGTGGAAGAAAATTTTTTTTATCATTTTTTTAAAAAAAGCAAAGGGGGTAGTCCATTGTTTTTTTTGGCGAAAAATATTTTATTTCCACTATCTTCAAAAAACCAAATTTGAGTTAAAGCCAATACGGTTCTCTATTTAACGCAGTAGAAATCAAGTCGATATCTAGAAAAGTAAGCAAGTTACAACCAAAAAGGTAAGTAGTTATACTACTGCCTATTTCCGGCCACTTTTTAGTAGAACTATTTACGTTTTTGGTCATAACTTGAAAAGTTTTCAATATATCGACTTGATTTCTTTTGCGTTGGATAGCTAACCGTATTAACCTTAATTACAAATTTTTTTTTAATGGATAGTGGAAGAAAATTTTTTTTATCATTTTTTAAAAAAAAGCATTGTTTTTTTTGGCGAAAATATTTTTTTTCCACTATCTTCAAAAAACTAAATTTGAATTAAAGCCAATGCGGTTCTCTATTCAAAGCAGTAGAAATCAAGTCGATATCTAGAAAAGTAAGCAAGTTATGACCAAAAAGGTAAGTAGTTATACTACTGCCTATTTCCGGCCACTTTTTAGTAGAACTATTTACGTTTTTGGCCATAACTTGAAAAGTTTTCAATATATCGACTTGATTTCTTTTGCGTTGGATAGCTAACCGTATTGGCCTTAACTTCATTTTTTTTTTTAATGGATAGTGGAAGAAATTTTTTTTTATCATTTTTAAAAAAAAAACAAAGGGGGTAGTCCATTGTTTTTTTTGGCTAAAAATATTTTTTTTCCACTATCTTCTAAAAACTAAATTTGAATTAAAGCGAATGCGGTTCTCTATTCAACGCAGTAGAAATCAAGTCGATATCTAGAAAAGTAAGCAAGTTATGACCAAAAAGGTAAGTAGTTATACTACTGCCTATTTCCGGCCACTTTTTAGTAGAACTATTTACGTTTTTGGCCATAACTCTTTTGCGTTGGATAGCTAACCGTATTAACCTTAATTACAAATTTTTTTTAATGGATAGTGGAAGAAAATTTTTTTATCATTTTTTTAAAAAAAAGCAAAGGGGGTAGTCCATTGTTTTTTTTTGGCGGAAAATATTTTATTTCCACTATCTTCAAAAAACCAAATTTGAGTTAAAACCAATACGGTTCTCTATTCAACGCAGTAGAAATCAAGTCGATATCTAGAAAAGTAAGCAAGTTACAACCAAAAATGTAAGTAGTTATACTACTGCCTATTTCCGGCCACTTTTTAGTAGAACTATTTACGTTTTTGGTCATAACTTGAAAAGTTTTCAATATATCGACTTGATTTCTTTTGCGTTGGATAACTAACCGTATTGGCCTTAATTACAAATTTTTTTTTAATGGATAATGCAAGAAAATTTTTTATCATTTTTTTAAAAAAAAGCAAAGGGGGTAGTCCATTGTTTTTTTTTGGCGAAAAATATTTTATTTCCACTATCTTCAAAAAACCAAATTTGAGTTAAAACCAATACGGTTCTCTATTCAACGCAGTAGAAATCAAGTCGATATCTAGAAAAGTAAGCAAGTTACAACCAAAAATGTAAGTAGTTATACTACTGCCTATTTCCGGCCACTTTTTAGTAGAACTATTTACGTTTTTGGTCATAACTTGAAAAGTTTTCAATATATCGACTTGATTTCTTTTGCGTTGGATAGCTAACCGTATTGGCCTTAACTACAAATTTTTTTTTAATGGATAGTGGAAGAAAATTTTTTTTATCATTTTTTAAAAAAAAGCAAAGGGGGTAGTCCATTGTTTTTTTTGGCGAAAAATTTTTTTTTTCCACTATCTTCAAAAAACTAAATTTGAATTAAAGCCAATGCGGTTAGCTATCCAACGCAAAAGAAATCAAGTCGATATCTAGAAAAGTAAGCAAGTTATGACCAAAAAGGTAAGTAGTTATACTACTGCCTATTTCCGGCCACTTTTTAGTAGAACTATTTACGTTTTTGGCCATAACTTGAAAAGTTTTCAATATATCGACTTGATTTCTTTTGCGTTGGATAGCTAACCGTATTGGCCGTAACTACAAATTTTTTTTTAATGGATAGTGGAAGAAAATTTTTTTTATCATTTTTTTAAAAAAAGCAAAGGGGGTAGTCCATTGTTTTTTTTTGGCGAAAAATATTTTATTTCCACTATCTTCAAAAAACCAAATTTGAGTTAAAGCCAATACGGTTCTCTATTTAACGCAGTAGAAATCAAGTCGATATCTAGAAAAGTAAGCAAGTTACAACCAAAAATGTAAGTAGTTATACTACTGCCTATTTCCGGCCACTTTTTAGTAGAACTATTTACGTTTTTGGTCATAACTTGAAAAGTTTTCAATATATCGACTTGATTTCTTTTGCGTTGGATAGCTAACCGTATTGGCCTTAACTACAAATTTTTTTTTTAATGGATAGTGGAAGAAAATTTTTTTTATCATTTTTTAAAAAAAAGCAAAGGGGGTAGTCCATTGTTTTTTTTGGCGAAAAATATTTTTTTTTTACTATCTTCAAAAAACTAAATTTGAATTAAAGCCAATGCGGTTCTCTATTCAACGCAGTAGAAGTCAAGTCGATATCTAGAAAAGTAAGCAAGTTATGACCAAAAAGGTAAGTAGTTATACTACTGCCTATTTCCGGCCACTTTTTAGTAGAACTATTTACGTTTTTGGCCATAACTTGAAAAGTTTTCAATATATCGACTTGATTTCTTTTGCGTTGGATAGCTAACCGTATTGGCCTTAACTACAAATTTTTTTTTAATGGATAGTGGAAGAAAATTTTTTTTATCATTTTTTAAAAAAAAGCAAACTGGGTAGTCCATTGTTTTTTTTTGGAAAAATATTTTTTTTTTACTATCTTCAAAAAACTAAATTTGAATTAAAGCCAATGCGGTTTTCTATTCAACGCAGTAGAAATCAAGTCGATATCTAGAAAAGTAAGCAAGTTATGACCAAAAAGGTAAGTAGTTATACTACTGCCTATTTCCGGCCACTTTTTAGTAGAACTATTTACGTTTTTGGCCATAACTTGAAAAGTTTTCAATATATCGACTTGATTTCTTTTGCGTTGGATAGCTAACCGTATTGGCCTTAACTACAAATTTTTTTTTAATTGATAGTGGAAGAAAATTTTTTTTATCATTTTTTAAAAAAAAGCAAAGGGGGTAGTCCATTGTTTTTTTTGGCGAAAAATATTTTTTTTCCACTATCTTCAAAAAACTAAATTTGAATTAAAGCCAATGCGGTTCTCTATTCAACGCAGTAGAAGTCAAGTCGATATCTAGAAAAGTAAGCAAGTTATGACCAAAAAGGTAAGTAGTTATACTACTGCCTATTTCCGGCCACTTTTTAGTAGAACTATTTACGTTTTTGGCCATAACTTGAAAAGTTTTCAATATATCGACTTGATTTCTTTTGCGTTGGATAGCTAACCGTATTGGCCTTAACTACAAAATTTTTTTTTAATGGATAGTGGAAGAAAATTTTTTTTATCATTTTTTAAAAAAAAGCAAAGGGGGTAGTCCATTGTTTTTTTTTGAGAAAAATATTTTTTTTTTACTATCTTCAAAAAACTAAATTTGAATTAAAGCCAATGCGGTTTTCTATTCAACGCAGTAGAAATCAAGTCGATATCTAGAAAAGTAAGCAAGTTATGACCAAAAAGGTAAGTAGTTATACTACTGCCTATTTCCGGCCACTTTTTAGTAGAACTATTTACGTTTTTGTCCATAACTTGAAAAGTTTTCAATATATCGACTTGATTTCTTTTGCGTTGGATAGCTAACCGTATTGGCCTTAACTACAAATTTTTTTTTAATGGATAGTGGAAGAAAATTTTTTTTATCATTTTTTAAAAAAAAGCAAAGGGGGTAGTCCATTGTTTTTTTTGGCGAAAAATATTTTTTTTCCACTATCTTCAAAAAACTAAATTTGAATTAAAGCCAATGCGGTTCTCTATTCAACGCAGTAGAAGTCAAGTCGATATCTAGAAAAGTAAGCAAGTTATGACCAAAAAGGTAAGTAGTTATACTACTGCCTATTTCCGGCCACTTTTTAGTAGAACTATTTACGTTTTTGGCCATAACTTGAAAAGTTTTCAATATATCGACTTGATTTCTTTTGCGTTGGATAGCTAACCGTATTGGCCTTAACTACAAATTTTTTTTTAATGGATAGTGGAAGAAAATTTTTTTTATCATTTTTTAAAAAAAAGCAAAGGGGGTAGTCCATTGTTTTTTTTGGCGAAAAATATTTTTTTTCCACTATCTTCAAAAAACTAAATTTGAATTAAAGCCAATGCGGTTATCTATTCAACGCAGTAGAAGTCAAGTCGATATCTAGAAAAGTAAGCAAGTTATGACCAAAAAGGTAAGTAGTTATACTACTGCCTATTTCCGGCCACTTTTTAGTAGAACTATTTACGTTTTTGGCCATAACTTGAAAAGTTTTCAATATATCGACTTGATTTCTTTTGCGTTGGATAGCTAACCGTATTGGCCTTAACTACAAATTTTTTTTTAATGGATAGTGGAAGAAAATTTTTTTTATCATTTTTTAAAAAAAAGCACAGGGGGTAGTCCATTGTTTTTTTTGAGAAAAATATTTTTTTTTTACTATCTTCAAAAAACTAAATTTGAATTAAAGCCAATGCGGTTTTCTTTTCAACGCAGTAGAAATCAAGTCGATATCTAGAAAAGTAAGCAAGTTATGACCAAAAAGGTAAGTAGTTATACTACTGCCTATTTCCGGCCACTTTTTAGTAGAACTATTTACGTTTTTGGCCATAACTTGAAAAGTTTTCAATATATCGACTTGATTTCTTTTTTGTTGGATAGCTAACCGTTTTGGCCTTACAAATTTTTTTTTTAATGGATAGTGGAAGAAAATTTTTTTTATCATTTTTTAAAAAAAAGCAAAGGGGGTAGTCCATTGTTTTTTTTGGCGAAAAATATTTTTTTTCCACTATCTTCAAAAAACTAAATTTGAATTAAAGCCAATGCGGTTCTCTATTCAACGCAGTAGAAGTCAAGTCGATATCTAGAAAAGTAAGCAAGTTATGACCAAAAAGGTAAGTAGTTATACTACTGCCTATTTCCGGCCACTTTTTAGTAGAACTATTTACGTTTTTGGCCATAACTTGAAAAGTTTTCAATATATCGACTTGATTTCTTTTGCGTTGGATAGCTAACCGTATTGGCCTTAACTACAAATTTTTTTTTAATGGATAGTGGAAGAAAATTTTTTTTATCATTTTTTAAAAAAAAGCAAAGGGGGTAGTCCATTGTTTTTTTTTGCGAAAAATATTTTATTTCCACTATCTTCAAAAAACCAAATTTGAGTTAAAGCCAATACGGTTCTCTATTCAACGCAGTAGAAATCAAGTCGATATCTAGAAAAGTAAGCAAGTTACAACCAAAAATGTAAGTAGTTATACTACTGCCTATTTCCGGCCACTTTTTAGTAGAACTATTTACGTTTTTGGTCATAACTTGAAAAGTTTTCAATGTATCGACTTGATTTCTTTTGCGTTGGATAGCTAACCGTATTGGCCTTAATTACAATTTTTTTTTTAATGGATAATGCAAGAAAATTTTTTATCATTTTTTTAAAAAAAAGCAAAGGGGGTAGTCCATTGTTTTTTTTTGGCGAAAAATATTTTATTTCCACTATCTTCAAAAAACCAAATTTGAGTTAAAGCCAATGCGGTTCTCTATTCAACGCAGTAGAAGTCAAGTCGATATCTAGAAAAGTAAGCAAGTTATGACCAAAAAGGTAAGTAGTTATACTACTGCCTATTTCCGGCCACTTTTTAGTAGAACTATTTACGTTTTTGGTCATAACTTGAAAAGTTTTCAATATATCGACTTGATTTCTTTTGCGTTGGATAGCTAACCGTATTGGCCTTAATTACAATTTTTTTTTTAATGGATAATGCAAGAAAATTTTTTATCATTTTTTTAAAAAAAAGCAAAGGGGGTAGTCCATTGTTTTTTTTTGGCGAAAAATATTTTATTTCCACTATCTTCAAAAAACCAAATTTGAGTTAAAGCCAATGCGGTTCTCTATTCAACGCAGTAGAAGTCAAGTCGATATCTAGAAAAGTAAGCAAGTTATGACCAAAAAGGTAAGTAGTTATACTACTGCCTATTTCCGGCCACTTTTTAGTAGAACTATTTACGTTTTTGGTCATAACTTGAAAAGTTTTCAATATATCGACTTGATTTCTTTTGCGTTGGATAGCTAACCGTATTGGCCTTAATTACAATTTTTTTTTTAATGGAAAGTGCAAGAAAATTTTTTTATCATTTTTTTAAAAAAAAGCAAAGGGGGTAGTCCATTGTTTTTTTTTGGCGAAAAATATTTTATTTCCACTATCTTCAAAAAACCAAATTTGAGTTAAAGCCAATGCGGTTCTCTATTCAACGCAGTAGAAGTCAAGTCGATATCTAGAAAAGTAAGCAAGTTATGACCAAAAAGGTAAGTAGTTATACTACTGCCTATTTCCGGCCACTTTTTAGTAGAACTATTTACGTTTTTGGCCATAACTTGAAAAGTTTTCAATATATCGACTTGATTTCTTTTGCGTTGGATAGCTAACCGTATTGGCCTTAACTACAAATTTTTTTTTAATGGATAGTGGAAGAAAATTTTTTTTATCATTTTTTAAAAAAAAGCAAACTGGGTAGTCCATTGTTTTTTTTTGAGAAAAATATTTTTTTTTTACTATCTTCAAAAAACTAAATTTGAATTAAAGCCAATGCGGTTTTCTATTCAACGCAGTAGAAATCAAGTCGATATCTAGAAAAGTAAGCAAGTTATGACCAAAAAGGTAAGTAGTTATACTACTGCCTATTTCCGGCCACTTTTTAGTAGAACTATTTACGTTTTTGGCCATAACTTGAAAAGTTTTCAATATATCGACTTGATTTCTTTTGCGTTGGATAGCTAACCGTATTGGCCTTAACTACAAATTTTTTTTAATTGATATTGGAAGAAAATTTTTTTTATCATTTTTTAAAAAAAAGCAAAGGGGGTAGTCCATTGTTTTTTTTGGCGAAAAATATTTTTTTTCCACTATCTTCAAAAAACTAAATTTGAATTAAAGCCAATGCGGTTCTCTATTCAACGCAGTAGAAGTCAAGTCGATATCTAGAAAAGTAAGCAAGTTATGACCAAAAAGGTAAGTAGTTATACTACTGCCTATTTCCGGCCACTTTTTAGTAGAACTATTTACGTTTTTGGCCATAACTTGAAAAGTTTTCAATATATCGACTTGATTTCTTTTGCGTTGGATAGCTAACCGTATTGGCCTTAACTACAAATTTTTTTTTAATGGATAGTGGAAGAAAATTTTTTTTATCATTTTTTAAAAAAAAGCAAAGGGGGTAGTCCATTGTTTTTTTTTGAGAAAAATATTTTTTTTTTACTATCTTCAAAAAACTAAATTTGAATTAAAGCCAATGCGGTTCTCTATTCAACGCAGTAGAAGTCAAGTCGATATCTAGAAAAGTAAGCAAGTTATGACCAAAAAGGTAAGTAGTTATACTACTGCCTATTTCCGGCCACTTTTTAGTAGAACTATTTACGTTTTTGGCCATAACTTGAAAAGTTTTCAATATATCGACTTGATTTCTTTTGCGTTGGATAGCTAACCGTATTGGCCTTAACTACAAATTTTTTTTTAATGGATAGTGGAAGAAAATTTTTTTTATCATTTTTTAAAAAAAAGCAAACTGGGTAGTCCATTGTTTTTTTTTGAGAAAAATATTTTTTTTTTACTATCTTCAAAAAACTAAATTTGAATTAAAGCCAATGCGGTTTTCTATTCAACGCAGTAGAAATCAAGTCGATATCTAGAAAAAAAAGCAAGTTATGACCAAAAAGGTAAGTAGTTATACTACTGCCTATTTCCGGCCACTTTTTAGTAGAACTATTTACGTTTTTGGCCATAACTTGAAAAGTTTTCAATATATCGACTTGATTTCTTTTGCGTTGGATAGCTAACCGTATTGGCCTTAACTACAAATTTTTTTTTAATGGATAGTGGAAGAAAATTTTTTTTATCATTTTTTAAAAAAAAGCAAAGGGGGTAGTCCATTGTTTTTTTTTGAGAAAAATATTTTTTTTTACTATCTTCAAAAAACTAAATTTGAATTAAAGCCAATGCGGTTTTCTTTTCAACGCAGTAGAAATCAAGTCGATATCTAGAAAAGTAAGCAAGTTATGACCAAAAAGGTAAGTAGTTATACTACTGCCTATTTCCGGCCACTTTTTAGTAGAACTATTTACGTTTTTGGCCATAACTTGAAAAGTTTTCAATATATCGACTTGATTTCTTTTTTGTTGGATAGCTAACCGTTTTGGCCTTACAAATTTTTTTTTAATGGATAGTGGAAGAAAATTTTTTTTATCATTTTTTAAAAAAAAGCAAAGGGGGTAGTCCATTGTTTTTTTTGGCGAAAAATATTTTTTTTCCACTATCTTCAAAAAACTAAATTTGAATTAAAGCCAATGCGGTTCTCTATTCAACGCAGTAGAAGTCAAGTCGATATCTAGAAAAGTAAGCAAGTTATGACCAAAAAGGTAAGTAGTTATACTACTGCCTATTTCCGGCCACTTTTTAGTAGAACTATTTACGTTTTTGGCCATAACTTGAAAAGTTTTCAATATATCGACTTGATTTCTTTTGCGTTGGATAGCTAACCGTATTGGCCTTAACTACAAATTTTTTTTTAATGGATAGTGGAAGAAAATTTTTTTTATCATTTTTTAAAAAAAAGCAAAGGGGGTAGTCCATTGTTTTTTTTTGCGAAAAATATTTTATTTCCACTATCTTCAAAAAACCAAATTTGAGTTAAAGCCAATACGGTTCTCTATTCAACGCAGTAAAAATCAAGTCGATATCTAGAAAAGTAAGCAAGTTACAACCAAAAAGGTAAGTAGTTATACTACTGCCTATTTCCGGCCACTTTTTAGTAGAACTATTTACGTTGTTGGTCATAACTTGAAAAGTTTTCAATGTATCGACTTGATTTCTTTTGCGTTGGATAGCTAACCGTATTGGCCTTAATTACAATTTTTTTTTAATGGATAATGCAAGAAAATTTTTTATCATTTTTTTAAAAAAAAGCAAAGGGGGTAGTCCATTGTTTTTTTTTGGCGAAAAATATTTTATTTCCACTATCTTCAAAAAACCAAATTTGAGTTAAAGCCAATGCGGTTCTCTATTCAACGCAGTAGAAGTCAAGTCGATATCTAGAAAAGTAAGCAAGTTATGACCAAAAAGGTAAGTAGTTATACTACTGCCTATTTCCGGCCACTTTTTAGTAGAACTATTTACGTTTTTGGTCATAACTTGAAAAGTTTTCAATATATCGACTTGATTTCTTTTGCGTTGGATAGCTAACCGTATTGGCCTTAATTACAATTTTTTTTTTAATGGATAAACAAGAAAATTTTTTATCATTTTTTTAAAAAAAAGCAAAGGGGGTAGTCCATTGTTTTTTTTTGGCGAAAAATATTTTATTTCCACTATCTTCAAAAAACCAAATTTGAGTTAAAGCCAATGCGGTTCTCTATTCAACGCAGTAGAAATCAAGTCGATATCTAGAAAAGTAAGCAAGTTATGACCAAAAAGGTAAGTAGTTATACTACTGCCTATTTCCGGCCACTTTTTAGTAGAACTATTTACGTTTTGGGTCATAACTTGAAAAGTTTTCAATATATCGACTTGATTTCTTTTGCGTTGGATAGCTAACCGTATTGGCCTTAATTACAATTTTTTTTTTAATGGAAAGTGCAAGAAAATTTTTTTATCATTTTTTTAAAAAAAAGCAAAGGGGGTAGTCCATTGTTTTTTTTTGGCGAAAAATATTTTATTTCCACTATCTTCAAAAAACCAAATTTGAGTTAAAGCCAATGCGGTTCTCTATTCAACGCAGTAGAAGTCAAGTCGATATCTAGAAAAGTAAGCAAGTTATGACCAAAAAGGTAAGTAGTTATACTACTGCCTATTTCCGGCCACTTTTTAGTAGAACTATTTACGTTTTTGGCCATAACTTGAAAAGTTTTCAATATATCGACTTGATTTCTTTTGCGTTGGATAGCTAACCGTATTGGCCTTAACTACAATTTTTTTTTAATGGATAGTGGAAGAAAATTTTTTTTATCATTTTTTAAAAAAAAGCAAACTGGGTAGTCCATTGTTTTTTTTTGAGAAAAATATTTTTTTTTTACTATCTTCAAAAAACTAAATTTGAATTAAAGCCAATGCGGTTTTCTATTCAACGCAGTAGAAATCAAGTCGATATCTAGAAAAGTAAGCAAGTTATGACCAAAAAGGTAAGTAGTTATACTACTGCCTATTTCCGGCCACTTTTTAGTAGAACTATTTACGTTTTTGGCCATAACTTGAAAAGTTTTCAATATATCGACTTGATTTCTTTTGCGTTGGATAGCTAACCGTATTGGCCTTAACTACAAATTTTTTTTAATTGATAGTGGAAGAAAATTTTTTTTATCATTTTTTAAAAAAAAGCAAAGGGGGTAGTCCATTGTTTTTTTTGGCGAAAAATATTTTTTTTCCACTATCTTCAAAAAACTAAATTTGAATTAAAGCCAATGCGGTTCTCTATTCAACGCAGTAGAAGTCAAGTCGATATCTAGAAAAGTAAGCAAGTTATGACCAAAAAGGTAAGTAGTTATACTACTGCCTATTTCCGGCCACTTTTTAGTAGAACTATTTACGTTTTTGGCCATAACTTGAAAAGTTTTCAATATATCGACTTGATTTCTTTTGCGTTGGATAGCTAACCGTATTGGCCTTAACTACAAATTTTTTTTTAATGGATAGTGGAAGAAAATTTTTTTTATCATTTTTTAAAAAAAAGCAAAGGGGGTAGTCCATTGTTTTTTTTTGAGAAAAATATTTTTTTTTTACTATCTTCAAAAAACTAAATTTGAATTAAAGCCAATGCGGTTCTCTATTCAACGCAGTAGAAGTCAAGTCGATATCTAGAAAAGTAAGCAAGTTATGACCAAAAAGGTAAGTAGTTATACTACTGCCTATTTCCGGCCACTTTTTAGTAGAACTATTTACGTTTTTGGCCATAACTTGAAAAGTTTTCAATATATCGACTTGATTTCTTTTGCGTTGGATAGCTAACCGTATTGGCCTTAACTACAAATTTTTTTTAATGGATAGTGGAAGAAAATTTTTTTTATCATTTTTTAAAAAAAAGCAAACTGGGTAGTCCATTGTTTTTTTTTGAGAAAAATATTTTTTTTTTACTATCTTCAAAAAACTAAATTTGAATTAAAGCCAATGCGGTTTTCTATTCAACGCAGTAGAAATCAAGTCGATATCTAGAAAAAAAAGCAAGTTATGACCAAAAAGGTAAGTAGTTATACTACTGCCTATTTCCGGCCACTTTTTAGTAGAACTATTTACGTTTTTGGCCATAACTTGAAAATTTTCAATATATCGACTTGATTTCTTTTTTGTTGGATAGCTAACCGTATTGGCCTTAACTACAATTTTTTTTTTAATGGATAGTGGAAGAAAATTTTTTTTATCATTTTTTAAAAAAAAGCAAAGGGGGTAGTCCATTGTTTTTTTTGGCGAAAAATATTTTTTTTCCACTATCTTCAAAAAACTAAATTTTAATTAAAGCCAATGCGGTTCTCTATTCAACGCAGTAGAAATCAAGTCGATATCTAGAAAAGTAAGCAAGTTATGACCAAAAAGGTAAGTAGTTATACTACTGCCTATTTCCGGCCACTTTTTAGTAGAACTATTTACGTTTTTGGCCATAACTTGAAAAGTTTTCAATATATTGACTTGATTTCTTTTGCGTTGGATAGCTAACCGTATTGGCCTTAATTACAATTTTTTTTAATGGAAAGTGCAAGAAAATTTTTTTATCATTTTTTTAAAAAAAAGCAAAGGGGGTAGTCCATTGTTTTTTTTTGGCGAAAAATATTTTATTTCCACTATCTTCAAAAAACCAAATTTGAGTTAAAGCCAATGCGGTTCTCTATTCAACGCAGTAGAAGTCAAGTCGATATCTAGAAAAGTAAGCAAGTTATGACCAAAAAGGTAAGTAGTTATACTACTGCCTATTTCCGGCCACTTTTTAGTAGAACTATTTACGTTTTTGGCCATAACTTGAAAAGTTTTCAATATATCGACTTGATTTCTTTTGCGTTGGATAGCTAACCGTATTGGCCTTAACTACAAATTTTTTTTTAATGGATAGTGGAAGAAAATTTTTTTTATCATTTTTTAAAAAAAAGCACAGGGGGTAGTCCATTGTTTTTTTTTGAGAAAAATATTTTTTTTTTACTATCTTCAAAAAACTAAATTTGAATTAAAGCCAATGCGGTTTTCTATTCAACGCAGTAGAAGTCAAGTCGATATCTAGAAAAGTAAGCAAGTTATGACCAAAAAGGTAAGTAGTTATACTACTGCCTATTTCCGGCCACTTTTTAGTAGAACTATTTACGTTTTTGGCCATAACTTGAAAAGTTTTCAATATATCGACTTGATTTCTTTTTTGTAGGATAGCTAACCGTTTTGGCCTTACAAATTTTTTTTTAATGGATAGTGGAAGAAAATTTTTTTATCATTTTTTAAAAAAAAGCAAAGGGGGTAGTCCATTGTTTTTTTTGGCGAAAAATATTTTTTTTCCACTATCTTCAAAAAACTAAATTTGAATTAAAGCCAATGCGGTTCTCTATTCAACGCAGTAGAAGTCAAGTCGATATCTAGAAAAGTAAGCAAGTTATGACCAAAAAGGTAAGTAGTTATACTACTGCCTATTTCCGGCCACTTTTTAGTAGAACTATTTACGTTTTTGGCCATAACTTGAAAAGTTTTCAAGTTTTTGATTTCTTTTGCGTTGGATAGCTAACCGTATTGGCCTTAACTAAAAATTTTTTTTTAATGGATAGTGGAAGAAAATTTTTTTTATCATTTTTTAAAAAAAAGCAAAGGGGGTAGTCCATTGTTTTTTTTTTGAGAAAAATATTTTTTTTTTACTATCTTCAAAAAACTAAATTTGAATTAAAGCCAATGCGGTTTTCTTTTCAACGCAGTAGAAATCAAGTCGATATCTAGAAAAGTAAGCAAGTTATGACCAAAAAGGTAAGTAGTTATACTACTGCCTATTTCCGGCCACTTTTTAGTAGAACTATTTACGTTTTTGGCCATAACTTGAAAAGTTTTCAATATATCGACTTGATTTCTTTTTGTTGGATAGGTAACCGTTTTGGCCTTACAAATTTTTTTTTAATGGATAGTGGAAGAAAATTTTTTTTATCATTTTTTAAAAAAAAGCAAAGGGGGTAGTCCATTGTTTTTTTTGGCGAAAAATATTTTTTTTCCACTATCTTCAAAAAACTAAATTTGAATTAAAGCCAATGCGGTTTTCTATTCAACGCAGTAGAAGTCAAGTCGATATCTAGAAAAGTAAGCAAGTTATGACCAAAAAGGTAAGTAGTTATACTACTGCCTATTTCCGGCCACTTTTTAGTAGAACTATTTACGTTTTTGGCCATAACTTGAAAAGTTTTCAATATATCGACTTGATTTCTTTTGCGTTGGATAGCTAACTGTATTGGCCTTAACTACAAATTTTTTTTTAATGGATAGTGGAAGAAAATTTTTTTTATCATTTTTTAAAAAAAAGCAAAGGGGGTAGTCCATTGTTTTTTTTTGAGAAAAATACTTTTTTTTTACTATCTTCAAAAAACTAAATTTGAATTAAAGCCAATGCGGTTTTCTATTCAACGCAGTAGAAATCAAGTCGATATCTAGAAAAGTAAGCAAGTTATGACCAAAAAGGTAAGTAGTTATACTACTGCCTATTTCCGGCCACTTTTTAGTAGAACTATTTACGTTTTTGGCCATAACTTGAAAAGTTTTCAATATATCGACTTGATTTCTTTTTTGTTGGATAGCTAACCGTATTGGTCTTAATTACAAATTTTTTTTTTAATGGATAGTGGAAGAAAATTTTTTTTTATCATTTTTTAAAAAAAAAGCACAGGGGTTAGTCCATTGTTTTTTTTGGCGAAAAATATTTTTTTCCACTATCTTCAAAAAACCAAATTTGAATTAAAGCTAATGCGGTTCTCTATTGAACGCAGTAGAAATCAAGTCGATATCTAGAAAAGTAAGCAAGTTATGACCAAAAAGGTAAGTAGTTATACTACTGCCTATTTCCGGCCACTTTTTAGTAAAACTATTTACGTTTTTGGCCATAACTTGAAAAGTTTTCAATATATCGACTTGATTTCTTTTTCGTTGGATAGCTAACCGTATTGGCCTTAACTGCAATTTTTTTTTTAATGGATAGTGGAAGAAAATTTTTTTTATCATTTTTTAAAAAAAAGCAAAGGGGGTAGTCCATTGTTTTTTTTTGAGAAAAATATTTTTTTTTTACTATCTTCAAAAAACTAAATTTGAATTAAAGCCAATGCGGTTCTCTATTCAACGCAGTAGAAATCAAGTCGATATCTAGAAAAGTAAGCAAGTTATGACCAAAAAGGTAAGTAGTTATACTACTGCCTATTTCCGGCCACTTTTTAGTAGAACTATTTACGTTTTTGGCCATAACTTGAAAAGTTTTCAATATATCGACTTGATTTCTTTTTGTTGGATAGGTAACCGTTTTGGCCTTACAAATTTTTTTTTAATGGATAGTGGAAGAAAATTTTTTTTATCATTTTTTAAAAAAAAGCAAAGGGGGTAGTCCATTGTTTTTTTTGGCGAAAAATATTTTTTTTCCACTATCTTCAAAAAACTAAATTTGAATTAAAGCCAATGCGGTTTTCTATTCAACGCAGTAGAAGTCAAGTCGATATCTAGAAAAGTAAGCAAGTTATGACCAAAAAGGTAAGTAGTTATACTACTGCCTATTTCCGGCCACTTTTTAGTAGAACTATTTACGTTTTTGGCCATAACTTGAAAAGTTTTCAATATATCGACTTGATTTCTTTTGCGTTGGATAGCTAACCGTATTGGCCTTAACTACAAATTTTTTTTAATTGATAGTGGAAGAAAATTTTTTTTATCATTTTTTAAAAAAAAGCAAAGGGGGTAGTCCATTGTTTTTTTTGGCGAAAAATATTTTTTTTCCACTATCTTCAAAAAACTAAATTTGAATTAAAGCCAATGCGGTTCTCTATTCAACGCAGTAGAAGTCAAGTCGATATCTAGAAAAGTAAGCAAGTTATGACCAAAAAGGTAAGTAGTTATACTACTGCCTATTTCCGGCCACTTTTTAGTAGAACTATTTACGTTTTTGGCCATAACTTGAAAAGTTTTCAATATATCGACTTGATTTCTTTTGCGTTGGATAGCTAACCGTATTGGCCTTAACTACAAATTTTTTTTTAATGGATAGTGGAAGAAAATTTTTTTTATCATTTTTTAAAAAAAAGCAAAGGGGGTAGTCCATTGTTTTTTTTTGAGAAAAATATTTTTTTTTTACTATCTTCAAAAAACTAAATTTGAATTAAAGCCAATGCGGTTCTCTATTCAACACAGTAGAAATCAAGTCGATATCTAGAAAAGTAAGCAAGTTATGACCAAAAAGGTAAGTAGTTATACTACTGCCTATTTCCGGCCACTTTTTAGTAGAACTATTTACGTTTTTGGCCATAACTTGAAAAGTTTTCAATATATCGACTTGATTTCTTTTTGTTGGATAGGTAACCGTTTTGGCCTTACAAATTTTTTTTTAATGGATAGTGGAAGAAAATTTTTTTTATCATTTTTTAAAAAAAAGCAAAGGGGGTAGTCCATTGTTTTTTTTGGCGAAAAATATTTTTTTTCCACTATCTTCAAAAAACTAAATTTGAATTAAAGCCAATGCGGTTTTCTATTCAACGCAGTAGAAGTCAAGTCGATATCTAGAAAAGTAAGCAAGTTATGACCAAAAAGGGAAGTAGTTATACTACTGCCTATTTCCGGCCACTTTTTAGTAGAACTATTTACGTTTTTGGCCATAACTTGAAAAGTTTTCAATATATCGACTTGATTTCTTTTGCGTTGGATAGCTAACCGTATTGGCCTTAACTACAAATTTTTTTTTAATGGATAGTGGAAGAAAATTTTTTTTATCATTTTTTAAAAAAAAGCAAAGGGGGTAGTCCATTGTTTTTTTTTGAGAAAAATATTTTTTTTTTACTATCTTCAAAAAACTAAATTTGAATTAAAGCCAATGCGGTTTTCTATTCAACGCAGTAGAAATCAAGTCGATATCTAGAAAAGTAAGCAAGTTATGACCAAAAAGGTAAGTAGTTATACTACTGCCTATTTCCGGCCACTTTTTAGTAGAACTATTTACGTTTTTGGCCATAACTTGAAAAGTTTTCAATATATCGACTTGATTTCTTTTGCGTTGGATAGCTAACCGTATTGGCCTTAACTACAAATTTTTTTTAATTGATAGTGGAAGAAAATTTTTTTTATCATTTTTTAAAAAAAAGCAAAGGGGGTAGTCCATTGTTTTTTTTGGCGAAAAATATTTTTTTTCCACTATCTTCAAAAAACTAAATTTGAATTAAAGCCAATGCGGTTCTCTATTCAACGCAGTAGAAGTCAAGTCGATATCTAGAAAAGTAAGCAAGTTATGACCAAAAAGGTAAGTAGTTATACTACTGCCTATTTCCGGCCACTTTTTAGTAGAACTATTTACGTTTTTGGCCATAACTTGAAAAGTTTTCAATATATCGACTTGATTTCTTTTTTGTTGGATAGCTAACCGTATTGGTCTTAATTACAAATTTTTTTTTTAATGGATAGTGGAAGAAAATTTTTTTTTATCATTTTTTAAAAAAAAAGCACAGGGGTTAGTCCATTGTTTTTTTTGGCGAAAAATATTTTTTTCCACTATCTTCAAAAAACCAAATTTGAATTAAAGCTAATGCGGTTCTCTATTGAACGCAGTAGAAATCAAGTCGATATCTAGAAAAGTAAGCAAGTTATGACCAAAAAGGTAAGTAGTTATACTACTGCCTATTTCCGGCCACTTTTTAGTAAAACTATTTACGTTTTTGGCCATAACTTGAAAAGTTTTCAATATATCGACTTGATTTCTTTTTCGTTGGATAGCTAACCGTATTGGCCTTAACTGCAATTTTTTTTTTAATGGATAGTGGAAGAAAATTTTTTTTATCATTTTTTAAAAAAAAGCAAAGGGGGTAGTCCATTGTTTTTTTTTGAGAAAAATATTTTTTTTTTACTATCTTCAAAAAACTAAATTTGAATTAAAGCCAATGCGGTTTTCTATTCAACGCAGTAGAAATCAAGTCGATATCTAGAAAAGTAAGCAAGTTATGACCAAAAAGGTAAGTAGTTATACTACTGCCTATTTCCGGCCACTTTTTAGTAGAACTATTTACGTTTTTGGCCATAACTTGAAAAGTTTTCAATATATCGACTTGATTTCTTTTGCGTTGGATAGCTAACCGTATTGGCCTTAACTACAAATTTTTTTTAATTGATAGTGGAAGAAAATTTTTTTTATCATTTTTTAAAAAAAAGCAAAGGGGGTAGTCCATTGTTTTTTTTGGCGAAAAATATTTTTTTTCCACTATCTTCAAAAAACTAAATTTGAATTAAAGCCAATGCGGTTCTCTATTCAACGCAGTAGAAGTCAAGTCGATATCTAGAAAAGTAAGCAAGTTATGACCAAAAAGGTAAGTAGTTATACTACTGCCTATTTCCGGCCACTTTTTAGTAGAACTATTTACGTTTTTGGCCATAACTTGAAAAGTTTTCAATATATCGACTTGATTTCTTTTGCGTTGGATAGCTAACCGTATTGGCCTTAATTACAAATTTTTTTTTAATGGATAGTGGAAGAAAATTTTTTTTATCATTTTTTAAAAAAAAGCAAAGGGGGTAGTCCATTGTTTTTTTTTTGAGAAAAATATTTTTTTTTTACTATCTTCAAAAAACTAAATTTGAATTAAAGCCAATGCGGTTCTCTATTCAACGCAGTAGAAGTCAAGTCGATATCTAGAAAAGTAAGCAAGTTATGACCAAAAAGGTAAGTAGTTATACTACTGCCTATTTCCGGCCACTTTTTAGTAGAACTATTTACGTTTTTGGCCATAACTTGAAAAGTTTTCAATATATCGACTTGATTTCTTTTGCGTTGGATAGCTAACCGTATTGGCCTTAACTACAAATTTTTTTTTAATGGATAGTGGAAGAAAATTTTTTTTATCATTTTTTAAAAAAAAGCAAACTGGGTAGTCCATTGTTTTTTTTTTGAGAAAAATATTTTTTTTTTACTATCTTCAAAAAACTAAATTTGAATTAAAGCCAATGCGGTTTTCTATTCAACGCAGTAGAAATCAAGTCGATATCTAGAAAAAAAAGCAAGTTATGACCAAAAAGGTAAGTAGTTATACTACTGCCTATTTCCGGCCACTTTTTAGTAGAACTATTTACGTTTTTGGCCATAACTTGAAAAGTTTTCAATATATCGACTTGATTTCTTTTGCGTTGGATAGCTAACCGTATTGGCCTTAACTACAAATTTTTTTTTAATGGATAGTGGAAGAAAATTTTTTTTATCATTTTTTAAAAAAAAGCAAAGGGGGTAGTCCATTGTTTTTTTTTGAGAAAAATATTTTTTTTTACTATCTTCAAAAAACTAAATTTGAATTAAAGCCAATGCGGTTTTCTTTTCAACGCAGTAGAAACCAAGTCGATATCTAGAAAAGTAAGCAAGTTATGACCAAAAAGGTAAGTAGTTATACTACTGCCTATTTCCGGCCACTTTTTAGTAGAACTATTTACGTTTTTGGCCATAACTTGAAAAGTTTTCAATATATCGACTTGATTTCTTTTTTGTTGGATAGCTAACCGTTTTGGCCTTACAAATTTTTTTTTAATGGATAGTGGAAGAAAATTTTTTTTATCATTTTTTAAAAAAAAGCAAAGGGGGTAGTCCATTGTTTTTTTTGGCGAAAAATATTTTTTTTCCACTATCTTCAAAAAACTAAATTTGAATTAAAGCCAATGCGGTTCTCTATTCAACGCAGTAGAAGTCAAGTCGATATCTAGAAAAGTAAGCAAGTTATGACCAAAAAGGTAAGTAGTTATACTACTGCCTATTTCCGGCCACTTTTTAGTAGAACTATTTACGTTTTTGGCCATAACTTGAAAAGTTTTCAATATATCGACTTGATTTCTTTTGCGTTGGATAGCTAACCGTATTGGCCTTAACTACATATTTTTTTTTAATGGATAGTGGAAGAAAATTTTTTTTATCATTTTTTAAAAAAAAGCAAAGGGGGTAGTCCATTGTTTTTTTTTGCGAAAAATATTTTATTTCCACTATCTTCAAAAAACCAAATTTGAGTTAAAGCCAATACGGTTCTCTATTCAACGCAGTAGAAATCAAGTCGATATCTAGAAAAGTAAGCAAGTTACAACCAAAAAGGTAAGTAGTTATACTACTGCCTATTTCCGGCCACTTTTTAGTAGAACTATTTACGTTTTTGGTCATAACTTGAAAAGTTTTCAATATATCGACTTGATTTCTTTTGCGTTGGATAGCTAACCGTATTAACCTTAATTACAAATTTTTTTTAATGGAAAGTGCAAGAAAATTTTTTTATCATTTTTTTAAAAAAAAGCAAAGGGGGTAGTCCATTGTTTTTTTTTGGCGAAAAATATTTTATTTCCACTATCTTCAAAAAACCAAATTTGAGTTAAAGCCAATACGGTTCTCTATTCAACGCAGTAGAAATCAAGTCGATATCTAGAAAAGTAAGCAAGTTACAACCAAAAATGTAAGTAGTTATACTACTGCCTATTTCCGGCCACTTTTTAGTAGAACTATTTACGTTTTTGGTCATAACTTGAAAAGTTTTCAATATATCGACTTGATTTCTTTTACGTTGGATAGCTAACCGTATTGGCCTTAATTACAATTTTTTTTTTAATGGAAAGTGCAAGAAAATTTTTTTATCATTTTTTTAAAAAAAAGCAAAGGGGGTAGTCCATTGTTTTTTTTTGGCGAAAAATATTTTATTTCCACTATCTTCAAAAAACCAAATTTGAGTTAAAGCCAATGCGGTTCTCTATTCAACGCAGTAGAAGTCAAGTCGATATCTAGAAAAGTAAGCAAGTTATGACCAAAAAGGTAAGTAGTTATACTACTGCCTATTTCCGGCCACTTTTTAGTAGAACTATTTACGTTTTTGGCCATAACTTGAAAAGTTTTCAATATATCGACTTGATTTCTTTTGCGTTGGATAGCTAACCGTATTGGCCTTAACTACAAATTTTTTTTTAATGGATAGTGGAAGAAAATTTTTTTTATCATTTTTTAAAAAAAAGCAAAGGGGGTAGTCCATTGTTTTTTTTTGAGAAAAATATTTTTTTTTTACTATCTTCAAAAAACTAAATTTGAATTAAAGCCAATGCGGTTCTCTATTCAACGCAGTAGAAATCAAGTCGATATCTAGAAAAGTAAGCAAGTTATGACCAAAAAGGTAAGTAGTTATACTACTGCCTATTTCCGGCCACTTTTTAGTAAAACTATTTACGTTTTTGGCCATAACTTGAAAAGTTTTCAAGTTTTTGATTTCTTTTGCGTTGGATAGCTAACCGTATTGGCCTTAACTACAAATTTTTTTTTAATGGATAGTGGAAGAAAATTTTTTTTATCATTTTTTAAAAAAAAGCAAAGGGGGTAGTCCATTGTTTTTTTTTGAGAAAAATATTTTTTTTTTACTATCTTCAAAAAACTAAATTTGAATTAAAGCCAATGCGGTTTTCTTTTCAACGCAGTAGAAATCAAGTCGATATCTAGAAAAGTAAGCAAGTTATGACCAAAAAGGTAAGTAGTTATACTACTGCCTATTTCCGGCCACTTTTTAGTAGAACTATTTACGTTTTTGGCCATAACTTGAAAAGTTTTCAATATATCGACTTGATTTCTTTTTGTTGGATAGGTAACCGTTTTGGCCTTACAAATTTTTTTTTAATGGATAGTGGAAGAAAATTTTTTTTATCATTTTTTAAAAAAAAGCAAAGGGGGTAGTCCATTGTTTTTTTTGGCGAAAAATATTTTTTTTCCACTATCTTCAAAAAACTAAATTTGAATTAAAGCCAATGCGGTTTTCTATTCAACGCAGTAGAAGTCAAGTCGATATCTAGAAAAGTAAGCAAGTTATGACCAAAAAGGTAAGTAGTTATACTACTGCCTATTTCCGGCCACTTTTTAGTAGAACTATTTACGTTTTTGGCCATAACTTGAAAAGTTTTCAATATATCGACTTGATTTCTTTTGCGTTGGATAGCTAACTGTATTGGCCTTAACTACAAATTTTTTTTTAATGGATAGTGGAAGAAAATTTTTTTTATCATTTTTTAAAAAAAAGCAAAGGGGGTTAGTCCATTGTTTTTTTTGGCGAAAAATATTTTTTTCCACTATCTTCAAAAAACCAAATTTGAATTAAAGCTAATGCGGTTCTCTATTGAACGCAGTAGAAATCAAGTCGATATCTAGAAAAGTAAGCAAGTTATGACCAAAAAGGTAAGTAGTTATACTACTGCCTATTTCCGGCCACTTTTTAGTAAAACTATTTACGTTTTTGGCCATAACTTGAAAAGTTTTCAATATATCGACTTGATTTCTTTTTCGTTGGATAGCTAACCGTATTGGCCTTAACTGCAATTTTTTTTTTAATGGATAGTGGAAGAAAATTTTTTTTATCATTTTTTAAAAAAAAGCAAAGGGGGTAGTCCATTGTTTTTTTTTGAGAAAAATATTTTTTTTTTACTATCTTCAAAAAACTAAATTTGAATTAAAGCCAATGCGGTTTTCTATTCAACGCAGTAGAAATCAAGTCGATATCTAGAAAAGTAAGCAAGTTATGACCAAAAAGGTAAGTAGTTATACTACTGCCTATTTCCGGCCACTTTTTAGTAGAACTATTTACGTTTTTGGCCATAACTTGAAAAGTTTTCAATATATCGACTTGATTTCTTTTGCGTTGGATAGCTAACCGTATTGGCCTTAACTACAAATTTTTTTTAATTGATAGTGGAAGAAAATTTTTTTTATCATTTTTTAAAAAAAAGCAAAGGGGGTAGTCCATTGTTTTTTTTGGCGAAAAATATTTTTTTTCCACTATCTTCAAAAAACTAAATTTGAATTAAAGCCAATGCGGTTCTCTATTCAACGCAGTAGAAGTCAAGTCGATATCTAGAAAAGTAAGCAAGTTATGACCAAAAAGGTAAGTAGTTATACTACTGCCTATTTCCGGCCACTTTTTAGTAGAACTATTTACGTTTTTGGCCATAACTTGAAAAGTTTTCAATATATCGACTTGATTTCTTTTTTGTTGGATAGCTAACCGTATTGGTCTTAATTACAAATTTTTTTTTTAGTGGATAGTGGAAGAAAATTTTTTTTTATCATTTTTAAAAAAAAAAGCACAGGGGTTAGTCCATTGTTTTTTTTGGCGAAAAATATTTTTTTCCACTATCTTCAAAAAACCAAATTTGAATTAAAGCTAATGCGGTTCTCTATTGAACGCAGTAGAAATCAAGTCGATATCTAGAAAAGTAAGCAAGTTATGACCAAAAAGGTAAGTAGTTATACTACTGCCTATTTCCGGCCACTTTTTAGTAAAACTATTTACGTTTTTGGCCATAACTTGAAAAGTTTTCAATATATCGACTTGATTTCTTTTTCGTTGGATAGCTAACCGTATTGGCCTTAACTGCAATTTTTTTTTTAATGGATAGTGGAAGAAAATTTTTTTTATCATTTTTTAAAAAAAAGCAAAGGGGGTAGTCCATTGTTTTTTTTTGAGAAAAATATTTTTTTTTTACTATCTTCAAAAAACTAAATTTGAATTAAAGCCAATGCGGTTTTCTATTCAACGCAGTAGAAATCAAGTCGATATCTAGAAAAGTAAGCAAGTTATGACCAAAAAGGTAAGTAGTTATACTACTGCCTATTTCCGGCCACTTTTTAGTAGAACTATTTACGTTTTTGGCCATAACTTGAAAAGTTTTCAATATATCGACTTGATTTCTTTTGCGTTGGATAGCTAACCGTATTGGCCTTAACTACAAATTTTTTTTAATTGATAGTGGAAGAAAATTTTTTTTATCATTTTTTAAAAAAAAGCAAAGGGGTAGTCCATTGTTTTTTTTGGCGAAAAATATTTTTTTTCCACTATCTTCAAAAAACTAAATTTGAATTAAAGCCAATGCGGTTCTCTATTCAACGCAGTAGAAGTCAAGTCGATATCTAGAAAAGTAAGCAAGTTATGACCAAAAAGGTAAGTAGTTATACTACTGCCTATTTCCGGCCACTTTTTAGTAGAACTATTTACGTTTTTGGCCATAACTTGAAAAGTTTTCAATATATCGACTTGATTTCTTTTGCGTTGGATAGCTAACCGTATTGGCCTTAACTACAAATTTTTTTTTAATGGATAGTGGAAGAAAATTTTTTTTATCATTTTTTAAAAAAAAGCAAAGGGGGTAGTCCATTGTTTTTTTTTGAGAAAAATATTTTTTTTTTACTATCTTCAAAAAACTAAATTTGAATTAAAGCCAATGCGGTTCTCTATTCAACGCAGTAGAAGTCAAGTCGATATCTAGAAAAGTAAGCAAGTTATGACCAAAAAGGTAAGTAGTTATACTACTGCCTATTTCCGGCCACTTTTTAGTAGAACTATTTACGTTTTTGGCCATAACTTGAAAAGTTTTCAATATATCGACTTGATTTCTTTTGCGTTGGATAGCTAACCGTATTGGCCTTAACTACAAATTTTTTTTTAATGGATAGTGGAAGAAAATTTTTTTTATCATTTTTTAAAAAAAAGCAAACTGGGTAGTCCATTGTTTTTTTTTGAGAAAAATATTTTTTTTTTACTATCTTCAAAAAACTAAATTTGAATTAAAGCCAATGCGGTTCTCTATTCAACGCAGTAGAAGTCAAGTCGATATCTAGAAAAGTAAGCAAGTTATGACCAAAAAGGTAAGTAGTTATACTACTGCCTATTTCCGGCCACTTTTTAGTAGAACTATTTACGTTTTTGGCCATAACTTGAAAAGTTTTCAATATATCGACTTGATTTCTTTTGCGTTGGATAGCTAACCGTATTGGCCTTAACTACAAATTTTTTTTTAATGGATAGTGGAAGAAAATTTTTTTTATCATTTTTTAAAAAAAAGCAAAGGGGGTAGTCCATTGTTTTTTTTTGAGAAAAATATTTTTTTTTACTATCTTCAAAAAACTAAATTTGAATTAAAGCCAATGCGGTTTTCTTTTCAACGCAGTAGAAATCAAGTCGATATCTAGAAAAGTAAGCAAGTTATGACCAAAAAGGTAAGTAGTTATACTACTGCCTATTTCCGGCCACTTTTTAGTAGAACTATTTACGTTTTTGGCCATAACTTGAAAAGTTTTCAATATATCGACTTGATTTCTTTTTTGTTGGATAGCTAACCGTTTTGGCCTTACAAATTTTTTTTTAATGGATAGTGGAAGAAAATTTTTTTTATCATTTTTTAAAAAAAAGCAAAGGGGGTAGTCCATTGTTTTTTTTGGCGAAAAATATTTTTTTTCCACTATCTTCAAAAAACTAAATTTGAATTAAAGCCAATGCGGTTCTCTATTCAACGCAGTAGAAGTCAAGTCGATATCTAGAAAAGTAAGCAAGTTATGACCAAAAAGGTAAGTAGTTATACTACTGCCTATTTCCGGCCACTTTTTAGTAGAACTATTTACGTTTTTGGCCATAACTTGAAAAGTTTTCAATATATCGACTTGATTTCTTTTGCGTTGGATAGCTAACCGTATTGGCCTTAACTACAAATTTTTTTTTAATGGATAGTGGAAGAAAATTTTTTTTATCATTTTTTAAAAAAAAGCAAAGGGGGTAGTCCATTGTTTTTTTTTGCGAAAAATATTTTATTTCCACTATCTTCAAAAAACCAAATTTGAGTTAAAGCCAATACGGTTCTCTATTCAACGCAGTAAAAATCAAGTCGATATCTAGAAAAGTAAGCAAGTTACAACCAAAAAGGTAAGTAGTTATACTACTGCCTATTTCCGGCCACTTTTTAGTAGAACTATTTACGTTGTTGGTCATAACTTGAAAAGTTTTCAATGTATCGACTTGATTTCTTTTGCGTTGGATAGCTAACCGTATTGGCCTTAATTACAATTTTTTTTTTAATGGATAATGCAAGAAAATTTTTTATCATTTTTTTAAAAAAAAGCAAAGGGGGTAGTCCATTGTTTTTTTTTGGCGAAAAATATTTTATTTCCACTATCTTCAAAAAACCAAATTTGAGTTAAAGCCAATGCGGTTCTCTATTCAACGCAGTAGAAGTCAAGTCGATATCTAGAAAAGTAAGCAAGTTATGACCAAAAAGGTAAGTAGTTATACTACTGCCTATTTCCGGCCACTTTTTAGTAGAACTATTTACGTTTTTGGTCATAACTTGAAAAGTTTTCAATATATCGACTTGATTTCTTTTGCGTTGGATAGCTAACCGTATTAACCTTAATTACAATTTTTTTTTTAATGGATAATGCAAGAAAATTTTTTATCATTTTTTAAAAAAAAAGCAAAGGGGGTAGTCCATTGTTTTTTTTTGGCGAAAAATATTTTATTTCCACTATCTTCAAAAAACCAAATTTGAGTTAAAGCCAATGCGGTTCTCTATTCAACGCAGTAGAAGTCAAGTCGATATCTAGAAAAGTAAGCAAGTTATGACCAAAAAGGTAAGTAGTTATACTACTGCCTATTTCCGGCCACTTTTTAGTAGAACTATTTACGTTTTTGGCCATAACTTGAAAAGTTTTCAATATATCGACTTGATTTCTTTTGCGTTGGATAGCTAACCGTATTGGCCTTAACTACAAATTTTTTTTTAATGGATAGTGGAAGAAAATTTTTTTTATCATTTTTTAAAAAAAAGCAAAGGGGGTAGTCCATTGTTTTTTTTTGCGAAAAATATTTTATTTCCACTATCTTCAAAAAACCAAATTTGAGTTAAAGCCAATACGGTTCTCTATTCAACGCAGTAGAAATCAAGTCGATATCTAGAAAAGTAAGCAAGTTACAACCAAAAAGGTAAGTATTTATACTACTGCCTATTTCCGGCCACTTTTTAGTAGAACTATTTACGTTTTTGGTCATAACTTGAAAAGTTTTCAATATATCGACTTGATTTCTTTTGCGTTGGATAGCTAACCGTATTAACCTTAATTACAAATTTTTTTTAATGGAAAGTGCAAGAAAATTTTTTTATCATTTGTTTAAAAAAAAGCAAAGGGGGTAGTCCATTGTTTTTTTTTGGCGAAAAATATTTTATTTCCACTATCTTCAAAAAACCAAATTTGAGTTAAAGCCAATACGGTTCTCTATTCAACGCAGTAGAAATCAAGTCGATATCTAGAAAAGTAAGCAAGTTACAACCAAAAATGTAAGTAGTTATACTACTGCCTATTTCCGGCCACTTTTTAGTAGAACTATTTACGTTTTTGGTCATAACTTGAAAAGTTTTCAATATATCGACTTGATTTCTTTTGCGTTGGATAGCTAACCGTATTGGCCTTAATTACAATTTTTTTTTTAATGGAAAGTGCAAGAAAATTTTTTTATCATTTTTTTAAAAAAAAGCAAAGGGGGTAGTCCATTGTTTTTTTTTGGCGAAAAATATTTTATTTCCACTATCTTCAAAAAACCAAATTTGAGTTAAAGCCAATGCGGTTCTCTATTCAACGCAGTAGAAGTCAAGTCGATATCTAGAAAAGTAAGCAAGTTATGACCAAAAAGGTAAGTAGTTATACTACTGCCTATTTCCGGCCACTTTTTAGTAGAACTATTTACGTTTTTGGCCATAACTTGAAAAGTTTTCAATATATCGACTTGATTTCTTTTGCGTTGGATAGCTAACCGTATTGGCCTTAACTACAAATTTTTTTTTAATGGATAGTGGAAGAAAATTTTTTTTATCATTTTTTAAAAAAAAGCACAGGGGGTAGTCCATTGTTTTTTTTTGAGAAAAATATTTTTTTTTTACTATCTTCAAAAAACTAAATTTGAATTAAAGCCAATGCGGTTTTCTATTCAACGCAGTAGAAGTCAAGTCGATATCTAGAAAAGTAAGCAAGTTATGACCAAAAAGGTAAGTAGTTATACTATTTCCGGCCACTTTTTAGTAGAACTATTTACGTTTTTGGCCATAACTTGAAAAGTTTTCAATATATCGACTTGATTTCTTTTTTGTAGGATAGCTAACCGTTTTGGCCTTACAAATTTTTTTTTAATGGATAGTGGAAGAAAATTTTTTTATCATTTTTTAAAAAAAGCAAAGGGGGTAGTCCATTGTTTTTTTTGGCGAAAAATATTTTTTTTCCACTATCTTCAAAAAACTAAATTTGAATTAAAGCCAATGCGGTTCTCTATTCAACGCAGTAGAAGTCAAGTCGATATCTAGAAAAGTAAGCAAGTTATGACCAAAAAGGTAAGTAGTTATACTACTGCCTATTTCCGGCCACTTTTTAGTAGAACTATTTACGTTTTTGGCCATAACTTGAAAAGTTTTCAAGTTTTTGATTTCTTTTGCGTTGGATAGCTAACCGTATTGGCCTTAACTACAAATTTTTTTTTAATGGATAGTGGAAGAAAATTTTTTTTATCATTTTTTAAAAAAAAGCAAAGGGGGTAGTCCATTGTTTTTTTTTGAGAAAAATATTTTTTTTTTACTATCTTCAAAAAACTAAATTTGAATTAAAGCCAATGCGGTTTTCTTTTCAACGCAGTAGAAATCAAGTCGATATCTAGAAAAGTAAGCAAGTTATGACCAAAAAGGTAAGTAGTTATACTACTGCCTATTTCCGGCCACTTTTTAGTAGAACTATTTACGTTTTTGGCCATAACTTGAAAAGTTTTCAATATATCGACTTGATTTCTTTTTGTTGGATAGGTAACCGTTTTGGCCTTACAAATTTTTTTTTAATGGATAGTGGAAGAAAATTTTTTTTATCATTTTTTAAAAAAAAGCAAAGGGGGTAGTCCATTGTTTTTTTTGGCGAAAAATATTTTTTTTCCACTATCTTCAAAAAACTAAATTTGAATTAAAGCCAATGCGGTTTTCTATTCAACGCAGTAGAAGTCAAGTCGATATCTAGAAAAGTAAGCAAGTTATGACCAAAAAGGTAAGTAGTTATACTACTGCCTATTTCCGGCCACTTTTTAGTAGAACTATTTACGTTTTTGGCCATAACTTGAAAAGTTTTCAATATATCGACTTGATTTCTTTTGCGTTGGATAGCTAACTGTATTGGCCTTAACTACAAATTTTTTTTTAATGGATAGTGGAAGAAAATTTTTTTTATCATTTTTTAAAAAAAAGCAAAGGGGGTAGTCCATTGTTTTTTTTTGAGAAAAATATTTTTTTTTTACTATCTTCAAAAAACTAAATTTGAATTAAAGCCAATGCGGTTTTCTATTCAACGCAGTAGAAATCAAGTCGATATCTAGAAAAGTAAGCAAGTTATGACCAAAAAGGTAAGTAGTTATACTACTGCCTATTTCCGGCCACTTTTTAGTAGAACTATTTACGTTTTTGGCCATAACTTGAAAAGTTTTCAATATATCGACTTGATTTCTTTTTTGTTGGATAGCTAACCGTATTGGTCTTAATTACAAATTTTTTTTTTAATGGATAGTGGAAGAAAATTTTTTTTTATCATTTTTTAAAAAAAAAGCACAGGGGTTAGTCCATTGTTTTTTTTGGCGAAAAATATTTTTTTTCCACTATCTTCAAAAAACCAAATTTGAATTAAAGCTAATGCGGTTCTCTATTGAACGCAGTAGAAATCAAGTCGATATCTAGAAAAGTAAGCAAGTTATGACCAAAAAGGTAAGTAGTTATACTACTGCCTATTTCCGGCCACTTTTTAGTAGAACTATTTACGTTTTTGGCCATAACTTGAAAAGTTTTCAATATATCGACTTGATTTCTTTTGCGTTGGATAGCTAACCGTATTGGCCTTAACTGCAATTTTTTTTTTAATGGATAGTGGAAGAAAATTTTTTTTATCATTTTTTAAAAAAAGCAAAGGGGGTAGTCCATTGTTTTTTTTGGCGAAAAATATTTTTTTACACTATCTTCAAAAAACTAAATTTGAATTAAAGCCAATGCGGTTCTCTATTCAACGCAGTAGAAATCAAGTCGATATCTAGAAAAGTAAGCAAGTTATGACCAAAAAGGTAAGTAGTTATACTACTGCCTATTTCCGGCCACTTTTTAGTAGAACTATTTACGTTTTTGGCCATAACTTGAAAAGTTTTCAATATATCGACTTGATTTCTTTTGCGTTGGATAGCTAACCGTATTGGCCTTAACTACAAATTTTTTTTTAATGGATAGTGGAAGAAAATTTTTTTTATCATTTTTTAAAAAAAAGCAAAGGGGGTAGTCCATTGTTTTTTTTGGCGAAAAATATTTTTTTACACTATCTTCAAAAAACTAAATTTGAATTAAAGCTAATGCGGTTTTCTATTCAACGCAGTAGAAATCAAGTCGATATCTAGAAAAGTAAGCAAGTTATGACCAAAAAGGTAAGTAGTTATACTACTGCCTATTTCCGGCCACTTTTTAGTAGAACTATTTACGTTTTTGGCCATAACTTGAAAAGTTTTCAATATATCGACTTGATTTCTTTTTTGTTGGATAGCTAACCGTATTGGTCTTAATTACAAATTTTTTTTTTTAATGGATAGTGGAAGAAAATTTTTTTTTATCATTTTTAAAAAAAAAAGCACAGGGGGTAGTCCATTGTTTTTTTTGGCGAAAAATATTTTTTTACACTATCTTCAAAAAACTAAATTTGAATTAAAGCCAATGCGGTTCTCTATTCAACGCAGTAGAAATCAAGTCGATATCTAGAAAAGTAAGCAAGTTATGACCAAAAAGGTAAGTAGTTATACTACTGCCTATTTCCGGCCACTTTTTAGTAGAACTATTTACGTTTTTGGCCATAACTTGAAAAGTTTTCAATATATCGACTTGATTTCTTTTTTGTTGGATAGCTAACCGTATTAGTCTTAATTACAAATTTTTTTTTTAATGAATAGTGGAAGAAAATTTTTTTTTATCATTTTTTAAAAAAAAAGCACAGGGGGTAGTTTATTGTTTTTTTTGGCGAAAAATATTTTTTTTCCACTATCTTCAAAAAACCAAATTTGAATTAAAGCTAATGCGGTTCTCTATTCAACGCAGTAGAAATCAAGTCGATATCTAGAAAAGTAAGCAAGTTATGACCAAAAAGGTAAGTAGTTTTACTACTGCCTATTTCCGGCCACTTTTTAGTAGAACTATTTACGTTTTTGGCCATAACTTGAAAAGTTTTCAATATATCGACTTGATTTCTTTTGCGTTGGATAGCTAACCGTATTGGCCTTAACGACAAATTTTTTTTATTGGATAGTGGAAGAAAATTTTTTTTTATCATTTTTTAAAAAAAAGCACAGGGGGTAGTCCATTGTTTTTTTTTGCGAAAAATATCTTTTTTCCACTATCTTCAAAAAACTAAATTTGAATTAAAGCTAATGCAGTTCTCTATTCAACGCAGTAGAAATCAAGTCGATATCTAGAAAAGTAAGCAAGTTATGACCAAAAAGGTAAGTAGTTATACTACTGCCTATTTCCGGCCACTTTTTAGTAGAACTATTTACGTTTTTGGCCATAACTTGAAAAGTTTTCAATATATCGACTTGATTTCTTTTGCGTTGGATAGCTAACCGTATTGGCCTTAATTACAATTTTTTTTTTAATGGATAGTGGAAGAAAATTTTTTTTATCATTTTTTAAAAAAAAGCAAAGGGGGTAGTCCATTGTTTTTTTTGGCGAAAAATATTTTTTTTCCACTATCTTCAAAAAACCAAATTTGAATTAAAGCTAATGCGGTTCTCTATTCAACGCAGTAGAAATCAAGTCGATATCTAGAAAAGTAAGCAAGTTATGACCAAAAAGGTAAGTAGTTATACTACTGCCTATTTCCGGCCACTTTTTAGTAGAACTATTTACGTTTTTGGCCATAACTTGAAAAGTTTTCAATATATCGACTTGATTTCTTTTTTGTTGGATAGCTAACCGTATTGGCCTTAACTACAATTTTTTTTTTAATGGATAGTGGAAGAAAATTTTTTTTATCATTTTTTAAAAAAAAGCAAAGGGGGTAGTCCATTGTTTTTTTTGGCGAAAAATATTTTTTTACACTATCTTCAAAAAACTAAATTTGAATTAAAGCCAATGCGGTTCTCTATTCAACGCAGTAGAAATCAAGTCGATATCTAGAAAAGTAAGCAAGTTATGACCAAAAAGGTAAGTAGTTTTACTACTGCCTATTTCCGGCCACTTTTTAGTAGAACTATTTACGTTTTTGGCCATAACTTGAAAAGTTTTCAATATATCGACTTCATTTCTTTTGCGTTGGATAGCTAACCGTATTGGCCTTAACGACAAATTTTTTTTATTGGATAGTGGAAGAAAATTTTTTTTATCATTTTTTAAAAAAAGCAAAGGGGGTAGTCCATTGTTTTTTTTGGCGAAAAATATTTTTTTTCCACTGTCTTCAAAAAACCAAATTTGAATTAAAGCTAATGCAGTTCTCTATTCAACGCAGTAGAAATCAAGTCGATATCTAGAAAAGTAAGCAAGTTATGACCAAAAAGGTAAATAGTTATACTACTGCCTATTTCCGGCCACTTTTTAGTAGAACTATTTACGTTTTTGGCCATAACTTGAAAAGTTTTCAATATATCGACTTGATTTCTTTTGCGTTGGATAGCTAACCGTATTGGCCTTAATTACAATTTTTTTTTTAATGGATAGTGGAAGAAAATTTTTTTTATCATTTTTTAAAAAAAAGCAAAGGGGGTAGTCCATTGTTTTTTTTGGCGAAAAATATTTTTTTTCCACTATCTTCAAAAAACCAAATTTGAATTAAAGCTAATGCGGTTCTCTATTCAACGCAGTAGAAATCAAGTCGATATCTAGAAAAGTAAGCAAGTTATGACCAAAAAGGTAAGTAGTTATACTACTGCCTATTTCCGGCCACTTTTTAGTAGAACTATTTACGTTTTTGGCCATAACTTGAAAAGTTTTCAATATATCGACTTGATTTCTTTTGTGTTGGATAGCTAACCGTATTGGCCTTAACTCCAATTTTTTTTTAATGGATAGTGGAAGAAAATTTTTTTTATCATTTTTTAAAAAAAGCACAGGGGGTAGTCCATTTTTTTTTTTTTTGCGAAAAATATCTTTTTTCCACTATCTTCAAAAAACTAAATTTGAATTAAAGCCAATGCGGTTCTCTATTCAACGCAGTAGAAATCAAGTCGATATCTAGAAAAGTAAGCAAGTTATGACCAAAAAGGTAAGTAGTTATACTACTGCCTATTTCCGGCCACTTTTTAGTGGAACTATTTACGTTTTTGGCCATAACTTGAAAAGTTTTCAATATATCGACTTGATTTCTTTTGCGTTGGATAGCTAACCGTATTGGCCTTAATTACAATTTTTTTTTTAATGGATAGTGGAAGAAAATTTTTTTTATCATTTTTTAAAAAAAAGCAAAGGGGGTAGTCCATTGTTTTTTTTGGCGAAAAATATTTTTTTACACTATCTTCAAAAAACTAAATTTGAATTAAAGCTAATGCGGTTCTCTATTCAACGCAGTAGAAATCAAGTCGATATCTAGAAAAGTAAGCAAGTTATGACCAAAAAGGTAAGTAGTTATACTACTGCCTATTTCCGGCCACTTTTTAGTAGAACTATTTACGTTTTTGGCCATAACTTGAAAAGTTTTCAATATATCGACTTGATTTCTTTTTTGTTGGATAGCTAACCGTATTGGTCTTAATTACAAATTTTTTTTTTAATGGATAGTGGAAGAAAATTTTTTTTTATCATTTTTTAAAAAAAAAGCACAGGGGGTAGTCCATTGTTTTTTTTGGCGAAAAATATTTTTTTCCACTATCTTCAAAAAACCAAATTTGAATTAAAGCCAATGCGGTTCTCTATTCAACGCAGTAGATATCAAGTCGATATCTAGAAAAGTAAGCAAGTTATGACCAAAAAGGTAAGTAGTTATACTACTGCCTATTTCCGGCCACTTTTTAGTAGAACTATTTACGTTTTTGGCCATAACTTGAAAAGTTTTCAATATATCGACTTGATTTCTTTTGCGTTGGATAGCTAACCGTATTGGCCTTAACTACAAATTTTTTTTTAATGGATAGTGGAAGAAAATTTTTTTTATCATTTTTTAAAAAAAAGCACAGGGGGTAGTCCATTGTTTTTTTTGGCGAAAAATATTTTTTTTCCACTATCTTCAAAAAACTACATTTGAATTAAAGCCAATGCGGTTCTCTATTCAACGCAGTAGAAATCAAGTCGATATCTAGAAAAGTAAGCAAGTTATGACCAAAAAGGTAAGTAGTTATACTACTGCCTATTTCCGGCCACTTTTTAGTAGAACTATTTACGTTTTTGGCCATAACTTGAAAAGTTTTCAATATATCGACTTGATTTCTTTTGCGTTGGATAGCTAACCGTATTGGTCTTAATTACAAATTTTTTTTTTAATGAATAGTGGAAGAAAATTTTTTTTTATCATTTTTTAAAAAAAAAAGCACAGGGAGTAGTTTATTGTTTTTTTTGGCGAAAAATATTTTTTTTCCACTATCTTCAAAAAACCAAATTTGAATTAAAGCTAATGCGGTTCTCTATTCAACGCAGTAGAAATCAAGTCGATATCTAGAAAAGTAAGCAAGTTATGACCAAAAAGGTAAGTAGTTATACTACTGCCTATTTCCGGCCACTTTTTAGTAGAACTATTTACGTTTTTGGCCATAACTTGAAAAGTTTTCAATATATCGACTTGATTTCTCTTGCGTTGGATAGCTAACCGTATTGGCCTTAACTACAATTTTTTTTTAATGGATAGTGGAAGAAAATTTTTTTTATCATTTTTTAAAAAAAAGCACAGGGGGTAGTCCATTGTTTTTTTTTGCGAAAAATATCTTTTTTCCACTATCTTCAAAAAACTAAATTTGAATTAAAGCCAATGCGGTTCTCTATTCAACGCAGTAGAAATCAAGTCGATATCTAGAAAAGTAAGCAAGTTATGACCAAAAAGGTAAGTAGTTATACTACTGCCTATTTCCGGCCACTTTTTAGTAGAACTATTTACGTTTTTGGCCATAACTTGAAAAGTTTTCAATATATCGACTTGATTTCTTTTGCGTTGGATAGCTAACCGTATTGGCCTTAACTACAAATTTTTTTTTAATGGATAGTGGAAGAAAATTTTTTTTATCATTTTTTAAAAAAAAGCACAGGGGGTAGTCCATTGTTTTTTTTGGCGAAAAATATTTTTTTTCCACTATCTTCAGAAAACTAAATTTGAATTAAAGCCAATGCGGTTCTCTATTCAACGCAGTAGAAATCAAGTCGATATCTAGAAAAGTAAGCAAGTTATGACCAAAAAGGTAAGTAGTTATACTACTGCCTATTTCCGGCCACTTTTTAGTAGAACTATTTACGTTTTTGGCCATAACTTGAAAACTTTTCAATATATCGACTTGATTTCTTTTGCGTTGGATAGCTAACCGTATTGGCCTTAACTACAAATTTTTTTTTAATGGATAGTGGAAGAAAATTTTTTTATCATTTTTTTAAAAAAAGCACAGGGGGTAGTCCATTGTTTTTTTTTGCGAAAAATATCTTTTTTCCACTATCTTCAAAAAACTAAATTTGAATTAAAGCCAATGCGGTTCTCTATTCAACGCAGTAGAAATCAAGTCGATATCTAGAAAAGTAAGCAAGTTATGACCAAAAAGGTAAGTAGTTATACTACTGCCTATTTCCGGCCACTTTTTAGTAGAACTATTTACGTTTTTGGCCATAACTTGAAAACTTTTCAATATATCGACTTGATTTCTTTTGCGTTGGATAGCTAACCGTTTTGGCCTTACAAATTTTTTTTTAATGAATAGTGGAAGAAATTTTTTTTTATCATTTTTTAAAAAAAAGCAAAGGGGGTAGTCCATTGTTTTTTTTGGCGAAAAATATTTTTTTTCCACTATCTTCAAAAACCTAAATTTGAATTAAAGCCAATGCGGTTCTCTTCTCAACGCAGTAGAAATCAAGTCGATATCTAGAAAAGTAAGCAAGTTATGACCAAAAAGGTAAGTAGTTATACTACTGCCTATTTCCGGCCACTTTTTAGTAGAACTATTTACGTTTTTGGCCATAACTTGAAAAGTTTTCAATATATCGACTTGATTTCTTTTGCGTTGGATAGCTAACCGTATTGGCCTTAACTACGAATTTTTTTTTAATGGATAGTGGAAGAAAATTTTTTTTATCATTTTTTAAAAAAAAGCAAAGGGGGTAGTCCATTGTTTTTTTTGGCGAAAAATATTTTTTTTCCACTATCTTCAAAAAACCAAATTTGAATTAAAGCTAATGCGGTTCTCTATTCAACGCAGTAGAAATCAAGTCGATATCTAGAAAAGTAAGCAAGTTATGACCAAAAAGGTAAGTAGTTATACTACTGCCTATTTCCGGCCACTTTTTAGTAGAACTATTTACGTTTTTGGCCATAACTTGAAAAGTTTTCAATATATCGACTTGATTTCTTTTGTGTTGGATAGCTAACCGTATTGGCCTTAACTACAATTTTTTTTTAATGGATAGTGGAAGAAAATTTTTTTTATCATTTTTTAAAAAAAGCACAGGGGGTAGTCCATTTTTTTTTTTTTTTGCGAAAAATATCTTTTTTCCACTATCTTCAAAAAACTAAATTTGAATTAAAGCCAATGCGGTTCTCTATTCAACGCAGTAGAAATCAAGTCGATATCTAGAAAAGTAAGCAAGTTATGACCAAAAAGGTAAGTAGTTATACTACTGCCTATTTCCGTCCACTTTTTAGTAGAACTATTTACGTTTTTGGCCATAACTTGAAAAGTTTTCAATATATCGACTTGATTTCTTTTGCGTTGGATAGCTAACCGTATTGGCCTTAACTACAAATTTGTTTTTAATGGATAGTGGAAGAAAATTTTTTTTATCATTTTTTAAAAAAAAGCACAGGGGGTAGTCCATTGTTTTTTTTGGCGAAAAATATTTTTTTTCCACTATCTTCAAAAAACTACATTTGAATTAAAGCCAATGCGGTTCTCTATTCAACGCAGTAGAAATCAAGTCGATATCTAGAAAAGTAAGCAAGTTATGACCAAAAAGGTAAGTAGTTATACTACTGCCTATTTCCGGCCACTTTTTAGTAGAACTATTTACGTTTTTGGCCATAACTTGAAAAGTTTTCAATATATCGACTTGATTTCTTTTGCGTTGGATAGCTAACCGTATTGGTCTTAATTACAAATTTTTTTTTTAATGAATAGTGGAAAAAAATTTTTTTTTATCATTTTTTAAAAAAAAAGCACAGGGAGTAGTTTATTGTTTTTTTTGGCGAAAAATATTTTTTTTCCACTATCTTCAAAAAACCAAATTTGAATTAAAGCTAATGCGGTTCTCTATTCAACGCAGTAGAAATCAAGTCGATATCTAGAAAAGTAAGCAAGTTATGACCAAAAAGGTAAGTAGTTATACTACTGCCTATTTCCGGCCACTTTTTAGTAGAACTATTTACGTTTTTGGCCATAACTTGAAAAGTTTTCAATATATCGACTTGATTTCTTTTGCGTTGGATAGCTAACCGTATTGGCCTTAACTACAATTTTTTTTTAATGGATAGTGAAAGAAAATTTTTTTTATCATTTTTTAAAAAAAAGCACAGGGGGTAGTCCATTGTTTTTTTTGGCGAAAAATATTTTTTTTCCACTATCTTCAAAAAACTACATTTGAATTAAAACCAATGCGGTTCTCTATTCAACGCAGTAGAAATCAAGTCGATATCTAGAAAAGTAAACAAGTTATGACCAAAAAGGTAAGTAGTTATACTACTGCCTATTTCCGGCCACTTTTTAGTAGAACTATTTACGTTTTTGGCCATAACTTGAAAAATTTTCAATATATCGACTTGATTTCTTTTGCGTTGGATTGCTAACCGTATTGGTCTTAATTACAAATTTTTTTTTTAATGAATAGTGGAAGAAAATTTTTTTTTATCATTTTTTAAAAAAAAAGCACAGGGGGTAGTTTATTGTTTTTTTTGGCGAAAAATATTTTTTTTCCACTATCTTCAAAAAACCAAATTTGAATTAAAGCTAATGCGGTTCTCTATTCAACGCAGTAGAAATCAAGTCGATATCTAGAAAAGTAAGCAAGTTATGACCAAAAAGGTAAGTAGTTATACTACTGCCTATTTCCGGCCACTTTTTAGTAGAACTATTTACGTTTTTGGCCATAACTTGAAAAGTTTTCAATATATCGACTTGATTTCTTTTGCGTTGGATAGCTAACCGTATTAGCCTTAACTACAATTTTTTTTTAATGGATAGTGGAAGAAAATTTTTTTTATCATTTTTTAAAAAAAAGCACAGGGGGTAGTCCATTGTTTTTTTTTGCGAAAAATATCTTTTTTCCACTATCTTCAAAAAACTAAATTTGAATTAAAGCCAATGCGGTTCTCTATTCAACGCAGTAGAAATCAAGTCGATATCTAGAAAAGTAAGCAAGTTATGACCAAAAAGGTAAGTAGTTTTACTACTGCCTATTTCCGGCCACTTTTTAGTAGAACTATTTACGTTTTTGGCCATAACTTGAAAAGTTTTCAATATATCGACTTGATTTCTTTTGCGTTGGATAGCTAACCGTATTGGCCTTAACTACAAATTTTTTTTTAATGGATAGTGGAAGAAAATTTTTTTTATCATTTTTAAAAAAAAAGCAAAGGGGGTAGTCCATTGTTTTTTTTGGCGAAAAATATTTTTTTTCCACTATCTTCAAAAAACTAAATTTGAATTAAAGCCAATGCGGTTCTCTATTCAACGCAGTAGAAATCAAGTCGATATCTAGAAAAGTAAGCAAGTTATGACCAAAAAGGTAAGTAGTTATACTACTGCCTATTTCCGGCCACTTTTTAGTAGAACTATTTACGTTTTTGGCCATAACTTGAAAACTTTTCAATATATCGACTTGATTTCTTTTTTGTTGGATAGCTAACCGTATTGGCCTTAACTACAATTTTTTTTTTAATGGATAGTGGAAGAAAATTTTTTTTATCATTTTTTAAAAAAAAGCAAAGGGGGTAGTCCATTGTTTTTTTTGGCGAAAAATATTTTTTTTCCACTATCTTCAAAAAACTAAATTTGAATTAAAGCCAATGCGGTTCTCTATTCAACGCAGTAGAAATCAACTCGATATCTAGAAAAGTAAGCAAGTTATGACCAAAAAGGTAAGTAGTTATACTACTGCCTATTTCCGGCCACTTTTTAGTAGAACTATTTACGTTTTTGGCCATAACTTGAAAACTTTTCAATATATCGACTTGATTTCTTTTGCGTTGGATAGCTAACCGTATTGGCCTTAACTACAAATTTTTTTTTAATGGATAGTGGAAGAAAATTTTTTTATCATTTTTTTAAAAAAAGCACAGGGGGTAGTCCATTGTTTTTTTTTGCGAAAAATATATTTTTTCCACTATCTTCAAAAAACTAAATTTGAATTAAAGCCAATGCGGTTCTCTATTCAACGCAGTAGAAATCAAGTCGATATCTAGAAAAGTAAGCAAGTTATGACCAAAAAGGTAAGTAGTTATACTACTGCCTATTTCCGGCCACTTTTTAGTAGAACTATTTACGTTTTTGGCCATAACTTGAAAAGTTTTCAATATATCGACTTGATTTCTTTTGCGTTGGATAGCTAACCGTATTAGCCTTAACTACGAATTTTTTTTTAATGGATAGTGGAAGAAAATTTTTTTTATCATTTTTTAAAAAAAAGCAAAGGGGGTAGTCCATTGTTTTTTTTGGCGAAAAATATTTTTTTTCCACTATCTTCAAAAAACCAAATTTGAATTAAAGCTAATGCGGTTCTCTATTCAACGCAGTAGAAATCAAGTCGATATCTAGAAAAGTAAGCAAGTTATGACCAAAAAGGTAAGTAGTTATACTACTGCCTATTTCCGGCCACTTTTTAGTAGAACTATTTACGTTTTTGGCCATAACTTGAAAAGTTTTCAATATATCGACTTGATTTCTTTTGTGTTGGATAGCTAACCGTATTGGCCTTAACTAAAATTTTTTTTTAATGGATAGTGGAAGAAAATTTTTTTTATCATTTTTTAAAAAAAGCACAGGGGGTAGTCCATTTTTTTTTTTTTTGCGAAAAATATCTTTTTTCCACTATCTTCAAAAAACTAAATTTGAATTAAAGCCAATGCGGTTCTCTATTCAACGCAGTAGAAATCAAGTCGATATCTAGAAAAGTAAGCAAGTTATGACCAAAAAGGTAAGTAGTTATACTACTGCCTATTTCCGGCCACTTTTTAGTAGAACTATTTACGTTTTTGGCCATAACTTGAAAACTTTTCAATATATCGACTTGATTTCTTTTTTGTTGGATAGCTAACCGTATTGGCCTTAACTACAATTTTTTTTTTAATGGATAGTGGAAGAAAATTTTTTTTATCATTTTTTAAAAAAAAGCAAAGGGGGTAGTCCATTGTTTTTTTTGGCGAAAAATATTTTTTTTCCACTATCTTCAAAAAACTAAATTTGAATTAAAGCCAATGCGGTTCTCTATTCAACGCAGTAGAAATCAAGTCGATATCTAGAAAAGTAAGCAAGTTATGACCAAAAAGGTAAGTAGTTATACTACTGCCTATTTCCGGCCACTTTTTAGTAGAACTATTTACGTTTTTGGCCATAACTTGAAAACTTTTCAATATATCGACTTGATTTCTTTTGCGTTGGATAGCTAACCGTATTGGCCTTAACTACAATTTTTTTTTTAATGGATAGTGGAAGAAAATTTTTTTATCATTTTTTTAAAAAAAGCACAGGGGGTAGTCCATTGTTTTTTTTTGCGAAAAATATCTTTTTTCCACTATCTTCAAAAAACTAAATTTGAATTAAAGCCAATGCGGTTCTCTATTCAACGCAGTAGAAATCAAGTCGATATCTAGAAAAGTAAGCAAGTTATGACCAAAAAGGTAAGTAGTTATACTACTGCCTATTTCCGGCCACTTTTTAGTAGAACTATTTACGTTTTTGGCCATAACTTGAAAAGTTTTCAATATATCGACTTGATTTCTTTTGCGTTAAATAGCTAACCGTATTGGCCTTAACGACAATTTTTTTTTATTGGATAGTGGAAGAAAATTTTTTTTTATCATTTTTTAAAAAAAAGCACAGGGGGTAGTCCATTGTTTTTTTTTGCGAAAAATATCTTTTTTCCACTATCTTCAAAAAACCAAATTTGAATTAAAGCTAATGCGGTTCTCTATTCAACGCAGTAGAAATCAAGTCGATATCTAGAAAAGTAAGCAAGTTATGACCAAAAAGGTAAGTAGTTATACTACTGCCTATTTCCGGCCACTTTTTAGTAGAACTATTTACGTTTTTGGCCATAACTTGAAAACTTTTCAATATATCGACTTGATTTCTTTTGCGTTGGATAGCTAACCGTTTTGGCCTTACAAATTTTTTTTTAATGAATAGTGGAAGAAATTTTTTTTTATCATTTTTTAAAAAAAAGCAAAGAGGGTAGTCCATTGTTTTTTTTGGCGAAAAATATTTTTTTTCCACTATCTTCAAAAACCTAAATTTGAATTAAAGCCAATGCGGTTCTCTATTCAACGCAGTAGAAATCAAGTCGATATCTAGAAAAGTAAGCAAGTTATGACCAAAAAGGTAAGTAGTTATACTACTGCCTATTTCCGGCCACTTTTTAGTAGAACTATTTACGTTTTTGGCCATAACTTGAAAAGTTTTCAATATATCGACTTGATTTCTTTTTGTTGGATAGGTAACCGTTTTGGCCTTACAAATTTTTTTTTAATGGATAGTGGAAGAAAATTTTTTTTATCATTTTTTAAAAAAAAGCAAAGGGGGTAGTCCATTGTTTTTTTTGGCGAAAAATATTTTTTTTCCACTATCTTCAAAAAACCAAATTTGAATTAAAGCTAATGCGGTTCTCTATTCAACGCAGTAGAAATCAAGTCGATATCTAGAAAAGTAAGCAAGTTATGACCAAAAAGGTAAGTAGTTATACTACTGCCTATTTCCGGCCACTTTTTAGTAGAACTATTTACGTTTTTGGCCATAACTTGAAAAGTTTTCAATATATCGACTTGATTTCTTTTGTGTTGGATAGCTAACCGTATTGGCCTTAACTACAATTTTTTTTTAATGGATAGTGGAAGAAAATTTTTTTTATCATTTTTTAAAAAAAGCACAGGGGGTAGTCCATTTTTTTTTTTTTGCGAAAAATATCTTTTTTCCACTATCTTCAAAAAACTAAATTTGAATTAAAGCCAATGCGGTTCTCTATTCAACGCAGTAGAAATCAAGTCGATATCTAGAAAAGTAAGCAAGTTATGACCAAAAAGGTAAGTAGTTATACTACTGCCTATTTCCGGCCACTTTTTAGTAGAACTATTTACGTTTTTGGCCATAACTTGAAAAGTTTTCAATATATCGACTTGATTTCTTTTGCGTTGGATAGCTAACCGTATTGGCCTTAATTACAATTTTTTTTTTAATGGATAGTGGAAGAAAATTTTTTTTATCATTTTTTAAAAAAAAGCAAAGGGGGTAGTCCATTGTTTTTTTTGGCGAAAAATATTTTTTTACACTATCTTCAAAAAACTAAATTTGAATTAAAGCTAATGCGGTTCTCTATTCAACGCAGTAGAAATCAAGTCGATATCTAGAAAAGTAAGCAAGTTATGACCAAAAAGGTAAGTAGTTATACTACTGCCTATTTCCGGCCACTTTTTAGTAGAACTATTTACGTTTTTGGCCATAACTTGAAAAGTTTTCAATATATCGACTTGATTTCTTTTTTGTTGGATAGCTAACCGTAATGGTCTTAATTACAAATTTTTTTTTTAATGGATAGTGGAAGAAAATTTTTTTTTATCATTTTTTAAAAAAAAAGCACAGGGGGTAGTCCATTGTTTTTTTTGGCGAAAAATATTTTTTTCCACTATCTTCAAAAAACCAAATTTGAATTAAAGCCAATGCGGTTCTCTATTCAACGCAGTAGAAATCAAGTCGATATCTAGAAAAGTAAGCAAGTTATGACCAAAAAGGTAAGTAGTTATACTACTGCCTATTTCCGGCCACTTTTTAGTAGAACTATTTACGTTTTTGGCCATAACTTGAAAAGTTTTCAATATATCGACTTGATTTCTGTTGCGTTGGATAGCTAACCGTATTAGCCTTAACTACAATTTTTTTTTAATGGATAGTGGAAGAAAATTTTTTTTATCATTTTTTAAAAAAAAGCACAGGGGGTAGTCCATTGTTTTTTTTTGCGAAAAATATCTTTTTTCCACTATCTTCAAAAAACTAAATTTGAATTAAAGCCAATGCGGTTCTCTATTCAACGCAGTAGAAATCAAGTCGATATCTAGAAAAGTAAGCAAGTTATGACCAAAAAGGTAAGTAGTTATACTACTGCCTATTTCCGGCCACTTTTTAGTAGAACTATTTACGTTTTTGGCCATAACTTGAAAAGTTTTCAATATATCGACTTGATTTCTTTTGCGTTGGATAGCTAACCGTATTGGCCTTAACGACAAATTTTTTTTATTGGATAGTGGAAGAAAATTTTTTTTATCATTTTTTAAAAAAAAGCACAGGGGGTAGTCCATTGTTTTTTTTTGCGAAAAATATCTTTTTTCCACTATCTTCAAAAAACCAAATTTGAATTAAAGCTAATGCGGTTCTCTATTCAACGCAGTAGAAATCAAGTCGATATCTAGAAAAGTAAGCAAGTTATGACCAAAAAGGTAAGTAGTTATACTACTGCCTATTTCCGGCCACTTTTTAGTAGAACTATTTACGTTTTTGGCCATAACTTGAAAACTTTTCAATATATCGACTTGATTTCTTTTGCGTTGGATAGCTAACCGTTTTGGCCTTACAAATTTTTTTTTAATGAATAGTGGAAGAAATTTTTTTTTTATCATTTTTTAAAAAAAAGCAAAGGGGGTAGTCCATTGTTTTTTTTGGCGAAAAATATTTTTTTTCCACTATCTTCAAAAAACTAAATTTGAATTAAAGCCAATGCGGTTCTCTATTCAACGCAGTAGAAATCAAGTCGATATCTAGAAAAGTAAGCAAGTTATGACCAAAAAGGTAAGTAGTTATACTACTGCCTATTTCCGGCCACTTTTTAGTAGAACTATTTACGTTTTTGGCCATAACTTGAAAACTTTTCAATATATCGACTTGATTTCTTTTGCGTTGGATAGCTAACCGTATTGGCCTTAACTACAAATTTTTTTTTAATGGATAGTGGAAGAAAATTTTTTTTATCATTTTTTAAAAGAAAGCAAAGGGCGTAGTCCATTGTTTTTTTTGGCGAAAAATATTTTTTTTCCACTATCTTCAAAAAACTAAATTTGAATTAAAGCCAATGCGGTTCTCTATTCAACGCAGTAGAAATCAAGTCGATATCTAGAAAAGTAAGCAAGTTATGACCAAAAAGGTAAGTAGTTATACTACTGCCTATTTCCGGCCACTTTTTAGTAGAACTATTTACGTTTTTGGCCATAACTTGAAAAGTTTTCAATATATCGACTTGATTTCTTTTGCGTTGGATACCTAACCGTATTGGCCTTAACTGCAATTTTTTTTAATGGATAGTGGAAGAAAATTTTTTTTATCATTTTTTAAAAAAAAGCAAAGGGGGTAGTCCATTGTTTTTTTTGGCGAAAAATATTTTTTTCCACTATCTTCAAAAACCTAAATTTGAATTAAAGCCAATGCGGTTCTCTATTCAACGCAGTAGAAATCAAGTCGATATCTAGAAAAGTAAGCAAGTTATGACCAAAAAGGTAAGTAGTTATACTACTGCCTATTTCCGGCCACTTTTTAGTAGAACTATTTACGTTTTTGGCCATAACTTGAAAACTTTTCAATATATCGACATGATTTCTTTTGCGTTGGATAGCTAACCGTTTTGGCCTTACAAATTTTTTTTTAATGGATAGTGGAAGAAAATTTTTTTTATCATTTTTTAAAAAAAACAAAGGGGGTAGTCCATTGTTTTTTTTGGCGAAAAATATTTTTTTTCCACTATCTTCAAAAAACTAAATTTGAATTAAAGCTAATGCGGTTCTCTATTCAACGCAGTAGAAGTCAAGTCGATATCTAGAAAAGAAGCAAGTTATGACCAAAAAGGTAAGTAGTTATACTACTCCCTATTTCCGGCCACTTTTTAGTAGAACTATTTACGTTTTTGGCCATAACTTGAAAACTTTTCAATATATCGACTTGATTTCTTTTGCGTTGGATAGCTAACCGTATTAACCTTAACTACAAATTTTTTTTTAATGGATAGTGGAAGAAAATTTTTTTTATCATTTTTAAAAAAAAAGCAAAGGGGGTAGTCCATTGTTTTTTTTGGCGAAAAATATTTTTTTTCCACTATCTTCAAAAAACTAATATTGAATTAAAGCTAATGCGGTTCTCTATTCAACGCAGTAGAAATCAAGTCGATATCTAGAAAAGTAAGCAAGTTATGACCAAAAAGGTAAGTAGTTATACTACTGCCTATTTCCGGCCACTTTTTAGTAGAACTATTTACGTTTTTGGCCATAACTTGAAAACTTTTCAATATATCGACTTGATTTCTTTTGCGTTGGATAGCTAACCGTATTGGCCTTAACTACAAATTTTTTTTTAATGGATAGTGGAAGAAAATTTTTTTTATCATTTTTTAAAAGAAAGCAAAGGGCGTAGTCCATTGTTTTTTTTGGCGAAAAATATTTTTTTTCCACTATCTTCAAAAAACTACATTTGAATTAAAGCCAATGTGGTTCTCTATTCAACGCAGTAGAAATCAAGTCGATATCTAGAAAAGTAAGCAAGTTATGACCAAAAAGGTAAGTAGTTATACTACTGCCTATTTCCGGCCACTTTTTAGTAGAACTATTTACGTTTTTGGCCATAACTTGAAAACTTTTCAATATATCGACTTGATTTCTTTCGCGTTGGATAGCTAACCGTATTGGCCTTAACTACAAATTTTTTTTTAATGGATAGTGGAAGAAAATTTTTTTTATCATTTTTTAAAAAAAAGCAAAGGGGGTAGTCCATTGTTTTTTTTGGCGAAAAATATTTCTTTTCCACTATCTTCACAAAACTAAATTTGAATTAAAGCCAATGCGGTTCTCTATTCAAAGCAGTAGAATTTAAGTCGATATCTAGAAAAGTAAGCAAGTTATGACCAAAAAGGTAAGTAGTTATACTACTGCCTATTTCCGGCCACTTTTTAGTAGAACTATTTACGTTTTTGGCCATAACTTGAAAAGTTTTCAATATATCGACTTGATTTCTTTTGCGTTGGATAGCTAACCGTTTTGGCCTTACAAATTTTTTTTTAATGGATAGTGGAAGAAAATTTTTTTTATCATTTTTTAAAAAAAAGCAAAGGGGGTAGTCCATTGTTTTTTTTGGCGAAAAATATTTTTTTTCCACTATCTTCAAAAAACTAAATTTGAATTAAAGCCAATGCGGTTCTCTATTCAACGCAGTAGAAGTCAAGTCGATATCTAGAAAAGTAAGCAAGTTATGACCTAAAAGGTAAGTAGTTATACTACTGCCTATTTCCGGCCACTTTTTAGTAGAACTATTTACGTTTTTGTCCATAACTAGAAAAGTTTTCAATATATCGACTTGATTTCTTTTGCGTTGGATAGCTAACCGTATTGGCCTTAACTACAAATTTTTTTTTAATGGATAGTGGAAGAAAATTTTTTTTATCATTTTTTAAAAAAAAGCAATGGGGGTAGTCCATTGTTTTTTTTGGCGAAAAATATTTTTTTTCCACTATCTTCAAAAAACTAAATTTGAATTAAAGCCAATGCGGTTCTCTATTCAACGCAGTAGAAATCAAGTCGATATCTAGAAAAGTAAGCAAGTTATGATCAAAAAGGTAAGTAGTTATACTACTGCCTATTTCCGGCCACTTTTTAGTAGAACTATTTACGTTTTTGTCCATAACTAGAAAAGTTTTCAATATATCGACTTGATTTCTTTTGCGTTATATAGCTAACCGTATTGGCCTTAACTACAAATTTTTTTTTAAAGGATAGTGGAAGAAAATTTTTTTTATCATTTTTTAAAAAAAAGCAAAGGGGGTAGTCCATTGTTTTTTTTGGCGAAAAATATTTTTTTTCCACTATCTTCAAAAAACTAAATTTGAATTAAAGCCAATGCGGTTCTCTATTCAACGCAGTAGAAATCAAGTCGATATCTAGAAAAGTAAGCAAGTTATGACCAAAAAGGTAAGTAGTTATACTATTGCCTATTTCCGGCCACTTTTTAGTAGAACTATTTACGTTTTTGTCCATAACTAGAAAAGTTTTCAATATATCGACTTGATTTCTTTTGCGTTGGATAGCTAACCGTATTGGCCTTAACTACAAATTTTTTTTTAATGGATAGTGGAAGAAAATTTTTTTTATCATTTTTTAAAAAAAAGCAAAGGGGGTAGTCCATTGTTTTTTTTGGCGAAAAATATTTCTTTTCCACTATCTTCACAAAACTAAATTTGAATTAAAGCCAATGCGGTTCTCTATTCAAAGCAGTAGAATTTAAGTCGATATCTAGAAAAGTAAGCAAGTTATGACCAAAAAGGTAAGTAGTTATACTACTGCCTATTTCCGGCCACTTTTTAGTAGAACTATTTACGTTTTTGGCCATAACTTGAAAAGTTTTCAATGTATCGACTTGATTTCCTTTGCGTTGGATAGCTAACCGTTTTGGCCTTACAAATTTTTTTTTAACGGATAGTGGAAGAAAATTTTTTTTATCATTTTTTAAAAAAAAGCAAAGGGGGTAGTCCATTGTTTTTTTTGGCGAAAAATATTTTTTTTCCACTATCTTCAAAAAACTACATTTGAATTAAAGCCAATGTGGTTCTCTATTCAACGCAGTAGAAATCAAGTCGATATCTAGAAAAGTAAGCAAGTTATGACCAAAAAGGTAAGTAGTTATACTACTGCCTATTTCCGGCCACTTTTTAGTAGAACTATTTACGTTTTTGGCCATAACTTGAAAAGTTTTCAATATATCGACTTGATTTCTTTTGCGTTGGATAGCTAACCGTTTTGGCCTTACAAATTTTTTTTTAATGGATAGTGGAAGAAAATTTTTTTTATCATTTTTTAAAAAAAAGCAAAGGGGGTAGTCCATTGTTTTTTTTGGCGAAAAATATTTTTTTTCCACTATCTTCAAAAAACTAAATTTGAATTAAAGCCAATGCGGTTTTCTATTCAACGCAGTAGAAGTCAAGTCGATATCTAGAAAAGTAAGCAAGTTATGACCAAAAAGGTAAGTAGTTATACTACTGCCTATTTCCGGCCACTTTTTAGTAGAACTATTTACGTTTTTGTCCATAACTAGAAAAGTTTTCAATATATCGACTTGATTTCTTTTGCGTTGGATAGCTAAAAGTATTGGCCTTAACTTGAAATTTTTTTTCAATGGATAGTGGAAGAAAATTTTTTTTATCATTTTTTAAAAAAAAGCAAAGGGGGTAGTCCATTGTTTTTTTTGGCGAAAAATATTTTTTTTCCACTATCTTCAAAAAACTAAATTTGAATTAAAGCCAATGCGGTTCTCTATTCAACGCAGTAGAAATCAAGTCGATATCTAGAAAAGTAAGCAAGTTATGATCAAAAAGGTAAGTAGTTATACTACTGCCTATTTCCGGCCACTTTTTAGTAGAACTATTTACGTTTTTGTCCATAACTAGAAAAGTTTTCAATATATCGACTTGATTTCTTTTGCGTTATATAGCTAACCGTATTGGCCTTAACTACAAATTTTTTTTTAATGGATAGTGGAAGAAAATTTTTTTTATCATTTTTTAAAAAAAAGCAAAGGGGGTAGTCCATTGTTTTTTTTGGCGAAAAATATTTTTTTTCCACTATCTTCAAAAAACTAAATTTGAATTAAAGCCAATGCGGTTCTCTATTCAACGCAGTAGAAATCAAGTCGATATCTAGAAAAGTAAGCAAGTTATGACCAAAAAGGTAAGTAGTTATACTACTGCCTATTTCCGGCCACTTTTTAGTAGAACTATTTACGTTTTTGTCCATAACTAGAAAAGTTTTCAATATATCGACTTGATTTCTTTTGCGTTGGATAGCTAACCGTATTGGCCTTAACTACAAATTTTTTTTTAATGGATAGTGGAAGAAAATTTTTTTTATCATTTTTTAAAAAAAAGCAAAGGGGGTAGTCCATTGTTTTTTTTGGCGAAAAATATTTTTTTTCCACTATCTTCAAAAAACTAAATTTGAATTAAAGCCAATGCGGTTCTCTATTCAACGCAGTAGAAATCAAGTCGATATCTAGAAAAGTAAGCATGTTATGACCAAAAAGGTAAGTAGCTATACTACTGCCTATTTCCGGCCACTTTTTAGTAGAACTATTTACGTTTTTAGCCATACCTTGAAAAGTTTTCAATATATCGACTTGATTTCTTTTGCGTTGGATAGCTAACCGTATTGGCCTTAACTACAAATTTTTTTTTAATGGATAGTGGAAGAAAATTTTTTTTATCATTTTTTAAAAAAAAGCACAGGGGGTAGTCCATTGTTTTTTTTTTGAGAAAAATATTTTTTTTCCACTATCTTCAAAAAACTAAATTTGAATTAAAGCCAATGCGGTTCTCTATTCAACGCAGTAGAAGTCAAGTCGATATCTAGAAAAGTAAGCAAGTTATGACCAAAAAGGTAAGTAGTTATACTACTGCCTATTTCCGGCCACTTTTTAGTAGAACTATTTACGTTTTTGGTCATAACTTGAAAAGTTTTCAATATATCGACTTGATTTCTTTTGCGTTGGATAGCTAACCGTATTGGCCTTAACTGAAAATTTTTTTTTAATGGATAGTTGAAGAAAATTTTTTTTATCATTTTTTAAAAAAAAGCACAGGGGGTAGTCCATTGTTTTTTTTTTGAGAAAAATATTTTTTTTCCACTATCTTCAAAAAACTAAATTTGAATTAAAGCCAATGCGGTTCTCTATTCAACGCAGTAGAAGTCAAGTCGATATCTAGAAAAGTAAGCAAGTTATGACCAAAAAGGTAAGTAGTTATACTACTGCCTATTTCCGGCCACTTTTTAGTAGAACTATTTACGTTTTTGGCCATAACTTGAAAAGTTTTCAATATATCGACTTGATTTTTTTTGCGTTGGATAGCTAACCGTATTGGCCTTAACTGCAAAATTGTTTTTTAATGGATAGTGGAAGAAAATTTTTTTTATCATTTTTTAAAAAAAAGCACAGGGGGTAGTCCATTGTTTTTTTTTGAGAAAAATATTTTTTTTCCACTATCTTCAAAAAACTAAATTAGAATTAAAGCCAATGCGGTTCTCTATTCAACGCAGTAGAAATCAAGTCGATATCTAGAAAAGTAAGCAAGTTATGACCAAAAAGGTAAGTAGTTATACTACTGCCTATTTCCGGCCACTTTTTAGTAGAACTATTTACGTTTTTGTCCATAACTAGAAAAGTTTTCAATATATCGACTTGATTTCTTTTGCGTTGGATAGCTAACCGTATTGGCCTTAACTACAAATTTTTTTTTAATGGATAGTGGAAGAAAATTTTTTTTATCATTTTTTAAAAAAAAGCAAAGGGGGTAGTCCATTGTTTTTTTTGGCGAAAAATATTTTTTTTCCAGTATCTTCAAAAAACTAAATTTGAATTAAAGCCAATGCGGTTCTCTATTCAACGCAGTAGAATTCAAGTCGATATCTAGAAAAGTAAGCAAGTTATGACCAAAAAGGTAAGTAGTTATACTACTGCCTATTTCCGGCCACTTTTTAGTAGAACTATTTACGTTTTTGTCCATAACTAGAAAAGTTTTCAATATATCGACTTGATTTCTTTTGCGTTGGATAGCTAACCGTATTGGCCTTAACTACAAATTTTTTTTTAATGGACAGTGGAAGAAAATTTTTTTTATCATTTTTTAAAAAAAAGCACAGGGGGTAGTCCATTGTTTTTTTTTTTGAGAAAAATATTTTTTTTCCACTATCTTCAAAAAACTAAATTTGAATTAAAGCCAATGCGGTTCTCTATTCAACGCAGTAGAAGTCAAGTCGATATCTAGAAAAGTAAGCAAGTTATGACCAAAAAGGTAAGTAGTTATACTACTGCCTATTTCCGGCCACTTTTTAGTAGAACTATTTACGTTTTTGGTCATAACTTGAAAAGTTTTCAATATATCGACTTGATTTCTTTTGCGTTGGATAGCTAACCGTATTGGCCTTAACTGCAAATTTTTTTTTAATGGATAGTGGAAGAAAATTTTTTTTATCATTTTTTAAAAAAAAGCACAGGGGGTAGTCCATTGTTTTTTTTTTGAGAAAAATATTTTTTTTCCACTATCTTCAAAAAACTAAATTTGAATTAAAGCCAATGCGGTTCTCTATTCAACGCAGTAGAAGTCAAGTCGATATCTAGAAAAGTAAGCAAGTTATGACCAAAAAGGTAAGTAGTTATACTACTGCCTATTTCCGGCCACTTTTTAGTAGAACTATTTACGTTTTTGGTCATAACTTGAAAAGTTTTCAATATATCGACTTGATTTCTTTTGCGTTGGATAGCTAACCGTATTGGCCTTAACTACAAATTTTTTTTTAATGGATAGTGGAAGAAAATTTTTTTTATCATTTTTTAAAAAAAAGCAAAGGGGGTAGTCCATTGTTTTTTTTGGCGAAAAATATTTTTTTTCCACTATCTTCAAAAAACTAAATTTGAATTAAAGCCAATGCGGTTCTCTATTCAACGCAGTAGAAATCAAGTCGATATCTAGAAAAGTAAGCAAGTTATGACCAAAAAGGTAAGTAGTTATACTACTGCCTATTTCCGGCCACTTTTTAGTAGAACTATTTACGTTTTTGTCCATAACTAGAAAAGTTTTCAATATATCGACTTGATTTCTTTTGCGTTGGATAGCTAACCGTATTGGCCTTAACTACAAATTTTTTTTTAATGGATAGTGGAAGAAAATTTTTTTTATCATTTTTTAAAAAAAAGCAAAGGGGGTAGTCCATTGTTTTTTTTGGCGAAAAATATTTTTTTTCCACTATCTTCAAAAAACTAAATTTGAATTAAAGCCAATGCGGTTCTCTATTCAACGCAGTAGAAGTCAAGTCGATATCTAGAAAAGTAAGCAAGTTATGACCAAAAAGGTAAGTAGTTATACTACCGCCTATTTCCGGCCACTTTTTAGTAGAACTATTTACGTTTTTGTCCATAACTAGTAAAGTTTCCAATATATCGACTTGATTTCTTTTGCGTTGGATAGCTAACCGTATTGGCCTTAACTACAAATTTTTTTTTAATGGATAGTGGAAGAAAATTTTTTTTATCATTTTTTAAAAAAAAGCAAAGGGGGTAGTCCATTGTTTTTTTTGGCGAAAAATATTTTTTTTTTCAGTATCTTCAAAAAACTAAATTTGAATTAAAGCCAATGCGGTTCTGTATTCAACGCAGTAGAAATCAAGTCGATATCTAGAAAAGTAAGCATTTTATGACCAAAAAGGTAAGTAGCTATACTACTGCCTATTTCCGGCCACTTTTTAGTAGAACTATTTACGTTTTTAGCCATACCTTGAAAAGTTTTCAATATATCGACTTGATTTCTTTTGCGTTGGATAGCTAACCGTATTGGCCTTAACTACAAATTTTTTTTTAATGGATAGTGGAAGAAAATTTTTTTTATCATTTTTTAAAAAAAAGCACAGGGGGTAGTCCATTGTTTTTTTTTTGAGAAAAATATTTTTTTTCCACTATCTTCAAAAAACTAAATTTGAATTAAAGCCAATGCGGTTCTCTATTCAACGCAGTAGAAATCAAGTCGATATCTAGAAAAGTAAGCAAGTTATGACCAAAAAGGTAAGTAGTTATACTACTGCCTATTTCCGGCCACTTTTTAGTAGAACTATTTACGTTTTTGGTCATAACTTGAAAAGTTTTCAATATATCGACTTGATTTCTTTTGCGTTGGATAGCTAACCGTATTGGCCTTAACTACAAATTTTTTTTTAATGGATAGTGGAAGAAAATTTTTTTTATCATTTTTTAAAAAAAAGCAAAGGGGGTAGTCCATTGTTTTTTTTGGCGAAAAATATTTTTTTTCCACTATCTTCAAAAAACTAAATTTGAATTAAAGCCAATGCGGTTCTCTATTCAACGCAGTAGAAATCAAGTCGATATCTAGAAAAGTAAGCAAGTTATGACCAAAAAGGTAAGTAGCTATACTACTGCCTATTTCCGGCCACTTTTTAGTAGAACTATTTACGTTTTTAGCCATACCTTGAAAAGTTTTCAATATATCGACTTGATTTCTTTTGCGTTAGATAGCTAACCGTATTGGCCTTAACTACAAATTTTTTTTTAATGGATAGTGGAAGAAAAATTTTTTTTATCATTTTTTAAAAAAAAGCAAAGGGGGTAGTCCATTGTTTTTTTTGGCGAAAAATATTTTTTTTTTCAGTACCTTCAAAAAACTAAATTTGAATTAAAGCTAATGCGGTTCTCTATTCAACGCAGTAGAAATCAAGTCGATATCTAGAAAAGTAAGCAAGTTATGACCAAAAAGGTAAGTAGCTATACTACTGCCTATTTCCGGCCACTTTTTAGTAGAACTATTTACGTTTTTAGCCATACCTTGAAAAGTTTTCAATATATCGACTTGATTTCTTTTGCGTTGGATAGCTAAAAGTATTGGCCTTAACTTGAAATTTTTTTTCAATGGATAGTGGAAGAAAATTTTTTTTATCATTTTTTAAAAAAAAGCAAAGGGGGTAGTCCATTGTTTTTTTTGGCGAAAAATATTTTTTTTTCCAGTATCTTCAAAAAACTAAATTTGAATTAAAGCCAATGCGGTTCTCTATTCAACGCAGTAGAAATCAAGTCGATATCTAGAAAAGTAAGCAAGTTATGACCAAAAAGGTAAGTAGTTATACTACTGCCTATTTCCGGCCACTTTTTAGTAGAACTATTTACGTTTTTGGTCATAACTTGAAAAGTTTTCAATATATCGACTTTATTTCTTTTGCGTTGGATAGCTAACCGTATTGGCCTTAACTACAAATTTTTTTTTAATGGATAGTGGAAGAAAATTTTTTTTATCATTTTTTAAAAAAAAGCAAAGGGGGTAGTCCATTGTTTTTTTTGGCGAAAAATATTTTTTTTTTCAGTATCTTCAAAAAACTAAATTTGAATTAAAGCCAATGCGGTTCTCTATTCAACGCAGTAGAAATCAAGTCGATATCTAGAAAAGTAAGCAAGTTATGACCAAAAAGGTAAGTAGCTATACTACTGCCTATTTCCGGCCACTTTTTAGTAGAACTATTTACGTTTTTAGCCATACCTTGAAAAGTTTTCAATATATCGACTTGATTTCTTTTGCGTTAGATAGCTAACCGTATTGGCCTTAACTACAAATTGTTTTTTAATGGATAGTGGAAGAAAATTTTTTTTATCATTTTTTAAAAAAAAGCAAAGGGGGTAGTCCATTGTTTTTTTTTAGCGAAAAATATTTTTTTTCCTTTATCTTCAAAAAACTAAATTTGAATTAAAGCCAGTGCGGTTCTCTATTCAACGCAGTAGAAATCAAGTCGATATCTAGAAAAGTAAGCAAGTTATGACCAAAAAGGTAAGTAGTTATACTACTGCCTATTTCCGGCCACTTTTTAGTAGAACTATTTACGTTTTTGTCCATAACTAGAAAAGTTTTCAATATATCGACTTGATTTCTTTTGCGTTGGATAGCTAAAAGTATTGGCCTTAACTTGAAATTTTTTTTCAATGGATAGTGGAAGAAAATTTTTTTTATCATTTTTTAAAAAAAAGCAAAGGGGGTAGTCCATTGTTTTTTTTGGCGAAAAATATTTTTTTTCCACTATCTTCAAAAAACTAAATTTGAATTAAAGCCAATGCGGTTTTCTTTTCAACGCAGTAGAAATCAAGTCGATATCTAGAAAAGTAAGCAAGTTATGACCAAAAAGGTAAGTAGTTATACTACTGCCTATTTCCGGCCACTTTTAAGTAGAACTATTTACGTTTTTGGTCATAACTTGAAAAGTTTTCAATATATCGACTTGATTTCTTTTTCGTTGGATAGCTAACCGTATTGGCCTTAACTACAAATTTTTTTTAATGGATAGTGGAAGAAAATTTTTTTTATAATTTTTTAAAAAAAAGCAAAGGGGGTAGTCCATTGTTTTTTTTTTTGGCGAAAAATATCTTTTTTCCACTATCTTCAAAAAAAAAAATTTGAATTAAAGCTAATGCGGTTCTCTATTCAACGCAGTAGAAATCAAGTCGATATCTAGAAAAGTAAGCAAGTTATGACCAAAAAGGTAAGTAGTTATACTACTGCCTATTTCCGGCCACTTTTTAGTAGAACTATTTACGTTTCTGGTCATAACTTGAAAAGTTTTCAATATATCGACTTGATTTCTTTTGCGTTGGATAGCTAACCGTATTGGCCTTAACTACAAATTTTTTTTTAATGGATAGTGGAAGAAAATTTTTTTTATCATTTTTTAAAAAAAAGCAAAGGGGGTAGTCCATTGTTTTTTTTGGCGAAAAATATTTTTTTTCCAGTATCTTCAAAAAACTAAATTTGAATTAAAGCCAATGCGGTTCTCTATTCAACGCAGTAGAAATCAAGTCGATATCTAGAAAAGTAAGCAAGTTATGACCAAAAAGGTAAGTAGTTATACTACTGCCTATTTCCGGCCACTTTTTAGTAGAACTATTTACGTTTTTGGTCATAACTTGAAAAGTTTTCAATATATCGACTTGATTTCTTTTGCGTTGGATAGCTAACCGTATTGGCCTTAACTACAAATTTTTTTTTAATGGATAGTGGAAGAAAATTTTTTTTATCATTTTTTAAAAAAAAGCAAAGGGGGTAGTCCATTGTTTTTTTTGGCGAAAAATATTTTTTTTTTCAGTATCTTCAAAAAACTAAATTTGAATTAAAGCCAATGCGGTTCTCTATTCAACGCAGTAGAAATCAAGTCGATATCTAGAAAAGTAAGCAAGTTATGACCAAAAAGGTAAGTAGCTATACTACTGCCTATTTCCGGCCACTTTTTAGTAGAACTATTTACGTTTTTAGCCATACCTTGAAAAGTTTTCAATATATCGACTTGATTTCTTTTGCGTTAGATAGCTAACCGTATTGGCCTTAACTACAAATTTTTTTTTAATGGATAGTGGAAGAAAATTTTTTTTATCATTTTTTAAAAAAAAGCAAAGGGGGTAGTCCATTGTTTTTTTTGGCGAAAAATATTTTTTTTCCACTATCTTCAAAAAACTAAATTTGAATTAAAGCCAATGCGGTTCTCTATTCAACGCAGTAGAAGTCAAGTCGATATCTAGAAAAGTAAGCAAGTTATGACCAAAAAGGTAAGTAGTTATACTACTGCCTATTTCCGGCCACTTTTTAGTAGAACTATTTACGTTTTTGTCCATAACTAGAAAAGTTTTCAATATATCGACTTGATTTCTTTTGCGTTGGATAGCTAAAAGTATTGGCCTTAACTTGAAATTTTTTTTCAATGGATAGTGGAAGAAAATTTTTTTTATCATTTTTTAAAAAAAAGCAAAGGGGGTAGTCCATTGTTTTTTTTGGCGAAAAATATTTTTTTTCCACTATCTTCAAAAAACTAAATTTGAATTAAAGCCAATGCGGTTCTCTATTCAACGCAGTAGAAATCAAGTCGATATCTAGAAAAGTAAGCAAGTTATGACCAAAAAGGTAAGTAGTTATACTACTGCCTATTTCCGGCCACTTTTAAGTAGAACTATTTACGTTTTTGGTCATAACTTGAAAAGTTTTCAATATATCGACTTGATTTCTTTTGCGTTGGATAGCTAACCGTATTGGCCTTAACTACAAATTTTTTTTAATGGATAGTGGAAGAAAATTTTTTTTATAATTTTTTAAAAAAAAGCAAAGGGGGTAGTCCATTGTTTTTTTTTTGGCGAAAAATATCTTTTTTCCACTATCTTCAAAAAAAAAAATTTGAATTAAAGCTAATGCGGTTCTCTATTCAACGCAGTAGAAATCAAGTCGATATCTAGAAAAGTAAGCAAGTTATGACCAAAAAGGTAAGTAGTTATACTACTGCCTATTTCCGGCCACTTTTTAGTAGAACTATTTACGTTTCTGGTCATAACTTGAAAAGTTTTCAATATATCGACTTGATTTCTTTAGCGTTGGATAGCTAACCGTATTGGCCTTAACTACAAATTTTTTTTTAATGGATAGTGGAAGAAATTTTTTTTTATCATTTTTTAAAAAAAAGCAAAGGGGGTAGTCCATTGTTTTTTTTGGCGAAAAATATTTTTTTTCCACTATCTTCAAAAAACTAAATTTGAATTAAAGCCAATGCGGTTCTCTATTCAACGCAGTAGAAGTCAAGTCGATATCTAGAAAAGTAAGCAAGTTATGACCAAAAAGGTAAGTAGTTATACTACTGCCTATTTCCGGCCACTTTTTAGTAGAACTATTTACGTTTTTGTCCATAACTAGAAAAGTTTTCAATATATCGACTTGATTTCTTTTGCGTTGGATAGCTAACCGTATTGGCCTTAACTACAAATTTTTTTTTAATGGATAGTGGAAGAAAATTTTTTTTATCATTTTTTAAAAAAAAGCAAAGGGGGTAGTCCATTGTTTTTTTTTTAGCGAAAAATATTTTTTTTCCTTTATCTTCAAAAAACTAAATTTGAATTAAAGCCAGTGCGGTTCTCTATTCAACGCAGTAGAAATCAAGTCGATATCTAGAAAAGTAAGCAAGTTATGACCAAAAAGGTAAGTAGTTATACTACTGCCTATTTCCGGCCACTTTTTAGTAGAACTATTTACGTTTTTGTCCATAACTAGAAAAGTTTTCAATATATCGACTTGAATTCTTTTGCGTTAGATAGCTAAAAGTATTGGTCTTAACTTGAAATTTTTTTTCAATGGATAGTGGAAGAAAATTTTTTTTATCATTTTTTAAAAAAAAGCAAAGGGGGTAGTCCATTGTTTTTTTTTTAGCGAAAAATTTTTTTTTTCCACTATCTTCAAAAAACTAAATTTGAATTAAAGCCAATGCGGTTCTCTATTCAACGCAGTAGAAATCAAGTCGATATCTAGAAAAGTAAGCAAGTTATGACCAAAAAGGTAAGTAGTTATACTACTGCCTATTTCCGGCCACTTTTAAGTAGAACTATTTACGTTTTTGGTCATAACTTGAAAAGTTTTCAATATATCGACTTGATTTCTTTTGCGTTGGATAGCTAACCGTATTGGCCTTAACTACAAATTTTTTTTAATGGATAGTGGAAGAAAATTTTTTTTATAATTTTTTAAAAAAAAGCAAAGGGGGTAGTCCATTGTTTTTTTTTGGCGAAAAATATCTTTTTTCCACTATCTTCAAAAAACTAAATTTGAATTAAAGCCAATGCGGTTCTCTATTCAAAGCAGTAGAAATCAAGTCGATATCTAGAAAAGTAAGCAAGTTATGACCAAAAAGGTAAGTAGTTATACTACTGCCTATTTCCGGCCACTTTTTAGTAGAACTATTTACGTTTTTGGCCATAACTTGAAAAGTTTTCAATATATCGACTTGATTTCTTTTGCGTTGGATAGCTAACCGTATTGGCCTTAACTACAAATTTTTTTTTAATGGATAGTGGAAGAAAATTTTTTTTATCATTTTTTAAAAAAAAGCACAGGGGGTAGTCCATTGTTTTTTTTGGCGAAAAATATTTTTTTTCCACTATCTTCAAAAAACTAAATTTGAATTAAAGCCAATGCGGTTCTCTATTCAACGCAGTAGAAATCAAGTCGATATCTAGAAAAGTAAGCAAGTTATGACCAAAAAGGTAAGTAGTTATACTACTGCCTATTTCCGGCCACTTTTTAGTAGAACTATTTACGTTTTTGGCCATAACTTGAAAAGTTTTCAATGTATCAACTTGATTTTTTTTGCGTTGGATAGCTAAAAGTATTGGCCTTAATTTGAATTTTTTTTTCAATGGATAGTGGAAGAAAATTTTTTTTATCATTTTTTAAAAAAAAGCAAAGGGGGTAGTCCATTGTTTTTTTTGGCGAAAAATATTTTTTTTCCACTATCTTCAAAAAACCAAATTTGAATTAAAGCCAATGCGGTTCTCTATTCAACGCAGTAGAAATCAAGTCGATATCTAGAAAAGTAAGCAAGTTATGATCAAAAAGGTAAGTAGTTCTACTACTGCCTATTTCCGGCCACTTTTTAGTAGAACTATTTACGTTTTTGGTCATAACTTGACAAGTTTTCAATATATCGACTTGATTTCTTTTGCGTTGGATAGCTAACCGTATTGGTCTTAATTAGAAATTTTTTTCTGGTGGATAGTGCAAGAAATATTTTTTATAATTTTTTAAAAAAAAAGCAATGGGGGTAGTCCATGGTTTTTTTTTTGGAGAAAAATATTTTTTTCGCACTATCTGCAAAAACCAAACTTTAAATTAAAGCCAATACGGTTCTCTATCCAACACAGTAGAAATCAAGTCGATATCTAGAAAATAAAACAAGTTATGACCAAAAAGGTAAGCAGTTCTACTACTGCCTCTTTCCGGCCACTTTTTAGTAGAACTGGTTACCTTTTTGGTCATAACTTGCTAAGTTTTCAATATATAGACTTGATTTCTTTTGCGTTGGATAGCTAACCGTATTGGTCTTAATTAGAAATTTTTTTCTGGTGGATAGTGCAAGAAAATTTTTTTATAATTTTTTCAAAAAAAAGCAATGGGGGTTGTCCATGGTTTTTTTTTGGCGAAAAATATTTTTTTCGCACTATCTGCAAAAACCAAACTTTAAATTAAAGCCAATACGGTTCTCTATCCAACACAGTAGAAATCAAGTCGATATCTAGAAAATAAAACAAGTTATGACCAAAAAGGTAAGCAGTTCTACTACTGCCTCTTTCCGGCCACTTTTTAGTAGAACTGGTTACCTTTTTGGTCATAACTTGCTAAGTTTTCACAATATCGACTTGATTTCTTTTGCGTTGGATAGCTAAAAGTATTGGCCTTAACTTGAAATTTTTTTTCAATGGATAGTGGAAGAAAATTTTTTTTATCATTTTTTAAAAAAAAGCAAAGGGGGTAGTCCATTGTTTTTTTTGGCGAAAAATATTTTTTTTCCACTATCTTCAAAAAACCAAATTTGAATTAAAGCTAATGCGGTTCTCTATTCAACGCAGTAGAAATCAAGTCGATATCTAGAAAAGTAAGCAAGTTATGACCAAAAAGGTAAGTAGTTATACTACTGCCTATTTCCGGCCACTTTTTAGTAGAACTATTTACGTTTTTGGCCATAACTTGAAAAGTTTTCAATATATCGACTTGATTTCTTTTGCGTTGGATAGCTAACCGTATTGGCCTTAACTACAATTTTTTTTTTAATGGATAGTGGAAGAAAATTTTTTTTATCATTTTTTAAAAAAAAGCAAAGGGGGTAGTCCATTGTTTTTTTTGGCGAAAAGTATTTTTTTACACTATCTTCAAAAAACTAAATTTGAATTAAAGCCAATGCGGTTCTCTATTCAACGCAGTAGAAATCAAGTCGATATCTAGAAAAGTAAGCAAGTTATGACCAAAAAGGTAAGTAGTTATACTACTGCCTATTTCCGGCCACTTTTTAGTAGAACTATTTACGTTTTTGGCCATAACTTGAAAAGTTTTCAATATATCGACTTGATTTCTTTTGCGTTGGATAGCTAACCGTATTGGCCTTAACTACAAATTTTTTTTAATGGATAGTGGAAGAAAAATTTTTTTATCATTTTTAAAAAAAAAAACAAAGGGGGTAGTCCATTGTTTTTTTTGGCGAAGAATATTTTTTTTCCACTATCTTCAAAAAACTAAATTTGAATTAAAGCCAATGCGGTTCTCTATTCAACGCAGTAGAAATCAAGTCGATATCTAGAAAAGTAAGCAAGTTATGATCAAAAAGGTAAGCAGATCTACTACTGCTTCTTTCGGGCCACTTTTTAGTAGAACTATTTACGATTTTGGTCATAACTTGCTAAGTTTTCAATATATCGACTTGATTTCTTTTGCGTTGGATAGCTAACCGTATTGGTCTTAATTAGAAATTTTTTTCTGGTGGATAGTGCAAGAAAATTTTTTTATAATTTTATTCAAAAAAAAGCAATGGGGGTAGTCCATGGTTTTTTTTTGGAGAAAAATATTTTTTTCGCACTATCTGCAAAAACCAAACTTTAAATTAAAGCCAATACGGTTCTCTATAAAAAACAGTAGAAATCAAGTCGATATCTAGAAAATAAAACAAGTTATGACCAAAAAGGTAAGCAGTTTTACTACTGCCTCTTTCCGGCCACTTTTTAGTAGAACTGGTTACCTTTTTGGTCATAACTTGCTAAGTTTTCACTATATCGACTTGATTTCTTTCGCGTTGGATAGCTAACCGTATTGGTCTTAATTATAAATTTTTTTCTGGTGGATAGTGCAAGAAAATTTTTTTATAATTTTATTCAAAAAAAAGCAATGGGGGTAGTCCATGGTTTTTTTTTGGAGAAAAATATTTTTTTCGCACTATCTGCAAAAACCAAACTTTAAATTAAAGCCAATACGGTTCTCTATAAAAAACAGTAGAAATCAAGTCGATATCTAGCAAATAAAACAAGTTATGACCAAAAAGGTAAGCAGTTCCACTACTGCCTCTTTCCGGCCACTTTTTAGTAGAACTGGTTACCTTTTTGGTCATAACTTGACAAGTTTTCAATATATCGACTTGATTTCTTTTGCGTTGGATAGCTAACCGTATTGGCCTTAACTACAAATTTTTTTTCAATTAATAGTGGAAGAAAATTTTTTTTATCATTTTTTAAAAAAAAACACAGGGGGTAGTCCATTGTTTTTTTTTGAGAAAAATATTTTTTTTCCACTATCTTCAAAAAACTAAATTTGAATTAAAGCCAATGCGGTTCTCTATTCAACGCAGTAGAAATCAAGTCGATATCTAGAAAAGTAAGCAAGTTATGACCAAAAAGGTAAGTAGTTATACTACTGCCTATTTCCGGCCACTTTTTAGTAGAACTATTTACGTTTTTGGCCATAACTTGAAAAGTTTTCAATATATCGACTTGATTTCTTTTGCGTTGGATAGCTAACCGTATTGGCCTTAACTACAATATTTTTTTTAATGGATAGTGGAAGAAAATTTTTTTATCATTTTTTAAAAAAAAGCAAAGGGGGTAGTCCATTGTTTTTTTTTGGCGAAAAATATTTTTTTTCCAGTATCTTCAAAAAACTAAATTTGAATTAAAGCCAATGCGGTTCTCTATTCAACGCAGTAGAAATCAAGTCGATATCTAGAAAAGTAAGCAAGTTATGACCAAAAAGGTAAGTAGTTATACTACTGCCTATTTCCGGCCACTTTTTAGTAGAACTATTTACGTTTTTGGCCATAACTTGAAAAGTTTTCAATATATCGACTTGATTTCTTTTGCGTTGGATAGCTAACCGTATTGGCCTTAACTACAATTTTTTTTTTAATGGATAGTGGAAGAAAATTTTTTTTATCATTTTTTAAAAAAAAGCAAAGGGGGTAGTCCATTGTTTTTTTTGGCGAAAAATATTTTTTTTCCACTATCTTCAAAAAACTAAATTTGAATTAAAGCTAATGCGGTTCTCTATTCAACGCAGTAGAAGTCAAGTCGATATCTAGAAAAGTAAGCAAGTTATGACCAAAAAGGTAAGTAGTTATACTACTGCCTATTTCCGGCCACTTTTAAGTAGAACTATTTACGTTTTTGGTCATAACTTGAAAAGTTTTCAATATATCGACTTGATTTCTTTTGCGTTGGATAGCTAACCGTATTGGCCTTAACTACAAATTTTTTTTCAATTAATAGTGGAAGAAAATTTTTTTTATCATTTTTTAAAAAAAAGCACAGGGGGTAGTCCATTGTTTTTTTTTGAGAAAAATATTTTTTTTCCACTATCTTCAAAAAACTAAATTTGAATTAAAGCCAATGCGGTTCTCTATTCAACGCAGTAGAAATCAAGTCGATATCTAGAAAAGTAAGCAAGTTATGACCAAAAAGGTAAGTAGTTATACTACTGCCTATTTCCGGCCACTTTTAAGTAGAACTATTTACGTTTTTGGTCATAACTTGAAAAGTTTTCAATATATCGACTTGATTTCTTTTGCGTTGGATAGCTAACCGTATTGGCCTTAACTGCAAATTTTTTTTTAATGGATAGTGGAAGAAAATTTTTTTTATCATTTTTTAAAAAAAAGCACAGGGGGTAGTCCATTGTTTTTTTTTTGAGAAAAATATTTTTTTTCCACTATCTTCAAAAAACTAAATTTGAATTAAAGCCAATGCGGTTCTCTATTCAACGCAGTAGAAATCAAGTCGATATCTAGAAAAGTAAGCAAGTTATGACCAAAAAGGTAAGTAGTTATACTACTGCCTATTTCCGGCCACTTTTTAGTAGAACTATTTACGTTTTTGGCCATAACTTGAAAAGTTTTCAATATATCGACTTGATTTCTTTTGCGTTGGATAGCTAACCGTATTGGCCTTAACTACAATTTTTTTTTTAATGGATAGTGGAAGAAAATTTTTTTTATCATTTTTTAAAAAAAAGCAAAGGGGGTAGTCCATTGTTTTTTTTGGCGAAAAGTATTTTTTTACACTATCTTCAAAAAACTAAATTTGAATTAAAGCCAATGCGGTTCTCTATTCAACGCAGTAGAAATCAAGTCGATATCTAGAAAAGTAAGCAAGTTATGACCAAAAAGGTAAGTAGTTATACTACTGCCTATTTCCGGCCACTTTTTAGTAGAACTATTTACGTTTTTGGCCATAACTTGAAAAGTTTTCAATATATCGACTTGATTTTTTTTGCGTTGGATAGCTAACCGTATTGGCCTTAACTTCAAATTTTTTTTTAATGGATAGTGGAAGAAAATTTTTTTTATCATTTTTTAAAAAAAAGCAAAGGGGGTAGTCCATTGTTTTTTTTGGCGAAAAATATTTTTTTTCCATTATCTTCAAAAAACTAAATTTGAATTAAAGCCAATGCGGTTCTCTATTCAACGCAGTAGAAATCAAGTCGATATCTAGAAAAGTAAGCAAGTTATGACCAAAAAGGTAAGTAGTTATACTACTGCCTATTTCCGGCCACTTTTAAGTAGAACTATTTACGTTTTTGGTCATAACTTGAAAAGTTTTCAATATATCGACTTGATTTCTTTTGCGTTGGATAGCTAACCGTATTGGCCTTAACTACAAATTTTTTTTAATGGATAGTGGAAGAAAATTTTTTTTATCATTTTTTAAAAAAAAGCAAAGGGGGTAGTCCATTGTTTTTTTTTGGCGAAAAATATTTTTTTTCCACTATCTTCAAAAAACTAAATTTGAATTAAAGCCAATGCGGTTCTCTATTCAACCCAGTAGAAATCAAGTCGATATCTAGAAAAGTAAGCAAGTTATGACCAAAAAGGTAAGTAGTTATACTACTGCCTATTTCCGGCCACTTTTTAGTAGAACTATTTACGTTTTTGGTCATAACTTGAAAAGTTTTCAATATATCGACTTGATTTCTTTTGCGTTGGATAGCTAACCGTATTGGCCTTAACTACAAATTTTTTTTAATGGATAGTGGAAGAAAAATTTTTTTATCATTTTTAAAAAAAAAACAAAGGGGGTAGTCCATTGTTTTTTTTGGCGAAAAATATTTTTTTTCCACTATCTTCAAAAAACCAAATTTGAATTAAAGCCAATGCGGTTCTCTATTCAACGCAGTAGAAATCAAGTCGATATCTAGAAAAGTAAGCAAGTTATGATCAAAAAGGTAAGCAGATCTACTACTGCTTCTTTCGGGCCACTTTTTAGTAGAACTATTTACGATTTTGGTCATAACTTGCTAAGTTTTCAATATATCGACTTGATTTCTTTTGCGTTGGATAGCTAACCGTATTGGTCTTAATTAGAAATTTTTTTCTGGTGGATAGTGCAAGAAAATTTTTTTATAATTTTATTCAAAAAAAAGCAATGGGGGTAGTCCATGGTTTTTTTTTGGAGAAAAATATTTTTTTCGCACTATCTGCAAAAACCAAACTTTAAATTAAAGCCAATACGGTTCTCTATAAAAAACAGTAGAAATCAAGTCGATATCTAGAAAATAAAACAAGTTATGACCAAAAAGGTAAGCAGTTTTACTACTGCCTCTTTCCGGCCACTTTTTAGTAGAACTGGTTACCTTTTTGGTCATAACTTGCTAAGTTTTCACTATATCGACTTGATTTCTTTCGCGTTGGATAGCTAACCGTATTGGTCTTAATTATAAATTTTTTTCTGGTGGATAGTGCAAGAAAATTTTTTTATAATTTTATTCAAAAAAAAGCAATGGGGGTAGTCCATGGTTTTTTTTTGGAGAAAAATATTTTTTTCGCACTATCTGCAAAAACCAAACTTTAAATTAAAGCCAATACGGTTCTCTATAAAAAACAGTAGAAATCAAGTCGATATCTAGCAAATAAAACAAGTTATGACCAAAAAGGTAAGCAGTTCCACTACTGCCTCTTTCCGGCCACTTTTTAGTAGAACTGGTTACCTTTTTGGTCATAACTTGACAAGTTTTCAATATATCGACTTGATTTCTTTTGCGTTGGATAGCTAACCGTATTGGCCTTAACTACAAATTTTTTTTCAATTAATAGTGGAAGAAAATTTTTTTTATCATTTTTTAAAAAAAAGCACAGGGGGTAGTCCATTGTTTTTTTTTGAGAAAAATATTTTTTTTCCACTATCTTCAAAAAACTAAATTTGAATTAAAGCCAATGCGGTTCTCTATTCAACGCAGTAGAAATCAAGTCGATATCTAGAAAAGTAAGCAAGTTATGACCAAAAAGGTAAGTAGTTATACTACTGCCTATTTCCGGCCACTTTTTAGTAGAACTATTTACGTTTTTGGCCATAACTTGAAAAGTTTTCAATATATCGACTTGATTTCTTTTGCGTTGGATAGCTAACCGTATTGGCCTTAACTACAATATTTTTTTTAATGGATAGTGGAAGAAAATTTTTTTATCATTTTTTAAAAAAAAGCAAAGGGGGTAGCCCATTGTTTTTTTTTGGCGAAAAATATTTTTTTTCCAGTATCTTCAAAAAACTAAATTTGAATTAAAGCCAATGCGGTTCTCTATTCAACGCAGTAGAAATCAAGTCGATATCTAGAAAAGTAAGCAAGTTATGACCAAAAAGGTAAGTAGTTATACTACTGCCTATTTCCGGCCACTTTTTAGTAGAACTATTTACGTTTTTGGCCATAACTTGAAAAGTTTTCAATATATCGACTTGATTTCTTTTGCGTTGGATAGTAACCGTATTGGCCTTAACTACAATATTTTTTTTAATGGATAGTGGAAGAAAATTTTTTTATCATTTTTTAAAAAAAAGCAAAGGGGGTAGTCCATTGTTTTTTTTTGGCGAAAAATATTTTTTTTCCAGTATCTTCAAAAAACTAAATTTGAATTAAAGCCAATGCGGTTCTCTATTCAACGCAGTAGAAATCAAGTCGATATCTAGAAAAGTAAGCAAGTTATGACCAAAAAGGTAAGTAGTTATACTACTGCCTATTTCCGGCCACTTTTTAGTAGAACTATTTACGTTTTTGGCCATAACTTGAAAAGTTTTCAAAATATATCGACTTGATTTCTTTTGCGTTGGATAGCTAACCGTATTGGCCTTAACTACAAATTTTTTTTTAATGGATAGTGCAAGAAAATTTTTTTATAATTTTTTCAAAAAAAAGCAATGGGGGTAGTCCATGGTTTTTTTTTTGGAGAAAAATATTTTTTTCGCACTATCTGCAAAAAATAAACTTTAAATTAAAGCCAATACGGTTCTCTATCCAACACAGTAGAAATCAAGTCGATATCTAGAAAATAAAACAAGTTATGACCAAAAAGGTAAGCAGTTCTACTACTGCCTCTTTCCGGCCACTTTTTAGTAGAACTGGTTACCTTTTTGGTCATAACTTGCTAAGTTTTCACTATATCGACTTGATTTCTTTCGCGTTGGATAGCTAACCGTATTGGCCTTAACTACAAATTTTTTTTCAATTAATAGTGGAAGAAAAATTTTTTTATCATTTTTTAAAAAAAAACAAAGGGGGTAGTCCATTGTTTTTTTTGGCGAAAAATATTTTTTTTCCACTATCTTCAAAAAACCAAATTTTAATTAAAGCCAATGCGGTTCTCTATTCAACGCAGTAGAAATCAAGTCGATATCTAGAAAAGTAAGCAAGTTATGATCAAAAAGGTAAGGAGTTCTACTACTGCCTATTTCCGGCCACTTTTTAGTAGAACTATTTACGTTTTTGGTCATAACTTGACAAGTTTTCAATATATCGACTTGATTTCTTTTGCGTTGGATAGCTAACCGTATTGGCCTTAACTACAAATTTTTTTTAATGGATAGTGGAAGAAAATTTTTTTTATCATTTTTTAAAAAAAAGCAAAGGGGGTAGTCCATTGTTTTTTTTTGGCGAAAAATATTTTTTTTCCACTATCTTCAAAAAACCAAATTTGAATTAAAGCCAATGCGGTTCTCTATTCAACCCAGTAGAAATCAAGTCGATATCTAGAAAAGTAAGCAAGTTATGACCAAAAAGGTAAGTAGCTATACTACTGCCTATTTCCGGCCACTTTTTAGTAGAACTATTTACGTTTTTAGCCATATCTTGAAAAGTTTTCAATATATCGACTTGATTTCTTTTGCGTTGGCTAGCTAACCGTATTGGCCTTAACTACAATTTTTTTTTTAATGGATAGTGGAAGAAAATTTTTTTTATCATTTTTTAAAAAAAAGCAAAGGGGGTAGTCCATTGTTTTTTTTTGGCGAAAAATATTTTTTTTCCACTATCTTCAAAAAACTAAATTTGAATTAAAGCCAATGCGGTTCTCTATTCAACCCAGTAGAAATCAAGTCGATATCTAGAAAAGTAAGCAAGTTATGATCAAAAAGGTAAGCAGATCTACTACTGCTTCTTTCGGGCCACTTTTTAGTATAACTATTTACGATTTTGGTCATAACTTGCTAAGTTTTCAATATATCGACTTGATTTCTTTTGCGTTGGATAGCTAACCGTATTGGTCTTAATTAGAAATTTTTTTCTGGTGGATAGTGCAAGAAAATTTTTTTATAATTTTTTCAAAAAAAAGCAATGGGGGTAGTCCATGGTTTTTTTTTTGGAGAAAAATATTTTTTTCGCACTATCTGCAAAAAATAAACTTTAAATTAAAGCCAATACGGTTCTCTATCCAACACAGTAGAAATCAAGTCGATATCTAGAAAATAAAACAAGTTATGACCAAAAAGGTAAGCAGTTCTACTACTGCCTCTTTCCGGCCACTTTTTAGTAGAACTGGTTACCTTTTTGGTCATAACTTGCTAAGTTTTCACTATATCGACTTGATTTCTTTCGCGTTGGATAGCTAACCGTATTGGTCTTAATTATAAATTTTTTTCTGGTGGATAGTACAAGAAAATTTTTTTATAATTTTTTCAAAAAAAAGCAATGGGGTAGTCGATGGTTTTTTTTTGGAGAAAAATATTTTTTTCGCACTATCTGCAAAAACCAAACTTTAAATTAAAGCCAATACGGTTCTCTATCCAAAACAATAGAAATCAAGTCGATATCTAGAAAATAGAACAAGTTATGACCAAAAAGGTAAGTAGTTATACTACTGCCTATTTCCGGCCACTTTTTAGTTGAACTATTTACGTTTTTGGCCATAACTTGAAAAGTTTTCAATATATCGACTTGATTTCTTTTGCGTTGGATAGCTAACCGTATTGGCCTTAACTACAAATTTTTTTTTAATGGATAGTGCAAGAAAATTTTTTTTATCATTTAAAAAAAAAAAGCAAAGGGGGTAGTCCATTGTTTTTTTTGGCGAAAAATATTTTTTTTTCAGTATCTTCAAAAAACTAAATTTGAATTAAAGCCAATGCGGTTCTCTATTCAACGCAGTAGAAGTCAAGTCGATATCTAGAAAAGTAAGCAAGTTATGACCAAAAAGGTAAGTAGCTATACTACTGCCTATTTCCGGCCACTTTTTAGTAGAACTATTTACGTTTTTAGCCATATCTTGAAAAGTTTTCAATATATCGACTTGATTTCTTTTGCGTTGGATAGCTAACCGTATTGGCCTTAACTACAATTTTTTTTTTAATGGATAGTGGAAGAAAATTTTTTTTATCATTTTTTAAAAAAAAGCAAAGGGGGTAGTCCATTGTTTTTTTTGGCGAAAAATATTTTTTTTCCAGTATCTTCAAAAAACTAAATTTGAATTAAAGCCAATGCGGTTCTCTATTCAACGCAGTAGAAATCAAGTCGATATCTAGAAAAGTAAGCAAGTTATGACCAAAAAGGTAAGTAGTTATACTACTGCCTATTTCCGGCCACTTTTTAGTAGAACTATTTACGTTTTTGGCCATAACTTGAAAAGTTTTCAATATATCGACTTGATTTCTTTTGCGTTGGATAGCTAACCGTATTGGCCTTAACTAAAAATTTTTTTTTAATGGATAGTGGAAGAAAATTTTTTTTATCATTTTTTAAAAAAAAGCACAGGGGGTAGTCCATTGTTTTTTTTTTGAGAAAAATATTTTTTTTCCACTATCTTCAAAAAACTAAATTTTAATTAAAGCCAATGCGGTTCTCTATTCAACGCAGTAGAAATCAAGTCGATATCTAGAAAAGTAAGCAAGTTATGACCAAAAAGGTAAGTAGTTATACTACTGCCTATTTCCGGCCACTTTTTAGTAGAACTATTTACGTTTTTGTCCATAACTAAAAAAGGTTTCAATATATCGACTTGATTTTTTTGCGTTGGATAGCTAAAAGTATTGGCCTTAACTTGAAATTTTTTTTCAATGGATAGTGGAAGAAAATTTTTTTATCATTTTTTAAAAAAAAGCAAAGGGGGTAGTCCATTGTTTTTTTTGGCGAAAAATATTTTTTTTCCACTATCTTCAAAAAACCAAATTTGAATTAAAGCCAATGCGGTTCTGTATTCAACGCAGTAGAAATCAAGTCGATATCTAGAAAAGTAAGCAAGTTATGACCAAAAAGGTAAGTAGTTATACTACTGCCTATTTCCGGCCACTTTTTAGTAGAACTATTTACGTTTTTGGCCATAACTTGAAAAGTTTTCAATATATCGACTTGATTTCTTTTGCGTTGGATAGCTAACCGTATTGACCCTAACTACAAATTTTTTTTTAATGGATAGTGGAAGAAAATTTTTTTTATCATTTTTTAAAAAAAAGCACAGGCGGTAGTCCATTGTTTTTTTTTTGAGAAAAATATTTTTTTTCCACTATCTTCAAAAAACCAAATTTGAATTAAAGCCAATGCGGTTCTCTATTCAACGCAGTAGAAAACAAGTCGATATCTAGAAAAGTAAGCAAGTTATGACCAAAAAGGTAAGTAGTTATACTACTGCCTATTTCCGGCCACTTTTTAGTAGAACTATTTACGTTTTTGTCCATAACTAGAAAAGTTTTCAATATATCGACTTGTTTTTTTTTTTGCGTTGGATAGCTAAAAGTATTGGCCTTAACTTGAAATTTTTTTTCAATGGATAGTGGAAGAAAATTTTTTTTATCATTTTTAAAAAAAAAGCAAAGGGGGTAGTCCATTGTTTTTTTTTGGCGAAAAATATTTTTTTTTCTTTATCTTCAAAAAACTAAATTTGAATTAAAGCCAGTGCGGTTCTCTATTCAACGCAGTAGAAATCAAGTCGATATCTAGAAAAGTAAGCAAGTTATGACCAAAAAGGTAAGTAGTTATACTACTGCCTATTTCCGGCCACTTTTTAGTAGAACTATTTACGTTTTTGTCCATAATTAGAAAAGTTTTCAATATATCGACTTGATTTCTTTTGCGTTGGATAGCTAAAAGTATTGGCCTTAACTTGAAATTTTTTTTCAATGGATAGTGGAAGAAAATTTTTTTTATCATTTTTTAAAAAAAAGCAAAGGGGGTAGTCCATTGTTTTTTTTGGCGAAAAATATTTTTTTTCCACTATCTTCAAAAAACTAAATTTGAATTAAAGCCAATGCGTTTCTCTATTCAACGCAGTAGAAATCAAGTCGATATCTAGAAAAGTAAGCAAGTTATGACCAAAAAGGTAAGTAGTTATACTACTGCCTATTTCCGGCCACTTTTTAGTAGAACTATTTACGTTTCTGGTCATAACTTGAAAAGTTTTCAATATATCGACTTGATTTCTTTTGCGTTGGATAGCTAACCGTATTGGCCTTAACTACAAATTTTTTTTTAATGGATAGTGGAAGAAAATTTTTTTTATAATTTTTTAAAAAAAAGCACAGGGGGTAGTCTATTGTTTTTTTTTGAGAAAAATATTTTTTTTCCACTATCTTCAAAAAACTAAATTTGAATTAAAGCCAATGCGGTTCTCTATTCAACGCAGTAGAAATCAAGTCGATATCTAGAAAAGTAAGCAAGTTATGACCAAAAAGGTAAGTAGTTATACTACTGCCTATTTCCGGCCACTTTTTAGTAGAACTATTTACGTTTTTGGCCATAACTTGAAAAGTTTTCAATGTATCGACTTAATTTCTTTTGCGTTGGATAGCTAAAAGTATTGGCCTTAACTTGAAATTTTTTTTCAATGGATAGTGGAAGAAAATTTTTTTTATCATTTTTTAAAAAAAAGCAAAGGGGGTAGTCCATTGTTTTTTTTGGCGAAAAATATTTTTTTTCCACTATCTTCAAAAAACTAAATTTGAATTAAAGCCAATGCGGTTCTCTATTCAACGCAGTAGAAATCAAGTCGATATCTAGAAAAGTAAGCAAGTTATGACCAAAAAGGTAAGTAGTTATACTACTGCCTATTTCCGGCCACTTTTTAGTAGAACTATTTACGTTTTTGGCCATAACTTGAAAAGTTTTCAATGTATCGACTTGATTTCTTTTGCGTTGGATAGCTAAAAGTATTGGCCTTAACTTGAAATTTTTTTTCAATGGATAGTGGAAGAAAATTTTTTTTATCATTTTTTAAAAAAAAAGCAAAGGGGGTAGTCCATTGTTTGTTTTGGCGAAAAATATTTTTTTTCCACTATCTTCAAAAAACTAAATTTGAATTAAAGCCAATGCGGTTCTCTATTCAACGCAGTAGAAATCAAGTCGATATCTAGAAAAGTAAGCAAGTTATGACCAAAAAGGTAAGTAGTTATACTACTGCTTATTTCCGGCCACTTTTAAGTAGAACTATTTACGTTTTTGGTCATAACTTGAAAAGTTTTCAATATATCGACTTGATTTCTTTTGCGTTGGATAGCTAACCGTATTGGCCTTAACTACAATTTTTTTTTTTAATGGATAGTGGAAGAAAATTTTTTTTATCATTTTTTAAAAAAAAGCAAAGGGGGTAGTCCATTGTTTTTTTTGGCGAAAAATATTTTTTTACACTATCTTCAAAAAACTAAATTTGAATTAAAGCCAATGCGGTTCTCTATTCAACGCAGTAGAAATCAAGTCGATATCTAGAAAAGTAAGCAAGTTATGACCAAAAAGGTAAGTAGTTATACTACTGCCTATTTCCGGCCACTTTTTAGTAGAACTATTTACGTTTTTGTCCATAACTAGAAAAGTTTTCAATATATCGACTTGTTTTTTTTTGCGTTGGATAGCTAAAAGTATTGGCCTTAACTTGAAATTTTTTTTCAATGGATAGTGGAAGAAAATTTTTTTTATCATTTTTTAAAAAAAAGCACAGGGGGTAGTCCATTGTTTTTTTTTGAGAAAAATATTTTTTTTCCACTATCTTCAAAAAACTAAATTTGAATTAAAGCCAATGCGGTTCTCTATTCAACGCAGTAGAAATCAAGTCGATATCTAGAAAAGTAAGCAAGTTATGACCAAAAAGGTAAGTAGATATACTACTGCCTATTTCCGGCCACTTTTTAGTAGAACTATTTACGTTTTTGTCCATAACTAGAAAAGTTTTCAATATATCGACTTGATTTCTTTTGCGTTTGATAGCTAAAAGTATTGGCCTTAACTTGAAATTTTTTTTCAATGGATAGTGGAAGAAAATTTTTTTTATCATTTTTTAAAAATAAGCAAAGGGGGTAGTCCATTGTTTTTTTTGGCGAAAAATATTTTTTTTCCACTATCTTCAAAAAACTAAATTTGAATTAAAGCCAATGCGGTTCTCTATTCAACGCAGTAGAAATCAAGTCGATATCTAGAAAAGTAAGCAAGTTATGACCAAAAAGGTAAGTAGTTATACTACTGCCTATTTCCGGCCACTTTTTAGTAGAACTATTTACGTTTTTGGCCATAACTTGAAAAGTTTTCAATATATCGACTTGATTTCTTTTGCGTTGGATAGCTAACCGTATTGGCCTTAACTACAAATTTTTTTTTAATGGATAGTGGAAGAAAATTTTTTTTATCATTTTTTAAAAAAAAGCAAAGGGGGTAGTCCATTGTTTTTTTTGGCGAAAAATATTTTTTTTCCACTATCTTCAAAAAACTAAATTTGAATTAAAGCCAATGCGGTTCTCTATTCAACGCAGTAGAAATCAAGTCGATATCTAGAAAAGTAAGCAAGTTATGACCAAAAAGGTAAGTAGTTATACTACTGCCTATATCCGGCCACTTTTAAGTAGAACTATTTACGTTTTTGGTCATAACTTGAAAAGTTTTCAATATATCGACTTGATTTCTTTTGCGTTGGATAGCTAACCGTATTGGCCTTAACTACAAATTTTTTTTTAATGGATAGTGGAAGAAAATTTTTTTTATCATTTTTTAAAAAAAAGCAAAGGGGTAGTCCATTTTTTTTTGGCGAAAAATATTTTTTTTCCACTATCTTCAAAAAACTAAATTTGAATTGAAGCCAATGCGGTTCTCTATTCAACGCAGTAGAAATCAAGTCGATATCTAGAAAAGTAAGCAAGTTATGACCAAAAAGGTAAGTAGTTATACTACTGCCTATTTACGGCCACTTTTTAGTAGAACTATTTACGTTTTTGTCCCTAACTAGAAAAGTTTTCAATATATCGACTTGATTTCTTCTGCGTTGGATAGCTAACCGTATTGGCCTTAACTACAAATTTTTTTTTAATGGATAGTGGAAGAAAATTTTTTTTATCATTTTTTTAAAAAAAGCAAAGGGGGTAGTCCATTGTTTTTTTTTGAGAAAAATATTTTTTTTCCACTATCTTCAAAAAACTAAATTTGAATTAAAGCCAATGCGGTTCTCTATTCAACGCAGTAGAAAACAAGTCGATATCTAGAAAAGTAAGCAAGTTATGACCAAAAAGGTAAGTAGTTATACTACTGCCTATTTCCGGCCACTTTTTAGTAGAACTATTTACGTTTTTGTCCATAACTAGAAAAGTTTTCAATATATCGACTTGTTTTTTTTTGCGTTGGATAGCTAAAAGTATTGGCCTTAACTTGAAATTTTTTTTCAATGGATAGTGGAAAAAAATTTTTTTTATCATTTTTTAAAAAAAAGCAAAGGGGGTAGTCCATTGTTTTTTTTTTGGCGAAAAATATTTTTTTTCCTTTATCTTCAAAAAACTAAATTTGAATTAAAGCCAGTGCGGTTCTCTATTCAACGCAGTAGAAATCAAGTCGATATCTAGAAAAGTAAGCAAGTTATGACCAAAAAGGTAAGTAGTTATACTACTGCCTATTTCCGGCCACTTTTTAGTAGAACTATTTACGTTTTTGTCCATAACTAGAAAAGTTTTCAATATATCGACTTGATTTCTTTTGCGTTTGATAGCTAAAAGTATTGGCCTTAACTTGAAATTTTTTTTCAATGGATAGTGGAAGAAAATTTTTTTTATCATTTTTTAAAAAAAAGCAAAGGGGGTAGTCCATTGTTTTTTTTTTGGCGAAAAATATCTTTTTTCCACTATCTTCAAAAAAAAAATTTGAATTAAAGCTAATGCGGTTCTCTATTCAACGCAGTAGAAATCAAGTCGATATCTAGAAAAGTAAGCAAGTTATGACCAAAAAGGTAAGTAGTTATACTACTGCCTATTTCCGGCCACTTTTTAGTAGAACTATTTACGTTTCTGGTCATAACTTGAAAAGTTTTCAATATATCGAATTGATTTCTTTTGCGTTGGATAGCTAACCGTATTGGCCTTAACCACAAATTTTTTTTTAATGGATAGTGGAAGAAAATTTTTTTTATAATTTTTTAAAAAAAAGCAAAGGGGGTAGTCCATTGTTTTTTTTGGCGAAAAATAATTTTTTTCCACTATCTTCAAAAAACTAAATTTGAATTAAAGCCAATGCGGTTCTCTATTCAACGCAGTAGAAATCAAGTCGATATCTAGAAAAGTAAGCAAGTTATGACCAAAAAGGTAAGTAGTTATACTACTGCCTATTTCCGGCCACTTTTTAGTAGAACTATTTACGTTTTTGGCCATAACTTGAAAAGTTTTCAATGTATCGACTTGATTTCTTTTGCGTTGGATAGCTAAAAGTATTGGCCTTAACTTGAAATTTTTTTTCAATGGATAGTGGAAGAAAATTTTTTTTATCATTTTTTAAAAAAAAGCAAAGGGGGTAGTCCATTGTTTTTTTTGGCGAAAAATATTTTTTTTCCACTATCTTCAAAAAACTAAATTTGAATTAAAGCCAATGCGGTTCTCTATTCAACGCAGTAGAAATCAAGTCGATATCTAGAAAAGTAAGCAAGTTATGACCAAAAAGGTAAGTAGTTATACTACTGCCTATTTCCGGCCACTTTTTAGTAGAACTATTTACGTTTTTGGCCATAACTTGAAAAGTTTTCAATGTATCGACTTGATTTCTTTTGCGTTGGATAGCTAAAAGTATTGACCTTAACTTGAAATTTTTTTTCAATGGATAGTGGAAGAAAATTTTTTTTATCATTTTTTAAAAAAAAGCAAAGGGGGTAGTCCATTGTTTTTTTTGGCGAAAAATATTTTTTTTCCACTATCTTCAAAAAACTAAATTTGAATTAAAGCCAATGCGGTTCTCTATTCAACGCAGTAGAAATCAAGTCGATATCTAGAAAAGTAAGCAAGTTATGACCAAAAAGGTAAGTAGCTATACTACTGCCTATTTCCGGCCACTTTTTAGTAGAACTATTTACGTTTTTAGCCATACCTTGAAAAGTTTTCAATATATCGACTTGATTTCTTTTGCGTTGGATAGCTAACCGTATTGGCCTTAACTAGAAATTTTTTTTTAATGGATAGTGGAAGAAAATTTTTTTTATCATTTTTTAAAAAAAAGCACAGGGGGTAGTCCATTGTTTTTTTTTGAGAAAAATATTTTTTTTCCACTATCTTCAAAAAACTAAATTTGAATTAAAGCCAATGCGGTTCTCTATTCAACGCAGTAGAAAACAAGTCGATATCTAGAAAAGTAAGCAAGTTATGACCAAAAAGGTAAGTAGTTATACTACTGCCTATTTCCGGCCACTTTTTAGTAGAACTATTTACGTTTTTGTCCATAACTAGAAAAGTTTTCAATATATCGACTTGATTTCTTTTGCGTTGGATAGCTAACCGTATTGGCCTTAACTACAAATTTTTTTTTAATGGATAGTGGAAGAAAATTTTTTTTATCATTTTTTAAAAAAAAGCACAGGGGGTAGTCCATTGTTTTTTTTTTGAGAAAAATATTTTTTTTCCACTATCTTCAAAAAACTAAAATTGAATTAAAGCCAATGCGGTTCTCTATTCAACGCAGTAGAAATCAAGTCGATATCTAGAAAAGTAAGCAAGTTATGACCAAAAAGGTAAGTAGTTATACTACTGCCTATTTCCGGCCACTTTTTAGTAGAACTATTTACGTTTTTGGCCATAACTTGAAAAGTTTTCAATGTATCGACTTGATTTCTTTTGCGTTGGATAGCTAAAAGTATTGGCCTTAACTTGAAATTTTTTTTCAATGGATAGTGGAAGAAAATTTTTTTTATCATTTTTTAAAAAAAAGCAAAGGGGGTAGTCCATTGTTTTTTTTGGCGAAAAATATTTTTTTTCCACTATCTTCAAAAAACTAAATTTGAATTAAAGCCAATGCGGTTCTCTATTCAACGCAGTAGAAATCAAGTCGATATCTAGAAAAGTAAGCAAGTTATGACCAAAAAGGTAAGTAGTTATACTACTGCCTATTTCCGGCCACTTTTTAGTAGAACTATTTACGTTTTTGTGCATAACTAGAAAAGTTTTCAATATATCGACTTGATTTCTTCTGCGTTGGATAGCTAACCGTATTGGCCTTAACCACAAATTTTTTTTTAATGGATAGTGGAAGAAAATTTTTTTTATCATTTTTTAAAAAAAAGCAAAGGGGGTAGTCCATTGTTTTTTTTGGCGAAAAATAATTTTTTTCCACTATCTTCAAAAAACTAAATTTGAATTAAAGCCAATGCGGTTCTCTATTCAACGCAGTAGAAATCAAGTCGATATCTAGAAAAGTAAGCAAGTTATGACCAAAAAGGTAAGTAGCTATACTACTGCCTATTTCCGGCCACTTTTTAGTAGAACTATTTACGTTTTTAGCCATACCTTGAAAAGTTTTCAATATATCGACTTGATTTCTTTTGCGTTGGATAGCTAACCGTATTGGCCTTAACTACAAATTTTTTTTTAATGGATAGTGGAAGAAAATTTTTTTTATCATTTTTTAAAAAAAAGCACAGGGGGTAGTCCATTGTTTTTTTTTGAGAAAAATATTTTTTTTCCACTATCTTCAAAAAACTAAATTTGAATTAAAGCCAATGCGGTTCTCTATTCAACGCAGTAGAAATCAAGTCGATATCTAGAAAAGTAAGCAAGTTATGAGCAAAAAGGTAAGTAGTTATACTACTGCCTATTTCCGGCCACTTTTTAGTAGAACTATTTACGTTTTTGTCCATAACTAGAAAAGTTTTCAATATATCGACTTGATTTCTTTTGCGTTGGATAGCTAACCGTATTGGCCTTAACTACAAATTTTTTTTTAATTTATAGTGGAAGAAAATTTTTTTATCATTTTTTAAAAAAAAGCACAGGGGGTAGTCCATTGTTTTTTTTTTGAGAAAAATATTTTTTTTCCACTATCTTCAAAAAACTAAATTTGAATTAAAGCCAATGCGGTTCTCTATTCAACGCAGTAGAAATCAAGTCGATATCTAGAAAAGTAAGCAAGTTATGACCAAAAAGGTAAGTAGTTATACTACTGCCTATTTCCGGCCACTTTTTAGTAGAACTATTTACGTTTTTGGCCATAACTTGAAAAGTTTTCAATGTATCGACTTGATTTCTTTTGCGTTGGATAGCTAAAAGTATTGGCCTTAACTTGAAATTTTTTTTCAATGGATAGTGGAAGAAAATTTTTTTTATAATTTTTTAAAAAAAAGCAAAGGGGGTAGTCCATTGTTTTTTTTGGCGAAAAATATTTTTTTCCACTATCTTCAAAAAACTAAATTTGAATTAAAGCCAATGCGGTTCTCTATTCAACGCAGTAGAAATCAAGTCGATATCTAGAAAAGTAAGCAAGTTATGACCAAAAAGGTAAGTAGTTATACTACTGCCTATTTCCGGCCACTTTTTAGTAGAACTATTTACGTTTTTGTGCATAACTAGAAAAGTTTTCAATATATCGACTTGATTTCTTCTGCGTTGGATAGCTAACCGTATTGGCCTTAACCACAAATTTTTTTTTTAATGGATAGTGGAAGAAAATTTTTTTTATCATTTTTTAAAAAAAAGCAAAGGGGGTAGTCCATTGTTTTTTTTGGCGAAAAATAATTTTTTTCCACTATCTTCAAAAAACTAAATTTGAATTAAAGCCAATGCGGTTCTCTATTCAACGCAGTAGAAATCAAGTCGATATCTAGAAAAGTAAGCAAGTTATGACCAAAAAGGTAAGTAGCTATACTACTGCCTATTTCCGGCCACTTTTTAGTAGAACTATTTACGTTTTTAGCCATACCTTGAAAAGTTTTCAATATATCGACTTGATTTCTTTTGCGTTGGATAGCTAACCGTATTGGCCTTAACTACAAATTTTTTTTTAATGGATAGTGGAAGAAAATTTTTTTTATCATTTTTTAAAAAAAAGCACAGGGGGTAGTCCATTGTTTTTTTTTGAGAAAAATATTTTTTTTCCACTATCTTCAAAAAACTAAATTTGAATTAAAGCCAATGCGGTTCTCTATTCAACGCAGTAGAAAACAAGTCGATATCTAAAAAAGTAAGCAAGTTATGACCAAAAAGGTAAGTAGTTATACTACTGCCTATTTCCGGCCACTTTTTAGTAGAACTATTTACGTTTTTGTCCATAACTAGAAAAGTTTTCAATATATCGACTTGATTTCTTTTGCGTTGGATAGCTAACCGTATTGGCCTTAACTACAAATTTTTTTTTAATGGATAGTGGAAGAAAATTTTTTTTATCATTTTTTAAAAAAAAAGCACAGGGGGTAGTCCATTGTTTTTTTTTTGAGAAAAATATTTTTTTTCCACTATCTTCAAAAAACTAAAATTGAATTAAAGCCAATGCGGTTCTCTATTCAACGCAGTAGAAATCAAGTCGATATCTAGAAAAGTAAGCAAGTTATGACCAAAAAGGTAAGTAGTTATACTACTGCCTATTTCCGGCCACTTTTTAGTAGAACTATTTACGTTTTTGGCCATAACTTGAAAAGTTTTCAATGTATCGACTTGATTTCTTTTGCGTTGGATAGCTAAAAGTATTGGCCTTAACTTGAAATTTTTTTTCAATGGATAGTGGAAGAACATTTTTTTTATCATTTTTTAAAAAAAAGCAAAGGGGGTAGTCCATTGTTTTTTTTGGCGAAAAATATTTTTTTTCCACTATCTTCAAGAAACCAAATTTGAATTAAAGCCAATGCGGTTCTCTATTCAACGCAGTAGAAATCAAGTCGATATCTAGAAAAGTAAGCAAGTTATGATCAAAAAGGTAAGTAGTTCTACTACTGCCTATTTCCGGCCACTTTTTAGTAGAACTATTTACGTTTTTGGTCATAACTTGAAAAGTTTTCAATATATCGACTTGATTTCTTTTGCGTTGGATAGCCAACCGTATTGGCCTTAACTACAAATTTTTTTTAATGGATAGTGGAAGAAAATTTTTTTTATCATTTTTAAAAAAAAAGCAAAGGGGGTAGTCCATTGTTTTTTTTGGCGAAAAATATTTTTTTTCCACTATCTTCAAAAAACTAAATTTGAATTAAAGCCAATGCGGTTCTCTATTCAACGCAGTAGAAATCAAGTCGATATCTAGAAAAGTAAGCAAGTTATGACCAAAAAGGTAAGTAGTTATACTACTGCCTATTTCCGGCCACTTTTTAGTAGAACTATTTACGTTTTTGGCCATAACTTGAAAAGTTTTCAATGTATCGACTTGATTTCTTTTGCGTTGGATAGCTAAAAGTATTGGCCTTAACTTGAAATTTTTTTTCAATGGATAGTGGAAGAAAATTTTTTTTATCATTTTTTAAAAAAAAGCAAAGGGGGTAGTCCATTGTTTTTTTTGGCGAAAAATATTTTTTTTCCACTATCTTCAAAAAACTAAATTTGAATTAAAGCCAATGCGGTTCTCTATTCAACGCAGTAGAAATCAAGTCGATATCTAGAAAAGTAAGCAAGTTATGACCAAAAAGGTAAGTAGTTATACTACTGCCTATTTTCGGCCACTTTTTAGTAGAACTATTTACGTTTTTGGCCATAACTTGAAAAGTTTTCAATGTATCGACTTGATTTCTTTTGCGTTGGATAGCTAACCGTATTGGCCTTAACTACAAATTTTTTTTAATGGATAGTGGAAGAAAATTTTTTTTATCATTTTTTAAAAAAAAGCAAAGGGGGTAGTCCATTGTTTTTTTTGGCGAAAAATATTTTTTTTCCACTATCTTCAAAAAACCAAATTTGAATTAAAGCCAATGCGGTTCTCTATTCAACGCAGTAGAAATCAAGTCGATATCTAGAAAAGTAAGCAAGTTATGATCAAAAAGGTAAGCAGATCTACTACTGCCTCTTTCGGGCCACTTTTTAGTAGAACTATTTACGTTTTTGGTCATAACTTGCTAAGTTTTCAATATATCGACTTGATTTCTTTTGCGTTGGATAGCTAACTGTATTGGCCTTAACTACAAATTTTTTTTTAATGGATAGTGCAAGAAAATTTTTTTATAATTTTTTCAAAAAAAAGCAATGGGGGTAGTCCATGGTTTTTTTTTGGAGAAAAATATTTTTTTCGCACTATCTGCAAAAACCAAACTTTAAATTAAAGCCAATACGGTTCTCTATCCAACACAGTAGAAATCAAGTCGATATCTAGAAAATAAAACAAGTTATGACCAAAAAGGTAAGCAGTTCTACTACTGCCTCTTTCCGGCCACTTTTTAGTAGAACTGGTTACCTTTTTGGTCATAACTTGCTAAGTTTTCACAATATCGACTTGATTTCTTTTGCGTTGGATAGCTAAAAGTATTGGCCTTAACTTGAAATTTTTTTTCAATGGATAGTGGAAGAAAATTTTTTTTATCATTTTTTAAAAAAAAGCAAAGGGGGTAGTCCATTGTTTTTTTTTGAGAAAAATATTTTTTTTCCACTATCTTCAAAAAACTTAATTTGAATTAAAGCCAATGCGGTTCTCTATTCAACGCAGTAGAAATCAAGTCGATATCTAGAAAAGTAAGCAAGTTATGACCAAAAAGGTAAGTAGTTATACTACTGCCTATTTCCGGCCACTTTTTAGTAGAACTATTTACGTTTTTGGCCATAACTTGAAAAGTTTTCAATATATCGACTTGATTTCTTTTGCGTTGGATAGCTAACCGTATTGGCCTTAACTACAAATTTTTTTTTAATGGATAGTGGAAGAAAATTTTTTTTATCATTTTTTAAAAAAAAGCAAAGGGGGTAGTCCATTGTTTTTTTTGGCGAAAAATATTTTTTTTCCACTATCTTCAAAAAACTAAATTTGAATTAAAGCCAATGCGGTTCTCTATTCAACGCAGTAGAAGTCAAGTCGATATCTAGAAAAGTAAGCAAGTTATGACCAAAAAGGTAAGTAGTTATACTACTGCCTATTTCCGGCCACTTTTTAGTAGAACTATTTACGTTTTTGGTCATAACTTGACAAGTTTTCAATATATCGACTTGATTTCTTTTGCGTTGGATAGCTAACCGTATTGGCCTTAACTACAAATTTTTTTTCAATTAATAGTGGAAGAAATTTTTTTTTATCATTTTTTAAAAAAAAGCAAAGGGGGTAGTCCATTGTTTTTTTTTGGCGAAAAATATTTTTTTTCCACTATCTTCAAAAAACTAAATTTGAATTAAAGTCAATGCGGTTCTCTATTCAACGCAGTAGAAATCAAGTCGATATCTAGAAAAGTAAGCAAGTTATGACCAAAAAGGTAAGTAGTTATACTACTGCCTCTTTCCGGCCACTTTTAAGTAGAACTATTTACGTTTTTGGTCATAACTTGAAAAGTTTTCAATATATCGACTTGATTTCTTTTGCGTTGGATAGCCAACCGTATTGGCCTTAACTACAAATTTTTTTTAATGGATAGTGGAAGAAAATTTTTTTTATCATTTTTAAAAAAAAAGCAAAGGGGGTAGTCCATTGTTTTTTTTGGCGAAAAATTTTTTTTTTCCACTATCTTCAAAAAACTAAATTTGAATTAAAGCCAATGCGGTTCTCTATTCAACGCAGTAGAAATCAAGTCGATATCTAGAAAAGTAAGCAAGTTATGACCAAAAAGGTAAGTAGTTATACTACTGCCTATTTCCGGCCACTTTTTAGTAGAACTATTTACGTTTTTGGTCATAACTTGAAAAGTTTTCAATATATCGACTTGATTTCTTTTGCGTTGGATAGCCAACCGTATTGGCCTTAACTACAAATTTTTTTTAATGGATAGTGGAAGAAAATTTTTTTTATCATTTTTAAAAAAAAAGCAAAGGGGGTAGTCCATTGTTTTTTTTGGCGAAAAATATTTTTTTTCCACTATCTTCAAAAAACTAAATTTGAATTAAAGCCAATGCGGTTCTCTATTCAACGCAGTAGAAATCAAGTCGATATCTAGAAAAGTAAGCAAGTTATGACCAAAAAGGTAAGTAGTTTTACTACTGCCTATTTCCGGCCACTTTTTAGTAGAACTATTTACGTTTTTGGCCATAACTTGCTAAGTTTTCACTATATCGACTTGATTTCTTTTGCGTTGGATAGCTAACCGTATTGGTCTTAATTAGAAATTTTTTTCTGGTGGATAGTGCAAGAAAATTTTTTTATAATTTTTTCAAAAAAAAGCAATGGGGGCAGTCCATGGTTTTTTTTTTGGAGAAAAATATTTTTTTCGCACTATCTGCAAAAACCAAACTTTAAATTAAAGCCAATACGGTTCTCTATCCAACACAGTAGAAATCAAGTCGATATCTAGAAAATAAAACAAGTTATGACCAAAAAGGTAAGCAGTTCTACTACTGCCCCTTTCCGGCCACTTTTTAGTAGAACTGGTTACCTTTTTGGTCATAACTTGCTAAGTTTTCATTATATCGACTTGATTTCTTTCGCGTTGGATAGCTAACCGTATTGGTCTTAATTATAAATTTTTTTCTGGTGGATAGTGCAGAAAATTTTTTTATAATTTTTTCAAAAAAAAGCAAAGGGGGTAGTCCATTGTTTTTTTTGGAGAAAAATATTTTTTTTCCACTATCTGCAAAAACCAAACTTTAAATTAAAGCCAATACGGTTCTCTATCCAACACAGTAGAAATCAAGTCGATATCTAGAAAATAAAACAAGTTATGACCAAAAAGGTAAGCAGTTCTACTACTGCCTCTTTCCGGCCACTTTTTAGTAGAACTGGTTACCTTTTTGGTCATAACTTGCTAAGTTTTCACAATATCGACTTGATTTCTTTTGCGTTGGATAGCTAAAAGTATTGGCCTTAACTTGAAATTTTTTTTCAATGGATAGTGGAAGAAAATTTTTTTTATCATTTTTTAAAAAAAAGCAAAGGGGGTAGTCCATTGTTTTTTTTTGAGAAAAATATTTTTTTTCCACTATCTTCAAAAAACTTAATTTGAATTAAAGCCAATGCGGTTCTCTATTCAACGCAGTAGAAATCAAGTCGATATCTAGAAAAGTAAGCAAGTTATGACCAAAAAGGTAAGTAGTTATACTACTGCCTATTTCCGGCCACTTTTTAGTAGAACTATTTACGTTTTTGGCCATAACTTGAAAAGTTTTCAATATATCGACTTGATTTCTTTTGCGTTGGATAGCTAACCGTATTGGCCTTAACTACAAATTTTTTTTTAATGGATAGTGGAAGAAAATTTTTTTTATCATTTTTTAAAAAAAAGCAAAGGGGGTAGTCCATTGTTTTTTTTGGCGAAAAATATTTTTTTTCCACTATCTTCAAAAAACTAAATTTGAATTAAAGCCAATGCGGTTCTCTATTCAACGCAGTAGAAGTCAAGTCGATATCTAGAAAAGTAAGCAAGTTATGACCAAAAAGGTAAGTAGTTATACTACTGCCTATTTCCGGCCACTTTTTAGTAGAACTATTTACGTTTTTGGTCATAACTTGACAAGTTTTCAATATATCGACTTGATTTCTTTTGCGTTGGATAGCTAACCGTATTGGCCTTAACTACAAATTTTTTTTCAATTAATAGTGGAAGAAATTTTTTTTTATCATTTTTTAAAAAAAAGCAAAGGGGGTAGTCCATTGTTTTTTTTTGGCGAAAAATATTTTTTTTCCACTATCTTCAAAAAACTAAATTTGAATTAAAGTCAATGCGGTTCTCTATTCAACGCAGTAGAAATCAAGTCGATATCTAGAAAAGTAAGCAAGTTATGACCAAAAAGGTAAGTAGTTATACTACTGCCTCTTTCCGGCCACTTTTAAGTAGAACTATTTACGTTTTTGGTCATAACTTGAAAAGTTTTCAATATATCGACTTGATTTCTTTTGCGTTGGATAGCCAACCGTATTGGCCTTAACTACAAATTTTTTTTAATGGATAGTGGAAGAAAATTTTTTTTATCATTTTTAAAAAAAAAGCAAAGGGGGTAGTCCATTGTTTTTTTTGGCGAAAAATTTTTTTTTTCCACTATCTTCAAAAAACTAAATTTGAATTAAAGCCAATGCGGTTCTCTATTCAACGCAGTAGAAATCAAGTCGATATCTAGAAAAGTAAGCAAGTTATGACCAAAAAGGTAAGTAGTTATACTACTGCCTATTTCCGGCCACTTTTTAGTAGAACTATTTACGTTTTTGGTCATAACTTGAAAAGTTTTCAATATATCGACTTGATTTCTTTTGCGTTGGATAGCCAACCGTATTGGCCTTAACTACAAATTTTTTTTAATGGATAGTGGAAGAAAATTTTTTTTATCATTTTTAAAAAAAAAGCAAAGGGGGTAGTCCATTGTTTTTTTTGGCGAAAAATATTTTTTTTCCACTATCTTCAAAAAACTAAATTTGAATTAAAGCCAATGCGGTTCTCTATTCAACGCAGTAGAAATCAAGTCGATATCTAGAAAAGTAAGCAAGTTATGACCAAAAAGGTAAGTAGTTTTACTACTGCCTATTTCCGGCCACTTTTTAGTAGAACTATTTACGTTTTTGGCCATAACTTGCTAAGTTTTCACTATATCGACTTGATTTCTTTTGCGTTGGATAGCTAACCGTATTGGTCTTAATTAGAAATTTTTTTCTGGTGGATAGTGCAAGAAAATTTTTTTATAATTTTTTCAAAAAAAAGCAATGGGGGCAGTCCATGGTTTTTTTTTTGGAGAAAAATATTTTTTTCGCACTATCTGCAAAAACCAAACTTTAAATTAAAGCCAATACGGTTCTCTATCCAACACAGTAGAAATCAAGTCGATATCTAGAAAATAAAACAAGTTATGACCAAAAAGGTAAGCAGTTCTACTACTGCCCCTTTCCGGCCACTTTTTAGTAGAACTGGTTACCTTTTTGGTCATAACTTGCTAAGTTTTCATTATATCGACTTGATTTCTTTCGCGTTGGATAGCTAACCGTATTGGTCTTAATTATAAATTTTTTTCTGGTGGATAGTGCAGAAAATTTTTTTATAATTTTTTCAAAAAAAAGCAAAGGGGGTAGTCCATTGTTTTTTTTGGAGAACAATATTTTTTTTCCACTATCTGCAAAAACCAAACTTTAAATTAAAGCCAATACGGTTCTCTATCCAACACAGTAGAAATCAAGTCGATATCTAGAAAATAAAACAAGTTATGACCAAAAAGGTAAGCAGTTCTACTACTGCCTCTTTCCGGCCACTTTTTAGTAGAACTGGTTACCTTTTTGGTCATAACTTGCTAAGTTTTCACAATATCGACTTGATTTCTTTTGCGTTGGATAGCTAAAAGTATTGGCCTTAACTTGAAATTTTTTTTCAATGGATAGTGGAAGAAAATTTTTTTTATCATTTTTTAAAAAAAAGCAAAGGGGGTAGTCCATTGTTTTTTTTGGCGAAAAATATTTTTTTTCCACTATCTTCAAAAAACCAAATTTGAATTAAAGCTAATGCGGTTCTCTATTCAACGCAGTAGAAATCAAGTCGATATCTAGAAAAGTAAGCAAGTTATGACCAAAAAGGTAAGTAGTTATACTACTGCCTATTTCCGGCCACTTTTTAGTAGAACTATTTACGTTTTTGGTCATAACTTGACAAGTTTTCAATATATCGACTTGATTTCTTTTGCGTTGGATAGCTAACCGTATTGGCCTTAACTACAAATTTTTTTTCAATTAATAGTGGAAGAAATTTTTTTTTATCATTTTTTAAAAAAAGCAAAGGGGGTAGTCCATTTTTTTTTTTTTGGCGAAAATTATTTTTTTTCCACTATCTTCAAAAAACTAAATTTGAATTAAAGCCAATGCGGTTCTCTATTCAACCCAGTAGAAATCAAGTCGATATCTAGAAAAGTAAGCAAGTTATGACCAAAAAGGTAAGTAGTTATACTACTGCCTATTTCCGGCCACTTTTTAGTAGAACTATTTACGTTTTTGGTCATAACTTGAAAAGTTTTCAATATATCGACTTGATTTCTTTTGCGTTGTATAGCTAACCGTATTGGCCTTAACTACAAATTTTTTTTAATGGATAGTGGAAGAAAATTTTTTTTATCATTTTTTAAAAAAAAGCAAAGGGGGTAGTCCATTGTTTTTTTTGGCGAAAAATATTTTTTTTCCACTATCTTCAAAAAACCAAATTTGAATTAAAGCCAATGCGGTTCTCTATTCAACGCAGTAGAAATCAAATCGATATCTAGAAAAGTAAGCAAGTTATGATCAAAAAGGTAAGGAGTTCTACTACTGCCTATTTCCGGCCACTTTTTAGTAGAACTATTTACGTTTTTGGTCATAACTTGACAAGTTTTCAATATATCGACTTGATTTCTTTTGCGTTGGATAGCTAACCGTATTGGCCTTAACTACAAATTTTTTTTCAATTAATAGTGGAAGATATTTTTTTTTATCATTTTTTAAAAAAAAGCAAAGGGGGTAGTCCATTGTTTTTTTTTGGCGAAAAATATTTTTTTCCACTATCTTCAAAAAACTAAATTTGAATTAAAGCCAATGCGGTTCTCTATTCAACCGAGTAGAAATCAAGTCGATATCTAGAAAAGTAAGCAAGTTATGACCAAAAAGGTAAGTAGTTATACTACTGCCTATTTCCGGCCACTTTTTAGTAGAACTATTTACGTTTTTGGTCATAACTTGACAAGTTTTCAATATATCGACTTGATTTCTTTTGCGTTGGATAGCTAACCGTATTGGCCTTAACTACAAATTTTTTTTCAATTAATAGTGGAAGAAATTTTTTTTTATCATTTTTTAAAAAAAAGCAAAGGGGGTAGTCCATTGTTTTTTTTTGGCGAAAAATATTTTTTTTCCACTATCTTCAAAAAACTAAATTTGAATTAAAGCCAATGCGGTTCTCTATTCAACCCAGTAGAAATCAAGTCGATATCTAGAAAAGTAAGCAAGTTATGATCAAAAAGGTAAGTAGTTCTACTACTGCCTATTTCCGGCCACTTTTTAGTAGAACTATTTACGTTTTTGGTCATAACTTGACAAGTTTTCAATATATCGACTTGATTTCTTTTGCGTTAGATAGCTAACCGTATTGGCCTTAACTACAAATTTTTTTTCAATTAATAGTGGAAGAAATTTTTTTTTATCATTTTTTAAAAAAAAGCAAAGGGGGTAGTCCATTGTTTTTTTTTGGCGAAAAATATTTTTTTTCCACTATCTTCAAAAAACTAAATTTGAATTAAAGCCAATGCGGTTCTCTATTCAACCCAGTAGAAATCAAGTCGATATCTAGAAAAGTAAGCAAGTTATGATCAAAAAGGTAAGTAGTTCTACTACTGCCTATTTCCGGCCACTTTTTAGTAGAACTATTTACGTTTTTGGTCATAACTTGCTAAGTTTTCACTATATCGACTTGATTTCTTTTGCGTTGGATAGCTAACCGTATTGGTCTTAATTAGAAATTTTTTTCTGGTGGATAGTGCAAGAAAATTTTTTTATAATTTTTTCAAAAAAAAGCAATGGGGGTAGTCCATGGTTTTTTTTTGGAGAAAAATATTTTTTTCGCACTATCTGCAAAAACCAAACTTTAAATTAAAGCCAATACGGTTCTCTATCCAACACAGTAGAAATCAAGTCGATATCTAGAAAATAAAACAAGTTATGACCAAAAAGGTAAGCAGTTCTACTACTGTCTCTTTCCGGCCACTTTTTAGTAGAACTGGTTACCTTTTTGGTCATAACTTGCTAAGTTTTCACAATATCGACTTGATTTCTTTTGCGTTGGATAGCTAAAAGTATTGGCCTTAACTTGAAATTTTTTTTCAATGGATAGTGGAAGAAAATTTTTTTTATCATTTTTTAAAAAAAAGCAAAGGGGGTAGTCCATTGTTTTTTTTGGCGAAAAATATTTTTTTTCCACTATCTTCAAAAAACCAAATTTGAATTAAAGCTAATGCGGTTCTCTATTCAACGCAGTAGAAATCAAGTCGATATCTAGAAAAGTAAGCAAGTTATGACCAAAAAGGTAAGTAGTTATACTACTGCCTATTTCCGGCCACTTTTTAGTAGAACTATTTACGTTTTTGGCCATAACTTCAAAAGTTTTCAATATATCGACTTGATTTCTTTTGCGTTGGATAGCTAACCGTATTGGCCTTAACTAAAATTTTTTTTTTAATGGATAGTGGAAGAAAATTTTTTTTATCATTTTTTAAAAAAAAGCAAAGGGGGTATCCATTGTTTTTTTTGGCGAAAAATATTTTTTTACACTATCTTCAAAAAACTAAATTTGAATTAAAGCCAATGCGGTTCTCTATTCAACGCAGTAGAAATCAAGTCGATATCTAGAAAAGTAAGCAAGTTATGACCAAAAAGGTAAGTAGTTATACTACTGCTTATTTCCGGCCACTTTTTAGTAGAAAAGTTTTCAATATATCGACTTGATTTCTTTTGCGTTGGATAGCTAACCGTATTGGCCTTAACTACAAATTTTTTTTCAATGGATAGTGGAAGAAAATTTTTTTTATCATTTTTTAAAAAAAAGCAAAGGGGGTAGTCCATTGCTTTTTTTGGCGAAAAATATTTTTTTTCCACTATCTTCAAAAATCTAAATTTGAATTAAAGCCAATGCGGTTCTCTATTCAACGCAGTAAAAATCAAGGCGATATCTAGAAAAGTAAGCAAGTTATGACCAAAAAGGTAAGTAGTTATACTACTGCCTATTTCCGGCCACTTTTTAGTAGAACTAATTACGTTTTTGGCCATAACTTGAAAAGTTTTTAATATATATAGACTTGATTTCTTTTGCGTTGGATAGCTAACCGTATTGGCCTTAACTACAATTTTTTTTTTAATGGATAGTGGAAGAAAATTTTTTTTATCATTTTTTAAAAAAAAGCAAAGGGGGTAGTCCATTGTTTTTTTTGGCGAAAAATATTTTTTTTCCACTATCTTCAAAAACCTAAATTTGAATTAAAGCCAATGCGGTTCTCTATTCAACGCAGTAGAAATCAAGTCGATATCTAGAAAAGTAAGCAAGTTATGACCAAAAAGGTAAGTAGTTATACTACTGCCTATTTCCGGCCACTTTTTAGTAGAACTATTTACGTTTTTGGCCATAACTTGAAAACTTTTCAATATATCGACTTGATTTCTTTTGCGTTGGATAGCTAACCGTATTGGCCTTAACTACAATTTTTTTTTTAATGGATAGTGCAAGAAAATTTTTTTTATCATTTTTTAAAAAAAAGCAAAGGGGGTAGTCCATTGTTTTTTTTGGCGAAAAATATTTTTTTTCCACTATCTTCAAAAACCTAAATTTGAATTAAAGCCAATGCGGTTCTCTATTCAACGCAGTAGAAATCAAGTCGATATCTAGAAAAGTAAGCAAGTTATGATCAAAAAGGTAAGTAGTTATACTACTGCCTATTTCCGTCCACTTTTAAGTAGAACTATTTACGTTTTTGTCCATAACTAGAAAAGTTTTCAATATATCGACTTGATTTCTTTTGCGTTGGATAGCTAACCGTATTGGCCTTAACTACAAATTTTTTTTTAATGGATAGTGGAAGAAAATTTTTTTTATCATTTTTTAAAAAAAAACAAAGGGGGTAGTCCATTAATTTTTTTTGGCGAAAAATATTTTTTTTCCACTATCTTCAAAAATCTAAATTTGAATTAAAGCCAATGCGGTTCTCTATTCAACGCAGTAAAAATCAAGGCGATATCTAGAAAAGTAAGCAAGTTATGACCAAAAAGGTAAGTAGTTATACTACTGCCTATTTCCGGCCACTTTTTAGTAGAACTATTTACGTTTTTGGCCATAACTTGAAAAGTTTTCAATATATCGACTTGATTTCTTTTGCGTTGGATAGCTAACCGTATTGGCCTTAACTACAATTTTTTTTTTAATGGATAGTGGAAGAAAATTTTTTTTATCATTTTTTAAAAAAAGCAAAGGGGGTAGTCCATTGTTTTTTTTGGCGAAATATATTTTTTTTCCACTATCTTCAAAAAACTAAATTTGAATTAAAGCCAATGCGGTTCTCTATTCAAAGCAGTAGAAATCAAGTCGATATCTAGAAAAGTAAGCAAGTTATGACCAAAAAGGTAAGTAGTTATACTACTGCCTATTTCCGGCCACTTTTTAGTAGAACTATTTACGATTTTGGCCATAACTTGAAAAGTTTTCAATATATCGACTTGATTTCTTTTGCGTTAAATAGCTAACCGTATTGGCCTTAACTACAAATTTTTTTTTAATGGATAGTGGAAGAAAATTTTTTTTTATCATTTTTTAAAAAAAAGCAAAGGGGCTAGTCCATTGTTTTTTTTGGCGAAAAATATTTTTTTTTCAGTATCTTCAAAAAACTAAATTTGAATTAAAGCCAATGCGGTTCTCTATTCAACGCAGTAGAAATCAAGTCGATATCTAGAAAAGTAAGCAAGTTATGACCAAAAAGGTAAGTAGTTATACTACTGCCTATTTCCGGCCACTTTTTAGTAGAACTATTTACGTTTTTGGCCATAACTTGAAAACTTTTCAATATATCGACTTGATTTCTTTTGCGTTGGATAGCTAACCGTATTGGCCTTAACTACAATATTTTTTTTAATGGATAGTGGAAGAAAATTTTTTTATCATTTTTTAAAAAAAAGCAAAGGGGGTAGTCCATTGTTTTTTTTTGGCGAAAAATATTTTTTTTCCAGTATCTTCAAAAAACTAAATTTGAATTAAAGCCAATGCGGTTCTCTATTCAACGCAGTAGAAATCAAGTCGATATCTAGAAAAGTAAGCAAGTTATGACCAAAAAGGTAAGTAGTTATACTACTGCCTATTTCCGGCCACTTTTTAGTAGAACTATTTACGTTTTTGGTCATAACTTGAAAAGTTTTCAATATATCGACTTGATTTCTTTTGCGTTGGATAGCTAACCGTATTGGCCTTAACTGCAATTTTTTTTTTTTAATAGATAGTGGAAGAAATTTTTTTTTATCATTTTTTAAAAAAAAGCAAAGGGGGTAGTCCATTGCTTTTTTTGGCGAAAAATATTTTTTTTCCACTATCTTCAAAAAACTAAATTTGAATTAAAGCCAATGCGGTTCTCTATTCAACGCAGTAGAAATCAAGGCGATATCTAGAAAAGTAAGCAAGGTATGACCAAAAAGGTAAGTAGTTATACTACTGCCTATTTCCGGCCACTTTTTAGTAGAAAAGTTTTCAATATATCGACTTGATTTCTTTTGCGTTGGATAGCTAACCGTATTGGCCTTAACTACAAATTTTTTTTTAATGGATAGTGGAAGAAAATTTTTTTTATCATTTTTTAAAAAAAAGCAAAGGGGGTAGTCCATAATTTTTTTTTGGCGAAAAATATTTTTTTTTTCAGTATCTTCAAAAAACTAAATTTGAATTAAAGCCAATGCGGTTCTCTATTCAACGCAGTAGAAATCAAGTCGATATCTATAAAAGTAAGCAAGTTATGACCAAAAAGGTAAGTAGTTCTACTACTGCCTATTTCCGGCCACTTTTTAGTAGAACTATTTACGTTTTTGGCCATAACTTGAAAAGTTTTCAATATATCGACTTGATTTCTTTTGCGTTGGATAGCTAACCGTATTGGCCTTAACTACAAATTTTTTTTTAATGGATAGTGGAAGAAAATTTTTTTTATCATTTTTTAAAAAAAAAGCAAAGGGGGTAGTCCATTGTTTTTTTTGGCGAAAAATATTTTTTTTCCACTATCTTCAAAAAACTAAATTTGAATTAAAGCCAATGCGGTTCTCTATTCAATGCAGTAGAAGTCAAGTCGATATCTAGAAAAGTAAGCAAGTTATGACCAAAAAGGTAAGTAGTTATACTACTGCCTATTTCCGGCCACTTTTTAGTAGAACTATTTACGTTTTTGGCCATAACTTGAAAAGTTTTCAATATATCGACTTGATTTCTTTTGCGTTGGATAGCTAACCGTATTGGCCTTAACTACAAATTTTTTTTTAATGGATAGTGGAAGAAAATTTTTTTTATCATTTTTAAAAAAAAAGCACAGGGGGTAGTCCATTGTTTTTTTTTGAGAAAAATATTTTTTTTTTACTATCTTCAAAAAACTAAATTTGAATTAAAGCCAATGCGGTTTTCTATTCAACGCAGTAGAAGTCAAGTCGATATCTAGAAAAGTAAGCAAGTTATGACCAAAAAGGTAAGTAGTTATACTACTGCCTATTTCCGGCCACTTTTTAGTAGAACTATTTACGTTTTTGGCCATAACTTGAAAAGTTTTCAATATATCGACTTGATTTCTTTTTTGTAGGATAGCTAACCGTTTTGGCCTTACAAATTTTTTTTTAATGGATAGTGGAAGAAAATTTTTTTATCATTTTTTAAAAAAAAGCAAAGGGGGTAGTCCATTGTTTTTTTTTTGAGAAAAATATTTTTTTTTTACTATCTTCAAAAAACTAAATTTGAATTAAAGCCAATGCGGTTTTCTTTTCAACGCAGTAGAAGTCAAGTCGATATCTAGAAAAGTAAGCAAGTTATGACCAAAAAGGTAAGTAGTTATACTACTGCCTATTTCCGGCCACTTTTTAGTAGAACTATTTACGTTTTTGGCCATAACTTGAAAAGTTTTCAAGTTTTTGATTTCTTTTGCGTTGGATAGCTAACTGTATTGGCCTTAACTACAAATTTTTTTTTAATGGATAGTGGAAGAAAATTTTTTTTATCATTTTTTAAAAAAAAGCAAAGGGGGTAGTCCATTGTTTTTTTTTGAGAAAAATACTTTTTTTTTACTATCTTCAAAAAACTAAATTTGAATTAAAGCCAATGCGGTTTTCTATTCAACGCAGTAGAAATCAAGTCGATATCTAGAAAAGTAAGCAAGTTATGACCAAAAAGGTAAGTAGTTATACTACTGCCTATTTCCGGCCACTTTTTAGTAGAACTATTTACGTTTTTGGCCATAACTTGAAAAGTTTTCAATATATCGACTTGATTTCTTTTTTGTTGGATAGCTAACCGTATTGGTCTTAATTACAAATTTTTTTTTTAATGGATAGTGGAAGAAAATTTTTTTTTATCATTTTTTAAAAAAAAAGCACAGGGGTTAGTCCATTGTTTTTTTTGGCGAAAAATATTTTTTTCCACTATCTTCAAAAAACCAAATTTGAATTAAAGCTAATGCGGTTCTCTATTGAACGCAGTAGAAATCAAGTCGATATCTAGAAAAGTAAGCAAGTTATGACCAAAAAGGTAAGTAGTTATACTACTGCCTATTTCCGGCCACTTTTTAGTAAAACTATTTACGTTTTTGGCCATAACTTGAAAAGTTTTCAATATATCGACTTGATTTCTTTTTCGTTGGATAGCTAACCGTATTGGCCTTAACTGCAATTTTTTTTTTAATGGATAGTGGAAGAAAATTTTTTTTATCATTTTTTAAAAAAAAGCAAAGGGGGTAGTCCATTGTTTTTTTTTGAGAAAAATATTTTTTTTTTACTATCTTCAAAAAACTAAATTTGAATTAAAGCCAATGCGGTTCTCTATTCAACGCAGTAGAAATCAAGTCGATATCTAGAAAAGTAAGCAAGTTATGACCAAAAAGGTAAGTAGTTATACTACTGCCTATTTCCGGCCACTTTTTAGTAGAACTATTTACGTTTTTGGCCATAACTTGAAAAGTTTTCAATATATCGACTTGATTTCTTTTTGTTGGATAGGTAACCGTTTTGGCCTTACAAATTTTTTTTTAATGGATAGTGGAAGAAAATTTTTTTTATCATTTTTTAAAAAAAAGCAAAGGGGGTAGTCCATTGTTTTTTTTGGCGAAAAATATTTTTTTTCCACTATCTTCAAAAAACTAAATTTGAATTAAAGCCAATGCGGTTTTCTATTCAACGCAGTAGAAGTCAAGTCGATATCTAGAAAAGTAAGCAAGTTATGACCAAAAAGGTAAGTAGTTATACTACTGCCTATTTCCGGCCACTTTTTAGTAGAACTATTTACGTTTTTGGCCATAACTTGAAAAGTTTTCAATATATCGACTTGATTTCTTTTGCGTTGGATAGCTAACCGTATTGGCCTTAACTACAAATTTTTTTTAATTGATAGTGGAAGAAAATTTTTTTTATCATTTTTTAAAAAAAAGCAAAGGGGGTAGTCCATTGTTTTTTTTTGGCGAAAAATATTTTTTTTCCACTATCTTCAAAAAACTAAATTTGAATTAAAGCCAATGCGGTTCTCTATTCAACGCAGTAGAAGTCAAGTCGATATCTAGAAAAGTAAGCAAGTTATGACCAAAAAGGTAAGTAGTTATACTACTGCCTATTTCCGGCCACTTTTTAGTAGAACTATTTACGTTTTTGGCCATAACTTGAAAAGTTTTCAATATATCGACTTGATTTCTTTTGCGTTGGATAGCTAACCGTATTGGCCTTAACTACAAATTTTTTTTTAATGGATAGTGGAAGAAAATTTTTTTTATCATTTTTTAAAAAAAAGCAAAGGGGGTAGTCCATTGTTTTTTTTTGAGAAAAATATTTTTTTTTTACTATCTTCAAAAAACTAAATTTGAATTAAAGCCAATGCGGTTCTCTATTCAACGCAGTAGAAATCAAGTCGATATCTAGAAAAGTAAGCAAGTTATGACCAAAAAGGTAAGTAGTTATACTACTGCCTATTTCCGGCCACTTTTTAGTAGAACTATTTACGTTTTTGGCCATAACTTGAAAAGTTTTCAATATATCGACTTGATTTCTTTTTGTTGGATAGGTAACCGTTTTGGCCTTACAAATTTTTTTTTAATGGATAGTGGAAGAAAATTTTTTTTATCATTTTTTAAAAAAAAGCAAAGGGGGTAGTCCATTGTTTTTTTTGGCGAAAAATATTTTTTTTCCACTATCTTCAAAAAACTAAATTTGAATTAAAGCCAATGCGGTTTTCTATTCAACGCAGTAGAAGTCAAGTCGATATCTAGAAAAGTAAGCAAGTTATGACCAAAAAGGTAAGTAGTTATACTACTGCCTATTTCCGGCCACTTTTTAGTAGAACTATTTACGTTTTTGGCCATAACTTGAAAAGTTTTCAATATATCGACTTGATTTCTTTTGCGTTGGATAGCTAACCGTATTGGCCTTAACTACAAATTTTTTTTTAATGGATAGTGGAAGAAAATTTTTTTTATCATTTTTTAAAAAAAAGCAAAGGGGGTAGTCCATTGTTTTTTTTTGAGAAAAATATTTTTTTTTGACTATCTTCAAAAAACTAAATTTGAATTAAAGCCAATGCGGTTTTCTATTCAACGCAGTAGAAATCAAGTCGATATCTAGAAAAGTAAGCAAGTTATGATCAAAAAGGTAAGTAGTTCTACTACTGCCTATTTCCGGCCACTTTTTAGTAAAACTATTTACGTTTTTGGTCATAACTTGACAAGTTTTCAATATATCGACTTGATTTCTTTTGCGTTGGATAGCTAACCGTATTGGCCTTAACTACAAATTTTTTTTCAATTAATAGTGGAAGAAATTTTTTTTTATCATTTTTTAAAAAAAAGCAAAGGGGGTAGTCCATTGTTTTTTTTTGGCGAAAAATATTTTTTTTCCACTATCTTCAAAAAACTAAATTTGAATTAAAGCCAATGCGGTTCTCTATTCAACCCAGTAGAAATCAATTCGATATCTAGAAAAGTAAGCAAGTTATGATCAAAAAGGTAAGTAGTTCTACTACTGCCTATTTCCGGCCACTTTTTAGTAGAACTATTTACGTTTTTGGTCATAACTTGACAAGTTTTCAATATATCGACTTGATTTCTTTTGCGTTGGATAGCTAACCGTATTGGCCTTAACTACAAATTTTTTTTCAATTAATAGTGGAAGAAATTTTTTTTTATCATTTTTTAAAAAAAAGCAAAGGGGGTAGTCCATTGTTTTTTTTTGGCGAAAAATATTTTTTTTCCACTATCTTCAAAAAACTAAATTTGAATTAAAGCCAATGCGGTTCTCTATTCAACCCAGTAGAAATCAAGTCGATATCTAGAAAAGTAAGCAAGTTATGATCAAAAAGGTAAGTAGTTCTACTACTGCCTATTTCCGGCCACTTTTTAGTAGAACTATTTACGTTTTTGGTCATAACTTGCTAAGTTTTCACTATATCGACTTGATTTCTTTTGCGTTGGATAGCTAACCGTATTGGTCTTAATTAGAAATTTTTTTCTGGTGGATAGTGCAAGAAAATTTTTTTATAATTTTTTCAAAAAAAAGCAATGGGGGTAGTCCATGGTTTTTTTTTGGAGAAAAATATTTTTTTCGCACTATCTGCAAAAACCAAACTTTAAATTAAAGCCAATACGGTTCTCTATCCAACACAGTAGAAATCAAGTCGATATCTAGAAAATAAAACAAGTTATGACCAAAAAGGTAAGCAGTTCTACTACTGTCTCTTTCCGGCCACTTTTTAGTAGAACTGGTTACCTTTTTGGTCATAACTTGCTAAGTTTTCACAATATCGACTTGATTTCTTTTGCGTTGGATAGCTAAAAGTATTGGCCTTAACTTGAAATTTTTTTTCAATGGATAGTGGAAGAAAATTTTTTTTATCATTTTTTAAAAAAAAGCAAAGGGGGTAGTCCATTGTTTTTTTTGGCGAAAAATATTTTTTTTCCACTATCTTCAAAAAACCAAATTTGAATTAAAGCTAATGCGGTTCTCTATTCAACGCAGTAGAAATCAAGTCGATATCTAGAAAAGTAAGCAAGTTATGACCAAAAAGGTAAGTAGTTATACTACTGCCTATTTCCGGCCACTTTTTAGTAGAACTATTTACGTTTTTGGCCATAACTTGAAAAGTTTTCAATATATCGACTTGATTTCTTTTGCGTTGGATAGCTAACCGTATTGGCCTTAACTACAATTTTTTTTTTAATGGATAGTGGAAGAAAATTTTTTTTATCATTTTTTAAAAAAAAGCAAAGGGGGTAGTCCATTGTTTTTTTTGGCGAAAAATATTTTTTTTCCACTATCTTCAAAAACCTAAATTTGAATTAAAGCCAATGCGGTTCTCTATTCAACGCAGTAGAAATCAAGTCGATATCTAGAAAAGTAAGCAAGTTATGACCAAAAAGGTAAGTAGTTATACTACTGCCTATTTCCGGCCACTTTTTAGTAGAACTATTTACGTTTTTGGCCATAACTTGAAAACTTTTCAATATATCGACTTGATTTCTTTTGCGTTGGATAGCTAACCGTATTGGCCTTAACTACAATTTTTTTTTTAATGGATAGTGCAAGAAAATTTTTTTTATCATTTTTTAAAAAAAAGCAAAGGGGGTAGTCCATTGTTTTTTTTGGCGAAAATATTTTTTTTCCACTATCTTCAAAAACCTAAATTTGAATTAAAGCCAATGCGGTTCTCTATTCAACGCAGTAGAAATCAAGTCGATATCTAGAAAAGTAAGCAAGTTATGATCAAAAAGGTAAGTAGTTATACTACTGCCTATTTCCGTCCACTTTTAAGTAGAACTATTTACGTTTTTGTCCATAACTAGAAAAGTTTTCAATATATCGACTTGATTTCTTTTGCGTTGGATAGCTAACCGTATTGGCCTTAACTACAAATTTTTTTTTAATGGATAGTGGAAGAAAATTTTTTTTATCATTTTTTAAAAAAAAACAAAGGGGGTAGTCCATTAATTTTTTTTGGCGAAAAATATTTTTTTTCCACTATCTTCAAAAATCTAAATTTGAATTAAAGCCAATGCGGTTCTCTATTCAACGCAGTAAAAATCAAGGCGATATCTAGAAAAGTAAGCAAGTTATGACCAAAAAGGTAAGTAGTTATACTACTGCCTATTTCCGGCCACTTTTTAGTAGAACTATTTACGTTTTTGGCCATAACTTGAAAAGTTTTCAATATATCGACTTGATTTCTTTTGCGTTGGATAGCTAACCGTATTGGCCTTAACTACAATTTTTTTTTTAATGGATAGTGGAAGAAAATTTTTTTTATCATTTTTTAAAAAAAGCAAAGGGGGTAGTCCATTGTTTTTTTTGGCGAATATTTTTTTTTCCACTATCTTCAAAAAACTAAATTTGAATTAAAGCCAATGCGGTTCTCTATTCAAAGCAGTAGAAATCAAGTCGATATCTAGAAAAGTAAGCAAGTTATGACCAAAAAGGTAAGTAGTTATACTACTGCCTATTTCCGGCCACTTTTTAGTAGAACTATTTACGATTTTGGCCATAACTTGAAAAGTTTTCAATATATCGACTTGATTTCTTTTGCGTTGGATAGCTAACCGTATTGGCCTTAACTACAAATTTTTTTTTAATGGATAGTGGAAGAAAATTTTTTTTATCATTTTTTAAAAAAAAGCAAAGGGGGTAGTCCATAATTTTTTTTTGGCGAAAAATATTTTTTTTTTCAGTATCTTCAAAAAACTAAATTTGAATTAAAGCCAATGCGGTTCTCTATTCAACGCAGTAGAAATCAAGTCGATATCTATAAAAGTAAGCAAGTTATGACCAAAAAGGTAAGTAGTTCTACTACTGCCTATTTCCGGCCACTTTTTAGTAGAACTATTTACGTTTTTGGTCATAACTTGCTAAGTTTTCACTATATCGACTTGATTTCTTTTGCGTTGGATAGCTAACCGTATTGGTCTTAATTAGAAATTTTTTTCTGGTGGATAGTGCAAGAAAATTTTTTTATAATTTTTTCAAAAAAAAGCAATGGGGGTAGTCCATGGTTTTTTTTTGGAGAAAAATATTTTTTTCGCACTATCTGCAAAAACCAAACTTTAAATTAAAGCCAATACGGTTCTCTATCCAACACAGTAGAAATCAAGTCGATATCTAGAAAATAAAACAAGTTATGACCAAAAAGGTAAGCAGTTCTACTACTGTCTCTTTCCGGCCACTTTTTAGTAGAACTGGTTACCTTTTTGGTCATAACTTGCTAAGTTTTCACAATATCGACTTGATTTCTTTTGCGTTGGATAGCTAAAAGTATTGGCCTTAACTTGAAATTTTTTTTCAATGGATAGTGGAAGAAAATTTTTTTTATCATTTTTTAAAAAAAAGCAAAGGGGGTAGTCCATTGTTTTTTTTGGCGAAAAATATTTTTTTTCCACTATCTTCAAAAAACCAAATTTGAATTAAAGCTAATGCGGTTCTCTATTCAACGCAGTAGAAATCAAGTCGATATCTAGAAAAGTAAGCAAGTTATGACCAAAAAGGTAAGTAGTTATACTACTGCCTATTTCCGGCCACTTTTTAGTAGAACTATTTACGTTTTTGGCCATAACTTGAAAAGTTTTCAATATATCGACTTGATTTCTTTTGCGTTGGATAGCTAACCGTATTGGCCTTAACTAAAATTTTTTTTTTAATGGATAGTGGAAGAAAATTTTTTTTATCATTTTTTAAAAAAAAGCAAAGGGGGTATCCATTGTTTTTTTTGGCGAAAAATATTTTTTTACACTATCTTCAAAAAACTAAATTTGAATTAAAGCCAATGCGGTTCTCTATTCAACGCAGTAGAAATCAAGTCGATATCTAGAAAAGTAAGCAAGTTATGACCAAAAAGGTAAGTAGTTCTACTACTACCTATTTCCGGCCACTTTTTAGTAGAAAAGTTTTCAATATATCGACTTGATTTCTTTTGCGTTGGATAGCTAACCGTATTGGCCTTAACTACAAATTTTTTTTCAATGGATAGTGGAAGAAAATTTTTTTTATCATTTTTTAAAAAAAAGCAAAGGGGGTAGTCCATTGCTTTTTTTGGCGAAAAATATTTTTTTTCCACTATCTTCAAAAATCTAAATTTGAATTAAAGCCAATGCGGTTCTCTATTCAACGCAGTAAAAATCAAGGCGATATCTAGAAAAGTAAGCAAGTTATGACCAAAAAGGTAAGTAGTTATACTACTGCCTATTTCCGGCCACTTTTTAGTAGAACTAATTACGTTTTTGGCCATAACTTGAAAAGTTTTCAATATATATAGACTTGATTTCTTTTGCGTTGGATAGCTAACCGTATTGGCCTTAACTACAATTTTTTTTTTAATGGATAGTGGAAGAAAATTTTTTTTATCATTTTTTAAAAAAAAGCAAAGGGGGTAGTCCATTGTTTTTTTTGGCGAAAAATATTTTTTTTCCACTATCTTCAAAAACCTAAATTTGAATTAAAGCCAATGCGGTTCTCTATTCAACGCAGTAGAAATCAAGTCGATATCTAGAAAAGTAAGCAAGTTATGACCAAAAAGGTAAGTAGTTATACTACTGCCTATTTCCGGCCACTTTTTAGTAGAACTATTTACGTTTTTGGCCATAACTTGAAAACTTTTCAATATATCGACTTGATTTCTTTTGCGTTGGATAGCTAACCGTATTGGCCTTAACTACAATTTTTTTTTTAATGGATAGTGCAAGAAAATTTTTTTTATCATTTTTTAAAAAAAAGCAAAGGGGGTAGTCCATTGTTTTTTTTGGCGAAAAATATTTTTTTTCCACTATCTTCAAAAACCTAAATTTGAATTAAAGCCAATGCGGTTCTCTATTCAACGCAGTAGAAATCAAGTCGATATCTAGAAAAGTAAGCAAGTTATGATCAAAAAGGTAAGTAGTTATACTACTGCCTATTTCCGTCCACTTTTAAGTAGAACTATTTACGTTTTTGTCCATAACTAGAAAAGTTTTCAATATATCGACTTGATTTCTTTTGCGTTGGATAGCTAACCGTATTGGCCTTAACTACAAATTTTTTTTTAATGGATAGTGGAAGAAAATTTTTTTTATCATTTTTTAAAAAAAAACAAAGGGGGTAGTCCATTAATTTTTTTTGGCGAAAAATATTTTTTTTCCACTATCTTCAAAAATCTAAATTTGAATTAAAGCCAATGCGGTTCTCTATTCAACGCAGTAAAAATCAAGGCGATATCTAGAAAAGTAAGCAAGTTATGACCAAAAAGGTAAGTAGTTATACTACTGCCTATTTCCGGCCACTTTTTAGTAGAACTATTTACGTTTTTGGCCATAACTTGAAAAGTTTTCAATATATCGACTTGATTTCTTTTGCGTTGGATAGCTAACCGTATTGGCCTTAACTACAATTTTTTTTTTAATGGATAGTGGAAGAAAATTTTTTTTATCATTTTTTAAAAAAAGCAAAGGGGGTAGTCCATTGTTTTTTTTGGCGAAATATATTTTTTTTCCACTATCTTCAAAAAACTAAATTTGAATTAAAGCCAATGCGGTTCTCTATTCAAAGCAGTAGAAATCAAGTCGATATCTAGAAAAGTAAGCAAGTTATGACCAAAAAGGTAAGTAGTTATACTACTGCCTATTTCCGGCCACTTTTTAGTAGAACTATTTACGATTTTGGCCATAACTTGAAAAGTTTTCAATATATCGACTTGATTTCTTTTGCGTTAAATAGCTAACCGTATTGGCCTTAACTACAAATTTTTTTTTAATGGATAGTGGAAGAAAATTTTTTTTTATCATTTTTTAAAAAAAAGCAAAGGGGCTAGTCCATTGTTTTTTTTGGCGAAAAATATTTTTTTTTTCAGTATCTTCAAAAAACTAAATTTGAATTAAAGCCAATGCGGTTCTCTATTCAACGCAGTAGAAATCAAGTCGATATCTAGAAAAGTAAGCAAGTTATGACCAAAAAGGTAAGTAGTTATACTACTGCCTATTTCCGGCCACTTTTTAGTAGAACTATTTACGTTTTTGGCCATAACTTGAAAACTTTTCAATATATCGACTTGATTTCTTTTGCGTTGGATAGCTAACCGTATTGGCCTTAACTACAATATTTTTTTTAATGGATAGTGGAAGAAAATTTTTTTATCATTTTTTAAAAAAAAGCAAAGGGGGTAGTCCATTGTTTTTTTTTGGCGAAAAATATTTTTTTTCCAGTATCTTCAAAAAACTAAATTTGAATTAAAGCCAATGCGGTTCTCTATTCAACGCAGTAGAAATCAAGTCGATATCTAGAAAAGTAAGCAAGTTATGACCAAAAAGGTAAGTAGTTATACTACTGCCTATTTCCGGCCACTTTTTAGTAGAACTATTTACGTTTTTGGTCATAACTTGAAAAGTTTTCAATATATCGACTTGATTTCTTTTGCGTTGGATAGCTAACCGTATTGGCCTTAACTGCAATTTTTTTTTTTAATAGATAGTGGAAGAAATTTTTTTTTATCATTTTTTAAAAAAAAGCAAAGGGGGTAGTCCATTGCTTTTTTTGGCGAAAAATATTTTTTTTCCACTATCTTCAAAAAACTAAATTTGAATTAAAGCCAATGCGGTTCTCTATTCAACGCAGTAGAAATCAAGGCGATATCTAGAAAAGTAAGCAAGGTATGACCAAAAAGGTAAGTAGTTATACTACTGCCTATTTCCGGCCACTTTTTAGTAGAAAAGTTTTCAATATATCGACTTGATTTCTTTTGCGTTGGATAGCTAACCGTATTGGCCTTAACTACAAATTTTTTTTTAATGGATAGTGGAAGAAAATTTTTTTTATCATTTTTTAAAAAAAAGCAAAGGGGGTAGTCCATAATTTTTTTTTGGCGAAAAATATTTTTTTTTTCAGTATCTTCAAAAAACTAAATTTGAATTAAAGCCAATGCGGTTCTCTATTCAACGCAGTAGAAATCAAGTCGATATCTATAAAAGTAAGCAAGTTATGACCAAAAAGGTAAGTAGTTCTACTACTGCCTATTTCCGGCCACTTTTTAGTAGAACTATTTACGTTTTTGGCCATAACTTGAAAAGTTTTCAATATATCGACTTGATTTCTTTTGCGTTGGATAGCTAACCGTATTGGCCTTAACTACAAATTTTTTTTTAATGGATAGTGGAAGAAAATTTTTTTTATCATTTTTTAAAAAAAAGCAAAGGGGGTAGTCCATTGTTTTTTTTGGCGAAAAATATTTTTTTTCCACTATCTTCAAAAAACTAAATTTGAATTAAAGCCAATGCGGTTCTCTATTCAATGCAGTAGAAGTCAAGTCGATATCTAGAAAAGTAAGCAAGTTATGACCAAAAAGGTAAGTAGTTATACTACTGCCTATTTCCGGCCACTTTTTAGTAGAACTATTTACGTTTTTGGCCATAACTTGAAAAGTTTTCAATATATCGACTTGATTTCTTTTGCGTTGGATAGCTAACCGTATTGGCCTTAACTACAAATTTTTTTTTAATGGATAGTGGAAGAAAATTTTTTTTATCATTTTTAAAAAAAAAGCAAAGGGGGTAGTCCATTGTTTTTTTTGGCGAAAAATATTTTTTTTTTCAGTATCTTCAAAAAACTAAATTTGAATTAAAGCCAATGCGGTTCTCTATTCAACGCAGTAGAAATCAAGTCGATATCTATAAAAGTAAGCAAGTTATGACCAAAAAGGTAAGTAGTTCTACTACTGCCTATTTCCGGCCACTTTTTAGTAGAACTATTTACGTTTTTGGCCATAACTTCAAAAGTTTTCAATATATCGACTTGATTTCTTTTGCGTTGGATAGCTAACCGTATTGGCCTTAACTACAATATTTTTTTTAATGTATAGTGCAAGAAAATTTTTTTTATCATTTTTTAAAAAAAAGCAAAGGGGGTAGTTCATTGTTTTTTTTGGCGAAAAATATTTTTTTTTTCAGTATCTTCAAAAAACTAAATTTGAATTAAAGCCAATGCGGTTCTCTATTCAACCCAGTAGAAATCAAGTCGATATCTAGAAAAGTAAGCAAGTTATGACCAAAAAGGTAAGTAGTTCTACTACTGCCTATTTCCGGCCACTTTTTAGTAGAACTATTTACGATTTTGGCCATAACTTGCTAAGTTTTCACTATATCGACTTGATTTCTTTTGCGTTGGATAGCTAACCGTATTGGTCTTAATTAGAAATTTTTTTCTGGTGGATAGTGCAAGAAAATTTTTTTATAATTTTTTCAAAAAAAAGCAATGGGGGTAGTCCATGGTTTTTTTTTGGAGAAAAATATTTTTTTCGCACTATCTGCAAAAACCAAACTTTAAATTAAAGCCAATACGGTTCTCTATCCAACACAGTAGAAATCAAGTCGATATCTAGAAAATAAAACAAGTTATGACCAAAAAGGTAAGCAGTTCTACTACTGTCTCTTTCCGGCCACTTTTTAGTAGAACTGGTTACCTTTTTGGTCATAACTTGCTAAGTTTTCACAATATCGACTTGATTTCTTTTGCGTTGGATAGCTAAAAGTATTGGCCTTAACTTGAAATTTTTTTTCAATGGATAGTGGAAGAAAATTTTTTTTATCATTTTTTAAAAAAAAGCAAAGGGGGTAGTCCATTGTTTTTTTTGGCGAAAAATATTTTTTTTCCACTATCTTCAAAAAACCAAATTTGAATTAAAGCTAATGCGGTTCTCTATTCAACGCAGTAGAAATCAAGTCGATATCTAGAAAAGTAAGCAAGTTATGACCAAAAAGGTAAGTAGTTATACTACTGCCTATTTCCGGCCACTTTTTAGTAGAACTATTTACGTTTTTGGCCATAACTTGAAAAGTTTTCAATATATCGACTTGATTTCTTTTGCGTTGGATAGCTAACCGTATTGGCCTTAACTAAAATTTTTTTTTTAATGGATAGTGGAAGAAAATTTTTTTTATCATTTTTTAAAAAAAAGCAAAGGGGGTATCCATTGTTTTTTTTGGCGAAAAATATTTTTTTACACTATCTTCAAAAAACTAAATTTGAATTAAAGCCAATGCGGTTCTCTATTCAACGCAGTAGAAATCAAGTCGATATCTAGAAAAGTAAGCAAGTTATGACCAAAAAGGTAAGTAGTTCTACTACTACCTATTTCCGGCCACTTTTTAGTAGAAAAGTTTTCAATATATCGACTTGATTTCTTTTGCGTTGGATAGCTAACCGTATTGGCCTTAACTACAAATTTTTTTTCAATGGATAGTGGAAGAAAATTTTTTTTATCATTTTTTAAAAAAAAGCAAAGGGGGTAGTCCATTGCTTTTTTTGGCGAAAAATATTTTTTTTCCACTATCTTCAAAAATCTAAATTTGAATTAAAGCCAATGCGGTTCTCTATTCAACGCAGTAAAAATCAAGGCGATATCTAGAAAAGTAAGCAAGTTATGACCAAAAAGGTAAGTAGTTATACTACTGCCTATTTCCGGCCACTTTTTAGTAGAACTAATTACGTTTTTGGCCATAACTTGAAAAGTTTTCAATATATATAGACTTGATTTCTTTTGCGTTGGATAGCTAACCGTATTGGCCTTAACTACAAATTTTTTTTTAATGGATAGTGGAAGAAAATTTTTTTTATCATTTTTTAAAAAAAAACAAAGGGGGTAGTCCATTAATTTTTTTTGGCGAAAAATATTTTTTTTCCACTATCTTCAAAAATCTAAATTTGAATTAAAGCCAATGCGGTTCTCTATTCAACGCAGTAAAAATCAAGGCGATATCTAGAAAAGTAAGCAAGTTATGACCAAAAAGGTAAGTAGTTATACTACTGCCTATTTCCGGCCACTTTTTAGTAGAACTATTTACGTTTTTGGCCATAACTTGAAAACTTTTCAATATATCGACTTGATTTCTTTTGCGTTGGATAGCTAACCGTATTGGCCTTAACTACAATTTTTTTTTTAATGGATAGTGGAAGAAAATTTTTTTTATCATTTTTTAAAAAAAGCAAAGGGGGTAGTCCATTGTTTTTTTTGGCGAAATATATTTTTTTTCCACTATCTTCAAAAAACTAAATTTGAATTAAAGCCAATGCGGTTCTCTATTCAAAGCAGTAGAAATCAAGTCGATATCTAGAAAAGTAAGCAAGTTATGACCAAAAAGGTAAGTAGTTATACTACTGCCTATTTCCGGCCACTTTTTAGTAGAACTATTTACGATTTTGGCCATAACTTGAAAAGTTTTCAATATATCGACTTGATTTCTTTTGCGTTAAATAGCTAACCGTATTGGCCTTAACTACAAATTTTTTTTTAATGGATAGTGGAAGAAAATTTTTTTTTATCATTTTTTAAAAAAAAGCAAAGGGGCTAGTCCATTGTTTTTTTTGGCGAAAAATATTTTTTTTTTCAGTATCTTCAAAAAACTAAATTTGAATTAAAGCCAATGCGGTTCTCTATTCAACGCAGTAGAAATCAAGTCGATATCTAGAAAAGTAAGCAAGTTATGACCAAAAAGGTAAGTAGTTATACTACTGCCTATTTCCGGCCACTTTTTAGTAGAACTATTTACGTTTTTGGCCATAACTTGAAAACTTTTCAATATATCGACTTGATTTCTTTTGCGTTGGATAGCTAACCGTATTGGCCTTAACTACAATATTTTTTTTAATGGATAGTGGAAGAAAATTTTTTTATCATTTTTTAAAAAAAAGCAAAGGGGGTAGTCCATTGTTTTTTTTGGCGAAAAATATTTTTTTTCCAGTATCTTCAAAAAACTAAATTTGAATTAAAGCCAATGCGGTTCTCTATTCAACGCAGTAGAAATCAAGTCGATATCTAGAAAAGTAAGCAAGTTATGACCAAAAAGGTAAGTAGTTATACTACTGCCTATTTCCGGCCACTTTTTAGTAGAACTATTTACGTTTTTGGTCATAACTTGAAAAGTTTTCAATATATCGACTTGATTTCTTTTGCGTTGGATAGCTAACCGTATTGGCCTTAACTGCAATTTTTTTTTTTAATAGATAGTGGAAGAAATTTTTTTTTATCATTTTTTAAAAAAAAGCAAAGGGGGTAGTCCATTGCTTTTTTTGGCGAAAAATATTTTTTTTCCACTATCTTCAAAAAACTAAATTTGAATTAAAGCCAATGCGGTTCTCTATTCAACGCAGTAGAAATCAAGGCGATATCTAGAAAAGTAAGCAAGGTATGACCAAAAAGGTAAGTAGTTATACTACTGCCTATTTCCGGCCACTTTTTAGTAGAAAAGTTTTCAATATATCGACTTGATTTCTTTTGCGTTGGATAGCTAACCGTATTGGCCTTAACTACAAATTTTTTTTTAATGGATAGTGGAAGAAAATTTTTTTTATCATTTTTTAAAAAAAAGCAAAGGGGGTAGTCCATAATTTTTTTTTGGCGAAAAATATTTTTTTTTTCAGTATCTTCAAAAAACTAAATTTGAATTAAAGCCAATGCGGTTCTCTATTCAACGCAGTAGAAATCAAGTCGATATCTATAAAAGTAAGCAAGTTATGACCAAAAAGGTAAGTAGTTCTACTACTGCCTATTTCCGGCCACTTTTTAGTAGAACTATTTACGTTTTTGGCCATAACTTGAAAAGTTTTCAATATATCGACTTGATTTCTTTTGCGTTGGATAGCTAACCGTATTGGCCTTAACTACAAATTTTTTTTAATGGATAGTGGAAGAAAATTTTTTTTATCATTTTTTAAAAAAAAGCAAAGGGGGTAGTCCATTGTTTTTTTTGGCGAAAAATATTTTTTTTCCACTATCTTCAAAAAACTAAATTTGAATTAAAGCCAATGCGGTTCTCTATTCAATGCAGTAGAAGTCAAGTCGATATCTAGAAAAGTAAGCAAGTTATGACCAAAAAGGTAAGTAGTTATACTACTGCCTATTTCCGGCCACTTTTTAGTAGAACTATTTACGTTTTTGGCCATAACTTGAAAAGTTTTCAATATATCGACTTGATTTCTTTTGCGTTGGATAGCTAACCGTATTGGCCTTAACTACAAATTTTTTTTTAATGGATAGTGGAAGAAAATTTTTTTTATCATTTTTAAAAAAAAAGCAAAGGGGGTAGTCCATTGTTTTTTTTGGCGAAAAATATTTTTTTTTTCAGTATCTTCAAAAAACTAAATTTGAATTAAAGCCAATGCGGTTCTCTATTCAACGCAGTAGAAATCAAGTCGATATCTATAAAAGTAAGCAAGTTATGACCAAAAAGGTAAGTAGTTCTACTACTGCCTATTTCCGGCCACTTTTTAGTAGAACTATTTACGTTTTTGGCCATAACTTCAAAAGTTTTCAATATATCGACTTGATTTCTTTTGCGTTGGATAGCTAACCGTATTGGCCTTAACTACAATATTTTTTTTAATGTATAGTGCAAGAAAATTTTTTTTATCATTTTTTAAAAAAAAGCAAAGGGGGTAGTTCATTGTTTTTTTTGGCGAAAAATATTTTTTTTTTCAGTATCTTCAAAAAACTAAATTTGAATTAAAGCCAATGCGGTTCTCTATTCAACGCAGTAGAAATCAAGTCGATATCTAGAAAAGTAAGCAAGTTATGACCAAAAAGGTAAGTAGTTATACTACTGCCTATTTCCGGCCACTTTTTAGTAGAACTATTTACGATTTTGGCCATAACTTGAAAAGTTTTCAATATATCGACTTGATTTCTTTTGCGTTAAATAGCTAACCGTATTGGCCTTAACTACAAATTTTTTTTTAATGGATAGTGGAAGAAAATTTTTTTTATCATTTTTTAAAAAAAAGCAAAGGGGCTAGTCCATTGTTTTTTTTGGCGAAAAATATTTTTTTTTTCAGTATCTTCAAAAAACTAAATTTGAATTAAAGCCAATGCGGTTCTCTATTCAACGCAGTAGAAATCAAGTCGATATCTAGAAAAGTAAGCAAGTTATGACCAAAAAGGTAAGTAGTTATACTACTGCCTATTTCCGGCCACTTTTTAGTAGAACTATTTACGTTTTTGGCCATAACTTGAAAACTTTTCAATATATCGACTTGATTTCTTTTGCGTTGGATAGCTAACCGTATTGGCCTTAACCACAATATTTTTTTTAATGGATAGTGGAAGAAAATTTTTTTATCATTTTTTAAAAAAAAGCAAAGGGGGTAGTCCATTGCTTTTTTTGGCGAAAAATATTTTTTTTCCACTATCTTCAAAAAACTAAATTTGAATTAAAGCCAATGCGGTTCTCTATTCAACGCAGTAGAAATCAAGGCGATATCTAGAAAAGTAAGCAAGGTATGACCAAAAAGGTAAGTAGTTATACTACTGCCTATTTCCGGCCACTTTTTAGTAGAAAAGTTTTCAATATATCGACTTGATTTCTTTTGCGTTGGATAGCTAACCGTATTGGCCTTAACTACAAATTTTTTTTTAATGGATAGTGCAAGAAAATTTTTTTTATCATTTTTTAAAAAAAAGCAAAGGGGGTAGTCCATTGTTTTTTTTTGGCGAAAAATATTTTTTTTCCAGTATCTTCAAAAAACTAAATTTGAATTAAAGCCAATGCGGTTCTCTATTCAACGCAGTAGAAATCAAGTCGATATCTAGAAAAGTAAGCAAGTTATGACCAAAAAGGTAAGTAGTTATACTACTGCCTATTTCCGGCCACTTTTTAGTAGAACTATTTACGTTTTTGGTCATAACTTGAAAAGTTTTCAATATATCGACTTGATTTCTTTTGCGTTGGATAGCTAACCGTATTGGCCTTAACTGCAATTTTTTTTTTTAATAGATAGTGGAACAAATTTTTTTTTATCATTTTTTAAAAAAAAACAAAGGGGGTAGTCCATTGCTTTTTTTGGCGAAAAATATTTTTTTTCCACTATCTTCAAAAAACTAAATTTGAATTAAAGCCAATGCGGTTCTCTATTCAACGCAGTAGAAATCAAGGCGATATCTAGAAAAGTAAGCAAGGTATGACCAAAAAGGTAAGTAGTTATACTACTGCCTATTTCCGGCCACTTTTTAGTAGAACTATTTACGTTTTTGGCCATAACTTGAAAAGTTTTCAATATATCGACTTGATTTCTTTTGCGTTGGATAGCTAACCGTATTGGCCTTAACTACAAATTTTTTTTTAATGGATAGTGGAAGAAAATTTTTTTTATCATTTTTTAAAAAAAAGCAAAGGGGGTAGTCCATTGTTTTTTTGGCGAAAAATATTTTTTTTCCACTATCTTCAAAAACCTAAATTTGAATTAAAGCCAATGCGGTTCTCTATTCAACGCAGTAGAAATCAAGTCGATATCTAGAAAAGTAAGCAAGTTATGACCAAAAAGGTAAGTAGTTATACTACTGCCTATTTCCGGCCACTTTTTAGTAGAACTATTTACGTTTTTGGCCATAACTTGAAAACTTTTCAATATATCGACTTGATTTCTTTTGCGTTGGATAGCTAACCGTATTGGCCTTAACTACAATATTTTTTTTAATGGATAGTGGAAGAAAATTTTTTTATCATTTTTTAAAAAATAGCAAAGGGGGTAGTCCATTGTTTTTTTTTGGCGAAAAATATTTTTTTTCCAGTATCTTCAAAAAACTAAATTTGAATTAAAGCCAATGCGGTTCTCTATTCAACGCAGTAGAAATCAAGTCGATATCTAGAAAAGTAAGCAAGTTATGACCAAAAAGGTAAGTAGTTATACTACTGCCTATTTCCGGCCACTTTTTAGTAGAACTATTTACGTTTTTGGCCATAACTTGAAAACTTTTCAATATATCGACTTGATTTCTTTTGCGTTGGATAGCTAACCGTATTGGCCTTAACTGCAATTTTTTTTTTTAATAGATAGTGGAACAAATTTTTTTTTATCATTTTTTAAAAAAAAACAAAGGGGGTAGTCCATTGCTTTTTTTGGCGAAAAATATTTTTTTTCCACTATCTTCAAAAAACTAAATTTGAATTAAAGCCAATGCGGTTCTCTATTCAACGCAGTAGAAATCAAGGCGATATCTAGAAAAGTAAGCAAGGTATGACCAAAAAGGTAAGTAGTTATACTACTGCCTATTTCCGGCCACTTTTTAGTAGAAAAGTTTTCAATATATCGACTTGATTTCTTTTGCGTTGGATAGCTAACCGTATTGGCCTTAACTACAAATTTTTTTTTAATGGATAGTGGAAGAAAATTTTTTTTATCATTTTTTAAAAAAAAGCAAAGGGGGTAGTCCATAGTTTTTTTTTGGCGAAAAATATTTTTTTTTTCAGTATCTTCAAAAAACTAAATTTGAATTAAAGCCAATGCGGTTCTCTATTCAACGCAGTAGAAATCAAGTCGATATCTATAAAAGTAAGCAAGTTATGACCAAAAAGGTAAGTAGTTCTACTACTGCCTATTTCCGGCCACTTTTTAGTAGAACTATTTACGTTTTTGGCCATAACTTGAAAAGTTTTCAATATATCGACTTGATTTCTTTTGCGTTGGATAGCTAACCGTATTGGCCTTAACTACAAATTTTTTTTTAATGGATAGTGGAAGAAAATTTTTTTTATCATTTTTTAAAAAAAAGCAAAGGGGGTAGTCCATTGTTTTTTTTGGCGAAAAATATTTTTTTTCCACTATCTTCAAAAAACTAAATTTGAATTAAAGCCAATGCGGTTCTCTATTCAACGCAGTAGAAGTCAAGTCGATATCTAGAAAAGTAAGCAAGTTATGACCAAAAAGGCAAGTAGTTATACTACTGCCTATTTCCGGCCACTTTTTAGTAGAACTATTTACGTTTTTGTCCATAACTAGAAAAGTTTTCAATATATCGACTTGATTTCTTTTGCGTTGGATAGCTAACCGTATTGGCCTTAACTACAAATTTTTTTTTAATGGATAGTGGAAGAAAATTTTTTTTATCATTTTTTAAAAAAAAGCAAAGGGGGTAGTCCATTGTTTTTTTGGCGAAAAATATTTTTTTTCCACTATCTTCAAAAACCTAAATTTGAATTAAAGCCAATGCGGTTCTCTATTCAACGCAGTAGAAATCAAGTCGATATCTAGAAAAGTAAGCAAGTTATGACCAAAAAGGTAAGTAGTTATACTACTGCCTATTTCCGGCCACTTTTTAGTAGAACTATTTACGTTTTTGGCCATAACTTGAAAACTTTTCAATATATCGACTTGATTTCTTTTGCGTTGGATAGCTAACCGTATTGGCCTTAACTACAATATTTTTTTTAATGGATAGTGGAAGAAAATTTTTTTATCATTTTTTAAAAAATAGCAAAGGGGGTAGTCCATTGTTTTTTTTTGGCGAAAAATATTTTTTTTCCAGTATCTTCAAAAAACTAAATTTGAATTAAAGCCAATGCGGTTCTCTATTCAACGCAGTAGAAATCAAGTCGATATCTAGAAAAGTAAGCAAGTTATGACCAAAAAGGTAAGTAGTTATACTACTGCCTATTTCCGGCCACTTTTTAGTAGAACTATTTACGTTTTTGGCCATAACTTGAAAACTTTTCAATATATCGACTTGATTTCTTTTGCGTTGGATAGCTAACCGTATTGGCCTTAACTGCAATTTTTTTTTTTAATAGATAGTGGAACAAATTTTTTTTTATCATTTTTTAAAAAAAAACAAAGGGGGTAGTCCATTGCTTTTTTTGGCGAAAAATATTTTTTTTCCACTATCTTCAAAAAACTAAATTTGAATTAAAGCCAATGCGGTTCTCTATTCAACGCAGTAGAAATCAAGGCGATATCTAGAAAAGTAAGCAAGGTATGACCAAAAAGGTAAGTAGTTATACTACTGCCTATTTCCGGCCACTTTTTAGTAGAAAAGTTTTCAATATATCGACTTGATTTCTTTTGCGTTGGATAGCTAACCGTATTGGCCTTAACTACAAATTTTTTTTTAATGGATAGTGGAAGAAAATTTTTTTTATCATTTTTTAAAAAAAAGCAAAGGGGGTAGTCCATAGTTTTTTTTTGGCGAAAAATATTTTTTTTTTCAGTATCTTCAAAAAACTAAATTTGAATTAAAGCCAATGCGGTTCTCTATTCAACGCAGTAGAAATCAAGTCGATATCTATAAAAGTAAGCAAGTTATGACCAAAAAGGTAAGTAGTTCTACTACTGCCTATTTCCGGCCACTTTTTAGTAGAACTATTTACGTTTTTGGCCATAACTTGAAAAGTTTTCAATATATCGACTTGATTTCTTTTGCGTTGGATAGCTAACCGTATTGGCCTTAACTACAAATTTTTTTTTAATGGATAGTGGAAGAAAATTTTTTTTATCATTTTTTAAAAAAAAGCAAAGGGGGTAGTCCATTGTTTTTTTTGGCGAAAAATATTTTTTTTCCACTATCTTCAAAAAACTAAATTTGAATTAAAGCCAATGCGGTTCTCTATTCAACGCAGTAGAAGTCAAGTCGATATCTAGAAAAGTAAGCAAGTTATGACCAAAAAGGCAAGTAGTTATACTACTGCCTATTTCCGGCCACTTTTTAGTAGAACTATTTACGTTTTTGTCCATAACTAGAAAAGTTTTCAATATATCGACTTGATTTCTTTTGCGTTGGATAGCTAACCGTATTGGCCTTAACTACAAATTTTTTTTTAATGGATAGTGGAAGAAAATTTTTTTTATCATTTTTTAAAAAAAAGCAAAGGGGGTAGTCCATTGTTTTTTTTGGCAAAAAATATTTTTTTTCCACTATCTTCAAAAAACTAAATTTGAATGAAAGCCAATGCGGTTCTCTATTCAACGCAGTAGAAATCAAGTCGATATCTAGAAAAGTAAGCAAGTTATGACGAAAAAGGTAAGTAGTTATACTACTGCCTATTTCCGGCCACTTTTTAGTAGAACTATTTACGTTTTTGGCCATAACTTGAAAAGTTTTCAATATATCGACTTGATTTCTTTTGCGTTGGATAGCTAACCGTATTGGCCTTAACTAAAAATTTTTTTTTAATGGATAGTGGAAGAAAATTTTTTTTATCATTTTTTAAAAAAAAGCAAAGGGGGTAGTCCATTGTTTTTTTGGCGAAAAATATTTTTTTTCCACTATCTTCAAAAACCTAAATTTGAATTAAAGCCAATGCGGTTCTCTATTCAACGCAGTAGAAATCAAGTCGATATCTAGAAAAGTAAGCAAGTTATGACCAAAAAGGCAAGTAGTTATACTACTGCCTATTTCCGGCCACTTTTTAGTAGAACTATTTACGTTTTTGTCCATAACTAGAAAAGTTTTCAATATATCGACTTGATTTCTTTTGCGTTGGATAGCTAACCGTATTGGCCTTAACTACAAATTTTTTTTTAATGGATAGTGGAAGAAAATTTTTTTTATCATTTTTTAAAAAAAAGCAAAGGGGGTAGTCCATTGTTTTTTTTGGCAAAAAATATTTTTTTTCCACTATCTTCAAAAAACTAAATTTGAATGAAAGCCAATGCGGTTCTCTATTCAACGCAGTAGAAATCAAGTCGATATCTAGAAAAGTAAGCAAGTTATGACGAAAAAGGTAAGTAGTTATACTACTGCCTATTTCCGGCCACTTTTTAGTAGAACTATTTACGTTTTTGGCCATAACTTGAAAAGTTTTCAATATATCGACTTGATTTCTTTTGCGTTGGATAGCTAACCGTATTGGCCTTAACTACAAATTTTTTTTTAATGGATAGTGGAAGAAAATTTTTTTTATCATTTTTTAAAAAAAAGCAAAGGGGGTAGTCCATTGTTTTTTTGGCGAAAAATATTTTTTTTCCACTATCTTCAAAAACCTAAATTTGAATTAAAGCCAATGCGGTTCTCTATTCAACGCAGTAGAAATCAAGTCGATATCTAGAAAAGTAAGCAAGTTATGACCAAAAAGGTAAGTAGTTATACTACTGCCTATTTCCGGCCACTTTTTAGTAGAACTATTTACGTTTTTGGCCATAACTTGAAAACTTTTCAATATATCGACTTGATTTCTTTTGCGTTGGATAGCTAACCGTATTGGCCTTAACTACAAATTTTTTTTTAATGGATAGTGGAAGAAAATTTTTTTTATCATTTTTTAAAAAAAAGCAAAGGGGGTAGTCCATTGTTTTTTTGGCGAAAAATATTTTTTTTCCACTATCTTCAAAAACCTAAATTTGAATTAAAGCCAATGCGGTTCTCTATTCAACGCAGTAGAAATCAAGTCGATATCTAGAAAAGTAAGCAAGTTATGACCAAAAAGGTAAGTAGTTATACTACTGCCTATTTCCGGCCACTTTTTAGTAGAACTATTTACGTTTTTGGCCATAACTTGAAAACTTTTCAATATATCGACTTGATTTCTTTTGCGTTGGATAGCTAACCGTATTGGCCTTAACTACAATATTTTTTTTAATGGATAGTGGAAGAAAATTTTTTTATCATTTTTTAAAAAAAAGCAAAGGGGGTATTCCATTGTTTTTTTTTGGCGAAAAATATTTTTTTTCCAGTATCTTCAAAAAACTAAATTTGAATTAAAGCCAATGCGGTTCTCTATTCAACGCAGTAGAAATCAAGTCGATATCTAGAAAAGTAAGCAAGTTATGACCAAAAAGGTAAGTAGTTATACTACTGCCTATTTCCGGCCACTTTTTAGTAGAACTATTTACGTTTTTGGCCATAACTTGAAAAGTTTTCAATATATCGACTTGATTTCTTTTGCGTTGGATAGCTAACCGTATTGGCCTTAACTACAAATTTTTTTTTAATGGATAGTGGAAGAAAATTTTTTTTATCATTTTTTAAAAAAAAGCAAAGGGGGTAGTCCATAGTTTTTTTTTGGCGAAAAATATTTTTTTTTTCAGTATCTTCAAAAAACTAAATTTGAATTAAAGCCAATGCGGTTCTCTATTCAACGCAGTAGAAATCAAGTCGATATCTATAAAAGTAAGCAAGTTATGACCAAAAAGGTAAGTAGTTCTACTACTGCCTATTTCCGGCCACTTTTTAGTAGAACTATTTACGTTTTTGGCCATAACTTGAAAAGTTTTCAATATATCGACGTGATTTCTTTTGCGTTGGATAGCTAACCGTATTGGCCTTAACTACAAATTTTTTTTTAATGGATAGTGGAAGAAAATTTTTTTTATCATTTTTTAAAAAAAAGCAAAGGGGGTAGTCCATTGTTTTTTTTGGCGAAAAATATTTTTTTTCCACTATCTTCAAAAAACTAAATTTGAATTAAAGCCAATGCGGTTCTCTATTCAACGCAGTAGAAGTCAAGTCGATATCTAGAAAAGTAAGCAAGTTATGACCAAAAAGGCAAGTAGTTATACTACTGCCTATTTCCGGCCACTTTTTAGTAGAACTATTTACGTTTTTGTCCATAACTAGAAAAGTTTTCAATATATCGACTTGATTTCTTTTGCGTTGGATAGCTAACCGTATTGGCCTTAACTACAAATTTTTTTTTAATGGATAGTGGAAGAAAATTTTTTTTATCATTTTTTAAAAAAAAGCAAAGGGGGTAGTCCATTGTTTTTTTTGGCAAAAAATATTTTTTTTCCACTATCTTCAAAAAACTAAATTTGAATTAAAGCCAATGCGGTTCTCTATTCAACGCAGTAGAAATCAAGTCGATATCTAGATAAGTAAGCAAGTTATGACCAAAAAGGTAAGTAGTTATACTACTGCCTATTTCCGGCCACTTTTTAGTAGAACTATTTACGTTTTTGGCCATAACTTGAAAAGTTTTCAATATATCGACTTGATTTCTTTTGCGTTGGATAGCTAACCGTATTGGCCTTAACTACAAATTTTTTTTTAATGGATAGTGGAAGAAAATTTTTTTTATCATTTTTTAAAAAAAAGCAAAGGGGGTAGTCCATTGTTTTTTTGGCGAAAAATATTTTTTTTCCACTATCTTCAAAAACCTAAATTTGAATTAAAGCCAATGCGGTTCTCTATTCAACGCAGTAGAAATCAAGTCGATATCTAGAAAAGTAAGCAAGTTATGACCAAAAAGGTAAGTAGTTATACTACTGCCTATTTCCGGCCACTTTTTAGTAGAACTATTTACGTTTTTGGCCATAACTTGAAAACTTTTCAATATATCGACTTGATTTCTTTTGCGTTGGATAGCTAACCGTATTGGCCTTAACTACAAATTTTTTTTTAATGGATAGTGCAAGAAAATTTTTTTTATCATTTTTTAAAAAAAAGCAAAGGGGGTAGTTCATTGTTTTTTTTGGCGAAAAATATTTTTTTTTCAGTATCTTCAAAAAACTAAATTTGAATTAAAGCCAATGCGGTTCTCTATTCAACGCAGTAGAAATCAAGTCGATATCTAGAAAAGTAAGCAAGTTATGACCAAAAAGGTAAGTAGTTATACTACTGCCTATTTCCGGCCACTTTTTAGTAGAACTATTTACGTTTTTTGCCATAACTTGAAAAGTTTTCTATATATCGACTTGATTTCTTTTGCGTTGGATAGCTAACCGTATTGGCCTTAACTACAAATTTTTTTTTAATGGATAGTGGAAGAAAATTTTTTTATCATTTTTTAAAAAAAGCAAAGGGGGTAGTCCATTGTTTTTTTTGGCGAAAAATATTTTTTTTCCACTATCTTAAAAAAATTAAATTTGAATTAAAGCCAATGCGGTTCTCTATTCAAAGCAGTAGAAATCAAGTCGATATCTAGAAAAGTAAGCAAGTTATGACCAAAAAGGTAAGTAGTTATACTACTGCCTATTTCCGGCCACTTTTTAGTAGAACTATTTACGTTTTTGGCCATAACTTGAAAACTTTTCAATATATCGACTTGATTTCTTTTGCCTTGGATAGCTAACCGTATTGGCCTTAACTACAATTTTTTTTTTAATAGATAGTGGAAGAAAATTTTTTTTATCATTTTTTAAAAAAAAGCAAAGGGGGTAGTCCATTGCTTTTTTTGGCGAAAAATATTTTTTTTCCACTATCTTCAAAAAACTAAATTTGAATTAAAGCCAATGCGGTTCTCTATTCAACGCAGTAGAAATCAAGTCGATATCTAGAAAAGTAAGCAAGTTATGACCAAAAAGGTAAGTAGTTATACTAATGCCTATTTCCGGCCACTTTTTAGTAGAACTATTTACGTTTTTGGCCATAACTTGAAAAGTTTTCAATATATCGACTTGATTTCTTTTGCGTTGAATAGCTAACCGTATTGGCCTTAACTACAAATTTTTTTTTAATGGATAGTGGAAGAAAATTTTTTTTATCATTTTTTAAAAAAAAGCAAAGGGGGTAGTCCATTGTTTTTTTTGGCGAAAAATATTTTTTTTCCACTATCTTCAAAAAACCAAATTTGAATTAAAGCCAATGCGGTTCTCTATTCAACGCAGTAGAAATCAAGTCGATATCTAGAAAAGTAAGCAAGTTATGACCAAAAAGGTAAGTAGTTATACTACTGCCTATTTCCGGCCACTTTTTAGTAGAACTATTTACGTTTTTCGCCATAACTTGAAAAGTTTTCAATATATCGACTTGATTTCTTTTGCGTTGGATAGCTAACCGTATTGGCCTTAACTACAAATTTTTTTTTAATGGATAGTGGAAGAAAATTTTTTTTATCATTTTTAAAAAAAAAGCAAAGGGGGTAGTCCATTGTTTTTTTTGGCGAAAAATATTTTTTTTCCACTATCTTCAAAAAACCAAATTTGAATTAAAGCCAATGCGGTTCTCTATTCAACGCAGTAGAAATCAAGTCGATATCTAGAAAAGTAAGCAAGTTATGACCAAAAAGGTAAGTAGTTATACTACTGCCTATTTCCGGCCACTTTTTAGTAGAACTATTTACGTTTTTGGCCATAACTTGAAAAGTTTTCAATATATCGACTTGATTTCTTTTGCGTTGGATAGCTTACCGTATTGGCCTTAACTAAAAATTTTTTTTCAATAGATAGTGGAAGAAAATTTTTTTTATCATTTTTAAAAAAAAAGCAAAGGGGGTGGTAGTCCATTGTTTTTTTTGGCGAAAAATATTTTTTTTCCACTATCTTCAAAAAACTAAATTTGAATTAAAGCCAATGCGGTTCTCTATTCAACGCAGTAGAAATCAAGTCGATATCTAGAAAAGTAAGCAAGTTATGACCAAAAAGGTAAGTAGTTATACTACTGCCTATTTCCGGCCACTTTTTAGTAGAACTATTTACGTTTTTGGCCATAACTTGAAAAGTTTTCAATATATCGACTTGATTTCTTTTGCGTTGGATAGCTAACCGTATTGGCCTTAACTACAAATTTTTTTTTAATGGATAGTGGAAGAAAATTTTTTTTATCATTTTTTAAAAAAAAGCAAAGGGGGTAGTCCATTGTTTTTTTTGGCGAAAAATATTTTTTTTCCACTATCTTCAAAAAACTAAATTTGAATTAAAGCCAATGCGGTTCTCTATTCAACGCAGTAGAAATCAAGTCGATATCTAGAAAAGTAAGCAAGTTATGACCAAAAAGGTAAGTAGTTATACTACTGCCTATTTCCGGCCACTTTTTAGTAGAACTATTTACGTTTTTGGCCATAACTTGAAAAGTTTTCAATATATCGACTTGATTTCTTTTGCGTTGGATAGCTTACCGTATTGGCCTTAACTAAAAATTTTTTTTCAATGGATAGTGGAAGAAAATTTTTTTTATCATTTTTTAAAAAAAAGCAAAGGGGGTAGTCCATTGTTTTTTTTGGCGAAAAATATTTTTTTTCCACTATCTTCAAAAAAGCAAATTTGAATTAAAGCCAATGCGGTTCTCTATTCAACGCAGTAGAAATCAAGTCGATATCTAGAAAAGTAAGCAAGTTATGACCAAAAAGGTAAGTAGTTATACTATTGCCTATTTCCGGCCACTTTTTAGTAGAACTATTTACGTTTTTGGCCATAACTTGAAAAGTTTTCAATATATCGACTTGATTTCTTTTGCGTTGGATAGCTTACCGTATTGGCCTTAACTACAAATTTTTTTTAATGGATAGTGGAAGAAAATTTTTTTTATCATTTTTTAAAAAAAAGCAAAGGGGGTAGTCCATTGTTTTTTTTGGCGAAAAATATTTTTTTTCCACTATCTTCAAAAAACTAAATTTGAATTAAAGCCAATGTGGTTCTCTATTCAACGCAGTAGAAATCAAGTCGATATCTAGAAAAGTAAGCAAGTTATGACCAAAAAGGTAAGTAGTTATACTACTGCCTATTTCCGGCCACTTTTTAGTAGAACTATTTACGTTTTTGGCCATAACTTGAAAAGTTTTCAATATATCGACTTGATTTCTTTTGCGTTGAATAGCTAACCGTATTGGCCTTAACTACAAATTTTTTTTTAATGGATAGTGTAAGAAAATTTTTTTTATCATTTTTTAAAAAAAAGCAAAGGGGGTAGTCCATTGTTTTTTTTGGCGAAAAATATTTTTTTTCCACTATCTTCAAAAAACCAAATTTGAATTAAAGCCAATGCGGTTCTCTATTCAACGCAGTAGAAATCAAGTCGATATCTAGAAAAGTAAGCAAGTTATGACCAAAAAGGTAAGTAGTTATACTACTGCCTATTTCCGGCCACTTTTTAGTAGAACTATTTACGTTTTTGGCCATAACTTGAAAAGTTTTCAATATATCGACTTGATTTCTTTTGCGTTGGATAGCTTACCGTATTGGCCTTAACTCCAAATTTTTTTTCAATGGATAGTGGAAGAAAATTTTTTTTTTTCATTTTTAAAAAAAAAGCAAAGGGGGTGGTAGTCCATTGTTTTTTTTGGCGAAAAATATTTTTTTTCCACTATCTTCAAAAAACTAAATTTGAATTAAAGCCAATGCGGTTCTCTATTCAAAGCAGTAGAAATCAAGTCGATATCTAGAAAAGTAAGCAAGTTATGACCAAAAAGGTAAGTAGTTATACTACTGCCTATTTCCGGCCACTTTTTAGTAGAACTATTTACGTTTTTGGCCATAACTTGAAAAGTTTTCAATATATCGACTTGATTTCTTTTGCGTTAAATAGCTAACCGTATTGGCCTTAACTACAAATTTTTTTTTAATGGATAGTGGAAGAAAATTTTTTTTATCATTTTTTAAAAAAAAGCAAAGGGGGTAGTCCATTGTTTTTTTTGGCGAAAAATATTTTTTTTCCACTATCTTCAAAAAACTAAATTTGAATTAAAGCCAATGCGGTTCTCTATTCAACGCAGTAGAAATCAAGTCGATATCTAGAAAAGTAAGCAAGTTACGACCAAAAAGGTAAGTAGTTATACTACTGCCTATTTCCGGCCACTTTTTAGTAGAACTATTTACGTTTTTCGCCATAACTTGAAAACTTTTCAATATATCGACTTGATTTCTTTTGCGTTGGATAGCTAACCGTATTGGCCTTAACTACAAATTTTTTTTTAATGGATAGCGCAAGAAAATTTTTTTTATCATTTTTTAAAAAAAAGCAAAGGGGGTAGTCCATTGTTTTTTTTGGCGAAAAATATTTTTTTTTCAGTATCTTCAAAAAACTAAATTTGAATTAAAGCCAATGCGGTTCTCTATTCAACGCAGTAGAAATCAAGTCGATATCTAGAAAAGTAAGCAAGTTATGACCAAAAAGGTAAGTAGTTATACTACTGCCTATTTCCGGCCACTTTTTAGTAGAACTATTTACGTTTTTTGCCATAACTTGAAAAGTTTTCTATATATCGACTTGATTTCTTTTGCGTTGGATAGCTAACCGTATTGGCCTTAACTACAAATTTTTTTTTAAGGGATAGTGGAAGAAAATTTTTTTATCATTTTTTAAAAAAAGCAAAGGGGGTAGTCCATTGTTTTTTTTGGCGAAAAATATTTTTTTTCCACTATCTTCAAAAAACTAAATTTGAATTAAAGCCAATGCGGTTCTCTATTCAACGCAGTAGAAGTCAAGTCGATATCTAGAAAAGTAAGCAAGTTATGACCAAAAAGGTAAGTAGTTATACTACTGCCTATTTCCGGCCACTTTTTAGTAGAACTATTTACGTTTTTGGCCATAACTTGAAAAGTTTTCAATATATCGACTTGATTTCTTTTGCGTTGGATAGCTAACCGTATTGGCCTTAACTACAAATTTTTTTTTAATGGATAGTGGAAGAAAATTTTTTTTATCATTTTTTAAAAAAAAGCAAAGGGGGTAGTCCATTGTTTTTTTTGGCGAAAAATATCTTTTTTCCACTATCTTCAAAAAACTAAATTTGAATTAAAGCCAATACGGTTCTCTATTCAACGCAGTAGAAATCAAGTCGATATCTAGAAAAGTAAGCAAGTTATGACCAAAAAGGTAAGTAGTTATACTACTGCCTATTTCCGGCCACTTTTTAGTAGAACTATTTACGTTTTTGGCCATAACTTGACAAGTTTTCAATATATCGACTTGATTTCTTTTGCGTTGGATAGCTAACCGTATTGGCCTTAACTACAAATTTTTTTTTAATGGATAGTGGAAGAAAATTTTTTTTATCATTTTTTAAAAAAAAAGCAAAGGTGGTAGTCCATTGTTTTTTTTGGCGAAAAATATTTTTTTTCCACTATCTTCAAAAAACTAAATTTGAATTAAAGCCAATGCGGTTCTCTATTCAACGCAGTAGAAATTAAGTCGATATCTAGAAAAGTAAGCAAGTTATGACCAAAAAGGTAAGTAGTTATACTACTGCCTATTTCCGGCCACTTTTTAGTAGAACTATTTACGTTTTTGGCCATAACTTGAAAAGTTTTCAATATATCGACTTGATTTCTTTTGCGTTGAATAGCTAACCGTATGTGCCTTAACTACACATTTTTTTTTAATGGATAGTGGAAGAAAATTTTTTTTATCATTTTTAAAAAAAAAGCAAAGGGGGTGGTAGTCCATTGTTTTTTTTGGCGAAAAATATTTTTTTTCCACTATCTTCAAAAAACTAAATTTGAATTAAAGCCAATGCGGTTCTCTATTCAACGCAGTAGAAATCAAGTCGATATCTAGAAAAGTAAGCAAGTTATGACCAAAAAGGTAAGTAGTTATACTACTGCCTATTTCCGGCCACTTTTTAGTAGAACTATTTACGTTTTTGGCCATAACTTGAAAAGTTTTCAATATATCGACTTGATTTCTTTTGCGTTGAATAGCTAACCGTATTGGCCTTAACTACAAATTTTTTTTTAATGGATAGTGGAAGAAAATTTTTTTTATCATTTTTTAAAAAAAAGCAAAGGGGGTAGTCCATTGTTTTTTTTGGCGAAAAATATTTTTTTTCCACTATCTTCAAAAAACCAAATTTGAATTAAAGCCAATGCGGTTCTCTATTCAACGCAGTAGAAATCAAGTCGATATCTAGAAAAGTAAGCAAGTTATGACCAAAAAGGTAAGTAGTTATACTACTGCCTATTTCCGGCCACTTTTTAGTAGAACTATTTACGTTTTTCGCCATAACTTGAAAAGTTTTCAATATATCGACTTGATTTCTTTTGCGTTGCATAGCTAACCGTATTGGCCTTAACTACAAATTTTTTTTTAATGGATAGTGGAAGAAAATTTTTTTTATCATTTTTAAAAAAAAAGCAAAGGGGGTAGTCCATAGTTTTTTTTGGCGAAAAATATTTTTTTTCCACTATCTTCAAAAAACTAAATTTGAATTAAAGCCAATGCGGTTCTCTATTCAACGCAGTAGAAATCAAGTCGATATCTAGAAAAGTAAGCAAGTTATGACCAAAAAGGTGAGTAGTTATACTACTGCCTATTTCCGGCCACTTTTTAGTAGAACTATTTACGTTTTTGGCCATAACTTGAAAAGTTTTCAATATATCGACTTGATTTCTTTTGCGTTGGATAGCTTACCGTATTGGCCTTAACTCCAAATTTTTTTTTAATGGATAGTGGAAGAAAATTTTTTTTATCATTTTTTAAAAAAAAAGCAAAGGGGGTAGTCCATTGTTTTTTTTGGCGAAAAATATCTTTTTTCCACTATCTTCAAAAAACTAAATTTGAATTAAAGCCAATACGGTTCTCTATTCAACGCAGTAGAAATCAAGTCGATATCTAGAAAAGTAAGCAAGTTATGACCAAAAAGGTAAGTAGTTATACTACTGCCTATTTCCGGCCACTTTTTAGTAGAACTATTTACGTTTTTGGCCATAACTTGAAAACTTTTCAATATATCGACTTGATTTCTTTTGCGTTGGATAGCTAACCGTATTGGCCTTAACTCTAAATTTTTTTTTAATGGATAGTGGAAGAAAATTTTTTTTATCATTTTTTAAAAAAAAAGCAAAGGTGGTAGTCCATTGTTTTTTTTGGCGAAAAATATTTTTTTTCCACTATCTTCAAAAAACTAAATTTGAATTAAAGCCAATGCGGTTCTCTATTCAACGCAGTAGAAATCAAGTCGATATCTAGAAAAGTAAGCAAGTTATGACCAAAAAGGTAAGTAGTTATACTACTGCCTATTTCCGGCCACTTTTTAGTAAAACTATTTACGTTTTTGGTCATAACTTGAAAACTTTTCAATATATCGACTTGATTTCTTTTGCGTTGGATAGCTAACCGTATTGGCCTTAACTGCAAATTTTTTTTTAATGGATAGTGCAAGAAAATTTTTTTTATCATTTTTTAAAAAAAAGCAAAGGGGGTAGTCCATTGTTTTTTTTGGCGAAAAATACTTTTTTTTCAGTATCTTCAAAAAACTAAATTTGAATTAAAGCCAATGCGGTTCTCTATTCAACGCAGTAGAAATCAAGTCGATATCTAGAAAAGTAAGCAAGTTATGACCAAAAAGGTAAGTAGTTATACTACTGCCTATTTCCGGCCACTTTTTAGTAGAACTATTTACGTTTTTGGTCATAACTTGAAAAGTTTTCAATATATCGACTTGATTTCTTTTGCGTTGGATAGCTAACCGTATTGGCCTTAACTACAAATTTTTTTTTAATGGATAGTGGAAGAAAATTTTTTTTATCATTTTTAAAAAAAAAGCAAAGGGGGTAGTCCATTGTTTTTTTTGGCGAAAAATATTTTTTTTCCACTATCTTCAAAAAACTAAATTTGAATTAAAGCCAATGTGGTTCTCTATTCAAAGCAGTAGAAATCAAGTCGATATCTAGAAAAGTAAGCAAGTTATGACCAAAAAGGTAAGTAGTTATACTACTGCCTATTTCCGGCCACTTTTTAGTAGAACTATTTACGTTTTTGGCCATAACTTAAAAAGTTTTCAATATATCGACTTGATTTCTTTTGCGTTGGATAGGTAACCGTATTGGCCTTACCTACAATTTTTTTTTCAATGGATAGTGGAAGAAAATTTTTTTTATCATTTTTTAAAAAAAAGCAAAGGGGGTAGTCCATTGTTTTTTTTGGCGAAAAATATTTTTTTTCCACTATCTTCAAAAAACTACATTTGAATTAAAGCCAATGCGGTTCTCTATTCAACGCAGTAGAAATCAAGTCGATATCTAGAAAAGTAAGCAAGTTATGACCAAAAAGGTAAGTAGTTATACTACTGCCTATTTCCGGCCACTTTTTACTAGAACTATTTACGTTTTTGGCCATAACTTGAAAAGTTTTCAATATATCGACTTGATTTCTTTTGCGTTGGATAGGTAACCGTATTGGCCTTACCTACAACTTTTTTTTCAATGGATAGTGGAAGAAAATTTTTTTTATCATTTTTTAAAAAAAGCAAAGGGGGGTAGTCCATTGTTTTTTTTGGCGAAAAATATTTTTTTCCACTATCTTCAAAAAACTAAATTTGAATTAAAGCCAATGCGGTTCTCTATTCAACGCAGTAGAAATCAAGTCGATATCTAGATAAGTAAGCAAGTTATGACCAAAAAGGTAAGTAGTTATACTACTGCCTATTTCCGGCCACTTTTTAGTAGAACTATTTACGTTTTTGGCCATAACTTGAAAAGTTTTCAATATATCGACTTGATTTCTTTTGCGTTGGATAGCTAACCGTATTAACCTTAATAACTACAAATTTTTTTTTTATGGATAGTGGAAGAAAATTTTTTTTATCATTTTTTAAAAAAAAGCAAAGGGGGTAGTCCATTGTTTTTTTTGGCGAAAAATATTTTTTTTCCACTATCTTCAAAAAACCAATTTTTAATTAAAGTCAATGCGGTTCTCTATTCAACGCAGTAGAAATCAAGTCGATATCTAGAAAAGTAAGCAAGTTATGACCAAAAAGGTAAGTAGTTCTACTACTGCCTATTTCCGGCCACTTTTTAGTAGAACTATTTACGTTTTTGGTCATAACTTGAAAAGTTTTCAATATATCGACTTGATTTCTTTTGCGTTGGATAGCTAACCGTATTAACCTTAACTACAAATTTTTTTTAATGGATAGTGGAAGAAAATTTTTTTTATCATTTTTTAAAAAAAGCAAAGGGGGTAGTCCATTGTTTTTTTTGGCGAAAAATATTTTTTTTCCACTATCTTCAAAAAACTAAATTTGAATTAAAGCCAATGCGGTTCTCTATTCAACGCAGTAGAAATCAAGTCGATATCTAGAAAAGTAAGCAAGTTATGACCAAAAAGGTAAGTAGTTATACTACTGCCTATTTCCGGCCACTTTTTAGTAGAACTATTTACGTTTTTGGCCATAACTTGAAAAGTTTTCAATATATCGACTTGATTTCTTTTGCGTTGGATAGCTAACCGTATTGGCCTTAACTACAAATTTTTTTTTAATGGATAGTGGAAGAAAATTTTTTTTATCATTTTTTAAAAAAAGCAAAGGGGGTAGTCCATTGTTTTTTTTGGCGAAAAATATTTTTTTTCCACTATCTTCAAAAAACTAAATTTGAATTAAAGCCAATGCGGTTCTCTATTCAACGCAGTAGAAATCAAGTCGATATCAAGAAAAGTAAGCAAGTTATGACTAAAAAGGTAAGTAGTTATACTACTGCTTATTTCCGGCCACTTTTTATTAGAACTATTTACGTTTTTGGCCATAAATTGAAAAGTTTTCAATATAACGATTTGATTTCTTTTGCGTTGGATAGCTAACCGTATTGGCCTTAACTACAAATTTTTTTTTAATGGATAGTGGAAGAAAATTTTTTTTATCATTTTTTAAAAAAAGCAAAGGGGGTAGTCCATTGTTTTTTTTGGCGAAAAATATTTTTTTTCCACTATCTTCAAAAAACTAAATTTGAATTAAAGCCAATGCGGTTCTCTATTCAACGCAGTAGAAATCAAGTCGATATCAAGAAAAGTAAGCAAGTTATGACTAAAAAGGTAAGTAGTTATACTACTGCTTATTTCCGGCCACTTTTTACTAGAACTATTTACGTTTTTGGCCATAAATTGAAAAGTTTTCAATATAACGATTTGATTTCTTTTGCGTTGGATAGCTAACCGTATTGGTCTTAACTAAAAATTTTTTTTTAATGGATAGTGGAAGAAAATTTTTTTTATCATTTTTTAAAAAAAGCAAAGGGGGTAGTCCATTGTTTTTTTTGGCGAAAAATATTTTTTTTCCACTATCTTCAAAAAACTAAATTTGAATTAAAGCCAATGCGGTTCTCTATTCAACGCAGTAGAAATCAAGTCGATATCTAGAAAAGTAAGCAAGTTATGACCAAAAAGGTAAGTAGTTATACTACTGCCTATTTCCGGCCACTTTTTAGTAGAACTATTTACGTTTTTGGCCATAACTTGAAAAGTTTTCAATATATCGACTTGATTTCTTTTGCGTTGAATAGCTAACCGTATTGGCCTTAACTAAAAATTTTTTTTTAATGGATAGTGGAAGAAAATTTTTTTTATCATTTTTAAAAAAAAACAAAGGGGGTGGTAGTCCATTGTTTTTTTTGGCGAAAAATATTTTTTTTCCACTATCTTCAAAAAACTAAATTTGAATTAAAGCCAATGCGGTTCTCTATTCAACGCAGTAGAAATCAAGTCGATATCTAGAAAAGTAAGCAAGTTATGACCAAAAAGGTAAGTAGTTATACTACTGCCTATTTCCGGCCACTTTTTAGTAGAACTATTTACGTTTTTGGCCATAACTTGAAAAGTTTTCAATATATCGACTTGATTTCTTTTGCGTTGAATAGCTAACCGTATTGGCCTTAACTACAAATTTTTTTTTAATGGATAGTGGAAGAAAATTTTTTTTATCATTTTTTAAAAAAAAGCAAAGGGGGTAGTCCATTGTTTTTTTTGGCGAAAAATATTTTTTTTCCACTATCTTCAAAAAACCAAATTTTAATTAAAGCCAATGCGGTTCTCTATTCAACGCAGTAGAAATCAAGTCGATATCTAGAAAAGTAAGCAAGTTATGACCAAAAAGGTAAGTAGTTATACTACTGCCTATTTCCGGCCACTTTTTAGTAGAACTATTTACGTTTTTCGCCATAACTTGAAAAGTTTTCAATATATCGACTTGATTTCTTTTGCGTTGGATAGCTAACCGTATTGGCCTTAACTACAAATTTTTTTTTAATGGATAGTGGAAGAAAATTTTTTTTATCATTTTTAAAAAAAAAGCAAAGGGGGTAGTCCATTGTTTTTTTTGGCGAAAAATATTTTTTTTCCACTATCTTCAAAAAACTAAATTTGAATTAAAGCCAATGCGGTTCTCTATTCAACGCAGTAGAAATCAAGTCGATATCTAGAAAAGTAAGCAAGTTATGACCAAAAAGGTAAGTAGTTATACTACTGCCTATTTCCGGCCACTTTTTAGTAGAACTATTTACGTTTTTGGCCATAACTTGAAAAGTTTTCAATATATCGACTTGATTTCTTTTGCGTTGGATAGCTTACCGTATTGGCCTTAACTACAAATTTTTTTTCAATGGATAGTGGAAGAAAATTTTTTTTATCATTTTTTAAAAAAAAGCAAAGGGGGTAGTCCATTGTTTTTTTTGGCGAAAAATATCTTTTTTCCACTATCTTCAAAAAACTAAATTTGAATTAAAGCCAATACGGTTCTCTATTCAACGCAGTAGAAATCAAGTCGATATCTAGAAAAGTAAGCAAGTTATGACCAAAAAGGTAAGTAGTTATACTACTGCCTATTTCCGGCCACTTTTTAGTAGAACTATTTACGTTTTTGGCCATAACTTGAAAACTTTTCAATATATCGACTTGATTTCTTTTGCGTTGGATAGCTAACCGTATTGGCCTTAACTCCAAATTTTTTTTTAATGGATAGTGGAAGAAAATTTTTTTTATCATTTTTAAAAAAAAAAGCAAAGGTGGTAGTCCATTGTTTTTTTGGCGAAAAATATTTTTTTTCCACTATCTTCAAAAAACTAAATTTGAATTAAAGCCAATACGGTTCTCTATTCAACGCAGTAGAAATCAAGTCGATAACTAGAAAAGTAAGCAAGTTATGACCAAAAAGGTAAGTAGTTCTACTACTGCCTATTTCCGGCCACTTTTTAGTAGAACTATTTACGTTTTTGGTCATAACTTGAAAAGTTTTCAATATATCGACTTGATTTCTTTTGCGTTGGATAGCTAACCGTATTAACCTTAACTACAAATTTTTTTTTTATGGATAGTGGAAGAAAATTTTTTTTATCATTTTTTAAAAAAAAGCAAAGGGGGTAGTCCATTGTTTTTTTTGGCGAAAAATATTTTTTTTCCACTATCTTCAAAAAACTAAATTTGAATTAAAGCCAATGCGGTTCTCTATTCAACGCAGTAGAAATCAAGTCGATATCTAGAAAAGTAAGCAAGTTATGACCAAAAAGGTAAGTAGTTCTACTACTGCCTATTTCCGGCCACTTTTTAGTAGAACTATTTACGTTTTTGGTCATAACTTGAAAAGTTTTCAATATATCGACTTGATTTCTTTTGCGTTGGATAGCTAACCGTATTAACCTTAACTACAAATTTTTTTTAATGGATAGTGGAAGAAAATTTTTTTTATCATTTTTTAAAAAAAGCAAAGGGGGTAGTCCATTGTTTTTTTTGGCGAAAAATATTTTTTTTCCACTATCTTCAAAAAACTAAATTTGAATTAAAGCCAATGCGGTTCTCTATTCAACGCAGTATAAATCAAGTCGATATCTAGAAAAGTAAGCAAGTTATGACCAAAAAGGTAAGTAGTTATACTACTGCCTATATCCGGCCACTTTTTAGTAGAACTATTTACGTTTTTGGCCATAACTTGAAAAGTTTTCAATATATCGACTTGATTTCTTTTGCGTTGGATAGCTAACCGTATAAACCTTAACTACAAATTTTTTTTAATGGATAGTGGAAGAAAATTTTTTTTATCATTTTTTAAAAAAAGCAAAGGGGGTAGTCCATTGTTTTTTTTGGCGAAAAATATTTTTTTTCCACTATCTTCAAAAAACTAAATTTGAATTAAAGCCAATGCGGTTCTCTATTCAACGCAGTAGAAATCAAGTCGATATCTAGAAAAGTAAGCAAGTTATGACCAAAAAGGTAAGTAGTTATACTACTGCCTATTTCCGGCCACTTTTTAGTAGAACTATTTACGTTTTGGCCATAACTTGAAAAGTTTTCAATATAACGATTTGATTTCTTTTGCGTTGGATAGCTAACTGTATTGGTCTTAACTAAAAATTTTTTTTTAATGGATAGTGGAAGAAAATTTTTTTTATCATTTTTTAAAAAAAGCAAAGGGGGTAGTCCATTGTTTTTTTTGGCGAAAAATATTTTTTTTCCACTATCTTCAAAAAACTAAATTTGAATTAAAGCCAATGCGGTTCTCTATTCAACGCAGTAGAAATCAAGTCGATATCTAGAAAAGTAAGCAAGTTATGACCAAAAAGGTAAGTAGTTATACTACTGCCTATTTCCGGCCACTTTTTAGTAGAACTATTTACGTTTTTGGCCATAACTTGAAAAGTTTTCAATATAACGATTTGATTTCTTTTGCGTTGGATAGCTAACCGTATTGGTCTTAACTAAAAATTTTTTTTTAATGTTAATGGATAGAGGAAGAAAATTTTTTTTATCATTTTTTAAAAAAAAGCAAAGGGGGTAGTCCATTGTTTTTTTTGGCGAAAAATATTTTTTTTTCAGTATCTTCAAAAAACTAAATTTGAATTAAAGCCAATGCGGTTCTCTATTCAACGCAGTAGAAATCAATTCGATATCTAGAAAAGTAAGCAAGTTATGACCAAAAAGGTAAGTAGTTATACTACTGCCTATTTCCGGCCACTTTTTAGTAGAACTATTTACGTTTTTGGCCATACCTTGAAAAGTTTGCAATATATCGACTTGATTTCTTTTGCGTTGGATAGCTAACCGTATTGGCCTTAACTACAAATTTTTTTTTAATGGATAGTGGAAGAAAATTTTTTTTATCATTTTTTAAAAAAAAGCAAAGGGGGTAGTCCATTGTTTTTTTTGGCGAAAAATATTTTTTTTCCAGTATCTTCAAAAAACTAAATTTGAATTAAAGCCAATGCGGTTCTCTATTCAACGCAGTAGAAATCAAGTCGATATCTAGAAAAGTAAGCAAGTTATGACCAAAAAGGTAAGTAGTTATACTACTGCCTATTTCCGGCCACTTTTTAGTAGAACTATTTACGTTTTTGGCCATAACTTGAAAAGTTTTCAATATATCGACTTGATTTCTTTTGCGTTGGATAGCTAACCGTATTGGCCTTAACTACAAATTTTTTTTTAATGGATAGTGGAAGAAAATTTTTTTTATCATTTTTTAAAAAAAAGCAAAGGGGGTAGTCCATTGTTTTTTTTGGCGAAAAATATTTTTTTTCCACTATCTTCAAAAAACTAAATTTGAATTAAAGCCAATGCGGTTCTCTATTCAACGCAGTAGAAATCAAGTCGATATCTAGAAAAGTAAGCAAGTTATGACCAAAAAGGTAAGTAGTTATACTACTGCCTATTTCCGGCCACTTTTTAGTAGAACTATTTACGTTTTTGGCCATACCTTGAAAAGTTTTCAATATATCGACTTGATTTCTTTTGCGTTGGATAGCTAACCGTATTGGCCTTAACTACAAATTTTTTTTAATGGATAGTGGAAGAAAATTTTTTTTATCATTTTTTAAAAAAAAGCAAAGGGGGTAGTCCATTGTTTTTTTTGGCGAAAAATACTTTTTTTCCAGTATCTTCAAAAAACTGAATTTGAATTAAAGCCAATGCGGTTCTCTATTCAACGCAGTAGAAATCATTTCGATATCTAGAAAAGTAAGCAAGTTATGACCAAAAAGGTAAGTGTTATACTACTGCCTATTTCCGGCCACTTTTTAGTAGAACTATTTACGTTTTTGGCCATAACTTGAAAAGTTTTCAATATATCGACTTGATTTCTTTTGCGTTGGATAGCTAACCGTATTGGCCTTAACTACAAATTTTTTTTTAATGAATAGTGGAAGAAAATTTTTTTTATCATTTTTTAAAAAAAAGCAAAGGGGGTAGTCCATTGTTTTTTTTGGCGAAAAATATTTTTTTTTCATTATCTTCAAAAAACTAAATTTGAATTAAAGCCAATGCGGTTCTCTATTCAACGCAGTAGAAATCAAGTCGATATCTAGAAAAGTAAGCAAGTTATGACCAAAAAGGTAAGTAGTTATACTACTGCCTATTTCCGGCCACTTTTTAGTAGAACTATTTACGTTTTTGGCCATAACTTGAAAAGTTTTCAATATATCGACTTGATTTCTTTTGCATTGGATAGCTAACCGTATTGGCCTTAACTACAAATATTTTTTTAATGGATATTGGAAGAAAATTTTTTTTATCATTTTTTAAAAAAAAGCAAAGGGGGTAGTCCATTGTTTTTTTTGGCGAAAAATACTTTTTTTCCAGTATCTTCAAAAAACTAAATTTGAATTAAAGCCAATGCGGTTCTCTATTCAACGCAGTAGAAATCAATTCGATATCTAGAAAAGTAAGCAAGTTATGACCAAAAAGGTAAGTAGTTATACTACTGCCTATTTCCGGCCACTTTTTAGTAGAACTATTTACGTTTTTGGCCATAACTTGAAAAGTTTTCAATATATCGACTTGATTTCTTTTGCGTTGGATAGCTAACCGTATTGGCCTTAACTACAAATTTTTTTTAATGGATAGTGGAAGAAAATTTTTTTTATCATTTTTTAAAAAAAAGCAAATGGGGTAGTCCATTGTTTTTTTTGGCGAAAAATATTTTTTTTCCACTATCTTCAAAAAACTAAATTTGAATTAAAGCCAATGCGGTTCTCTATTCAACGCAGTAGAAATCAAGTCGATATCTAGAAAAGTAAGCAAGTTATGACCAAAAAGGTAAGTAGTTATACTACTGCCTATTTCCGGCCACTTTTTAGTAGAACTATTTACGTTTTTGGCCATAACTTGAAAAGTTTTCAATATATCGACTTGATTTCTTTTGCGTTGGATAGCTAACCGTATTGGCCTTAACTACAAATTTTTTTTTAATGGATAGTGGAAGAAAATTTTTTTTATCATTTTTTAAAAAAAAGCAAAGGTGGTAGTCCATTGTTTTTTTTGGCGAAAAATATTTTTTTTCCAGTATCTTCAAAAAACTAAATTTGAATTAAAGCCAATGCGGTTCTTTATTCAACGCAGTAGAAATCAAGTCGATATCTAGAAAAGTAAGCAAGTTATGACCAAAAAGGTAAGTAGTTATACTACTGCCTATTTCCGGCCACTTTTTAGTAGAACTATTTACGTTTTTGGCCATAACTTGAAAAGTTTTCAATATATCGACTTGATTTCTTTTGCGTTGGATAGCTAACCGTATTGGCCTTAACTACAAATTTTTTTTTAATGGATAGTGGAAGAAAATTGTTTTTATCATTTTTTAAAAAAAAGCAAAGGGGGTAGTCCATTGTTTTTTTTGGCGAAAAATATTTTTTTTCCACTATCTTCAAAAAACTAAATTTGAATTAAAGCCAATGCGGTTCTCTATTCAACGCAGTAGAAATCAAGTCGATATCTAGAAAAGTAAGCAAGTTATGACCAAAAAGGTAAGTAGTTATACTACTGCCTATTTCCGGCCACTTTTTAGTAGAACTATTTACGTTTTTGGCCATAACTTGAAAAGTTTTCAATATATCGACTTGATTTCTTTTGCGTTGGATAGCTAACCGTATTGGCCTTAACTACAATTTTTTTTTAATGAATAGTGGAAGAAAATTTTTTTTATCATTTTTTAAAAAAAAGCAAAGGGGGTAGTCCATTGTTTTTTTTGGCGAAAAATATTTTTTTTTCAGTATCTTCAAAAAACTAAATTTGAATTAAAGCCAATGCGGTTCTCTATTCAACGCAGTAGAAATCAAGTCGATATCTAGAAAAGTAAGCAAGTTATGACCAAAAAGGTAAGTAGTTATACTACTGCCTATTTCCGGCCACTTTTTAGTAGAACTATTTACGTTTTTGGCCATAACTTGAAAAGTTTTCAATATATCGACTTGATTTCTTTTGCGTTGGATAGCTAACCGTATTGGCCTTAACAACAAATTTTTTTTTAATGAATAGTGGAAGAAAATTTTTTTTTATCATTTTTTAAAAAAAAGCAAAGGTGGTAGTCCATTGTTTTTTTTTGGCGAAAAATATTTTTTTTTCAGTATCTTCAAAAAACTAAATTTGAATTAAAGCCAATGCGGTTCTCTATTCAACGCAGTAGAAATCAATTCGATATCTAGAAAAGTAAGCAAGTTATGACCAAAAAGGTAAGTAGTTATACTACTGCCTATTTCCGGCCACTTTTTAGTAGAACTATTTACGTTTTTGGCCATACCTTGAAAAGTTTGCAATATATCGACTTGATTTCTTTTGCGTTGGATAGCTAACCGTATTGGCCTTAACTACAAATTTTTTTTTAATGGATAGTGGAAGAAAATTTTTTTTATCATTTTTTAAAAAAAAGCAAAGGGGGTAGTCCATTGTTTTTTTTGGCGAAAAATATTTTTTTTCCACTATCTTCAAAAAACTAAATTTGAATTAAAGCCAATGCGGTTCTCTATTCAACGCAGTAGAAATCAAGTCGATATCTAGAAAAGTAAGCAAGTTATGACCAAAAAGGTAAGTAGTTATACTACTGCCTATTTCCGGCCACTTTTTAGTAGAACTATTTACGTTTTTGGCCATACCTTGAAAAGTTTTCAATATATCGACTTGATTTCTTTTGCGTTGGATAGCTAACCGTATTGGCCTTAACTACAAATTTTTTTTTAATGGATAGTGGAAGAAAATTTTTTTTATCATTTTTTAAAAAAAAGCAAAGGGGGTAGTCCATTGTTTTTTTTGGCGAAAAATATTTTTTTTCCACTATCTTCAAAAACCTAAATTTGAATTAAAGCCAATGCGGTTCTCTATTCAACGCAGTAGAAATCAAGTCGATATCTAGAAAAGTAAGCAAGTTATGACCAAAAAGGTAAGTAGTTATACTACTGCCTATTTCCGGCCACTTTTTAGTAGAACTATTTACGTTTTTGGCCATACCTTGAAAAGTTTTCAATATATCGACTTGACTTCTTTTGCGTTGGATAGCTAACCGTATTGGCCTTAACTACAAATTTTTTTTTAATGGATAGTGGAAGAAGATTTTTTTTATCATTTTTTAAAAAAAAGCAAAGGAGGTAGTCCATTGTTTTTTTTTGCGAAAAATATCTTTTTTCCACTATCTTCAAAAAACTAAATTTGAATTAAAGCCAATGTGGTTCTCTATTCAACGCAGTAGAAATCAAGTCGATATCTAAAAAAGTAAGCAAGTTATGACCAAAAAGGTAAGTAGTTATACTACTGCCTATTTCCGGCCACTTTTTAGTAGAACTATTTACGTTTTTAGCCATAACTTGAAAAGTTTTAAATATATGGACTTGATTTCTTTTGCGTTGGATAGCTAACCGTATTGGCCTTAACTACAAATTTTTTTTTTAATGGATAGTGGAAGAAGATTTTTTTTATCATTTTTTAAAAAAAAGCAAAGGGGGTAGTCCATTGTTTTTTTTGGCGAAAAATATTTTTTTTCCACTATCTTCAAAAAACTAAATTTGAATTAAAGCCAATGCGGTTCTCTATTCAACGCAGTAGAAATCAAGTCGATATCTAGAAAAGTAAGCAAGTTATGACCAAAAAGGTAAGTAGTTATACTACTGCCTATTTCCGGCCACTTTTTAGTAGAACTATTTACGTTTTTGGCCATAACTTGAAAAGTTTGCAATATATCGACTTGATTTCTTTTGCGTTGGATAGCTAACCGTATTGGCCTTAACTACAATTTTTTCTTTAATGGATAGTGGAAGAAAATTTTTTTTATCATTTTTTAAAAAAAAGCAAAGGGGGTAGTCCATTGTTTTTTTTGGCGAAAAATATTTTTTTTCCACTATCTTCAAAAAACTAAATTTGAATTAAAGCCAATGCGGTTCTCTATTCATCGCAGTAGAAATCAAGTCGATATCTAGAAAAGTAAGCAAGTTATGACCAAAAAGGTAAGTAGTTATACTACTGCCTATTTCCGGCCACTTTTTAGTAGAACTATTTACGTTTTTGGCCATAACTTGAAAAGTGGAAGAAAATTTTTTTTATCACTTTTTAAAAAAAAAGCACAGGGGGTAGTCCATTTTTTTTTGGCGAAAAATATTTTTTTTCCACTATCTTCAAAAAACTAAATTTGAATTAAAGCCAATGCGGTTCTCTATTCAACGCAGTAGAAATCAAGTCGATATCTAGAAAAGTAAGCAAGTTATGACCAAAAAGGTAAGTAGTTATACTACTGCCTATTTCCGGCCACTTTTTAGTAGAACTATTTACGTTTTTGGCCATAACTTGAAAAGTTTTCAATATATCGACTTGATTTCTTTTGCGTTGGATAGCTAACCGTATTGGCCTTAACTGCAAATCTTTTTTTAATTAATAGTGGAAGAAAATTTTTTTTATCATTTTTTAAAAAAAAGCAAAGGGGGTAGTCCATTGTTTTCTTTGGCGAAAAATATTTTTTTTCCACTATCTTCAAAAAACTAAATTTGAATTAAAGCCAATGCGGTTCTCTATTCAACGCAGTAGAAATCAAGTCGATATCTAGAAAAGTAAGCAAGTTATGACCAAAAAGGTAAGTAGTTATACTACTGCCTATTTCCGGCCACTTTTTAGTAGAACTATTTACGTTTTTGGCCATAACTTGAAAACTTTTCAATATATCGACTTGATTTCTTTTGCGTTGGATAGCTAACCGTATTGGCCTTAACTGCAAATCTTTTTTTAATGGATAGTGGAAGAAAATTTTTTTTATCATTTTTTTAAAAAAAAGCAAAGGGGGTAGTCCATTATTTTTTTTGGCGAAAAATATTTTTTTTCCACTATCTTCAAAAAACTAAATTTGAATTAAAGCCAATGCGGTTCTCTATTCAACGCAGTAGAAATCAAGTCGATATCTAGAAAAGTAAGCAAGTTATGACCAAAAAGGTAAGTAGTTATACTACTGCCTATTTCCGGCCACTTTTTAGTAGAACTATTAACGTTTTTGGCCATAACTTGAAAAGTTTTCAATATATCGACTTGATTTCTTTTGCGTTGGATAGCTAACCGTATTGGCCTTAACTACAAATTTTTTTTTAATGGATAGTGGAAGAAAATTTTTTTTATCATTTTTAAAAAAAAAGCAAAGGGGGTAGTCCATTGTTTTTTTTGGCGAAAAATATTTTTTTCCACTATCTTCAAAAAACTAAATTTGAATTAAAGCCAATGCGGTTCTCTATTCAACGCAGTAGAAATCAAGTCGATATCTAGAAAAGTAAGCAAGTTATGACCAAAAAGGTAAGTAGTTATACTACTGCCTATTTTCGGCCACTTTTTAGTATAACTATTTACGTTTTTAGCCATAACTTGAAAAGTTTTCAATATATCGACTTGATTTCTTTTGCGTTGGATAGCTAACCGTATTGGCCTTAACTACAAATTTTTTTTTAATGGATAGTGGAAGAAAATTTTTTTTATCATTTTTTAAAAAAAAGCAAAGGGGGTAGTCCATTGTTTTTTTTGGCGAAAAATATTTTTTTTCCACTATCTTCAAAAAACTAAATTTGAATTAAAGCCAATGCGGTTCTCTATTCAACGCAGTAGAAATCAAGTCGATATCTAGAAAAGTAAGCAAGTTATGACCAAAAAGGTAAGTAGTTATACTACTGCCTATTTCCGGCCACTTTTTAGTAGAACTATTTACGTTTTTAGCCATAACTTGAAAAGTTTTCAATATGTCGACTTGATTTCTTTTGCGTTGGATAGCTAACCGTATTGGCCTTAACTACAAATTTTTTTTTAATGGATAGTGGAAGAAAATTTTCTTTATCATTTTTTAAAAAAAAGCAAAGGGGGTAGTCCATTGTTTTTTTTGGCGAAAAATATTTTTTTTCCACTATCTTCAAAAAACTAAATTTGAATTAAAGCCAATGCGGTTCTCTATTCAACGCAGTAGAAATCAAGTCGATATCTAGAAAAGTAAGCAAGTTATGACCAAAAAGGTAAGTAGTTATACTACTGCCTATTTCCGGCCACTTTTTAGTAGAACTATTTACGTTTTTGGCCATAACTTGAAAAGTTTTCAATATATCGACTTGATTTCTTTTGCGTTGGATAGCTAACCGTATTGGCCTTAACTACAAATTTTTTTTTAATGGATAGTGGAAGAAAATTTTTTTTATCATTTTTTAAAAAAAAGCAAAGGGCGTAGTCCATTGTTTTTTTTGGCGAAAAATATTTTTTTTCCACTATCTTCAAAAAACTAAATTTGAATTAAAGCTAATGCGGTTCTCTATTCAACGCAGTAGAAATCAAGTCGATATCTAGAAAAGTAAGCAAGTTATGACCAAAAAGGTAAGTAGTTATACTACTGCCTATTTCCGGCCACTTTTTAGTAGAACTATTTACGTTTTTGGCCATAACTTGAAAAGTTTTCAATATATCGACTTGATTTCTTTTGCGTTGGATAGCTAACCGTATTGGCCTTAACTACAAATTTTTTTTTAATGGATAGTGGAAGAAAATTTTTTTTATCATTTTTTAAAAAAAAGCAAAGGGCGTAGTCCATTGTTTTTTTTGGCGAAAAATATATTTTTTCCACTATCTTCAAAAAACTAAATTTGAATGAAAGCCAATGCAGTTCTCTATTCAACGCAGTAGAAATCAAGTCGATATCTAGAAAAGTAAGCAAGTTATGACCAAAAAGTCAAGTAGTTATACTACTGCCTATTTCCGGCCACTTTTTAGTAGAACTATTTACGTTTTTGGCCATAACTTGAAAAGTTTTCAATATATCGACTTGATTTCTTTTGCGTTGGATAGCTAACCGTATTGGCCTTAACTACAAATTTTTTTTTAATGGATAGTGGAAGAAAATTTTTTTTTATCATTTTTAAAAAAAAGCAAAGGGGGTAGTCCATTGTTTTTTTTTGGCGAAAAATATTTTTTTTCCACTATCTTCAAAAAACTAAATTTGAATTAAAGCCAATGCGGTTCTCTATTAAACGCAGTAGAAATCAAGTCGATATCTAGAAAAGTAAGCAAGTTATGACCAAAAAGGTAAGTAGTTATACTACTGCCTATTTCCGGCCACTTTTTAGTAGAACTATTTACGTTTTTGGCCATAACTTGAAAAGTTTTCAATATATCGACTTGATTTCTTTTGCGTTGGATAGCTAACCGTATTGGCCTTAACTACAAATTTTTTTTTAATGGATAGTGGAAGAAAATTTTTTTTATCATTTTTTAAAAAAAAGCAAAGGGGGTAGTCCATTGTTTTTTTTGGCGAAAAATATTTTTTTTCCACTATCTTCAAAAAACTAAATTTGAATTAAAGCCAATGCAGTTCTCTATTCAACGCAGTAGAAATCAAGTCGATATCTAGAAAAGTAAGCAAGTTATGACCAAAAAGGTAAGTAGTTATACTACTGCCTATTTCCGGCCACTTTTTAGTAGAACTATTTACGTTTTTTTCCATACCTTGAAAAGTTTTCAATATATCGACTTGATTTCTTTTGCGTTGGATAGCTAACCGTATTGGCCTTAACTACAAATTTTTTTTTAATGGATAGTGGAAGAAAATTTTTTTGATCATTGTTAATGACTTGTTTGTTTAACACTAGAGTAGAGTCGCTAGCACTTGAACCAGGACTCTATTGCGTTATTACTTGGAGTTATCGGCACTTGAACCGAAACTCCCCAAAAGAAATGATTTGATCAAAAGTTATTACTTTCTTGAAGTCTTGATTGACACTTCCTTTATTACAGAAATTTACAATTCTTAAATACTAAAATAATTACTTATAAAAATAAGCATAAACGGTAGTTAGAATAAACTAAACTTAATATATAAAGAATTTAAAATCAGCAAAGTATGTCTGTTGTATATGAGTTCAACGAATTCATAAATACTATATCAAATTACTCTATTTTGAGTGCAATGAATTTTAATAACAATAAAAAATAATTAAAGAATTTAAAATCAGCAAAAGCATGTCTGTTGCATATGAGTTCAATGAAATAGTAGATCAAGTTACTATTTTGAATGCAATGACTTTTAATAACAATATTAATTAAAGAATTTAAAATCAGCAAAAGCATGTCTGTTGCATATGAGTTCAATGAAATAGTAGATCAAGTTACTATTTTGAAAGCAATGAATTTTATAAGCAATATGCAAGTAAGCAACTTAATACATTCTTGCTGTAAGTAAAAGAGTTAATTCGTTTATGTGTTAACATGCTGCCCGCACAAATGACGGAGTTGAATTCATAACTTAGCAGACATTCCTTACCAATTTATCATGGCAAATTAAAAGATTTCTAAATTAATGTATGTGTAAGTTTTATGACCTTGGTTAGGTTAACACTCGGTAATCTGATGGCGAGGAGCAGGAATTGGGATGCTGCTATGTTTTAAGCCTCGATAAATGCATATGTTACTGATGGCTATTGTTACTACCAATGTAATCGCTACGTATCCTACAACTATCCCGTGCTTACTGTGGTTGCCTTCGTTTGCAGGGCGTGTTGTTTTGTATACTTCGGCTAATTCTTGTTGGATTAGGTCGAGTTCTTGTACTGTTGGTTTGAATTGCGTTGTACTGGTGTTTATGCTGTCATACTGTTTCGTCCAGCCAATTACAGGAGTAAGGCTAGTAGGCGATGTTCGTAGAGACGTAATAATTTGTTGACGACCGTGTATGGTAATTAGGTCATTTTTGATTACGCAGTCAGGATGTAGAAAAATTAGACCGCTGGCTTCTAATGTAATTTGCATGATTTCATTCCCGCATACTGCATTCAAAGTTATGGTATCTGTTGTGGAAAAGACATATTGATTTGGATGGTATAGCTGCTGCCATGTTGCGGTCTCTTCTAGTTTATGGTAAATGCATCGTGGATTAGGTTGGTCATTTAGTAGATCAACCTCACATTTGTTGATCATTGGGTTTCGTGTTTCTTGATATATTGCTGGGATATTCGGGCAAATTAATTTATTATCACCCACCATCCAGCAAGTGTCAACTTGATGTTGTGACATTGGGAAGAATTTGTCACGATGTAAACTGACGGCGATTAAATTTGTTGATGTTTCTACAGCTACCAACGTTTTATTGATTGTTGCCATAATTGACGCAATGTGTAATAGTTGAAACTCTTGTGGATCAGTAAGGGGTAGATTGATGGTGAAAATCACGTGGTCTTGTACAATGATTCCATTGACGTTGATGAGCTTGTATACTTCTAATAAATTGTTTTGGTGGATTGGCAGCTGCAGATGCGCTGGTAAATGGGCCCTTATCGTATTAATTTCTTCACTGAGCTGTTGAGGAGTGAGTAAAAGAGGATTAATTTTGTTATGATGGCTATCAACTAAAACATCCATGATTGCAGAATGTATGCGTTGTACGTTGTTGGTGACTATGAGCATCTGAACTGATAGCATGAGTATGCGTTGTTCGACTTTAACATTATGGAGTTGATTACTAGTTTCGCCAAATTTATCTTGCAGGTTCAGTTGATATTTCTTGATAATGTTGATAGTAGAGTTGATTATTGAGGTTTGGTTTTTCAAAAGCCTGTCTAAGTGTTCGTCGCTCTCTGTTAGTTCTTTAATTGTTTTCGACATTTGCGCTTCATAGTTAGAGTCTAAAACGCCAAAAAGTGAGTTGGCAATATTTCCAACTATGTCGATTGCTCCTCTTTTCCTTCTTTTTATCTTAAACAAACTGAATTCTGTATGCAAGTCTTCTTTTACATGATCAAAATAGCCTAACAATGTTTGGCATGTTACATTGTTTATCGTACTGCCGCATAAGTCTCGAAGCATTTTTGTTCCATCAGTTAAAATGTCCAATTGATGTTGATATGGTTCAAGATCGAAGTATACAATCATCTTCCAGTTAACGGACATAAGCTGTACAACATTTATTGGTTCGAAGTAGATACCAGGTTTGTTGCTGAACTTTGTTATGTTGATGTGGATTCCCATGACTGTCGGAAGAACGAGCAGTGCAAAAATGGTAAGTAGCAAGGTCGAATTTAGGCGTGATCGTTTTGTGGGTGGTGCTTCGCCGGTTAATTGATTTGATGTTTCGATTTTATTTGCCGAACAACTTGTAGGTAAGGATGATACTTGTGATATTTCCTGAGGTGGTAAATTCGGTTCTTCTTCCGCTTCGGGAAATAGCGGGGCTAGTCTATGAATTGGTCGTTTGAAGGTTCCTCTTTGTGTTTTTACGTCGCATACTCTTACTAAACCGTCGTCTCCTTTATAATTTTTTGTTATTCTTCCCAGGGGCCATTGTAGAACTGGAATGTTGTCTTCTTTGACAATTACCATCGTATTTGGGCGAATATCTGTAATTGGCCCCTTCCATTTGTGCCGCTGTTGTAGCTCGTTTAAGTACTCTTTGGACCACCGTTGCCAAAAATTATGCTTGAGTTGTGAAACCAGTTTCCATCTGGTGAGCAACCCTGCCTTGGGAATTTGTGATTGCACATCGACACTTGATGTGAGTTCCTCACCTATTAAAAAATGACCAGGAGTTATGGCATTTAGGTCGTTGGCCTCTGAGGAGTTCGGAATGAGGGGTCGAGAGTTCAAAATAGCTTCGATTTCAACCACAACCGTCTCCATCTCTTCATATGTTAGCGATGCGGCTGAAACATTCTTTAGTAACAGCTGTTTTGCTGATTTCACTGCAGCCTCCCATAGCCCGCCAAAGTGTGGTGATCTTGGTGGGATAAACTGAAATTCAATTCCTTTGGTGCTACATGCCTCAAAAATTCGCTCCTGTGCTGAGTTTGCAAAGATAGCTTCACTAAGCTCATTCAGTTGGTTTCGGGCTCCAATAAAGTTGATTGCATTATCGCAATACAGTGTTTTGCAATGGCCTCGCCTTGCTATAAATCTCTTCAGTGCCCCAATGAAAGCCTCCGTTGTTAACTCAGTAACTAGTTCTAAATGAACTGCTTTAGTGGCGAAACAGCAAAAAACTGCTAGATACGCCTTTTGTGGACGCTTGCCTCTTGTTTTGAAGTGTACAAATAATGGTCCACAATAATCGACTCCTGAATTCAGAAATGGTCGGGCTGGTTGCACCCGGTGTTTTGGAAGGTTGCCCATGATTTGGGTGAACATATTAGGTCTGGCCTTTGTGCACCGAACACACCTTTGAACAATTGCCCTCATTAAGCTTTTCCCTTTTAATGGCCAAAACCGCTGTCTGACTTGTGCCAACAATGCCTGAGGCCCGCAATGGTAATTTTCTTTATGGATTTTTTCTATCAAAAGCTTAACTAGAGGATCTTGGCTTGGTAAGATCATCTGATGAGTTGCATCGAATTTTTGTGTTGAGGAGCTCAGTCGACCACCTACTCTAATTATTCCTTCTTCATCTAAAAACGGAGTTAGCGAGCTTAGAGGGTTCGTCCTGGGTACAAATTTCTCCTTTGTGAGTACCCTTTTAAGTTCCTCAAAGTCGGATGCTTGTATTTGACGAACAATTACCTTCAGGGATGCGTCAAGTTCAATAGGTGAGAGCTGGATGTGTTTTGGTCGAGAATCCTTTGGCCGTCTTATGTTCCTTAGAAATCTTACCACATATCCAATAACTCTTTGCACATGTGTGAAGGAATTTTTTGATTGTATTGAATAAATCCATACGTTTTCTTCCGTTGACTGTTGAGTAGTCAGCATGGTTGTAGTGTTGTTGCTATTAGTAAATGATTCTTGTTTAATAGGCTGTTGCCATTGCGTTTTATGCTGGTAAAGAAACAAAGGTCCATACAGCCACATGTTGCATGATGATAGCTCCCGGGGTTTTATTCCTCTTGATAAGATGTCTGCCGGGTTTTGCTTTGATGGGACATGATACCATTGATGGGAAATCGTTAGCCGGAGGATTTTAACAATGCGATGAGCCACGTACACTGGTAAATTTCCTGGGTGATTATGTATCCAGGCAAGTACTACTTGAGAATCAGTCCAGCAAAAGGCCCTTTTGCTTTGCCAACCTAAATCTGCTTGTACCCTTGCCAAAAGTTCGGCAGCCAACAGTGCCGCGCATAGTTCTAGCCGAGGTATTGTTTGTGGTTTAACTGGTGCTACGCGTGATTTTGAACATAGAAGATTTACCTTGATTGTTTTGTTCTTTTGTATGATTCTGACATAGATTGCTGCACCATAAGCCCTTTCCGATGCATCCGAGAATGCGTGGATTTCAACATTCGTGTCTTGAGTGCTAAATATATATCTAGGAAATGTTGCATTGTTTAAATTTACTAGGTCTTCCCTGTAGGCCTTCCATTCCTTTTCAAGGTTGGTGGGCAGTTGCTCGTCCCAATCCAGTTTCGTTTGCCATGTTTTTTGAAGCAGGACCTTCCCAATTACTAATACTGGACCAATCAGCCCCATGGGATCATATATGTGTGCCAAGTCGGAGCTCATGGTACGTTTCGTTGTTTGGCTGTACTCTGGTACATTAACCGTGATAGAAAACACATCTGATTTGGGTAGCCATAAGATTCCCAAAGTTTTGGTTGATTGAGTTTCCTTTGATTCAAAGGTAAGATCAACTTCTTGGTCTTCTGCTGCAATTTCGTGCAACAATTTTTTGTGATTCGCACACCATTTCTTTAATTTCATGCCAGCTTTAGCCAAGATAGTTATTAATTGTTGTTGTTTGAGTAGTGCTTCAGGAATTGTATCAGCTCCTATTAAACCATCGTCAACGTAAAAATCGCTTCGTAGAGATGATGCTCCATAGGGATATCTCCCCTGATATTCCTCTGCTAATCTTACCAAGCACCGTGTTGCAAGGTACGGAGCAGCCCTAGTGCCGTATGTTATTGTGTTTAGTTGATACACCTGAATCGGCTGATTATCATTTTCGCGCCAAAGAATTAGCTGGAAGTTTCGATCTTCGTGATTAATCCAAATTTGTCGATACATTTTTTCCACGTCTGTTTTAAATACGTACTTGTGCACTCTGAATCGCAGCAGAATTGCAAAGAGCTCGCTTTGAACAGTGGGTCCACGATACATTATATCATTCAGAGACAATCCCGAGGATTTGTGTGCTGATGCATCAAAAACGACCCTTAACTTGGTTGAAGAGCTGTCTGGTCGTAATACGCAATGATGTGGTATGAAATACTGAGGATTGCTGACGTTGGAGCTGTTGACCTTTGTCATGTGTCCCAGTGACTCATATTCTCTCATAAATGAGACATATTGGCTCTTTAGCGTGGGATTATCCTTCAAACGTCGCTCAATTGATTCAAGCCTTTTGTATGCTAATCCCTTAGATTCTGTTAACATTGAAGAATGAAATTTTAGAGGGAGTTTGACCACAAATCTACCATCGTCTGCTCGAAATGTGTGTTGCAGAAAGTGTGCCTCACAATGCAGTTCGTCTTCTGTAAGCTTGATGTCATTATCTGAAGATTCCTCGGTTTCCCAGAACCGACTGATAGCTTCTTCCAATTCCTTTGTTGTGCACATTCCGCAGACTGCACTATTGATGGTTGATGACTCGATCTTACCAGATATTACCCATCCCAAAGCTGAGTTCTGTAGCACCGGAAGATTATCTCCCAATTTGATTTGTCCATCCATAAGCAAGTCAAAAACAACTTCTGCTCCCAGTAAGCAGTCAATTTGGCCTGGTTGATTAAATTCTGGATCAGCTAAAAGAATATTCTGTGGAAGCCCCCAAGTTTCAATGGCAAAATGATGAACTGGCTGATCAGAGACAATTTTTGGTAGAATGTGGGCGTCTACTTCCGCAGCGTAATTATTTAGTGTTGATTTAATTTGAATGCTTGTCTGATGGCGCATCTTTGTTTTATTGACTCCGATGCCTTCCACGCTTAAACATATTGGTCGAGATCTGCTGCCCAACCTTTTCCATAATCGATCCGTTATTAGGTTAACTTGTGAGCCAGAGTCCAGGATGGCCCTACACTCAATAGGCTGATCATTCGTGGCTGTTAGTTGTATACGTGCAGTTCCCAGCAAAATATAGTAGGGATCCCTATTTGTCTGGTTAGAAAATAGACTGACCTTATTAGAAGTTTTGGCATAAGCAACTTCTCCACTTAAAGGTGCTGGCATTGGTGTTGGTATGGTTTGTAAATTAGTTTTGTTGTTGGGCATTTTTAACTTCGAGTTGTGTAGGAATGTATTGTGAGGCTTATTGCATTTAGTACAGTAACGTGCTCTGCATTCGTTGCCTCGATGCCCAGGCCTTAAGCAGTTTACACACAGCTGTAACTCCTTTACCCATTTCCATCGTTGATTTAACTCAGCATTAGTGAATATTTTGCACGCATAAATGTTGTGGATCTCCTTTTTACATATTTTGCAGGTTTCAGATGCTGTCACAGAAGCACAGGTTCGTGTTGTTGATTTTTCGCCCTTCACACGAGTCTCTAAAGACTGAAATCTGCGTTCCAAAAACTTTAGAAGCTCATCAATGGTGATCAGCCGTTTGTTATCGGACAAACTTTGCTCAAAGGCATTGTGTAGTTCTTCGTCCATTTTATGTAAGACAATATGGGCTAAAATAACATCCCAGTGTATCACTGGTATGTCTTGTGCCATCAGTCCATGAATACATTCTTTGGTAACGTCATGAAGTGATTTTATAGATGACGCAGACTCTCTTTTAGTGGACGGTTGCGACATCAACTTGTTTAGTAAAGTGGTTACTAGCAGCCTTTTGTTGTCATACCTGTTGCAAATTATTGACCAAGCAGCAGCATAATTGATTCCTACTGCAGGTAGGTGCTTGATGAGATTCCTCGGCTCGCCTTGTAAGGATGCTGTAAGGTAGTGCATTTTCCTCGCGGCATTCACGGTTGTGTTGTGGACTAGTTCCGAAAAGATGTCCTTAAACTCTACCCATCGTTGGTAGTTTCCGTCAAATGTAGGAATTGTAATTCGTGGAAGAGGGTTCTCAATATCCCTTAATGTTGCTGTTCGGCAAGGTGGAGACTCTGGGTCAGCTTGCATGTGTTGCTGTAGCTCAATCATGGCTGATTCTGCCCTTGATTCGAGCTCATAATATGTTTGGATAGTATATTCTTCAATGTGGTCATCATCAGTTGATGCCCACAGAATTGCATTGTTATTGCTTAGGTCTATCATATATTTCTCAATGATAGTCGCCTTTATGTTGTAGTACGATGGATGATGTTCCACCTGTCGTTGAGCAAATATTTCATCAATGTTTCGATTTAGGGCCTGAATTAATGCTCGTTGATTCCGAAGGATTTTTCGGACGTCAGCTGATGCCGCCTCGTGATTTACCTCCTTTTGTAGCTGTTCCTGTGACATTTGTTGACTGCCACTAGGTGCCAACAGCGTCATTGCTCCTTGCTCGAACAACTTCGTATGTCTCACTACTAATTGTGTAATGGTGTTGTAGTAATCTTGGTATTCGTCATCGAGGAGCTTGTCTTTCATTGCCACGATTTCCTCATGATTGCGGTGAAATTCTTCCGCCAATTCTGTCAGGTTTTCCAACCTTTTCGCAAAATATGCTGTCGTTTTCCGCTCCTTGGAATCCTTGGAAAAGTTTCTGACGAGCCTTTCAATCTGGGCTCCCAGGTCCTTCTGGTTATGCATCAGTTTTTCCCATTCCATTGCGCAGTAATAACTTTCGATCACGTCGGGGTCACCAAAATGTTAATGACTTGTTTGTTTAACACTAGAGTAGAGTCGCTAGCACTTGAACCAGGACTCTATTGCGTTATTACTTGGAGTTATCGGCACTTGAACCGAAACTCCCCAAAAGAAATGATTTGATCAAAAGTTATTACTTTCTTGAAGTCTTGATTGACACTTCCTTTATTACAGAAATTTACAATTCTTAAATACTAAAATAATTACTTATAAAAATAAGCATAAACGGTAGTTAGAATAAACTAAACTAAATATATATAGAATTTAAAATCAGCAAAGTATGTCTGTTGTATATGAGTTCAACGAATTCATAAATACTATATCAAATTACTCTATTTTGAGTGCAATGAATTTTAATAACAATAAAAAATAATTAAAGAATTTAAAATCAGCAAAAGCATGTCTGTTGCATATGAGTTCAACGAAATAGTAGATCAAGTTACTATTTTGAATGCAATGACTTTTAATAACAATATTAATTAAAGAATTTAAAATCAGCAAAAGCATGTCTGTTGCATATGAGTTCAATGAAATAGTAGATCAAGTTACTATTTTGAAAGCAATGAATTTTATAAGCAATATGCAAGTAAGCAACTTAATACATTCTTGCTGTAAGTAAAAGAGTTAATTCGTTTATGTGTTAACAATCATTTTTTAAAAAAAAGCAAAGGGGGTAGTCCATTGTTTTTTTTGGCGAAAAATATTTTTTTTCCAGTATCTTCAAAAAACTAAATTTGAATTAAAGCCAATGCGGTTCTCTATTCAACGCAGTAGAAATCAAGTCGATATCTAGAAAAGTAAGCAAGTTATGACCAAAAAGGTAAGTAGTTATACTACTGCCTATTTCCGGCCACTTTTTAGTAGAACTATTTACGTTTTTGGCCATACCTTGAAAAGTTTTCAATATATCGACTTGATTTCTTTTGCGTTGGATAGCTAACCGTATTGGCCTTAACTACAAATTTTTTTTTAATGGATAGTGGAAGAAAATTTTTTTTATCATTTTTTAAAAAAAAGCAAAGGGGGTAGTCCATTGTTTTTTTTGGCGAAAAATATTTTTTTTCCACTATCTTCAAAAAACTAAATTTGAATTAAAGCCAATGCGGTTCTCTATTCAACGCAGTAGAAATCAAGTCGATATCTAGAAAAGTAAGCAAGTTATGACCAAAAAGGTAAGTAGTTATACTACTGCCTATTTCCGGCCACTTTTTAGTAGAACTATTTACGTTTTTGGCCATAACTTGAAAAGTTTTCAATATATCGACTTGATTTCTTTTGCGTTGGATAGCTAACCGTATTGGCCTTAACTACAAATTTTTTTTTATGGATAGTGGAAGAAAATTTTTTTTATCATTTTTTAAAAAAAAGCAAAATCGGTAGTCCATTGTTTTTTTTGGCGAAAAATATTTTTTTTCCACTATCTTCAAAAAACTAAATTTGAATTAAAGCCAATGCAGTTCTCTATTCAACGCAGTAGAAATCAAGTCGATATCTAGAAAAGTAAGCAAGTTATGACCAAAAAGGTAAGTAGTTATACTACTGCCTATTTCCGGCCACTTTTTAGTAGAACTATTTACGTTTTTAGCCATAACTTGAAAAGTTTTCAATATATCGACTTGATTTCTTTTGCGTTGGATAGCTAACCGTATTGGCCTTAACTACAAATTTTTTTTTAATGGATAGTGGAAGAAAATTTTCTTTATCATTTTTTAAAAAAAAACAAAGGGGGTAGTAAATTGTTTTTTTTTGGCGAAAAATATTTTTTTTCCAGTATCTTCAAAAAACTAAATTTGAATTAAAGCCAATGCGGTTCTCTATTCAACGCAGTAGAAATCAAGTCGATATCTAGAAAAGTAAGCAAGTTATGACCAAAAAGGTAAGTAGTTATACTACTGCCTATTTCCGGCCACTTTTTAGTAGAACTATTTACGTTTTTGGCCATAACTTGAAAAGTTTTCAATATATCGACTTGATTTCTTTTGCGTTGGATAGCTAACCGTATTGGCCTTAACTAAAAATTTTTTTTTTAATGGATAGTGGAAGAAAATTTTTTTTATCATTTTTTAAAAAAAAGCAAAGGGGGTAGTCCATTGTTTTTTTTGGCGAAAAATATTTTTTTTCCAGTATCTTCAAAAAACTAAATTTGAATTAAAGCCAATGCGGTTCTCTATTCAACACAGTAGAAATCAAGTCGATATCTAGAAAAGTAAGCAAGTTATGACCAAAAAGGTAAGTAGCTATACTACTGCCTATTTCCGGCCACTTTTTAGTAGAACTATTTACGTTTTTAGCCATAACTTCAAAAGTTTTCAATATATCGACTTGATTTCTTTTGCGTTGGATAGCTAACCGTATTGGCCTTAACTACAAATTTTTTTTTAATGGATAGTGGAAGAAAATTTTTTTTATCATTTTTTAAAAAAAAGCAAAGGGGGTAGTCCATTGTTTTTTTTTTGGCGAAAAATATTTTTTTTCCAGTATCTTCAAAAAACTAAATTTGAATTAAAGCCAATGCGGTTCTCTATTCAACGCAGTAGAAATCAAGTCGATATCTAGAAAAGTAAGCAAGTTATGACCAAAAAGGTAAGTAGTTATACTACTGCCTATTTCCGGCCACTTTTTAGTAGAACTATTTACGTTTTTGGCCATAACTTGAAAAGTTTTCAAATATATCGACTTGATTTCTTTTGCGTTGGATAGCTAACTGTATTGGCCTTAACTACAAATTTTTTTTTAATGGATAGTGGAAGAAAATTTTTTTTATCATTTTTTAAAAAAAAGCAAAGGGGGTAGTCCATTGTTTTTTTTTGGCGAAAAATATTTTTTTTTCCAGTATCTTCAAAAAACTAAATTTGAATTAAAGCCAATGCGGTTCTCTATTCAACGCAGTAGAAATCAAGTCGATATCTAGAAAATTAAGCAAGTTATGACCAAAAAGGTAAGTAGTTATACTACTGCCTATTTCCGGCCACTTTTTAGTAGAACTATTTACGTTTTTGGCCATAACTTGAAAAGTTTTCAATATATCGACTTGATTTCTTTTGCGTTGGATAGCTAACCGTATTGGCCTTAACTACAAATTTTTTTTTAATGGATAGTGGAAGAAAATTTTTTTTATCATTTTTTAAAAAAAAGCAAAGGGGGTAGTCCATTGTTTTTTTTGGCGAAAAATATTTTTTTTCCACTATCTTCAAAAAACTAAATTTGAATTAAAGCCAATGCGGTTCTCTATTCAACGCAGTAGAAGTCAAGTCGATATCTAGAAAAGTAAGCAAGTTATGACCAAAAAGGTAAGTAGTTATACTACTGCCTATTTCCGGCCACTTTTTAATAGAACTATTTACGTTTTTGGCCATAACTTGAAAAGTTTTCAATATATCGACTTGATTTCTTTTACGTTGGATAGCTAACCGTATTGGCCTTAACGAAAATTTTTTTTTTAATGGATAGTGGAAGAAAATTTTCTTTATCATTTTTTAAAAAAAAGCAAAGGGGGTAGTCCATTGTTTTTTTTGGCGAAAAATATTTTTTTTCCAGTATCTTCAAAAAACTAAATTTGAATTAAAGCCAATGCGGTTCTCTATTCAACGCAGTAGAAATCAAGTCGATATCTAGAAAAGTAAGCAAGTTATGACCAAAAAGGTAAGTAGTTATACTACTGCCTATTTCCGGCCACTTTTTAGTAGAACTATTTACGTTTTTGGCCATAACTTGAAAAGTTTTCAATATATCGACTTGATTTCTTTTGCGTTGGATAGCTAACCGTATTGGCCTTAACTACAAATTTTTTTTTAATGGATAGTGGAAGAAAATTTTTTTTATCATTTTTTAAAAAAAAGCAAAGGGGGTAGTCCATTGTTTTTTTTTGGCGAAAAATATTTTTTTTCCAGTATCTTCAAAAAACTAAATTTGAATTAAAGCCAATGCGGTTCTCTATTCAACGCAGTAGAAATCAAGTCGATATCTAGAAAAGTAAGCAAGTTATGACCAAAAAGGTAAGTAGTTATACTACTGCCTATTTCCGGCCACTTTTTAGTAGAACTATTTACGTTTTTGGCCATAACTTGAAAAGTTTTCAAATATATCGACTTGATTTCTTTTGCGTTGGATAGCTAACTGTATTGGCCTTAACTACAAATTTTTTTTTAATGGATAGTGGAAGAAAATTTTTTTTATCATTTTTTAAAAAAAAGCAAAGGGGGTAGTCCATTGTTTTTTTTTGGCGAAAAATATTTTTTTTCCAGTATCTTCAAAAAACTAAATTTGAATTAAAGCCAATGCGGTTCTCTATTCAACGCAGTAGAAATCAAGTCGATATCTAGAAAAGTAAGCAAGTTATGACCAAAAAGGTAAGTAGTTATACTACTGCCTATTTCCGGCCACTTTTTAGTAGAACTATTTACGTTTTTGGCCATAACTTGAAAAGTTTTCAATATATCGACTTGATTTCTTTTGCGTTGGATAGCTAACCGTATTGGCCTTAACTACAAATTTTTTTTAATGGATAGTGGAAGAAAATTTTTTTTATCATTTTTTAAAAAAAAGAAAAGGGGGTAGTCCATTGTTTTTTTTGGCGAAAAATATTTTTTTACACTATCTTCAAAAAACTAAATTTGAATTAAAGCCAATGCGGTTCTCTATTCAACGCAGTAGAAATCAAGTCGATATCTAGAAAAGTAAGCAAGTTATGACCAAAAAGGTAAGTAGTTATACTACTGCCTATTTCCGGCCACTTTTTAGTAGAACTATTTACGTTTTTGGCCATAACTTGAAAAGTTTTCAATATATCGACTTGATTTCTTTTGCGTTGGATAGCTAACCGTATTGGCCTTAACTACAAATTTTTTTTTAATGGATAGTGGAAGAAAATTTTCTTTATCATTTTTTAAAAAAAAGCAAAGGGGGTAGTCCGTTGTTTTTTTTGGCGAAAAATATTTTTTTTCCAGTATCTTCAAAAAACTAAATTTGAATTAAAGCCAATGCGGTTCTCTATTCAACGCAGTAGAAATCAAGTCGATATCTAGAAAAGTAAGCAAGTTATGACCAAAAAGGTAAGTAGTTATACTACTGCCTATTTCCGGCCACTTTTTAGTAGAACTATTTACGTTTTTAGCCATAACTTGAAAAGTTTTCAATATATCGACTTGATTTCTTTTGCGTTGTATAGCTAACCGTATTGGCCTTAACTACAAATTTTTTTTTAATGGATAGTGGAAGAAAATTTTTTTTATCATTTTTTAAAAAAAAGCAAAGGGGGTAGTCCATTGTTTTTTTTTGGCGAAAAATATTTTTTTTCCAGTATCTTCAAAAAACTAAATTTGAATTAAAGCCAATGCGGTTCTCTATTCAACGCAGTAGAAATCAAGTCGATATCTAGAAAAGTAAGCAAGTTATGACCAAAAAGGTAAGTAGTTATACTACTGCCTATTTCCGGCCACTTTTTAGTAGAACTATTTACGTTTTTGGCCATAACTTGAAAAGTTTTCAATATATCGACTTGATTTCTTTTGCGTTGGATAGCTAACCGTATTGGCCTTAACTACAAATTTTTTTTAATGGATAGTGGAAGAAAATTTTTTTTATCATTTTTTAAAAAAAAGCAAAGGGGGTAGTCCATTGTTTTTTTTTGGCGAAAAATATTTTTTTTCCACTATCTTCAAAAAACTAAATTTGAATTAAAGCCAATGCGGTTCTCTATTCAACGCAGTAGAAATCAAGTCGATATCTAGAAAAGTAAGCAAGTTATGACCAAAAAGGTAAGTAGTTATACTACTGCCTATTTCCGGCCACTTTTTAGTAGAACTATTTACATTTTTGGCCATAACTTGAAAAGTTTTCAATATATCGACTTGATTTCTTTTGCGTTGGATAGCTAACCGTATTGGCCTTAACTACAAATTTTTTTTAATGGATAGTGGAAGAAAATTTTTTTTATCATTTTTTAAAAAAAAGCAAAGGGGGTAGTCCATTGTTTTTTTTTGGCGAAAAATATTTTTTTTCCACTATCTTCAAAAAACTAAATTTGAATTAAAGCCAATGCGGTTCTCTATTCAACGCAGTAGAAATCAAGTCGATATCTAGAAAAGTAAGCAAGTTATGACCAAAAAGGTAAGTAGTTATACTACTGCCTATTTCCGGCCACTTTATAGTAGAACTATTTACGTTTTTGGCCATAACTTGAAAAGTTTTCAATATATCGACTTGATTTCTTTTGCGTTGGATAGCTAACCGTATTGGTCTTAATTACAAAATTTTTTTTTAATGGATAGTGGAAGAAAATTTTTTTTATCATTTTTTAAAAAAAAGCAAAGGGGGTAGTCCATTGTTTTTTTTGGCGAAAAATATTTTTTTTCCAGTATCTTCAAAAAACTAAATTTGAATTAAAGCCAATGCGGTTCTCTATTCAACGCAGTAGAAATCAAGTCGATATCTAGAAAAGTAAGCAAGTTATGACCAAAAAGGTAAGTAGTTATACTACTGCCTATTTCCGGCCACTTTTTAGTAGAACTATTTACGTTTTTGGCCATAACTTGAAAACTTTTCAATATATCGACTTGATTTCTTTTGTGTTGGATAGCTAACCGTATTGGCCTTAACTACAAATTTTTTTTTAATGGATAGTGGAAGAAAATTTTTTTTATCATTTTTTAAAAAAAAGCAAAGGGGGTAGTCCATTGTTTTTTTTGGCGAAAAATATTTTTTTTCCACTATCTTCAAAAAACTAAACTTGAATTAAAGCCAATGCGGTTCTCTATTCAACGCAGTAGAAATCAAGTCGATATCTAGAAAAGTAAGCAAGTTATGACCAAAAAGGTAAGTAGTTATACTACTGCCTATTTCCGGCCACTTTTTAGTAGAACTATTTACGTTTTTGGCCATAACTTGAAAAGTTTTCAATATATCGACTTGATTTCTTTTGCGTTGGATAGCTAACCGTATTGGCCTTAACTGCAAATTTTTTTTTAATGAATAGTGGAAGAAAATTTTTTTTATCATTTTTTAAAAAAAAAGCACAGGGGGTAGTCCATTGTTTTTTTTTGCGAAAAATTTCTTTTTTCCACTATCTTCAAAAAACTAAATTTGAATTAAAGCCAATGCGGTTCTCTATTCAACGCAGTAGAAATCAAGTCGATATCTAGAAAAGTAAGCAAGTTATGACCAAAAAGGTAAGTAGTTATACTACTGCCTATTTCCGGCCACTTTTTGGTAGAACTATTTACGTTTTTGGCCATAACTTGAAAAGTTTTCAATATATCGACTTGATTTCTTTTGCGTTGGATAGCTAACCGTATTGGCCTTAACTACAAATTTTTTTTTAATGGATAGTGGAAGAAAATTTTTTTTATCATTTTTTAAAAAAAAGCAAAGGGGGTAGTCCATTGTTTTTTTTGGCGAAAAATATTTTTTTTCCACTATCTTCAAAAAACTAAATTTGAATTAAAGCCAATGCGGTTCTCTATTTAACGCAGTAGAAATCAAGTCGATATCTAGAAAAGTAAGCAAGTTATGACCAAAAAGGTAAGTAGTTATACTACTGCCTATTTCCGGCCACTTTTTAGTAGAACTATTTACGTTTTTGGCCATAACTTGAAAAGTTTTCAATATATCGACTTGATTTCTTTTGCGTTGGATAGCTAAATGTATTGGCCTTAACTACAAATTTTTTTTTAATGGATAGTGGAAGAAAATTTTTTTTATAATTTTTAAAAAAAAAGCAAAGGGGGTAGTCCATTGTTTTTTTGGCGAAAAATATTTTTTTTCCAGTATCTTCAAAAACCTAAATTTGAATTAAAGCCAATGCAGTTCTCTATTCAACGCAGTAGAAATCAAGTCGATATCTAGAAAAGTAAGCAAGTTATGACCAAAAAGGTAAGTAGTTATACTACTGCCTATTTCCGGCCACTTTTTAGTAGAACTATTTACGTTTTTGGCCATAACTTGAAAAGTTTTCAATATATCGACTTGATTTCTTTTGCGTTGGATAGCTAACCGTATTGGCCTTAACTACAAATTTTTTTTTAATGGATAGTGGAAGAAAATTTTTTTTATCATTTTTTAAAAAAAAGCAAAGGGGGTAGTCCATTGTTTTTTTGGCGAAAAATATTTTTTTTCCAGTATCTTCAAAAACCTAAATTTGAATTAAAGCCAATGCAGTTCTCTATTCAACGCAGTAGAAATCAAGTCGATATCTAGAAAAGTAAGCAAGTTATGACCAAAAAGGTAAGTAGTTATACTACTGCCTATTTCCGGCCACTTTTTAGTAGAACTATTTACGTTTTTGGCCATAACTTGAAAAGTTTTCAATATATCGACTTGATTTCTTTTGCGTTGGATAGCTAACCGTATTGGCCTTAACTACAAATTTTTTTTTAATGGATAGTGGAAGAAAATTTTTTTTATCATTTTTTAAAAAAAAGCAAAGGGGGTAGTCCATTGTTTTTTTGGCGAAAAATATTTTTTTTCCAGTATCTTCAAAAACCTAAATTTGAATTAAAGCCAATGCAGTTCTCTATTTAACGCAGTAGAAATCAAGTCGATATCTAGAAAAGTAAGCAAGTTATGACCAAAAAGGTAAGTAGTTATACTACTGCCTATTTCCGGCCACTTTTTAGTAGAACTATTTACGTTTTTGGCCATAACTTGAAAAGTTTTCAATATATCGACTTGATTTCTTTTGCGTTGGATAGCTAACCGTATTGGCCTTAACAACAAATTTTTTTTTAATGGATAGTGGAAGAAAATTTTTTTTATCATTTTTTAAAAAAAAGCAAAGGGGGTAGTCCATTGTTTTTTTTGGCGAAAAATATTTTTTTTCCAGTATCTTCAAAAAACTAAATTTGAATTAAAGCCAATGCGGTTCTCTATTCAACGCAGTAGAAATCAAGTCGATATCTAGAAAAGTAAGCAAGTTATGACCAAAAAGGTAAGTAGTTATACTACTGCCTATTTCCGGCCACTTTTTAGTAGAACTATTTACGTTTTTGGCCATAACTTGAAAACTTTTCAATATATCGACTTGATTTCTTTTGTGTTGGATAGCTAACCGTATTGGCCTTAACTACAAATTTTTTTTTAATGGATAGTGGAAGAAAATTTTTTTTATCATTTTTTAAAAAAAAGCAAAGGGGGTAGTCCATTGTTTTTTTTGGCGAAAAATATTTTTTTTCCACTATCTTCAAAAAACTAAACTTGAATTAAAGCCAATGCGGTTCTCTATTCAACGCAGTAGAAATCAAGTCGATATCTAGAAAAGTAAGCAAGTTATGACCAAAAAGGTAAGTAGTTATACTACTGCCTATTTCCGGCCACTTTTTAGTAGAACTATTTACGTTTTTGGCCATAACTTGAAAAGTTTTCAATATATCGACTTGATTTCTTTTGCGTTGGATAGCTAACCGTATTGGCCTTAACTGCAAATTTTTTTTTAATGAATAGTGGAAGAAAATTTTTTTTATCATTTTTAAAAAAAAAAGCACAGGGGGTAGTCCATTGTTTTTTTTTGCGAAAAATTTCTTTTTTCCACTATCTTCAAAAAACTAAATTTGAATTAAAGCCAATGCGGTTCTCTATTCAACGCAGTAGAAATCAAGTCGATATCTAGAAAAGTAAGCAAGTTATGACCAAAAAGGTAAGTAGTTATACTACTGCCTATTTCCGGCCACTTTTTGGTAGAACTATTTACGTTTTTGGCCATAACTTGAAAAGTTTTCAATATATCGACTTGATTTCTTTTGCGTTGGATAGCTAAATGTATTGGCCTTAACTACAAATTTTTTTTTAATGGATAGTGGAAGAAAATTTTTTTTATAATTTTTAAAAAAAAAGCAAAGGGGGTAGTCCATTGTTTTTTTGGCGAAAAATATTTTTTTTCCAGTATCTTCAAAAACCTAAATTTGAATTAAAGCCAATGCAGTTCTCTATTCAACGCAGTAGAAATCAAGTCGATATCTAGAAAAGTAAGCAAGTTATGACCAAAAAGGTAAGTAGTTATACTACTGCCTATTTCCGGCCACTTTTTAGTAGAACTATTTACGTTTTTGGCCATAACTTGAAAAGTTTTCAATATATCGACTTGATTTCTTTTGCGTTAGATAGCTAAATGTATTGGCCTTAACTACAAATTTTTTTTTAATGGATAGTGGAAGAAAATTTTTTTTATAATTTTTAAAAAAAAAGCAAAGGGGGTAGTCCATTGTTTTTTTTGGCGAAAAATATTTTTTTTCCAGTATCTTCAAAAACCTAAATTTGAATTAAAGCCAATGCAGTTCTCTATTCAACGCAGTAGAAATCAAGTCGATATCTAGAAAAGTAAGCAAGTTATGACCAAAAAGGTAAGTAGTTATACTACTGCCTATTTCCGGCCACTTTTTAGTAGAACTATTTACGTTTTTGGCCATAACTTGAAAAGTTTTCAATATATCGACTTGATTTCTTTTGCGTTGGATAGCTAACCGTATTGGCCTTAACTACAAATTTTTTTTAATGGCTAGTGGAAGAAAATTTTTTTTATCATTTTTAAAAAAAAGCAAAGGGGGTAGGTAGTCCATTGTTTTTTTTTGGCGAAAAATATTTTTTTTCCACTATCTTCAAAAAACTAAATTTGAATTAAAGCCAATGCGGTTCTCTATTCAACGCAGTAGAAATCAAGTCGATATCTAGAAAAGTAAGCAAGTTATGACCAAAAAGGTAAGTAGTTATACTACTGCCTATTTCCGGCCACTTTTTGGTAGAACTATTTACGTTTTTGGCCATAACTTGAAAAGTTTTCAATATATCGACTTGATTTCTTTTGCGTTGGATAGCTAACCGTATTGGCCTTAACAACAAATTTTTTTTTAATGGATAGTGGAAGAAAATTTTTTTTATCATTTTTTAAAAAAAAGCAAAGGGGGTAGTCCATTGTTTTTTTTGGCGAAAAATATTTTTTTTCCACTATCTTCAAAAAACTAAATTTGAATTAAAGCCAATGCGGTTCTCTATTCAACGCAGTAGAAATCAAGTCGATATCTAGAAAAGTAAGCAAGTTATGACCAAAAAGGTAAGTAGCTATACTACTGCCTATTTCCGGCCACTTTTTAGTAGAACTATTTACGTTTTTGGCCATAACTTGAAAAGTTTTCAATATATCGACTTGATTTCTTTTGCGTTGGATAGCTAACCGTATTGGCCTTAACTGCAAATTTTTTTTTAATGAATAGTGGAAGAAAATTTTTTTTATCATTTTTTAAAAAAAAAGCACAGGGGGTAGTCCATTGTTTTTTTTTGCGAAAAATTTCTTTTTTCCAGTATCTTCAAAAAACTAAATTTGAATTAAAGCCAATGCGGTTCTCTATTCAACGCAGTAGAAATCAAGTCGATATCTAGAAAAGTAAGCAAGTTATGACCAAAAAGGTAAGTAGTTATACTACTGCCTATTTTCGGCCACTTTTTAGTAGAACTATTTACGTTTTTGGCCATAAATGGAAAAGTTTTCAATATATCGACTTGATTTCTTTTGCGTTGGATAGCTAACCGTATTGGCCTTAACTACAAATTTTTTTTAATGGCTAGTGGAAGAAAATTTTTTTTATCATTTTTAAAAAAAAGCAAAGGGGGTAGTCCATTGTTTTTTTTTGGCGAAAAATATTTTTTTTTCACTATCTTCAAAAAACTAAATTTGAATTAAAGCCAATGCGGTTCTCTATTCAACGCAGTAGACATCAAGTCGATATCTAGAAAAGTAAGCAAGTTATGACCAAAAAGGTAAGTAGTTATACTACTGCCTATTTCCGGCCACTTTTTAGTAGAACTATTTACGTTTTTAGCCATACCTTGAAAAGTTTTCAATATATCGACTTGATTTCTTTTGCGTTGGATAGCTAACCGTATTGGCCTTAACTACAAATTTTTTTTTAATGGATATTGGAAGAAAATTTTTTTTATCATTTTTTAAAAAAAAGCAAAGGGGGTAGTCCATTGTTTTTTTTGGCGAAAAATATTTTTTTTCCAGTATCTTCAAAAAACTAAATTTGAATTAAAGCCAATGCGGTTCTCTATTCAACGCAGTAGAAATCAAGTCGATATCTAGAAAAGTAAGCAAGTTATGACCAAAAAGGTAAGTAGCTATACTACTGCCTATTTCCGGCCACTTTTTAGTAGAACTATTTACGTTTTTGGCCATAACTTGAAAAGTTTTCAATATATCGACTTGATTTCTTTCGCGTTGGATAGCTAAATGTATTGGCCTTAACTACAAATTTTTTTTTAATGGATAGTGGAAGAAAATTTTTTTTATAATTTTTAAAAAAAAAGCAAAGGGGGTAGTCCATTGTTTTTTTTGGCGAAAAATATTTTTTTTCCAGTATCTTCAAAAACCTAAATTTTAATTAAAGCCAATGCAGTTCTCTATTCAACGCAGTAGAAATCAAGTCGATATCTAGAAAAGTAAGCAAGTTATGACCAAAAAGGTAAGTAGTTATACTACTGCCTATTTCCGGCCACTTTTTAGTAGAACTATTTACGTTTTTAGCCATACCTTGAAAAGTTTTCAATATATCGACTTGATTTCTTTTGCGTTGGATAGCTAACCGTATTGGCCTTAACTACAAATTTTTTTTTAATGGATAGTGGAAGAAAATTTTTTTTATCATTTTTTAAAAAAAAGCAAAGGGGGTAGTCCATTGTTTTTTTTGGCGAAAAATATTTTTTTTCCAGTATCTTCAAAAAACTAAATTTGAATTAAAGCCAATGCGGTTCTCTATTCAACGCAGTAGAAATCAAGTCGATATCTAGAAAAGTAAGCAAGTTATGACCAAAAAGGTAAGTAGTTATACTACTGCCTATTTCCGGCCACTTTTTAGTAGAACTATTTACGTTTTTGGCCATAACTTGAAAAGTTTTCAATATATCGACTTGATTTCTTTTGCGTTGGATAGCTAACCGTATTAACCTTAACTACAAATTTTTTTTTTATGGATAGTGGAAGAAAATTTTTTTTATAATTTTTTAAAAAAAAGCAAAGGGGGTAGTCCATTGTTTTTTTTGGCGAAAAATATTTTTTTTCCACTATCTTCAAAAAACTAAATTTGAATTAAAGCCAATGCGGTTCTCTATTCAACGCAGTAGAAATCAAGTCGATATCTAGAAAAGTAAGCAAGTTATGACCAAAAAGGTAAGTAGTTATACTACTGCCTATTTCCGGCCACTTTTTAGTAGAACTATTTACGTTTTTGGCCATAACTTGAAAAGTTTTCAATATATCGACTTGATTTCTTTTGCGTTGGATAGCTAACCGTATTAACCTTAACTACAAATTTTTTTTTTATGGATAGTGGAAGAAAATTTTTTTTTATCATTTTTTAAAAAAAAGCAAAGGGGGTAGTCCATTGTTTTTTTTGGCGAAAAATATTTTTTTTCCACTATCTTCAAAAAACCAAATTTTAATTAAAGTCAATGCGGTTCTCTATTCAACGCAGTAGAAATCAAGTCGCTATCTAGATAAGTAAGCAAGTTATGACCAAAAAGGTAAGTAGTTATACTACTGCCTATTTCCGGCCACTTTTTAGTAGAACTATTTACGTTTTTGGCCATAACTTGAAAAGTTTTCAATATATCGACTTGATTTCTTTTGCGTTGGATAGGTAACCGTATTGGCCTTACCTACAACTTTTTTTTTAATGGATAGTGGAAGAAAATTTTTTTTATCATTTTTTAAAAAAAAGCAAAGGGGGTAGTCCATTGTTTTTTTTGGCGAAAAATATTTTTTTTCCACTATCTTCAAAAAACTAAATTTGAATTAAAGCCAATGCGGTTCTCTATTCAACGCAGTAGAAATCAAGTCGATATCTAGAAAAGTAAGCAAGTTATGACCAAAAAGGTAAGTAGTTATACTACTGCCTATTTCCGGCCACTTTTTAGTAGAACTATTTACGTTTTTGGCCATAAATGGAAAAGTTTTCAATATATCGACTTGATTTCTTTTGCGTTGGATAGCTAACCGTATTGGCCTTAACTACAAATTTTTTTTAATGGCTAGTGGAAGAAAATTTTTTTTATCATTTTTAAAAAAAAGCAAAGGGGGTAGTCCATTGTTTTTTTTTCACTATCTTCAAAAAACTAAATTTGAATTAAAGCCAATGCGGTTCTCTATTCAACGCAGTAGACATCAAGTCGATATCTAGAAAAGTAAGCAAGTTATGACCAAAAAGGTAAGTAGTTATACTACTGCCTATTTCCGGCCACTTTTTAGTAGAACTATTTACGTTTTTAGCCATACCTTGAAAAGTTTTCAATATATCGACTTGATTTCTTTTGCGTTGGATAGCTAACCGTATTGGCCTTAACAACAAATTTTTTTTTAATGGATAGTGGAAGAAAATTTTTTTTATCATTTTTTAAAAAAAAGCAAAGGGGGTAGTTCATTGTTTTTTTTATCGAAAAATATATTTTTTCCACTATCTTCAAAAAACTAAATTTGAATTAAAGCCAATGCGGTTCTCTATTCAACGCAGTAGAAATCAAGTCGATATCTAGAAAAGTAAGCAAGTTATGACCAAAAAGGTAAGTAGCTATACTACTGCCTATTTCCGGCCACTTTTTAGTAGAACTATTTACGTTTTTGGCCATAACTTGAAAAGTTTTCAATATATCGACTTGATTTCTTTCGCGTTGGATAGCTAAATGTATTGGCCTTAACTACAAATTTTTTTTTAATGGATAGTGGAAGAAAATTTTTTTTATAATTTTTAAAAAAAAAGCAAAGGGGGTAGTCCATTGTTTTTTTTGGCGAAAAATATTTTTTTTCCAGTATCTTCAAAAACCTAAATTTTAATTAAAGCCAATGCAGTTCTCTATTCAACGCAGTAGAAATCAAGTCGATATCTAGAAAAGTAAGCAAGTTATGACCAAAAAGGTAAGTAGTTATACTACTGCCTATTTCCGGCCACTTTTTAGTAGAACTATTTACGTTTTTAGCCATACCTTGAAAAGTTTTCAATATATCGACTTGATTTCTTTTGCGTTGGATAGCTAACCGTATTGGCCTTAACTACAAATTTTTTTTTAATGGATAGTGGAAGAAAATTTTTTTTATCATTTTTTAAAAAAAAGCAAAGGGGGTAGTCCATTGTTTTTTTTGGCGAAAAATATTTTTTTTCCAGTATCTTCAAAAAACTAAATTTGAATTAAAGCCAATGCGGTTCTCTATTCAACGCAGTAGAAATCAAGTCGATATCTAGAAAAGTAAGCAAGTTATGACCAAAAAGGTAAGTAGCTATACTACTGCCTATTTCCGGCCACTTTTTAGTAGAACTATTTACGTTTTTGGCCATAACTTGAAAAGTTTTCAATATATCGACTTGATTTCTTTTGCGTTGGATAGCTAACCGTATTGGCCTTAACTGCAAATTTTTTTTTAATGAATAGTGGAAGAAAATTTTTTTTATCATTTTTTAAAAAAAAGCAAAGGGGGTAGTCCATTGTTTTTTTGGCGAAAAATATTTTTTTTCCACTATCTTCAAAAAACTAAATTTGAATTAAAGCCAATGCGGTTCTCTATTCAACGCAGTAGAAATCAAGTCGATATCTAGAAAAGTAAGCAAGTTATGACCAAAAAGGTAAGTAGTTATACTACTGCCTATTTCCGGCCACTTTTTAGTAGAACTATTTACGTTTTTGGCCATAACTTGAAAAGTTTTCAATATATCGACTTGATTTCTTTTGCGTTGGATAGCTAACCGTATTAACCTTAACTACAAATTTTTTTTTTATGGATAGTGGAAGAAAATTTTTTTTATCATTTTTTAAAAAAAAGCAAAGGGGGTAGTCCATTGTTTTTTTTGGCGAAAAATATTTTTTTTCCACTATCTTCAAAAAACCAAATTTTAATTAAAGTCAATGCGGTTCTCTATTCAACGCAGTAGAAATCAAGTCGCTATCTAGATAAGTAAGCAAGTTATGACCAAAAAGGTAAGTAGTTATACTACTGCCTATTTCCGGCCACTTTTTAGTAGAACTATTTACGTTTTTGGCCATAACTTGAAAAGTTTTCAATATATCGACTTGATTTCTTTTGCGTTGGATAGGTAACCGTATTGGCCTTACCTACAACTTTTTTTTTAATGGATAGTGGAAGAAAATTTTTTTTATCATTTTTTAAAAAAAAGCAAAGGGGGTAGTCCATTGTTTTTTTTTAGCGAAAAATATTTTTTTTCCACTATCTTCAAAAAACTAAATTTGAATTAAAGCCAATGCGGTTCTCTATTCAACGCAGTAGAAATCAAGTCGATATCTAGAAAAGTAAGCAAGTTATGACCAAAAAGGTAAGTAGTTATACTACTGCCTATTTCCGGCCACTTTTTAGTAGAACTATTTACGTTTTTGGCCATAAATGGAAAAGTTTTCAATATATCGACTTGATTTCTTTTGCGTTGGATAGCTAACCGTATTGGCCTTAACTACAAATTTTTTTTTAATGGCTAGTGGAAGAAAATTTTTTTTATCATTTTTAAAAAAAAGCAAAGGGGGTAGTCCATTGTTTTTTTTTCACTATCTTCAAAAAACTAAATTTGAATTAAAGCCAATGCGGTTCTCTATTCAACGCAGTAGACATCAAGTCGATATCTAGAAAAGTAAGCAAGTTATGACCAAAAAGGTAAGTAGTTATACTACTGCCTATTTCCGGCCACTTTTTAGTAGAACTATTTACGTTTTTAGCCATACCTTGAAAAGTTTTCAATATATCGACTTGATTTCTTTTGCGTTGGATAGCTAACCGTATTGGCCTTAACTACAAATTTTTTTTTAATGGATATTGGAAGAAAATTTTTTTTATCATTTTTTAAAAAAAAGCAAAGGGGGTAGTCCATTGTTTTTTTTGGCGAAAAATATTTTTTTTCCAGTATCTTCAAAAAACTAAATTTGAATTAAAGCCAATGCGGTTCTCTATTCAACGCAGTAGAAATCAAGTCGATATCTAGAAAAGTAAGCAAGTTATGACCTAAAAGGTAAGTAGTTATACTACTGCCTATTTCCGGCCACTTTTTAGTAGAACTATTTACGTATTTGGCCATAACTTGAAAAGTTTTCAATATATCGACTTGATTTCTTTTGCGTTGGATAGCTAACCGTATTGGCCTTAACTACAAATTTTTTTTTAATGGATAGTGGAAGAAAATTTTTTTTATCATTTTTTAAAAAAAAGCAAAGGGGGTAGTCCATTGTTTTTTTTGGCGAAAAATATTTTTTTTTCAGTATCTTCAAAAAACTAAATTTGAATTAAAGCCAATGCAGTTCTCTATTCAACGCAGTAGAAATCAAGTCGATATCTAGAAAAGTAAGCAAGTTATGACCAAAAAGGTAAGTAGCTATACTACTGCCTATTTCCGGCCACTTTTAAATAGAACTATTTACGTTTTTAGCCATAACTTGAAAAGTTTTCAATATATGGACTTGATTTCTTTTGCGTTGGATAGCTAACCGTATTGGCCTTAACTACAAATTTTTTTTTAATGGATAGTGGAAGAAAATTTTTTTTATCATTTTTAAAAAAAAGCAAAGGGGGTAGTCCATTGTTTTTTTTTGGCGAAAAATATTTTTTTTCCACTATCTTCAAAAAACTAAATTTGAATTAAAGCCAATGCGGTTCTCTATTCAACGCAGTAGAAATCAAGTCGATATCTAGAAAAGTAAGCAAGTTATGACCAAAAAGGTAAGTAGTTATACTACTGCCTATTTCCGGCTACTTTTTAGTAGAACTATTTACGTTTTTAGCCATACCTTGAAAAGTTTTCAATATATCGACTTGATTTCTTTTGCGTTGGATAGCTAACCGTATTGGCCTTAACTACAAATTTTTTTTTAATGGATAGTGGAAGAAAATTTTTTTATCATTTTTTAAAAAAAAGCAAAGGGGGTAGTCCATTGTTTTTTTTTGGCGAAAAATATTTTTTTTCCAGTATCTTCAAAAAACTAAATTTGAATTAAAGCCAATGCGGTTCTCTATTCAACGCAGTAGAAATCAAGTCGATATCTAGAAAAGTAAGCAAGTTATGACCAAAAAGGTAAGTAGTTATACTACTGCCTATTTCCGGCCACTTTTTAGTAGAACTATTTACGTTTTTAGCCATACCTTGAAAAGTTTTCAATATATCGACTTGATTTCTTTTGCGTTGGATAGCTAACCGTATTGGCCTTAACTACAAATTTTTTTTTAATGGATAGTGGAAGAAAATTTTTTTTATCATTTTTTTAAAAAAAGCAAAGGGGGTAGTCCATTGTTTTTTTTGGCGAAAAATATTTTTTTTCCAGTATCTTCAAAAAACTAAATTTGAATTAAAGCCAATGCGGTTCTCTATTCAACGCAGTAGAAATCAAGTCGATATCTAGAAAAGTAAGCAAGTTATGACCAAAAAGGTAGGTAGTTATACTACTGCCTATTTCCGGCCACTTTTTAGTAGAACTATTTACGTTTTTGGCCATAACTTGAAAAGTTTTCAATATATCGACTTGATTTCTTTTGCGTTGGATAGCTAACCGTATTGGCCTTAACTACAAATTTTTTTTTAATGGATAGTGGAAGAAAATTTTTTTTATCATTTTTTAAAAAAAAGCAAAGGGGGTAGTCCATTGTTTTTTTTGGCGAAAAATATTTTTTTTTCAGTATCTTCAAAAAACTAAATTTGAATTAAAGCCAATGCAGTTCTCTATTCAACGCAGTAGAAATCAAGTCGATATCTAGAAAAGTAAGCAAGTTATGACCAAAAAGGTAAGTAGTTATACTACTGCCTATTTCCGGCCACTTTTTGGTAGAACTATTTACGTTTTTGGCCATAACTTGAAAAGTTTTCAATATATCGACTTGATTTCTTTTGCGTTGGATAGCTAACCGTATTGGCCTTAACAACAAATTTTTTTTTAATGGATAGTGGAAGAAAATTTTTTTTATCATTTTTTAAAAAAAAGCAAAGGGGGTAGTCCATTGTTTTTTTTGGCGAAAAATATTTTTTTTCCAGTATCTTCAAAAACCTAAATTTTAATTAAAGCCAATGCAGTTCTCTATTCAACGCAGTAGAAATCAAGTCGATATCTAGAAAAGTAAGCAAGTTATGACCAAAAAGGTAAGTAGCTATACTACTGCCTATTTCCGACCACTTTTTAGTAGAACTATTTACGTTTTTGGCCATAACTTGAAAAGTTTTCAATATATCGACTTGATTTCTTTTGCGTTGGATAGCTAACCGTATTGGCCTTAACTACAAATTTTTTTTTAATGGATAGTGGAAGAAAATTTTTTTTATCATTTTTTAAAAAAAAGCAAAGGGGGTAGTCCATTGTTTTTTTTGGCGAAAAATATTTTTTTTCCAGTATCTTCAAAAAACTAAATTTGAATTAAAGCCAATGCGGTTCTCTATTCAACGCAGTAGAAATCAAGTCGATATCTAGAAAAGTAAGCAAGTTATGACCAAAAAGGTAAGTAGTTATACTACTGCCTATTTCCGGCCACTTTTTAGTAGAACTATTTACGTATTTGGCCATAACTTGAAAAGTTTTCAATATATCGACTTGATTTCTTTTGCGTTGGATAGCTAACCGTATTGGCCTTAACTACAAATTTTTTTTTAATGGATAGTGGAAGAAAATTTTTTTTATCATTTTTTAAAAAAAAGCAAAGGGGGTAGTCCATTGTTTTTTTTGGCGAAAAATATTTTTTTTTCAGTATCTTCAAAAAACTAAATTTGAATTAAAGCCAATGCAGTTCTCTATTCAACGCAGTAGAAATCAAGTCGATATCTAGAAAAGTAAGCAAGTTATGACCAAAAAGGTAAGTAGCTATACTACTGCCTATTTCCGGCCACTTTTAAATAGAACTATTTACGTTTTTAGCCATAACTTGAAAAGTTTTCAATATATGGACTTGATTTCTTTTGCGTTGGATAGCTAACCGTATTGGCCTTAACTACAAATTTTTTTTTAATGGATAGTGGAAGAAAATTTTTTTTATCATTTTTAAAAAAAAGCAAAGGGGGTAGTCCATTGTTTTTTTTTGGCGAAAAATATTTTTTTTCCACTATCTTCAAAAAACTAAATTTGAATTAAAGCCAATGCGGTTCTCTATTCAACGCAGTAGAAATCAAGTCGATATCTAGAAAAGTAAGCAAGTTATGACCAAAAAGGTAAGTAGTTATACTACTGCCTATTTCCGGCCACTTTTTAGTAGAACTATTTACGTTTTTAGCCATACCTTGAAAAGTTTTCAATATATCGACTTGATTTCTTTTGCGTTGGATAGCTAACCGTATTGGCCTTAACTACAAATTTTTTTTTAATGGATAGTGGAAGAAAATTTTTTTTATCATTTTTTAAAAAAAAGCAAAGGGGGTAGTCCATTGTTTTTTTTTGGCGAAAAATATTTTTTTTCCAGTATCTTCAAAAAACTAAATTTGAATTAAAGCCAATGCGGTTCTCTATTCAACGCAGTAGAAATCAAGTCGATATCTAGAAAAGTAAGCAAGTTATGACCAAAAAGGTAAGTAGCTATACTACTGCCTATTTCCGGCCACTTTTTAGTAGAACTATTTACGTTTTTGGCCATAACTTGAAAAGTTTTCAATATATCGACTTGATTTCTTTTGCGTTGGATAGCTAACCGTATTGGCCTTAACAACAAATTTTTTTTTAATGGATAGTGGAAGAAAATTTTTTTTATCATTTTTAAAAAAAAGCAAAGGGGGTAGTCCATTGTTTTTTTTGGCGAAAAATATTTTTTTTCCAGTATCTTCAAAAACCTAAATTTTAATTAAAGCCAATGCAGTTCTCTATTCAACGCAGTAGAAATCAAGTCGATATCTAGAAAAGTAAGCAAGTTATGACCAAAAAGGTAAGTAGCTATACTACTGCCTATTTCCGGCCACTTTTTAGTAGAACTATTTACGTTTTTGGCCATAACTTGAAAAGTTTTCAATATATCGACTTGATTTCTTTTGCGTTGGATAGCTAACCGTATTGGCCTTAACAACAAATTTTTTTTTAATGGATAGTGGAAGAAAATTTTTTTTATCATTTTTTAAAAAAAAGCAAAGGGGGTAGTCCATTGTTTTTTTTATCGAAAAATATTTTTTTTCCACTATCTTCAAAAAACTAAATTTGAATTAAAGCCAATGCGGTTCTCTATTCAACGCAGTAGAAATCAAGTCGATATCTAGAAAAGTAAGCAAGTTATGACCAAAAAGGTAAGTAGCTATACTACTGCCTATTTCCGGCCACTTTTTAGTAGAACTATTTACGTTTTTAGCCATACCTTGAAAAGTTTTCAATATATCGACTTGATTTCTTTTGCATTGGATAGCTAACCGTATTGGCCTTAACTACAAATTTTTTTTTAATGGATAGTGGAAGAAAATTTTTTTTATAATTTTTAAAAAAAAAGCAAAGGGGGTAGTCCATTGTTTTTTTTGGCGAAAAATATTTTTTTTCCAGTATCTTCAAAAACCTAAATTTGAGTTAAAGCCAATGCGATTCTCTATTCAACGCAGTAGAAATCAAGTCGATATCTAGAAAAGTAAGCAAGTTATGACCAAAAAGGTAAGTAGCTATACTACTGCCTATTTCCGGCCACTTTTTAGTAGAACTATTTACGTTTTTGGCCATAACTTGAAAAGTTTTCAATATATCGACTTGATTTCTTTTGCGTTGGATAGCTAACCGTATTGGCCTTAACAACAAATTTTTTTTTAATGGATAGTGGAAGAAAATTTTTTTTATCATTTTTTAAAAAAAAGCAAAGGGGGTAGTCCATTGTTTTTTTTGGCGAAAAATATTTTTTTTCCAGTATCTTCAAAAACCTAAATTTTAATTAAAGCCAATGCAGTTCTCTATTCAACGCAGTAGAAATCAAGTCGATATCTAGAAAAGTAAGCAAGTTATGACCAAAAAGGTAAGTAGCTATACTACTGCCTATTTCCGGCCACTTTTTAGTAGAACTATTTACGTTTTTGGCCATAACTTGAAAAGTTTTCAATATATCGACTTGATTTCTTTTGCGTTGGATAGCTAACCGTATTGGCCTTAACAACAAATTTTTTTTTAATGGATAGTGGAAGAAAATTTTTTTTATCATTTTTTAAAAAAAAGCAAAGGGGGTAGTCCATTGTTTTTTTTATCGAAAAATATTTTTTTTCCACTATCTTCAAAAAACTAAATTTGAATTAAAGCCAATGCGGTTCTCTATTCAACGCAGTAGAAATCAAGTCGATATCTAGAAAAGTAAGCAAGTTATGACCAAAAAGGTAAGTAGTTATACTACTGCCTATTTCCGGCCACTTTTTAGTAGAACTATTTACGTTTTTAGCCATACCTTGAAAAGTTTTCAATATATCGACTTGATTTCTTTTGCGTTGGATAGCTAACCGTATTGGCCTTAACTACAAATTTTTTTTTAATGGATAGTGGAAGAAAATTTTTTTTATCATTTTTTAAAAAAAAGCAAAGGGGGTAGTCCATTGTTTTTTTTGGCGAAAAATATTTTTTTTCCAGTATCTTCAAAAAACTAAATTTGAATTAAAGCCAATGCGGTTCTCTATTCAACGCAGTAGAAATCAAGTCGATATCTAGAAAAGTAAGCAAGTTATGACCAAAAAGGTAAGTAGTTATACTACTGCCTATTTCCGGCCACTTTTTAGTAGAACTATTTACGTTTTTGGCCATAACTTGAAAAGTTTTCAATATATCGACTTGATTTCTTTTGCGTTGGATAGCTAAATGTATTGGCCTTAACTACAAATTTTTTTTTAATGGATAGTGGAAGAAAATTTTTTTTATCATTTTTAAAAAAAAGCAAAGGGGGTAGTCCATTGTTTTTTTTTGCGAAAAATTTCTTTTTTCCACTATCTTCAAAAAACTAAATTTGAATTAAAGCCAATGCGGTTCTCTATTCAACGCAGTAGAAATCAAGTCGATATCTAGAAAAGTAAGCAAGTTATGACCAAAAAGGTAAGTAGTTATACTACTGCCTATTTCCGGCCACTTTTTAGTAGAACTATTTACGTTTTTGGCCATAACTTGAAAAGTTTTCAATATATCGACTTGATTTCTTTTGCGTTGGATAGCTAACCGTATTGGCCTTAACTACAAATTTTTTTTAATGGCTAGTGGAAGAAAATTTTTTTTATCATTTTTAAAAAAAAGCAAAGGGGGTAGTCCATTGTTTTTTTTTCACTATCTTCAAAAAACTAAATTTGAATTAAAGCCAATGCGGTTCTCTATTCAACGCAGTAGACATCAAGTCGATATCTAGAAAAGTAAGCAAGTTATGACCAAAAAGGTAAGTAGTTATACTACTGCCTATTTCCGGCCACTTTTTAGTAGAACTATTTACGTTTTTAGCCATACCTTGAAAAGTTTTCAATATATCGACTTGATTTCTTTTGCGTTGGATAGCTAACCGTATTGGCCTTAACTACAAATTTTTTTTAATGGATAGTGGAAGAAAATTTTTTTTATCATTTTTTAAAAAAAAGCAAAGGGGGTAGTCCATTGTTTTTTTTTGGCGAAAAATATTTTTTTTCCAGTATCTTCAAAAAACTAAATTTGAATTAAAGCCAATGCGGTTCTCTATTCAACGCAGTAGAAATCAAGTCGATATCTAGAAAAGTAAGCAAGTTATGACCAAAAAGGTAAGTAGTTATACTACTGCCTATTTCCGGCCACTTTTTAGTAGAACTATTTACGTTTTTGGCCATAACTTGAAAAGTTTTCAATATATCGATTTGATTTCTTTTGCGTTGGATAGCTAACCGTATTGGCCTTAACTACAAATTTTTTTTTAATGGATAGTGGAAGAAAATTTTTTTTATCATTTTTTAAAAAAAAGCAAAGGGGGTAGTCCATTGTTTTTTTTGGCGAAAAATATTTTTTTTCCACTATCTTCAAAAAACTAAATTTGAATTAAAGCCAATGCGGTTCTCTATTCAACGCAGTAGAAATCAAGTCGATATCTAGAAAAGTAAGCAAGTTATGACCAAAAAGGTAAGTAGTTATACTACTGCCTATTTCCGGCCACTTTTTAGTAGAACTATTTACGTTTTTGGCCATAACTTGAAAAGTTTTCAATATATCGACTTGATTTCTTTTGCGTTGGATAGCTAACCGTATTGGCCTTAACTGCAAATTTTTTTTTAATGAATAGTGGAAGAAAATTTTTTTTATCATTTTTTAAAAAAAAGCACAGGGGGTAGTCCATTGTTTTTTTTGGCGAAAAATATTTTTTTTCCAGTATCTTCAAAAACCTAAATTTGAATTAAAGCCAATGCAGTTCTCTATTCAACGCAGTAGAAATCAAGTCGATATCTAGAAAAGTAAGCAAGTTATGACCAAAAAGGTAAGTAGTTATACTACTGCCTATTTCCGGCCACTTTTTAGTAGAACTATTTACGTTTTTAGCCATACCTTGAAAAGTTTTCAATATATCGACTTGATTTCTTTTGCGTTGGATAGCTAACCGTATTGGCCTTAACTACAAATTTTTTTTTAATGGATAGTGGAAGAAAATTTTTTTTATCATTTTTTAAAAAAAAGCAAAGGGGGTAGTCCATTGTTTTTTTTGGCGAAAAATATTTTTTTTCCAGTATCTTCAAAAAACTAAATTTGAATTAAAGCCAATGCGGTTCTCTATTCAACGCAGTAGAAATCAAGTCGATATCTAGAAAAGTAAGCAAGTTATGACCAAAAAGGTAAGTAGTTATACTACTGCCTATTTCCGGCCACTTTTTAGTAGAACTATTTACGTTTTTGGCCATAACTTGAAAAGTTTTCAATATATCGACTTGATTTCTTTTGCGTTGGATAGCTAACCGTATTGGCCTTAACTACAAATTTTTTTTTAATGGATAGTGGAAGAAAATTTTTTTTATCATTTTTTAAAAAAAAGCAAAGGGGGTAGTCCATTGTTTTTTTTGGCGAAAAATATTTTTTTTCCACTATCTTCAAAAAACTAAATTTGAATTAAAGCCAATGCGGTTCTCTATTCAACGCAGTAGAAATCAAGTCGATATCTAGAAAAGTAAGCAAGTTATGACCAAAAAGGTAAGTAGCTATACTACTGCCTATTTCCGGCCACTTTTTAGTAGAACTATTTACGTTTTTGGCCATAACTTGAAAAGTTTTCAATATATCGACTTGATTTCTTTTGCGTTGGATAGCTAACCGTATTGGCCTTAACTGCAAATTTTTTTTTAATGAATAGTGGAAGAAAATTTTTTTTATCATTTTTTAAAAAAAAAGCACAGGGGGTAGTCCATTGTTTTTTTTTTGCGAAAAATTTCTTTTTTCCACTATCTTCAAAAAACTAAATTTGAATTAAAGCCAATGCGGTTCTCTATTCAAAGCAGTAGAAATCAAGTCGATATCTAGAAAAGTAAGCAAGTTATGACCAAAAAGGTAAGTAGTTATACTACTGCCTATTTCCGGCCACTTTTTAGTAGAACTATTTACGTTTTTGGCCATAACTTGAAAAGTTTTCAATATATCGACTTGATTTCTTTTGCGTTGGATAGCTAACCGTATTGGCCTTAACTACAAATTTTTTTTTAATGGATAGTGGAAGAAAATTTTTTTTATCATTTTTAAAAAAAAGCAAAGCGGGTAGTCCATTGTTTTTTTTTTGGCGAAAAATATTTTTTTTCCACTATCTTCAAAAAACTAAATTTGAATTAAAGCCAATGCGGTTCTCTATTCAACGCAGTAGAAATCAAGTCGATATCTAGAAAAGTAAGCAAGTTATGACCAAAAAGGTAAGTAGTTATACTACTGCCTATTTCCGGCCACTTTTTAGTAGAACTATTTACGTTTTTGGCCATAACTTGAAAAGTTTTCAATATATCGACTTGATTTCTTTTGCGTTGGATAGCTAACCGTATTGGCCTTAACTACAAATTTTTTTTTAATGGATAGTGGAAGAAAATTTTTTTTATCATTTTTAAAAAAAAGCAAAGGGGGTAGTCCATTGTTTTTTTTTTGGCGAAAAATATTTTTTTTCCACTATCTTCAAAAAACTAAATTTGAATTAAAGCCAATGCGGTTCTCTATTCAACGCAGTAGAAATCAAGTCGATATCTAGAAAAGTAAGCAAGTTATGACCAAAAAGGTAAGTAGTTATACTACTGCCTATTTCCGGCCACTTTTTAGTAGAACTATTTACGTTTTTGGCCATAACTTGAAAAGTTTTCAATATATCGACTTGATTTCTTTTGCGTTGGATAGCTAACCGTATTGGCCTTAACTACAAATTTTTTTTTAATGGATAGTGGAAGAAAATTTTTTTTATCATTTTTAAAAAAAAGCAAAGGGGGTAGTCCATTGTTTTTTTTGGCGAAAAATATTTTTTTTCCACTATCTTCAAAAAACTAAATTTGAATTAAAGCCAATGCGGTTCTCTATTCAACGCAGTAGAAATCAAGTCGATATCTAGAAAAAAAAGCAAGTTATGACCAAAAAGGTAAGTAGTTATACTACTGCCTATTTCCGGCCACTTTTTAGTAGAACTATTTACGTTTTTGGCCATAACTTGAAAAGTTTTCAATATATCGATTTAATTTTTTTGCGTTGGATAGCTAACCGTATTGGCCTTAACTACAAATTTTTTTTTAATGGATAGTGGAAGAAAATTTTTTTTATCATTTTTAAAAAAAAGCAAAGGGGGTAGTCCATTGTTTTTTTTTTTTGCGAAAAATATTTTTTTTCCACTATCTTCAAAAAACTAAATTTGAATTAAAGCCAATGCGGTTCTCTATTCAACGCAGTAGAAATCAAGTCGATATCTAGAAAAGTAAGCAAGTTATGACCAAAAAGGTAAGTAGTTATACTACTGCCTATTTCCGGCCACTTTTTAGTAGAACTATTTACGTTTTTGGCCATAACTTGAAAAGTTTTCAATATATCGACTTGATTTCTTTTGCGTTGGATAGCTAACCGTATTGGCCTTAACTACAAATTTTTTTTAATGGCTAGTGGAAGAAAATTTTTTTATCATTTTTAAAAAAAAGCAAAGGGGGTAGTCCATTGTTTTTTTTTGGCGAAAAATATTTTTTTTCCACTATCTTCAAAAAACTAAATTTGAATTAAAGCCAATGCGGTTCTCTATTCAACGCAGTAGAAATCAAGTCGATATCTAGAAAAGTAAGCAAGTTATGACCAAAAAGGTAAGTAGTTATACTACTGCCTATTTCCGGCCACTTTTTAGTAGAACTATTTACGTTTTTGGCCATAACTTGAAAAGTTTTCAATATATCGACTTGATTTCTTTTGCGTTGGATAGCTAACCGTATTGGCCTTAACTACAAATTTTTTTTTAATGGCTAGTGGAAGAAAATTTTTTTTATCATTTTTAAAAAAAAGCAAAGGGGGTAGTCCATTGTTTTTTTTTGGCGAAAAATATTTTTTTTCCACTATCTTCAAAAAACTAAATTTGAATTAAAGCCAATGCGGTTCTCTATTCAACGCAGTAGAAATCAAGTCGATATCTAGAAAAGTAAGCAAGTTATGACCAAAAAGGTAAGTAGTTATACTACTGCCTATTTCCGGCCACTTTTTAGTAGAACTATTTACGTTTTTGGCCATAACTTGAAAAGTTTTCAATATATCGACTTGATTTCTCTTGCGTTGGATAGCTAACCGTATTGGCCTTAACTACAAATTTTTTTTTAATGGATAGTGCAAGAAAATTTTTTTTATCATTTTTTAAAAAAAAGCAAAGGGGGTAGTCCATTGTTTTTTTTGGCGAAAAATATTTTTTTTTCAGTATCTTCAAAAAACTAAATTTGAATTAAAGCCAATGCAGTTCTCTATTCAACGCAGTAGAAATCAAGTCGATATCTAGAAAAGTAAGCAAGTTATGACCAAAAAGGTAAGTAGCTATACTACTGCCTATTTCCGGCCACTTTTAAATAGAACTATTTACGTTTTTAGCCATAACTTGAAAAGTTTTCAATATATGGACTTGATTTCTTTTGCGTTGGATAGCTAACCGCATTGGCCTTAACTACAATTTTTTTTTAATGGATAGTGGAAGAAAATTTTTTTTATCATTTTTTAAAAAAAGCAAAGGGGGTAGTCCATTGTTTTTTTTGGCGAAAAATATTTTTTTTCCAGTATCTTCAAAAAACTAAATTTGAATTAAAGCCAATGCGGTTCTCTATTCAACGCAGTAGAAATCAAGTCGATATCTAGAAAAGTAAGCAAGTTATGACCAAAAAGGTAAGTAGTTATACTACTGCCTATTTCCGGCCACTTTTTAGTAGAACTATTTACGTTTTTAGCCATAACTTGAAAAGTTTTCAATATATCGACTTGATTTCTTTTGCGTTGGATAGCTAACCGTATTGGCCTTAACTACAAATTTTTTTTTAATGGATAGTGGAAGAAAATTTTTTTTATAATTTTTAAAAAAAAGCAAAGGGGGTAGTCCATTGTTTTTTTTGGCGAAAAATATTTTTTTTCCAGTATCTTCAAAAAACTAAATTTGAATTAAAGCCAATGCGGTTCTCTATTCAACGCAGTAGAAATCAAGTCGATATCTAGAAAAGTAAGCAAGTTATGACCAAAAAGGTAAGTAGTTATACTACTGCCTATTTCCGGCCACTTTTTAGTAGAACTATTTACGTTTTTTTCCATACCTTGAAAAGTTTTCAATATATCGACTTGATTTCTTTTGCGTTGGATAGCTAACCGTATTGGCCTTAACTACAAATTTTTTTTTAATGGATAGTGGAAGAAAATTTTCTTTATCATTTTTTAAAAAAAAGCAAAGGGGGTAGTCCATTGTTTTCTTTGGCGAAAAATATTTTTTTTCCACTATCTTCAAAAAACCAAATTTGAATTAAAGCCAATGCGGTTCTCTATTCAACGCAGTAGAAATCAAGTCGATATCTAGAAAAGTAAGCAAGTTATGACCAAAAAGGTAAGTAGTTATACTACTGCCTATTTCCGGCCACTTTTTAGTAGAACTATTTACGTTTTTGGCCATAACTTGAAAAGTTTTCAATATATCGACTTGATTTCTTTTGCGTTGGATAGCTAACCGTATTGGCCTTAACTACAAATTTTTTTTAATGGATAGTGGAAGAAAATTTTTTTTATCATTTTTTAAAAAAAAGCAAAGGGGGTAGTCCATTGTTTTTTTTGGCGAAAAATATTTTTTTTCCACTATCTTCAAAAAACTAAATTTGAATTAAAGCCAATGCGGTTCTCTATTCGACACAGTAGAAATCAAGTCGATATCTAGAAAAGTAAGCAAGTTATGACCAAAAAGGTAAGTAGCTATACTACTGCCTATTTCCGGCCACTTTTTAGTAGAACTATTTACGTTTTTGGCCATAACTTGAAAAGTTTTCAATATATCGACTTGATTTCTTTTGCGTTGGATAGCTAATCGTATTGGCCTTAACTACAAATTTTTTTTTAATGGATAGTGGAAGAAAATTTTTTTTATAATTTTTAAAAAAAAGCAAAGGGGGTAGTCCATTGTTTTTTTTGGCGAAAAATATTTTTTTCCAGTATCTTCAAAAAACTAAATTTGAATTAAAGCCAATGCGGTTCTCTATTCAACGCAGTAGAAATCAAGTCGATACCTAGAAAAGTAAGCAAGTTATGACCAAAAAGGTAAGTAGTTATACTACTGCCTATTTCCGGCCACTTTTTAGTAGAACTATTTACGTTTTTGGCCATAACTTGAAAAGTTTTCAATATATCGACTTGATTTCTTTTGCGTTGGATAGCTAATCGTATTGGCCTTAACTACAAATTTTTTTTTAATGGATAGTGGAAGAAAATTTTTTTTATAATTTTTAAAAAAAAGCAAAGGGGGTAGTCCATTGTTTTTTTTGGCGAAAAATATTTTTTTTCCAGTATCTTCAAAAAACTAAACTTGAATTAAAGCCAATGCGGTTCTCTATTCAACGCAGTAGAAATCAAGTCGATATCTAGAAAAGTAAGCAAGTTATGACCAAAAAGGTAAGTAGTTATACTACTGCCTATTTCCGGCCACTTTTTAGTAGAACTATTTACGTTTTTTTCCATACCTTGAAAAGTTTTCAATATATCGACTTGATTTCTTTTGCGTTGGATAGCTAACCGTATTGGCCTTAACTACAAATTTTTTTTTAATGGATAGTGGAAGAAAATTTTCTTTATCATTTTTTAAAAAAAAGCAAAGGGGGTAGTCCATTGTTTTCTTTGGCGAAAAATATTTTTTTTCCACTATCTTCAAAAAACCAAATTTGAATTAAAGCCAATGCGGTTCTCTATTCAACGCAGTAGAAATCAAGTCGATATCTAGAAAAGTAAGCAAGTTATGACCAAAAAGGTAAGTAGTTATACTACTGCCTATTTCCGGCCACTTTTTAGTAGAACTATTTACGTTTTTGGCCATAACTTGAAAAGTTTTCAATATATCGACTTGATTTCTTTTGCGTTGGATAGCTAACCGTATTGGCCTTAATTACAAATTTTTTTTTAATGGATAGTGGAAGAAATTTTTTTTATCATTTTTTAAAAAAAAGCAAAGGGGGTAGTCCATTGTTTTTTTTGGCGAAAAATATTTTTTTTCCAGTATCTTCAAAAAACTAATTTGAATTAAAGCCAATGCGGTTCTCTATTCAACACAGTAGAAATCAAGTCGATATCTAGAAAAGTAAGCAAGTTATGACCAAAAAGGTAAGTAGCTATACTACTGCCTATTTCCGGCCACTTTTTAGTAGAACTATTTACGTTTTTGGCCATAACTTGAAAAGTTTTCAATATATCGACTTGATTTCTTTTGCGTTGGATAGCTAACCGTATTGGCCTTAACTACAATTTTTTTTTTAATGGATAGTGGAAGAAAATTTTTTTTATCATTTTTTAAAAAAAAGCAAAGGGGGTAGTCCATTGTTTTTTTTGGCGAAAAATATTTTTTTTCCACTATCTTCAAAAAACTAAATTTGAATTAAAGCCAATGCGGTTCTCTATTCAAAGCAGTAGAAATCAAGTCGATATCTAGAAAAGTAAGCAAGTTATGACCAAAAAGGTAAGTAGCTATACTACTGCCTATTTCCGGCCACTTTTTAGTAGAACTATTTACGTTTTTGGCCATAACTTGAAAAGTTTTCAATATATCGACTTGATTTCTTTTGCGTTGGATAGCTAATCGTATTGGCCTTAACTACAAATTTTGTTTTAATGGATAGTGGAAGAAAATTTTTTTTATAATTTTTAAAAAAAAGCAAAGGGGGTAGTCCATTGTTTTTTTTGGAGAAAAATATTTTTTTTCCAGTATCTTCAAAAAACTAAATTTGAATTAAAGCCAATGCGGTTCTCTATTCAACGCAGTAGAAATCAAGTCGATATCTAGAAAAGTAAGCAAGTTATGACCAAAAAGGTAAGTAGTTATACTACGTCCTATTTCCGGCCACTTTTTAGTAGAACTATTTACGTTTTTTTCCATACCTTGAAAAGTTTTCAATATATCGACTTGATTTCTTTTGCGTTGGATAGCTAACCGTATTGGCCTTAACTACAAATTTTTTTTTAATGGATAGTGGAAGAAAATTTTCTTTATCATTTTTTAAAAAAAAGCAAAGGGGGTAGTCCATTGTTTTTTTTGGCGAAAAATATTTTTTTTCCAGTATCTTCAAAAAACTAAATTTGAATTAAAGCCAATGCGGTTCTCTATTCAACGCAGTAGAAATCAAGTCGATATCTAGAAAAGTAAGCAAGTTATGACCAAAAAGGTAAGTAGTTATACTACGTCCTATTTCCGGCCACTTTTTAGTAGAACTATTTACGTTTTTTTCCATACCTTGAAAAGTTTTCAATATATCGACTTGATTTCTTTTGCGTTGGATAGCTAACCGTATTGGCCTTAACTACAAATTTTTTTTTAATGGATAGTGGAAGAAAATTTTCTTTATCATTTTTTAAAAAAAAGCAAAGGGGGTAGTCCATTGTTTTTTTTGGCGAAAAATATTTTTTTTCCAGTATCTTCAAAAAACTAAATTTGAATTAAAGCCAATGCGGTTCTCTATTCAACGCAGTAGAAATCAAGTCGATATCTAGAAAAGTAAGCAAGTTATGACCAAAAAGGTAAGTAGTTATACTACTGCCTATTTCCGGCCACTTTTTAGTAGAACTATTTACGTTTTTGGCCATAACTTGAAAAGTTTTCAATATATCGACTTGATTTCTTTTGCGTTGGATAGCTAATCGTATTGGCCTTAACTACAAATTTTTTTTTAATGGATAGTGGAAGAAAATTTTTTTTATAATTTTTAAAAAAAAGCAAAGGGGGTAGTCCATTGTTTTTTTTGGCGAAAAATATTTTTTTTCCAGTATCTTCAAAAAACTAAATTTGAATTAAAGCCAATGCGGTTCTCTATTCAACACAGTAGAAATCAAGTCGATATCTAGAAAAGTAAGCAAGTTATGACCAAAAAGGTAAGTAGTTATACTACTGCCTATTTCCGGCCACTTTTTAGTAGAACTATTTACGTTTTTTTCCATACCTTGAAAAGTTTTCAATATATCGACTTGATTTCTTTTGCGTTGGATAGCTAACCGTATTGGCCTTAACTACAAATTTTTTTTTAATGGATAGTGGAAGAAAATTTTCTTTATCATTTTTTAAAAAAAAGCAAAGGGGGTAGTCCATTGTTTTTTTTGGCGAAAAATATTTTTTTTCCAGTATCTTCAAAAAACTAAATTTGAATTAAAGCCAATGCGGTTCTCTATTCAACGCAGTAGAAATCAAGTCGATATCTAGAAAAGTAAGCAAGTTATGACCAAAAAGGTAAGTAGTTATACTACTGCCTATTTCCGGCCACTTTTTAGTAGAACTATTTACGTTTTTGGCCATAACTTGAAAAGTTTTCAATATATCGACTTGATTTCTTTTGCGTTGGATAGCTAATCGTATTGGCCTTAACTACAAATTTTTTTTTAATGGATAGTGGAAGAAAATTTTTTTTATCATTTTTTAAAAAAAAGCAAAGGGGGTAGTCCATTGTTTTTTTTTTTTGGCGAAAAATATTTTTTTTCCACTATCTTCAAAAAACTAAATTTGAATTAAAGCCAATGCGGTTCTCTATTCAACGCAGTAGAAATCAAGTCGATATCTAGAAAAGTAAGCAAGTTATGACCAAAAAGGTAAGTAGTTATACTACTGCCTATTTCCGGCCACTTTTTAGTAGAACTATTTACGTTTTTGGCCATAACTTGAAAAGTTTTCAATATATCGACTTGATTTCTTTTGCGTTGGATAGCTAATCGTATTGGCCTTAACTACAAATTTTTTTTTTAATGGATAGTGGAAGAAAATTTTTTTTATAATTTTTAAAAAAAAGCAAAGGGTGTAGTACATTGTTTTTTTTGGCGAAAAATATTTTTTTTCCAGTATCTTCAAAAAACTAAATTTGAATTAAAGCCAATGCGGTTCTCTATGCAACGCAGTAGAAATCAAGTCGATATCTAGAAAAGTAAGCAAGTTATGACCAAAAAGGTAAGTAGTTATACTACTGCCTATTTCCGGCCACTTTTTAGTAGAACTATTTACGTTTTTGGCCATAACTTGAAAAGTTTTCAATATATCGACTTGATTTCTTTTGCGTTGGATAGCTAACCGTATTGGCCTTAACTACAAATTTTTTTTAATGGATAGTGGAAGAAAATTTTTTTTATCATTTTTTAAAAAAAAGCAAAGGGGGTAGTCCATTGTTTTTTTTGGCGAAAAATATTTTTTTTCCACTATCTTCAAAAAACTAAATTTGAATTAAAGCCAATGCGGTTCTCTATTCGACACAGTAGAAATCAAGTCGATATCTAGAAAAGTAAGCAAGTTATGACCAAAAAGGTAAGTAGCTATACTACTGCCTATTTCCGGCCACTTTTTAGTAGAACTATTTACGTTTTTGGCCATAACTTGAAAAGTTTTCAATATATCGACTTGATTTCTTTTGCGTTGGATAGCTAATCGTATTGGCCTTAACTACAAATTTTTTTTTAATGGATAGTGGAAGAAAATTTTTTTTATAATTTTTAAAAAAAAGCAAAGGGGGTAGTCCATTGTTTTTTTTGGCGAAAAATATTTTTTTCCAGTATCTTCAAAAAACTAAATTTGAATTAAAGCCAATGCGGTTCTCTATTCAACGCAGTAGAAATCAAGTCGATACCTAGAAAAGTAAGCAAGTTATGACCAAAAAGGTAAGTAGTTATACTACTGCCTATTTCCGGCCACTTTTTAGTAGAACTATTTACGTTTTTGGCCATAACTTGAAAAGTTTTCAATATATCGACTTGATTTCTTTTGCGTTGGATAGCTAACCGTATTGGCCTTAACTAAAAATTTTTTTTTAATGGATAGTGGAAGAAAATTTTTTTTTATCATTTTTTAAAAAAAAGCAAAGGGTTTAGTCCATTGTTTTTTTTGGCGAAAAATATTTTTTTTCCACTATCTTCAAAAAACTAAATTTGAATTAAAGAAAATGCGGTTCTCTATTCAACGCAGTAGAAATCAAGTCGATATCTAGAAAAGTAAGCAAGTTATGACCAAAAAGGTAAGTAGTTATACTACTGCCTATTTCCGGCCACCTTTTAGTAGAACTATTTACGTTTTTTTCCATACCTTGAAAAGTTTTCAATATATCGACTTGATTTCTTTTGCGTTGGATAGCTAACCGTATTGGCCTTAACTACAAATTTTTTTTTAATGGATAGTGGAAGAAAATTTTCTTTATCATTTTTTAAAAAAAAGCAAAGGGGGTAGTCCATTGTTTTTTTTGGCGAAAAATATTTTTTTTCCAGTATCTTCAAAAAACTAAATTTGAATTAAAGCCAATGCGGTTCTCTATTCAACGCAGTAGAAATCAAGTCGATATCTAGAAAAGTAAGCAAGTTATGACCAAAAAGGTAAGTAGTTATACTACGTCCTATTTCCGGCCACTTTTTAGTAGAACTATTTACGTTTTTGGCCATAACTTGAAAAGTTTTCAATATATCGACTTGATTTCTTTTGCGTTGGATAGCTAATCGTATTGGCCTTAACTACAAATTTTTTTTTAATGGATAGTGGAAGAAAATTTTTTTTATAATTTTTAAAAAAAAGCAAAGGGGGTAGTCCATTGTTTTTTTTGGCGAAAAATATTTTTTTTCCAGTATCTTCAAAAAACTAAATTTGAATTAAAGCCAATGCGGTTCTCTATTCAACGCAGTAGAAATCAAGTCGATACCTAGAAAAGTAAGCAAGTTATGACCAAAAAGGTAAGTAGTTATACTACTGCCTATTTCCGGCCACTTTTTAGTAGAACTATTTACGTTTTTGGCCATAACTTGAAAAGTTTTCAATATATCGACTTGATTTCTTTTGCGTTGGATAGCTAATCGTATTGGCCTTAACTACAAATTTTTTTTTAATGGATAGTGGAAGAAAATTTTTTTTATAATTTTTAAAAAAAAGCAAAGGGGGTAGTCCATTGTTTTTTTTGGCGAAAAATATTTTTTTTCCAGTATCTTCAAAAAACTAAATTTGAATTAAAGCCAATGCGGTTCTCTATTCAACGCAGTAGAAATCAAGTCGATATCTAGAAAAGTAAGCAAGTTATGACCAAAAAGGTAAGTAGTTATACTACTGCCTATTTCCGGCCACTTTTTAGTATAACTATTTACGTTTTTTTCCATACCTTGAAAAGTTTTCAATATATCGACTTGATTTCTTTTGCGTTGGATAGCTAACCGTATTGGCCTTAACTACAAATTTTTTTTTAATGGATAGTGGAAGAAAATTTTCTTTATCATTTTTTAAAAAAAAGCAAAGGGGGTAGTCCATTGTTTTCTTTGGCGAAAAATATTTTTTTTCCACTATCTTCAAAAAACCAAATTTGAATTAAAGCCAATGCGGTTCTCTATTCAACGCAGTAGAAATCAAGTCGATATCTAGAAAAGTAAGCAAGTTATGACCAAAAAGGTAAGTAGTTATACTACTGCCTATTTCCGGCCACTTTTTAGTAGAACTATTTACGTTTTTGGCCATAACTTGAAAAGTTTTCAATATATCGACTTGATTTCTTTTGCGTTGGATAGCTAATCGTATTGGCCTTAACTACAAATTTTTTTTTAATGGATAGTGGAAGAAAATTTTTTTATCATTTTTTAAAAAAAAGCAAAGGGGGTAGTCCATTGTTTTTTTTGGCGAAAAATATTTTTTTTCCAGTATCTTCAAAAAACTAATTTGAATTAAAGCCAATGCGGTTCTCTATTCAACACAGTAGAAATCAAGTCGATATCTAGAAAAGTAAGCAAGTTATGACCAAAAAGGTAAGTAGCTATACTACTGCCTATTTCCGGCCACTTTTTAGTAGAACTATTTACGTTTTTGGCCATAACTTGAAAAGTTTTCAATATATCGACTTGATTTCTTTTGCGTTGGATAGCTAACCGTATTGGCCTTAACTACAAATTTTTTTTTAATGGATAGTGGAAGAAAATTTTCTTTATCATTTTTTAAAAAAAAGCAAAGGGGGTAGTCCATTGTTTTTTTTGGCGAAAAATATTTTTTTTCCAGTATCTTCAAAAAACTAAATTTGAATTAAAGCCAATGCGGTTCTCTATTCAACGCAGTAGAAATCAAGTCGATATCTAGAAAAGTAAGCAAGTTATGACCAAAAAGGTAAGTAGTTATACTACTGCCTATTTCCGGCCACTTTTTAGTAGAACTATTTACGTTTTTGGCCATAACTTGAAAAGTTTTCAATATATCGACTTGATTTCTTTTGCGTTGGATAGCTAATCGTATTGGCCTTAACTACAAATTTTTTTTTAATGGATAGTGGAAGAAAATTTTTTTTATCATTTTTTAAAAAAAAGCAAAGGGGGTAGTCCATTGTTTTTTTTTTTGGCGAAAAATATTTTTTTTCCACTATCTTCAAAAAACTAAATTTGAATTAAAGCCAATGCGGTTCTCTATTCAACGCAGTAGAAATCAAGTCGATATCTAGAAAAGTAAGCAAGTTATGACCAAAAAGGTAAGTAGTTATACTACTGCCTATTTCCGGCCACTTTTTAGTAGAACTATTTACGTTTTTGGCCATAACATGAAAAGTTTTCAATATATCGACTTGATTTCTTTTGCGTTGGATAGCTAATCGTATTGGCCTTAACTACAAATTTTTTTTTTAATGGATAGTGGAAGAAAATTTTTTTTATAATTTTTAAAAAAAAGCAAAGGGTGTAGTACATTGTTTTTTTTGGCGAAAAATATTTTTTTTCCAGTATCTTCAAAAAACTAAATTTGAATTAAAGCCAATGCGGTTCTCTATGCAACGCAGTAGAAATCAAGTCGATATCTAGAAAAGTAAGCAAGTTATGACCAAAAAGGTAAGTAGTTATACTACTGCCTATTTCCGGCCACTTTTTAGTAGAACTATTTACGTTTTTGGCCATAACTTGAAAAGTTTTCAATATATCGACTTGATTTCTTCTGCGTTGGATAGCTAATCGTATTGGCCTTAACTACAAATTTTTTTTTAATGGATAGTGGAAGAAAATTTTTTTTATAATTTTTAAAAAAAAGCAAAGGGGGTAGTCCATTGTTTTTTTTGGCGAAAAATATTTTTTTTCCAGTATCTTCAAAAAACTAAATTTGAATTAAAGCCAATGCGGTTCTCTATTCAACGCAGTAGAAATCAAGTCGATATCTAGAAAAGTAAGCAAGTTATGACCAAAAAGGTAAGTAGCTATACTACTGCCTATTTCCGGCCACTTTTTAGTAGAACTATTTACGTTTTTGGCCATAACTTGAAAAGTTTTCAATATATCGACTTGATTTCTTTTGCGTTGGATAGCTAACCGTATTGGCCTTACTTAAAATTTTTTTTTAATGGATAGTGCAAGAAAATTTTTTTTATCATTTTTTAAAAAAAAGCAAAGGGGGTAGTCCATTGTTTTTTTTGGCGAAAAATATTTTTTTTTTCAGTATCTTCAAAAAACTAAATTTGAATTAAAGCCAATGCGGTTCTCTATTCAACGCAGTAGAAATCAAATCGATATCTAGAAAAGTAAGCAAGTTATGACCAAAAAGGTAAGTAGCTATACTACTGCCTATTTCCGGCCACTTTTTAGTAGAACTATTTACGTTTTTGGCCATAACTTGAAAAGTTTTCAATATATCGACTTGATTTCTTTTGCGTTGGATAGCTAATCGTATTGGCCTTAACTACAAATTTTTTTTTAATGGATAGTGGAAGAAAATTTTTTTTATAATTTTTAAAAAAAAGCAAAGGGGGTAGTCCATTTTTTTTTTGGCGAAAAATATTTTTTTTCCACTATCTTCAAAAAACTAAATTTGAATTAAAGCCAATGCGGTTCTCTATTCAACGCAGTAGAAATCAAGTCGATATCTAGAAAAGTAAGCAAGTTATGACCAAAAAGGTAAGTAGCTATACTACTGCCTATTTCCGGCCACTTTTTAGTAGAACTATTTACGTTTTTGGCCATAACTTGAAAAGTTTTCAATATATCGACTTGATTTCTTTTGCGTTGGATAGCTAATCGTATTGGCCTTAACTACAAATTTTTTTTTAATGGATAGTGGAAGAAAATTTTTTTTATAATTTTTAAAAAAAAGCAAAGGGGGTAGTCCTTTGTTTTTTTTGGCGAAAAATATTTTTTTTCCAGTATCTTCAAAAAACTAAATTTGAATTAAAGCCAATGCGGTTCTCTATGCAACGCAGTAGAAATCAAGTCGATATCTAGAAAAGTAAGCAAGTTATGACCAAAAAGGTAAGTAGTTATACTACGTCCTATTTCCGGCCACTTTTTAGTAGAACTATTTACGTTTTTGGCCATAACTTGAAAAGTTTTCAATATATCGACTTGATTTCTTTTGCGTTGGATAGCTAATCGTATTGGCCTTAACTACAAATTTTTTTTTAATGGATAGTGGAAGAAAATTTTTTTTATAATTTTTAAAAAAAAGCAAAGGGGGTAGTCCATTGTTTTTTTTGGCGAAAAATATTTTTTTTCCAGTATCTTCAAAAAATTAAATTTGAATTAAAGCCAATGCGGTTCTCTATTCAACACAGTAGAAATCAAGTCGATATCTAGAAAAGTAAGCAAGTTATGACCAAAAAGGTAAGTAGTTATACTACTGCCTATTTCCGGCCACTTTTTAGTAGAACTATTTACGTTTTTTTCCATACCTTGAAAAGTTTTCAATATATCGACTTGATTTCTTTTGCGTTGGATAGCTAACCGTATTGGCCTTAACTACAAATTTTTTTTTAATGGATAGTGGAAGAAAATTTTCTTTATCATTTTTTAAAAAAAAGCAAAGGGGGTAGTCCATTGTTTTTTTTGGCGAAAAATATTTTTTTTCCAGTATCTTCAAAAAACTAAATTTGAATTAAAGCCAATGCGGTTCTCTATTCAACGCAGTAGAAATCAAGTCGATATCTAGAAAAGTAAGCAAGTTATGACCAAAAAGGTAAGTAGTTATACTACTGCCTATTTCCGGCCACTTTTTAGTAGAACTATTTACGTTTTTGGCCATAACTTGAAAAGTTTTCAATATATCGACTTGATTTCTTTTGCGTTGGATAGCTAATCGTATTGGCCTTAACTACAAATTTTTTTTTAATGGATAGTGGAAGAAAATTTTTTTTATAATTTTTAAAAAAAAGCAAAGGGGGTAGTCCATTGTTTTTTTTGGCGAAAAATATTTTTTTTCCAGTATCTTCAAAAAACTAAATTTGAATTAAAGCCAATGCGGTTCTCTATTCAACACAGTAGAAATCAAGTCGATATCTAGAAAAGTAAGCAAGTTATGACCAAAAAGGTAAGTAGTTATACTACTGCCTATTTCCGGCCACTTTTTAGTAGAACTATTTACGTTTTTTTCCATACCTTGAAAAGTTTTCAATATATCGACTTGATTTCTTTTGCGTTGGATAGCTAACCGTATTGGCCTTAACTACAAATTTTTTTTTAATGGATAGTGGAAGAAAATTTTCTTTATCATTTTTTAAAAAAAAGCAAAGGGGGTAGTCCATTGTTTTTTTTGGCGAAAAATATTTTTTTTCCAGTATCTTCAAAAAACTAAATTTGAATTAAAGCCAATGCGGTTCTCTATTCAACGCAGTAGAAATCAAGTCGATATCTAGAAAAGTAAGCAAGTTATGACCAAAAAGGTAAGTAGTTATACTACTGCCTATTTCCGGCCACTTTTTAGTAGAACTATTTACGTTTTTGGCCATAACTTGAAAAGTTTTCAATATATCGACTTGATTTCTTTTGCGTTGGATAGCTAATCGTATTGGCCTTAACTACAAATTTTTTTTTAATGGATAGTGGAAGAAAATTTTTTTTATCATTTTTTAAAAAAAAGCAAAGGGGGTAGTCCATTGTTTTTTTTTTTTGGCGAAAAATATTTTTTTTCCACTATCTTCAAAAAACTAAATTTGAATTAAAGCCAATGCGGTTCTCTATTCAACGCAGTAGAAATCAAGTCGATATCTAGAAAAGTAAGCAAGTTATGACCAAAAAGGTAAGTAGTTATACTACTGCCTATTTCCGGCCACTTTTTAGTAGAACTATTTACGTTTTTGGCCATAACTTGAAAAGTTTTCAATATATCGACTTGATTTCTTTTGCGTTGGATAGCTAATCGTATTGGCCTTAACTACAAATTTTTTTTTTAATGGATAGTGGAAGAAAATTTTTTTTATAATTTTTAAAAAAAAGCAAAGGGTGTAGTACATTGTTTTTTTTGGCGAAAAATATTTTTTTTCCAGTATCTTCAAAAAACTAAATTTGAATTAAAGCCAATGCGGTTCTCTATGCAACGCAGTAGAAATCAAGTCGATATTAGAAAAGTAAGCAAGTTATGACCAAAAAGGTAAGTAGTTATACTACTGCCTATTTCCGGCCACTTTTTAGTAGAACTATTTACGTTTTTGGCCATAACTTGAAAAGTTTTCAATATATCGACTTGATTTCTTCTGCGTTGGATAGCTAATCGTATTGGCCTTAACTACAAATTTTTTTTTAATGGATAGTGGAAGAAAATTTTTTTTATAATTTTTAAAAAAAAGCAAAGGGGGTAGTCCATTGTTTTTTTTGGCGAAAAATATTTTTTTTTTCAGTATCTTCAAAAAACTAAATTTGAATTAAAGCCAATGCGGTTCTCTATTCAACGCAGTAGAAATCAAGTCGATATCTAGAAAAGTAAGCAAGTTATGACCAAAAAGGTCAGTAGTTATACTACGTCCTATTTCCGGCCACTTTTTAGTAGAACTATTTACGTTTTTGGCCATAACTTGAAAAGTTTTCAATATATCGACTTGATTTCTTTTGCGTTGGATAGCTAATCGTATTGGCCTTAACTACAAATTTTTTTTTAATGGATAGTGGAAGAAAATTTTTTTTATAATTTTTAAAAAAAAGCAAAGGGGGTAGTCCATTGTTTTTTTTTGGCGAAAAATATTTTTTTTCCAGTATCTTCAAAAAACTAAATTTGAATTAAAGCCAATGCGGTTCTCTATTCAACGCAGTAGAAATCAAGTCGATATCTAGAAAAGTAAGCAAGTTATGACCAAAAAGGTAAGTAGTTATACTACTGCCTATTTCCGGCCACTTTTTAGTAGAACTATTTACGTTTTTGGCCATAACTTGAAAAGTTTTCAATATATCGACTTGATTTCTTTTGCGTTGGATAGCTAATCGTATTGGCCTTAACTACAAATTTTTTTTAATGGATAGTGGAAGAAAATTTTTTTTATAATTTTTAAAAAAAAGCAAAGGGGGTAGTCCATTGTTTTTTTTGGAGAAAAATATTTTTTTTCCACTATCTTCAAAAAACTAAATTTGAATTAAAGCCAATGCGGTTCTCTATTCAACGCAGTAGAAATCAAGTCGATATCTAGAAAAGTAAGCAAGTTATGACCAAAAAGGTAAGTAGTTATACTACGTCCTATTTCCGGCCACTTTTTAGTAGAACTATTTACGTTTTTGGCCATAACTTGAAAAGTTTTCAATATATCGACTTGATTTCTTTTGCGTTGGATAGCTAATCGTATTGGCCTTAACTACAAATTTTTTTTTAATGGATAGTGGAAGAAAATTTTTTTTATAATTTTTAAAAAAAAGCAAAGGGGGTAGTCCATTGTTTTTTTTGGCGAAAAATATTTTTTTTCCACTATCTTCAAAAAACTAAATTTGAATTAAAGCCAATGCGGTTCTCTATTCAACGCAGTAGAAATCAAGTCGATATCTAGAAAAGTAAGCAAGTTATGACCAAAAAGGTAAGTAGTTATACTACGTCCTATTTCCAGCCACTTTTTAGTAGAACTATTTACGTTTTTGGCCATAACTTGAAAAGTTTTCAATATATCGACTTGATTTCTTTTGCGTTGGATAGCTAATCGTATTGGCCTTAACTACAAATTTTTTTTTAATGGATAGTGGAAGAAAATTTTTTTTATAATTTTTAAAAAAAAGCAAAGGGGGTAGTCCATTGTTTTTTTTGGCGAAAAATATTTTTTTTCCAGTATCTTCAAAAAACTAAATTTGAATTAAAGCCAATGCGGTTCTCTATTCAACACAGTAGAAATCAAGTCGATATCTAGAAAAGTAAGCAAGTTATGACCAAAAAGGTAAGTAGCTATACTACTGCCTATTTCCGGCCACTTTTTAGTAGAACTATTTACGTTTTTGGCCATAACTTGAAAAGTTTTCAATATATCGACTTGATTTCTTTTGCGTTGGATAGCTAACCGTATTGGCCTTAACTAAAAATTTTTTTTTAGTGGATAGTGGAAGAAAATTTTTTTTATCATTTTTTAAAAAAAAGCAAAGGGGGTAGTCCATTGTTTTTTTTGGCGAAAAATATTTTTTTTTTCAGTATCTTCAAAAAACTAAATTTGAATTAAAGCCAATGCGGTTCTCTATTCAACGCAGTAGAAATCAAGTCGATATCTAGAAAAGTAAGCAAGTTATGACCAAAAAGGTCAGTAGTTATACTACGTCCTATTTCCGGCCACTTTTTAGTAGAACTATTTACGTTTTTGGCCATAACTTGAAAAGTTTTCAATATATCGACTTGATTTCTTTTGCGTTGGATAGCTAATCGTATTGGCCTTAACTACAAATTTTTTTTTAATGGATAGTGGAAGAAAATTTTTTTTATAATTTTTAAAAAAAAGCAAAGGGGGTAGTCCATTGTTTTTTTTTGGCGAAAAATATTTTTTTTCCAGTATCTTCAAAAAACTAAATTTGAATTAAAGCCAATGCGGTTCTCTATTCAACGCAGTAGAAATCAAGTCGATATCTAGAAAAGTAAGCAAGTTATGACCAAAAAGGTAAGTAGTTATACTACTGCCTATTTCCGGCCACTTTTTAGTAGAACTATTTACGTTTTTGGCCATAACTTGAAAAGTTTTCAATATATCAACTTGATTTCTTTTGCGTTGGATAGCTAATCGTATTGGCCTTAACTACAAATTTTTTTTAATGGATAGTGGAAGAAAATTTTTTTTATAATTTTTAAAAAAAAGCAAAGGGGGTAGTCCATTGTTTTTTTTGGAGAAAAATATTTTTTTTTTAGTATCTTCAAAAAACTAAATTTGAATTAAAGCCAATGCGGTTCTCTATTCAACGCAGTAGAAATCAAGTCGATATCTAGAAAAGTAAGCAAGTTATGACCAAAAAGGTAAGTAGTTATACTACGTCCTATTTCCGGCCACTTTTTAGTAGAACTATTTACGTTTTTGGCCATAACTTGAAAAGTTTTCAATATATCGACTTGATTTCTTTTGCGTTGGATAGCTAATCGTATTGGCCTTAACTAAAAATTTTTTTTTAATGGATAGTGGAAGAAAATTTTTTTTATAATTTTTAAAAAAAAGCAAAGGGGGTAGTCCATTGTTTTTTTTGGCGAAAAATATTTTTTTTCCAGTATCTTCAAAAAACTAAATTTGAATTAAAGCCAATGCGGTTCTCTATTCAACACAGTAGAAATCAAGTCGATATCTAGAAAAGTAAGCAAGTTATGACCAAAAAGGTAAGTAGCTATACTACTGCCTATTTCCGGCCACTTTTTAGTAGAACTATTTACGTTTTTGGCCATAACTTGAAAAGTTTTCAATATATCGACTTGATTTCTTTTGCGTTGGATAGCTAACCGTATTGGCCTTAACTACAAATTTTTTTTAATGGATAGTGGAAGAAAATTTTTTTTATCATTTTTTAAAAAAAAGCAAAGGGGGTAGTCCATTGTTTTTTTTTGGCGAAAAATATTTTTTTTCCACTATCTTCAAAAAACTAAATTTGAATTAAAGCCAATGCGGTTCTCTATTCAACGCAGTAGAAATCAAGTCGATACCTAGAAAAGTAAGCAAGTTATGACCAAAAAGGTAAGTAGCTATACTACTGCCTATTTCCGGCCACTTTTTAGTAGAACTATTTACGTTTTTGGCCATAACTTGAAAAGTTTTCAATATATCGACTTGATTTCTTTTGCGTTGGATAGCTAATCGTATTGGCCTTAACTACAAATTTTTTTTTAATGGATAGTGGAAGAAAATTTTTTTTATAATTTTTAAAAAAAAGCAAAGGGGGTAGTCCATTGTTTTTTTTGGAGAAAAATATTTTTTTTCCAGTATCTTCAAAAAACTAAATTTGAATTAAAGCCAATGCGGTTCTCTATTCAACGCAGTAGAAATCAAGTCGATATCTAGAAAAGTAAGCAAGTTATGACCAAAAAGGTAAGTAGTTATACTACGTCCTATTTCCGGCCACTTTTTAGTAGAACTATTTACGTTTTTGGCCATAACTTGAAAAGTTTTCAATATATCGACTTGATTTCTTTTGCGTTGGATAGCTAATCGTATTGGCCTTAACTACAAATTTTTTTTTAATGGATAGTGGAAGAAAATTTTTTTTATAATTTTTAAAAAAAAGCAAAGGGGGTAGTCCACTGTTTTTTTTGGCGAAAAATATTTTTTTTCCAGTATCTTCAAAAAACTAAATTTGAATTAAAGCCAATGCGGTTCTCTATTCAACACAGTAGAAATCAAGTCGATATCTAGAAAAGTAAGCAAGTTATGACCAAAAAGGTAAGTAGTTATACTACTGCCTATTTCCGGCCACTTTTTAGTAGAACTATTTACGTTTTTTTCCATACCTTGAAAAGTTTTCAATATATCGACTTGATTTCTTTTGCGTTGGATAGCTAACCGTATTGGCCTTAACTACAAATTTTTTTTTAATGGATAGTGGAAGAAAATTTTTTTTATCATTTTTTAAAAAAAAGCAAAGGGGGTAGTCCATTGTTTTTTTTTTTTGGCGAAAAATATTTTTTTTCCACTATCTTCAAAAAACTAAATTTGAATTAAAGCCAATGCGGTTCTCTATTCAACGCAGTAGAAATCAAGTCGATATCTAGAAAAGTAAGCAAGTTATGACCAAAAAGGTAAGTAGTTATACTACTGCCTATTTCCGGCCACTTTTTAGTAGAACTATTTACGTTTTTGGCCATAACTTGAAAAGTTTTCAATATATCGACTTGATTTCTTTTGCGTTGGATAGCTAATCGTATTGGCCTTAACTACAAAATTTTTTTTTAATGGATAGTGGAAGAAAATTTTTTTTATAATTTTTAAAAAAAAGCAAAGGGTGTAGTACATTGTTTTTTTTGGCGAAAAATATTTTTTTTCCAGTATCTTCAAAAAACTAAATTTGAATTAAAGCCAATGCGGTTCTCTATGCAACGCAGTAGAAATCAAGTCGATATCTAGAAAAGTAAGCAAGTTATGACCAAAAAGGTAAGTAGTTATACTACTGCCTATTTCCGGCCACTTTTTAGTAGAACTATTTACGTTTTTGGCCATAACTTGAAAAGTTTTCAATATATCGACTTGATTTCTTCTGCGTTGGATAGCTAATCGTATTGGCCTTAACTACAAATTTTTTTTTAATGGATAGTGGAAGAAAATTTTTTTTATAATTTTTAAAAAAAAGCAAAGGGGGTAGTCCATTGTTTTTTTTGGCGAAAAATATTTTTTTTCCAGTATCTTCAAAAAACTAAATTTGAATTAAAGCCAATGCGGTTCTCTATTCAACGCAGTAGAAATCAAGTCGATATCTAGAAAAGTAAGCAAGTTATGACCAAAAAGGTAAGTAGCTATACTACTGCCTATTTCCGGCCACTTTTTAGTAGAACTATTTACGTTTTTGGCCATAACTTGAAAAGTTTTCAATATATCGACTTGATTTCTTTTGCGTTGGATAGCTAACCGTATTGGCCTTACTTAAAATTTTTTTTTAATGGATAGTGCAAGAAAATTTTTTTTATCATTTTTTAAAAAAAAGCAGAGGGGGTAGTCCATTGTTTTTTTTGGCGAAAAATATTTTTTTTTTCAGTATCTTCAAAAAACTAAATTTGAATTAAAGCCAATGCGGTTCTCTATTCAACGCAGTAGAAATCAAATCGATATCTAGAAAAGTAAGCAAGTTATGACCAAAAAGGTAAGTAGCTATACTACTGCCTATTTCCGGCCACTTTTTAGTAGAACTATTTACGTTTTTGGCCATAACTTGAAAAGTTTTCAATATATCGACTTGATTTCTTTTGCGTTGGATAGCTAATCGTATTGGCCTTAACTACAAATTTTTTTTTAATGGATAGGTGAAGAAAACTTTTTTTATAATTTTTAAAAAAAAGCAAAGGGGGTAGTCCATTGTTTTTTTTGGCGAAAAATATTTTTTTTCCACTATCTTCAAAAAACTAAATTTGAATTAAAGCCAATGCGGTTCTCTATTCAACGCAGTAGAAATCAAGTCGATATCTAGAAAAGTAAGCAAGTTATGACCAAAAAGGTAAGTAGTTATACTACTGCCTATTTCCGGCCACTTTTTAGTAGAACTATTTACGTTTTTAGCCATAACTTGAAAAGTTTTCAATATATCGACTTGATTTCTTTTGCGTTGGATAGCTAACCGTATTGGCCTTAACTAAAAATTTTTTTTTAATGGATAGTGGAAGAAAATTTTTTTTTATCATTTTTTAAAAAAAAGCAAAGGGGGTAGTCCATTGTTTTTTTTGGCGAAAAATATTTTTTTTCCACTATCTTCAAAAAACTAAATTTGAATTAAAGAAAATGCGGTTCTCTATTCAACGCAGTAGAAATCAAGTCGATATCTAGAAAAGTAAGCAAGTTATGACCAAAAAGGTAAGTAGTTATACTACTGCCTATTTCCGGCCACTTTTTAGTAGAACTATTTACGTTTTTTTCCATACCTTGAAAAGTTTTCAATATATCGACTTGATTTCTTTTGCGTTGGATAGCTAACCGTATTGGCCTTAACTACAAATTTTTTTTTAATGGATAGTGGAAGAAAATTTTCTTTATCATTTTTTAAAAAAAAGCAAAGGGGGTAGTCCATTGTTTTTTTTGGCGAAAAATATTTTTTTTCCAGTATCTTCAAAAAACTAAATTTGAATTAAAGCCAATGCGGTTCTCTATTCAACGCAGTAGAAATCAAGTCGATATCTAGAAAAGTAAGCAAGTTATGACCAAAAAGGTAAGTAGTTATACTACGTCCTATTTCCGGCCACTTTTTAGTAGAACTATTTACGTTTTTGGCCATAACTTGAAAAGTTTTCAATATATCGACTTGATTTCTTTTGCGTTGGATAGCTAATCGTATTGGCCTTAACTCCAAATTTTTTTTTAATGGATAGTGGAAGAAAATTTTTTTTATAATTTTTAAAAAAAAAGCAAAGGGGGTAGTCCATTGTTTTTTTTGGAGAAAAATATTTTTTTTCCAGTATCTTCAAAAAACTAAATTTGAATTAAAGCCAATGCGGTTCTCTATTCAACGCAGTAGAAATCAAGTCGATATCTAGAAAAGTAAGCAAGTTATGACCAAAAAGGTAAGTAGTTATACTACGTCCTATTTCCGGCCACTTTTTAGTAGAACTATTTACGTTTTTGGCCATAACTTGAAAAGTTTTCAATATATCGACTTGATTTCTTTTGCGTTGGATAGCTAATCGTATTGGCCTTAACTACAAATTTTTTTTTAATGGATAGTGGAAGAAAATTTTTTTTATAATTTTTAAAAAAAAGCAAAGGGGGTAGTCCATTGTTTTTTTTGGCGAAAAATATTTTTTTTCCAGTATCTTCAAAAAACTAAATTTGAATTAAAGCCAATGCGGTTCTCTATTCAACACAGTAGAAATCAAGTCGATATCTAGAAAAGTAAGCAAGTTATGACCAAAAAGGTAAGTAGCTATACTACTGCCTATTTCCGGCCACTTTTTAGTAGAACTATTTACGTTTTTGGCCATAACTTGAAAAGTTTTCAATATATCGACTTGATTTCTTTTGCGTTGGATAGCTAACCGTATTGGCCTTAACTAAAAATTTTTTTTTAATGGATAGTGGAAGAAAATTTTTTTTATCATTTTTTAAAAAAAAGCAAAGGGGGTAGTCCATTGTTTTTTTTGGCGAAAAATATTTTTTTTTTCAGTATCTTCAAAAAACTAAATTTGTATTAAAGCCAATGCGGTTCTCTATTCAACGCAGTAGAAATCAAGTCGATATCTAGAAAAGTAAGCCAGTTATGACCAAAAAGGTCAGTAGTTATACTACGTCCTATTTCCGGCCACTTTTTAGTAGAACTATTTACGTTTTTGGCCATAACTTGAAAAGTTTTCAATATATCGACTTGATTTCTTTTGCGTTGGATAGCTAATCGTATTGGCCTTAACTACAAATTTTTTTTTAATGGATAGTGGAAGAAAATTTTTTTTATAATTTTTAAAAAAAAGCAAAGGGGGTAGTCCATTGTTTTTTTTTGGCGAAAAATATTTTTTTTCCAGTATCTTCAAAAAACTAAATTTGAATTAAAGCCAATGCGGTTCTCTATGCAACGCAGTAGAAATCAAGTCGATATCTAGAAAAGTAAGCAAGTTATGACCAAAAAGGTAAGTAGTTATACTACTGCCTATTTCCGGCCACTTTTTAGTAGAACTATTTACGTTTTTGGCCATAACTTGAAAAGTTTTCAATATATCGACTTGATTTCTTCTGCGTTGGATAGCTAATCGTATTGGCCTTAACTACAAATTTTTTTTTAATGGATAGTGGAAGAAAATTTTTTTTATAATTTTTAAAAAAAAGCAAAGGGGGTAGTCCATTGTTTTTTTTGGCGAAAAATATTATTTTTCCAGTATCTTCAAAAAACTAAATTTGAATTAAAGCCAATGCGGTTCTCTATTCAACGCAGTAGAAATCAAGTCGATATCTAGAAAAGTAAGCAAGTTATGACCAAAAAGGTAAGTAGCTATACTACTGCCTATTTCCGGCCACTTTTTAGTAGAACTATTTACGTTTTTGGCCATAACTTGAAAAGTTTTCAATATATCGACTTGATTTCTTTTGCGTTGGATAGCTAACCGTATTGGCCTTACTTAAAATTTTTTTTTAATGGATAGTGCAAGAAAATTTTTTTTATCATTTTTTAAAAAAAAGCAAAGGGGGTAGTCCATTGTTTTTTTTGGCGAAAAATATTTTTTTTTTCAGTATCTTCAAAAAACTAAATTTGAATTAAAGCCAATGCGGTTCTCTATTCAACGCAGTAGAAATCAAATCGATATCTAGAAAAGTAAGCAAGTTATGACCAAAAAGGTAAGTAGCTATACTACTGCCTATTTCCGGCCACTTTTTAGTAGAACTATTTACGTTTTTGGCCATAACTTGAAAAGTTTTCAATATATCGACTTGATTTCTTTTGCGTTGGATAGCTAATCGTATTGGCCTTAACTACATATTTTTTTTTAATGGATAGTGGAAGAAAATTTTTTTTATAATTTTTAAAAAAAAGCAAAGGGGGTAGTCCATTGTTTTTTTTGGCGAAAAACATTTTTTTTCCACTATCTTCAAAAAACTAAATTTGAATTAAAGCCAATGCGGTTCTCTATTCAACGCAGTAGAAATCAAGTCGATATCTAGAAAAGTAAGCAAGTTATGACCAAAAAGGTAAGTAGTTATACTACTGCCTATTTCCGGCCACTTTTTAGTAGAACTATTTACGTTTTTAGCCATAACTTGAAAAGTTTTCAATATATCGACTTGATTTCTTTTGCGTTGGATAGCTAACCGTATTGGCCTTAACTAAAAATTTTTTTTTAATGGATAGTGGAAGAAAATTTTTTTTTATCATTTTTTAAAAAAAAGCAAAGGGGGTAGTCCATTGTTTTTTTTGGCGAAAAATATTTTTTTTCCACTATCTTCAAAAAACTAAATTTGAATTAAAGAAAATGCGGTTCTCTATTCAACGCAGTAGAAATCAAGTCGATATCTAGAAAAGTAAGCAAGTTATGACCAAAAAGGTAAGTAGTTATACTACTGCCTATTTCCGGCCACTTTTTAGTAGAACTATTTACGTTTTTTTCCATACCTTGAAAAGTTTTCAATATATCGACTTGATTTCTTTTGCGTTGGATAGCTAACCGTATTGGCCTTAACTACAAATTTTTTTTTAATGGATAGTGGAAGAAAATTTTCTTTATCATTTTTTAAAAAAAGCAAAGGGGGTAGTCCATTGTTTTTTTTGGCGAAAAATATTTTTTTTCCAGTATCTTCAAAAAACTAAATTTGAATTAAAGCCAATGCGGTTCTCTATTCAACGCAGTAGAAATCAAGTCGATATCTAGAAAAGTAAGCAAGTTATGACCAAAAAGGTAAGTAGTTATACTACGTCCTATTTCCGGCCACTTTTTAGTAGAACTATTTACGTTTTTGGCCATAACTTGAAAAGTTTTCAATATATCGACTTGATTTCTTTTGCGTTGGATAGCTAATCGTATTGGCCTTAACTCCAAATTTTTTTTTAATGGATAGTGGAAGAAAATTTTTTTTATAATTTTTAAAAAAAAGCAAAGGGGGTAGTCCATTGTTTTTTTTGGAGAAAAATATTTTTTTTCCAGTATCTTCAAAAAACTAAATTTGAATTAAAGCCAATGCGGTTCTCTATTCAACGCAGTAGAAATCAAGTCGATATCTAGAAAAGTAAGCAAGTTATGACCAAAAAGGTAAGTAGTTATACTACGTCCTATTTCCGGCCACTTTTTAGTAGAACTATTTACGTTTTTGGCCATAACTTGAAAAGTTTTCAATATATCGACTTGATTTCTTTTGCGTTGGATAGCTAATCGTATTGGCCTTAACTACAAATTTTTTTTTAATGGATAGTGGAAGAAAATTTTTTTTATAATTTTTAAAAAAAAGCAAAGGGGGTAGTCCATTGTTTTTTTTGGCGAAAAATATTTTTTTTCCAGTATCTTCAAAAAACTAAATTTGAATTAAAGCCAATGCGGTTCTCTATTCAACACAGTAGAAATCAAGTCGATATCTAGAAAAGTAAGCAAGTTATGACCAAAAAGGTAAGTAGCTATACTACTGCCTATTTCCGGCCACTTTTTAGTAGAACTATTTACGTTTTTGGCCATAACTTGAAAAGTTTTCAATATATCGACTTGATTTCTTTTGCGTTGGATAGCTAACCGTATTGGCCTTAACTAAAAATTTTTTTTTAATGGATAGTGGAAGAAAATTTTTTTTATCATTTTTTAAAAAAAAGCAAAGGGGGTAGTCCATTGTTTTTTTTGGCGAAAAATATTTTTTTTTTCAGTATCTTCAAAAAACTAAATTTGAATTAAAGCCAATGCGGTTCTCTATTCAACGCAGTAGAAATCAAGTCGATATCTAGAAAAGTAAGCCAGTTATGACCAAAAAGGTCAGTAGTTATACTACGTCCTATTTCCGGCCACTTTTTAGTAGAACTATTTACGTTTTTGGCCATAACTTGAAAAGTTTTCAATATATCGACTTGATTTCTTTTGCGTTGGATAGCTAATCGTATTGGCCTTAACTACAAATTTTTTTTTAATGGATAGTGGAAGAAAATTTTTTTTATAATTTTTAAAAAAAAGCAAAGGGGGTAGTCCATTGTTTTTTTTTGGCGAAAAATATTTTTTTTCCAGTATCTTCAAAAAACTAAATTTGAATTAAAGCCAATGCGGTTCTCTATGCAACGCAGTAGAAATCAAGTCGATATCTAGAAAAGTAAGCAAGTTATGACCAAAAAGGTAAGTAGTTATACTACTGCCTATTTCCGGCCACTTTTTAGTAGAACTATTTACGTTTTTGGCCATAACTTGAAAAGTTTTCAATATATCGACTTGATTTCTTCTGCGTTGGATAGCTAATCGTATTGGCCTTAACTACAAATTTTTTTTTAATGGATAGTGGAAGAAAATTTTTTTTATAATTTTTAAAAAAAAGCAAAGGGGGTAGTCCATTGTTTTTTTTGGCGAAAAATATTATTTTTCCAGTATCTTCAAAAAACTAAATTTGAATTAAAGCCAATGCGGTTCTCTATTCAACGCAGTAGAAATCAAGTCGATATCTAGAAAAGTAAGCAAGTTATGACCAAAAAGGTAAGTAGCTATACTACTGCCTATTTCCGGCCACTTTTTAGTAGAACTATTTACGTTTTTGGCCATAACTTGAAAAGTTTTCAATATATCGACTTGATTTCTTTTGCGTTGGATAGCTAACCGTATTGGCCTTACTTAAAATTTTTTTTTAATGGATAGTGCAAGAAAATTTTTTTTATCATTTTTTAAAAAAAAGCAAAGGGGGTAGTCCATTGTTTTTTTTGGCGAAAAATATTTTTTTTTTCAGTATCTTCAAAAAACTAAATTTGAATTAAAGCCAATGCGGTTCTCTATTCAACGCAGTAGAAATCAAATCGATATCTAGAAAAGTAAGCAAGTTATGACCAAAAAGGTAAGTAGCTATACTACTGCCTATTTCCGGCCACTTTTTAGTAGAACTATTTACGTTTTTGGCCATAACTTGAAAAGTTTTCAATATATCGACTTGATTTCTTTTGCGTTGGATAGCTAATCGTATTGGCCTTAACTACAAATTTTTTTTTAATGGATAGTGGAAGAAAATTTTTTTTATAATTTTTAAAAAAAAGCAAAGGGGGTAGTCCATTGTTTTTTTTGGCGAAAAATATTTTTTTTCCACTATCTTCAAAAAACTAAATTTGAATTAAAGCCAATGCGGTTCTCTATTCAACGCAGTAGAAATCAAGTCGATATCTAGAAAAGTAAGCAAGTTATGACCAAAAAGGTAAGTAGTTATACTACTGCCTATTTCCGGCCACTTTTTAGTAGAACTATTTACGTTTTTAGCCATAACTTGAAAAGTTTTCAATATATCGACTTGATTTCTTTTGCGTTGGATAGCTAACCGTATTGGCCTTAACTAAAAATTTTTTTTTAATGGATAGTGGAAGAAAATTTTTTTTTATCATTTTTTAAAAAAAAGCAAAGGGGGTAGTCCATTGTTTTTTTTGGCGAAAAATATTTTTTTTCCACTATCTTCAAAAAACTAAATTTGAATTAAAGAAAATGCGGTTCTCTATTCAACGCAGTAGAAATCAAGTCGATATCTAGAAAAGTAAGCAAGTTATGACCAAAAAGGTAAGTAGTTATACTACTGCCTATTTCCGGCCACTTTTTAGTAGAACTATTTACGTTTTTTTCCATACCTTGAAAAGTTTTCAATATATCGACTTGATTTCTTTTGCGTTGGATAGCTAACCGTATTGGCCTTAACTACAAATTTTTTTTTAATGGATAGTGGAAGAAAATTTTCTTTATCATTTTTTAAAAAAAAGCAAAGGGGGTAGTCCATTGTTTTTTTTGGCGAAAAATATTTTTTTTCCAGTATCTTCAAAAAACTAAATTTGAATTAAAGCCAATGCGGTTCTCTATTCAACGCAGTAGAAATCAAGTCGATATCTAGAAAAGTAAGCAAGTTATGACCAAAAAGGTAAGTAGTTATACTACGTCCTATTTCCGGCCACTTTTTAGTAGAACTATTTACGTTTTTGGCCATAACTTGAAAAGTTTTCAATATATCGACTTGATTTCTTTTGCGTTGGATAGCTAATCGTATTGGCCTTAACTCCAAATTTTTTTTTAATGGATAGTGGAAGAAAATTTTTTTTATAATTTTTAAAAAAAAGCAAAGGGGGTAGTCCATTGTTTTTTTTGGAGAAAAATATTTTTTTTCCAGTATCTTCAAAAAACTAAATTTGAATTAAAGCCAATGCGGTTCTCTATTCAACGCAGTAGAAATCAAGTCGATATCTAGAAAAGTAAGCAAGTTATGACCAAAAAGGTAAGTAGTTATACTACTGCCTATTTCCGGCCACTTTTTAGTAGAACTATTTACGTTTTTGGCCATAACTTGAAAAGTTTTCAATATATCGACTTGATTTCTTTTGCGTTGGATAGCTAATCGTATTGGCCTTAACTACAAATTTTTTTTTTAAAAAAATTTAAAAATTTAGTTTTTTGAAGATACTGGAAAAAAAATATTTTTCGCCAAAAAAAAAACAATGGACTACCCCCTTTGCTTTTTTTAAAAATTATAAAAAAAATTTTGGCGAAAAATATTTTTTTTCCAGTATCTTCAAAAAACTAAATTTGAATTAAAGCCAATGCGGTTCTCTATTCAACGCAGTAGAAATCAAGTCGATATCTAGAAAAGTAAGCAAGTTATGACCAAAAAGGTAAGTAGTTATACTACTGCCTATTTCCGGCCACTTTTTAGTAGAACTATTTACGTTTTTTTCCATACCTTGAAAAGTTTTCAATATATCGACTTGATTTCTTTTGCGTTGGATAGCTAACCGTATTGGCCTTAACTACAAATTTTTTTTTAATGGATAGTGGAAGAAAATTTTCTTTATCATTTTTTAAAAAAAAGCAAAGGGGGTAGTCCATTGTTTTTTTTGGCGAAAAATATTTTTTTTCCAGTATCTTCAAAAAACTAAATTTGAATTAAAGCCAATGCGGTTCTCTATTCAACGCAGTAGAAATCAAGTCGATATCTAGAAAAGTAAGCAAGTTATGACCCAAAAAGGTAAGTAGTTATACTACTGCCTATTTCCGGCCACTTTTTAGTAGAACTATTTACGTTTTTGGCCATAACTTGAAAAGTTTTCAATATATCGACTTGATTTCTTTTGCGTTGGATAGCTAACCGTATTGGCCTTAACTACAAATTTTTTTTTAATGGATAGTGGAAGAAAATTTTTTTTATAATTTTTAAAAAAAAGCAAAGGGGGTAGTCCATTGTTTTTTTTGGCGAAAAATATTTTTTTTCCAGTATCTTCAAAAAACTAAATTTGAATTAAAGCCAATGCGGTTCTCTATGCAACGCAGTAGAAATCAAGTCGATATCTAGAAAAGTAAGCAAGTTATGACCAAAAAGGTAAGTAGTTATACTACTGCCTATTTCCGGCCACTTTTTAGTAGAACTATTTACGTTTTTTTCCATACCTTGAAAAGTTTTCAATATATCGACTTGATTTCTTTTGCGTTGGATAGCTAACCGTATTGGCCTTAACTAAAAATTTTTTTTTAATGGATAGTGGAAGAAAATTTTTTTTATCATTTTTTAAAAAAAAGCAAAGGGGGTAGTCCATTGTTTTTTTTGGCGAAAAATATTTTTTTTCCAGTATCTTCAAAAAACTAAATTTGAATTAAAGCCAATGCGGTTCTCTATTCAACGCAGTAGAAATCAAGTCGATATCTAGAAAAGTAAGCAAGTTATGACCAAAAAGGTAAGTAGCTATACTACTGCCTATTTCCGGCCACTTTTTAGTAGAACTATTTACGTTTTTGGCCATAACTTGAAAAGTTTTCAATATATCGACTTGATTTCTTTTGCGTTGGATAGCTAACCGTATTGGCCTTACTTAAAATTTTTTTTTAATGGATAGTGCAAGAAAATTTTTTTTATCATTTTTAAAAAAAAAGCAAAGGGGGTAGTCCATTGTTTTTTTTGGCGAAAAATATTTTTTTTTTCAGTATCTTCAAAAAACTAAATTTGAATTAAAGCCAATGCGGTTCTCTATTCAACGCAGTAGAAATCAAATCGATATCTAGAAAAGTAAGCAAGTTATGACCAAAAAGGTAAGTAGCTATACTACTGCCTATTTCCGGCCACTTTTTAGTAGAACTATTTACGTTTTTGGCCATAACTTGAAAAGTTTTCAATATATCGACTTGATTTCTTTTGCGTTGGATAGCTAATCGTATTGGCCTTAACTACAAATTTTTTTTTAATGGATAGTGGAAGAAAATTTTTTTTATAATTTTTAAAAAAAAGCAAAGGGGGTAGTCCATTGTTTTTTTTGGCGAAAAATATTTTTTTTCCACTATCTTCAAAAAACTAAATTTGAATTAAAGCCAATGCGGTTCTCTATTCAACGCAGTAGAAATCAAGTCGATATCTAGAAAAGTAAGCAAGTTATGACCAAAAAGGTAAGTAGTTATACTACTGCCTATTTCCGGCCACTTTTTAGTAGAACTATTTACGTTTTTTTCCATACCTTGAAAAGTTTTCAATATATCGACTTGATTTCTTTTGCGTTGGATAGCTAACCGTATTGGCCTTAACTACAAATTTTTTTTTAATGGATAGTGGAAGAAAATTTTCTTTATCATTTTTTAAAAAAAAGCAAAGGGGGTAGTCCATTGTTTTTTTTGGCGAAAAATATTTTTTTTCCAGTATCTTCAAAAAACTAAATTTGAATTAAAGCCAATGCGGTTCTCTATTCAACGCAGTAGAAATCAAGTCGATATCTAGAAAAGTAAGCAAGTTATGACCAAAAAGGTAAGTAGTTATACTACTGCCTATTTCCGGCCACTTTTTAGTAGAACTATTTACGTTTTTGGCCATAACTTGAAAAGTTTTCAATATATCGACTTGATTTCTTTTGCGTTGGATAGCTAATCGTATTGGCCTTAACTACAAATTTTTTTTAATGGATAGTGGAAGAAAATTTTTTTTATAATTTTTAAAAAAAAGCAAAGGGGGTAGTCCATTGTTTTTTTTGGCGAAAAATATTTTTTTTCCAGTATCTTCAAAAAACTAAATTTGAATTAAAGCCAATGCGGTTCTCTATTCAACGCAGTAGAAATCAAGTCGATATCTAGAAAAGTAAGCAAGTTATGACCAAAAAGGTAAGTAGCTATACTACTGCCTATTTCCGGCCACTTTTTAGTAGAACTATTTACGTTTTTGGCCATAACTTGAAAAGTTTTCAATATATCGACTTGATTTCTTTTGCGTTGGATAGCTAACCGTATTGGCCTTACTTAAAATTTTTTTTTAATGGATAGTGCAAGAAAATTTTTTTTATCATTTTTTAAAAAAAAGCAAAGGGGGTAGTCCATTGTTTTTTTTGGCGAAAAATATTTTTTTTTTCAGTATCTTCAAAAAACTAAATTTGAATTAAAGCCAATGCGGTTCTCTATTCAACGCAGTAGAAATCAAATCGATATCTAGAAAAGTAAGCAAGTTATGACCAAAAAGGTAAGTAGCTATACTACTGCCTATTTCCGGCCACTTTTTAGTAGAACTATTTACGTTTTTGGCCATAACTTGAAAAGTTTTCAATATATCGACTTGATTTCTTTTGCGTTGGATAGCTAATCGTATTGGCCTTAACTACAAATTTTTTTTTAATGGATAGTGGAAGAAAATTTTTTTTATAATTTTTAAAAAAAAGCAAAGGGGGTAGTCCATTGTTTTTTTTGGCGAAAAATATTTTTTTTCCACTATCTTCAAAAAACTAAATTTGAATTAAAGCCAATGCGGTTCTCTATTCAACGCAGTAGAAATCAAGTCGATATCTAGAAAAGTAAGCAAGTTATGACCAAAAAGGTAAGTAGTTATACTACTGCCTATTTCCGGCCACTTTTTAGTAGAACTATTTACGTTTTTAGCCATAACTTGAAAAGTTTTCAATATATCGACTTGATTTCTTTTGCGTTGGATAGCTAACCGTATTGGCCTTAACTAAAAATTTTTTTTTAATGGATAGTGGAAAAAAATTTTTTTTTATCATTTTTTAAAAAAAAGCAAAGGGGGTAGTCCATTGTTTTTTTTGGCGAAAAATATTTTTTTTCCACTATCTTCAAAAAACTAAATTTGAATTAAAGAAAATGCGGTTCTCTATTCAACGCAGTAGAAATCAAGTCGATATCTAGAAAAGTAAGCAAGTTATGACCAAAAAGGTAAGTAGTTATACTACTGCCTATTTCCGGCCACTTTTTAGTAGAACTATTTACGTTTTTTTCCATACCTTGAAAAGTTTTCAATATATCGACTTGATTTCTTTTGCGTTGGATAGCTAACCGTATTGGCCTTAACTACAAATTTTTTTTTAATGGATAGTGGAAGAAAATTTTCTTTATCATTTTTTAAAAAAAAGCAAAGGGGGTAGTCCATTGTTTTTTTTGGCGAAAAATATTTTTTTTCCAGTATCTTCAAAAAACTAAATTTGAATTAAAGCCAATGCGGTTCTCTATTCAACGCAGTAGAAATCAAGTCGATATCTAGAAAAGTAAGCAAGTTATGACCAAAAAGGTAAGTAGTTATACTACTGCCTATTTCCGGCCACTTTTTAGTAGAACTATTTACGTTTTTGGCCATAACTTGAAAAGTTTTCAATATATCGACTTGATTTCTTTTGCGTTGGATAGCTAACCGTATTGGCCTTAACTACAAATTTTTTTTTAATGGATAGTGGAAGAAAATTTTTTTTATCATTTTTTAAAAAAAAGCAAAGGGGGTAGTCCATTGTTTTTTTTGGCGAAAAATATTTTTTTTCCAGTATCTTCAAAAAACTAAATTTGGATTAAAGCCAATGCGGTTCTCTATTCAACGCAGTAGAAATCAAGTCGATATCTAGAAAAGTAAGCAAGTTATGACCAAAAAGGTAAGTAGTTATACTACTGCCTATTTCCGGCCACTTTTTAGTGGAACTATTTACGTTTTTGGCCATAATTTGAAAAGTTTTCAATATATCGACTTGATTTCTTTTGCGTTGGATAGGTAACCGTATTGGCCTTACCTACAACTTTTTTTTCAATGGATAGTGGAAGAACATTTTTTTGATCATTTTTTAAAAAAAAGCAAAGGGGGTAGTCCATTGTTTTTTTTGGCGAAAAATATTTTTTTTTCCAGTATCTTCAAAAAACTAAATTTGAATTAAAGCCAATGCGGTTCTCTATTCAACGCAGTAGAAATCAAGTCGATATCTAGAAAATAAAACAAGTTATGACCAAAAAGGTAAGCAGTTCTACTACTGCCTCTTTCCGGCCACTTTTTAGTAGACCTGGTTACCTTTTTGGTCATAACTTGCCAAGTTTTCACTATATCGACTTGATTTCTTTTGCGTTGGATAGCTAACCGTATTGGTCTTAATTAGAAATTTTTTTCTGGTGGATAGTGCAAGAAAATTTTTTTATAATTTTTTAAAAAAAAAGCAAAGGGGGAAGTCCATGGTTTTTTTATGTAGCAAAATATTTTTTTTCGCACTATCTGCAAAAAACAAAATTAGAATTAAAGCCAATACGGTGCTCTATCCAAAACAGGAAAAACCAATTCGATATCTAGAAAATAAAACAAGTTATGACCAAAATGGTAAGCAGTTCTACTACTGCCTCTTTCCGGCCACTTTTTAGTAGACCTGGTTACCTTTTTGGTCATAACTTGCCAAGTTTTCACTATATCGACTTGATTTCTTTTGCGTTGGATAGCTAACCGTATTGGTCTTAATTAGAAATTTTTTTCTGGTGGATAGTGCAAGAAAATTTTTTTATAATTTTTTCAAAAAAAAGCAAAGGGGGAAGTCCATGGTTTTTTTTCTTGAGAAAAATATTTTTGTCGCACTATCTGCAAAAAACAAAGTAACTTTAACTTTAAAGTTAACTTTATAGTTTACTTTAACTTTAAAGTTAACTTTATAGTTCACTTTAACTTTAAAGTTAACTTTATAGGTCACTTTAACTTTATAGTTTAAAGTTAACTTTATAGTTCACTTTAACTTTATAGTTCACTTTAACTTTAAAGTTAACTTTTACTTTATAGTTCACTTTAACTTTAAAGTTAACTTTAAAGTTAACTTTTAAGTTAACTTTAACTTTAAAGTTCACTTTAACTTTAAAGTTCACTTTAACTTTAAAGTTCACTTTAACTTTAAAGTTCACTTTAACTTTATAGTTCACTTTAACTTTAAAGTTCACTTTAACTTTAAAGTTCTCTTTAACTTTATAGTTCACTTTAACTTTAAAGTTCACTTTAACTTTAAAGTTAACTTTAACTTTATAGTTCACTTTAACTTTAAAGTTCACTTTAACTTTAAAGTTAACTTTAACTTTAAAGTTAACTTTAACTTTATAGTTCACTTTAACTTTAAAGTTCAATTTAACTTTAAAGTTCACTTTAACTTTAAAGTTCACTTTAACTTTAAAGTTCACTTTAACTTTAAAGTTAACTTTAACTTTATAGTTCACTTTAACTTTAAAGTTCACTTTAACTTTAAAGTTCACTTTAACTTTAAAGTTAACTTTAACTTTATAGTTCACTTTAACTTTAAAGTTCACTTTAACTTTAAAGTTCACTTTAACTTTAAAGTTCACTTTAACTTTAAAGTTCACTTTAACTTTAAAGTTCACTTTAACTTTATAGTTCACTTTAACTTTAAAGTTAACTTTAAAGTTAACTTTAACTTTAAAGTTCACTTTAACTTTAAAGTTCACTTTAACTTTAAAGTTCACTTTAACTTTATAGTTTACTTTAACTTTAAAGTTCACTTTAACTTTATAGTTAACTTTACAGTTCACTTTAACTTTAAAGTTCACTTTAACTTTAAAGTTCACTTTAACTTTAAAATTCACTTTAACTTTAAACTTCACTTTAACCTTAAAGTTCACTTTAACTTTATAGTTAACTTTATAGTTCACTTTAACTTTAAAGTTCACTTTAACTTTAAAGTTCACTTCAACTTTAAAGTTCACTTTAACTTTAAACTTCACTTTAACCTTAAAGTTCACATTAACCTTAAAATTCACTTTAACTTTAAAGTTAACTTTAACTTTATAGTTCACTTTAACTTTAAAGTTCACTTTAACTTTAAAGTTCACTTTAACTTTAAACTTCACTTTAACTTTATAGTTCACTTTAACTTTAAAGTTCACTTTAACTTTAAAGTTAACTTTATACTTAACTTTAACTTTAAAGTTAACTTTATAATTATTTTTATAGTTAACTTTATAGTTGACTATAACTTTAAAGTTAACTTTATAATCAACTTTATAGTTCACTTTAACTTAAAAGTTAACTTTATAGTTCACTTTATAGTTTACTTTATAGTTTACTTTATAGTTCATTTTATAGTTCACTTTATAGGTCACTTTATATTTCACTTTATAGTTCACTTTATATTTCAGTTTCGTTTACTAAGAGAGAGAGAGAGAGAGAGAGAGAGAGCGGTTATGCTACATAAATTCTCTGAATAAATATCCAGATATCACAAAAAGATGGCATTAACTCTGCTTATTGGTTACTCTATATCTAGTTTCTTCACAATTTCGTTCAAATAATTTAAAAGAACTAACGGATCTAAGGCAAAATTTGTGAAAAAGTCAAGCAAAACGAGGCAAAATTTCCTTACGCCAAATGAGAGAATGGTAGTTTAATGAATTAAAATGTGTCATAAACGAGAATTAGTTCCTAATGCAGGTGGTTCATATTTCTCCCAATTCTAATTTTTCTCCCATCTCTAATATTTCTCCCATTTCTAAATTTTCTCCCATCTCTAAATTATTCATACCTATATAGTTTGATACGTATGCAATTCCATTTTTGTCACCATGGCCAGTAGTCCTCTAGAGCAATTAAAAAAAAATGATTTTTTTCAAAGTTAATTTTCTGGAATCTCAAAATTATTTCAGAAATGTGACTAAGCGTGACTTGTAGTGGACCCCTTGGACTACCACACCTATATAGTGGGATACGTCTGTAATTCCATTTTTGTACAATATGGCCAATAATGTACCCAAGGGAGCATTTTGAACAAAATCGAATTTTCCTACTCTGCGGCTATATTTATATATGCATATCTGAAATACATAGATACATTAAGGAAGACCTTTTTGAATATTTTTTTTGTTAATCCTTGCCTTCAGTTCCTTGTGTTCTCCTTCTGAATATTTCACTATTCTCTGTGTTAAGTGTCCATGGTTTTTTTTTTTTTGGAGAAAAATATTTTTTTCGCACTATCTGCAAAAAGCAAATTCGAATTAAAGCCAATACGGTTCTCTATCCAACACAGTAGAAATCAAGTCGATATCTAGAAAATAAAACAAGTTATGACCAAAAAGGTAAGCAGTTCTACTACTGCCTCTTTCCGGCCACTTTTTAGTAGAACTGGTTACCTTTTTGGTCATAACTTGCTAAGTTTTCACTATATCGACTTGATTTCTTTTGCGTTGGATAGCTAACCGTACTGGCCTTAATTAGAAATTTTTTTCTGGTGGATAGTGCAAGAAAATTTTTTTATAATTTTTTCAAAAAAGCAAAGGGGGTAGTCCATGGTTTTTTTTTTTTGGAGAAAAATATTTTTTCGCACTATCTGCAAAAAACAAATTCGAATTAAAGCCAATACGGTTCTCTATCCAACACAGTAGAAATCAAGTCGATATCTAGAAAATAAAACAAGTTATGACCAAAAAGGTAAGCAGTTCTACTACTGCCTCTATCCGGCCACTTTTTAGTAGAACTGGTTACCTTTTTGGTCATAACTTGCTAAGTTTTCACTATATCGACTTGATTTCTTTTGCGTTGGATAGCTAACCGTATTGGCCTTAATTACAAATTTTTTTCTGATGGATAGTGCAAGAAAACTTTTTTGTTATTTTTTCAAAAAAAGCAAAGGGGGTAGTCCATGGTTTTTTTTGGCTAAAAATATTTTGTTTGCTCTATCTGCACAAATTCAAATTTGAGTTAAAGCCAATACGAATCTCTATTCAACGCAGTAGAAATCAAGTCGATATCTAGAAAAGTAAGCAAGTTATGACCAAAAAGGTAAACAGTTCTACTACTGCCTCTTTCCGGCCACTTTTTAGTAGACCTTTTTACCTTTTTGGTCGTAACTTGCTAAGTTTTCAATATATCGACTTGATTTCTTTTGCGTTGGATAGCTAACCGTATTGGTCTTAATTAGAAATTTTTTTCTGGTGGATAGTGCAAGAAAATTTTTTTATAATTTTTTCAAAAAAAAGCAAAGGGGGAAGTCCATGGTTTTTTTTTTTTGGAGAAAAATATTTTTTTCGCACTATCTGCAAAAAGCAAATTCGAATTAAAGCCAATACGGTTCTCTATCCAACACAGTAGAAATCAAGTCGATATCTAGAAAATAAAACAAGTTATGACCAAAAAGGTAAGCAGTTCTACTACTGCCTCTTTCCGGCCACTTTTTAGTAGAACTGGTTACCTTTTTGGTCATAACTTGCTAAGTTTTCACTATATCGACTTGATTTCTTTTGCGTTGGATAGCTAACCGTACTGGCCTTAATTAGAAATTTTTTTCTGGTGGATAGTGCAAGAAAATTTTTTTATAATTTTTTTAAAAAAGCAAAGGGGGTAGTCCATGGTTTTTTTTTTTTTGGAGAAAAATATTTTTTTAGCACTATCTGCAAAAAACAAATTCGAATTAAAGCCAATACGGTTCTCTATTCAACACAGTAGAAATCAAGTCGATATCTAGAAAATAAAACAAGTTATGACCAAAAAGGTAAGCAGTTCTACTACTGCCTCTTTCCGGCCACTTTTTAGTAGAACTGGTTACCTTTTTGGTCATAACTTGCTAAGTTTTCACTATATCGACTTGATTTCTTTTGCGTTGGATAGCTAACCGTATTGGCCTTAATTACAAATTTTTTTCTGGTGGATAGTGCAAGAAAATTTTTTTATAATTTTTTCAAAAAAAAGCAAAGGGGGAAGTCCATGGTTTTTTTATGGAGAAAAATATTTTTTTCGCACTATCTGCAAAAAACAAAATTAGAATTAAAGCCAATACGGTTCTCTATCCAACACAGTAGAAATCAAGTCGATATCTAGAAAATAAAACAAGTTATGACCAAAAAGGTAAGCAGTTCTACTACTGCCTCTTTCCGGCCACTTTTTAGTAGAACTGGTTACCTTTTTGGTCATAACTTGCTAAGCTTTCACTATATCGACTTGATGTCCTTTGCGTTGGATAGCTAACCGTATTGGCCTTAATTAGAAATTTTTTTCTGGTGGATAGTGCAAGAAAATTTTTTTATAATTTTTTCAAAAAAAAGCAAAGGGGGTAGTCCATGGTTTTTTTTGGAGAAAAATATTTTTTTCGCACTATCTGCAAAAAACAAAATTAGAATTAAAGCCAATACGGTTCTCTATCCAACACAGGCAAAATCAATTCGATATCTAGAAAATAAAACAAGTTATGACCAAAAAGGTAAGCAGTTCTACTACTGCCTCTTTCCGGCCACTTTTTAGTAGAACTGGTTACCTTTTTGGTCATAACTTGCCAAGTTTTCACTATATCGACTTGATTTCTTTTGCGTTGGATAGCTAACCGTATTGGCCTTAATTACAAATTTTTTTCTGGTGGATAGTGCAAGAAAATTTTTTTGTAATTTTTTCAAAAAAAAGCAAAGGGGGAAGTCCATTTTTTTTTTATGGAGAAAAATATTTTTTTTCGCACTATCTGCAAAAACCAAACTTTGAATTAAAGCCAATACGGTTCTCTATCCAACACAGTAGAAATCAAGTCGATATCTAGAAAATAAAACAAGTTATGACCAAAAAGGTAAGTAGTTCTACTATTGCCTCTTTCCGGCCACTTTTTAGTAGAACTGGTTACCTTTTTGGTCATAACTTGCCAAGCTTTCACTATATCGACTTGATGTCCTTTGCGTTGGATAGCTAACCGTATTGGCCTTAATTACAAATTTTTTTCTGGTGGATAGTGCAAGAAAATTTTTTTATAATTTTTTCAAAAAAAAGCAAAGGGGGAAGTCCATGGTTTTTTTATGGAGAAAAATATTTTTTTTCGCACTATCTGCAAAAAACAAAATTAGAATTAAAGCCAATACGGTTCTCTATCCAACATAGGAAAAATCAATTCGATATCTAGAAAATAAAACAAGTTATGACCAAAAAGGTAAGCAGTTCTACTACTGCCTCTTTCCGGCCACTTTTTAGTAGAACTGGTTACCTTTTTGGTCATAACTTGCCAAGTTTTCACTATATCGACTTGATTTCTTTTGCGTTGGATAGCTAACCGTATTGGCCTTAATTACAAATTTTTTTCTGGTGGATAGTGCAAGAAAATTTTTTTATAATTTTTTCAAAAAAAAGCAAAGGGGGAAGTCCATGGTTTTTTTATGGAGAAAAATATTTTTTTTCGCACTATCTGCAAAAAACAAAATTAGAATTAAAGCCAATACGGTTCTCTATCCAACACAGGAAAAATCAATTCGATATCTAGAAAATAAAACAAGTTATGACCAAAATGGTAAACAGTTCTACTACTGCCTCTTTCCGGCCACTTTTTAGTAGACCTTTTTACCTTTTTGGTTATAACTTGCCAAGTTTTCACTATATCGACTTGAATTCTTTTGCGTTGGATAGCTAACCGTATTGGCCTTAATTACAAATTTTTTTCTGGTGGATAGTGCAAGAAAATTTTTTTATAATTTTTTCAAAAAAAAGCAAAGGGGGAAGTCCATGGTTTTTTTATGGAGAAAAATATTTTTTTTCGCACTATCTGCAAAAAACAAAATTAGAATTAAAGCCAATACGGTTTTCTATCCAACACAGTAGAAATCAAGTCGATATCTAGAAAATAAAACAAGTTATGACCAAAAAGGTAAGCAGTTCTACTACTGCCTCTTTCCGGCCACTTTTTAGTAGAACTGGTTACCTTTTTGGTCATAACTTGCTAAGTTTTCACTATATCGACTTGATTTCTTTTGCGTTGGATAGCTAACCGTATTGGCCTTAATTACAAATTTTTTTCTGGTGGATAGTGCAAGAAAATTTTTTTATAATTTTTTCAAAAAAAAGCAAAGTTTTTTTTTTGGAGAAAAATATTTTTTTCGCACTATCTGCAAAAACCAAACTTTGAATTAAAGCCAATACTGTTCTCTATTCAACACAGTAGAAATCAAGTCGATATCTAGAAAATAAGACAAGTTATGACCAAAAAGGTAAGCAGTTCTACTACTGCCTCTTTCCGGCCACTTTTTAGTAGAACTAGTTACCTTTTTGGTCATAACTTGCTAAGTTTTCACTATATCGACTTGATTTCTTTTGCGTTGGATAGCTAACTGAGAAGATAGTACTAATGTTAACTTCACGCCTACTTGTATTCTACTACTACTTAATGCTACCATGCTAGCCATACTCAAGGTTTGAACAATACACACTCCCTCGTGCGCTGACACACATTCCACGCTTATTTAATACTTTGTACATATACATTAATTGAAATAAAACTAAATGAATTATATTATATAAATAATTTACACTAACCGTATTGGTCTTAATTAGAAATTTTTATCTGGTGGATAGTGCAAGAAAATTTTTTTATAATTTTTTCAAAAAAAAGCAAAGGGGGAAGTCCATGGTTTTTTTATGGAGAAAAATATTTTTTTCGCACTATCTGCAAAAAACAAAATTAGAATTAAAGCCAATACGGTTTTCTATCCAACACAGTAGAAATCAAGTCGATATCTAGAAAATAAAACAAGTTATGACAAAAAAGGTAAGCAGTTCTACTACTGCCTCTTTCCGGCCACTTTTTAGTAGAACTGGTTACCTTTTTGGTCATAACTTGCTAAGTTTGCACTATATCGACTTGATTTCTTTTGCGTTGGATAGCTAACCGTATTGGTCTTACTCAGAAATTTTTTTCTGGTGGATAGTGCAAGAAAATTTTTTTATAATTTTTTTCAAAAAAAGCAAAGGGGGTAGTCCATGGTTTTTTTTTGGAGAAAAATATTTTTTTCGCACTATCTGCAAAAACCAAACTTTGAATTAAAGCCAATACGGTTCTCTATCCAACACAGTAGAAATCAAGTCGATATCTAGAAAATAAAACAAGTTATGACCAAAAAGGTAAGTAGTTCTACTACTGCCGCCTTCCGGCCACTTTTTAGTAGAAATGGTTACCTTTTTGGTCATAACTTGCTAAGTTTTCAATATATCGACTTGATTTCTTTTGCGTTGGATAGCTAACCGTATTGGCCTTAATTACAAATTTTTTTCTGGTGGATAGTGCAAGAAAATTTTTTTTATAATTTTTTCAAAAAAAAGCAAACGGGGAAGTCCATGGTTTTTTTATGGATAAAAATATTTTTTTTCGCACTATCTGCAAAAAACAAAATTAGAATTAAAGCCAATACGGTTCTCTATCCAACACAGTAGAAATCAAGTCGATATCTAGAAAATAAAACAAGTTATGACCAAAAAGGTAAGCAGTTCTACTACTGCCTCTTTCCGGCCACTTTTTAGTAGAACTGGTTACCTTTTTGGTCATAACTTGCTAAGTTTTCACTATATCGACTTGATTTCTTTTGCGTTGGATAGCTAACCGTATTGGCCTTAATTACAAATTTTTTTCTGGTGGATAGTGCAAGAAAATTTTTTTATAATTTTTTCAAAAAAAAGCAAAGTTTTTTTTTTGGAGAAAAATATTTTTTTCGCACTATCTGCAAAAACCAAACTTTGAATTAAAGCCAATACTGTTCTCTATTCAACACAGTAGAAATCAAGTCGATATCTAGAAAATAAGACAAGTTATGACCAAAAAGGTAAGCAGTTCTACTACTGCCTCTTTCCGGCCACTTTTTAGTAGAACTGGTTACCTTTTTGGTCATAACTTGCTAAGTTTTCACTATATCGACTTGATTTCTTTTGCGTTGGATAGCTAACCGTATTGGCCTTAATTACAAATTTTTTTCTGGTGGATAGTGCAAGAAAATTTTTTTATAATTTTTTCAAAAAAAAGCAAAGTTTTTTTTTGGAGAAAAATATTTTTTTCGCACTATCTGCAAAAACCAAACTTTGAATTAAAGCCAATACTGTTCTCTATTCAACACAATAGAAATCAAGTCGATATCTAGAAAATAAAACAAGTTATGACCAAAAAGGTAAGCAGTTCTACTACTGCCTCTTTTCGGCCACTTTTTAGTAGAACTAGTTACCTTTTTGGTCATAACTTGCTAAGTTTTCACTATATCGACTTGATTTCTTTTGCGTTGGATAGCTAACTGAGAAGATAGTACTAATGTTAACTTCACGCCTACTTGTATTCTACTACTACTTAATGCTACCATGCTAGCCATACTCAAGGTTTGAACAATACACACTCCCTCGTGCGCTGACACACATTCCACGCTTATTTAATACTTTGTACATATACATTAATTGAAATAAAACTAAATGAATTATATTATATAAATAATTTACACTAACCGTATTGGTCTTAATTAGAAATTTTTTTCTGGTGGATAGTGCAAGAAAATTTTTTTATAATTTTTTCAAAAAAAAGCAAAGGGGGAAGTCCATGGTTTTTTTATGGAGAAAAATATTTTTTTTCGCACTATCTTCAAAAAACCAAATTTGAATTTAAGCCAATGCGGTTTTCTATCCAACACAGTAGAAATCAAGTCGATATCTAGAAAATAAAACAAGTTATGACCAAAAAGGTAAGTAGTTCTACTACTGCCGCCTTCCGGCCACTTTTTAGTAGAAATGGTTACCTTTTTGGTCATAACTTGCTAAGTTTTCAATATATCGACTTGATTTCTTTTGCGTTGGATAGCTAACGGCATTGGCCTTACTTAGAAATTTTTTTCTGGTGGATAGTGCAAGAAAATTTTTTTTATAATTTTTTCAAAAAAAAGCAAACGGGGAAGTCCATGGTTTTTTAATGGATAAAAAAATTTTTTTTCGCACTATCTGCAAAAAACAAAATTAGAATTAAAGCCAATACGGTTCTCTATCCAACACAGTAGAAATCAAGTCGATATCTAGAAAATAAAACAAGTTATGACCAAAAAGGTAAGCAGTTCTACTACTGCCTCTTTCCGGCCACTTTTTAGTAGAACTGGTTACCTTTTTGGTCATAACTTGCTAAGTTTTCACTATATCGACTTGATTTCTTTTGCGTTGGATAGCTAACCGTATTGGCCTTAATTACAAATTTTTTTCTGGTGGATAGTGCAAGAAAATTTTTTTTATAATTTTTTCAAAAAAAAGCAAACGGGGAAGTCCATGGTTTTTTAATGGATAAAAAAATTTTTTTTCGCACTATCTGCAAAAAACAAAATTAGAATTAAAGCCAATACGGTTCTCTATCCAACACAGTAGAAATCAAGTCGATATCTAGAAAATAAAACAAGTTATGACCAAAAAGGTAAGCAGTTCTACTACTGCCTCTTTCCGGCCACTTTTTAGTAGAACTAGTTACCTTTTTGGTCATAACTTGCTAAGTTTTCACTATATCGACTTGATTTCTTTTGCGTTGGATAGCTAACTGAGAAGATAGTACTAATGTTAACTTCACGCCTACTTGTATTCTACTACTACTTAATGCTACCATGCTAGCCATACTCAAGGTTTGAACAATACACACTCCCTCGTGCGCTGACACACATTCCACGCTTATTTAATACTTTGTACATATACATTAATTGAAATAAAACTAAATGAATTATATTATATAAATAATTTACACTAACCGTATTGGTCTTAATTAGAAATTTTTTTCTGGTGGATAGTGCAAGAAAATTTTTTTATAATTTTTTCAAAAAAAAGCAAAGGGGGAAGTCCATGGTTTTTTTATGGAGAAAAATATTTTTTTTCGCACTATCTTCAAAAGACCAAATTTGAATTTAAGCCAATGCGGTTCTCTATCCAACACAGTAGAAATCAAGTCGATATCTAGAAAATAAAACAAGTTATGACAAAAAAGGTAAGCAGTTCTACTACTGCCACTTTCCGGCCACTTTTTAGTAGAACTGGTTACCTTTTTGGTCATAACTTGCTAAGTTTGCACTATATCGATTTGATTTCTTTTGCGTTGGATAGCTAACCGTATTGGTCTTACTCAGAAATTTTTTTCTGGTGGATAGTGCAAGAAAATTTTTTTATAATTTTTTCAAAAAAAGCAAAGGGGGTAGTCCATGGTTTTTTTTTGGAGAAAAATATTTTTTTCGCACTATCTGCAAAAACCAAACTTTGAATTAAAGCCAATACGGTTCTCTATCCAACACAGTAGAAATCAAGTCGATATCTAGAAAATAAAACAAGTTATGACCAAAAAGGTAAGCAGTTCTACTACTGCCTCTTTCCGGGAACTTTTTAGTAGAACTGGTTACCTTTTTGGTCATAACTTGCTAAGTTTTCACTATATCGACTTGATTTCTTTTGCGTTGGATAGCTAACCGTATTGGTCTTACTTAGAAATTTTTTTCTGGTGGATAGTGCAAGAAAATTTTTTTAGAATTTTTTCAAAAAAAAGCAAAGTTTTTTTTTTGGAGAAAAATATTTTTTTCGCACTATCTGCAAAAACCAAACTTTGAATTAAAGCCAATACGGTTCTCTATCCAACACAGTAGAAATCAAGTCGATATCTAGAAAATAAAACAAGTTATGACCAAAAAGGTAAGTAGTTCTACTACTGCCGCCTTCCGGCCACTTTTTAGTAGAAATGGTTACCTTTTTGGTCATAACTTGCTAAGTTTTCACTATATCGACTTGATTTCTTTTGCGTTGGATAGCTAACCGTATTGGTCTTACTTAGAAATTTTTTTCTGGTGGATAGTGCAAGAAAATTTTTTTTATAATTTTTTCAAAAAAAAGCAAAGGGGGTAGTCCATGGTTTTTTTTGGAGAAAAATATTTTTTTCGCACTATCTGCAAAAAACAAAATTAGAATTAAAGCCAATACGGTTCTCTATCCAACACAGGCAAAATCAATTCGATATCTAGAAAATAAAACAAGTTATGACCAAAAAGGTAAGCAGTTCTACTACTGCCTCTTTCCGGCCACTTTTTAGTAGAACTGGTTACCTTTTTGGTCATAACTTGCCAAGTTTTCACTATATCGACTTGATTTCTTTTGCGTTGGATAGCTAACTGAGAAGATAGTACTAATGTTAACTTCACGCCTACTTGTATTCTACTACTACTTAATGCTACCATGCTAGCCATACTCAAGGTTTGAACAATACACACTCCCTCGTGCGCTGACACACATTCCACGCTTATTTAATACTTTGTACATATACATTAATTGAAATAAAACTAAATGAATTATATTATATAAATAATTTACACTAACCGTATTGGTCTTAATTAGAAATTTTTTTCTGGTGGATAGTGCAAGAAAATTTTTTTATAATTTTTTCAAAAAAAAGCAAAGGGGGAAGTCCATGGTTTTTTTATGGAGAAAAATATTTTTTTTCGCACTATCTTCAAAAGACCAAATTTGAATTTAAGCCAATGCGGTTCTCTATCCAACACAGTAGAAATCAAGTCGATATCTAGAAAATAAAACAAGTTATGACAAAAAAGGTAAGCAGTTCTACTACTGCCACTTTCCGGCCACTTTTTAGTAGAACTGGTTACCTTTTTGGTCATAACTTGCTAAGTTTTCACTATATCGACTTGATGTCCTTTGCGTTGGATAGCTAACCGTATTGGCCTTAATTAGAAATTTTTTTCTGGTGGATAGTGCAAGAAAATTTTTTTATAATTTTTTCAAAAAAAAGCAAAGGGGGTAGTCCATGGTTTTTTTTGGAGAAAAATATTTTTTTCGCACTATCTGCAAAAAACAAAATTAGAATTAAAGCCAATACGGTTCTCTATCCAACACAGGCAAAATCAATTCGATATCTAGAAAATAAAACAAGTTATGACCAAAAAGGTAAGCAGTTCTACTACTGCCTCTTTCCGGCCACTTTTTAGTAGAACTGGTTACCTTTTTGGTCATAACTTGCCAAGTTTTCACTATATCGACTTGATTTCTTTTGCGTTGGATAGCTAACCGTATTGGCCTTAATTACAAATTTTTTTCTGGTGGATAGTGCAAGAAAATTTTTTTGTAATTTTTTCAAAAAAAAGCAAAGGGGGAAGTCCATTTTTTTTTTATGGAGAAAAATATTTTTTTTCGCACTATCTGCAAAAACCAAACTTTGAATTAAAGCCAATACGGTTCTCTATCCAACACAGTAGAAATCAAGTCGATATCTAGAAAATAAAACAAGTTATGACCAAAAAGGTAAGTAGTTCTACTATTGCCTCTTTCCGGCCACTTTTTAGTAGAACTGGTTACCTTTTTGGTCATAACTTGCCAAGCTTTCACTATATCGACTTGATGTCCTTTGCGTTGGATAGCTAACCGTATTGGCCTTAATTACAAATTTTTTTCTGGTGGATAGTGCAAGAAAATTTTTTTATAATTTTTTCAAAAAAAAGCAAAGGGGGAAGTCCATGGTTTTTTTATGGAGAAAAATATTTTTTTTCGCACTATCTGCAAAAAACAAAATTAGAATTAAAGCCAATACGGTTCTCTATCCAACATAGGAAAAATCAATTCGATATCTAGAAAATAAAACAAGTTATGACCAAAAAGGTAAGCAGTTCTACTACTGCCTCTTTCCGGCCACTTTTTAGTAGAACTGGTTACCTTTTTGGTCATAACTTGCCAAGTTTTCACTATATCGACTTGATTTCTTTTGCGTTGGATAGCTAACCGTATTGGCCTTAATTACAAATTTTTTTCTGGTGGATAGTGCAAGAAAATTTTTTTATAATTTTTTCAAAAAAAAGCAAAGGGGGAAGTCCATGGTTTTTTTATGGAGAAAAATATTTTTTTTCGCACTATCTGCAAAAAACAAAATTAGAATTAAAGCCAATACGGTTCTCTATCCAACACAGGAAAAATCAATTCGATATCTAGAAAATAAAACAAGTTATGACCAAAATGGTAAACAGTTCTACTACTGCCTCTTTCCGGCCACTTTTTAGTAGACCTTTTTACCTTTTTGGTTATAACTTGCCAAGTTTTCACTATATCGACTTGAATTCTTTTGCGTTGGATAGCTAACCGTATTGGCCTTAATTACAAATTTTTTTCTGGTGGATAGTGCAAGAAAATTTTTTTATAATTTTTTCAAAAAAAAGCAAAGGGGGAAGTCCATGGTTTTTTTATGGAGAAAAATATTTTTTTTCGCACTATCTGCAAAAAACAAAATTAGAATTAAAGCCAATACGGTTTTCTATCCAACACAGTAGAAATCAAGTCGATATCTAGAAAATAAAACAAGTTATGACCAAAAAGGTAAGCAGTTCTACTACTGCCTCTTTCCGGCCACTTTTTAGTAGAACTGGTTACCTTTTTGGTCATAACTTGCTAAGTTTTCACTATATCGACTTGATTTCTTTTGCGTTGGATAGCTAACCGTATTGGCCTTAATTACAAATTTTTTTCTGGTGGATAGTGCAAGAAAATTTTTTTATAATTTTTTCAAAAAAAAGCAAAGTTTTTTTTTTGGAGAAAAATATTTTTTTCGCACTATCTGCAAAAACCAAACTTTGAATTAAAGCCAATACTGTTCTCTATTCAACACAGTAGAAATCAAGTCGATATCTAGAAAATAAGACAAGTTATGACCAAAAAGGTAAGCAGTTCTACTACTGCCTCTTTCCGGCCACTTTTTAGTAGAACTAGTTACCTTTTTGGTCATAACTTGCTAAGTTTTCACTATATCGACTTGATTTCTTTTGCGTTGGATAGCTAACTGAGAAGATAGTACTAATGTTAACTTCACGCCTACTTGTATTCTACTACTACTTAATGCTACCATGCTAGCCATACTCAAGGTTTGAACAATACACACTCCCTCGTGCGCTGACACACATTCCACGCTTATTTAATACTTTGTACATATACATTAATTGAAATAAAACTAAATGAATTATATTATATAAATAATTTACACTAACCGTATTGGTCTTAATTAGAAATTTTTATCTGGTGGATAGTGCAAGAAAATTTTTTTATAATTTTTTCAAAAAAAAGCAAAGGGGGAAGTCCATGGTTTTTTTATGGAGAAAAATATTTTTTTCGCACTATCTGCAAAAAACAAAATTAGAATTAAAGCCAATACGGTTTTCTATCCAACACAGTAGAAATCAAGTCGATATCTAGAAAATAAAACAAGTTATGACAAAAAAGGTAAGCAGTTCTACTACTGCCTCTTTCCGGCCACTTTTTAGTAGAACTGGTTACCTTTTTGGTCATAACTTGCTAAGTTTGCACTATATCGACTTGATTTCTTTTGCGTTGGATAGCTAACCGTATTGGTCTTACTCAGAAATTTTTTTCTGGTGGATAGTGCAAGAAAATTTTTTTATAATTTTTTCAAAAAAAGCAAAGGGGGTAGTCCATGGTTTTTTTTTGGAGAAAAATATTTTTTTCGCACTATCTGCAAAAACCAAACTTTGAATTAAAGCCAATACGGTTCTCTATCCAACACAGTAGAAATCAAGTCGATATCTAGAAAATAAAACAAGTTATGACCAAAAAGGTAAGCAGTTCTACTACTGCCTCTTTCCGGGAACTTTTTAGTAGAACTGGTTACCTTTTTGGTCATAACTTGCTAAGTTTTCAATATATCGACTTGATTTCTTTTGCGTTGGATAGCTAACCGTATTGGCCTTAATTACAAATTTTTTTCTGGTGGATAGTGCAAGAAAATTTTTTTTATAATTTTTTCAAAAAAAAGCAAACGGGGAAGTCCATGGTTTTTTTATGGATAAAAATATTTTTTTTCGCACTATCTGCAAAAAACAAAATTAGAATTAAAGCCAATACGGTTCTCTATCCAACACAGTAGAAATCAAGTCGATATCTAGAAAATAAAACAAGTTATGACCAAAAAGGTAAGCAGTTCTACTACTGCCTCTTTCCGGCCACTTTTTAGTAGAACTGGTTACCTTTTTGGTCATAACTTGCTAAGTTTTCACTATATCGACTTGATTTCTTTTGCGTTGGATAGCTAACCGTATTGGCCTTAATTACAAATTTTTTTCTGGTGGATAGTGCAAGAAAATTTTTTTATAATTTTTTCAAAAAAAAGCAAAGTTTTTTTTTTGGAGAAAAATATTTTTTTCGCACTATCTGCAAAAACCAAACTTTGAATTAAAGCCAATACTGTTCTCTATTCAACACAGTAGAAATCAAGTCGATATCTAGAAAATAAGACAAGTTATGACCAAAAAGGTAAGCAGTTCTACTACTGCCTCTTTCCGGCCACTTTTTAGTAGAACTGGTTACCTTTTTGGTCATAACTTGCTAAGTTTTCACTATATCGACTTGATTTCTTTTGCGTTGGATAGCTAACCGTATTGGCCTTAATTACAAATTTTTTTCTGGTGGATAGTGCAAGAAAATTTTTTTATAATTTTTTCAAAAAAAAGCAAAGTTTTTTTTTGGAGAAAAATATTTTTTTCGCACTATCTGCAAAAACCAAACTTTGAATTAAAGCCAATACTGTTCTCTATTCAACACAATAGAAATCAAGTCGATATCTAGAAAATAAAACAAGTTATGACCAAAAAGGTAAGCAGTTCTACTACTGCCTCTTTTCGGCCACTTTTTAGTAGAACTAGTTACCTTTTTGGTCATAACTTGCTAAGTTTTCACTATATCGACTTGATTTCTTTTGCGTTGGATAGCTAACTGAGAAGATAGTACTAATGTTAACTTCACGCCTACTTGTATTCTACTACTACTTAATGCTACCATGCTAGCCATACTCAAGGTTTGAACAATACACACTCCCTCGTGCGCTGACACACATTCCACGCTTATTTAATACTTTGTACATATACATTAATTGAAATAAAACTAAATGAATTATATTATATAAATAATTTACACTAACCGTATTGGTCTTAATTAGAAATTTTTTTCTGGTGGATAGTGCAAGAAAATTTTTTTATAATTTTTTCAAAAAAAAGCAAAGGGGGAAGTCCATGGTTTTTTTATGGAGAAAAATATTTTTTTCGCACTATCTTCAAAAAACCAAATTTGAATTTAAGCCAATGCGGTTTTCTATCCAACACAGTAGAAATCAAGTCGATATCTAGAAAATAAAACAAGTTATGACCAAAAAGGTAAGTAGTTCTACTACTGCCGCCTTCCGGCCACTTTTTAGTAGAAATGGTTACCTTTTTGGTCATAACTTGCTAAGTTTTCAATATATCGACTTGATTTCTTTTGCGTTGGATAGCTAACGGCATTGGCCTTACTTAGAAATTTTTTTCTGGTGGATAGTGCAAGAAAATTTTTTTTATAATTTTTTCAAAAAAAAGCAAACGGGGAAGTCCATGGTTTTTTAATGGATAAAAATATTTTTTTTCGCACTATCTGCAAAAAACAAAATTAGAATTAAAGCCAATACGGTTCTCTATCCAACACAGTAGAAATCAAGTCGATATCTAGAAAATAAAACAAGTTATGACCAAAAAGGTAAGCAGTTCTACTACTGCCTCTTTCCGGCCACTTTTTAGTAGAACTGGTTACCTTTTTGGTCATAACTTGCTAAGTTTTCACTATATCGACTTGATTTCTTTTGCGTTGGATAGCTAACCGTATTGGCCTTAATTACAAATTTTTTTCTGGTGGATAGTGCAAGAAAATTTTTTTATAATTTTTTCAAAAAAAAGCAAAGTTTTTTTTTTGGAGAAAAATATTTTTTTCGCACTATCTGCAAAAACCAAACTTTGAATTAAAGCCAATACTGTTCTCTATTCAACACAGTAGAAATCAAGTCGATATCTAGAAAATAAGACAAGTTATGACCAAAAAGGTAAGCAGTTCTACTACTGCCTCTTTCCGGCCACTTTTTAGTAGAACTAGTTACCTTTTTGGTCATAACTTGCTAAGTTTTCACTATATCGACTTGATTTCTTTTGCGTTGGATAGCTAACTGAGAAGATAGTACTAATGTTAACTTCACGCCTACTTGTATTCTACTACTACTTAATGCTACCATGCTAGCCATACTCAAGGTTTGAACAATACACACTCCCTCGTGCGCTGACACACATTCCACGCTTATTTAATACTTTGTACATATACATTAATTGAAATAAAACTAAATGAATTATATTATATAAATAATTTACACTAACCGTATTGGTCTTAATTAGAAATTTTTTTCTGGTGGATAGTGCAAGAAAATTTTTTTATAATTTTTTCAAAAAAAAGCAAAGGGGGAAGTCCATGGTTTTTTTATGGAGGAAAATATTTTTTTTCGCACTATCTTCAAAAGACCAAATTTGAATTTAAGCCAATGCGGTTCTCTATCCAACACAGTAGAAATCAAGTCGATATCTAGAAAATAAAACAAGTTATGACAAAAAAGGTAAGCAGTTCTACTACTGCCACTTTCCGGCCACTTTTTAGTAGAACTGGTTACCTTTTTGGTCATAACTTGCTAAGTTTGCACTATATCGACTTGATTTCTTTTGCGTTGGATAGCTAACCGTATTGGTCTTACTCAGAAATTTTTTTCTGGTGGATAGTGCAAGAAAATTTTTTTATAATTTTTTCAAAAAAAGCAAAGGGGGTAGTCCATGGTTTTTTTTTGGAGAAAAATATTTTTTTCGCACTATCTGCAAAAACCAAACTTTGAATTAAAGCCAATACGGTTCTCTATCCAACACAGTAGAAATCAAGTCGATATCTAGAAAATAAAACAAGTTATGACCAAAAAGGTAAGCAGTTCTACTACTGCCTCTTTCCGGGAACTTTTTAGTAGAACTGGTTACCTTTTTGGTCATAACTTGCTAAGTTTTCACTATATCGACTTGATTTCTTTTGCGTTGGATAGCTAACCGTATTGGTCTTACTTAGAAATTTTTTTCTGGTGGATAGTGCAAGAAAATTTTTTTAGAATTTTTTCAAAAAAAAGCAAAGTTTTTTTTTTGGAGAAAAATATTTTTTTCGCACTATCTGCAAAAACCAAACTTTGAATTAAAGCCAATACGGTTCTCTATCCAACACAGTAGAAATCAAGTCGATATCTAGAAAATAAAACAAGTTATGACCAAAAAGGTAAGTAGTTCTACTACTGCCGCCTTCCGGCCACTTTTTAGTAGAAATGGTTACCTTTTTGGTCATAACTTGCTAAGTTTTCACTATATCGACTTGATTTCTTTTGCGTTGGATAGCTAACCGTATTGGTCTTACTTAGAAATTTTTTTCTGGTGGATAGTGCAAGAAAATTTTTTTTATAATTTTTTCAAAAAAAAGCAAAGGGGGTAGTCCATGGTTTTTTTTTGGAGAAAAATATTTTTTTCGCACTATCTGCAAAAACCAAACTTTGAATTAAAGCCAATACGGTTCTCTATCCAACACAGTAGAAATCAAGTCGATATCTAGAAAATAAAACAAGTTATGACCAAAAAGGTTCTCTATCCAACACAGTAGAAATCAAGTCGATATCTAGAAAATAAAACAAGTTATGACCAAAAAGGTAAGTAGTTCTACTACTGCCGCCTTCCGGCCACTTTTTAGTAGAAATGGTTACCTTTTTGGTCATAACTTGCTAAGTTTTCAATATATCGACTTGATTTCTTTTGCGTTGGATAGCTAACGGTATTGGCCTTAATTACAAATTTTTTTCTGGTGGATAGTGCAAGAAAATTTTTTTATAATTTTTTCAAAAAAAAGCAAAGGGGGAAGTCCATGGTTTTTTTATGGATAAAAATATTTTTTTCGTACTATCTGCAAAAACCAAACTTTGAATTAAAGCCAATACGGTTCTCTATTCAACGCAGTAGAAATCAAGTCGATATCTAGAAAAGTAAGCAAGTTATGACCAAAAAGGTAAGTAGTTATACTACTGCCTATTTCCGGCCACTTTTTAGTAGAACTATTTACGTTTTTAGCCATACCTTGAAAAGTTTTCAATATATCGACTTGATTTCTTTTGCGTTGGATAGCTAACCGTATTGGCCTTAACTACAAATTTTTTTTAATGGATAGTGGAAGAAAATTTTTTTTATCATTTTTTAAAAAAAGCACTATCCACCAGAAAAAAATTTGTAATTAAGGCCAATGCCGTTAGCTATCCAACGCAAAAGAAATCAAGTCCATTGTTTTTTTTTGAGAAAAATTTTTTTTTTCCACTATCTTCAAAAAACTAAATTTGAATTAAAGCCAATGCGGTTCTCTATTCAACGCAGTAGAAATCAAGTCGATATCTAGAAAAGTAAGCAAGTTATGACCAAAAAGGTAAGTAGTTATACTACTGCCTATTTCCGGCCACTTTTTAGTAGAACTATTTACGTTTTTGTCCATAACTAGAAAAGTTTTCAATATATCGACTTGATTTCTTTTGCGTTGGATAGCTAAAAGTATTGGCCTTAACTTGAAATTTTTTTTCAATGGATAGTGGAAGAAAATTTTTTTTATCATTTTTTAAAAAAAAGCAAAGAGGGTAGTCCATTGTTTTTTTTGGCGAAAAATATTTTTTTTCCACTATCTTCAAAAAACTAAATTTGTATTAAAGCCAATGCGGTTCTCTATTCAACGCAGTAGAAATCAAGTCGATATCTAGAAAAGTAAGCAAGTTATGACCAAAAAGGTAAGTAGTTATACTACTGCCTATTTCCGGCCACTTTTAAGTAGAACTATTTACGTTTTTGGTCATAACTTGAAAAGTTTTCAATATATCGACTTGATTTCTTTTGCGTTGGATAGCTAACGGCATTGGCCTTACTTAGAAATTTTTTTCTGGTGGATAGTGCAAGAAAATTTTTTTTATAATTTTTTCAAAAAAAAGCAAACGGGGAAGTCCATGGTTTTTTTATGGATAAAAATATTTTTTTTCGCACTATCTGCAAAAAACAAAATTAGAATTAAAGCCAATACGGTTCTCTATCCAACACAGTAGAAATCAAGTCGATATCTAGAAAATAAAACAAGTTATGACCAAAAAGGTAAGCAGTTCTACTACTGCCTCTTTCCGGCCACTTTTTAGTAGAACTGGTTACCTTTTTGGTCATAACTTGCTAAGTTTTCACTATATCGACTTGATTTCTTTTGCGTTGGATAGCTAACCGTATTGGCCTTAATTACAAATTTTTTTCTGGTGGATAGTGCAAGAAAATTTTTTTATAATTTTTTCAAAAAAAAGCAAAGTTTTTTTTTTGGAGAAAAATATTTTTTTCGCACTATCTGCAAAAACCAAACTTTGAATTAAAGCCAATACTGTTCTCTATTCAACACAGTAGAAATCAAGTCGATATCTAGAAAATAAGACAAGTTATGACCAAAAAGGTAAGCAGTTCTACTACTGCCTCTTTCCGGCCACTTTTTAGTAGAACTAGTTACCTTTTTGGTCATAACTTGCTAAGTTTTCACTATATCGACTTGATTTCTTTTGCGTTGGATAGCTAACTGAGAAGATAGTACTAATGTTAACTTCACGCCTACTTGTATTCTACTACTACTTAATGCTACCATGCTAGCTATACTCAAGGTTTGAACAATACACACTCCCTCGTGCGCTGACACACATTCCACGCTTATTTAATACTTTGTACATATACATTAATTGAAATAAAACTAAATGAATTATATTATATAAATAATTTACACTAACCGTATTGGTCTTAATTAGAAATTTTTTTCTGGTGGATAGTGCAAGAAAATTTTTTTATAATTTTTTCAAAAAAAAAGCAAAGGGGGAAGTCCATGGTTTTTTTATGGAGAAAAATATTTTTTTTCGCACTATCTTCAAAAAACCAAATTTGAATTTAAGCCAATGCGGTTTTCTATCCAACACAGTAGAAATCAAGTCGATATCTAGAAAATAAAACAAGTTATGACAAAAAAGGTAAGCAGTTCTACTACTGCCTCTTTCCGGCCACTTTTTAGTAGAACTGGTTACCTTTTTGGTCATAACTTGCTAAGTTTGCACTATATCGACTTGATTTCTTTTGCGTTGGATAGCTAACCGTATTGGTCTTACTCAGAAATTTTTTTCTGGTGGATAGTGCAAGAAAATTTTTTTATAATTTTTTCAAAAAAAGCAAAGGGGGTAGTCCATGGTTTTTTTTTGGAGAAAAATATTTTTTTCGCACTATCTGCAAAAACCAAACTTTGAATTAAAGCCAATACGGTTCTCTATCCAACACAGTAGAAATTAAGTCGATATCTAGAAAATAAAACAAGTTATGACCAAAAAGGTAAGCAGTTCTACTACTGCCTCTTTCCGGGAACTTTTTAGTAGAACTGGTTACCTTTTTGGTCATAACTTGCTAAGTTTTCACTATATCGACTTGATTTCTTTTGCGTTGGATAGCTAACCGTATTGGTCTTACTTAGAAATTTTTTTCTGGTGGATAGTGCAAGAAAATTTTTTTAGAATTTTTTCAAAAAAAAGCAAAGGGGGTAGTCCATGGTTTTTTTTTGGAGAAAAATATTTTTTTCGCACTATCTGCAAAAACCAAACTTTGAATTAAAGCCAATACGGTTCTCTATCCAACACAGTAGAAATCAAGTCGATATCTAGAAAATAAAACAAGTTATGACCAAAAAGGTTCTCTATCCAACACAGTAGAAATCAAGTCGATATCTAGAAAATAAAACAAGTTATGACCAAAAAGGTAAGTAGTTCTACTACTGCCGCCTTCCGGCCACTTTTTAGTAGAAATGGTTACCTTTTTGGTCATAACTTGCTAAGTTTTCAATATATCGACTTGATTTCTTTTGCGTTGGATAGCTAACGGCATTGGCCTTAATTACAAATTTTTTTCTGGTGGATAGTGCAAGAAAATTTTTTTATAATTTTTTCAAAAAAAAGCAAAGGGGGAAGTCCATGGTTTTTTTATGGATAAAAATATTTTTTTTCGCACTATCTGCAAAAAACTAAATTTGAATTAAAGCCAATGCGGCTCTCTATTCAACGCAGTAGAAATCAAGTCGATATCTAGAAAAGTAAGGAAGTTATGACCAAAAAGGTAAGTAGTTATACTACTGCCTATTTCCGGCCACTTTTTAGTAGAACTATTTACGTTTTTAGCCATACCTTGAAAAGTTTTCAATATATCGACTTGATTTCTTTTGCGTTGGATAGCTAACCGTATTGGCCTTAACTACAAATTTTTTTTAATGGATAGTGGAAGAAAATTTTTTTATCATTTTTTAAAAAAAGCACAGGGGGTAGTCCATTGTTTTTTTTTGAGAAAAATTTTTTTTTTCCACTATCTTCAAAAAACTAAATTTGTATTAAAGCCAATGCGGTTCTCTATTCAACGCAGTAGAAATCAAGTCGATATCTAGAAAAGTAAGCAAGTTATGACCAAAAAGGTAAGTAGTTATACTACTGCCTATTTCCGGCCACTTTTAAGTAGAACTATTTACGTTTTTGGTCATAACTTGAAAAGTTTTCAATATATCGACTTGATTTCTTTTGCGTTGGATAGCTAACCGTATTGGCCTTAACTACAAATTTTTTTTCAATGGATAGTGGAAGAAATTTTTTTTTATCATTTTTTAAAAAAAAGCAAAGGGGGTAGTCCATTGTTTTTTTTGGCGAAAAATATTTTTTTTCCACTATCTTCAAAAAACCAATTTGAGTTAAAGCCAATGCGGTTCTCTATTCAACGCAGTAGAAATCAAGTCGATATCTAGAAAAGTAAGCAAGTTATGATCAAAAAGGTAAGTAGTTCTACTACTGCCTATTTCCGGCCACTTTTTAGTGGAACTATTTACGTTTTTGGTCATAACTTGACAAGTTTTCAATATATCGACTTGATTTCTTTTGCGTTGGATAGCTAACCGTATTGGCCTTAACTACAAATTTTTTTTTAATGGATAGTGGAAGAAAATTTTTTTTATCATTTTTTAAAGAGAAGCAAAGGGGGTAGTCCATGGTTTTTTTTGGCGAAAAATATTTTTTTTCCACTATCTTCAAAAAACTAAATTTGAATTAAAGCCAATGCGGTTCTCTATTCAACGCAGTAGAAGTCAAGTCGATATCTAGAAAAGTAAGCAAGTTATGAAATAAAAGGTAAGTAGTTATACTACTGCCTATTTCCGGCCACTTTTTAGTAGAACTATTTACGTTTTTGTCCATAACTAGAAAAGTTTTCAATATATCGACTTGATTTCTTTTGCGTTGGATAGCTAACCGTATTGGCATTAACTATAAATTTTTTTTTAATGGATAGTGGAAGAAAATTTTTTTTATCATTTTTTAAAAAAAAGCAAAGGGGGAAGTCCATGGTTTTTTTATGGAGAAAAATATTTTTTTTCGCACTATCTGCAAAAAACAAAATTAGAATTAAAGCCAATACGGTTCTCTATCCAACACAGTAGAAATCAAGTCGATATCTAGAAAATAAAACAAGTTATGACCAAAAAGGTAAGCAGTTCTACTACTGCCTCTTTCCGGCCACTTTTTAGTAGAACTGGTTACCTTTTTGGTCATAACTTGCTAAGTTTTCAATATATCGACTTGATTTCTTTTGCGTTGGATAGCTAACCGTATTGGCCTTAACTACAAATTTTTTTTTAATGGATAGTGGAAGAAAATTTTTTTTATCATTTTTTAAAAAAAAGCAAAGGGGGTAGTCCATTGTTTTTTTTGGCGAAAAATATTTTTTTTCCAGTATCTTCAAAAAACTAAATTTGAATTAAAGCCAATGCGGTTCTCTATTCAACGCAGTAGAAATCAAGTCGATATCTAGAAAAGTAAGCAAGTTATGACCAAAAAGGTAAGTAGTTATACTACTGCCTATTTCCGGCCACTTTTTAGTAGAACTATTTACGTTTTTGTCCATAACTAGAAAAGTTTTCAATATATCGACTTGATTTCTTTTGCGTTGGATAGCTAAAAGTATTGGCCTTGACTTGAAATTTTTTTTCAATGGATAGTGGAAGAAAATTTTTTTTATCATTTTTTAAAAAAAGCAAAGGGGGTAGTCCTTTGTTTTTTTTGGCGAAAAATATTTTTTTCCACTATCTGCAAAAAACAAAATTAGAATTAAAGCCTATACGGTTCTCTATCCAACACAGTAGAAATCAAGTCGATATCTAGAAAATAAAACAAGTTATGACAAAAAAGGTAAGCAGTTCTACTACTGCCTCTTTATGGCCACTTTTTAGTAGAACTGGTTACCTTTTTGGTCATAACTTGCTAAGTTTGCACTATATCGACTTGATTTCTTTTGCGTTGGATAGCTAACCGTATTGGTCTTACTCAGAAATTTTTTTCTGGTGGATAGTGCAAGAAAATTTTTTTATAATTTTTTCAAAAAAAAGCAAAGGGGGAAGTCCATGGTTTTTTTATGGATAAAAATATTTTTTTCGCACTATCTGCAAAAAACTAAATTTGAATTAAAGCCAATACGGTTCTCTATTCAACACAGTAGAAATCAAGTCGATATCTAGAAAATAAAACAAGTTATGACCAAAAAGGTAAGTAGTTCTACTACTGCCGCCTTCCGGCCACTTTTTAGTAGAAATGGTTACCTTTTTGGTCATAACTTGCTAAGTTTTCAATATATCGACTTGATTTCTTTTGCGTTGGATAGCTAACGGCATTGGCCTTAATTACGAATTTTTTTCTGGTGGATAGTGCAAGAAAATTTTTTATAATTTTTTCAAAAAAAAGCAAAGGGGGAAGTCCATGGTTTTTTTATGGATAAAAATATTTTTTTTCGCACTATCTGCAAAAAACTAAATTTGAATTAAAGCCAATACGGTTCTCTATTCAACGCAGTAGAAATCAAGTCGATATCTAGAAAAGTAAGCAAGTTATGACCAAAAAGGTAAGTAGTTATACTACTGCCTATTTCCGGCCACTTTTTAGTAGAACTATTTACGTTTTTAGCCATACCTTGAAAAGTTTTCAATATATCGACTTGATTTCTTTTGCGTTGGATAGCTAACCGTATTGGCCTTAACTACAAATTTTTTTTTAATGGATAGTGGAAGAAAATTTTTTTTATCATTTTTAAAAAAAAAGCAAAGGGGGTAGTCCATTGTTTTTTTTGGCGAAAAATATTTTTTTTCCAGTATCTTCAAAAAACTAAATTTGAATTAAAGCCAAGGTGGTTCTCTATTCAACGCAGTAGAAATCAAGTCGATATCTAGAAAAGTAAGCAAGTTATGACCAAAAAGGTAAGTAGTTATACTACTGCCTATTTCCGGCCACTTTTTAGTAGAACTATTTACGTTTTTGGCCATAACTTGAAAAGTTTTCAATATATCGACTTGATTTCTTTTGCGTTGGATAGCTAACCGTATTGGCCTTAACTACAATTTTTTTTTTTAAGGATAGTGGAAGAAAATTTTTTTTTATCATTTTTTAAAAAAAAGCACAGGGGGTAGTCCATTGTTTTTTTTTTTGAGAAAAATATTTTTTTTCCACTATCTTCAAAAAACTAAATTTGAATTAAAGCCAATGCGGTTCTCTATTCAACGCAGTAGAAGTCAAGTCGATATCTAGAAAAGTAAGCAAGTTATGACCAAAAAGGTAAGTAGTTATACTACTGCCTATTTCCGGCCACTTTTTAGTAGAACTATTTACGTTTTTGGCCATAACTAGAAAAGTTTTCAATATATCGACTTGATTTCTTTTGCGTTGGATAGCTAACCGTATTGGCCTTAACTACAAATTTTTTTTTAATGGATAGTGGAAGAAAATTTTTTTTATCATTTTTTAAAAAAAAGCACAGGGGGTAGTCCATTGTTTTTTTTTGAGAAAAATATTTTTTTTCCACTATCTTCAAAAAACTAAATTTGAATTAAAGCCAATGCGGTTCTCTATTCAACGCAGTAGAAATCAAGTCGATATCTAGAAAAGTAAGCAAGTTATGACCAAAAAGGTAAGTAGTTATACTACTGCGTATTTCCGGCCACTTTTTAGTAGAACTATTTACGTTTTTGGCCATAACTTGAAAACTTTTCAATATATCGACTTGATTTCTTTTGAGTTGGATAGCTAACCGTATTGGCCTTAACTACAAATTTTTTTTTAATGGATAGTGGAAGAAAATTTTTTTTATCATTTTTTAAAAAAAAAGCAAAGAGGGTAGTCCATTGTTTTTTTTGGCGAAAAATATTTTTTTTCCACTATCTTCAAAAAACTAAATTTGAATTAAAGCCAATGCGGTTCTCTATTCAACGCAGTAGAAGTCAAGTCGATATCTAGAAAAGTAAGCAAGTTATGATCAAAAAGGTAAGTAGTTATACTACTGCCTATTTCCGGCCACTTTTTAGTAGAACTATTTACGTTTTTGGTCATAACTTGAAAAGTTTTCAATATATCGACTTGATTTCTTTTGCGTTGGATAGCTAAGAGTATTGGCCTTAACTACAAATTTTTTTTAATGGATAGTGGAAGAAAATTTTTTTTATCATTTTTTAAAAAAAAGCAAAGGGGGTAGTCCATTGTTTTTTTTGGCGAAAAATAATTTTTTTTTCAGTATCTTCAAAAAACTAAATTTGAATTAAAGCCAATGCGGTTCTCTATTCAACGCAGTAGAAATCAAGTCGATATCTAGAAAAGTAAGCAAGTTATGACCAAAAAGGTAAGTAGTTATACTACTGCCTATTTCCGGCCACTTTTAAGTAGAACTATTTACGTTTTTGGTCATAACTTGAAAAGTTTTCAATATATCGACTTGTTTTCTTTTGCGTTGGATAGCTAACCGTATTGGCCTTAACTACAAATTTTTTTTAATGGATAGTGGAAAAAAATTTTTTTTATCATTTTTTAAAAAAAAGCAAAGGGGGTAGTCCATTGTTTTTTTTGGCGAAAAATATTTTTTTTCCACTATCTTCAAAAAACTAAATTTGAATTAAAGCCAATGCGGTTCTCTATTCAACGCAGTAGAAATCAAGTCGATATCTAGAAAAGTAAGCAAGTTATGACCAAAAAGGTAAGTAGCTGTACTACTGCCTATTTCCGGCCACTTTTTAGTAGAACTATTTACGTTTTTGGCCATAACTTGAAAAGTTTTCAATATATCGACTTGATTTCTTTTGCGTTGGATAGCTAACCGTATTGGCCTTAACTACAAATTTTTTTTTAATGGATAGTGGAAGAAAATTTTTTTTATCATTTTTTAAAAAAAAGCACAGGGGGTAGTCCATTGTTTTTTTTTTTGAGAAAAATATTTTTTTTCCACTATCTTCAAAAAACTAAATTTGAATTAAAGCCAATGCGGTTCTCTATTCAACGCAGTAGAAATCAAGTCGATATCTAGAAAAGTAAGCAAGTTATGACCAAAAAGGTAAGTAGTTATACTACTGCCTATTTCCGGCCACTTTTAAGTAGAACTATTTACGTTTTTGGTCATAACTTGAAAAGTTTTCAATATATCGACTTGATTTCTTTTGCGTTGGATAGCTAACCGTATTGGCCTTAACTACAAATTTTTTTTTAATGGATAGTGGAAGAAAATTTTTTTTATCATTTTTTAAAAAAAAGCAAAGGGGGTAGTCCATTGTTTTTTTTGGCGAAAAATATTTTTTTTCCACTATCTTCAAAAAACTAAATTTGAATTAAAGCCAATGCGGTTCTCTATTCAACGCAGTAGAAATCAAGTCGATATCTAGAAAAGTAAGCAAGTTATGACCAAAAAGGTAAGTAGCTATACTACTGCCTATTTCCGGCCACTTTTTAGTAGAACTATTTACGTTTTTGGTCATAACTTGAAAAGTTTTCAATATATCGACTTGATTTCTTTTGCGTTGGATAGCTAACCGTATTGGCCTTAACTACAAATTTTTTTTTAATGGATAGTGGAAGAAAATTTTTTTTATCATTTTTTAAAAAAAAGCAAAGGGGGTAGTCCATTGTTTTTTTTTGGCGAAAAATATTTTTTTTTTCAGTATCTTCAAAAAACTAAATTTGAATTAAAGCCAATGCGGTTCTCTATTCAACGCAGTAGAAATCAAGTCGATATCTAGAAAAGTAAGCAAGTTATGACCAAAAAGGTAAGTAGCTATACTACTGCCTATTTCCGGCCACTTTTTAGTAGAACTATTTACGTTTTTGGTCATAACTTGAAAAGTTTTCAATATATAGACTTGATTTTTTTTGCGTTGGATAGCTAACCGTATTGGCCTTAACTACAAATTTTTTTTTAATGGATAGTGGAAGAAAATTTTTTTTATCATTTTTTAAAAAAAAGCAAAGGGGGTAGTCCATTTTTTTTTTGGCGAAAAATATTTTTTTTCCACTATCTTCAAAAAACTAAATTTGAATTAAAGCCAATGCGGTTCTCTATTCAACGCAGTAGAAATCAAGTCGATATCTAGAAAAGTAAGCAAGTTATGACCAAAAAGGTTAGTAGCTATACTACTGCCTATTTCCGGCCACTTTTTAGTAGAACTATTTACGTTTTTGGTCATAACTTGAAAAGTTTTCAATATATCGACTTGATTTCTTTTGCGTTGGATAGCTAACCGTATTGGCCTTAACTACAAATTTTTTTTTAATGGATAGTGGAAGAAAATTTTTTTTATCATTTTTAAAAAAAAAGCAAAGGGGGTAGTCCATTGTTTTTTTTGGCGAAAAATATTTTTTTTCCAGTATCTTCAAAAAACTAAATTTGAATTAAAGCCAATGCGGTTCTCTATTCAACGCAGTAGAAATCAAGTCGATATCTAGAAAAGTAAGCAAGTTATGACCAAAAAGGTTAGTAGCTATACTACTGCCTATTTCCGGCCACTTTTTAGTAGAACTATTTACGTTTTTGGTCATAACTTGAAAAGTTTTCAATATATCGACTTGATTTCTTTTGCGTTGGATAGCTAACCGTATTGGCCTTAACTACAAATTTTTTTTTAATGGATAGTGGAAGAAAATTTTTTTTATCATTTTTAAAAAAAAAGCAAAGGGGGTAGTCCATTGTTTTTTTTGGCGAAAAATATTTTTTTTCCAGTATCTTCAAAAAACTAAATTTGAATTAAAGCCAAGGTGGTTCTCTATTCAACGCAGTAGAAATCAAGTCGATATCTAGAAAAGTAAGCAAGTTATGACCAAAAAGGTAAGTAGTTATACTACTGCCTATTTCCGGCCACTTTTTAGTAGAACTATTTACGTTTTTGGCCATAACTTGAAAAGTTTTCAATATATCGACTTGATTTCTTTTGCGTTGGATAGCTAACCGTATTGGCCTTAACTACAATTTTTTTTTTTAAGGATAGTGGAAGAAAATTTTTTTTTATCATTTTTTAAAAAAAAGCACAGGGGGTAGTCCATTGTTTTTTTTTTGAGAAAAATATTTTTTTTCCACTATCTTCAAAAAACTAAATTTGAATTAAAGCCAATGCGGTTCTCTATTCAACGCAGTAGAAGTCAAGTCGATATCTAGAAAAGTAAGCAAGTTATGACCAAAAAGGTAAGTAGTTATACTACTGCCTATTTCCGGCCACTTTTTAGTAGAACTATTTACGTTTTTGGCCATAACTTGAAAAGTTTTCAATATATCGACTTGATTTCTTTTGCGTTGGATAGCTAACCGTATTGGCCTTAACTACAAATTTTTTTTTAATGGATAGTGGAAGAAAATTTTTTTTATCATTTTTTAAAAAAAAGCACAGGGGGTAGTCCATTGTTTTTTTTTGAGAAAAATATTTTTTTTCCACTATCTTCAAAAAACTAAATTTGAATTAAAGCCAATGCGGTTCTCTATTCAACGCAGTAGAAATCAAGTCGATATCTAGAAAAGTAAGCAAGTTATGACCAAAAAGGTAAGTAGTTATACTACTGCGTATTTCCGGCCACTTTTTAGTAGAACTATTTACGTTTTTGGCCATAACTTGAAAACTTTTCAATATATCGACTTGATTTCTTTTGAGTTGGATAGCTAACCGTATTGGCCTTAACTACAAATTTTTTTTTAATGGATAGTGGAAGAAAATTTTTTTTATCATTTTTTAAAAAAAAAGCAAAGGGGGTAGTCCATTGTTTTTTTTGGCGAAAAATATTTTTTTTCCACTATCTTCAAAAAACTAAATTTGAATTAAAGCCAATGCGGTTCTCTATTCAACGCAGTAGAAGTCAAGTCGATATCTAGAAAAGTAAGCAAGTTATGATCAAAAAGGTAAGTAGTTATACTACTGCCTATTTCCGGCCACTTTTTAGTAGAACTATTTACGTTTTTGGTCATAACTTGAAAAGTTTTCAATATATCGACTTGATTTCTTTTGCGTTGGATAGCTAAGAGTATTGGCCTTAACTACAAATTTTTTTTAATGGATAGTGGAAGAAAATTTTTTTTATCATTTTTTAAAAAAAAGCAAAGGGGGTAGTCCATTGTTTTTTTTGGCGAAAAATAATTTTTTTTTCAGTATCTTCAAAAAACTAAATTTGAATTAAAGCCAATGCAGTTCTCTATTCAACGCAGTAGAAATCAAGTCGATATCTAGAAAAGTAAGCAAGTTATGACCAAAAAGGTAAGTAGTTATACTACTGCCTATTTCCGGCCACTTTTAAGTAGAACTATTTACGTTTTTGGTCATAACTTGAAAAGTTTTCAATATATCGACTTGTTTTCTTTTGCGTTGGATAGCTAACCGTATTGGCCTTAACTACAAATTTTTTTTAATGGATAGTGGAAGAAAATTTTTTTTATCATTTTTTAAAAAAAAGCAAAGGGGGTAGTCCATTGTTTTTTTTGGCGAAAAATATTTTTTTTCCACTATCTTCAAAAAACTAAATTTGAATTAAAGCCAATGCGGTTCTCTATTCAACGCAGTAGAAATCAAGTCGATATCTAGAAAAGTAAGCAAGTTATGACCAAAAAGGTAAGTAGCTGTACTACTGCCTATTTCCGGCCACTTTTTAGTAGAACTATTTACGTTTTTGGCCATAACTTGAAAAGTTTTCAATATATCGACTTGATTTCTTTTGCGTTGGATAGCTAACCGTATTGGCCTTAACTACAAATTTTTTTTTAATGGATAGTGGAAGAAAATTTTTTTTATCATTTTTTTAAAAAAAGCACAGGGGGTAGTCCATTGTTTTTTTTTGAGAAAAATATTTTTTTTCCACTATCTTCAAAAAACTAAATTTGAATTAAAGCCAATGCGGTTCTCTATTCAACGCAGTAGAAATCAAGTCGATATCTAGAAAAGTAAGCAAGTTATGACCAAAAAGGTAAGTAGTTATACTACTGCCTATTTCCGGCCACTTTTTAGTAGAACTATTTACGTTTTTGGCCATAACTTGAAAAGTTTTCAATATATCGACTTGATTTCTTTTACGTTGGATAGCTAAAAGTATTGGCCTTAACTTGAAATTTTTTTTCACTGGATAGTGGAAGAAAATTTTTTTTATCATTTTTTAAAAAAAAGCAAAGGGGGTAGTCCATTGTTTTTTTTGGCGAAAAATATTTTTTTTCCACTATCTTCAAAAAACTAAATTTTAATTAAAGCCAATGCGGTTCTCTATTCAACGCAGTAGAAATCAAGTCGATATCTAGAAAAGTAAGCAAGTTATGACCAAAAAGGTAAGTAGTTATACTACTGCCTATTTCCGGCCACTTTTTAGTAGAACTATTTACGTTTTTGGCCATAACTTGAAAAGTTTTCAATATATCGACTTGATTTCTTTTACGTTGGATAGCTAACCGTATTGGCCTTAACTACAAATTTTTTTTTAATGGATAGTGGAAGAAAATTTTTTTTATCATTTTTTAAAAAAAAGCACAGGGGGTAGTCCATTGTTTTTTTTTTTGAGAAAAATATTTTTTTTCCACTATCTTCAAAAAACTAAATTTGAATTAAAGCCAATGCGGTTCTCTATTCAACGCAGTAGAAATCAAGTCGATATCTAGAAAAGTAAGCAAGTTATGACCAAAAAGGTAAGTAGTTATACTACTGCCTATTTCCGGCCACTTTTAAGTAGAACTATTTACGTTTTTGGTCATAACTTGAAAAGTTTTCATTATATCGACTTGATTTCTTTTGCGTTGGATAGCTAACCGTATTGGCCTTAACTACAAATTTTTTTTAATTGATAGTGGAAGAAAATTTTTTTTATCATTTTTTAAAAAAAAGCAAAGGGGGTAGTCCATTGTTTTTTTTGGCGAAAAATATTTTTTTTTTCAGTATCTTCAAAAAACTAAATTTGAATTAAAGCCAATGCGGTTCTCTATTCAACGCAGTAGAAATCAAGTCGATATCTAGAAAAGTAAGCAAGTTATGACCAAAAAGGTTAGTAGCTATACTACTGCCTATTTCCGGCCACTTTTTAGTAGAACTATTTACGTTTTTGGTCATAACTTGAAAAGTTTTCAATATATCGACTTGATTTCTTTTGCGTTGGATAGCTAACCGTATTGGCCTTAACTACAAATTTTTTTTTAATGGATAGTGGAAGAAAATTTTTTTTATCATTTTTTAAAAAAAAGCAAAGGGGGTAGTCCATTGTTTTTTTTGGCGAAAAATATTTTTTTTCCACTATCTTCAAAAAACTAAATTTGAATTAAAGCCAATGCGGTTCTCTATTCAACGCAGTAGAAATCAAGTCGATATCTAGAAAAGTAAGCAAGTTATGACCAAAAAGGTAAGTAGCTATACTACTGCCTATTTCCGGCCACTTTTTAGTAGAACTATTTACGTTTTTGGTCATAACTTGAAAAGTTTTCAATATATCGACTTGATTTCTTTTGCGTTGGATAGCTAACCGTATTGGCCTTAACTACAAATTTTTTTTTAATGGATAGTGGAAGAAAATTTTTTTTATCATTTTTTAAAAAAAAGCAAAGGGGGTAGTCCATTGTTTTTTTTGGCGAAAAATATTTTTTTTTTCAGTATCTTCAAAAAACTAAATTTGAATTAAAGCCAATGCGGTTCTCTATTCAACGCAGTAGAAATCAAGTCGATATCTAGAAAAGTAAGCAAGTTATGACCAAAAAGGTAAGTAGCTATACTACTGCCTATTTCCGGCCACTTTTTAGTAGAACTATTTACGTTTTTGGTCATAACTTGAAAAGTTTTCAATATATAGACTTGATTTCTTTTGCGTTGGATAGCTAACCGTATTGGCCTTAACTACAAATTTTTTTTTAATGGATAGTGGAAGAAAATTTTTTTTATCATTTTTTAAAAAAAAGCAAAGGGGGTAGTCCATTGTTTTTTTTGGCGAAAAATATTTTTTTTTTTCAGTATCTTCAAAAAACTAAATTTGAATTAAAGCCAATGCGGTTCTCTATTCAACGCAGTAGAAATCAAGTCGATATCTAGAAAAGTAAGCAAGTTATGATCAAAAAGGTAAGTAGTTATACTACTGCCTATTTCCGGCCACTTTTTAGTAGAACTATTTACGTTTTTGGTCATAACTTGAAAAGTTTTCAATATATCGACTTGATTTCTTTTGCGTTGGATAGCTAACCGTATTGGCCTTAACTACAAATTTTTTTTTAATGGATAGTGGAAGAAAATTTTTTTTATCATTTTTTAAAAAAGAGCAAAGTAGGTAGTCCATTGTTTTTTTTGGCGAAAAATATTTTTTTTCCACTATCTTCAAAAAACTAAATTTGAATTAAAGCCAATGCGGTTCTCTATTCAACGCAGTAGAAATCAAGTCGATATCTAGAAAAGTAAGCAAGTTATGACCAAAAAGGTTAGTAGCTATACTACTGCCTATTTCCGGCCACTTTTTAGTAGAACTATTTACGTTTTTGGTCATAACTTGAAAAGTTTTCAATATATCGACTTGATTTCTTTTGCGTTGGATAGCTAACCGTATTGGCCTTAACTACAAATTTTTTTTTAATGGATAGTGGAAGAAAATTTTTTTTATCATTTTTTAAAAAAAAGCAAAGGGGGTAGTCCATTGTTTTTTTTGGCGAAAAATATTTTTTTTCCACTATCTTCAAAAAACTAAATTTGAATTAAAGCCAATGCGGTTCTCTATTCAACGCAGTAGAAATCAAGTCGATATCTAGAAAAGTAAGCAAGTTATGACCAAAAAGGTAAGTAGCTATACTACTGCCTATTTCCGGCCACTTTTTAGTAGAACTATTTACGTTTTTGGTCATAACTTGAAAAGTTTTCAATATATCGACTTGATTTCTTTTGCGTTGGATAGCTAACCGTATTGGCCTTAACTACAAATTTTTTTTTAATGGATAGTGGAAGAAAATTTTTTTTATCATTTTTTAAAAAAAAGCAAAGGGGGTAGTCCATTGTTTTTTTTGGCGAAAAATATTTTTTTTTTTCAGTATCTTCAAAAAACTAAATTTGAATTAAAGCCAATGCGGTTCTCTATTCAACGCAGTAGAAATCAAGTCGATATCTAGAAAAGTAAGCAAGTTATGACCAAAAAGGTAAGTAGTTATACTACTGCCTATTTCCGGCCACTTTTTAGTAGAACTATTTACGTTTTTGGTCATAACTTGAAAAGTTTTCAATATATAGACTTGATTTCTTTTGCGTTGGATAGCTAACCGTATTGGCCTTAACTACAAATTTTTTTTTAATGGATAGTGGAAGAAAATTTTTTTTATCATTTTTTAAAAAAAAGCAAAGGGGGTAGTCCATTGTTTTTTTTGGCGAAAAATATTTTTTTTTTTCAGTATCTTCAAAAAACTAAATTTGAATTAAAGCCAATGCGGTTCTCTATTCAACGCAGTAGAAATCAAGTCGATATCTAGAAAAGTAAGCAAGTTATGATCAAAAAGGTAAGTAGTTATACTACTGCCTATTTCCGGCCACTTTTTAGTAGAACTATTTACGTTTTTGGTCATAACTTGAAAAGTTTTCAATATATCGACTTGATTTCTTTTGCGTTGGATAGCTAACCGTATTGGCCTTAACTACAAATTTTTTTTTAATGGATAGTGGAAGAAAATTTTTTTTATCATTTTTTAAAAAAAAAGCAAAGAGGGTAGTCCAATGTTTTTTTTGGCGAAAAATATTTTTTTTTCCACTATCTTCAAAAAACTAAATTTGAATTAAAGCTAATGCGGTTCTCTATTCAGCGCAGTAGAAATCAAGTCGATATCTAGAAAAGTAAGCAAGTTATGACCAAAAAGGTAAGTATTTATACTACTGCCTATTTCCGGCCACTTTTTAGTAGAACTATTTACGTTTTTGGCCATAACTTGAAAAGTTTTCAATATATCGACTTGATTTCTTTTGCGTTGGATAGCTAACCGTATTGGCCTTAGCTACAAATTTTTTTTTAATGGATAGTGGAAGAAAATTTTTTTTATCATTTTTTAAAAAAGAGCAAAGGAGGTAGTCCATTGTTTTTTTTTGGCGAAAAATATTTTTTTTCCACTATCTTCAAAAAACTAAATTTGAATTAAAGCTAATGCGGTTCTCTATTCAACGCAGTAGAAATCAAGTCGATATCTAGAAAAGTAAGCAAGTTATGACCAAAAAGGTAAGTAGTTATACTACTGCCTATTTCCGGCCACTTTTTAGTATAACTATTTACGTTTTTGGCCATAAATTGAAAAGTTTTCAATATATCGACTTGATTTCTTTTGCGTTGGATAGCTAACCGTATTGGCCTTAACTACAAATTTTTTTTTAATGGATAGTGGAAGAAAATTTTTTTTATCATTTTTAAAAAAAAAAGCAAAGGGGGTAGTCCAATGTTTTTTTTGGCGAAAAATATTTTTTTTCCACTATCTTCAAAAAACTAAATTTGAATTAAAGCTAATGCGGTTCTCTATTCAACGCAGTAGAAATCAAGTCGATATCTAGAAAAGTAAGCAAGTTATGACCAAAAAGGTAAGTAGTTATACTACTGCCTATTTCCGGCCACTTTTTAGTAGAACTATTTACGTTTTTGGCCATAACTTGAAAAGTTTTCAATATATCGACTTGATTTCTTTTGCGTTGGATAGCTAACCGTATTGGCCTTAACTACAAATTTTTTTTTAATGGATAGTGGAAGAAAATTTTTTTTATCATTTTTTAAAAGAAAGCAAAGGGCGTAGTCCATTGTTTTTTTTGGCGAAAAAAAATTTTTTTTTTCAGTATCTTCAAAAAACTAAATTTGAATTAAAGCCAATGCGGTTCTCTATTCAACGCAGTAGAAATCAAGTCGATATCTAGAAAAGTAAGCAAGTTATGACCAAAAAGGTAAGTAGCTATACTACTGCCTATTTCCGGCCACTTTTTAGTAGAACTATTTACGTTTTTGTCCATAACTACAAAAGTTTTCAATATATCGACTTGATTTCTTTTGCGTTGGATAGCTAAAAGTATTGGCCTTGACTTGAAATTTTTTTTCAATGGATAGTGGAAGAAAATTTTTTTTATCATTTTTTAAAAAAAAGCAAAGGGGGTAGTCCTTTGTTTTTTTTGGCGAAAAATATTTTTTTTCCACTATCTGCAAAAAACAAAATTAGAATTAAAGCCAATACGGTTCTCTATCCAACACAGTAGAAATCAAGTCGATATCTAGAAAATAAAACAAGTTATGACCAAAAAGGTAAGCAGTTCTACTACTGCCTCTTTCCGGCCACTTTTTAGTAGAACTGGTTACCTTTTTGGTCATAACTTGCTAAGTTTTCACTATATCGAACTGATTTCTTTTGCGTTGGATAGCTAACCGTATTGGCCTTAATTAGAAATTTTTTTCTGGTGGATAGTGCAAACAAATTTTTTTAGAATTTTTTCAAAAAAAAGCAAAGTTTTTTTTTGGAGAAAAATATTTTTTTCGCACTATCTGCAAAAACCAAACTTTGAATTAAAGCCAATACGGTTCTCTATCCAACACAGTAGAAATCAAGTCGATATCTAGAAAATAAAACAAGTTATGACCAAAAAGGTAAGTAGTTCTACTACTGCCGCCTTCCGGCCACTTTTTAGTAGAAATGGTTACCTTTTTGGTCATAACTTGCTAAGTTTTCAATATATCGACTTGATTTCTTTTGCGTTGGATAGCTAACGGCATTGGCCTTAATTACGAATTTTTTTCTGGTGGATAGTGCAAGAAAATTTTTTATAATTTTTTCAAAAAAAAGCAAAGGGGGAAGTCCATGGTTTTTTTATGGATAAAAATATTTTTTTTCGCACTATCTGCAAAAAACTAAATTTGAATTAAAGCCAATACGGTTCTCTATTCAACGCAGTAGAAATCAAGTCGATATCTAGAAAAGTAAGCAAGTTATGACCAAAAAGGTAAGTAGCTATACTACTGCCTATTTCCGGCCACTTTTTAGTAGAACTATTTACGTTTTTGGTCATAACTTGAAAAGTTTTCAATATATCGACTTGATTTCTTTTGCGTTGGATAGCTAACCGTATTGGCCTCAACTACAAATTTTTTTTAATGGATAGTGGAAGAAAATTTTTTTTATAATTTTTTAAAAAAAAGCAAAGGGGGTAGTCCATTGTTTTTTTTGGCGAAAAATATTTTTTTTTCACTATCTTCAAAAAACTAAATTTGAATTAAAGCCAATGCGGTTCTCTTTTCAACGCAGTAGAAATCAAGTCGATATCTAGAAAAGTAAGCAAGTTATGATCAAAAAGGTAAGTAGTTATACTACTGCCTATTTCCGGCCACTTTTTAGTAGAACTATTTACGTTTTTGGCCATAACTTGAAAAGTTTTCAATATATCGACTTGATTTCTTTTGCGTTGGATAGCTAACCGTATTGGCCTTAACTACAAATTTTTTTTTAATGGATAGTGGAAGAAAATTTTTTTTATCATTTTTTAAAAAAAAGCAAAGGGGGTAGTCCATTGTTTTTTTTGGCGAAAAATATTTTTTTTTTCAGTATCTTCAAAAAACTAAATTTTAATTAAAGCCAATGCGGTTCTCTATTCAACGCAGTAGAAATCAAGTCGATATCTAGAAAAGTAAGCAAGTTATGACCAAAAAGGTAAGTAGTTATACTACTGCCTATTTCCGGCCACTTTTTAGTAGAACTATTTACGTTTTTGGCCATAACTTGAAAAGTTTTCAATATATCGACTTGATTTCTTTTGCGTTGGATAGCTAACCGTATTGGCCTTAACTACAAATTTTTTTTTAATGGATAGTGGAAGAAAATTTTTCTTATCATTTTTTAAAAAAAAGCAGAGGGTTTAGTCCATTGTTTTTTTTGGCGAAAAATATTTTTTTTCCACTATCTTCAAAAAACTAAATTTGAATTAAAGCCAATGCGGTTCTCTATTCAACGCAGTAGGAATCAAGTCGATATCCAGAAAAGTAAGCAAGTTATGACCAAAAAGGTAAGTAGTTATACTACTGCCTATTTCCGGCCACTTTTTAGTAGAACTATTTACGTTTTTGGTCATAACTTGAAAAGTTTTCAATATATCGACTTGATTTCTTTTGCGTTGGATAGCTAACCGTATTGGCCTTAACTACAAATTTTTTTTTAATGGATAGTGGAAGAAAATTTTTTTTATCATTTTTAAAAAAAAAGCAAAGGGATTAGTCCATTGTTTTTTTTGGCGAAAAATATTTTTTTTCCACTATCTTCAAAAAACTAAATTTGAATTAAAGCCAATGCGGTTCTCTATTCAACGCAGTAGAAATCAAGTCGATATCTAGAAAAGTAAGCAAGTTATGACCAAAAAGGTAAGTAGTTATACTACTGCCTATTTCCGGCCACTTTTAAGTAGAACTATTTACGTTTTTGGTCATAACTTGAAAAGTTTTCAATATATCGACTTGATTTCTTTTGCGTTGAATAGCTAACCGTATTGGCCTTAACTACAAATTTTTTTTAATGGATAGTGGAAGAAAATTTTTTTTATCATTTTTTAAAAAAAAGCAAAGGGGGTAGTCCATTGTTTTTTTTGGCGAAAAATATTTTTTTTCCACTATCTTCAAAAAACCAAATTTGAATTAAAGCCAATGCGGTTCTCTATTCAACGCAGTAGAAATCAAGTCGATATCTAGAAAAGTAAGCAAGTTATGACGAAAAAGGTAAGTAGTTATACTACTGCCTATTTCCGGCCACTTTTTAGTAGAACTATTTACGTTTTTAGCCATACCTTGAAAAGTTTTCAATATATCGACTTGATTTCTTTTGCGTTGGATAGCTAACCGTATTGGCCTTAACTACAAATTTTTTTTTAATGGATAGTGGAAGAAAATTTTTTTTATCATTTTTTAAAAGAAAGCAAAGGGCGTAGTCCATTGTTTTTTTTGGCGAAAAAAAATTTTTTTTTTCAGTATCTTCAAAAAACTAAATTTGAATTAAAGCCAATGCGGTTCTCTATTCAACGCAGTAGAAATCAAGTCGATATCTAGAAAAGTAAGCAAGTTATGACCAAAAAGGTAAGTAGTTATACTACTGCCTATTTCCGGCCACTTTTTAGTAGAACTATTTACGTTTTTGGCCATAACTTGAAAAGTTTTCAATATATCGACTTGATTTCTTTTGCGTTGGATAGCTAACCGTATTGGCCTTAACTACAAATTTTTTTTTAATGGATAGTGGAAGAAAATTTTTTTTATCATTTTTTAAAAGAAAGCAAAGGGCGTAGTCCATTGTTTTTTTTGGCGAAAAAAAATTTTTTTTTTCAGTATCTTCAAAAAACTAAATTTGAATTAAAGCCAATGCGGTTCTCTATTCAACGCAGTAGAAATCAAGTCGATATCTAGAAAAGTAAGCAAGTTATGACCAAAAAGGTAAGTAGCTATACTACTGCCTATTTCCGGCCACTTTTTAGTAGAACTATTTACGTTTTTGGTCATAACTTGAAAAGTTTTCAATATATCGACTTGATTTCTTTTGCGTTGGATAGCTAACCGTATTGGCCTCAACTACAAATTTTTTTTAATGGATAGTGGAAGAAAATTTTTTTTATAATTTTTTAAAAAAAAGCAAAGGGGGTAGTCCATTGTTTTTTTTGGCGAAAAATATTTTTTTTTCACTATCTTCAAAAAACTAAATTTGAATTAAAGCCAATGCGGTTCTCTTTTCAACGCAGTAGAAATCAAGTCGATATCTAGAAAAGTAAGCAAGTTATGACCAAAAAGGTAAGTAGTTATACTACTGCCTATTTCCGGCCACTTTTTAGTAGAACTATTTACGTTTTTGGTCATAACTTGAAAAGTTTTCAATATATCGACTTGATTTCTTTTGCGTTGGATAGCTAACCGTATTGGCCTTAACTACAAATTTTTTTTTAATGGATAGTGGAAGAAAATTTTTTTTATCATTTTTAAAAAAAAAGCAAAGGGATTAGTCCATTGTTTTTTTTGGCGAAAAATATTTTTTTTCCACTATCTTCAAAAAACTAAATTTGAATTAAAGCCAATGCGGTTCTCTATTCAACGCAGTAGAAATCAAGTCGATATCTAGAAAAGTAAGCAAGTTATGACCAAAAAGGTAAGTAGTTATACTACTGCCTATTTCCGGCCACTTTTTAGTAGAACTATTTACGTTTTTAGCCATACCTTGAAAAGTTTTCAATATATCGACTTGATTTCTTTTGCGTTGGATAGCTAACCGTATTGGCCTTAACTACAAATTTTTTTTTAATGGATAGTGGAAGAAAATTTTTTTTATCATTTTTAAAAAAAAAGCAAAGGGATTAGTCCATTGTTTTTTTTGGCGAAAAATATTTTTTTTCCACTATCTTCAAAAAACTAAATTTGAATTAAAGCCAATGCGGTTCTCTATTCAACGCAGTAGAAGTCAAGTCGATATCTAGAAAAGTAAGCAAGTTATGACCAAAAAGGTAAGTAGTTATACTACTGCCTATTTCCGGCCACTTTTTAGTAGAACTATTTACGTTTTTAGCCACACCTTGAAAAGTTTTCAATATATCGACTTGATTTCTTTTGCGTTGGATAGCTAACCGTATTGGCCTTAACTACAAATTTTTTTTTAATGGATAGTGGAAGAAAATTTTTTTATCATTTTTTAAAAAAAAGCAAAGGGGGTAGTCCATTGTTTTTTTTGGCGAAAAATATTTTTTTCGCACTATCTGCAAAAACCAAACTTTGAATTAAAGCCAATACGGTTCTCTATCCAACACAGTAGAAATCAAGTCGATATCTAGAAAAGTAAGCAAGTTATGACCAAAAAGGTAAGTAGTTATACTACTGCCTATTTCCGGCCACTTTTAAGTAGAACTATTTACGTTTTTGGTCATAACTTGAAAAGTTTTCAATATATCGACTTGATTTCTTTTGCGTTGGATAGCTAACCGTATTGGCCTTAACTACAAATTTTTTTTTAATGGATAGTGGAAGAAAATTTTTTTTATCATTTTTAAAAAAAAAGCAAAGGGATTAGTCCATTGTTTTTTTTGGCGAAAAATATTTTTTTTCCACTATCTTCAAAAAACCAAATTTGAATTAAAGCCAATGCGGTTCTCTATTCAACGCAGTAGAAATCAAGTCGATATCTAGAAAAGTAAGCAAGTTATGATCAAAAAGGTAAGTAGTTATACTACTGCCTATTTCCGGCCACTTTTAAGTAGAACTATTTACGTTTTTGGTCATAACTTGAAAAGTTTTCAATATATCGACTTGATTTCTTTTGCGTTGGATAGCTAACCGTATTGGCCTTAACTACAAATTTTTTTTAATGGATAGTGGAAGAAAATTTTTTTTATCATTTTTTAAAAAAAAGCAAAGGGGGTAGTCCATTGTTTTTTTTGGCGAAAAATATTTTTTTTCCACTATCTTCAAAAAACCAAATTTGAATTAAAGCCAATGCGGTTCTCTATTCAACGCAGTAGAAATCAAGTCGATATCTAGAAAAGTAAGCAAGTTATGACCAAAAAGGTAAGTAGTTATACTACTGCCTATTTCCGGCCACTTTTAAGTAGAACTATTTACGTTTTTGGTCATAACTTGAAAAGTTTTCAATATATCGACTTGATTTCTTTTGCGTTGGATAGCTAACCGTATTGGCCTTAACTACAAATTTTTTTTAATGGATAGTGGAAGAAAATTTTTTTATCATTTTTTAAAAAAAGCACAGGGGGTAGTCCATTGTTTTTTTTTGAGAAAAATTTTTTTTTTTCCACTATCTTCAAAAAACTAAATTTGTATTAAAGCCAATGCGGTTCTCTATTCAACGCAGTAGAAATCAAGTCGATATCTAGAAAAGTAAGGAAGTTATGACCAAAAAGGTAAGTAGTTCTACTACTGCCGCCTTCCGGCCACTTTTTAGTAGAAATGGTTACCTTTTTGGTCATAACTTGCTAAGTTTTCAATATATCGACTTGATTTCTTTTGCGTTGGATAGCTAACGGCATTGGCCTTAATTACGAATTTTTTTCTGGTGGATAGTGCAAGAAAATTTTTTATAATTTTTTCAAAAAAAAGCAAAGGGGGAAGTCCATGGTTTTTTTATGGATAAAAATATTTTTTTTCGCACTATCTGCAAAAAACTAAATTTGAATTAAAGCCAATACGGTTCTCTATTCAACGCAGTAGAAATCAAGTCGATATCTAGAAAAGTAAGCAAGTTATGACCAAAAAGGTAAGTAGCTATACTACTGCCTATTTCCGGCCACTTTTTAGTAGAACTATTTACGTTTTTGGTCATAACTTGAAAAGTTTTCAATATATCGACTTGATTTCTTTTGCGTTGGATAGCTAACCGTATTGGCCTCAACTACAAATTTTTTTTAATGGATAGTGGAAGAAAATTTTTTTTATAATTTTTTAAAAAAAAGCAAAGGGGGTAGTCCATTGTTTTTTTTGGCGAAAAATATTTTTTTTTCACTATCTTCAAAAAACTAAATTTGAATTAAAGCCAATGCGATTCTCTATTCAACGCAGTAGAAATCAAGTCGATATCTAGAAAAGTAAGCAAGTTATGACCAAAAAGGTAAGTAGTTATACTACTGCCTATTTCCGGCCACTTTTAAGTAGAACTATTTACGTTTTTGGTCATAACTTGAAAAGTTTTCAATATATCGACTTGATTTCTTTTGCGTTGGATAGCTAACCGTATTGGCCTTAACTACAAATTTTTTTTAATGGATAGTGGAAGAAAATTTTTTTTATCATTTTTTAAAAAAAAGCAAAGGGGGTAGTCCATTGTTTTTTTTGGCGAAAAATATTTTTTTTCCACTATCTTCAAAAAACCAAATTTGAATTAAAGCCAATGCGGTTCTCTATTCAACGCAGTAGAAATCAAGTCGATATCTAGAAAAGTAAGCAAGTTATGACCAAAAAGGTAAGTAGTTATACTACTGCCTATTTCCGGCCACTTTTAAGTAGAACTATTTACGTTTTTGGTCATAACTTGAAAAGTTTTCAATATATCGACTTGATTTCTTTTGCGTTGGATAGCTAACCGTATTGGCCTTAACTACAAATTTTTTTTAATGGATAGTGGAAGAAAATTTTTTTATCATTTTTTAAAAAAAGCACAGGGGGTAGTCCATTGTTTTTTTTTGAGAAAAATTTTTTTTTTTCCACTATCTTCAAAAAACTAAATTTGTATTAAAGCCAATGCGGTTCTCTATTCAACGCAGTAGAAATCAAGTCGATATCTAGAAAAGTAAGGAAGTTATGACCAAAAAGGTAAGTAGTTCTACTACTGCCGCCTTCCGGCCACTTTTTAGTAGAAATGGTTACCTTTTTGGTCATAACTTGCTAAGTTTTCAATATATCGACTTGATTTCTTTTGCGTTGGATAGCTAACGGCATTGGCCTTAATTACGAATTTTTTTCTGGTGGATAGTGCAAGAAAATTTTTTATAATTTTTTCAAAAAAAAGCAAAGGGGGAAGTCCATGGTTTTTTTATGGATAAAAATATTTTTTTTCGCACTATCTGCAAAAAACTAAATTTGAATTAAAGCCAATACGGTTCTCTATTCAACGCAGTAGAAATCAAGTCGATATCTAGAAAAGTAAGCAAGTTATGACCAAAAAGGTAAGTAGCTATACTACTGCCTATTTCCGGCCACTTTTTAGTAGAACTATTTACGTTTTTGGCCATAACTTGAAAAGTTTTCAATATATCGACTTGATTTCTTTTGCGTTGGATAGCTAACCGTATTGGCCTTAACTACAAATTTTTTTTTAATGGATAGTGGAAGAAAATTTTTTTTATCATTTTTTAAAAAAAAGCAAAGGGGGTAGTCCATTGTTTTTTTTGGCGAAAAATATTTTTTTTTTCAGTATCTTCAAAAAACTAAATTTTAATTAAAGCCAATGCGGTTCTCTATTCAACGCAGTAGAAATCAAGTCGATATCTAGAAAAGTAAGCAAGTTATGACCAAAAAGGTAAGTAGTTATACTACTGCCTATTTCCGGCCACTTTTAAGTAGAACTATTTACGTTTTTGGTCATAACTTGAAAAGTTTTCAATATATCGACTTGATTTCTCTTGCGTTGGATAGCTAACCGTATTGGCCTTAACTACAAATTTTTTTTAATGGATAGTGGAAGAAAATTTTTTTTATCATTTTTTAAAAAAAAGCAAAGGGGGTAGTCCATTGTTTTTTTTGGCGAAAAATATTTTTTTTCCACTATCTTCAAAAAACTAAATTTGAATTAAAGCCAATGCGGTTCTCTATTCAACGCAGTAGAAATCAAGTCGATATCTAGAAAAGTAAGCAAGTTATGATCAAAAAGGTAAGTAGTTATACTACTGCCTATTTCCGGCCACTTTTAAGTAGAACTATTTACGTTTTTGGTCATAACTTGAAAAGTTTTCAATATATCGACTTGATTTCTTTTGCGTTGGATAGCTAACCGTATTGGCCTTAACTACAAATTTTTTTTAATGGATAGTGGAAGAAAATTTTTTTTATCATTTTTTAAAAAAAAGCAAAGGGGGTAGTCCATTGTTTTTTTTGGCGAAAAATATTTTTTTTCCACTATCTTCAAAAAACCAAATTTGAATTAAAGCCAATGCGGTTCTCTATTCAACGCAGTAGAAATCAAGTCGATATCTAGAAAAGTAAGCAAGTTATGATCAAAAAGGTAAGTAGTTATACTACTGCCTATTTCCGGCCACTTTTAAGTAGAACTATTTACGTTTTTGGTCATAACTTGAAAAGTTTTCAATATATCGACTTGATTTCTTTTGCGTTGGATAGCTAACCGTATTGGCCTTAACTACAAATTTTTTTTAATGGATAGTGGAAGAAAATTTTTTTTATCATTTTTTAAAAAAAAGCAAAGGGGGTAGTCCATTGTTTTTTTTGGCGAAAAATATTTTTTTTCCACTATCTTCAAAAAACCAAATTTGAATTAAAGCCAATGCGGTTCTCTATTCAACGCAGTAGAAATCAAGTCGATATCTAGAAAAGTAAGCAAGTTATGACCAAAAAGGTAAGTAGTTATACTACTGCCTATTTCCGGCCACTTTTTGGTAGAACTATTTACGTTTTTGGCCATAACTTGAAAAGTTTTCAATATATCGACTTGATTTCTTTTGCGTTAGATAGCTAACCGTATTGGCCTTAACAACAATTTTTTTTTTATTGGATAGTGGAAGAAAATTTTTTTTATCATTTTTTAAAAAAAAGCACAGGGGGTAGTCCATTGTTTTTTTTGGCGAAAAATATTTTTTTTCCAGTATCTTCAAAAAGCTAAATTTGAATTAAAGCCAATGCGGTTCTCTATTCAACGCAGTAGAAATCAAGTCGATATCTAGAAAAGTAAGCAAGTTATGATCAAAAAGGTAAGTAGTTATACTACTGCCTATTTCCGGCCACTTTTTAGTAGAACTATTTACGTTTTTAGCAATACCTTGAAAAGTTTTCAATATAACGATTTGTTTTATTTTGTGTTGGATACCTAACCGTATTGGCCTTAACTACAAATTTTTTTTTAATGGATAGTGGAAGAAAATTTTTTTTATCATTTTTTAAAAAAAAGCAAAGGGGGTAGTCCATTGTTTTTTTTGGCGAAAAATATTTTTTTTCCAGTATCTTCAAAAAACTAAATTTGAATTAAAGCCAATGCGATTCTCTATTCAACGCAGTAGAAATCAAGTCGATATCTAGAAAAGTAAGCAAGTTATGACCAAAAAGGTAAGTAGTTATACTACTGCCTATTTCCGGCCACTTTTTGGTAGAACTATTTACGTTTTTGGCCATAACTTGAAAAGTTTTCAATATATCGACTTGATTTCTTTTGCGTTGGATAGCTAACCGTATTGGCCTTAACAACAATTTTTTTTTTAATGGATAGTGGAAGAAAATTTTTTTTATCATTTTTTAAAAAAAAGCAAAGGGTTTAGTCCATTGTTTTTTTTGGCGAAAAATATTTTTTTTCCACTATCTTCAAAAAACTAAATTTGATTTAAAGCCAATGCGGTTCTCTATTCAACGCAGTAGAAATCAAGTCGATATCTAGAAAAGTAAGCAAGTTATGACCAAAAAGGTAAGTAGTTATACTACTGCCTATTTCCGGCCACTTTTTAGTATAACTATTTACGTTTTTGTCCATAACTAGAAAAGTTTTCAATATATCGACTTGATTTCTTTTGCGTTGGATAGCTAACCGTATTGGCCTTAACTACAAATTTTTTTTTTAATGGATAGTGGAAGAAAATTTTTTTTATCATTTTTTAAAAAAAAGCAAAGGGTTTAGTCCATTGTTTTTTTTGGCGAAAAATATTTTTTTTCCACTATCTTCAAAAAACTAAATTTGAATTAAAGCCAATGCGGTTCTCTATTCAACGCAGTAGGAATCAAGTCGATATCCAGAAAAGTAAGCAAGTTATGACCAAAAAGGTAAGTAGTTATACTACTGCCTATTTCCGGCCACTTTTTAGTAGAACTATTTACGTTTTTGGTCATAACTTGAAAAGTTTTCAATATATCGACTTGATTTCTTTTGCGTTGGATAGCTAACCGTATTGGCCTTAACTACAAATTTTTTTTAATGGATAGTGGAAGAAAATTTTTTTTATCATTTTTTAAAAAAAAGCAAAGGGGGTAGTCCATTGTTTTTTTTGGCGAAAAATATTTTTTTTCCACTATCTTCAAAAAACCAAATTTGAATTAAAGCCAATGCGGTTCTCTATTCAACGCAGTAGAAATCAAGTCGATATCTAGAAAAGTAAGCAAGTTATGACGAAAAAGGTAAGTAGTTATACTACTGCCTATTTCCGGCCACTTTTTAGTAGAACTATTTACGTTTTTAGCCATACCTTGAAAAGTTTTCAATATATCGACTTGATTTCTTTTGCGTTGGATAGCTAACCGTATTGGCCTTAACTACAAATTTTTTTTTAATGGATAGTGGAAGAAAATTTTTTTTATCATTTTTAAAAAAAAAGCAAAGGGATTAGTCCATTGTTTTTTTTGGCGAAAAATATTTTTTTTCCACTATCTTCAAAAAACTAAATTTGAATTAAAGCCAATGCGGTTCTCTATTCAACGCAGTAGAAGTCAAGTCGATATCTAGAAAAGTAAGCAAGTTATGACCAAAAAGGTAAGTAGTTATACTACTGCCTATTTCCGGCCACTTTTTAGTAGAACTATTTACGTTTTTAGCCACACCTTGAAAAGTTTTCAATATATCGACTTGATTTCTTTTGCGTTGGATAGCTAACCGTATTGGCCTTAACTACAAATTTTTTTTTAATGGATAGTGGAAGAAAATTTTTTTATCATTTTTTAAAAAAAAGCAAAGGGGGTAGTCCATTGTTTTTTTTGGCGAAAAATATTTTTTTTCCACTATCTTCAACAAACTAAATTTGAATTAAAGCCAATGCGGTTCTCTATTCAACGCAGTAGAAATCAAGTCGATATCTAGAAAAGTAAGCAAGTTATGACCAAAAAGGTAAGTAGTTATACTACTGCCTATTTCCGGCCACTTTTTAGTAGAACTATTTACGTTTTTAGCCATACCTTGAAAAGTTTTCAATATATCGACTTGATTTCTTTTGCGTTGGATAGCTAACCGTATTGGCCTTAACTACAAATTTTTTTTTAATGGATAGTGGAAGAAAATTTTTTTATCATTTTTTAAAAAAAAGCAAAGGGGGTAGTCCATTGTTTTTTTTGGCGAAAAATATTTTTTTTCCACTATCTTCAAAAAACTAAATTTGAATTAAAGCCAATGCGGTTCTCTATTCAACGCAGTAGAAATCAAGTCGATATCTAGAAAAGTAAGCAAGTTATGACCAAAAAGGTAAGTAGTTATACTACTGCCTATTTCCGGCCACTTTTTAGTAGAACTATTTACGTTTTTAGCCATACCTTGAAAAGTTTTCAATATATCGACTTGATTTCTTTCGCGTTGGATAGCTAACCGTATTGGCCTTAACTACAAATTTTTTTTTAATGGATAGTGGAAGAAAATTTTTTTTATCATTTTTAAAAAAAAAGCAAAGGGATTAGTCCATTGTTTTTTTTGGCGAAAAATATTTTTTTTCCACTATCTTCAAAAAACTAAATTTGAATTAAAGCCAATGCGGTTCTCTATTCAACGCAGTAGAAGTCAAGTCGATATCTAGAAAAGTAAGCAAGTTATGACCAAAAAGGTAAGTAGTTATACTACTGCCTATTTCCGGCCACTTTTTAGTAGAACTATTTACGTTTTTGGCCATAACTTGAAAAGTTTTCAATATATCGACTTGATTTCTTTTGCGTTGGATAGCTAACCGTATTGGCCTTAACTACTAATTTTTTTTTTATGGATAGTGGAAGAAAATTTTTTTTATCATTTTTTAAAAGAAAGCAAAGGGCGTAGTCCATTGTTTTTTTTGGCGAAAAAAAATTTTTTTTTTCAGTATCTTCAAAAAACTAAATTTGAATTAAAGCCAATGCGGTTCTCTATTCAACGCAGTAGAAATCAAGTCGATATCTAGAAAAGTAAGCAAGTTATGACCAAAAAGGTAAGTAGCTATACTACTGCCTATTTCCGGCCACTTTTTAGTAGAACTATTTACGTTTTTGGTCATAACTTGAAAAGTTTTCAATATATCGACTTGATTTCTTTTGCGTTGGATAGCTAACCGTATTGGCCTCAACTACAAATTTTTTTTAATGGATAGTGGAAGAAAATTTTTTTTATAATTTTTTAAAAAAAAGCAAAGGGGGTAGTCCATTGTTTTTTTTGGCGAAAAATATTTTTTTTTCACTATCTTCAAAAAACTAAATTTGAATTAAAGCCAATGCGGTTCTCTTTTCAACGCAGTAGAAATCAAGTCGATATCTAGAAAAGTAAGCAAGTTATGACCAAAAAGGTAAGTAGTTATACTACTGCCTATTTCCGGCCACTTTTTAGTAGAACTATTTACGTTTTTGGTCATAACTTGAAAAGTTTTCAATATATCGACTTGATTTCTTTTGCGTTGGATAGCTAACCGTATTGGCCTTAACTACAAATTTTTTTTTAATGGATAGTGGAAGAAAATTTTTTTTATCATTTTTAAAAAAAAAGCAAAGGGATTAGTCCATTGTTTTTTTTGGCGAAAAATATTTTTTTTCCACTATCTTCAAAAAACCAAATTTGAATTAAAGCCAATGCGGTTCTCTATTCAACGCAGTAGAAATCAAGTCGATATCTAGAAAAGTAAGCAAGTTATGACCAAAAAGGTAAGTAGTTATACTACTGCCTATTTCCGGCCACTTTTTAGTAGAACTATTTACGTTTTTAGCCATACCTTGAAAAGTTTTCAATATATCGACTTGATTTCTTTTGCGTTGGATAGCTAACCGTATTGGCCTTAACTACAAATTTTTTTTTAATGGATAGTGGAAGAAAATTTTTTTTATCATTTTTAAAAAAAAAGCAAAGGGATTAGTCCATTGTTTTTTTTGGCGAAAAATATTTTTTTTCCACTATCTTCAAAAAACTAAATTTGAATTAAAGCCAATGCGGTTCTCTATTCAACGCAGTAGAAGTCAAGTCGATATCTAGAAAAGTAAGCAAGTTATGACCAAAAAGGTAAGTAGTTATACTACTGCCTATTTCCGGCCACTTTTTAGTAGAACTATTTACGTTTTTGGCCATAACTTGAAAAGTTTTCAATATATCGACTTGATTTCTTTTGCGTTGGATAGCTAACCGTATTGGCCTTAACTACAAATTTTTTTTTAATGGATAGTGGAAGAAAATTTTTTTATCATTTTTTAAAAAAAAGCAAAGGGGGTAGTCCATTGTTTTTTTTGGCGAAAAATATTTTTTTTCCACTATCTTCAAAAAACTAAATTTGAATTAAAGCCAATGCGGTTCTCTATTCAACGCAGTAGAAATCAAGTCGATATCTAGAAAAGTAAGCAAGTTATGACCAAAAAGGTAAGTAGTTATACTACTGCCTATTTCCGGCCACTTTTTAGTAGAACTATTTACGTTTTTAGCCATACCTTGAAAAGTTTTCAATATATCGACTTGATTTCTTTTGCGTTGGATAGCTAACCGTATTGGCCTTAACTACAAATTTTTTTTTAATGGATAGTGGAAGAAAATTTTTTTATCATTTTTTAAAAAAAAGCAAAGGGGGTAGTCCATTGTTTTTTTTGGCGAAAAATATATTTTTTCCACTATCTTCAAAAAACTAAATTTGAATTAAAGCCAATGCGGTTCTCTATTCAACGCAGTAGAAATCAAGTCGATATCTAGAAAAGTAAGCAAGTTATGACCAAAAAGGTAAGTAGTTATACTACTGCCTATTTCCGGCCACTTTTTAGTAGAACTATTTACGTTTTTAGCCATACCTTGAAAAGTTTTCAATATATCGACTTGATTTCTTTCGCGTTGGATAGCTAACCGTATTGGCCTTAACTACAAATTTTTTTTTAATGGATAGTGGAAGAAAATTTTTTTTATCATTTTTAAAAAAAAAGCAAAGGGATTAGTCCATTGTTTTTTTTGGCGAAAAATATTTTTTTTCCACTATCTTCAAAAAACTAAATTTGAATTAAAGCCAATGCGGTTCTCTATTCAACGCAGTAGAAGTCAAGTCGATATCTAGAAAAGTAAGCAAGTTATGACCAAAAAGGTAAGTAGTTATACTACTGCCTATTTCCGGCCACTTTTTAGTAGAACTATTTACGTTTTTAGCCACACCTTGAAAAGTTTTCAATATATCGACTTGATTTCTTTTGCGTTGGATAGCTAACCGTATTGGCCTTAACTACAAATTTTTTTTTAATGGATAGTGGAAGAAAATTTTTTTTATAATTTTTTAAAAAAAAGCAAAGGGGGTAGTCCATTGTTTTTTTTTGGCGAAAAATATTTTTTTTCCAGTATCTTCAAAAAACTAAATTTGAATTAAAGCCAATGCAGTTCTCTACTGAACGCAGTAGAAATCAAGTCGATATCTAGAAAAGTAAGCAAGTTATGACCAAAAAGGTAAGTAGTTATACTACTGCCTATTTCCGGCCACTTTTAAGTAGAACTATTTACGTTTTTGGTCATAACTTGAAAAGTTTTCAATATATCGACTTGATTTCTTTTGCGTTGGATAGCTAACCGTATTGGCCTTAACTACAAGTTTTTTTTTAATGGATAGTGGAAGAAAATTTTTTTTATCATTTTTTAAAAAAAAGCACAGGGGGTAGTCCATTGTTTTTTTTGGCGAAAAATATTTTTTTTCCAGTATCTTCAAAAAACTAAATTTGAATTAAAGCCAATGCGGTTCTCTATTCAACGCAGTAGAAATCAAGTCGATATCTAGAAAAGTAAGCAAGTTATGATCAAAAAGGTAAGTAGTTATACTACTGCCTATTTCCGGCCACTTTTTAGTAGAACTATTTACGTTTTTAGCAATACCTTGAAAAGTTTTCAATATAACGATTTGTTTTATTTTGTGTTGGATACCTAACCGTATTGGCCTTAACTACAAATTTTTTTTTAATGGATAGTGGAAGAAAATTTTTTTTATCATTTTTTAAAAAAAAGCAAAGGGGGTAGTCCATTGTTTTTTTTGGCGAAAAATATTTTTTTTCCAGTATCTTCAAAAAACTAAATTTGAATTAAAGCCAATGCGGTTCTCTATTCAACGCAGTAGAAATCAAGTCGATATCTAGAAAAGTAAGCAAGTTATGATCAAAAAGGTAAGTAGTTATACTACTGCCTATTTCCGGCCACTTTTTAGTAGAACTATTTACGTTTTTAGCAATACCTTGAAAAGTTTTCAATATAACGATTTGTTTTATTTTGTGTTGGATACCTAACCGTATTGGCCTTAACTACAAATTTTTTTTTAATGGATAGTGGAAGAAAATTTTTTTTATCATTTTTTAAAAAAAAGCAAAGGGATTACTCCATTGTTTTTTTTGGCGAAAAATATTTTTTTTCCACTATCTTCAAAAAACCAAATTTGAATTAAAGCCAATGCGGTTCTCTATTCAACGCAGTAGAAATCAAGTCGATATCTAGAAAAGTAAGCAAGTTATGACCAAAAAGGTAAGTAGTTATACTACTGCCTATTTCCGGCCACTTTTTAGTAGAACTATTTACGTTTTTAGCCATACCTTGAAAAGTTTTCAATATATCGACTTGATTCCTTTTGCGTTGGATAGCTAACCGTATTGGCCTTAACTACAAATTTTTTTTAATGGATAGTGGAAGAAAATTTTTTTTTATCATTTTTTAAAAAAAAGCAAAGGGGGTAGTCCATTGTTTTTTTTGGCGAAAAATATTTTTTTTCCACTATCTTCAAAAAACCAAATTTGAATTAAAGCCAATGCGGTTCTCTATTCAACGCAGTAGAAATCAAGTCGATATCTAGAAAAGTAAGCAAGTTATGATCAAAAAGGTAAGTAGTTATACTACTGCCTATTTCCGGCCACTTTTAAGTAGAACTATTTACGTTTTTGGTCATAACTTGAAAAGTTTTCAATATATCGACTTGATTTCTTTTGCGTTGGATAGCTAACCGTATTGGCCTTAACTACAAATTTTTTTTTAATGGATAGTGGAAGAAAATTTTTTTTATCATTTTTAAAAAAAAAGCAAAGGGATTAGTCCATTGTTTTTTTTGGCGAAAAATATTTTTTTTCCACTATCTTCAAAAAACCAAATTTGAATTAAAGCCAATGCGGTTCTCTATTCAACGCAGTAGAAATCAAGTCGATATCTAGAAAAGTAAGCAAGTTATGACCAAAAAGGTAAGTAGTTATACTACTGCCTATTTCCGGCCACTTTTTAGTAGAACTATTTACGTTTTTGGTCATAACTTGAAAAGTTTTCAATATATCGACTTGATTTCTTTTGCGTTGGATAGCTAACCGTATTGGCCTTAACTACAAATTTTTTTTTAATGGATAGTGGAAGAAAATTTTTTTTATCATTTTTAAAAAAAAAAGCAAAGGGATTAGTCCATTGTTTTTTTTGGCGAAAAATATTTTTTTTCCACTATCTTCAAAAAACTAAATTTGAATTAAAGCCAATGCGGTTCTCTATTCAACGCAGTAGAAATCAAGTCGATATCTAGAAAAGTAAGCAAGTTATGACCAAAAAGGTAAGTAGTTATACTACTGCCTATTTCCGGCCACTTTTTAGTAGAACTATTTACGTTTTTAGCCATACCTTGAAAAGTTTTCAATATATCGACTTGATTTCTTTTGCGTTGGATAGCTAACCGTATTGGCCTTAACTACAAATTTTTTTTTAATGGATAGTGGAAGAAAATTTTTTTTATAATTTTTTAAAAAAAAGCAAAGGGGGTAGTCCATTGTTTTTTTTTGGCGAAAAATATTTTTTTTCCAGTATCTTCAAAAAACTAAATTTGAATTAAAGCCAATGCAGTTCTCTACTGAACGCAGTAGAAATCAAGTCGATATCTAGAAAAGTAAGCAAGTTATGACCAAAAAGGTAAGTAGTTATACTACTGCCTATTTCTGGCCACTTTTTAGTAGAACTATTTACGTTTTTGGTCATAACTTGAAAAGTTTTCAATATATCGACTTGATTTCTTTTGCGTTGGATAGCTAACCGTATTGGCCTTAACTACAAATTTTTTTTTAATGGATAGTGGAAGAAAATTTTTTTTATCATTTTTAAAAAAAAAGCAAAGGGATTAGTCCATTGTTTTTTTTGGCGAAAAATATTTTTTTTCCACTATCTTCAAAAAACCAAATTTGAATTAAAGCCAATGCGGTTCTCTATTCAACGCAGTAGAAATCAAGTCGATACCTAGAAAAGTAAGCAAGTTATGACCAAAAAGGTAAGTAGTTATACTACTGCCTATTTCCGGCCACTTTTTAGTAGAACTATTTACGTTTTTGTCCATAACTAGAAAAGTTTTCAATATATCGACTTGATTTCTTTTGCGTTGGATAGCTAACCGTATTGGCCTTAACTACAAATTTTTTTTTAATGGATAGTGGAAGAAAATTTTTTTTATAATTTTTTAAAAAAAAGCAAAGGGGGTAGTCCATTGTTTTTTTTTGGCGAAAAATATTTTTTTTCCAGTATCTTCAAAAAACTAAATTTGAATTAAAGCCAATGCAGTTCTCTACTGAACGCAGTAGAAATCAAGTCGATATCTAGAAAAGTAAGCAAGTTATGACCAAAAAGGTAAGTAGTTATACTATTGCCTATTTCTGGCCACTTTTTAGTAGAACTATTTACGTTTTTGGTCATAACTTGAAAAGTTTTCAATATATCGACTTGATTTCTTTTGCGTTGGATAGCTAACCGTATTGGCCTTAACTACAAATTTTTTTTTAATGGATAGTGGAAGAAAATTTTTTTTATCATTTTTAAAAAAAAAGCAAAGGGATTAGTCCATTGTTTTTTTTGGCGAAAAATACTTTTTTTCCACTATCTTCAAAAAACCAAATTTGAATTAAAGCCAATGCAGTTCTCTACTGAACGCAGTAGAAATCAAGTCGATATCTAGAAAAGTAAGCAAGTTATGACCAAAAAGGTAAGTAGTTATACTACTGCCTATTTCCGGCCACTTTTTAGTAGAACTATTTACGTTTTTGTCCATAACTAGAAAAGTTTTCAATATATCGACTTGATTTCTTTTGCGTTGGATAGCTAACCGTATTGGCCTAAGCTACAAATTTTTTTTTAATGGATAGTGGAAGAAAATTTTTTTTATAATTTTTTAAAAAAAAGCACAGGGGGTAGTCCATTGTTTTTTTTTGAGAAAAATATTTTTTTTCCACTATCTTCAAAAAACTAAATTTGAATTAAAGCCAATGCGGTTCTCTATTCAACGCAGTAGAAGTCAAGTCGATATCTAGAAAAGTAAGCAAGTTATGACCAAAAAGGTAAGTAGTTATACTACTGCCTATTTCCGGCCACTTTTTAGTAGAACTATTTACGTTTTTGGCCATAACTTAAAAAGTTTTCAATATATCGACTTGATTTCTTTTGCGTTGGATAGCTAACCGTATTGGCCTTAACTACAAATTTTTTTTTAATGGATAGTGGAAGAAAATTTTTTTTATCATTTTTAAAAAAAAAGCAAAGGGATTAGTCCATTGTTTTTTTTGGCGAAAAATATTTTTTTTCCACTATCTTCAAAAAACTAAATTTGAATTAAAGCCAATGCGGTTCTCTATTCAACGCAGTAGAAGTCAAGTCGATATCTAGAAAAGTAAGCAAGTTATGACCAAAAAGGTAAGTAGTTATACTACTGCCTATTTCCGGCCACTTTTTAGTAGAACTATTTACGTTTTTAGCCATACCTTGAAAAGTTTTCAATATATCGACTTGATTTCTTTTGCGTTGGATAGCTAACCGTATTGGCCTTAACTACAAATTTTTTTTTAATGGATAGTGGAAGAAAATTTTTTTTATCATTTTTTAAAAAAAAGCAAAGGGGGTAGTCCATTGTTTTTTTTGGCGAAAAATATTTTTTTTCCAGTATCTTCAAAAAACTAAATTTGAGTTAAAGCCAATGCGGTTCTCTATTCAACGCAGTAGAAATCAAGTCGATATCTAGAAAAGTAAGCAAGTTATGACCAAAAAGGTAAGTAGTTATACTACTGCCTATTTCCGGCCACTTTTTAGTAGAACTATTAACGTTTTTGGCCATAACTTGAAAAGTTTTCAATATATCGACTTGATTTCTTTTGCGTTGGATAGCTAACCGTATTGGCCTTAACTACAATTTTTTTTTTAATGGATAGTGGAAGAAAATTTTTTTTTATCATTTTTTAAAAAAAAGCACAGGGGGTAGTCCATTGTTTTTTTTTGAGAAAAATATTTTTTTTCCACTATCTTCAAAAAACTAAATTTGAATTAAAGCCAATGCGGTTCTCTATTCAACGCAGTAGAAGTCAAGTCGATATCTAGAAAAGTAAGCAAGTTATGACCAAAAAGGTAAGTAGTTATACTACTGCCTATTTCCGGCCACTTTTTAGTAGAACTATTTACGTTTTTGGCCATAACTTGAAAAGTTTTCAATACATCGACTTGATTTCTTTTGCGTTGGATAGCTAACCGTATTGGCCTTAACTACAAATTTTTTTTTAATGGATAGTGGAAGAAAATTTTTTTTATCATTTTTTAAAAAAAAGCACAGGGGGTAGTCCATTGTTTTTTTTTGAGAAAAATATTTTTTTTCCACTATCTTCAAAAAACTAAATTTGAATTAAAGCCAATGCGGTTCTCTATTCAACGCAGTAGAAATCAAGTCGATATCTAGAAAAGTAAGCAAGTTATGACCAAAAAGGTAAGTAGTTATACTACTGCGTATTTCCGGCCACTTTTTAGTAGAACTATTTACGTTTTTGGCCATAACTTGAAAACTTTTCAATATATCGACTTGATTTCTTTTGCGTTGGATAGCTAACCGTATTGGCCTTAACTACAAATTTTTTTTTAATGGATAGTGGAAGAAAATTTTTTTTATCATTTTTTAAAAAAAAAGCAAAGGGGGTAGTCCATTGTTTTTTTTGGCGAAAAATATTTTTTTTCCACTATCTTCAAAAAACTAAATTTGAATTAAAGCCAATGCGGTTCTCTATTCAACGCAGTAGAAGTCAAGTCGATATCTAGAAAAGTAAGCAAGTTATGATAAAAAGGTAAGTAGTTATACTACTGCCTATTTCCGGCCACTTTTTAGTAGAACTATTTACGTTTTTGGTCATAACTTGAAAAGTTTTCAATATATCGACTTGATTTCTTTTGCGTTGGATAGCTAACCGTATTGGCCTTAACTACAAATTTTTTTTTAATGGATAGTGGAAGAAAATTTTTTTTATAATTTTTTAAAAAAAAGCAAAGGGGGTAGTCCATTGTTTTTTTTGGCGAAAAATATTTCTTTTTTCAGTATCTTCAAAAAACTAAATTTGAATTAAAGCCAATGCGGTTCTCTATTCAACGCAGTAGAAATCATGTCGATATCTAGAAAAGTAAGCAAGTTATGACCAAAAAGGTAAGTAGTTATACTACTGCCTATTTCCGGCCACTTTTTAGTAGAACTATTTACGTTTTTGGCCATAACTTGAAAAGTATTAGATATATCGACTTGATTCCTTTTGCGTTGGATAGCTAACCGTATTGGCCTTAACTACAAATTTTTTTTAATGGATAGTGGAAGAAATTTTTTTTTATCATTTTTTAAAAAAAAGCAAAGGGGGTAGTCCATTGTTTTTTTTGGCGAAAAATATTTTTTTTCCACTATCTTCAAAAAACTAAATTTGAATTAAAGCCAATGCGGTTCTCTATTCAACGCAGTAGAAATCAAGTCGATATCTAGAAAAGTAAGCAAGTTATGACCAAAAAGGTAAGTAGTTATACTACTGCCTATTTCCGGCCACTTTTTAGTAGAACTATTTACGTTTTTGGCCATAACTTGAAAAGTTTTCAATATATCGACTTGATTTCTTTTGCGTTGGATAGCTAACCGTATTGGCCTTAACTACAAATTTTTTTTTAATGGATAGTGGAAGAAAATTTTTTTTATAATTTTTTAAAAAAAAGCACAGGGGGTAGTCCATTGTTTTTTTTTTGAGAAAAATATTTTTTTTCCACTATCTTCAAAAAACTAAATTTGAATTAAAGCCAATGCGGTTCTCTATTCAACGCAGTAGAAATCAAGTCGATATCTAGAAAAGTAAGCAAGTTATGACCAAAAAGGTAAGTAGTTATACTACTGCCTATTTCCGGCCACTTTTTAGTAGAACTATTTACGTTTTTGGTCATAACTTGAAAAGTTTTCAATATATCGACTTGATTTCTTTTGCGTTGGATAGCTAAGAGTATTGGCCTTAACTACAAATTTTTTTTAATGGATAGTGGAAGAAAATTTTTTTATCATTTTTTAAAAAAAAGCAAAGGGGGTAGTCCATTGTTTTTTTTGGCGAAAAATATTTTTTTTCCACTATCTTCAAAAAACTAAATTTGAATTAAAGCCAATGCGGTTCTCTATTCAACGCAGTAGAAATCAAGTCGATATCTAGAAAAGTAAGCAAGTTATGACCAAAAAGGTAAGTAGTTATACTACTGCCTATTTCCGGCCACTTTTTAGTAGAACTATTTACGTTTTTAGCCATACCTTGAAAAGTTTTCAATATATCGACTTGATTTCTTTTGCGTTGGATAGCTAACCGTATTGGCCTTAACTACAAATTTTTTTTTAATGGATAGTGGAAGAAAATTTTTTTATCATTTTTTAAAAAAAAGCAAAGGGGGTAGTCCATTGTTTTTTTTGGCGAAAAATATATTTTTTCCACTATCTTCAAAAAACTAAATTTGAATTAAAGCCAATGCGGTTCTCTATTCAACGCAGTAGAAATCAAGTCGATATCTAGAAAAGTAAGCAAGTTATGACCAAAAAGGTAAGTAGTTATACTACTGCCTATTTCCGGCCACTTTTTAGTAGAACTATTTACGTTTTTAGCCATACCTTGAAAAGTTTTCAATATATCGACTTGATTTCTTTCGCGTTGGATAGCTAACCGTATTGGCCTTAACTACAAATTTTTTTTTAATGGATAGTGGAAGAAAATTTTTTTTATCATTTTTAAAAAAAAAGCAAAGGGATTAGTCCATTGTTTTTTTTGGCGAAAAATATTTTTTTTCCACTATCTTCAAAAAACTAAATTTGAATTAAAGCCAATGCGGTTCTCTATTCAACGCAGTAGAAGTCAAGTCGATATCTAGAAAAGTAAGCAAGTTATGACCAAAAAGGTAAGTAGTTATACTACTGCCTATTTCCGGCCACTTTTTAGTAGAACTATTTACGTTTTTAGCCACACCTTGAAAAGTTTTCAATATATCGACTTGATTTCTTTTGCGTTGGATAGCTAACCGTATTGGCCTTAACTACAAATTTTTTTTTAATGGATAGTGGAAGAAAATTTTTTTTATAATTTTTTAAAAAAAAGCAAAGGGGGTAGTCCATTGTTTTTTTTTGGCGAAAAATATTTTTTTTCCAGTATCTTCAAAAAACTAAATTTGAATTAAAGCCAATGCAGTTCTCTACTGAACGCAGTAGAAATCAAGTCGATATCTAGAAAAGTAAGCAAGTTATGACCAAAAAGGTAAGTAGTTATACTACTGCCTATTTCCGGCCACTTTTAAGTAGAACTATTTACGTTTTTGGTCATAACTTGAAAAGTTTTCAATATATCGACTTGATTTCTTTTGCGTTGGATAGCTAACCGTATTGGCCTTAACTACAAGTTTTTTTTTAATGGATAGTGGAAGAAAATTTTTTTTATCATTTTTTAAAAAAAAGCACAGGGGGTAGTCCATTGTTTTTTTTGGCGAAAAATATTTTTTTTCCAGTATCTTCAAAAAACTAAATTTGAATTAAAGCCAATGCGGTTCTCTATTCAACGCAGTAGAAATCAAGTCGATATCTAGAAAAGTAAGCAAGTTATGATCAAAAAGGTAAGTAGTTATACTACTGCCTATTTCCGGCCACTTTTTAGTAGAACTATTTACGTTTTTAGCAATACCTTGAAAAGTTTTCAATATAACGATTTGTTTTATTTTGTGTTGGATACCTAACCGTATTGGCCTTAACTACAAATTTTTTTTTAATGGATAGTGGAAGAAAATTTTTTTTATCATTTTTTAAAAAAAAGCAAAGGGGGTAGTCCATTGTTTTTTTTGGCGAAAAATATTTTTTTTCCAGTATCTTCAAAAAACTAAATTTGAATTAAAGCCAATGCGGTTCTCTATTCAACGCAGTAGAAATCAAGTCGATATCTAGAAAAGTAAGCAAGTTATGATCAAAAAGGTAAGTAGTTATACTACTGCCTATTTCCGGCCACTTTTTAGTAGAACTATTTACGTTTTTAGCAATACCTTGAAAAGTTTTCAATATAACGATTTGTTTTATTTTGTGTTGGATACCTAACCGTATTGGCCTTAACTACAAATTTTTTTTTAATGGATAGTGGAAGAAAATTTTTTTTATCATTTTTTAAAAAAAAGCAAAGGGATTACTCCATTGTTTTTTTTGGCGAAAAATATTTTTTTTCCACTATCTTCAAAAAACCAAATTTGAATTAAAGCCAATGCGGTTCTCTATTCAACGCAGTAGAAATCAAGTCGATATCTAGAAAAGTAAGCAAGTTATGACCAAAAAGGTAAGTAGTTATACTACTGCCTATTTCCGGCCACTTTTTAGTAGAACTATTTACGTTTTTAGCCATACCTTGAAAAGTTTTCAATATATCGACTTGATTCCTTTTGCGTTGGATAGCTAACCGTATTGGCCTTAACTACAAATTTTTTTTAATGGATAGTGGAAGAAAATTTTTTTTTATCATTTTTTAAAAAAAAGCAAAGGGGGTAGTCCATTGTTTTTTTTGGCGAAAAATATTTTTTTTCCACTATCTTCAAAAAACCAAATTTGAATTAAAGCCAATGCGGTTCTCTATTCAACGCAGTAGAAATCAAGTCGATATCTAGAAAAGTAAGCAAGTTATGATCAAAAAGGTAAGTAGTTATACTACTGCCTATTTCCGGCCACTTTTAAGTAGAACTATTTACGTTTTTGGTCATAACTTGAAAAGTTTTCAATATATCGACTTGATTTCTTTTGCGTTGGATAGCTAACCGTATTGGCCTTAACTACAAATTTTTTTTTAATGGATAGTGGAAGAAAATTTTTTTTATCATTTTTAAAAAAAAAGCAAAGGGATTAGTCCATTGTTTTTTTTGGCGAAAAATATTTTTTTTCCACTATCTTCAAAAAACCAAATTTGAATTAAAGCCAATGCGGTTCTCTATTCAACGCAGTAGAAATCAAGTCGATATCTAGAAAAGTAAGCAAGTTATGACCAAAAAGGTAAGTAGTTATACTACTGCCTATTTCCGGCCACTTTTTAGTAGAACTATTTACGTTTTCGGTCATAACTTGAAAAGTTTTCAATATATCGACTTGATTTCTTTTGCGTTGGATAGCTAACCGTATTGGCCTTAACTACAAATTTTTTTTTAATGGATAGTGGAAGAAAATTTTTTTTATCATTTTTAAAAAAAAAAGCAAAGGGATTAGTCCATTGTTTTTTTTGGCGAAAAATATTTTTTTTCCACTATCTTCAAAAAACTAAATTTGAATTAAAGCCAATGCGGTTCTCTATTCAACGCAGTAGAAATCAAGTCGATATCTAGAAAAGTAAGCAAGTTATGACCAAAAAGGTAAGTAGTTATACTACTGCCTATTTCCGGCCACTTTTTAGTAGAACTATTTACGTTTTTAGCCATACCTTGAAAAGTTTTCAATATATCGACTTGATTTCTTTTGCGTTGGATAGCTAACCGTATTGGCCTTAACTACAAATTTTTTTTTAATGGATAGTGGAAGAAAATTTTTTTTATAATTTTTTAAAAAAAAGCAAAGGGGGTAGTCCATTGTTTTTTTTTGGCGAAAAATATTTTTTTTCCAGTATCTTCAAAAAACTAAATTTGAATTAAAGCCAATGCAGTTCTCTACTGAACGCAGTAGAAATCAAGTCGATATCTAGAAAAGTAAGCAAGTTATGACCAAAAAGGTAAGTAGTTATACTACTGCCTATTTCTGGCCACTTTTTAGTAGAACTATTTACGTTTTTGGTCATAACTTGAAAAGTTTTCAATATATCGACTTGATTTCTTTTGCGTTGGATAGCTAACCGTATTGGCCTTAACTACAAATTTTTTTTTAATGGATAGTGGAAGAAAATTTTTTTTATCATTTTTAAAAAAAAAGCAAAGGGATTAGTCCATTGTTTTTTTTGGCGAAAAATATTTTTTTTCCACTATCTTCAAAAAACCAAATTTGAATTAAAGCCAATGCGGTTCTCTATTCAACGCAGTAGAAATCAAGTCGATACCTAGAAAAGTAAGCAAGTTATGACCAAAAAGGTAAGTAGTTATACTACTGCCTATTTCCGGCCACTTTTTAGTAGAACTATTTACGTTTTTGTCCATAACTAGAAAAGTTTTCAATATATCGACTTGATTTCTTTTGCGTTGGATAGCTAACCGTATTGGCCTTAACTACAAATTTTTTTTTAATGGATAGTGGAAGAAAATTTTTTTTATAATTTTTTAAAAAAAAGCAAAGGGGGTAGTCCATTGTTTTTTTTTGGCGAAAAATATTTTTTTTCCAGTATCTTCAAAAAACTAAATTTGAATTAAAGCCAATGCAGTTCTCTACTGAACGCAGTAGAAATCAAGTCGATATCTAGAAAAGTAAGCAAGTTATGACCAAAAAGGTAAGTAGTTATACTATTGCCTATTTCTGGCCACTTTTTAGTAGAACTATTTACGTTTTTGGTCATAACTTGAAAAGTTTTCAATATATCGACTTGATTTCTTTTGCGTTGGATAGCTAACCGTATTGGCCTTAACTACAAATTTTTTTTTAATGGATAGTGGAAGAAAATTTTTTTTATCATTTTTAAAAAAAAAGCAAAGGGATTAGTCCATTGTTTTTTTTGGCGAAAAATACTTTTTTTCCACTATCTTCAAAAAACCAAATTTGAATTAAAGCCAATGCAGTTCTCTACTGAACGCAGTAGAAATCAAGTCGATATCTAGAAAAGTAAGCAAGTTATGACCAAAAAGGTAAGTAGTTATACTACTGCCTATTTCCGGCCACTTTTTAGTAGAACTATTTACGTTTTTGTCCATAACTAGAAAAGTTTTCAATATATCGACTTGATTTCTTTTGCGTTGGATAGCTAACCGTATTGGCCTAAGCTACAAATTTTTTTTTAATGGATAGTGGAAGAAAATTTTTTTTATAATTTTTTAAAAAAAAGCACAGGGGGTAGTCCATTGTTTTTTTTTGAGAAAAATATTTTTTTTCCACTATCTTCAAAAAACTAAATTTGAATTAAAGCCAATGCGGTTCTCTATTCAACGCAGTAGAAGTCAAGTCGATATCTAGAAAAGTAAGCAAGTTATGACCAAAAAGGTAAGTAGTTATACTACTGCCTATTTCCGGCCACTTTTTAGTAGAACTATTTACGTTTTTGGCCATAACTTAAAAAGTTTTCAATATATCGACTTGATTTCTTTTGCGTTGGATAGCTAACCGTATTGGCCTTAACTACAAATTTTTTTTTAATGGATAGTGGAAGAAAATTTTTTTTATCATTTTTAAAAAAAAAGCAAAGGGATTAGTCCATTGTTTTTTTTGGCGAAAAATATTTTTTTTCCACTATCTTCAAAAAACTAAATTTGAATTAAAGCCAATGCGGTTCTCTATTCAACGCAGTAGAAGTCAAGTCGATATCTAGAAAAGTAAGCAAGTTATGACCAAAAAGGTAAGTAGTTATACTACTGCCTATTTCCGGCCACTTTTTAGTAGAACTATTTACGTTTTTAGCCATACCTTGAAAAGTTTTCAATATATCGACTTGATTTCTTTTGCGTTGGATAGCTAACCGTATTGGCCTTAACTACAAATTTTTTTTTAATGGATAGTGGAAGAAAATTTTTTTTATCATTTTTTAAAAAAAAGCAAAGGGGGTAGTCCATTGTTTTTTTTGGCGAAAAATATTTTTTTTCCAGTATCTTCAAAAAACTAAATTTGAGTTAAAGCCAATGCGGTTCTCTATTCAACGCAGTAGAAATCAAGTCGATATCTAGAAAAGTAAGCAAGTTATGACCAAAAAGGTAAGTAGTTATACTACTGCCTATTTCCGGCCACTTTTTAGTAGAACTATTAACGTTTTTGGCCATAACTTGAAAAGTTTTCAATATATCGACTTGATTTCTTTTGCGTTGGATAGCTAACCGTATTGGCCTTAACTACAATTTTTTTTTTAATGGATAGTGGAAGAAAATTTTTTTTTATCATTTTTTAAAAAAAAGCACAGGGGGTAGTCCATTGTTTTTTTTTGAGAAAAATATTTTTTTTCCACTATCTTCAAAAAACTAAATTTGAATTAAAGCCAATGCGGTTCTCTATTCAACGCAGTAGAAGTCAAGTCGATATCTAGAAAAGTAAGCAAGTTATGACCAAAAAGGTAAGTAGTTATACTACTGCCTATTTCCGGCCACTTTTTAGTAGAACTATTTACGTTTTTGGCCATAACTTGAAAAGTTTTCAATACATCGACTTGATTTCTTTTGCGTTGGATAGCTAACCGTATTGGCCTTAACTACAAATTTTTTTTTAATGGATAGTGGAAGAAAATTTTTTTTATCATTTTTTAAAAAAAAGCACAGGGGGTAGTCCATTGTTTTTTTTTGAGAAAAATATTTTTTTTCCACTATCTTCAAAAAACTAAATTTGAATTAAAGCCAATGCGGTTCTCTATTCAACGCAGTAGAAATCAAGTCGATATCTAGAAAAGTAAGCAAGTTATGACCAAAAAGGTAAGTAGTTATACTACTGCGTATTTCCGGCCACTTTTTAGTAGAACTATTTACGTTTTTGGCCATAACTTGAAAACTTTTCAATATATCGACTTGATTTCTTTTGCGTTGGATAGCTAACCGTATTGGCCTTAACTACAAATTTTTTTTTAATGGATAGTGGAAGAAAATTTTTTTTATCATTTTTTAAAAAAAAAGCAAAGGGGGTAGTCCATTGTTTTTTTTGGCGAAAAATATTTTTTTTCCACTATCTTCAAAAAACTAAATTTGAATTAAAGCCAATGCGGTTCTCTATTCAACGCAGTAGAAGTCAAGTCGATATCTAGAAAAGTAAGCAAGTTATGATAAAAAGGTAAGTAGTTATACTACTGCCTATTTCCGGCCACTTTTTAGTAGAACTATTTACGTTTTTGGTCATAACTTGAAAAGTTTTCAATATATCGACTTGATTTCTTTTGCGTTGGATAGCTAACCGTATTGGCCTTAACTACAAATTTTTTTTTAATGGATAGTGGAAGAAAATTTTTTTTATAATTTTTTAAAAAAAAGCAAAGGGGGTAGTCCATTGTTTTTTTTGGCGAAAAATATTTCTTTTTTCAGTATCTTCAAAAAACTAAATTTGAATTAAAGCCAATGCGGTTCTCTATTCAACGCAGTAGAAATCATGTCGATATCTAGAAAAGTAAGCAAGTTATGACCAAAAAGGTAAGTAGTTATACTACTGCCTATTTCCGGCCACTTTTTAGTAGAACTATTTACGTTTTTGGCCATAACTTGAAAAGTATTAGATATATCGACTTGATTCCTTTTGCGTTGGATAGCTAACCGTATTGGCCTTAACTACAAATTTTTTTTAATGGATAGTGGAAGAAATTTTTTTTTATCATTTTTTAAAAAAAAGCAAAGGGGGTAGTCCATTGTTTTTTTTGGCGAAAAATATTTTTTTTCCACTATCTTCAAAAAACTAAATTTGAATTAAAGCCAATGCGGTTCTCTATTCAACGCAGTAGAAATCAAGTCGATATCTAGAAAAGTAAGCAAGTTATGACCAAAAAGGTAAGTAGTTATACTACTGCCTATTTCCGGCCACTTTTTAGTAGAACTATTTACGTTTTTGGCCATAACTTGAAAAGTTTTCAATATATCGACTTGATTTCTTTTGCGTTGGATAGCTAACCGTATTGGCCTTAACTACAAATTTTTTTTTAATGGATAGTGGAAGAAAATTTTTTTTATAATTTTTTAAAAAAAAGCACAGGGGGTAGTCCATTGTTTTTTTTTTGAGAAAAATATTTTTTTTCCACTATCTTCAAAAAACTAAATTTGAATTAAAGCCAATGCGGTTCTCTATTCAACGCAGTAGAAATCAAGTCGATATCTAGAAAAGTAAGCAAGTTATGACCAAAAAGGTAAGTAGTTATACTACTGCCTATTTCCGGCCACTTTTTAGTAGAACTATTTACGTTTTTGGTCATAACTTGAAAAGTTTTCAATATATCGACTTGATTTCTTTTGCGTTGGATAGCTAAGAGTATTGGCCTTAACTACAAATTTTTTTTAATGGATAGTGGAAGAAAATTTTTTTTATCATTTTTTAAAAAAAAGCAAAGGGGGTAGTCCATTGTTTTTTTTGGCGAAAAATAATTTTTTTTTCAGTATCTTCAAAAAACTAAATTTGAATTAAAGCCAATGCGGTTCTCTATTCAACGCAGTAGAAATCAAGTCGATATCTAGAAAAGTAAGCAAGTTATGACCAAAAAGGTAAGTAGCTATACTACTGCCTATTTCCGGCCACTTTTTAGTAGAACTATTTACGTTTTTGGTCATAACTTGAAAAGTTTTCAATATATCGACTTGATTTCTTTTGCGTTGGATAGCTAACCGTATTGGCCTTAACTACAAATTTTTTTTTAATGGATAGTGGAAGAAAATTTTTTTTATAATTTTTTAAAAAAAAGCAAAGGGGGTAGTCCATTGTTTTTTTTGGCGAAAAATATTTCTTTTTTCAGTATCTTCAAAAAACTAAATTTTAATTAAAGCCAATGCGGTTCTCTATTCAAAGCAGTAGAAATCAAGTCGATATCTAGAAAAGTAAGCAAGTTATGACCAAAAAGGTAAGTAGTTATACTACTGCCTATTTCCGGCCACTTTTTAGTAGAACTATTTACGTTTTTGGCCATAACTTGAAAAGTATTAGATATATCGACTTGATTCCTTTTGCGTTGGATAGCTAACCGTATTGGCCTTAACTACAATTTTTGTTTAATGGATAGTGGAAGAAAATTTTTTTTATCATTTTTTAAAAAAAAGCACAGGGGGTAGTCCATTGTTTTTTTTTGAGAAAAATATTTTTTTTCCACTATCTTCAAAAAACTAAATTTGAATTAAAGCCAATGCGGTTCTCTATTCAACGCAGTAGAAATCAAGTCGATATCTAGAAAAGTAAGCAAGTTATGACCAAAAAGGTAAGTAGTTATACTACTGCCTATTTCCGGCCACTTTTTAGTAGAACTATTTACGTTTTTGTCCATAACTAGAAAAGTTTTCAATACATCGACTTGATTTCTTTTGCGTTGGATAGCTAACCGTATTGGCCTAAGCTACAAATTTTTTTTTTAATGGATAGTGGAAGAAAATTTTTTTTATAATTTTTTAAAAAAAAGCACAAGGGGTAGTCCATTGTTTTTTTTTGAGAAAAATATTTTTTTTCCACTATCTTCAAAAAACTAAATTTGAATTAAAGCCAATGCGGTTCTCTATTCAACGCAGTAGAAATCAAGTCGATATCTAGAAAAGTAAGCAAGTTATGACCAAAAAGGTAAGTAGTTATACTACTGCGTATTTCCGGCCACTTTTTAGTAGAACTATTTACGTTTTTGGCCATAACTTGAAAACTTTTTAATATATCGACTTGATTTCTTTTGCGTTGGATAGCTAACCGTATTGGCCTTAACTACAAATTTTTTTTTAATGGATAGTGGAAGAAAATTTTTTTTATAATTTTTTAAAAAAAAGCACAGGGGGTAGTCCATTGTTTTTTTTTGAGAAAAATATTTTTTTTCCACTATCTTCAAAAAACTAAATTTGAATTAAAGCCAATGCGGTTCTCTATTCAACGCAGTAGAAATCAAGTCGATATCTAGAAAAGTAAGCAAGTTATGACCAAAAAGGTAAGTAGTTATACTACTGCCTATTTCCGGCCACTTTTAAGTAGAACTATTTACGTTTTTGGCCATAACTTGAAAAGTTTTCAATATATCGACTTGATTTCTTTTGCGTTGGATAGCTAACCGTATTGGCCTTAACTACAAATTTTTTTTAATGGATAGTGGAAGAAAATTTTTTTTATCATTTTTTAAAAAAAAGCAAAGGGGGTAGTCCATTGTTTTTTTTTGGCGAAAAATATTTTTTTTCCACTATCTTCAAAAAACTAAATTTGAATTAAAGCCAATGCGGTTCTCTATTCAACGCAGTAGAAATCAAGTCGATATTTAGAAAAGTAAGCAAGTTATGACCAAAAAGGTAAGTAGTTATACTACTGCCTATTTCCAGCCACTTTTTAGTAGAACTATTTACGTTTTTGGCCATAACTTGAAAAGTATTAGATATATCGACTTTATTCCTTTTGCGTTGGATAGCTAACCATATTGGCCTTAACTACAAATTTTTGTTAATGGATAGTGGAAGAAAATTTTTTTTATCATTTTTTAAAAAAAAGCAAAGGGGGTAGTCCATTGTTTTTTTTGGCGAAAATTATTTTTTTTCCACTATCTTCAAAAAACCAAATTTGAATTAAAGCCAATGCGGTTCTCTATTCAACGCAGTAGAAATCAAGTCGATATCTAGAAAAGTAAGCAAGTTATGACCAAAAAGGTAAGTAGTTATACTACTGCCTATTTCCGGCCACTTTTAAGTAGAACTATTTACGTTTTTGGTCATAACTTGAAAAGTTTTCAATATATCGACTTGATTTCTTTTGCGTTGGATAGCTAACCGTATTGGCCTTAACTACAAATTTTTTTTAATGGATAGTGGAAGAAAATTTTTTTTATCATTTTTTAAAAAAAAGCAAAGGGGGTAGTCCATTGTTTTTTTTGGCGAAAAATATTTTTTTTCCACTATCTTCAAAAAACCAAATTTGAATTAAAGCCAATGCGGTTCTCTATTCAACGCAGTTGAAATCAAGTCGATATCTAGAAAAGTAAGCAAGTTATGACCAAAAAGGTAAGTAGTTATACTACTGCCTATTTCCGGCCACTTTTTGGTAGAACTATTTACATTTTTGGCCATAACTTGAAAAGTTTTCAATATATCGACTTGATTTCTTTTGCGTTGGATAGCTAACCGTATTGGCCTTAACTACAAATTTTTTATTAATGGATAGTGGAAGAAAATTTTTTTTATAATTTTTTAAAAAAAAGCAAAGGGGGTAGTCCATTGTTTTTTTTGGCGAAAAATATTTTTTTTCCACTATCTTCAAAAAACTAAATTTGAATTAAAGCCAATGCGGTTCTCTATTCAACGCAGTAGAAATCAAGTCGATATCTAGAAAAGTAAGCAAGTTATGACCAAAAAGGTAAGTAGTTATACTACTGCCTATTTCCGGCCACTTTTTAGTAGAACTATTTACGTTTTTGGTCATAACTTGAAAAGTTTTCAATATATCGACTTGATTTCTTTTGCGTTGGATAGCTAACCGTATTGGCCTTAACTACAAATTTTTTTTTAATGGATAGTGGAAGAAAATTTTTTTTATCATTTTTAAAAAAAAAGCAAAGGGATTAGTCCATTGTTTTTTTTGGCGAAAAATATTTTTTTTCCACTATCTTCAAAAAACTAAATTTGAATTAAAGCCAATGCGGTTCTCTATTCAACGCAGTAGAAGTCAAGTCGATATCTAGAAAAGTAAGCAAGTTATGACCAAAAAGGTAAGTAGTTATACTACTGCCTATTTCCGGCCACTTTTTAGTAGAACTATTTACGTTTTTAGCCATACCTTGAAAAGTTTTCAATATATCGACTTGATTTCTTTTGCGTTGGATAGCTAACCGTATTGGCCTTAACTACAAATTTCTTTTTAATGGATAGTGGAAGAAAATTTTTTTTATAATTTTTTAAAAAAAAGCAAAGGGGGTAGTCCATTGTTTTTTTTGGCGAAAAATATTTTTTTTCCAGTATCTTCAAAAAACTAAATTTGAATTAAAGCCAATGCGGTTCTCTATTCAACGCAGTAGAAATCAAGTCGATATCTAGAAAAGTAAGCAAGTTATGACCAAAAAGGTAAGTAGTTATACTACTGCCTATTTCCGGCCACTTTTAAGTAGAACTATTTACGTTTTTGGTCATAACTTGAAAAGTTTTCAATATATCGACTTGATTTCTTTTGCGTTGGATAGCTAACCGTATTGGCCTTAACTACAAATTTTTTTTAATGGATAGTGGAAGAAAATTTTTTTTATCATTTTTAAAAAAAAAGCAAAGGGGGTAGTCCATTGTTTTTTTGGCGAAAAATATTTTTTTTCCACTATCTTCAAAAAACCAAATTTGAATTAAAGCCAATGCGGTTCTCTATTCAACGCAGTAGAAATCAAGTCGATATCTAGAAAAGTAAGCAAGTTATGACCAAAAAGGTAAGTAGTTATACTACTGCCTATTTCCGGCCACTTTTAAGTAGAACTATTTACGTTTTTGGTCATAACTTGAAAAGTTTTCAATATATCGACTTGATTTCTTTTGCGTTGGATAGCTAACCGTATTGGCCTTAACTACAAATTTTTTTTAATGGATAGTGGAAGAAAATTTTTTTTATCATTTTTTAAAAAAAAGCTTTTTTTTAAAAAATGATAAAAAAAATTTTCTTCCACTATCCATTAAAAAAAATTTGTAGTTAAGGCCAATACGGTTAGCTATCCAACGCATTGTTTTTTTTGGCGAAAAATATTTTTTTTCCACTATCTTCAAAAAACTAAATTTGAATTAAAGCCAATGCGGTTCTCTATTCAACGCAGTAGAAATCAAGTCGATATCTAGAAAAGTAAGCAAGTTATGACCAAAAAGGTAAGTAGTTATACTACTGCCTATTTCCGGCCACTTTTAAGTAGAACTATTTACGTTTTTGGTCATAACTTGAAAAGTTTTCAATATATCGACTTGATTTCTTTTGCGTTGGATAGCTAACCGTATTGGCCTTAACTACAAATTTTTTTTAATGGATAGTGGAAGAAAAATTTTTTTATCATTTTTTAAAAAAAAGCAAAGGGGGTAGTCCATTGTTTTTTTTGGCGAAAAATATTTTTTTTCCACTATCTTCAAAAAACCAAATTTGAATTAAAGCCAATGCGGTTCTCTATTCAACGCAGTAGAAATCAAGTCGATATCTAGAAAAGTAAGCAAGTTATGATCAAAAAGGTAAGTAGTTATACTACTGCCTATTTCCGGCCACTTTTTAGTAGAACTATTTACGTTTTTAGCAATACCTTGAAAAGTTTTCAATATAACGATTTGTTTTATTTTGTGTTGGATACCTAACCGTATTGGCCTTAACTACAAATTTTTTTTTAATGGATAGTGGAAGAAAATTTTTTTTATCATTTTTAAAAAAAAAGCAAAGGGATTAGTCCATTGTTTTTTTTGGCGAAAAATATTTTTTTTCCACTATCTTCAAAAAACTAAATTTGAATTAAAGCCAATGCGGTTCTCTATTCAACGCAGTAGAAGTCAAGTCGATATCTAGAAAAGTAAGCAAGTTATGACCAAAAAGGTAAGTAGTTATACTACTGCCTATTTCCGGCCACTTTTTAGTAGAACTATTTACGTTTTTAGCCATACCTTGAAAAGTTTTCAATATATCGACTTGATTTCTTTTGCGTTGGATAGCTAACCGTATTGGCCTTAACTACAAATTTTTTTTTAATGGATAGTGGAAGAAAATTTTTTTTATAATTTTTTAAAAAAAAGCAAAGGGGGTAGTCCATTGTTTTTTTTTGGCGAAAAATATTTTTTTTCCAGTATCTTCAAAAAACTAAATTTGAATTAAAGCCAATGCGGTTCTCTATTCAACGCAGTTGAAATCAAGTCGATATCTAGAAAAGTAAGCAAGTTATGACCAAAAAGGTAAGTAGTTATACTACTGCCTATTTCCGGCCACTTTTTGGTAGAACTATTTACGTTTTTGGCCATAACTTGAAAAGTTTTCAATATATCGACTTGATTTCTTTTGCGTTGGATAGCTAACCGTATTGGCCTTAACAACAATTTTTTTTTTAATGGATAGTGGAAGAAAATTTTTTTTATCATTTTTTAAAAAAAAGCACAGGATGTAGTCCATTGCTTTTTTTTTGAGAAAAATATTTTTTTTCCACTATCTTCAAAAAACTAAATTTGAATTAAAGCCAATGCGGTTCTCTATTCAACGCAGTAGAAATCAAGTCGATATCTAGAAAAGTAAGCAAGTTATGACCAAAAAGGTAAGTAGTTATACTACTGCCTATTTCCGGCCACTTTTTAGTAGAACTATTTACGTTTTTGTCCATAACTAGAAAAGTTTTCAATATATCGACTTGATTTCTTTTGCGTTGGATAGCTAACCGTATTGGCCTTAACTACAAATTTTTTATTAATGGATAGTGGAAGAAAATTTTTTTTATCATTTTTAAAAAAAAAGCAAAGGGATTAGTCCATTGTTTTTTTTGGCGAAAAATATTTTTTTTCCACTATCTTCAAAAAACTAAATTTGAATTAAAGCCAATGCGGTTCTCTATTCAACGCAGTAGAAGTCAAGTCGATATCTAGAAAAGTAAGCAAGTTATGACCAAAAAGGTAAGTAGTTATACTACTGCCTATTTCCGGCCACTTTTTAGTAGAACTATTTACGTTTTTAGCCATACCTTGAAAAGTTTTCAATATATCGACTTGATTTCTTTTGCGTTGGATAGCTAACCGTATTGGCCTTAACTACAAATTTCTTTTTAATGGATAGTGGAAGAAAATTTTTTTTATAATTTTTTAAAAAAAAGCAAAGGGGGTAGTCCATTGTTTTTTTTGGCGAAAAATATTTTTTTTCCAGTATCTTCAAAAAACTAAATTTGAATTAAAGCCAATGCAGTTCTCTACTGAACGCAGTAGAAATCAAGTCGATATCTAGAAAAGTAAGCAAGTTATGACCAAAAAGGTAAGTAGTTATACTACTGCCTATTTCCGGCCACTTTTAAGTAGAACTATTTACGTTTTTGGTCATAACTTGAAAAGTTTTCAATATATCGACTTGATTTCTTTTGCGTTGGATAGCTAACCGTATTGGCCTTAACGACAAATTTTTTTTAATGGATAGTGGAAGAAAATTTTTTTTATCATTTTTTAAAAAAAAGCAAAGGGGGTAGTCCATTGTTTTTTTTGGCGAAAAATATTTTTTTTCCACTATCTTCAAAAAACCAAATTTGAATTAAAGCCAATGCGGTTCTCTATTCAACGCAGTAGAAATCAAGTCGATATCTAGAAAAGTAAGCAAGTTATGACCAAAAAGGTAAGTAGTTATACTACTGCCTATTTCCGGCCACTTTTTAGTAGAACTATTTACGTTTTTGGCCATAACTTGAAAAGTTTTCAATATATCGACTTGATTTCTTTTGCGTTGGATAGCTAACCGTATTGGCCTTAACTACAAATTTTCTTTTTAATGGATAGTGCAAGAAAATTTTTTTTATCATTTTTTAAAAAAAAGCAAAGGGGGTAGTCCATTGTTTTTTTGGCGAAAAATATTTATTTTTCAGTATCTTCAAAAAACTAAATTTGAATTAAAGCCAATGCGGTTCTCTATTCAACGCAGTAGAAATCAAGTCGATATCTAGAAAAGTAAGCAAGTTATGACCAAAAAGGTAAGTAGTTATACTACTGCCTATTTCCGGCCACTTTTTAGTAGAACTATTTACGTTTTTGGCCATAACTTGAAAAGTTTTCAATATATCGACTTGATTTCTTTTGCGTTGGATAGCTAACCGTATTGGCCTTAACTACAAATTTTTTTTTAATGGATAGTGGAAGAAAAATTTTTTTATAATTTTTAAAAAAAAAGCAAAGGGGGTAGTCCATTGTTTTTTTTGGCGAAAAATATTTTTTTTCCACTATCTTCAAAAAACTAAATTTGAATTAAAGCCAATGCAGTTCTCTACTGAACGCAGTAGAAATCAAGTCGGTATCTAGAAAAGTAAGCAAGTTATGACCAAAAAGGTAAGTAGTTCTACTACTGCCTATTTCCGGCCACTTTTTAGTAGAACTATTTACGTTTTTGGCCATAACTTGAAAAGTTTTCAATATATCGACTTGATTTCTTTTGCGTTGGATAGCTAACCGTATTGGCCTTAACTACAAATTTTTTTTTAATGGATAGTGGAAGAAAATTTTTTTTATCATTTTTTAAAAAAAAAGCAAAGGGGGTAGTCCATTGTTTTTTTTGTCGAAAAATATTTTTTTCCACTATCTTCAAAAACTAAATTTGAATTAAAGCCAATGCGGTTCTCTATTCAACGCAGTAGAAATCAGGTCGATATCTAGAAAAGTAAGCAAGTTATGACCAAAAAGGTAAGTAGCTATACTACTGCCTATTTCCGGCCACTTTTTAGTAGAACTATTTACGTTTTTAGCCATAACTTGAAAAGTTTTCAATATATCGACTTGATTTCTTTTGCGTTGGATAGCTAACCGTATTGGCCTTAACTACAAATTTTTTTTTAATGGATAGTGGAAGAAAAATTTTTTTATAATTTTTAAAAAAAAAGCAAAGGGGTAGTCCATTGTTTTTTTGGCGAAAAATATTTTTTTTCCACTATCTTCAAAAAACCAAATTTGAATTAAAGCCAATGCGGTTCTCTATTCAACGCAGTAGAAATCAAGTCGATATCTAGAAAAGTAAGCAAGTTATGACCAAAAAGGTAAGTAGTTATACTACTGCCTATTTCCGGCCACTTTTAAGTAGAACTATTTACGTTTTTGGTCATAACTTGAAAAGTTTTCAATATATCGACTTGATTTCTTTTGCGTTGGATAGCTAACCGTATTGGCCTTAACTACAAATTTTTTTTAATGGATAGTGGAAGAAAATTTTTTTATCATTTTTAAAAAAAA